>JAECWU010000001.1:32986930-34480395 GCA_018150985.1 Chymomyza costata | reverse complement strand
TGTTAACTCACTCCCTATGTTAACCACTAGGCTAAGTGTACATGTACTTTTAAGAGTGAGAGCCATTCTGTATTATATGTTGGCGCAGCTATAACGATCACGGAGTTTAAAGAAATAAATAAATTGTTAAGTACGCACTTAGTGTTTTTGTTAAAGATCAGTCGCCTACCACAATTTCAGAAGTGGTCCTAACCCAACAATAAAATTAAAATGGAAAATCAAATAAATTTTGCCCAGTTTGAGGAAGAGCAAGTGGTAAAGTGGCTAAATGCATTACAACTTTCAACCGAAGGCTCAAAAGAAGAACAAGTGATGCGTCTAAGCAACCATTTTATGCAAGCACCAAGATATTTTCTTGGCTTAGACGAAAAACTAAATGAAAAATTGTGCGAAAATGACGAAATGACCGCAGAAGTCTCACAAATTCAAAACGATGTAGTTATGTACGAGCGTCATGCAGAAAAAAATGATATCCCCGTTATAAAGACGCCGTTGTGTGGTGAAATTCAAATGAACCAAGAGACGCCGCAACAAGTGAACACACAAGCAACTAACGCCGTTGGAGTGAAGCAACAGCAAGAGTCTAACAACATCATCATGCAGGAGTCAGCGTCTGTTTCGCTTACTCTCGCTAAAGAAGCTTTGGTGGACTTTGATGGTAAAACGGGTGCGCGCGGCTGGGTTATGCAGTTAAAAAACATCGCAAATGTGTATAACATCAACGACAACTGTTTGCGTATGTTGCTTATATGTAAACTGAAAGGCGACGCGCAGCGTTGGCTGCATGCAAACTCAACACGCATTATGGAGCCAATAAATCAATTGTTAGACCAACTAATTATGGCGTTTGGCGAGAAATTACCCAAAATTGAAATGAGACGCAAATTTACAGGCCGTAAGTGGAAAACTTATGAAACATTTTCCGCTTACTTCGATGAGAAAAATACAGTTGTCTGGCGATCTTGGTATAGAGGTGGATGAATTAATCGACGAAATCATTGAAGGCATACCGCAAGAGGCATTGCAGATACAAGCGCGTATGCAGTGTTTTACTGAGCCAATGCAGATGCTTCGCGCGTTTGCAAATATACGTGTTTCAGCGGAATCCACACCAAGCAGCACCAAAACGCCGCAGAAGAAGTATGGTGACGAAAACTTACGCTGCCGCAACTGTAATTCAAGAGGTCACTTTGCTAAGGAATGCAGGAAGCCAAAGAGGGAACCAGGATCCTGCTATGCATGCGGCAAATTTGGGCACCTTATTGCACAATGTTCCGAGAAAAAGTTCGCAAAAGAAGAAAATTACGTAAGATATTTTAAGATTTATTTTAAAGAAAATTCTAAAACACCACTAATAACAGCGTGCCTAATAGACTCGGGGAGCCCAATTTCATTTGTTAAAATATCATCAGTTTCAAATCAAATAAATTTAAATCCAGTTTCAAAACCTTATTTTGGACTTAACAAAAGTCGCCTTAATACATTTGGAAAATGTTTATGTTTTATATTTAAAGAATCATTAAAAGTACATTTTAATTTAATTGTTGTTTCCAATGAGTCTATGGGCTACGATGTAGTGCTGGGCAGAAATTTTTTAAAAGCATGTGGTTTGAAATTTGACCCAGACATTTTGAGGCTGATTACGGTAGATCCTATAAAAGAAAACAATGAATTATGTGATAGTTCAGAAATAGTATGCAACGAAGATTTTAGGTGCATAGACAAGATAAAAGTAAAGACAGAAACCAACGATCATTTACGCTTTAGTGAAAAAACGTTAAGTAATAGAGCAGAGCAATCATGTGTTAATGCGAAACTACCAGACAAAGAAAGTGCCAACAACTCGGTTTTAAAAGAGTCAGACCAACAACTTTTAGGATTGAATGCTGCTAATTCAATTGTAAGCGTAAAGGAGAAACTGTTAAATCCCAAAAATGTGATAACTGAAACGGCTAAAGATCAATTGTTAGAAAATGCTATTACCGAAATACTTCAAATAGATTGTGCAGAGGAAAAAATTGAGCTCAATATTGGTAAAAATATTAGCTATAGTATACAGTGTCAATTGAAAAAGTTATTCGAAAATGCGTATTTAAAGGCAGAAAGACCAAGCTCACCAGTAACAAAGTGCGAAATAAAATTGAGCCTTGAAAACCCAAAACCATTTAGTTGCAGACCACGACGTCTTTCATACGCGGAAAAAGAAAAATTGCAAGTTTTATTAGACGAATACAAGAAAGAAAAAGCCATACGACCAAGTACGTCAGAATATGCATCGCCAACCGTTTTAATCGAAAAGAGAAAGGACAGAATGTGTAGATTATCGTCTGTTAAACAAGATTACCAAAAAGATAATTATCCTCTTCCTCTTATCGATGATTTGTTAGACAAATTAGAAAATAAAACTGTTTTTACGAAACTTGACTTAAAAAATGGATTCTTTCATGTAGCTGTACATGAAGACTCTATTAAGTACACTTCATTTGTCACTCCACTTGGACAGTTTGAGTTTTTGAAAATGCCCTTTGGATTAAAAAAATGGCCCAGCTGTTTTTCAAAGATTTGTCAACACAATTTTTGCGGATATGATTAAAGACAATAGGGTCATTATATACATGGACGACATCATGGTGGCGACTAAAGATGTAGAAGAACATATGAAAACATTAAAAGAAGTTTTTGATAAGATTGTGCAAAATAAATTAGAACTACGTCTTGACAAGTGCGAATTTTTTGCAGCCTAGCGTAAAATATTTGGGATTTTAATAGACAAAGATGGAATTAAAGCTGATGATAAGGGAATAGAAGCAGTCAAAAATTTCCCTATTCCTGACAAAGCACACAAAGTGCAAAGTTTTCTCGGTTTATGTTCGTACTTCAGACGATTCATTAAAGATTTTTCAACAGAAGCAAAACCGTTGTACGATTTGCTTAAGAAGGACAAACAATTTGAATTTAAAGAACAAGAGTTAGACTGCTTTAGGAAACTTAAAGAAAAATTAGTTCAAGCACCCGTATTGTCAATATACAATTATAAAGACGAAACCGAGCTACACTGTGATGCAAGCTCACTTGGTTTTGGTGCAGTTCTCATGCAGAAAAGGAGGATAAAAAGATGCATCCGATATTTTATTTTTCAAAAAGAACTACAGAATTAGAAAGCAAGTATCACAGTTTTGAACTAGAGACTTTAGCAATAATTTATGCTTTGCGCCGATTTCGTATTTATTTACAAGGGAAACATTTCAAAATAGTTACAGATTGCAACTCTTTAACTCTTACACTGAATAAAATTGAGTTAAATCCCAGAATTGCTCGTTGGGCTTTGGAATTACAGAATTATGATTATGAATTAATACATAGAGCAGGTAATAAAATGCAACACGTCGACGCACTAAGTCGAAACAGTAATGTAATGATAATAGAAACTAATAAGTTTGAAGACAACCTAATTATATGTCAAGCAAAGGACGAAAAGATACGAAAAATAAAAACGTTATTAGAAAAGTCAGAGCATAAACTTTATGAAATGAGAAACGGCATAGTGTACAAAAGTTAAATGACAATAGACTACTCTTTTATGTCCCACATGACATGGAAGATCATGTGCTGTATAAATACCATGATGAAATAGGCCACATAGGTAGAGACAAAATGATAGATGCTATTTCAAAGACTTATTGGTTCCCGAATTTAAAAGAAAAATGTGGTGGACACATTGACAACTGCTTGAAATGCATCGCGTTTTCACCAAAAAGCGGAAAAGAAGAAGGGTTTTTAAATTGCATTCCGAAAGGAAATAGACCATTTCAAATAATACATATAGATCATTATGGCCCGGTTGATACAGGAAGATCAAAGAAACATATCTTAGTGGTTGTTGACGCGTTCACGAAATTTGTTCGGTTATACACAGTGAAAACAACAAAAACAAAGGAAGTTTTACAATCATTGAGAGATTACTTCAGAGCATATAGCAAGCCAATTTGTTTAATTTCTGATCGCGGAAGTTGCTTTACGTCAGGTGAATTTGAAAATTTTATAGCCGAAAATAATATTAAACACGTTAAAATCGCGACAGGGTCTCCTCAAGCTAACGGTCAGGTGGAACGCATAAACAGAAGTCTTGGCCCAATGATAGCAAAGTTGACAGAGCCAGAGAAAGGATTACACTGGGATGTTGTTGTTGAAACAGTTGAATATTCATTAAACAATACTCAACATAGGAGTATTAAACAGTTCCCAAGTAAGATGTTATTTGGCATACATCAAAAAGGCCATGTTATTGATGAGTTAAAAGAAAAGCTAGAAGAGGTAAATGGTTTATGTAAAACACAATCTTTAGCAAGTATTAGAAAAAATGCAGAACAAATTCAAACAAAATCACAAGCTTACAATAAATTACAAGTTGACAAAAAAAGGAAAAGCCCAAAGCGTTACAAAGTAGGCGATTACGTTATGGTAAAAAATTTTGACTCTACGGTAGGAACTTCTAGAAAACTTATTCCAAAGAGCAAGGGACCTTACATGATAACTAAAATACTAAAAAATGACAGGTTCGTTCTTAAAGATGTAGATGGCTTTCAGGTTTCCCGTAATCCGTATCAAGGTGTCTGGGTCAATAAAAAAAATATAGGATTGAGGAAAAAGAAAAAAAAAAATTTAAAAAAATTAATTTTTAAATAAAAAATATTTTTTTAATTTATAAAATTTTATTTATTTTTATTTATTAAAATAAGGGGGGGGGGTTGCCGCGGGGGGGGGGGGGGGAGTGGAAGAAAAAATAAAAAAAAAATATAAACTTATTTTAAAATACCGCCTTCTGTTATTATAACCCCCCCCATATTTAAACCCCAAGTTTTTTAAAATTTTTAATTTAGATAGATATTATTCTTTTTTTTTTTGTGGCAGCACAACCAACAAGGATTTTAAATAAAAAAAAAATTTTTAAATTTGGCATTTGGTGTTTTTGTTAAAGATCAGTCGCCTACCACAAAAATGATAAATTCTTTAAAAGCATGTTCCTTGAATATACAAATCACGTTTACTTCAATTCCTTTTAGTCACTTTCCTATACAATGCTTGTTTGGTTACGTCACCTTATTAAATAAGATCATACAATTTGTGAAAAAGTTTTAATATTCCACTTTAATATATTGTTACGCACACTTTTACTGGGTATGTATGTAATAATTCGGTTTGATTAAATACAAAAATAATATAATATAATACATAAATACAATTATAGTATTATGTATATATACGGCTGTGCTACAGAAAATGAATCTGAACATATTATTCGTTTAGAATCCGAATGTTTGATGCTCCCAATTTCATCAAATCGAAATATTAATCTGGTTTGAAACCGAATGCTTTGTTGCAAGTGGAATTAAAACGAATCGGCAAAATCGATTTTAAAAATCTAAGAATATCAAAGCATGTTTAAAAAATTATTTCAATATAAAATGCGTTCTTTCTTTATTCCTATTTTGGCGATTCGTTTTAATTCCACTTGCAACAAAACATTCGGTTTCAAACCACATGAAAAATTCGGTTTGGTGGAAATGGCAACACCAAACATTCGGTTTTAAAACGAATCCGAATAAAATATTCAGATACGGTTTCCGCAGCACAGCTTAATATAAATAATATTCCGTATTCATAACATAACTAATGAACAAAAATGAACTAGTTCGGGAAACCCTTTTTGAAAAAAATGGTTTAGTTTGCAGAAAAAAAAACCTTTGTTTTTGGTTCTACATTCCCTAACCATCTAAATCGTTTGAAATTTAATTGAAGTTCTTCAACAAATTTTCTACAATGTCAAAATTGGACGCAATAGCAAAAGATTTGGTTCCTTTTGGCAGTCACAGGGATTTTAGCATGAGGCGCTTTTATGACAGCTAACCTCAAGGGTCTACTGCATGCTGTGCATTGGTGCAACTTAATATTCAGCATACGGATATGACGTAACAAAAATTTGAAGTTATTCTGAAGTTATATTCTATAGTTTATTGGGGCATAATCTTTTTCGCTAGTTCACACTTGCAAAAAAAAAAACAGGTTCATTACAAGTCACCATATACGCTACTTGTTCTTCAAGTGTATCAATTATTTGCCCTCTAATAAGCTTCGCCATAACATGCTCAATAATTGTGCTGCACTTACTGCTGTTTTTCACCAGCCCCGTAAACAAACTCATAAATCAAGCATTTGCAGCTGTTGCGTCCACATGGTAAAGTTAACAATACGAGTAATTCAATTGTCCAAAGGCCAAAATATTTTAGCTACAAATTAATACTGACATTGAGTCCAAGTGAACAAACAAGTGCATTAAGCTAGGTCGCAATGAATATTTAAACAGGGCCTTTTATAACCTGGCATTGCTCAGCACTGAAAATGTATTTACACTAAACAAAAATACATGAACGTAGCGCTATAAAATTTTCATTAGCTTAATTTCAAGAGCAACTTTTGTAAAAGTTTTTTGTTTTGGCAACTAGTTAGGACTGCGTCAAAAGTTTATTATTAATTAAGCAAATTGCATCAACTATATATTAAAATAAACACTGTGCTGCTTAAAGTACACAAAGAGAAAAAGTCGAGAGCATTATTGATTGGACTGCAAACTTTGAAGGGACAAAGCTTAATGTGTTTATGAACATTTTCTATTGATGTGATTTTCTAATGTGTCGTTTTTTTGAGCGAATTCTTATTGATTTAAAAGATTGCTGATATAACCTTAAATAACTTCTTAAAGAGGTATTTTGGAGCTTATTTCAGAAACCTGACGCTCTGGTGTTTTTTTGAGCTCAGATGCAGATTCAGCGATCCCATAAACAGAATACAACCAAGACAAACCAAAAGGTAATTGGCGTTGGGCTGGCTCTACAGGCCCGTATGCGAACATCATAATTTTCGATGACTTTTCGACGACACTGAACCAACTGATGGCTCACCCTATACTAAGACGAAACCATCTAAATTTATTTCTTGGCTTTTGATTACAAAATTTTTTCTCTCTGTGTACAAGTGCAGAACACTAAATGCCCATTGCGTCAAAAGTTGACATTGCCCAAAAAGGCAAAACTTTGCCACCCAAAAAGTAGGCTACGAAATATTATTAAAAAATTATATAGAACTCGCTCTCTTACGACCTCCTGCATTGCACTCTCTCTTCATCTCTTAGTTTTTGCGCCCTGCTGTGCTGCTTTATGTCCGCTCATTATGCAAAAAAGCCAACTACGTGGCAAACGCAGCCAAAACAACAACAACAACATCAATTGAGCACATAGTTATAGCGCCCATAAAGTAAAACACTCTCCTATTTGCTTGCTCTCTTTACGTTGTTGTTGATGTTGTAGTTGCCAATTATTGTTGTCGTTGTAGTTGTTGCCTTTTGTATTTATTCGTGCTGCTTTGGCTGTGCTTCATTACCCTAATGAACTTGAAAAAGTATCCGATATACAAAAACTGACACTCAACCAATGACCTACACTCGCCCCCACGCTGCTTCGCACTCATCCAACATTTCCGCACGACTTTAAGACAATCAGGAACAGGTGCTCGGAGCTTTGTTCTCTGATGTTGTCCTGGTCAACTGGCTTTGGTAACTTTAGCACTTGCCATGCAACAGATTTGCGTGTAATGAGTTCATTGTGAGTAGTGTTGACTTTAATTAAGCGTATAGCAGCTGTTAACAGGCGCTGTTTAACAATCGGTGACGAGGGAAGATACTTACTCGCTTTTACAGGCGTTATATGTTTAATGTTGAAAAGAATCCGTTGTTCCAGTTGGTTTTAAATCTATCAGAGCATAGGTTCTTTAAGTTGAGATAGGTATGTCTTAAAGTTTGTCTATTCATGCTGGTATACCGTACCGACCCAATATTTAAAAGCTATCCTGTTGAAATTTCATGCAAATAATTTTCCAAATTTAAGAAAATTTAAAAGCTGCACAAGATATAGGCAATAATAGATTAATTTTAGACCAACCTTATAAGCTATAGCTTGCAAATTTGTAAAGTGAGCTTAATAAACAAAAAAAAAATGTATTTCTCTTAACAAGCCCATATTTTTTTAAGACTTCCACAAAACATCAAAAAATACATATATGGACTTAAAAGTTATAAGATCTGTTCTGGTTCGCATTATGGATGGATCCCAGTTTCCAAATCCCAAATAAATTTTTTTTCAAACATTGATACATTCAGACATCTCAGACTTCTATTGGTTCATTCTCTGCAGATTGTTTGTTTGGTTTGCCTTAAACAGCGTTTAAAGTTTAACAAACAAGGCGTTGCTATGTTTTTAAGCTTATTACGGCAACGTTGCGTATGATTAATAATAAGCCGCATTGCTAAGTAAAAAAGCAAAAGTTCCTAAGCAGAACTGACAGTCAATGAACATTTTCAATTGAAGTGCACACTTTGTAGCTTATTTATTTGACGTAACTCTGCTTCAAAAGCAAATATACAAGTTCCAGGCCAATACCAATCGAAGGCAATCTCAATCCCAGACAGCTTTAAAACCAGTCAGCTGTAGGTTATGTAAGCAACCACAAATGCGCATATATGATAAGAAACAGGAAGTAGAGTTTGGTTAGAAGAAGAAGAAGAAAACGCTTATTTACATAAGCTATAAAATTGTGTACTGGAGTGTGGGGTGTTGTACGTATCGCCAAGAGGTAAGCAATCGTCGTCCACGCAAGTACCAATAAAATGGCAACAGCATTTGTTGATTTTATTGACATGTTTTTCTGTCTGTCTGACTTGGTTGGGAGCGCTGCTGGTGGCACTCAAATTTCCTTTTTAGATGTCCTTTTTCTTTTCCTGGTATATCTATGCGTACAATAAATGACTGCTGGCACAGTACGTATGTGTGTGGGTGAGCGCGTGTGTGTGGCTTTTAAATGCGCCATAAAATTGATCAAAATCAGTTGATTGTAAAAATTGATAAATTGAAATTGATTGAGGCAATGACGCAGCAGTATTAAATGACTTTGATGCACAAACACTGTGCCACTTGCCACTGCTCAAAGACGTATGATGATAATGCAACTTTAATTGTAGTTTGCCACAAGTTCATAATGAAGTTTGATGGACTATAAGCAATGTGTGAAACCTGCAAACTAATGAAGATAGGTAGCTAGGGGCAACATATATGCTGCACGCAAACACACATAACATACAAGGTAAAATTTAATTAAAACAAAGGTATAGATAGCTCAAAAGAGTGAAGATGACAAACTAGAGACATTGTGTCAGCAGGATGACCCTACGGCACGTAATAGAGTAAAATACTTAACAAGCTTGCACATAAAGGCTTCAAAACTTTCATTATTTTGTCGAAGTCTTTAAAATTAGAATATTCGCTTAAAACTTGGTTTAAATCTTAGGAAGACGTATTGCATACAAAAAAAAAAGATTGTTTTGTTAAGAAAGCGAACTGAAACCGTTCACACTCCGTAAATCAATCACTTAGTACCATTTAAAGCCTTTCCCCTTTTATAAAGTACATACTTATAGCTGCATAAAGAACTGGTAGCTTTCAGGTGCTGTCCAGAAGATCAGCCCTAGGTGCCTTGGAGATTAAAACATTTCACCGGGAGAATTGCTACACTTCTTTCTCTACGTACAGACTAAAAATTTGCATACCCCTACAAAAATTTGATTTTAGCGTACCTTGGTGATGAGGCACCATCAAAGCTGGCTTACTTTTGCTCGCCGCGCCATCTATTGGCAAAGATGAGAACCAAGATGACATCGGTTTGTGTCCTTGCTGATCGCATTGAGCTTTTTGCAGCATCACTTGTTTTGTACTTCCTTGCAAGGCTGTGTGCTGAAGTGATGTTTGATGGTGTGATAGCGTGGTTGAGGAGGGCTTGCCAAAGTTAGGAAATATTGGAATAATATGGTTACGGGGATTTTTGGCGCAGGACGATTAAGGGTACGAAACAGGGACATCTCGGATGGGAGTACAGCACGCCATGTTTCATGTTTCATTATAAAATGCAATTTTTTTAATATTTTTTTTTTTGTTTAATACAAATAGGAATTTATTTGTCTATTTTAAAGAAATTCGTGCGCATGGAATAATTTTTTTACTGTCAACTGTCATTATCGTCATACGCCGAAATCACCAAAATATTGAAGATTTCAAAGAGTGGCGTTCCGAAAACGCGGCAAAGATACTTGAAATCTGCAGTAACAAAAAGAAACACATCCAAAACAGATAACAGCTATTTATTAATGATCTGCAAGACCGAACGATTTAAACCCGATGCCGAAGACAATTAGAATTCTACGCCGAATTTCTTTGAATATGGTCCAAAGGAGAAAAAGAATGATGGGACGGGGGAAAAAACCCTTGCTACGGCAGCTATACATATAATCAAAAACGATTGGCATTTGCCAAAAAAATATAAAATTTGCACAAACGTTAAATAGAAATCTGTGTTGTGGTCCGACGAGTCAAAATTTCACATTTTTGAAAGTAATCGGCGCCAGTTTGTTGCTCGTCAAACAGATGAGCAGCTCAAACTCGAATGTTTCGCGGTGCATATCAAACGCGGTGTTGGTTCTGTAATAGCTTGGGGTCGCTTAAATTGCTGGAAAACTGATAAAAGATTATAGCATTCTTCAACGACAATCTAATCCATCTAGAAATGATTTGGTTGGCTTCGGATTTATTTTCCAAGAAAATGATCTATAACAAACTTTGGGATTGTATATCGGTCGCCACAATCGCCTGAGATGAGCGCGATCGCTGTGTGGGAGATTTGCGACCAAATAGCCTTACTCCTAAATATAATAAAAGTGTCTCAGGGATACGTGGCAAGACGTATTAGTAGAAGAACTTCACAAACTCGTCCAAAGAATGCCACAAGTCAATCATGGCCAAAAGTGCCCATTTTCAAGAAAATCGCCTTAGGTCATATTATTATATTTTTTCCAATTTCTAATAAATACATGGAAACTAGTCACTAGAAGTAAATTCGCCATCATATGTTCCAAGCAGATAAAGTGATTTGTTTTCGATAAAACGCTAAAGGTAGTGGTATCCATACTTTTGGCCTCTATGTATGTCGTGCTGATTAAATGGATTGTCGTGAGGCCTAACATATCAAGTCTTCTGCTAGATATTACACAGAAAAATTTAAGCACTGCGGTCAGGATTTATCACATTTTATCATATCTTATAATGGAACTGAAAATAGTTTACTTTCAATACCATTAAAAATTCATCACGCTTGACGTTACGTATTAAAACGCTGCTGGTATCGCATACATATTCAATCGATTTATGTAACATTTTTTAAATGAACATTTATGCAAATACATTACAGACAACGTTGTGTACGTCTGTGTGTATTTGTAGTTGTGTGAATGTGAGACTTTGACATGCATTTACATGGCCATTGAGCGTCAGTTTGCCACTTACGTCATGGTTGCCCGCATAAGTATGCAATGAAAATTGCGCATTTTTATGTGCGCGAAAGTTTTTTTTTCCTCTTTCCAAAAATAAAATTTCAGCGATAATCGTTGACTGTTAACAAGTCAATCTCGTTTATCTTTAATGTTAATTAAAGCGATTTTAAATGAAATTCAGAAAACTTAATGGCATACGGCATACGCTTATATAATGAAGAGTCCAGCTGACAAGTAGCTGTTGTTTTTGTTGCAGTTGCAATTGCTGCAGCTACTGCAGCTGCCGTTGAACGTCAAAGTTTTTTAATTAATGAAGTTTGCTGGCAAATTAAATTGCACTCAAATATTTACTTAATATTAGTTGCAACTCTAATGCAACAAATACTCATTAAATTTTACGCCCATTCAAGTTGAAGTTGCAATTTAGCTTTGATGCACGCAACATGCTCATTAAAATCTGCCACAAGTTGCATGTTGTTGCTGTGGCTTGGTTTTGGTTGGCGTCTTTGTGCAGATCCAAACAGCCAGCTAAGCGGCAACTGAGACGACGCCGCGTTAACTTGTCAAGTTGACTTATGGGCGTGATGTGTGGCATCTTTACATGCAACAGCGGCAGCTATCTATCTTTTTTTGGCAAGCAAGCAATGTGGCAACGGCTTAAGCGCTCAAATGAGCAAAACACCACACACACACACTCACACACTTACACACATAGAGCCACACAGACTAAGTGGCAAGCAAACGAGCTGTCTTATTACAGCTGCTGTGGTTTTTAGTTGCTTCTCCGGCATTTGCCTTGAGCATCTTCTGTCAGCTACTGCTCCATGCTCTTAAGTGCGCTTCTCTCTTCATGTGTGTGTTAGTATTTCTGTGTCTGTGTGTGTGCATTTTCGTGTAACCTCAAGCGCAATTATTACTCACAACAAATGGCGAAAAGTTTTGCCAGCAATGGCACTCGCTGCACAAAATGCCGCTAGAGCTGCAGCTTCGCTGCACTCAGCTTAAACAGTTAAGCATCAAACTGCATATGAGATCTTGACAAGAACTTTATAGTCACGAAATGGCAAATATAACCCAACCAACCTTGACAACCTTGGGCTTATTAGTTGTTTTATTGGCTTTGTTCTGTGAAATGAGAGTGGGGGAAAATTGTATGTATAAGAAATTATGTTTTATTCCCCAAATAAGTGTGCTATGCCTTAGACTAAGTAAGCATGGTCTGAGACTTGCTCGTATTGATACCATGAACAAACAAAAATATAAAGGCCTGTACGCATCAGCCAAAAGCGCTTCAAAACCATAAAAACTTCAGTTGTTCGGCATGCCGAGCTCAAATCAATGTTTTAGAATCTTCTGATAATAATATTCCTTTTAATTTAAAGAACCTATAAAAAACTGGTAACGACGACTTCCTTTTAAAAGCCTGTAAGCAGACAAAAACTTTTACGAAAAAAATTTGCAAAATCAACCAACAGAAGAATTTGTGCTGGTGTCCCGCAAGGCAGTGTACTTGGTCCTACTCTTTATACAATTTACACTGCCGATATGCCAACATCAGAGTCGGTATCTGCCGTATATACATATAATAAATAATATATAAATAAATTGAATTTGTTTTTCTGAAAAGTCTCTCTTAAAGCCGTGAGCATTATTTCGTTATTTTTTCTTAACCAAAGATTCTTTTATGTTTTCCTTTGCATAATCGTCTTTTGGTATTTTTTCGAAACAACGACTGTTTATAAATTTTGAAAATTTTCACAAAATTTGATATCAGGCAAATAACATGTAATATTATAAATAAAACTTCTTTTTGCACGACACTCCAATAGATTTTAAAACTCATATCTTCGAATGCATATTTATGACTCTCTTTGTACGTGCTGAGCGTGTAAAATACCATGGTTAAGAAATCCGAACAGTGCCTTATCTGAACCAACAACTTGATATTTAAACCCAGAATTGGTGTCAAATATTATTGCCCTTTACCCAAATACAGTCTATCATATTCATATGCTGGGCATTGCGTGTAATTCATGCAAAAGTTTTTGGTTTGGCTTCACTTGGTTTTTGGTTTGACAGTTTGTGGCAAGAATTAAATGTGCCGTCAGTGGCAAAAAGTTACAGTTCAGCCAAACACACACACATACACAGATTCATAGATACATGCCCTCAACCGACTGGCTGCTGAATGTCCTGACAGTGCATTCGACTGTCAGTAGCGCAAAACTTTTGGCCAGGCACTTTGCTGTTATGTGTGGCGTTATCAAATGCAGCTGTTGCTGTCACGGTAGTGTGTGAGGCACATGCAGTCATGATACAGTCCATATTCGCTATGGCGAATACACAAGGGACATTCCGATAAAGTCGTTGAGTAACAAAAAAAAAAAAACTTTGAATATTTTGTTAAAATAATTTGTATTTTTTTTTGTAAATCTTTTTCACCTGCTTCTTTCCCGAGGCAACCCATTTATGTTTTTTTTTTAATTTTTGAATATATGTACTACAATATTAACATATACAATACATACAAATATGCAACACATTGCTTACGCCATCTAGCGACAACTTGCGTGCGCCATCTAGCGGTCACAATAAACACAAAGTGTCGAAGACGAAAAAGACGACGCAAACGTTTTTTTAATTATAGAGAGACACTAGTTGAAGGCATCTTTTGGACTACTGCCCTTCAAAGTGCCTTCTCAACTTCTCTTATCAAGCCATAAACAAATGAGACGCTAAAATTGCTTTGAAGTCCGTAGCGATTTTGAATAAGGTGGCAGTAGCTACCTACATGTGGATGACATACCTTATGGTGGTACCATTCCATTTCCTGCACCTCAAGGAAAAAAGCACTAATATAGGAGTATCTGAATATCTGCTTTAAAAATATAGTTTATAAAATAAGAAAGTTACTCGAAATAATACTCTAAAGAAAAGTTCGTTACAAAAAATTTCGACTGTATTTGCCTGTTTGTGTGCGTATGTGTGTTTGTATGACAAATTAGCAAAAACTTTTATGCGTGCTTTGTCTTTTGTTGGGTTTAATTTTTATTTCACCCTACTGTGGTTTGGCTGGCATAATTTATATACCCACACACACAGTCAGCTACACTTACACACATATGCATAAGCCAACTTGGCTTAGCCTGTCAACAGGCTTAAGCGTAATGCATTAATTGCATATACAATAAGAAAAAATTTTCACAAATTTGCAGCCAGCATGCCGTATGCGTGATATTGCATAATATGCTTTGTCGTACTCACTCCAGCTTACGCGCTCTTTGTGAGTGCACGTGTGTGTGTGTGTGTGATGTGACAACTGCAACGCTTAAATTACCAGCCCTGCCAACTTTACAAAAACAGCATGCACAACAACAACAACAATGAAAACAAAAACAACGACGTCACCACAGGCATTGAAACTTTGTCTTTGGGTTCAAGCAGCAGCCACAGCAATAACAACAAAAGCTATTGCAAATGCATTGCAACTTTATTAAAAAGTAGTAAAAGTTATAAAAACTACTAAAAGTAATGGTAATACATAAGTTGTTGCTGTTGTTTTACTTTTGTTGCACACTGTTGTTGTTGACGCAAAGGCAAAGCAAAAGGTAACGCGCCACAAAACTTTATGCGTTGACAATGCAGCAAGTAATGTATATGCAAAAAGCAAAATAATAAGAAAGTTTTATACAAAAAAGTAGAAAAATTACCAAACAAGTTGTCGAAAAATATAAATGCAATGGAAAATAAGAAAAGGTAATTTGATAAGTACGATAAGTACGCGAAAAACAAAAAACAGAAATTTGAAAATAAAAATGTGTATCAGTTGGAGTGTTGCACGACCGTGGGATACCCTGCACACAGTTTTGTTAAGAATAATGACAGACAATTTTAAGGGTTGGTAGCGTATTCAAGGGGGAGAGGAATAGAGAGAATGTTTTGTTTTTATTTTCTTAAATTTGCGTTGAATTCTATGTGATACTGCTAATGTGATTTTAACTCTTTGTATATAAAAATATACCTTATTAAAATTCCTTAAGTCCGTTCCACTAAACTAAAAAAAAAAACACAATTTGTATAATCTTTGTTTTTTTGAATAGAAGAATAAATATTAAAATATTGGAAAAATTCACAAACAATATTTAAAAAGAAATTTTACTTTCGTAGATAAATACTTATGGAGTTTTTTTTAATAATTCTTGAGAAGTAGTACTTATAAATATTTATGCCCAACATTTTAATACGGAACAAAATATCTTTTATCAAGCCAATAAAATATTCAATATTCCGTCTATTGATTATACTATAGGCTTCTTCCATGTCTTCATACAAATTATTTTTGGATAAAATTGTTCAGTGCAAGATTATCAAAATCGTGAATAACAAAAAAGCTTGACTAAGGCCTATAGGAAATCGTGAATATCAAAAACATTGACTAAGGTCATTTATAGTAGTTGGATCTACTAATAAACTATAAAGTAATACATTCTTGGCTACATTTTTGGAAGTTTTCAGCCGATTCTTGCTGCCTACCATTCAAGTATGGCGAGTTCCGACTAAGCATTTTGGTTCAGAGAGCTAATGGTCTTTCTACTCTCTATCTGCCTGTTACATATATTGCAATAATTCATTATACCCTTGACCTTTTACTGTATAAAAGGAAAAATTATAAAACAAACCAAAGTTATTACACTTTTTACTCTCAACTCGCTTTGCTATGCACAATTGCAATTTTTGTGCAGCGACAAAAAGTATGCAATGAAAATTTTTTATCAGTAATGGCGGCTACAGCAAAAAAGTATGCAATGCATTTTGTACAGAGCACTGGCAAAAACTTTTATGCCCAAAAGGCAACCCACGCAAACACACATATACAAACATTCTCACACACACACACACATACACAGTCATGGCGGCAGTGTCGTCAACAATGTCAACAACAAGGCGCACTAAACAGCTTACAGCGTTGCCAGATCGTTGCAAATGCACATAGAGTTGTTAGCAATATTATTTTTGTTGTTGTCGTTGCCGCTGGTTGCAGTTGCCGTTTTCATCTACCGTTGCATCGTTTGTTGCAAGTGCGGAAGCGGATGTTGGTTGGCTTTTGCGACTTACTTTCAAACGTGTACATTTTGCTCTTTCCCGCCGCTCTCTCGCTTTCTCTCTCACACTCGCTCTCTCTCTCTCTTACACCCTCTCTCTTTCCGTATTGTTGTTTGTTTCAAAACGTTGATGTGACTGCAATTCACCTAGCAACATGCGCTTATTATTATGCGCAATAGTTGCAAGCACAATGCTGCGGCTTAGTTGTTGCATGTTGTTCTTCGTTAGGATTATAATAAATACACTTGTAACGACTGCATTCACTTTGTCATAAAGTTTGTAATAAATGGTTAAAACGCTACCTGCATGTTGCACTGTGCAACGGCCAATATGTGGACTGATTGCTTCCCATTCAGGTTGATAGTCCTATCTGAGTGCAGTCAAATGGCAATCAACTCTGCGTTCCCTAGAGCAACGAAGGAAGAGGCCTTATGAAGCGAATGCACTTTCTGTACTTCAGAGCAGGACAATTTCCTTCATTTACACAATTATTTTTTAAACAAAAATACATTTGAAACCTACAAAAGGAAAGTAATTTCATTTAAAAACACTACTTTCCATAAATTTTTCCCATTGTGTAATATTAACACAAAAATACTTTTGTGTTTCTTATTATAAAATTCGCTGGAAGGTTAAGTTTGTTTCCAATCGACACAATATTTCTTTACTTTATATTTATTTAAATTATAGTAGTACTGCATCTTGGATACTCTATCTTATTTAACTTCATTTTATTAAATAATAGCCTTTTAATACAGCATTTACTCTAGTACTTTAAATATAGGATTAGCTCTGTTTAAAAATTTCAAAAAAACTTGTAGGAAAAAGATAAGTGTTTTTCAATTTATTTAAAAATCTAGCAATATAAGCTACCAGCGATTAGTTGTGATCAAAATGTAAATAGTAAATTATTTAATAAACAAAATTATATACTTGGCTGCAATTCTTTTCTATTATAGGTTTGTGTTTATTTGTATTTTCCCCAAATTTTTTTATGCGTTTTCCAGATAAATGGTGTACGGGCATACGAGTCTATCTACAGAAAATTAAACATTTTAAAGTTAATACATTATTGCCTAAATCTTTTCATGTTTTTAATCGATCTTGAATCTTAACAAAAAAAAATAATAAAATAGTTCGGTTTGGTTTTTTCGTTCTGCGGAGCACGGCTGTTTATTCTGCTTAAAAACAAAATGACCAGTGTTATATTTTTAATCTAAAACTCATTGAAACTGAAGTCATAAGTTTGTCAAAGAAAATTCAATTTAAATATCTTTTGTTCCACATAATTTTCAACTGTGTTATCTAATCAAGTTTCAAGTAATAAAAATGATTGCATTAAATATTTTACTTCTGAGCTTGAGCAGTTGCTGGGCCGAAAATCGAATCTGGCCATTGCAAGATCTTGAAGAGCCGCAGGACTTAAGCAATTGTGTGGTATCGATTCGCTTCTTTCAACCTACCGTATATCCTGGAGACAATCACTTTTGTACTGGACTGCTGTTTACTGGATGTTTTGTTCTGACAGCGGCATCCTGCATAATTGGGTCAGTAAAAAACCCATAAAGTTACTGCAATTTTAATTGTAAATACGTATAGTCTTTTCCAGAAAACACAAAATAGCTCTACGTTCGCGACAGCTGGAAATTGCAGCCGGATTTACAAATAGATTTGATTACTCGAAAGAAGTGCATGTAACCGAAGTGGAACATTTCAACTTGCATCCTCAATTCTTGGCATGGCATCAAAGTAATCTTGCCTTATTGCGTCTTGTGCATCCGGTTGATGAGGACCATCCATATATTGATGTGACACCACATAAATTTATTGCCAATCCTATTGGCCACAACTGCACAGCTTATGGCTGGGGTCGTATATTCCTAGTATGAAAATTGCAGCACAATTGCTAAAATTTTGTTTAATTCTTAATGCTTATATACAGGACGGCCCGCTAGCTCATGTAATACAAAAAATACATATAACAATATTTCGACAGTCGGAATGTCGCAAATATTTCGGAAGCCGCTATAACGAGTCGTATATGTTGTGTGGAAGCCCTATAGGTGATCTTGAGGCTCAGGGTCCATGTGCGGGTGCCACAGGCGGTCCGCTCTTTTGTGAAGGATCGCTGACTGGTATTATAACATATCCATTGGGTTGCAACGAACCATACTTTCCGACGATTTTTGAGAAAATAAGCACCAGTCTACCTTGGATCTATGATGTAGTCGATCGTGGTGGACAAAACAAGTTACAGATTCAAAGTTCAATAGTTGTTACCATATTGGGTTCTGTCTTAATTTTCAATATTTGTTAAACATGTTTCTATGTGGGAGTGTAACAAAAACTTGCTAGCATAAAGCAAAATATAGTACCTATCAGGTATCAAAAATTTAATCCGTTTCGAACGCAGAAGAATTTTCGATTTGGCAGGAACTCTTTACAGCTTCTTAGAAACAGTGCTGAAACGAATAGCGGACAACTTGTTGAGTCAAGTCTATTGTTTCAAAGACTGTAACAGCTGCAGATATGAAATTCTAACAAAAGATGCGCAGATGAAGTTCACCGATATAACCAAAGCATCCGTTCAATGTTTCCCAGCCTAACATATTGAGCGATCATCGACTAAGTTCCGAGCACATTTTGAAAATTTTGCTCCATTCTCAGCCAATTTTGAACCCCCTGAGTAAGAGCGATCAAATTAGATATTTGGATTCATGTGAGCCTAATAAACAACGTACTAACGTAGACAATAAACCATTTCCACCAAGGACTTATGACAAATTTGTTGCCAATAATAAAATTTTTTATGGAAATGTGGGTGCACTCCTTTACTCGGAAATGCAGCTTAACCGTACCTACTGTCACCCAATTGTGCTGTGCGGGCGGCGAATGAGTGTGCCAGTAAGAGATCAGCACTGCCTTTTACCTTTACGGTTACGAATATAAAAAGACCCCTTCAAGGCGTCATATCTGAAATAAGTGTGACAGCCAGAACTCAGGCAGGTTGCTACAGGTATATACAATGTTCGTTGTGTAATCTCCTGAGTCTTTCAAAAAACAAGACCAGGAAGGACCCACTCCCTTAACGAACAAGCTTTTCCTTGGGGATTCCCCCTGGGCCCGAAGTTTTTCTCAGGGGCCCGGTGTAATTACGTCATAATAAAATGATTCAAGCTAAAGATTTAATAGAGGGGCGGTACATGACTTTATATATTTAATATATAAAATATAAATTAAAAACAATCAAAGTCGAACACTTTACTCGAAATAAAGTGCAATATGTTTGCACAACTAGCCAAAAAATTTTAAATTGCAATTTTTAATTTAATTGTAAATATGTATGCATGTTGTCATATTAATTAGGTGTGAAAATAAAAATGCTAAACAATTTAATGAAACTTTAATTGTTGTGTTGTTTTAATTTCGTGCATTGTCTGCGTTTGTGATAATTAGTGTTGCATTAATTTGCAAATAGAAAACCAATTAGTTGCACACGCCTCACACAAAACCATGCCCCCAACGCCAAACAGGAGCGTCAATATTGGGCTTTATTTATAATGGAATTTCATTTGAAATTTACATGTGATTGGCATTGTATATCCTTCAATCAAACACGGCGTATACTTGATGTAATTACGCACATTAGCCTTTACTTTGCCCATTGGCATTAATTTGGCTAACTATGTGCAGCTAATCATTTGGTTTAAATATTTGTGTTTGTGTATGTGTGCAATCAAGTCAACGCACTTTGCCACATGCTGCATGCAGCATGCTGACTGCTATCGTGTTTGATCTTCAACCCAGGTAAGGAAACAATCGAACCCAAAGTACAACCAAGTTGCTTGGGGCCATCATCTTGGCAACTTTTATTGCCAGCACTGTGCATATAAATTAAATTCATTTACGACATTTTAGAAATTTTCAAACAGCATTTAAAAGTTGCTTAAATGACTCTTGTCTATAGAGAATGCGACACTCCCGACCAAAAAGTGCAAAGGCAGCAGCACCAAGGCGCTATGGCAGTATATTTAACGCACGGGGGACTTGCAACTTGGCCACAAAAGAACCAACTGGACATAAACCAAGGGCAAAGACACACATGATGAGAAAAAGGGGGGCAAGGAGAGCTAGCTAGATAGTAGACGGCGACCACAATAGTTGCATTCAAAATGCTGCGCAGACGAGGTGCGGCTACACTGAAAGAAATAGGAAATAAATTTGCAAATCAATGCACTTTTTTTGAGATATTTCTTTATAGAAGAAGTAGTTCTCATCTGGTGTCTTTTTTCTTATATTTAAGCGCCTCTTTAGTAGTCTCGGGCCAAGAGCATGAGAGATAGTCGCAATATAGTATTTTAGAGGACAGAGTTCACGGCGCCTCAAGGGAAGCCAAGTTGGTAGAGTGTAGGCCTCAAAATTCTATAGAACATTGTTCGATTCTCAAACAAGGCAAACTGAAAATTGTATCAAAATATTTATATACGGGGGTGCCACAGAAATCTTAAAAGATTTTGGCAAACAATCTTAAAAAAAAGTGAGTTTTCTAGGTGCCTCAGAAAACTCAAAGATTTCATTTTTCGGACCAATAATTCCGAACGTTTACGCTTTAGGGTTGCCACTTTCCTACAATTATTTTAGAACATTAAGACACTTATTTAAAATAATGTTTTTTAATAGTGATCCAAGAAAGTTAATTCTTTATTACATTAAGCGATAATTTTCAACATATATTGCAACATTTTACTTTCTATTTCAACAAAATAAATATGAATGAAATTTCAATAATACTCCCGCCCAATAAATAAGTCTGTATGACAACCCTACGGGTCAAGAGTATAATAATATTCTCTAACAAAAACAATAATTCCCTTTTTTAAATGTTTATAAAAACTTACTTATCTTTTCTCTCAGTGTTATCCTTCTAGTCTACGTGCTTAAATAAATTTGAGCAAACAAAGCGAAAGACGTTGCCAAAAGTTGTTGTTGTTGTTGTTGCATTTGCTCATGGTTTTCTTAGTGTTGTTGTTATTGCCGGCTGACTTTGAAACTTATGCAGCAGCAGTTAAGCCCAACTCTCCATTCGCTCGTGCGTATGTGTTTGTAACTGTGTGTGAGTGACTAAGTGTGTATGCGTGTTTGCAGCTTAAGCATGCACATAAGGAAACGGATAAAGAAGTTGTAAAATAAGCTGCATGGACTCCTCATGTTGAATATCACACAAAATACACATAAATATTTCAATGCATTTGCCAAATAAGAAATCCCAAAAACCAAAAGATATATAAAACACACAAAAAAAAATACAAACAATTTTGTGGCAAGCAATTTTCAAGAGTTGCACGAAAGTATGTAAGCGCTTTTGTGCCATTTCTGGCACAACTTTTACAAAATGATTGCGTATACGACGTGTAATGCATGGGCTTAATGTTTGTACTTGAATGCGTTTTGATTTATTTTAAAAAATCTAAATTTTTTTCTTGCTGCGGATTTAAAAGTTATTTCTGACAATTTGTGGAATTTTGTTGATATTCAAATTTCACTTTTAAATTTGATTGTCGATTTCTATTCTTCTGCTTTTGTTCTTTTGAAAAGAATGATACGTATATGATTTTTTCATGAGTCAATTTTAAAAGGTATCGCAAAGAAAGTGCGCAGAAAACTGGTTAAATTTTTGTATAGTATATGATATGAAATAGTGTACCAATTTAAATTAAACTTTACATAAACATTAAGTTTAAAATATAATACAAATAACATAAATTTGATCATGATATTTAAAAAATAAATGTTTTAGCATGTATTGCTGTGTTTTCGTGTGTTTTTTATAAGTTTACACATTTTTGTGTAGTTTTATTAAAATTAGTCTACTATTTTCTATAGTTACCATATAAAAATTGAACCCACGCTCTCTCCCAAAAAGGTGGGGCACTGCGACTAGAAGAACTTTTGAACTTTGATCTTTTTTTATCGTTGAAATCATACGAAAATTGTCTGGGAGAGGAATCGAAAAAAAAGGCATTAAAATTTTCCGCCAGAAGCAAAGTATGGACGCAGAAAAATACCTTTTTATATTGAAGAGAGAAAAAAAAAGTCCTTGCTAAAGTTTAACACATAATAGGCTTTAAAGCTCCAAATATTTCATACGTTAACAAAGGACTCCCAGGCCATTTACAGCTTAAATAACATTCAACAGCTCACATAGCAAATACATTGCAATCCATTTATTTTTTGAACCAGTTTATATTTCTGTTTGAAATAAATGGTGTTTTAAACAAAGAACCGAGAGTTTGAGAACCAAAGTAATTTGAGCCAAAATGATACCAAACAAATTTTGTAAGTTAATTAAGCACTGATTTTTCCCCCTTGCACTCCAAAAAAAATGAAACGACTATGACGTAAATAATGCCAGTAAAATATACCCATTTTGGGCGTGGGCTTTCATTCCATACAAAATGGAGTTCGATTCGATTTGTTTTATTGCCCATTGTGTCCGGTCAGCTGCCAACTATGCTGTGTCGGCTATTTGACCGCAGGCAACACAATGCTCTCTGCTCTCTGGTGTGTCTGGCTGCTGCTGCGGCTGCTGTGTGGCATGCCTCATGGTGTTGGCGGTCTACCGATAGTCAGACAGCCGAATCACGTAGCTCTGGCAGGGAGCAGAAGTTTTACTTTACTCATGAAACTGCCAATTGTTGGATTTACTTTTTTTCTTCCATGTTCGTGCCAAGTCAAATAGCGTGGTTGATTTTTTTTTTTTTTTTTTTGACAGTCAGTTTTTAGACATTGTCGATTAAACTGTCACGGGCCCAGCGCCTCAGTTTTTGTACCTTCAGGGGCAATTAACGTTTGCCTGGTATTCATTGTACCAGTTCAATTAATTTTCAATTAAACAACGTCTACGCGGCTAAGCACTTAAGTTAAAAGATGAAAAAGCGCTGGTTTTGATACCAACGAAAATTAAGTACTTTTGTGTTTGTAGAATGGAACCAAATTGAAAGTCTATGCATTAAATTTGACAGGGTTACGGACTCAGAAAGAGCAGTCCTTCCACGGGCATCTGATTAGACTGCACCATTAAACATATCTAGGTGAAGTGACAACTTCGAGCTGGCTTTTACTAAGATCAAATGAACAACCATTATGAAGTGTGATTATCCGCTTAAAGCACATACCGTTGTAATGGTGGTAGCCCAAAGTTCTTCACACTCAACCACAATAATATATCTTTAGCTTTCAATCACAATTTGAGCTCTTTTTTTTCCTCATAAAAAATAAATATACTTTGTCTTGATATCTTTTACTAAGCCCAACTTTTCAATAGCCGCAAAAAATTGTGTATACGTATAGTGGTACATATAATCTGCCTAAATTGGGAACTGTATACGCGCTCTGCGGAGTTGCACTCCAAGTTTAAGGAACTTACAGAATATGGATTTGTTGGTAGGGTCCACATATTGTCAAAAGGAAAAAGCAGGTTCTGTTGAACTATGATCAATGTTTTCGCTTAGAGTCTCTGCTGCAGCCGTAGATGCCTCTTCGATAACTAGTCATATAGGCGCCATTTTGTTTTTCACAACTTTGGGAAAATTAATTTTTGTAGCTCAAAACACGTATAATATTGAAACCTATTTGGATTTTGAATATAAAATAAGGTTTCTTTGAAAAAAAAATTGAAAAATTATCTGATGATAAAAACCCATGCTTGACATTGGTGTTCCCCTTCATACTCATGCCACCATCATTCTTACATTTTTGCGTTCACTCGAAGCTATGTTTTAGATTTATTTTTGCAAGCTTATTCAAATTTCAGGGTTGCCAACACATAACTTTTATTAAGGGTTGTGAAATAAAACAAAAATATATGTATTCACTTATGAGAACTTTTGTTTTAGCCAATGAGCAATGGGATCAATCCGCTTCTGGACGATACAAACGATACAGATTGTCCAACATTATCCATTATACGCTAATTAGTTGACGGATTTATTCTGCCAAGTCTGAAGAGAATGACATTTGTCATTTCCCGGAATGAGAATCGGAGAACTCTTCCTTTTATTATATCGGTGCAGCTGCAGCTTTTTTCATCTCTGATAAACGGATGAACGGACAATACCCATCTTAATATCATACTGGAGGTAACTTTTGATGGTTTTCTTCTGTATAATACAATATTTGCACAAACTTAATACACACCTGACCTTAAGGTATACAAAACCCACAACTTTTTAAAAACATGGCAAAAATAAAATACATGAAACCAATACAATTTAGCTCTTCAAGCTTATTATGAGTATATTCTCTTTGTAAGGGCTCTAAGGCGTTCTTCAGAATGCGACATATATAAGCAATGAATGAATGCCAAAATGGGCCAGCCTCCTATAAAGTTTAACTTAAAGGAGACAGAAAAACTTTCAACTAAAGACTTACACAAAAATAAAAGAACTTAAATACCGCCTCAAGGTGTCAATTGCTTAGAATGTCGTCGTCTAATCACTTTAATAGCTTTTTATATAAAACTTTTAACAAAATAAAGTCATTAAAATGCAATTAAAAATTGTGGCTATGCATATAGAATAAATATTTCAGGCTTCTAAACTGGGCTTAACGCAACGTGTTTATAAATTTACTTAGCTTAATTTAATTAATTTAGCATATTCGAGTGAGACCAATCTTGTCCAGACGGCTAAGAGCCAGGCTGGCCAGCCCAAGGACTTTGACCCAAATGTGCTGGGAGGTTGTTGTTGTTGACAGAAATGTGTTGTCGTTGTTGTTGGCTTAAAGTAATGAGTGTGTCAATGTTGAAAGACAAACAATACACAACACAAAGCACGGACAGGGTGCTCCCAACAGCAGCAACAACTATATATATTGTGTGTGTGTGTGTGTGTTAACTTACAAGTATTTTGCGGTTAGCGGTTTATATATACATATAGTACTTTTTTTTTCTTACTTTTTCATGTCACGTTAAAAATGGCTGTGGAAAATTGCAATAAGGCATGGCAATCAGTGTCAGGAAAAGTGAATAGGGCGCTTAATTAGAAATGCGAATTCGAAGCTGTCAAGAAGTTGTGGGTGGTGGCCTGAGGACATCTTGTGGGTGGTGGTGGCACGTCACTTCTGTTGTATGCAATTTTAATTATATGGTGAGATAGATTGCTAAGAACATGCTGAATGACATAAAAAGTTATTTAATTGATTTACCAGTTTGACTTGTTTAAAGCACTATGGCGAAATTCTTGAAATAAAATACACTTGCCACAACCTTTCACAGGATAAGTGACAGTCATTTATACACTCTCAAGACTTTGGCTTAACAAAGCACACACAATATGATACTTGTTGTAGATAAAACTAGTCAGAAAAGCAGCCAACCCAAATGTAATAAAGAAAAAAGATGCATTAGATTGCCACACTTTCAATTCCTTTTGAGCTTGTAGTTGCTCAAGTTACTGTTTCTATATCTGCTGCTGCTACAGATAGTTTAAAGGACAGTCGAAGCGAACTGAAGCCAAGACAAATGTGTTGTAAATAACGCGTATCAAAGCGCTGCGACAGTAAGGCGTACAACGTGGCGTATGTGCAATCCCCGAAGGAAGATAAAGATAACGCAACACACGTACAACATACTGCACTTTTATAAAAAATGTTGCACACTTGGCCACGCACAGTTGCACCTTGAAGCAGAAGCAGCAGCAGCTGAAGATGTTGTATAAAAATAAATTACAAATATAAGTGGAAATATATTGTTGGCAACGGTGAAGACTTGCCAAAACGAACACACAAAAAACAAAAAGTGTTAAAAATGAAAGAAATTTGTATGCAAACAACAACATCTTTCACGGATTTTTTTTCCCCCCGTAAGATTAAGATGGAGCTGATGATAAGATGGATAGTGACAGCAGAAGAAGGTCAACTCTTTGACGGTCAGAAACATGCCAAACATTTAAGTTGGAATTGTAATTGCCGAAAAACTCAAGGGCTAAAAGGAAGCACAATAGAACCTATAAATTCATAAAGTACGCCATTCTGAACTGAAAAAAAATTAACAAAATATTGTATAGATTTTTGTTTGTTTTTTTAAGAAATTTAAAGAAAAATTTTTTGTAAATTTTATTTTTTTTAATTTTTTTTTAAATTTGTTTTAAAAAGTTTACTTTTGGAATTTTTCAAAAATGAAAAATTTGACTTACAAATTAGACGAGTTATTTGTTTTGTTATTATTACACATAAGTTATTTACATATTCATGCATATGATTTATTCTATTGAAAGCTGGACTTTTTTGACGAAAACATTAAAAATAAAAATTATTGGCCAATTTTTATTCTGCAATTTTTATTATAAAAATTTAAAATAAAAGTTTTGGGGTAGTTTTTATATTAAAAATTTAAAATAAAAATTTAGTTGAAAAATGTCCTTAAAGGATTAATATTAAGGATCCCACATACTAAAAATTAAATTTTAAACATCTTTTGAACCAACGCATTTCAATAATTGGTGCATTTTTGTAATGTTCACTTCAGCACCTTTTCATAGATTCCTTAAATGTCCTTGAAAGATGAATATTAAGTATCCCTCAAATTAAAAACTGATGTTTAACTTTTTTTCAACTTAAGAGCTAAAACTTTATTTTTTTGACATAAATTAAAAATACAAATTTATCCTTTTTTCGAAAGGTCAAAAATATTATATGCTGCGTCTTGCACTTTCATATAAACCACTTTTTTCGCTTTGATTTTTTTCATCCCCATTACTCTTATTTGCGGTCCCTTATAAGAGTAGCGTAATAGTATATAATGTATTCCATCTAAAGCAGTGTCCACTGTACGCGCATATATATCATCTAAAATAAATAGTCTCAATGCATCGTGCGTTCAAAAAGGATGCTCATGCTCTGAAACGACCAACTACCAATAATAATGTTAAATCCTTTGAGACAGTTTTTAAAATCGTTTCTTAATGCACCGTATCGAATATTTTGCCAGATTCTCATTGACTCAAAATTCTGTTGAAAAAAAAATCCAAATACAGAAATACTCAACTCTGAAAGTTGCAAGCATGTCCAGTCAAAGTTATTGACCTGTTACTATTGTAGCTGGTATCCGTTTACATTGTGCTCAAGAACAAAAAAACACAAACAAGATACAAGTTACAAGAGCACAAAAACAACAACAAGAGTTATGAAGTTGGCATCCTTGACAGTTTTGAGTTCAGTTTCCTTATGATATTGTCACTGACAGCAATTGTTGTGCACTTACATATTGAGCGCTGTCAGTAAATATAGTTGAGCAAAAATAATGATGAAATATTGTCAAGTGTTAAAGTTCATAGAGTATGGTTTGTAAATTCCAGAGCAAAAGTGTCGAAGCTCAACGCAAAGTGTAATCTATTTAATAACCACATGACCGGGATGACATGTACAATGTAGTACACAAAACTTGCCTCCCACAGCTGTGGAGGCGTTGCTAGCCAATGCACCTTTCATCAGATGAAAAAACAACAGCAACAAAATCAACAATGGTCAACTAACGTACCAAAAGCATAGAGAGTCCTCATTTTGACCACAACAGTCACTCCAACCGAACACCAGAGGCCACAAAAATAAATTATTCAATGCCCAATGTACGCTTCAATGCATCATTGTGGTCATAGCGTACATATGCACATAGAGAAAAAAACTAGTTTAATATAAATTCAGTTTTTTGGATTGAGAGCTTTCAAAACTAAAGTAGGCAAAAATCAATCCTTAAGCCCTAATCGTCGGAATACAAATCGGCATAAAGTGAATTTATGCATTTCAATTTAAATACTTAGACGGACTAGATTTTATAAAGTTATATGGAAGATCAACAATTAAGCTTATTGATAATAATAATAACACTAGCTTACAAATTTAAAAAAAATTAAGACTCGGAAATTAGATTCATTTTTTTTTTCTTAAGAACCGTTTGCGAGATTTTTTCGAACATTTTTCAATTATTCGTCAATATCTCGTGAACAAAAAAAAGTTTTCACTTAAAGTTTTTCGTTTGCGTTCAGTTACGTCTTCACGAATTTGCATCTATCATGACTTTGTCCCAAAAACCATCATATCGCTTTTCAATAGCTGCAATATCCTGATGAAATCTTTCGCCTTGCTCGTCGCTCTTAGCTCCCAAATTTGAAGGAAAAACGTTATAATAATGCAAAAAATGCTAATAAAAAGATTGAAAATTTGTTTCAACTAAAAGTGTGATTGAGTGGAAATTTGAAATTTCGAATTTTTCGTACATGGTTCCATAGCATCTACTGTTCTTACACGATTTTAAAGAGTGTAAGCTCGAAATGTTCCTAAAAGAATTCTCTTTCAAAGATTTTTCTTGTTAATAAAAAGCAAACTGAAAATTGGTACTTTTAAGAAATTGTAGAAACATTTTGTTGAACCATTTCTGTTTGCGGACTGGGACTAAGCGCATCGAAAAAAAATAAGAAAATTCATGCCTCGTCACTGTTTGTTTAAAGGCCCATACGCAGCATGCAAAAATTCCAGCCGAAATGTCAAAATTTCATATAAAAAAAATATCCCAAAAAAGGGAATTTTTTTATTTTGAAAAAATATATAAAAAAATATATACATATATAAAAAAAAATGTCCCAAAGAAGGGAATTTTTTTTTTATATGAAGTTTTGACATTTCGTGCGGAATTTTTGCATGCTGCGTTTGGGCCTTAAGGAGTAACAACTTTTTACTTACATCATTTTGACATTTTTTTTAATTTTTGATTTTAATTTTAGATAAAAGTTTTTAAAATGTTGTAAGTGTTAAACAATATGCCTAGACGTAAAAAATAGCAAAATCAAGTTTTGTCCGAATAGACTACAAGACTTAGACTAACTAAGAATAATACTAAAAAGGACATACAAAAAAGTTTGGCCTCAGAGCACAAAATCCTTTTACTCTATTTATCTAGCACTATCACCCAGAATTGGTATTATGCTGCACCCAAAAATTGTTCCAAATTTGTTGCACAGTGTAATCCACTATGTCACTTTTGACCTCCTCCACCGGCTGTACCTTTTATTTTAATTCGATTAGACAATTGAATTTACACACTTCTTTCTCTCAGTGCACTAAACCAACTTATACTCACACACACACAGACACACACACACACATTCATAATTGCAAATATCACTAAAACTTTACATAATACTGTGGCATACTTTTTTGGATGAATTTGCCCGCTTGCCACCCATGCATGTGCATGGGTGTGTGAGTATGTGTATGTACTTATTAGTACAATCACACTAACTCAATTATACGCATATATAAGCACGCACGCATATGCTGCTGATGTAGTTGGCACTGCCAGGAACCACAGGACATCATGGCATTTGTGCAACTTCCTGATGATAAGCAAAGCCACGTGGTTAACCGCATGAACATGTCGACAGACAAACTATACCATACACCCGTGCATACAATCCAATTTGTAGCCCCCCATCACACACACAAACCCACACACTTACAAACTGGAAAGGACATGCTATTGAAATGCTGGCACATCATTTTGAGGCTTACAAGAGTGATGGGAATTTAATGAAATTTGACTCTTAGTTTTGAAAACTTTTTCAAATTTCAAACAAAAAACTAAATAACATATATTATGTACATTACTTATATACGGCTAAAAAAAATCAACGCCATGTTGTAGCATCAACAAACTACACAGTGAACCCCCTTGGGCTTTGGACACAGATGTGCTTATTTCCAAGTAACTTACTGCCAACAAAGCCCTGGGTGCAATCACGTAAACCTTAAATACATATACGCTAATACAAATAAAGAAAACAATAATAGAAACTTCAGAAAGGAAACATTGTGCCAACATACAAGAATGGTAAATAGCTTCAAAAAGCGCAATGGCGTTGCAGTTCTAGTTTTAGTTGTTGGCGCTTTCTATGCTCTATAAATGTTTTAAATAAAGTAATCAATTTCAAAGTTATAAAAATATAATAACAACAAATTTTTTTTATAAATTTTTTCCACTTATGTATATTTTTTGCCACCGTTCTCCTCGTCATCATAAGCTTTTGCTGTTCAGTTAGGCCGCTAGATGGCGCAAGCATGCAGATGCATAATTGTGTACACAACTATAAATCATTTGTAATTTATAAGTTTTAAATAGTAAATGTAAAAAATTCAGCAATGGAGGTTGGTAAGTAAACCACGTTGAATGCGTATTCAATATAAGTGAGTCTAGCTCTATTGGACTTCCAAATAGGCAGACGAACATGGCTTCATCGCAGTGGCGGAAACAGGATTTTACCCTGCAGGTTGTTTTCGTAAATTTTGTATTATAAAGGGGAAAGGCTTGCAAGTTGCCACATCATAGCTTTTTTGTCTACATCTCGACATTGAATACACAAGGCCATCGAAAAGAAATAGCTATAATCCATAATAAGCAGATCATTTGAATTATATAAAAATAAGAATTTTAAAGACAAATTTCCAAAGAGCTTGAAAACGACCACCAAAAAAAGGCTTGTAAGTTGCCATACCAGCAAAAATCGCTATAAATTGGAGAAAACTGAAACAAAAACGCATGATTGATAAAATTTATGAAAAATTATTGATTTTAAATTTAACTCAGCATAAAATTGAATTTTAAAAAACAAGAAAAATTTACGCGAAAAGTAAAAGTTTACGCGCTCATATCGCTTTCTTAATAAAAGATCGAGCAAGTAATGTTGCAACACTTAAAGATATTGAAATTCTCAAGAAAATAAATTGTTTGAAAATTACACTACTGGCTGAATTTGTAAGAACATCAAAATACCAAATTTTACCTTTAATCTCGATTTTGAGCTCGAGCTTTGTATAAAGAAATACCCCCAAATTTTTGAGTCAGATCAGTCACTGTAGTTTGTAAGCTAGTTTTACTAAGATTTATGTATATAATTTTTCTTCTGTAAAATGTTTTTCCTTTATTGTAGTGAAGGCTTAAATTAAAGCAACACTTCCATTGATCGTTTGATGTAGATGCCAGAAACAATAGGAAACCGAAATTTGCGTATAGAAACTTTTTTATTTTTAAATATACACATTTTTTGTAAATAGCTTAGCCTTATTTTATTTCAATGGGTTCCAATTAATTTTTACATTTTTAAATAAGAGTTGTATATTTTTCCAAAAAATGCTCTCTGGTGGCTTTGTCTAAGAACAAGTCTAGAACTAAACTAGTACGAATACAATCCAGCAACAAGCTTTGAGTACACAAAGCGACCGTCGTGTGACCTCATATGACTTCTCAAAAAAAAAGTGTTTGAAAGTTCTATTTAAAGTGCTCTGTACTGGGACACAGGTCGTATGTGTGTCTAGTAATAAATTCAGACAGCGAAACTGCTCGTATTGTTTGTTAATCAAGTTGTACACTCTTGAGTATTATTATTTTTATTTTTTTATTTACAATGCTAAGAATAGTGCAAAACTACTAATTAACATAAAATATAATAGCACTGGCAACTAAGGCCTTTGGCTAACTGTTTAATATGTTTAAAAGAAATTTATAATATACAGCCAACAAAAAAATTCGCTATTTCGCCCTATACTTCAAAATACATTTTTTATTTGATTTTTATTAGGCAATTACTTATTGACCGAAAATTCAAGGGAGCTGTAGGTGTACTGAGACTAAAATCGAGCTTTTGTATTCCAGCTGTGCTGCGGGCATCTAACGCCCAGTATTTTCTAGATTCCACATTTAAATTCATGGCAAAAACCAGGACGCTACTACTTTTAATGACTCTACTAATATGCCATGTCAATTTGAAAATAAATGTGTTTTTGATTTATGTATATCGTTGCTATTTTCTTAAATCCATATAATCGGTGAAGTACTCAGCACAAAAAGCTCTTCTGGAAAACTATTTCAGGATACAGAATGTTAAATCAAAAAACGTCACGAGCCGTATGAAAAAAAAGAGTGCCTCTGTTAAGTTATGAGAGCTTTCAAACACACCCATTATGCCTAATTGTCTAAGCTTAGCCTAACCTGTCTATAACATTAAATAAACTTTTTAATGTTAGGGTATTAAGTCCGTTTTTTGCAGTGCAACCACGTCTTGATGTAATATTTACTCACCGCTATGGATTTTAATTATTCTATTCACATGGTGCATTGTTGTTGCACTCTGCTTGAATATATAGTAATCCTGTTGTTGTCGTTGATGTTACACTGCCCAGAAGTGAAATAACTATGTATGTATTAAGCGCCTCACTGATTAAACGCATACACGGAAATAAGTAAATTTAATCAAGTTGTTGAACGCATTTGCACATACATAAGTATTTTCAAACAAAAACTATTTAATGCGCACGTGTGCGCATTATTGGAAAAAACCAAAATAGCTCTAAAAGCTAAATTAAAATTTAAACATACACTCACATGTGCATAAAATTTAACACTAGAAATCGACATAAAATACATGCATAAATACTTTTCAAGCAGCTCGCATTAATTAAACAGCATAAAAATAAAAACCAACAAATTAAAACCAGCGCAGTTGTTTTATGCTGCAGCCAATAGGTGTGTACACACTACTTTTGCTTGATCGTTTTAATTATTAAATGCAATGCTGTGGCAGCACTGCCAGCAGCAACTTTTACTTATGCCGCCAAATTTTTACACTGTCCAAATTTGCTGCCGTGTTTATTGTGCATTTATTGTGCTCACTGATATGTAAAATATGTGTCACTGTCAAGGGACACGTATGTACATATATTATGCTTATATTTTGTGTGTTTCTGGGGTCAGGGCTAATAGGAACTAAATATGTATGTATTTCTTATTGTTTTAAATAGAATTAAAAACTAGTTTTAAGCAACGGCAAGTACGCGTAATGCTTCAGTGGTGCTTTCAATGAAGTATAAAAGACCGCGCACAACGTATTATTCTATTTAGATAAAATTTAACTCAACGCCGTTACGCAACAAAATGCCGGCAAATGCCACTAAAGGCATTTTCAGTTGTTTCCCCTATGCGGAATTGGCTGATGAGCGCACGCAATCATGGCCTTTGGTCGCTTCACCCTGGAATACGTTGACGTTGTTGAGTTTATATTTGCTCATGGTGCGCTATGGCCCCAGATGGATGGATGAGTAAGTGCCACATAATAGCTTACAAACCAAAAACTGCAACAAATCTCATTGCAGGGTCAAAGCATTTAAGCTGAAAGTGCCTTTGTTCTGCTACAGCATGTCCATGGCGCTGCTGAATTGCTACATTTTTGTGGAAGTGTGCATCTCAGCGCGTAATCTTAAGTACAGTTTCAGTTGCCAGCCGTGTCACGTTAACTACGATCCAAATGAGCTGCGGGTGAGTGCTTTGCTTTGTTTTTAAGGCGTATTTAAACTTTGTATGCTCCTCCCAAGCTGGCCGCTGCAGCATGGTGGTTCTACATAACCAAACTACTTGAATTTATAGACACCATGTTTTTCATTTTGCGCAAAAAGTGGACGCAACTGAGTTTTTTGCATATCTATCATCATAGCACTATGTTTGGGATTTGCTGGATTGTCATCAAATGGATACCCACGGGCTCTGGTAAGTAAAAAATTTCTTTTATTTTTAAATTGGTTTCAATTGCTAGAGCCCTTTTACTGTTCTTGCAGTTTTCTTTCCAGTGGCTATTAATTCTTTCATTCATATCATTATGTACACCTATTATGCGCTGAGCGCTTTAGGCCCCAGCATGCAGCGCTTCCTTTGGTGGAAGCGTTATTTGACCATTGTCCAGCTTATACAATTCACTACGGGTGTCGTTTGGAGTCTGCAAGCTATTATAAAAAAATGTGAATTCCAACCATTGCTAACCTATGTTGCTTTGGCTTATATGCTTTCCTTTCTATATCTTTTTGGGCGCTTTTATGCGCAAAAATATTTCAAAGCTACCAATAAAACCAATTAGTTTAAATTGAGTTGTTTCTGCGCTCAAATACAAAATAAATAATTTTAGTTAACAAATTCTGTTGCTGTTTGTATTCCTTATTCTATCGATATTTTTTGTTTGAGCACAGTTGGCAGTGCCAACAGCTGTGCTTGTTTTTGTTTTACTTTGAAGCTTGTGTACACACTGCACAGTTTGACTGAATAGTTTTAAATTCTCACATAACAATGCTAATAATTAGGCCTTTTACGCGTAAATTACTTAAACATAATTATATTAGCCATCGTAAACATCAATATGCCATAACAGCGCTTAATAGTTTTATAGTCAAAGGTAAGTTTTTACGTATTTTCATTAACAAACTAACCGGCACACATTTTCTGGCGCAGCACCGTATCACAACTTGCCGCTAGCACAGGGCTATCAACCTAAACAAGTGGAGCAGGCGTATTGGGATCGGGAGAAAGAACATGCCAATTTGCCGGACAATAGCCAACATTGTGGCCGCGGTTCATATCGCATGCTGCTGCCGCCACCAAATGTAACTGGTAACTTACATTTGGGACATGCTTTGATGGCCACTGTGCAGGATGTAATAGCACGGCAACGTCGACAGCTAGGCTATGTTGTAGAATGGGTTCCTGGCACAGATCATGCGGGCATAGCTACGCAAGCTGTGGTAGAGCGCACCATTGCCGCAGCAACAGGAAAAACACGCCAGCAAATTGGACGCGAAGCCTTTTTGCAGGAGGTTTGGAAATGGAAGCAAGACAAAGGTGCCGGCATTGTGACAGACCTACGCAAGCTAGGCTGCTCGCTTAACTGGGAGCAGGAATATTTTACTATGGACGAAAAGCAAGCGCTTGCGGTCAATGTGGCTTTTGAGCGACTATTCGAAGAAGGCCTGATACGACGACGCAATTCACTGGTTAACTGGTCTTGTGCCTTGCGTTCTGCCATCTCAGACATAGAAGTTGAAACGCTGGAAATTAAGGAAGCAACCGAGCTTTCAGTGCCTGGCTATGACAGCAAGGTAGTCTTTGGACGCATTTACGACTTTGCTTATCAAATTGTAGATGGCGAAAAGCAGGCCGATGGCACGGCCGAGGAGATTGTAGTTTCTACGACGCGCCCCGAAACCATACTTGGCGATGTAGCCGTTGCTGTGCATCCGCTGGACACGCGTTACTCTAAATACCGCGACATGGATGAAGTGAAGCTGAAACATCCATTGCGTAATGATACCATACCTTTAGTTTTTGACATTGCCGTGGATCAGGAATTTGGCACTGGCGCTGTTAAGATTACACCGGCTCATGACAAATTCGACTTTGAGCTGGCGCAGCGTCATAAACTGGAGGCACGCCCGGTGTTTACCAAAACAGGACACATACTGGACACATATGAGCAATTTAAGGGCAAGCCACGCTTTCAGGCACGCTCTATGATTGTGCAGCTACTGAATGAATTAGAGCTTTTGCGTCAGGTGCGCTCACACAGCATGCAGCTGCCGCTATGCTCACGCTCTAAAGATGTTATAGAGTATATGATTGTGCCGCAGTGGTTCTTAAAAACAAAATCAATGGCTCAAGCAGCACTCTCCGAGCTGCATAGCGGTCGTTTGCAAATCATGCCTTCCAATTTCGAAGTGGATTGGGAACGTTGGCTAGAAGATTGTCGCGACTGGTGCATATCACGTCAGCTTTGGTGGGGCCACCAGCTGCCGGCATATGAAGCCAAGGATGCGCAAGGCAACACCTGCTGGGTAGCAGCTGTAGATGAAAAAAAGGCCTTAGCAAAGGCTTCTGCACGCTTAGGCACGACTGAACTAGCTTTAACGCGGGATCCCGATGTGCTGGATACTTGGTTTTCCGCTTCGTTGTTACCATTTTCTGTAGCTGGCTGGCCGAATGAGAACTATCGCGAAAAATATCCACTGGATCTTATGCAAACCGGACACGACATACTGTTCTTTTGGGTGGCACGCATGATGATGATGGGCTTAAAGCTAACTGGTGAGGCACCATTTAATCGCATACTGCTTAATGGTATAGTCTGTGATGCGCAGGGTCGCAAGATGTCGAAAAGTTTGGGCAACATTGTCACGCCCCAACAAGTTGTGCAGGGCGCTAGCCTGAAGGTACTTGATTTTTAGCTAAAGTATTTGCACTACTTTTAATATTTTTTCTCTAAAGGATCTTAAGGCGGAGCTGAAGAGATCCTGCGATGCAGGCATCATTCGATCTGAAGAACTGAAAACTTCCAGCGCTGGCATGAGCAAAATGTTTCCCGACGGCATACAGGAATGCGGTACCGACGCACTACGTTTTACTCTACTCAGTCACAATATCAAAAACCATTTTATCAATTTTGATGTTAGCACCTGCTATACCAACAAACTCTTTCTCAACAAAATCTGGCAGGCCATGCGTTTTACGCTGGGTTCCGCGCAAAAACTAGACATAAAGCTACATGATATTGAAACAATGAATGGCGTGGAATTAAACATATGGGATCGCTGGATTGTTGGACGTTTGGCTGAGACATTAGCCATATGCTCTGAATGCTACAACAATCACAATTTCCACATGGCCACTGCAGCACTTAAGCACTTCTTTTATCAGAACCTCTGCGATAATTATTTAGTAAGTAGAATTTTGTTAATTTGTTAATGTAACCTAATCCATTCTTTGTTAAACGCAGGAAACTGTCAAAAAGAACATAAACAGTAAGTCGCACGAGGGCTATGTTCATGTGGCCACATTAGCTACCTGCCTTAGCTGGGGCCTACAGGCCTTGGCACCGTTCACTCCATTTGTGGCCTCCGAATTGCTACAACATGTGCCACTCAACATTGAACTCAAACTATCTCAGTTTCCAGACTCAAAACTCGAAAGTGAAGTTGCAGATATAGTGCAGGTCTGTCAAATAGTGCGCCAAGTCAAAAGCCGCAATAAGATCAGTAAGAAGTATGAGCCCAATCTTTGTCTATTTGCGCAAAACGCTGAGGCAGAGCAAACTCTACGTCGTCATCTACCACAAATACAGATACTTACGCGTAGCCACTGCGTGGAGCTGGAGTTGCTGAATGAGAATTCCAAATTTTCTAAGAAACTCAATTTCTTTTCTACGGCGGGTGCACTTTGCTCCTTTGGCATAACCATGAATGATGCATTTAACCAGTCTGATGAATTACGCGTACAAATGATGACAGAGAACTTAACAAAGCTTAAAAAGTTGCAAACAGAGCTACAAAGCTATCAAATGCGTGTAGATAATGAGGCGTTCCAGCTGATGGCGGACAAGAAAACGCAGACACATTTTCAGAATAGGGTAAGCATTTAAAGGTTCTAAAATCCCACTCTTTGGATTAACTTCACATCGTCATTTTTTACCAACAGATCAAAGAACTACAAGCTGAAATTGCGAGTCTAAAGCGTTTGGCGGCATAATCTGGATGTGACTGTTAATTGTTTTTGTTAAGAGCCTGTCCACATTGTGCATTGCTTTGTTTTTTTTGTTATATTATAGTCCAATCATTATACCAATTGTAAATCTTTTTATTGCCAAACCGTCATCAAAGCACCGGACACGCATTTTGGGAATATGCCATATTAAATCCACGATTTGATATGTCGCTATCCTCATTGCCATTCGTCACCGTATAAAGCACAAAAGGTTTGGTCGCGCTAGTCGTAGATGAAAAGCCCAAGCCGCAAAATCGATCGCTTGCCAGCGCCGTGCCACCCTGAGAGGGATTGGGTATTATTATAAAGTCCGTTGTGCAGTCCTGACTTTGTACTGCTGCTGTGGCCAACAACGAGGGATCCACAGCGCCCACATCGTTTGTCAGCGTAAAGGAATAGGCATCAGAGCTCACCTGACTCCAAGTAATGGAGCACATGCCAGCTCCCATGCGCACACAAATACCATATGCCGTATTGGCCAATTGCCGCGAGCCTGGCACGCCAATAGTGTTCAATGCCGATGGGGCAGCCGAAGCATAGTTAAAGCTGGACGCAGTTCCACTGTTGGCCGTATAGTATTGCAGGCAACCTGAGGGCGCCAGATTACCCGAAGCGCAGCCTAGCAGACGTATCTGAAACTGCCACAAGCGATTAAATGTATAACCGCTGGAGGTCGCCACTGATATGGTTATAGGGGAAACGCCATTGAAGTCCACATAGACATGCTGCCCAGCGTTTTCTCCACATATTGTGGGCACACGTGAAGCACCGCCTGTTATGGTCAACGCATCTGTGCTGCAAGATCCATCTCCAGTAGGTGGCGCCAGCGACAAGGCCAAAAAGTCCACACGTAGCTGACAAATGGTGTCATCTGGCGGTGTGACCACAAGGCTGCAACGTCCACCGCCGGCATAGGTGCCCGGATAGTTGCTATTGTAGAAATATGTATTGTTGAAGGATGTGGAAGCGCCGCAGGTTTTTTGATCTGTAAATGAAACCCTAAATTGTGCATGTCTTGGACGCTGTTTGTCACTGGCTACTTACAGACACAACATGTGGCCTGCGATGTAATGGTGGAGCAACTGCCCGAAGCTACGCCGCTGTTATCCGTGCATTCGCCATTAAGAACACAGGTACCACTCAGCCTATTGTTGCCCGTGCAGAGGCCATTGGAAAAACGACCAATGGTGTAGAAAGGAAACCCTGAAAGCGTAAAACCATATGTGTGTGTATTTTCGAGGTAAGTTTACGACGATTTCGGAAGTCTTTATGCCTTTTTTTTTTTACTAATTTCAGTGTTTTTTGTTCCAACAGTTCCGTACAGATACAGAAATGTTTAAGCTGTGTCTTTGTGCTTGTCTTCAAGATTCACTCATTCGTTCAGCACTCTGGGTGATAATTGAAGTTTGACCCAAATTCAAGAACACAACGACACAACAAACACAACACAAGAAATTCCTAAAAACAAAGCTGTTTCATATTCTGCTCTGCTTGGTTGGCTACTTACAACGCGGATGTCTTGATGATTCTCTAGCTGTGTTTAAAGCTGTTGGAGCAGTTTCCAATGTATCAGTCAAAACCTGTGAACTCTCAGCGTTACTAACGGTTGCTCTTGCTAACGGTAGTTGCGTGTAGGCGTGCGCCAAACTGCAAACGCCCACAACATAACTGTTTACAATGATCCAAACAAGCGCAAAACTACGCGCGAAAACTATGGAATCTGACATGACTTAAAACTAAATTCACTATGATAGATAGTATTCGATTTATGTTTGGATTTTTTTGGCGAAAAACACGTCCGGACGCGTGCGTGTTACAACTTAGACTGCTCGGAGTCCAATGAAATGGCTTACTTTGTCCCAGCAAGGTGTTAATTGAACAACAGCGATAACGACCCGACTAGATGCAGTCAGCGACTTGGTCATGTCGTGCTTAGTTTGTTTCTTGACGACGAGTATTTAGAGCACTCATGCTCTTAGTAAATCCAGTTCTTTACTCTATTTTAGATAGATTCATTCAAACAATTGATTGAGGAAAGTGAAAGAATTGGGTGATAAAAATTCACTTACTTTACCAATAGCCGTGACTTGGCACGGAATCCAACACGCGCACATCTTACACACACACGCACTTTAAATACATACATACATATGTTTTGTCGTCTCATGATGCAGGTTAGAAAGTATGATCTGTTTACTTGTACAAATAAATAGGCTCGAGTTGATTTTGGCGCTTCTATTGATTATATTTATAGTAAATATGTTAATAAGTAAAGTATATATAAAAAAATTTTGTATGAGTCTACATTTAAAGCTTATTAAAGCAATTCTATTTTAAACGTGATGTAACTGACACAACGGTACATTCCTGAAACTAAATTGCAGTTAGTTGGAATTTTTTTGGATCTACTTTGAATAGTAGTACATATAAAATTGGTACACAGCTTGTAGCGTTTAAAAGATGCTTCGTAATCGTAAAGGTGAAAGAGACGCTTGACAATGGATCCCATTAAAAATTAATCTGGTATATAGAGAATGTGGCCTAAGCCTAACCTCAACAAAACGGAATATTATAATATAATTAAGAATCCATAAAACAAATACCCTTAAGCCGATCAATTCGGAAATGGCATGTGTCCACTTAATAATAAAAGTTTATACATACATATGTAGGTATGTCGTTCTCTTTTAAAAATGAGTGATAAAGTGAAAAACATAGTTTCTAACTGCATTTCTCATAAAATATATACATGTGTACCTAAAGCCCTAGATTATAAATTGTATAAGTCGTAAAGCCTGAAATTTAATCCTATGAATGCCAATAAGTTTATCTGTTTTTAACCTGGTATTTATCTTCATCATAAATGTAACAAATTTTGGCAGATTATATTTAAAGTTTGTAATTTCTTAACTCGAGAACGAAGCGTCAGGTTTTGGACATCCCACTCTACGGTATATATAAGGGGTATATCCTTCTTCGCTTGACCTTAGAAAAAAAAAGTAAATATTGTTTGAGATTGTAAATTTAAAATATACATAAATATATAGTCGTACTCACATAAAGTCAAGACGTGGACTTTATATTGGAAATAAAACCTATTAATTCATTCATGTATCTCACTCAATTATATGCTTATTGAGCTACGTAGAGTATGCCAACTGTGGCATCCCAAAGACAGTTTAACTTGGCATCTGCTTTTTTGCTGCATTGTACAGCAACGCACGACTTTAATTAGCGCACGCATTCTAAACAACAAATTTACTTTTACTAATTAAAATTTAAACTTAACTGGAAGGTAAAAGTGGCAAATAGTTTCATTTTTTTAGTTCAAGTTATTTTGTAGCAGCAGCAAAGAATCTAGGACGCTTAATAGAAAGTTGCAACAAATTTCTGGGTAAAGGCCTATACGCAGTATGAAAAAATTCGCGCGGAATGACAAAACTTCCCCATTTGGGATTTTTTTTATATGAAGTTTTGCCAATCCGTGCGAAAATTTTCATTCTGCGTATACGCCTTAAGTCTTTATTGCTAAACATAACTAGCAAATTAATATTAATGCAAAAATACAGCATAGAAAACGTAACAAACTATTCAATTTCAATAATAGCACCAGCCTTGGAAAGCGCATCTTTAAGCTTCTCAGCTTCTTCTTTGGGTATATCTTCTTTGACAATGGTTGGCGCACTTTCCACAAACTTCTTTGCCTGCACAAGATTCATGCCTTCGAGCAGATTCTTGACCTCCTTGATGAGCGCAACCTTTTGTTTCTCATCGAATTTTACCAGCTTTACTTTGAATGAGGTCTGTACTTGCTTAGGTGCTGCTTCTTCCTCGTCCTCGGCGGCTGCTGCACGTGGAGCACCAGCAGCAAATTGTGGCACAAATGCTGTATCAGGCAGGTTTAGTTTTAACTTTAGCAGCGAGCTCAGCTCGGCTACCTCCAGCAGGTTCAATGCGGCAATGTTGTTTACAATGCTGTCCAATTTAGGATTGGGTGGCTTGGCAGCACCCTCTGGCACGGGCGTTGTAAGCTTATCCGCAGCGGGTGCAGTTTGGGCTGCAGCGCTATACATGCGGTGCCCACTGCGGCGTGTAATTTGACGTAGCACGAGTCTGGCAATTTGCATTTTGTGGCTATTTGTAGATATAGATTTGTGTTTTAATTGATTAATTAAAGAATTAACTTTGATATTCTGTTTACTTTTGTTTCTTTTTCGGCAAAATATGACTATTATTGCAGCAGGTTATGTGAGCAGTAGTGATGGTTAAAGTTGTCGCCTGTACATCGATAAATAAATATATAAAGACACAAGAAATATCGATAAAAAAGCAGTATAGCAAAACATTTTTGTTAGAAGAGTAGCAGCGCTATATTAAAGTGGCTTAAGGAAATTCAAATTGCGTGCGCCTTATTCGAATGTTTGTTTTATTGTTTGCTCGCAAATTTTCAGTATACAATTATGTTTAAAAGTACTATTAAAATCTACATTCAAGACAAGGGCAAACACTGAAACAATTAAGACTTAAAAAGGGCATATAATGTTTACTTTTTGAACTATATTTATAGCGCGCAATTTTTTGTTGTTTAGCAGCGCTGCCGTTTTTGGTTTCCTATTATTACAACTAGATGGCAGCGCTATCACAACAGCTGTGCTCCAACTGTCAAATTGTTTTTAGTGTCGTCCGCTTTGCTCGTAGTTGTCGTTATCGAAATTATAGAAAATTTTGCAAAATACGCAAAAAAAAACCGTAAAAATGTTTATATTTTAATATTAAAACATCAGAGCATGCATTAGGGTCATACAGGGGCGCGTTTATTTTGCATTCATTTTTTTTTTTTAATAAAACTAAAGCAAAAAAACATTAAAAAAAAAACGTTATTCGAATTACGCAGCGCGTGTGCTAGTGTTGGTGTTGCGGTCTTGGAAGATAAAAACATCGGAGCTTTGACTAAAAATACATTGCGGTACGTTGTTGACTTATTTTTTGTAAGTAGTGCAGTTTTATGTAATTCGTATTGCTATTGTTTGCTTGTACATACTTAATATACATATATACATACATATGTATATGCTCATCACATAATGGGCTGCATAATAAACTAAGGCGTTGCCAGATAGCCAGTTAATAGCTAAAACCTGTTTACCCGCAATTATATAGTCATAATTAAAAGTAATTACTTTTCGTAATGGCAAACAATAATTTATAATTTTTTGCACTACAATTGCAATGCAAGCCACACAAAATATTGACGATATGGCAGCACAACAAATTGCATGCAGCAGCTGTCAAAGCTGCGATGGTGTGTGTAAGTGTGTTGTTTCTGCTGTTAAAAAGCACGAAATGCCGCACGAAAGAAAAGCCAAAGAACAAAAATAAATTTTAGATACTTAGGCGCAAATACCCTTTCTCTGAATTGAATATTTTTTAATGTTGGTAGTCTTTATTTTAAAAGGCTTTTTGTTTTGGGAAGTGGCATACATAAGAAGCTGAGGTATTAAAAGAATCCAAAAAATCCTTAAAAAATATTTTATCATATTTGCTTCATAGAATTTGTCAAAGCTAACAAAACCGAAAACCCTTTACTCCATTTAATGCATTGCGACATCTTTTGTCTACTTTTTTTGAACATGAAATCCATTTTTTCCATTACTTTAAGTTTATTATGTCACATTATTAGTGACGTTGTCAATATGCTGTCTACAAGTGTATAACAACCGAAATGATTGATTTTTCGTCGTGTTACTATGTTGTTCGTTCTTTCGGAAAAGTAGGCGACGAAAACGACGACGACAAAACACAAGCTTCATGAGCTCTGAGCACTGTTGAAAATTTTGTATCACAATCGTCTCGCTAACGAGCGGACGTGAGCGGAGCTCTTAAAAATTTAAAATTGGAAATAAATATAAAAATTTAATGTAAATATTTTTGATTTCATTTAAAAAAATTGTTAGTGTAATTTAAATTTCCGGTAACTATTGTCTTGTCGTGCTGTGCAATAAAAAAAAAAAATTATAAACTTTTATACCGAAATGTGCGTCTACAGTGAGAACCAAACGAAAGAAAACTTAAACCTTTGTGAAATGTTGTGTGGTAATACTTGCTGAAAATTCTGCTAAAAACGTTGGTGCTTTAATAAATCGGCTAAAGTAAATAATGTTCGTGCCATTACTTGCATAAAGCAAAAGAATTCGTTGTCCCAGCAGCAAAGGAATTTTCGCTGCTGCTGTTGCAAAAAGCAAAGTATCAAAAGTAAAAAAAAAAAAATAGTGCCATCTACGTCACAAATTTGTGTAACGCGCGCGCCTGAAGGTGTGAGTGAGATAGCCTGTACACGGTTGGCGTAGCAGCACCCCCGGAAATGTAACGTACACACACACACATACAGGCTACAAAAAGGAAAAAGAAAACTTGCACCTGAAAGTTCGTGCGCTCGTGCTTCGTGCACGCTCGTCTCTTTTTGTTGCAACAACCAACGGCGGTAGCTGCGAGAATTCGCTTGTGCAAAAAATAATAAAGGTTAGTGCTAGTGTTTTTTTTAGTGCTACTTTGCTTTTAAGTGTTTTATGCAATATAAAAAAAACTGTTCGCACCTGTCAAAATTGACACTTAATGGCAACTAATGCTGTGCACAGCATTTGGCCCAATTTTGAGTGCCTGGTCGTCTGTGTGTGCTTAGTAGGGTGCTTTTTGTGTTGTTCGTGTGCGTACGATTGAAATTGGGGCACGACGAAGCAGTAGAGCAAAGCAAAAACCGTCAAATAATAACCCCCGAATTTGACAAGTAACACAGCATAGCTTAACGCTTACCCCCTTCTACGTGTTGTCTGCCACTAGCCACTAGCCCATTTATGTGCAAGTGTTAAGTTCTTCGGTTTTGTTTTGAAGTAATTTGTTTAAAAAAAAGTGTAATATTTTTGTTATAATTATTATGTGTACACACTTAGGCAAAACTTTGCTTGTGACGTTATGATTTTTGCTCTCTCATGAGCCTGCTTTGCGCTCTTGTGCTCCTACTCTAAAGTTTAGTGGCAGTGTGTCCATGCATGTGTGTGTGTGTGCGATGCTGAGCCAAGCAGTCTACGCTTTTTGGCGCTGTGCTACACTTGTTTACGTTGTGTGACTTTGCATGTGTGCGTGTGTAGTGAGCGGGGGGCGTAACTGTCATTGTTGTTATTGCTGCCATCGTTGTAACTCACTGTTTTTTTTTAGTTTTTTATTTTTCTTATTTGGGGGCCGCTCTCTCGTTTGTAGGGCAAAATTATGTATTGATTAGGTTTTTTTTTGTTGTTTGCTCTACTAGCGCCGTGTTTGCTGCCTTGATTTCTTCGTAGGCGTTGCATTGTTTCGTTTCGGCTCGGCTTTTGGGGCTTTTTTTTTTCTAACTACTACAATCGTATTTTTTTCATGCCTCAGCACACAATTTCATTGGTACAACAATTTTGTAGTCATTTATGGCTACGCTCTCGAAATGCATTTAACTAATTAGCCCCCCACTAGCGCTGCCCAATAGCTTCTGTAAAAAAACTACGAGGGTTGTACATATTTCAAGTCTCTCGGAAACGGTGTTACAAGAAAATGCTTGTTTGCAGCGATTGAATCGATGAAGAAATAAGTTAACCAAAAGCTCCCAAAACAGGCGTTAAGAACATATCAATCGTTACTTCATTTTTCCCGCCAACATAGGTACTTGCAATGTTAAGTGTACACTGGAGAAACTTATACCCAGGATAATTCGTTAAATGCATTTTGTCCAATTTTCTTGGGACTAACCATTTAATATGAACAAATAGTTTTTCCCGCCAACAGTACTTGCAATATTGAGTGTATACTGGAGAAACTTATGCCCAGGGTTGCCTTTTACATAGTCAGTCACATGACGTTCTTGCAGTATAGTTTTTTTGTATAAAATTTGGCGAACGTTGGTTAGGATTGAATTCTGAAAAGCAGCAAAATTCGGTGTTTTTTGATGCTTTTTGCTTCTTACCAAAAACCTAAAAATGCGATTAATAATAAAATATATGAAAACGTTTAATACCATTTTTTGGCTGAGATGCAAATATCAGACTTGATTGCTTGCTTCAAAAATCTAATAGGCAACCCTCGTAACAACCATTTCCGTTTTAGAAAGTGCGTGTGCTTGTTGGACATAACTAATGTTGGAATATTCTATTAAAATGAGGGTCCGTGGGCATAATTGACCGATATACGGACTTTTCAAATTGGGGGTTGCTTTGGTATTGTTTTAAATTTTTAAGCAGACAACAGCAGTTATAAGCGCTCAAAATTAAACTCAATAGACAATTTGGCAACTCAATTTTGGTTCATCTAAAATTCTAAATTGCGCTTGTGCTGACAAATATAGAACTGTGCACATATTATTCACTATATCTATATCTTTATTAGTCATTCATAACGAAACAAAAAAATAACCTAACGAAATAGTTGCTGTTTGTTTTTATCAATGAAGATTGATTTCAATGTTATAGCGAACGCGTAGCGGGTAAGGCACAAAAGTGCTATTGCGTGTTTTTATTTTTTTATTTTGAAAATCCCTGACACGCACACAATACATTTAATGACATTTTATCTAAACATTTTGTTATTGGCGATAGCAACAATTTGTATAAATATTAAAACACAATACTTATATGTACAGTACGATAATAAATTTGTACGGCTATAAAAGTCTGCGACGCGTCGCTTTGTCACGTCACAGCAATGCAATTAGCGCGCAATTTAATTATAAGTGCTGCCCATAAGCGTTGCAAATTTATGAAGTTGCTTGGCAACCCTGAGGAAGCAGGTGAAGATGTTGTGTTTACGAACTTTGCTTTAATATGTATTTGCGCTTCTTATTAGTTACTTGGTGGCAAAAAAAAAATGTAATTAATGATAGCAGCCCTAAAATTTATTTCTATTATATTTAAATCCCAGCAGCAATACTTTAATATGCCAGAAATATTTAATATTTTGCTTCTAATTAGAAAATAATAAGAAATTACGCTGCTAACCGGATAATGACAATTTTTGCCAAGAAACTGTTTTACTATCGTATAATATTCTTGACATTCAGATATTCTTATTTAGTTGTAAGTACTTGGAAAAAACTAATTTTAACCCATTTTACAAATAACCACTTAAATTATCAAGCGATCATTCTAATAGTTTTCAGCCCATCCTGCTAGGTAGAGTGATTATTTGGCTGACAGCGACTTGGGTCCTGGGGTATATAGTTTTGGTTACCCGACACTTCAGAGCTTCTTGCAAATTCTAAAGATGTTCCATGTAGCAGATTTCGGAAATCACTCTGTGGCAGAGAATTGCTGTTCTCGGGGCAACTGTTCTACGAAGCAGAACTATGAATTTAATTTAACCCCCCAAAAGGTTTTTCTCAGATGCGCACATGTTAATGAATATTTGCTTGGGATTCCGCTGTCGGCCTTGAAAGAATTTTTGTTTGAGTAATCATGGGGGGTTTTTTTTAGTATATTTTTCCTGTTTCTATTTTGCCTTGAGCACAAAAAAAAAAAAAATGTCAAATGTTTCTCGCGTAATTGTTATTGTCCACGGTCATTGCTTATATTATTGTTTTTATAATGCTTGGTCCTCGTGTGCTTTATTTTTAAACATAATTACGTGCGAACTATGGCACACTCATTCACACAAGAATTTAAGACATTCTCTTTAGAAATCTACAAAAATATGATTAACTAATCGCGAGTCTTTTTTCAACTTTCTACCTATCTCTTTTTTACATGTTTTTGTTGCTGTTGTCGCCGCTTTGCATTGACTGATTGCTGTTTTGGATACTACATATATACTCAATATTCACTCACCTACTTATTGTGCATATCGCTGTTGATGTCTGCGTGCTCCACTTTTCATATTGTACTACAACTATATCTAGGCTAAGGCGACGCCATCGCAGCTCAAGTGCAGCCATATAATTTTGGTGCGGGCACCGAAACAACAACAACACCAACCACAATAAAAGACAAGACAGACAAGCCATGGACTCGCTTAAATTACCAAATGGTAAGCACTGAACACCTCCTCTACTCTTTAGCTAGTCAAGCAACTCATCATCATCATCATCACCTGTTTATATACATTTCCACAGCGGGCAGCGCCAACAGCAGTGCCAGCGGTAGCAACAGTAATCTATCTGGCTCAACGTCCGGCGTTGGTGGCTCATCCACATCACCCACAGCAACAAAATCGCCACCAGGCCTAAATAACAGCACACCCATATCGGTACGCTTCAATGCCAATGAGGAGTCTCTAGATGACATACTGCAGTCGTTCCATCACAGTAAACATAGTCCGAACAGCGGTGCGGGCGATGTGTCACCCACAATGTTGGGCGGTGTTTGTATGAAGAACGGTAGCATGGCTGCAGCGCTGGGTCTGAATGCACATGGAAATATGGTTGGTGGAGGCGATTCGCTTTCGACTAGCCCCTCACAGCAGCAGGCAGCGGTGCTCTTTGGCGTAAGTATGAGAAAAAAAAAAACGAATTGAAATTTAGATTTTAAGAGCTAAAAAGCAAAAGCAAAGGCTCCAACTAGGAACCTAATATAGGACACTAACACTAACTTTTTAAGATGAAAAATATATATGTTACTAAATTTGTACACAAATAGGAGAAAGATAACATCATTATTATTATGCAAATATGTAATTTTCGAGATTAATTTTTGAGCTGATAAAAACCAATTATCCAAAATTGAAATCACAAATAGTTTAGTAATTTTTAATGCACGCGTTGGTCATATACTTACATACATATGTATGTATGTATATTGTATACATATAAAGCATATATAGAAAAACGCGCGTGTGCTCTTTGTCATTCAATTTCTAAGTTTTTTGTTTGTTTTAACATTAGATTTTATTTTTATGCAAAATACTTGGCGACAGTGCATTTATTTTGTTTGCTAAAAGGGCTGCCAACTTTTTGGCAACAGATGTGCTGATTTGATTGCAACATCGCTTGGCTACGAATAAGCTTTGGTATTATTCATTGTTTCTATTATATTTCTATTACTTTTATTATTACAGAACGACGAGGTAAATTTGCGCAATAACTTTCTGCAGGGTGGCTTCTTCAATCGTAAGAGGTAAGTGTGTCATAAATGCCAGATATAAATAATAACTAAACAAAATATAGCTACTAGCGTTTAGTAATGTTGTTGTTGTTGTTGCTATAACCACATTTGTAATTAAAATCTCAATCAAATGTTTAAAAATTGGCAGCTCTTGCAATTCGATTAAGCATTGCAGTTTTATCGAATGCATGCAGCCGACGCTTGTTTGCGTTTTTATCGATTAGCTGCCTGCATTTGTTTATCGAAAAATGGCTTCAACTTGTAATTAGCCAAAGTGCAGCTTTGTTGAGCAACAACAGTGTTGCCAAGCTGCCTGTTGATTTAAATAGTTTTGCCTACATTTCTGCTACAAGTGCATTGACCCACACTTTTTTAAGTGTGACTTTGATTTTACATCCTGCAGCTTTGCTGTCTCCCTCTCTCTCTGTTTGTATCCTTTTTGACTGCATACTACTTGTGCATTTTTAATGCAAAAACACTCAACGGCCAGTGGCAGCAGCGTGTGCAATGGCAATAAACTTGCCACAAACTTTAACTTCTGGTGTGTCTGGTCATAGCGCTTTGCTCTCTTCTGCTACTTCGTTTTTATTTCGTTTTTGTCACCAACTGTAGTTACTTGTTGTTGTATATTGTATGTGTCTGGAGTGCACTAGCAACAGCAGCAGCGTCTGTGGCAGGAACCTCGCTGCTTTTGTTTATGTTGCCTGTTTGTTGTTGGTGCGCTCTTCAATGTTTTTTATTCAAGAGTCGCCTGCTAGGCTGCCAGCCAGCCTGTCTGCGTCTGAGTGTGTTGTTGTTATTAAGGGTCTTAGGCTGTGTGTAGGGTGTTACCCTGATTTGACTTAACTTTGCTGACGTACTCGTCACACAGACGGCGCGGATGACAACAACATCAACTGTGACAGCGCCACCTCGACATTACCATTACAGAGGCGAGGCTTCTGGCTCAGTTTGATGCCAAGCGATATTTCATTTTAAATATTAAAAAGCATGTCTAGAGGTAGCTGTACAAGTCTCGGAATGCATGCAAATGTGTACGAGTTTATTATGTGCATGTAGCGCGATTTTTATCACAAAAAATAAAACGCCTTGCAGTTTACTAGTTGCAATTTGACGTCATTGGCTTTGCCCCCTTTATTGATTTTCATGCAGAAATATTTAATTTTTAAAGCCTGTTCAGTGTCGGATTTAGTATTTGCCAGACGTCAATCAAAGCTAGAATGAAATATAGGAAATAAATGCCAATAAGAAGTGAAGTGGCGTATCTCAAACCAACATTGTTAGCCTGATGTGCAGTATGAAAGCTTAGATGTAAATTTAAAAAAGTTGTAAATCATTATTATATCAAAGTTATTTAAGTACATAGCGTGTAATGAAGATCCGCATGGTAAATTCATCGAAGTGGTTCTAGCAAGGTGTTATTTTTAATAACGATGGCGCTAGCCGAACGAACATTTTTTTTTAGTACGCCTGTACAACTTTTAAGCGTAGTTAGGTTGGTAAACGATCCATGACTAAAATTTAGTATTTTGAACTTTGGAGATTTATGAGTGTTTAACAACCAAACTAACAGATGTCCCATCCTATATTGACCGCAAAACTGTATACTACTTAAAAAACAGGCCTGCCGCAAATTTGTGTTATTATAAAAACATTTTATACAAACATAACACCGTCTCTTGAGTATTTGAGAGCATTGCCAAGTATTTGTCATCCAGCCATATCAGTATTTGTTGCATCACTAGTTGAACCAGCATTTATCTTTATCTTTTTTCGTTCTACAACTCATATTTCCGCCCAACTTACTATCACTTCCCTCAATTGCCATTTATAAACGTATTTCTAAGAAATTTTTGGTATTGGCAAATATAAATATATTTTTTTTATTTTCGCTAAAACTGTGCCATGGTGTGAGTAGCTATTTTGTTTTTTTTTTTTCTAAAATGAAAAGTTTTTTTCGCTTACTTTTGACTGTTTCATCTATTTCATAATATCATTTCCGCAGTTTTTGTGTAATTAACTTAACTTACTAATTGCAATTTATAATTGAATTTCTCGACACTGTCGTTATCATCGTTGGATGTTGTTGCCGATGGTAGTAGCGATTTGGAGTATATATTGCGTTGTTGCCACTGCAGTTGCTGCAACTATGTACTATGGTACATGTTTGTACATGCTAAGTATATCTTTCAGCTGGAGGTCTGTGCTTATCATGCCTACATAGACAGCAGACAGTGCCCCTAACCAAATAATATTGTCTTTTTAATCTATTTACACTTGTACACGTTTCTACATGTTTGTTATGCATTTCATCATCATCATCAACAACATCACCATCGTCGGCGACAACGACACATCCCACAGCAACAACAATGTGTTGTTGTATGCTCTGCCCCCAAAATACATCCAACCAACCAACCAACCACCCAATGTATAAAACCCGCATCATATTTTTAAATTAAAAATTTCCATGCAATTTCATTTAACGTTTCGTTGCTTGCGGCAGCTTTACAGTTTGACAGCGACTGTATTTTGTCAAACAATTAGCACTGGCTTGCTAACTGTAGCAATAATAACAGCAACAACAACAATAATAATAATAGCTTAAGCATATCATTGAACTAGTTTAGAACTAATACATTTTATATATAAGTGTAATTTATTAGTATTAACCCCTTGCCGCCCGCTGTGGCTTAAAAATGACACACAGTATATATATAATTTTTTTCGTCTATCACAAAATTTCATTTATCTTTTTGTAAATGCCAAAAACCACAACTAAAACTAATATTAACTAACTAACTAATGCTTAAACAATACAAGAAAAATTTGTTATTCTGGGCTGTTGGTAACTTTACAGCAAAAAGTCTCTTTTTTTTTAACTAACAAAAATTAAACAAAAAATTTATTAAAGTGTGCCTTAGTTTGCAACTAAAAAAAACTTCTCAGCTTGCAAAGTTTGTGCGCTCGAGTGCAGTGCCCAAGTGTTTAAAAACAAAATAAAACCAAAAACAAATTTAAAACCTTCGTTTTTAAAACTAACTCAACAGTGCTGCTAAAACCGCGCCTAACCAACTGTCCAAAAAAGTTCCAATAAAATATACCCGCCTAAAGACAACATATGGTTAAGCCTTCACGCTGGTAACGCACCCGAAAACCCACAATACATCATTCACCATTCACCAACAATAAAAACAACAACAACCACCGCAACAACATTCAACAACAACAACACCACCACCACAACAACAACAGCAACAACCACCGCAGTTAAATTTCTACAACAACAAAAAACCATAAAAAACAACGTACAACTTTTTAAGAACAAATCATTCCCGCAAAAACTTAAAAAAAATATTCAATATAAAAATGGAGCAATTTTTGTTCGTTTAGAATTTGCTTTTAGCCTTAAGTTGGGGCCCAACTTTTACTCTTTGTATGTATTTGTGTGTATCTGTGTTTGTGTGTGTTTTTATGTATTTGCTTAAAGAAAAAAAAAAAAAACAAAACCACGCCCAGTGTAACAAATATGTTTGTTTAGCTTAAAAAACAAAACAAAAAAAAAAGTTCCATTACAAAACACATTTATTCATTTGTACTTTGAAAACAAAATTTTTTTATTTTTGATTTTGTTGGCAAAAGTTTTGTTTTGCGCTCATTTTTTATTTTATTTTTCTTTATAAACATGCATTAAGTACAAAAAAAAAAAAAAAAAAACTGCTCCAACGTTGCAAAGTTTTTGTAACGCTGGGCGGCAATGGGTTAAATATATTTCACATATATATATCTAATAAACACTTAAATATTAACGCCCATACCATACCCCCGCCTCCAACTTAATTGAAGCAAATTCTCTATGACCAAATTGCTCTCTTTAATTTAAAAAACAAAACTTAAAAAATCGTTTAAAAAATAAACCGAATTTATAATTGCAACAAAATCATCTTACATCTCTATACTTCCTGCAGCTGCAGCGGTCTGCCGCCGAATCTCAATCTCAGCAAGCCACCGCCACAAATGCAGCAACAGCTTTCACCCAATCTGAGCGCACTGCATCAGCAGCAGCGTGATGCTGGCTCACACAGTCCCTCATCGCCCGTAGGCGGCGGCGCTGGTTCACCCTACAATGGCTCCCAGGCGGGCTGCAGCAGTGGTGGCATCTCGCCCATACCACAAATGGCTGGCGTTTCGCCCAAGTACAGACGCAGCATATCATTTCCCGTCAAAGGCAATTCTCCAACGGCATTGTACGGCGCTGGACCCACGCATATGGATGCCATGGGCATTGGCGGTGGTGGCGGGCCACACATGAATATACCCACTCTGTCCATAGGCAATGGTGGTGGCAACTCTATGATGAACTCGGCGGGTGCCACAGGAGGCGGTGATGCGCCATATTTGGGCTCGAATTATGGCAATATGATGGGTCCCGCCTTAAATGGACAAATGCATCATGGCGGTGGCGCTGGCATGGGCATGGAAAATTCACTTAACGACTATATGCGTAATATGTCGCTAGGCGGCGGCGGTGGCAACTCTGGTGACAATATGGGCATGATGCAGGAGCGCATGCGTGGTCCACCCAAACATCTGAGCGAGGCGGATGCCATGGCCATTGCCTCTGGCAATGATCCAACAGCCTACTTAAATGCGCTTAAGATGGGCTCACCGTCGCGTCTATCGCCGCACTCACCACACTCACCCATACAAGTGGGCAATGTAAACGCGGGCAATGCTGGTGACGGCACCGCGCGTTTCTCACGCAAGGTTTTTGTTGGTGGGCTGCCACCAGATATCGATGAGGATGAGATAACAACTTCATTTCGCCGCTTCGGACCACTTGTGGTGGATTGGCCGCACAAGGCCGAGTCCAAGTCTTACTTTCCGCCCAAGGGCTATGCGTTTTTGCTGTTCCAGGATGAGAGCAGCGTGCAGCAGTTGATAGACTCTTGCATAAGCGATGAGGACAAACTGTACCTGTGCGTGTCGTCGCCCACAATCAAAGACAAGGCCGTGCAGATACGCCCCTGGCGCTTAGCCGATGCGGACTATGTGCTAGATGCTACCATGTCGTTGGATCCGCGCAAGACTGTCTTTGTGGGCGGCGTACCGCGGCCGCTTAAAGCCTTTGAATTGGCCATGATTATGGATCGTTTGTACGGCGGTGTTTGCTATGCCGGCATTGATACCGATCCCGAGCTCAAGTATCCCAAAGGCGCCGGTCGTGTAGCCTTTTCCAATCAGCAGAGTTATATAGCAGCCATCTCGGCGCGCTTTGTGCAGCTGCAACATGGTGACATAGACAAGCGCGTGGAGGTCAAGCCCTATGTGCTAGATGATCAAATGTGCGATGAGTGCGAGGGACAACGTTGTGGCGGCAAGTTTGCGCCATTCTTTTGCGCCAATGTCACTTGTTTGCAGTACTATTGTGAGCACTGCTGGGCTGTCATACACTCGCGTCCAGGTCGTGAGTATCACAAGCCGCTGGTTAAGGAGGGCGCCGACAGGCCGCGTGCGGTGCCCTTTCGCTGGTGTTAACGGCGGCGTTGGTAGGCCGCGCTGCATGATGAGAGACGCCAACAGAGGGAGCAAAGACATCGGTTCTTAGACGCAGCGCTGGCAGTGCCCAAGATAACAACAACAACAACAACACAGGCGGAAGCAAATTTTCAAAACTTAGAGTGCGATGACAACGAGGCCCTCGAGCAGGGCCGAGGCGGACGACGACGTGGACGTTGGGAGAAGTAGTAAAAAATTAGCGTATAAGTGACACCCACACCCAAACACACACACACATACACCAAAAGACAAACATGGCGCAGTTGTAACAGACGCAAAATAGAAGCTATACAACACCAAGGTGCAAAATAGGCGTCCATAGATCGGGGTTTTATGCTCCGGCGCCGCTAAAAGAGTCTAATTTGTAACACTCGCCTACAAAGAAAAAAGTTAGTTTTAATTAATTTATTTTTTTTAAGAATCTGAGTTTGAGTTCTCGTTTTAACGTAGAACGCGCCTGCACAGTATTTTTGTACTTTTTTTTTATAGACTTTTGGTTTTAATTAGAAATCAATTAATTTTTTATGCTTTATATTAAATCATAGGTAACAATTTTGCCATCTCTCATTAAGCAACAGCACCAAAAAACGTAGGGAATCAATCCTTGTAGTCAGCCAAAATCCTCGCAAATAACTAGCATAAAGTTAAAAATGAGCTGTAGAGTGTGTAAAAAAAAAATTTACGAAAACCCGAAGTTCCTATGATTTTTAAAAGGTGAAAAATTAAATGTAGCGGCTTTTTAAAAATATATATAAATTATATAGCAAAAAAGCTATTGTGAGACGATTAACGATGATACTTCTAACAAATATAAAAAAAAAAACGTTTTAAAACTTTAGCATACACATGTTCAGATGCAACGTTTTCGGATTTATTGGTGCAACACACACTTAAAAAAATTTACACTTGCAGCACCAATCGTTTGAAAACGTTGAATCTTTCCAATTTTAGTCTAAGCTTTACACATGAAGGTGCTTTGGTCTATACTGATATCAACTTGTGACATTTTAAATCAGATAAAACACTTAAAAAAAAAAAACACCCTATACATTTTTAACTATAATATAAAAGAGATCATTATAAAAAAACCAACACTAACATACACTATTTCCAAGTTTTCGTTGCTGCTATAGAAGTTGGATTTCATTGGTCTAGTCAAAAAAAGAAAAAAAACAAATGCTTAAATCGTACAGCTAAACTTAAAAACACAATTATTGGAACATTTTTGATTCCTTATAGCTGTGTGCTGCCTTTTACAACACTAAATATGATGCTGTTTTTACATACTACTTATACGACAACTGTTGGCTTTGCTTGTCTGCACAAACAGCTGTAACCCATACTAAATCTAACACTTTTAACAGCTGTTTCGTTTCGGTTGCATGGACAGACAGCTGTTAGCTACACTGAAAAAAAAAACTACGTTAAGTTAGTTGCACGATTTTTGCAATGCGCGCGCATTTTTCAAATACTAATACTAAGTATTAAGTGTTTACACACTCTGCTCATTATTAATTTTATACTGGCTTCGAACACACACACACACACACATACATATATAAACTAAAAACAAAACGAATGTTTACACTGAAAAAAAATGAATTGTAAGAAAACACAAAAAGCATTTGCCAAAATTTATGTGGCATCATACGAAATATATATTTAAACTTAAAAAGTCAAACTGCTTGTGTTCAGTATTAATTTCTTATTGTTTCTTTTAATTTAAAATTTTATGTTTTTATTTATATATAAATTACCAGGCGTGTTACAATTTGATATAGCAACACTTACAAATCTTTAATAAATTAAAAAAAAATTATGTGTAACAATTTTTTATACAAATATGATGACATACATATGTAAAACGTATACTTATTATTAGTGAACTTTTTATATAGCAATTTTTGTATAAACTGTTTTTTTATTCAACAAATGTTAGTTTAGCCAATGAAAACTAAAATAATAGGCATATATATGCTATATACATAATAATAATAATAATAACTAAACATATTAATGAAAATTTAAATACATAACTTATGTGCAATACTATTTCATAAACAAAAAAAAAAATATATTATACATATATAATAATCTAAAAAAAAAAAAAACAAGTCTAAGCATTAAGATGCAGCTGATTTTTGCCAATTTAAAATAATTTTATGTAAACAGGTCTAAAACGTAAACACATTTGTGTAAGCATATAATAAAATCTCAAGTCTTTAGCAAGCTATAATAAAATCAATTTAAAAATTATATAATATATATATATAAATATAAAAAACTAAAGCCAATGTAAAACACATAAAATTTCAAAGTAGACTTTATAATTAAATTTTTTTTATTTTGTATATATACAGACAAAAATTTGCTACTCTAGTAAAAAGCAGCATGTTTATAAACCAGCTAAAAAAAATTGGCGTATTTTTTCTATACTATAAAATATGAAAAAAAAAATACAAATTATAAAAAAAAAATAAGTGAAAGTACAAGTCGCTTTGGACTTTTAAAAGCATATTATATACGATATAGTCAAATCTATTAGCAAATTTTTGCTCGCGCTTTGTTAAAAAACAAAAACGAAAATTAAAATTAAATTTAAAAAAAAGAATACAAGGCCAGGCAAGAGGCAAGTTGTAACTCATATTGTGGGCTTGTGCAGTTAATAGCGCCTACAAGTAAATACTAAACTTAATAGCAATTTTTCTAGAATTTTTATATTACCATTAATAATTAACAAAACTAATATATATATATATATTTTTTAAACTGCATAAACACTTTAGAGAACTTAACGCGTTCGTTTGTTTTTAAACAATATTATTATGAATTAATTGTATGCAAAAACAAAAACAAATTACAGCGTGCTCCTTATAACTAATATTAATATTTAATGCAAATATTTAAAGAAATGCGTTGCCGTTAATTGTGCTAAATAATAAAAGAAAAAACAAAAAGTATATAATGAAATGCTAGTCTTGAAGTGTGGACATCATAAAGTAAGGCTTGACAAGACCCCATGGAAAAAATAAGCAGCAATTATTTAACCATGTTTAACAATGATGTTTTTAAATGTAGTGAAATTCAATATTTTATAGATTTTTATACTTTTATATAAATATATGAACTTTATACTTTTAACTGTTTAAAAAAAAAAAAAAACAACACGAAAATTCACAAAAAAATATATATGATATTTTAATATGCTACAAGTTGTATTACAAAACTTATCAAAACATTATATATGTATATACATATATATATATATATATTTTAAAAGAAAAACTCTTTAAATATCTAAGCAAACGCTCAATGTTTTTGCAAAAACTGGAATCTTATGTAGCGTGCTATAATAAAAATTAAGCATTATTTGTTCGTTTTTCTTTTTTAAGTATTCCAAAATAAAGTCAAAGACATTTTTTTTATTTTTTTATTTTAGACCTAAGTTTTGATACAAATTTGTTAAACGTTTTTTATTTATATTTATATACAAAAAGAAAAAAACAATTGACTATAACTAAACGTTTCTGTTGGCCTGTTTTAATTTAAAAAAAAATTAATAAATAAAAAATTTTGTTATTTGTTATTTTGCTATAGTAGTTTTATATATATATGTATTATAGTGTTGTATTTTGAATGCCTATATATCATAAATAATATATACATATTTATGTATTTATATATATTTTTATATGTTTTGTAGTCGGTAGTTTCCTATAGCTTTAACAAATTGCGTTGAGATACATTTTTTATACTTTGTTTTTTATATGAATAAAATATTTATAAACTATTGACTTATGCAACATACAGTGAATTTCATAACTATAGGACAGTCGTTAATTTAAGTTTTAAGTGAAAATATAACGGTTTATAAGTACTATCCAGCAAAGCTTCCTTTTACAAAAACAACTACCTAATATTGGAGCTTTTAATTTACCATAAGGTTATTGCATTGTTGCTTCACACGGTGTTTCGCAATAGCTTATGCATAGATATGCCACTTTTGCTGCAGTTTTAGGCATTTCATAACTATAGGACAGTAGTCTTTTTAAGGATATTAAGTGTAAGGATGGCATAAATATATTTTATTTTAATTTTGAATCACTTTTTGATCTTTTAATTATAAAACGCCGCAAGGTATGACTTTTAGTTTAGAGGCGAAAGACCGTTTTATAGCCAATAACGACATGGGGCTTAGAATGGTGAAAATTTATGAAAAAACATATGAACGGATAACATAATTATATTTGGAACTTCTTTAAAAGTCTTGAAAAATTTATAAAAAAATAAGTAAAAGATTATTAGTAAGATTTCGGAGCGCTAAAAACGAATAATCTTAAAAAAATCATCGTATTCTTCCATTCCTTGTTCAGAGTTGGTACCATTAGTGGTTCATAAAATGTCCAAAACTACAACTTGGCAAATCCTCAAGAAGTGCCCACTTAAGGTACATGTCAGGATGTCGGAATCTTGGACCATTACAAAAATGCTCGCTATGGCTTCGTTGTTGTAACTCATGTTTTATAGGCGTGATTTTGCGAATTTTTTTTGTGCATGTTTTTCAAAGATTTTCCTTATAAGGTTGATTGTTCTTATATTTTTCAATGAGAAAACATTGAGTTTGAGTAGTCCTGGTGGATATAATTACTATTGGAAGGATTTGTCAAAGGATTCACAAAATTTTTTCTAGCGAAATTTTAGAAGCTGCTTGGTTTTTTGTGCGGAGCGCATATAAAGCCTGTTACACTCTCGACCTTCCATTAAACTCATCTTAAATAAGTAGCGGAGAATACTAACATGTCTTTCCGAGCAGTTTGATACTACTCCATTATAAAAATACGGCGAAACCATTATATTTTAATAGGACAACTCCTCAATTCAAGTAGATAAACACGCGAAAAAATTATTGAGAGCGACTCTTACGGTCAAAAAAGCCTGTGAATTTTCATTTACTTTATTTTTTACTTATTTCTCAATGTTTTTAAAGAAGTTCAAAACATAATTATGTTATCGGTTTATATGTTTTTTCATTAATTTTGACCATTTTAAGCCCCAAGTCGTTTTTTGCTATAAAACGGTCTTTCGCCTCTAAACTAAAAGTCATACGTTGCGGCGTTTTATAATTAAAAGATCAAAAAGTGATTCAAAATTAAAATAAAATATATTTATGCCATCCTTACACTTAATATCCTTAAAAAGACTACTGTCCTATAGTTATGAAACGCCTAAAACTGCAGCAAAAGTGGCATAACTATGCATAAGCTATTGCGAAACACCGTGTGAAGCAACAATGCAATAACCTTATGGTAAATTAAAAGCTCCAATATTAGGTAGTTGTTTTTGTAAAAGGAAGCTTTGCTGGATCGTACTTATAAACCGTTATATTTTCACTTGAAACTTAAATTAACGACTGTCCTATAGTTATGAAATTCACTGTATATTTGATATACAAAATTTGTACAAAACTTTTTGCAATTAATAAATGAGCATAATGTATATGGTGTTTTATTATTTTTTTTTTTATAAACTTATGGACTTTTTTATAAAAAAATTTAAATGTACATATATATACTTTTTAATTTAGCTAAAACGAAAACTGTTAGAAAACTAAATAAATACTTAAAACGATACGAAAGACTACAAAAAAAAAAAAAAAAGTATTGGAATTTGAACTTATTATAACTTAAATTAATAAAATAAACATTGGTCAATATGTGTTTTTGATACCGAACAAAAAGTTACCAAAACAAAAAATAAATGTATATATAAATATATTTAAAATTTACACGTAGTACAATTGATGAAATTTAAAAACGTAACATAAATATATGTATGTATTTTTGAAAACAACAAAATGAACGCGAAAGTTTGCTTAAAAAATTTGCTAATAACTTAATAAAAAAAAAATTACTAATGCGTAAAAATTAAACACTTGTAGTGCTCTCTCTATCTAACACGCATTTGGTTTACAATAAAAAAAAATTCTACTGCTACAAAAAAATATACAAAAAATTGGCATTAGCAGCCGCTTTAAAATAAAATATAAATTTTTATTTTATTATAAAACAAACTTGCAATGCCATAATAATAAAAAAATTAATAACATATTATATTTAATAATATTTTGAGTATTTTCTTAGCACAATTTTTGTACAGTTTTGTAGTTAGAGTGAAACCAAAGCGAAATCCGCAAAAAACGCGCGGTTTTAAATAGAAAATTTTTTAACTGAAAATCCTTAAAACGCAAAGAAAACGACTTTCAATTTTTATGCTAATTGGATAATTCTAAAACAAAAAAAAAAAAAAAAAGAAGCAAAGCAAAACGACAAGGTTATATACAATTTGGTACCTTTTAAATAAATAAAAAAAAAAAAAATAATAAATTTTCTATATATAAAAAAAAAAAATTAAAAATATAGCCTGTTAAGCGAGTGTCAATCGCACACACGCACTTCCATTTTAATTTTTTATGTATAATAAACATAATTTTAGTATTTAGTACTTTAAATAAACTGAAATTGAGCGCCCTTAACAAAAAATTCCTTTTAGCAAAATATTAAAAAAATACAAGCGAAAAAAAGCATATAATTTTTTAGTATTATACAAAAACAAAGAGGTAAATAGGGCAACCAATGCCGCGTTAGTCTATATATAAACTATATAGTAAATAAAACAATAGAACTAAACAAAATATATAACTGGTATTATATAATATAAAAAAAGCATATAAAAGAAAAAAATAGCAAAGTATTTCATATTTTATAGCAATTTTCAATAAACGTAATTTTTTAATTTGTACAAAATTAAAGTTGAGAAATGACAAAACAAAAGAAAACAAAAAAAAAATATTTGTAGTTTTCTAAATAAAAAAACAAAAAGAAAAAACTTATAAACGATTTACACAATTTCGATTTCAATGCGTGTTTTTGCTCCAGAAGTTAATTCAATTGACCGATACAGTTAAATGTTAAAATATAAAACAAACATATTAAAAATTTTATATAAACACCATACTAAATCAAAAAAAATAGAGACAATGGCAGTTGCCATGTGCATAACAACAAAATACCAAAATACCAACATTAAAAAAAATTAATAAAAAAAAAACAAAACAACTTACTTAACATAATTAGCAAGTATTTCTTACTAGAGATATGCAAAAATGCTCCAAAAAAAACATAACTCCAAATTGTAATTGTAATAGCAAACTAAAAAAATATCAGCAATATTTAAAAATACAAATACCAAATGAAATCAAATATAAACTACTTAATTAAAAAAAATATTAAAAAATAAACAGAACAAATATGTAAAAGCGTAATGAAAGAAATATACATATACGATATACATATATACAAAAATGCAAAAAAAAAAACAAATATTCCAATCAATTTTCTAATGCGCCCTCAGTAATCATCTCAGCAAAAAACAAGGTATGCAGAGCAAGAATAATAAAAACTAATGCAAAAATTGAGTTTAAACAAAAAAAAAAAAATCAATATATAGGTATATATATAAAATGCAGGTTATTAAAAAGTGAAAAACAAACCATATATCTTCATTCAAGTAAATAAACATACTTTTTTCTGGAATAAAAAAATTGTGTTTTTTTTAATAGTACGCAGTAGTATGGGAGTTGGCTGTGCTTACTTTAAGTGTGACCAGATCTGATGAAAGTTTGGCATTTTCTATAACAGTACTAACAGAGTTGGCTTTTATATTTCCAGCCGTGGATATTTTAAGTGTGACCAGATATAAAGCTTGGTTTTTTTTATACTAGTGCTATGGGGTTTGGCTTTTATATGCTGCTCCGCTGAAATGTTAAATGTGCACAGATCTGACGAAAGTTCGGCACTTTGTATATTAGTGCTAAGAAAGTGGGCTTTTATATTTTCGTTCGTGCAAATTTTAAGTGTGCCCAGATTTGATGAAAGTTTGGCACTTTGTATAAGAGTTGGCATTTATATTTTCGTCCGTGGAAATTTTAAGTGTGCCCAGATCTGACGAAAATTTGGCATTTTCTATAACAGTACTAACAGAGTTGGCTTTTATATTTCTGTTCGTGCAAATTTTAAGTGTTCCCAGATTTTACGAAAGTTTGTCACTTTGTTTAACATTACTAGAGAGTTGGCTTTTATATTTCCGGCAGTGAAAATTTTAAGTGTGCCCAGATCTGACAAAAGTTCGGCATTTTGTATATTAGTACTAAGAGAGTGGGCTTTTATATTTCTGTTCGTGCAAATTTTAAGTGTGCCCAGATTTGACGAAAGTTTGTCACTTTGTTTAACATTACTAGAGAGTTGGCTTTTATATTTCTGGCAGTGAAAATTTTATGTGTGCCCAGATTTGACGAAAGTTTGGCACTTTTTATATCAGTACTAAGAGAGTTGGCATTTATATTTTCGGCCGTCGAAATTTTGAGTGTGCCCAATTCTGACGAAACTTTGGTGTTTTTTCCACGTATAACAAACATTGGTGCCAGAAGTTATTGGCGAATTGACAAAAATACCTCGTCGAAGATAGTTTTTAACTGCTCAAAACAACAAATTAATGGATAAACCGCTTGACAACACTGGCTTGGCATCTATTGATTTCTTTTTGTTTCCGATTATCAAGAACGAACTGCGAAGGCAATGTTTTTTGATGCTAGAAGTGACTGTTAAAGCTTTTAGAATTCTCTTTTTAGTCATAACCACTTCTTCTACTTAGAAGAATGGAAGAAAAGTAAGAGGCAACTCTCGCGAATTACTTTTTATACCCTGTACCTATAGGTACAAAGGGTATACTAGATTTGTGCAATGTATGTAACGGACAGAAGGAGGCGTGGCTGACCCCAAGTCCTTTATACCAAAATACTTATCATAACCACGGGTAGCGATTGAGCCATGTCCGTCTGTCCGTCCGTCTGTATGAACACCTAGATCTCAGAGACTATAAGAGCTAGAGGTACGAAACTTTACCAGCTGATGCGCATATGTCCTTAAAAGATCAAGTTTGTTGAATCATATCCATATCCCACACCTTTCAACATATCCCCTTGAAACTTACCCCATAAACTTTAAATAACTTCTTTGACGTAAATTTTATCAAAATCGGTTAAAATTTGCGGAACTTATAGGTATAAATATCGTTTTGCACCAACAAAAAAAATATTCCAATTGGAAAGTTCTGAGAAGGAATATGCAGGAATAAAACTTTTTTCGAGAAAAAAGGTACAGGGTATTAAACTGTCGGGCACCGCCTCGACTGTACTACATTTTTGAATTAGTCAAGGCGGTGTCCGATCTAAGAATACTCCACTTCCAATTTTTCCCAAAAAGGTCAAATACGGCTGCGCCAACTTTGGTAATGATCTATAAAATAATATATATTTTTTTTGCGGCTTTGGTCTTTTTTAGTGTCAACATTTTTTTATTTATAAGGATCACATGTGGGGGTATCTAAAAAATATTCGTGGCTCTTGTGTAAGCATTAACTAATGTACATAAAGTGTAATTTTTTTTCAATTCATAGATCTGTTGTTTTTGCAACACTGAGTTCTGAAATTTTTAAATAACCATAGACTCCCCAATATCTCACCTTGGTGACACTAATCTTCCCATATTATGCCCGCAGGCCGAGTTTCAAATTGAGAGTATAATGAAAGAGCAAAGAACTATACAAATGATACGTATATGAGTATCTTTCTAATTCCCCCTCTGAGTAGCTGAAAGGTGCTTAGTCCCCAAGTCCCCAAAAAAGAGCACATGCGCCAAGTTTTAAGTCGATTTGATGAAATTCTTTCCATACCAATCCCAACTAAATCCTTTTGAATAAAATAAAACAAAACTCGATGCTAAGAATAAATGGTCTGTACCGAGCGCTTCCACATATCAAAGCTAGAAGATTTGTAAATTAAATGAATTATTGAACTTTTAAAAACGTCTGAAAATTCAAATTTAGACCAGATTAGAGGAAGTTCGAAGTTCCTGCTCTGGCTTTCCATTTTCGCAAATCTCCAATTCTCCTCATTGCTTGTGTGATTAATCACATTGTTCCACTTGAAGCTTGTGGGTTGCGGCTTCTTTTTCTTGGCATGCTCGTCATTTTGGTTGTTCCAAATAATAGTTCCGGTTCACAAGTTCATTAAATCGCTGTGATGTCAAAAGTCTTTGAAGTCTGAAAGTGCTTTCAATCTTGTAGTGCGTTTCTTACATCGTTATATGACAGATGTCAACCGCGTATACCAACATTTGTCTTATCTAACTAACACCACTAGCTTATGAACTTATATACTTTATCGTACATGCCTTAATCAGGGTTGCCACAGATTAGTTTGATATCGGACTCTAGAGCAGCGGTGGGCACTTAGACGGCACGCGTGCCAAAGAGCTTTCACACGTACGAGAAAAGAGCTTTTTGCAGTAAAAGCCCGTCTTTTACGTGTCTGCTAGTTTTACAATGGGACGCAAAGCATAGTGACATGTCAAAACACGAAAGAGCACGGACTCTGTGTATATTTGGATTTTGTTGGTCATTAAAATTTGCGAGTCTGACTGGCGTCATATGAAATAAGTAATGATGTGAGCAAGTCATATTTTTTTGTAGGTAAGCCCCTGATCGACACGATCCTATCCGAATTTTTAGGCGAAATCGCTCTGCTCAATGTGCAGAGTATAACATATACGTCACGCCGCATAAAATAAAGTCAATGATATTGCCGAATTTAATGACAACTATGCCAAAAAAAAAAGATTTGTCCCATTGTACCTTGGTCTTTGCGAAAGCTCTTTTTTGCTTATGCACACAGGCGCAAAAAATTACATTAGTAGTTTTGCCCACCGCTGCTCTAGAGTAACCAAATTGACGCACAACCTCCATATGTAGTCGCGCACTGCGCATCAAAGTCGTCCGTGTGTTAAACAAGTTTGTGCGAAGAGTTTAGGACACACCACATAAAAAATATCTTACATAGACGTATCGTCGATCAGCAACACTCCATTTAAGAAGACTTTATTACAATCCATACTGGGCATATATTTTAAAGTAAATATTTTCGGTCATGACTTGTCAGTTTCGAACAAATTTTAAAATTTTTTTATTATATAAAATTGATCTTTTAATTCACGATTTTTAGTGGTTTTATTTGATTTCATACGGTGGTTTCCGTAATTTTCTATAAATTAAAAAGCTTGCAAGCTAAGAAGGCTACTTAGTACCCAGCACTTTAATTACATTTTTTTTTTTTAAAAACCCTAACAGATCTGGCAGCAGTGAAGGCGTCTCGCCAACTACAATTGGACCGAATCTGATTGCGACTTTATCTAGTAGCGTCAATGCCAGTGGGGCAACAGCTGGTGTTGATCACAACGTTGCCCCGGTGGGCACTTGGAAGCTGATAAAAGGCAAGGTTTCACAAACAATAGAGGACATCAAGTCATCGAAACATCAGCAACATCACCACACCCCGGCCATACCGATAATCGTAGCAGATGCTCCGGGCATTGCCTGGTGCAACGAACCTGATTCAGATACCGAGTGCATTACACTGAATACATCGATAAGCGAAGAGCTGCCCTTGGACCATGAGAAGAAGGAGCATAATTCTGATTCTGATATGGAGGCAGAACTATTGCAGCACGATAGCAGCAGTGTGGGCTCTGCTGACGCAATTGCAGGTCTAACTGGATGCAGTACCAGCGGCAACGGAGCAACTATTGAACGCTCACGTCTAAGACGTGGACTGGCACACATTAAATCTAAAGTCAAAGCAAAACAGCAGCCCCACCACGCCATGGGCAAAAAAGATGTAAGTCCTAGCGGTAATGCAACTAGCAGCGGGCGTGCTCCATTTCTGCAATGTCGAAACTACGCTGAGAACACCAATGAGGCGACCTGTGAGGCCGCTAGACCAAAGGCTGCTAAGATACCCATAGCCCGTGGCAAGGCGAAACGTGGCATAGTGCTGGCGCGCAAGGATGTGGAAATCGAGTCGGGTGTGGAGGTGCTTGAGGACATGGTACAAAGCGAGAGCGCACAACCGGACGGCGGTACGAAGAATAATCCAGAGGACAAGTTGAAAAATAGTCGCGTCCATTTGGATCTGCCATTGGAAGATTTGGTCACAGCTAGTACTAAAACGCAGGCTAACAAATTGACAAAACCTGCTAAAAGACGTGTGCACTTTGGTTCAATTAATTTAGCCAGCGTAAAGAGCTGGACTCAAGAAACTTGGTTGGGTTTACCCGTCCATCAACCTCCAATAGTGTTGTTAGCAGTATTCATAGGTTTGCTTTTGCTGCCCATGAATGATTTTTTGCGCGGTGTCTTAGCCACCTTAGTATTCATCATGCTAATTGAGACATCCAGCACTTTTATTTGCTGGGCTGTAGAGCATTTTTTGCTTAAAATACATCCGGAACGCACGCCTTTTCAAGTGCCCGACTATACTACTATGCCCATCTGTGAGATACCCGCCGCGGAGGAACATAAGACCATTAAGGCCTATTCGGGTTGGCTGAACGAGGCTAATAGCTATGATCCCATAACGTTTTCCTTCTCGCTAACACGTTCTGTCTATGTGCGTCTGGATGGTACTGCACTAAAAATGTCCGGTACCGACGCACGCATACCCAAGCGGCGCATGTGGAATGAGCCGCCCATAGATCGTAACAAGGTGCTTTTCACCGATCATCGTTCCTATGACTTACGGGATTGTCGCATTGAGTTGTTGCCCGTGGGTCTGGCCAAAAAGCGGTAAGTTATTGAAGTTACTCCTACTAAAACTATTATTTAATGGTTCTTCTTTACCACAGATTTTTCAATCGCAAGTATCCCATACAACTTATAATTCAGAACAAAAACAACGAATTTGCTACGCCGCAATCTAGCTCTAGCAGCACCGAGGTATCCATACCTTTGGAGTCCAAAGAGGGCAAGACCAACATAGTGAATAATACAAAGAACTCGCCACCTAGCGTCGAGGAGTCGGAGAAAGCTGCGGATTTTGCTGCCACCGTCATGCAGGCAAATGTAAGTCCGAGGGTAACCAACTTAAAGGATCTTAAAAAACATTTATTGTGTGTAATTTGTAACAGCTGCAGGAGCTGCGTAACACTGCTAATCCTGACACCGAACTAAAGGACATAAGCGTGCCTTGTGGCGATGAGGTGCGTCTTTTGCTGTTCGCTCGTTGTGATCGCGAGAAAGAGGACTGGTATCGACGCTTTCAGGCTGCCAGCAAAGGTCGTGTACATGAACAGGACTTGCAGGTGCCGCAGCTGCGTTTTGTCGATGACGGTGATCTGCAGGCTGCTGCCGCCAAACAAGCTATACTGCTTACCAACAATGCTCCTGTCACAAAGGTAGTTAAATTACTTAGTTTATGCATAAACTCTTAAAGACTTGTGCTATCCATAGGCACGTTATAAGGAGCTGGAAAAATCTGATTCAAAAGAGAACATTGAGGAATCTGGCTCGAATACACCTGATGTATATGATGAGTTAGGTGAAGGCGACTCGTTGACTGAAGAACAAAAGGATATTACTTTTGAGGGTTTGATTATGAGCTCTGATGTGGCACGTAACCCAGCTGATTATGTTCGCTTTATGTCTGTCTATCAGGTAAGTGCTTCCAACAGTTGTAACTTCCAAATTGTAAGTTATAGAAATAAAAGATATTACGTAGTGCATTAGTAGTGTATCATATCGCCTATGACAGCAACATACTTTTATTATTATTGATAAACAATTTGATAAGAATGAAATATCGAAATGAGTTATAATGATAAAGTGAAAAAAGCGTCACTTTTGGCGTAGGGACTTAACATGCTATAGTCGAATTTTATTCGATTAGAGAGGTCTGCTCAAAAAAAGTCGTCTGCGCCCGACTTTAACGTACGCCATCTTTTTTTAATAAAAATTTACAATTTCGGTAGATAACTCGCTTTCATAAGTCCAATGTCCAACACATCCGACAAAATTGTATGGCATGAGCCACCTCATTTTCTGGTATCGTTAGAAAACTTCTTAATGGAATATTATACATTTTTTTTTTGATCCAGTTCGAAGTTTGGGTCGAATAAAACGTGTGAACCTCTTTGAGACTTCACTTTGAGCCAGTCAGCAGATCTTATCTTGCGGCATAGATCAATTTTATTCGGCTTGGACGACCAGGACAGTGTGTGCCATTCGGATTCCACTGGAATACCATTTCGCAATATTTAATGTGATAATGGATAGAGAGTATATCCATTGCCATTTACGTCAACTGAATTTGGTTTTGATTGATCGGCTCTTAACCCTCTAATTTTGAAAATATTTGTTTAAGAATGGTCGAATAATTTTTTCTAAGGTACTTTTTGGTTCCTAAAATCAAAAATGACCTTTAAAATTATGTAGGATTGTCCGTTTACCTATAAGGTGAAAAAATCTGAAGAAGGTCCTTAGGATTTAAGAAAATAAGTCGCTTACGAAATTTTTAAAATTTGATTTTATTTATTTATGAACAGCTTTTATAGTATTAAAAGATTCTGATTTTATTTTTTGTTTTTATAAACAATTTTTGTACGTTTAAAATCTTTGAAGAGCTTTCAAATCTTTTATGACTTAGTTAGTGTGTTTATTAAGTTTGTACTTTTTTAGTTATTTGAAAAAATACAATAGCTGCCTCAAGGCACTATTGGACATTAGAGGGTTAAATAGCTTTAAAAAATGTTAATATGGTGGAGTACTCCATGAATCATGTTCATTGAAGCGTTTTACAAGATTTTAAGTCATCTTATAAGTATTATATTAATTTTTTTTTTTGTAAAAGCTTTGGACTGTCATTTTTTTAATTTTAAGTTTGAAATAACAAATATAAAAGTCTATATTTTTTATCTTTCACTACGCAGCATTGAAAAATTTCGCGCGAAATGTGAAAACTTCATATAAAATTGTGGAATTTAATTTTTATATAAAGTTTTGTGCGAAATTTTAGCATGCTGCGTATGGGCCTTTAACGAGATAAAATTTGTTAAAAAAAAAACTTCTGCCTTAATATGCATTTATTGATAACTCAATGGGCAATTAGTTCAATAAATCAAAAGCATACTCATATCTAACGATTTTCGATATTTTACAAAAAGTTCCACTTACTAAATCTATTATTTGAAAAACTTTTATTTTTGTTACTTTGATTTTTATATGTTTCATTTTATTTACTTATAATTTTGTTTATTTAGCAAGCTTGTAATCAAAGTCATATACCAGTGCGTCAATCATTAGCAGTTGAGGAACCTCTTCAACATGTTCATCGGCGAAAAGTATGTTTTTCATTATTTATTAGTGATATTTTACACTATAATTAATATAAATAAATATTAATAAAAATAAAAACTGTTTACTTGATATAATCAACAGAATCGTCGTCACAAACGTCAGGAAGATGAATTGTGGAAGGGCATCGATCAGTCTTTGTTTCTGGGTCCTTCCGGCAGCGTTGTCTGGGCCAATGTGCTAGTAGGACGTTGTCTATTTAGTTGCCTACACGATACCGATATGAATGAAAAAGTTAAAGACATTTTGCAGAAAAAGCTAAATTCGATTAAGGTAAGTCTTAAAAAAAAAAAAAAATTTTAACAAATTGAGCAAATTGTTTTTTTGAAATGCAGCTGCCCAGCTTTATGGAGGAGGTTGTCATAACCAATATTTACTTCGGTAAATCGCCTATGCTCGTACACCGCGTATCTCAGCCGATGGTTGATGAACGTGGTGTTTGGTTGGATGCAGACATAACCTACGAAGGCTTGGGACACATTACCGTCACCACCAAGCTGAATTTATTGCGTGTGCGTGCCAAGCCCAAGGCATCGCCTAATCTGGATGCAGCTTCATCAACAGAAGCACAACAGGAAACGCGTAACTTAAGCGAAGATCATTTGATGGATCCACACAGCAGCAGCTGTATTTATGATAGTGATGCAGAGAGTTGCGGTGGCTCCAGCACAGAATCAGAAGAAACAGCTCCACCAGCGACAAGTGAAAATGTGGCCAACAATGAGTAAATTATGGCATAAATTATTATTTTAAATAGAGTTAATATAAATATTTGCATATTTTAGATTCTTTCAAAACTCACCGGGCAATGCACGTCGCATTTTTAAGCTTGTGGATCGTATAGCCACCTCGAACTTATTTCAATACGCCAGCGAGCTGCCATATGTACAACGTGCTATGGAGAACATGAACGCCAATATAACGCTGCGTGTGGAACTTAAAGGTATGGTGGCACGCGGCACTTTAAATGTGCCACCGCCGCCATCTGATCGCATCTGGGTCTCCTTTCGAGGACCGCCACGTCTCTGGATCTCAACGAAACCACAAGTTGGTGACAAGTCAGTCGATTGGAGCATTGTTACCAATGTCATTGAGAGCAAACTTTGCGAGGCTGTCAATAAATTTTTAGTCTATCCAAATATGGTTGATTTTAACATACCATTCCTGGCTAATCCCAGTTATGAGGACGAGCCCCCAGCGCCGTCCAATTAAATACACATTTTTCTACAACAACAAAAAAATGAACAAAATTATCTAAAAAAGTGCAACTGAATTTAACACAAAGTTTATTGTGTAAGCTGTCTTGAGATTAATAAGCTTAGCTTAACTCTTGAGCCTAAAACAGAGTTGATCTCGATCCAAAAAAAAAAAAAAAACTACTGCTGTATGTAATTCCAAATGACAAGTATGAAGCGCTTATATTGTTTATTCCAATTTCAATAATCCAATAACCAACCAACTATTCTGATCTAGCTTTTAAGTTCGAAAGTAATATATCAACAATAATTTTTGGACTGTATGTCACACAACGATAGGTTGAGAGAGTATTTTTTTATACACACAGTCGCACTGTGAAGTTTACACGAAAAGTATTCCAGAAGCATATTATTAGCAGGCATATAGCTTAACTTATATACAAATATGTACTACTATACTACTATATATACCATATACACACTCTATACAAAAATGATTCCAGTAAGTTACTAATAATACGTGTGAATTTTAAAACTATCAATTGAACAAACGCGATACAATTAAAGCGTAAGAGTTTAATAATTTACTTTTTTTATTAACATTTGCAACTTTTTCATTATTTTTTAAGATATGTATGTACTTAAAAATCACGTTATACTTATTTGCAATAATGTAATATTTGCGTCTTGAAATCGAAACATTTGCCAAATAAACTATACTCGTGGGTTCCAAATAAGAGCAACAAATGAACATATGTAGTAACATCTATGTATATCGTTGAATAAAACACAAAAAACTATTGTACTATTTCTGAAATAAGTTTTCCAACAAATATATAAGAAAATAAAGTCTCTAATTTAAATTAAATCTATTGTATTTAGAATTTAGTTGGGATTGCTCTTAGGACTACTCCTAATTGAGAAATGAAAGCAGCGTGTGATGCTAAATAATAAGTATAAACTTAAAAAGCTTTAAAAGCTTTTAATACTGTTACCAACTGAGCCAACTTAATATATTTTTAAAGTAAGGGATGCTAGGAATTTATATTTGTGTTGGGATCTAAGAGAATCCTTTTAGAAATTAAAAACCAAGCAAAAGTTGGAATATCTATGCCAGAGTTTGAATTTTTCAGAAATTTCTGATGAGGCTCGTATATTGGGACTTAAAATCTATGCCTGAGTTTCTACGTTCAGAAATTTCTGGTGGGGTTCGCATAACATAAGATTTTGTGTTTAAGCAGGCCTGTGATCAATTTTCGTTACAGCCAAAGTTTTTCTGAAGGTTCCTTTTACAGCTCTCTAGCTGCTCAAGTCCGCTCTAAAAAGTCTATCTAAATGTTCAAAATAATTATTAAAAAGTATATAATAAGTGCTGCTTAATTTTGAAATATCTAAAGCAACATGAACCAAGCTTAGACAGGTAAACAAACCGTTTAGGTACACAAATGATTTATTTTTGGCCCTATATACTTTTGGTCTTGTGAAAATGATTTTGTGCCAAATCATTGTCATTTGCGGGTTGAGTTGATTTTCTTTAATTCGAATAAAACGGCGGCTGAAATGCATCGAGAGCTCAGAAAAGCTTACGAAGATGCCGTCTAAGTGAAACAATTTGCCGTGATTGGTTTCGGATGTGGATTTCGTCGCTTCAATGTTGTCGGTTTAATTTCGATGTTGTCGGTTTCCCGCATGAAGGAAGTCCGAAAACCTTCGAAAACACTGAATTGATGGCAATGCTTGATGATGATCCATGGCAAACGCAAAATGAGCTTTCTACTGCATTTAGCTTTATGGGCATGATTCAAAACTTGGGTTCCTTATGATTTGAAGTCAAGAGACGTTGATTAACGTTTTTATGCCTCTTAACAGCTGCTCCAAACAACTTCAGGAAACAAGTTACGGGTTTCATCATTGCATTGTCAAGGTTGATAAAAAAGGGACGCTACAGCAACCAAAGAAAAGAAAGTCATGGCGACTGCCCGATTATGATTCTACGTTGTCTGAATATTCATGCTGCTAAGGTTATGCTGCTTATTTGTTGGCCCCGCTCAAAGCTATATAAACGTTCGTGAAAAAAAAAACGAATCCGAATGTTCACAATTTCACCAAAACGAATTTGTTATGTGATTTGAAACCGAATTTTTTGCTGCAAAATAAGTTGAAAAGTGTATGCGTTTTAAACTGAACATTTTTTAAAGATTATTTTATATTCTTGATAGTTATTGATAAATATTTTTAATTCTATTTTTTCTGAATTAACCCAAAAAATAGCATGCACAGCTTAAACGGAATTTGTATATGGTCCATGACTTGTATAAAAAAATTTTCATATCTTGCTTAAATAGTTTATGTCTTGCACAAAAAAAATTTCCCCTTGTAATAGGAATAGCAAAGTCCGGAATAAAGTCCCTCGAAAGGTGTAAAGCAGTGCTAACAATGAGCAAGGGCATTATGAGTAGATGGCGACAGCCAAAAATTCGGATTTTTGAGTACGCAAAAACGAATCCGAATGTTCGTTCGTTTGCCGAATATTAGTTTTTGAAACCGAGCCAAACCATCACTGAGGAACGATATCGTCTTCGATTGATGCGATTAAGTCGAGCAGTGATTCTACAGATTCTACAGCATGATGGGACGCCTTAGTCCACCGATATTGCTTCGCCCGCTTATTACTTGTTTTGTTCAACGGCACGTGGCTTGATCAGCAGTTCGGCTCATAGAAAGATATTTAAAAAACGCTTAATCACCTTGATCAGCAGTTCGGCTCATAGAAAGATATTCAAAAAACGCTTAATTCGTGGATAGACTCAAAAAATGATTACTTTCACCGTATTCGGGCTCTGCCTTAAAGAGGGAAAATAGTTGGGCAATATTTTGAAAGATTTTAAACCATTTTTTCTAATACAATAAAGTTGCATTTTCAGATTTAGTTTCGAAAATATTTTACTTGGAAATTGTTGAAAAAATTCTTTGTTTGGCTTTTAAGTTTTTATATGAAAATGAAAGTTTGAAAATTTCAATCGTGATGTTTGCTTAATATTAAACGTTTCTTAATTGTGAAGTTTAAGCAGATTTTTTAAAGAAATTTGGTTTGTGATCGCTAGTTTAACAGAAAGTATTAGATGGGGAGAGTTCGATTCAAATGTTTCCTGCTGTTAGCATTATAACAAAAAGAAACTGGATAGTTTTGAAAATGCACACCGTAATGCAAAGAATTTAAAAAGGTGCAGCAAAGAAGTAGCGGAAAACTGGTTTAACTTTTGTATGGCAGCTCTATGAAATAGCGAACCAATTTTGATCAACCATTACCCAAATGCTAAGAATAAAACAAAGCACAACTGGTATAAATTTGGTCACGATATTTTCAAAAATAAAAAAAAACTAACATGTATTTGGTCCTCACATTTGTGTGTAGCTTGGTCAATTTTGCTACACTATTTCATATAGCTACTATACAAAAATTGAACCAGAGTGACACGAATACAAATTAGCGTAACCTTCGAATTTTGGGTTGCACATAAACTTCTTGTAGAAGAGGGCGTGCCCAAAATGGTTATCGAAATTCTTCTATTTTGAACTCATAAACATTTTGTTGTTTTAAAAAATTGCACACAATTTTATTTTAAAATTTTTCTTTATTAATTACTTATTCATTCACGTTCAGAAATTTACACTTTTAATTTTATAATTTTTAGGGTTTTTTAGGTTTTTGTTGTTTTACGATTTCGTTTTCATTTTCGCTTGTTTCAAAAGTACATTAAGTAAACTACAGACATACGCGTTTAATATGCATTATAATAGGTTTAGGTATATTATATTTATGGGAATTCAAAAATGTACAACATTCATTTTTTAACAAAAAAAATTATATTAAAAGTTAAACACAATTTTTGCATGTTTTTTCATAAAACAGTCGAAAAAAGTAATTTCAAACAGCTTAAATTAAAAAATTAACCATACAGACTTACTTAAAACTAATACACAGAGTACAACTTTAATGTTAAAATCGTACGATTTTTATTTTTATTATTTAAATAGTTATTTGATGGGTTATTACATATATGCTTTTATTAAAATTTTCATTTCCAAATGAGCTCAAAAATTTTTTGTTGTGATGTTTTTGAGTGGATTTTTGCAAATTTATTCATTCTTTGTTGTCAATTTGCATGCAAATTTTTAAAATGATATTTATATAACTTATATATATATATATAGGTATACTATATATATGTATAGGTATTTGTATAGGACTAAGCAAATTATTAACAATATATAGTAGAATACTACTTAAAAACTAAAGCTGCTATCAAAACAGGGTACACAAATACATGCATACATACACATATGTTCATGTTGTGTGTATATTATGTGTTTATCAAATATCTTTTTTTTTTCTAATAAATATGCAACGATCTTTTATCATTTCTAGCATTTTTTTTCACTGTCTGGTGGCATTTTTTTGAGCAATAAATTTTGCATATTTTCATGTTTTTTTTTATCAGATGTTTGTAAACTTTTTAAGATCTTAGAGTATATCTGTAGCTGTTATATTTTAAGTATGTGTGTTTGTTTTTCTGTGTAAAACGCCTTGAAGAGAGTCCATCGGCAAATGCATAGAGTAAATTGATGCTTCATAAAGTTTTATAGATTTATTTTGTATTTCTATTTGCTTTTTTTTTACTTTTTGAGCACGTCTTGGTGTCGTGTGGGTTAGTTTTGGGTTATCTGACTTTCCATTGCATGCCTTGTTAGCTAATTTGTTTCTATATTAAAAACTTGCACAAAATGTTCGAACTTGGCGAACAATTTACAGGCGCATGTCATTATATTTGGCAAAAGCCTTGCACAGCGTAAAGGCCAGTATTATCAGTACCAGATGCACAATGGACACAGCAATGGCGCCAATGATGAGTTCCCGCTGTCGAATCAACCACTCGGTAAAGACTTCATAACAGCCCTGTAAAAGAAAAGTGTTTATATTAGATAAATTTTCAAAGCAATTTATGTTTCAAAATAGTTCTATATAATGTAGGATCTTTAGCGGAAATTTGATTATAATTATAATATTACAAGAAAAGAGGGTTTCCCTATATTTTTGGGTACTGCAATTTTTAATTGCATTTTGGTGATAAAAGTTGTCTATGCGATTTTTTCTTTTAACTACTATTTAATTAAATGCGAGATCTACAAAGATTTTTTTAGCAAAGGATTTTCTAGTGTGGATTTTTATTTATTATTTTATTAATTTCACTTAGTAACTAGTCAGTCATGAGATATGGACACTCGTCCATCTTAAAAGAAGACACAAACGTGTCAGTCACAGATTATTGCATACCCTTAGAGCATTCCTCAACGTCATTTACCACCATCATCCCCTCTAGGGAACCATCATCCCCTCAGGGACCAACCTGGTCAAATCTACCGCTAAAATTTCTTCACGGATGGCTCCAAGCTCAACAACCAGGTTGTGGGCGGCGTCTTCTCAGAGTAATCAAACGGCCCGCAGTCTTTTCGACTTCCGGACCAGCAGCGTTTTTCAGGCGGAGATCCTAGCCCTAAATGAGGCTCAAATCTGCTTACACATTGTCGGCCTGGAAACCGGTGAAATAAATATATACTCTGATAGCCAGGCAGCCTTAAAGTAAGGTAGAATCAGTAGAGCACTTCTTCTGTCCCTGTGAAGCTCTATGTAGACGCAGGAAAAATCACCTGGGAAATTATTTCCTTCACAACCTAGAGGAGCTAGCAGCAACAGGCTGGGATTCCCTTTAAGAATACTTTCCTGGATCAACATCATCATCATCATTTCCTTAATCTCCCACTGGAGCATAGGGCCTCCTGGATAAGGGGCTTAAATAGAGATTCGTGCGGTATCACAACGGGCCACTCCAGGCCTAAGTGTGCTGGCTTTTTAAGCCTGCTAACCTAACCTAGTAATGAGTCCGTATCTTAACGTTAAAAACACTGATAAATAAAAACAAACCAAACCCCGCAGGAGGAGTAAAAGATGGTACAAATTCAATGTCCACTTCTGTGTGAAATCTTATATAAACTTAAAAGGATTGGTTTAGCATAAAAGAGACTCTTCGCCAGGGGGCCCACCTGAGGTAGTATAAAAACTCTGTTGCCATTATGCCAGCGATCTATAGATCTTGTTGGAAAAAAACAAAGTTTCCAAAGTTTACAATTTATTAAAATTTTTTTTTTCCAAAAAATAATCCATTAGATTACATAACGTACTTTAGATAACATTGCAACAAGCCCAAGGAGACAGAATAGCATGCATGACGTTATAGACAGAATTTTCAGATTGAATGTCTTTAACGAAATCGCAAAAGTCAGTTATTTTATATGATTTCTAAAGTATTGCCTCTCCGTATGAGTCCTTATGCACTTCCAAAAGCTCTCGCAATGACATCTTAAAGGTCTCATCGGTTCTACCGGCAGAACCACAATGCCATGAATTTCATTGTAAGGCTTGGGGACCTCTATACATCTATCCTTACCAAAAAAATTACACAACCTTAAACTAAGTCTAGGTCGCTTATCTGGAACTATGAGACTAAAGGGAGTAATCACTGCTACCCATCTATATTTGTATCAAAAAAATATATTCATAGTTTCCTATGGCAAAATGGACTTAATATAAACATTATAATCGCATTTACTGGATCTTCTATAATCTCGATTATAAATTCTTTTCTCGTTTTTTGAAAATTCACAATTCTAAATTTCACATATCCATATTCTCTCAACGATTTCCGCTTGGAGCAGCATTACTTTCAACTCACCTTTTTGTAGTAACTGTTGCTTTCGCTGGGATTGGTCACGCAGTCTTCGTCGCGTGGCACAAACTTATTGACATCGTTAAGCATACAGCAAGCTTCGGGTATGGTGCGATTGCCTTTGTTCTCTTGCCACGCTGGCGATGCATCAAAATCGTGATAATCATTGATGCCACAGCAGCCAAAATTAGCCATCAGTTGGTTCCACATAAGCGAAGTGGCATCCATGTTCTCGCCCTGAGAGTAGCTGGTAATTGTGGTTTGTAAAAAGTTTTTGCTCTCAGCACGCACTTTATCCTTGTAAAAGGCAGCCAAACCGCCGGCAACAATTTCGGCCACAAGCAGCAGTATCAAAAAAGTGCCATACTAGAAATGAAGAGAAGAGAGAATTAGTTTTCAATTAATACGTCACTGTAGTAAATTACGCATACGCCATGCAGTCTGGCTGCTAATTTATTAAAGTGGGTCCAAACCATGTTGCATAAAAAGCATATCTCTCTCTCTCTGCAATTGACCCTGAGCTAAATGTGCGGCATGCATTGGTTTTGTTGCTAATGTTGCACACACATAGACATGCCGCGAGTAGAAGAGGCAGAGGCAGTGAGAGGTAGCTGGCTGCAGCATGCTCAAATGCTGAAGGTCATTCCAAATGTCGTCGACGTCGTCATCGTGCCATGCTGCTGCATGCTTTGGTAAGCTTTTGTGGTCTACATTTTGTGTGCCTTGCAACCACGCAACAAAAACTGCACACGCCTCGAAACCCGCCCCAGCCCATAACATATGAGATGCGTTGGTGTGATAAAAATGGTCAGGCTATTGTGATACCCTGTACGCATTGTGTAAAGGGTATACTTAATTTTTGCGAAGTATGTTATAGGTAGAAGATGGTATGGCAGACCATAGGTTCCTTATACCAAAATGCTTATGGCTCTATTAAGTCATGTCCGTCCATTCCAACGAATACCTACATCTTATAACCATAAGAGCTAGAAACATCAAATTTTAACATAAGATATTCATGTTCCTTAGGCAGGTAAAGTTGACTCATGCCATTATCTTCCCATGTAGAATGATATCGTGGTTTACACTCAAACCATCAAATCGAAATTCGAATAAGCCTCATTCTCTCTAGCTAGAGCCAGCAAATTTAGTATGTAACCCCATGTGCGCCTCATAAACAAGAAAATGTTGACATTTTTAAAAAACATGCCCCTTCACCCCAGCTGCAACGTATCAAACCAAATTTATTGCTTATAATTTATTTTCTGGAAAAAGTGGCTGCAGTGCATCCCAACGTCGTTCAACGACACCGACTGCTTTACATTTTTGTAATGCTTTGCTTTTGTTGTTACGCCTGGCAGCTTTTCATATTTTACGCGCACATTGTGTCCATGTATGCGGTTAGCGTCAACATGCTGCCAGGCCATGTATCTGTCAGATACATAAACACTTTGTTAACTACTTAGTCTAATTTGGAATATATTAAAGCTACAACTTTATTTTGAAAGTGAATTTTATACACAAACAATTATGCATCAATTAAGTCAAACACTTTTCAAGCCTTAATTTTGGCCCAAATGAGCTTGCACAATTCCAAAATGCTTAAATAATTTCTGCACGAAAAATCAATGCTAAGACGCATTGGCAATGTTAAGCATAAAGAGACCTTGAGATACACCAACTGTACCTCGAATTGCCCTTGCATATCAAATTTATTGCTAAATGTGCGCAAATAGTATCTTAAAGTACGGCTGTGTTGTGTTAATTGGGTTTGAATGTTTATGCCAATAAAATGCATATAAATACCTATAAACATAGACGACTGTAATGTTGATATCAAACAATATCTAAAAAAAGCATAAACAAATGCAAGAAATAAAATATTTTTAAGTTATATGATTAACTTAAACATTGGAAAACTAAGAAATCATTTGGAGAGCCCAGTAGAGAGCTCAGATTGAAACGGCTGCAAGTCCAAGTGGCAGGCACACGTAGGCCGTGAGTCGGCTTGCTCTGATAACGTAGAATCTTCATTTCCCTTCACCATTTGATTCGAAGACAACTAAGTATTACCGATATTAAATTTTAAAGCATTTGAAGCTGACACAGACAACTTTAAGATGCTGTCTAAATTGTATCTACCCAGATTCTATGTTGTTTTGAATAAAAACTTGAACGAAATAATTGCTACACTTCTTTCTCATTCCAGCAGCACTTGAGACTTGATTTAATTATTTCAAATTTACACCAGAATATTATTCAAAATACATTTTAGCAACATCTTGCTTATTACTTAAAAAGACACACGAAAATCTATTGCCAATCGAAAAACAAATGATAAAACCTATTGGCTCTATGCTCCAATCAAATCATCGAAATAGATAGACAAGACCCATTCCATTTGGTCTGTACTTCGAAATCAAATAAATAAGTCTACTCCGTACTAACTTTCAGCCGTATTTTACCTGCTAATTTAAGAATAATGAATCTCGGAAAAAATTCGATTTTGTTACCAGTTAATCAACTGGCCGTGCTCCAGAAAACGAATCCGACTATTTTATTCGGTTTCGTTTTAAAACCACATGTTTAAAATTTTAATTTAGTTGCGATCACTGTAGAATAGATGAAATATCTTGAAAGTACAAGTACTTGACAAAGTGAGAAAGTATTTCGGATTGCCAATAAAGAAATATATTAAAAAAAAAATGTATTTGGACACTTCATATAAAAAAAACAACCTTTTTTTTGAGTCACTTCAAAACACAAACTTTTTGTCCAGATGGCAGAGGGAGCTTTAAAAAGCAGCTTATTATACAATAATAAAATGGAAAATCCTTCAATATTTGGACTTTTAATGAAGATTGCGTCATCTTAAATTGTGTTAAGTAATACGCGTAATAATGTTTACAAATTACAGTATTTACTAACTAAAATACCTTGATAGTCCTCATGTAATTTCGGCTCTTGTTTAAATACCATATTCTTAAAATATAACGATACAAGAGTATTGTGCGAGGGCAGGCAGAAAACTAGTCGGTCTAGCTAAGAATACACGTATTTAACATGACATTCGAATTGTGAGCATTTTCTTTTTATCAGCTAATTGTTTTAGAAGCTTCAGCCAACCTATAAAGATTTAGCAGAAAATAAATAAATTGGAAGTCGAAGGCCTCAGTAGCTAGTGCTCGTTAAATTAACATTAAGTTTGGCATTAAATACTACATTCAATTTGTTAAAATAAAAAACAAATAAAAAGTAACTTATTAGTCCAGTGACCAAGAAATAGACATAATAGTAGATTTAGTCGAAAGATTCGCCATTGAAGTACGTCGATCGGGTCTGTCAGCCAACAAAGTAGAGGCGAAAGTTTTTATAGAAGTCATATCGTTTGGAAGGTACAAGGCTTTTCCGCTTTGATATAAAGGTATGAAACAAATGTTTTCCCAAAAGACTAAGCAGTTTTTTTTATTATATTTTTGCCTCTGTGACTATTATCTTTTTTTTTTTGGTAAGTATATATTTTTATTGGCAATCAACCGCGACAGATGATCCAATATTGATGAGAAAAAATTAATCACAATAATAAAATTTAGTGTGTTATAGGGCTACTATCTTTTTTAAAAATTAAAAAGCAGACTAAGAAAAACTTGCCTCCTTCAAATAAATTTGTCATCTATTTCAAGAATCCCTGCCAAATCATGAGGACTGATCTTTATTTAAAATCTATTCCTGGACAAGGTAGGTAGGAAGGCAGGTTAGGGCGGCCGTTGGAACTTAGCGTCCCAACTCATTTATTCCAAGAATAGACCCATTGTGATACCCATAATGGGAGTAAGTGATAAGGTTATAGAAGAGACAGGAAAAATTAGCGGAATAGGAAAAGTGGAAATTGCACGACCATGGCTTTTCGTGGGATTCGAACCCACAACCTCTGGGATGATAGTCTAGTGCACTGCCGCTAGGACAATCATATAAATTTTTTATTGTATATACATATTATGGGTTTTTTTACTTAATCAATTTATTTCGTCAGAAACCAGTTTTGATTTTAAAATTTTTTTTTATGTATATAGTATCTTCGGTTTTCACGATCTATATCGTAAGCTTTTTAGATCATTTTTTTTACTTGTTTAATTATTTTTTAAACGTAAGACTAAAAGCAGTTTTGAAATTCGCATCCACTTTTTTAAAAATATTTTTCATTCAATTTCCTAAAACAAGTTTTAAATTATTTTTTGAGTATTTTATAAAAAAATTTCAGACGGATCAAAATCTACATTTGATATACTAAAAAGACATTACACTAGTCGACACGAAAAATTAAACTTCCTAAAAAAGTGATTTTTAGGGTGATTTGGGGTCGAGAAACACGAAAATGGCACCGTTTTCGAGTTATTTTCGAAAAACATGTTTTTCGGCACTTTTTTCTGTTATTCCTCATTATCTCGTGAACGAAATTTTGTATCGACATGAAATACGATTAGAGGTATTGATGTGCTCTTTACAGTGATATGTAAAAATGTAAAGATTAAATAAAAATTATAGAAATTACAAGCAACCAAAGTCGAAAAAAGTGTAATTTTTCAAAATAACACATTTCGGTATGCATTTTATTAACAAAAAAAAATTTTGGAAAATTATGTTAAGCTTTAAGCTGAAAGAGAATTCTTTTACGAACATTTCGAGTCTAAGATCTTCGAAATCGGATAGGAACTGTGGATATCTAGATAAAAGTTTTCATGTTACACACAAAAGGTGTTTTTTTGTCGACCAGTGTTATAAGCAAAAAATTTGATGGTCATTCCCTTAGGGCAAGGAAAATTTTTAAAAATTCAAATTTTCAGGCGGGTCAATGTTCGTGCTGGATTAATAATATAGAAAAAATGTAATGTCTGCCTGCTTAGGTAAAAATAAAAAAATTCCAAATGTTAAATTCAAGTTTTCAGCGGATCAGAATTCGTGTTTGATTTGAATGTAATAATTTATAAAACAAAGTGGATATGTATTTAGATAGATATGTATTTATAATCGTTTCCTTAAAAAAAAAAAAAAAAATTTTCAAAATTTCGAAAATCCACAACTCCGTTTAAGCATTTTTAAACTATTAAAATGTGATCAGTATATGTGAATATTTTTTGCTTGATATAGCACAGACAGTTCTTGTTCTCATCTGGTATCTTTTCGTAAAGAGTGATCCTTTCTCTGCTAGTATAGTTACTTTTTAGCCTAACCTCGTTAGGCTGCATATTGCCTCATTCATGTTGCTTGCCTCGCGTCGCTGCGCATGCGCAGTCAATAGCAAATAAGAGAGTGAACAAAATGACAACATCAGGTAACAAAGAGAAGCAAAACAACAACAATACCAACTGACATGTTTGTGCCTCAGAGTTACCTGGCAGTTGCAATCATCTGTCGTTGCAATTAAATTGGCCAAGCCCAGCAGCAGCAGCAACTAACTTGGCCTGCATTGAATGCAAAGTTCAGTTGTAAATTAAAAGCGTAAATAATGTAAATTGTAAGCTTGTATGTGTGTGTATGTGATATAAATTGTATATTAATTGTTAACCAACTGAGAAAAGCTGGCCATAAGCTGATATATATAAGGGTTGCTCTATATGTAGAAAGTTTTCTTTGGGGTTGGGCACATGCTTAATAAATTATAAGCTCGCCTTGAGAACGCTTAAGGTATTTGAATTATGCAGACAGCTCTTAGCAATCAGCCAAGTGAAATTGTACATAAACATATACATACATACAGTATATACGTGATATACATAGATATGTTGTGTACATGCTGTTTACGAAAAGTGAAGGGCTTGCCCTGGCAAACGCCGCTTAACAATTTTTTAAAACACATTCGTGCACACGAAAAAAAAGAGGCCCATCACGAATATAATACTTAAAACCACCAACGCCTCATAACAAAAACAGAAAAAGTCAATATCTTTTTTTTTTTTGTAACTTTCTCCCAACAATTTCGTGCACTTGACAAAACTCAAACTTGCAGCTGCAACAAACTTTTCCAGCAGCCAGGTAAATGTCAAAGTCGAATGAAAATATCCATAAATATCTGGGAAAAGTGCAAACGAAAATAACAATATACGTTAAGGTGTTAATGATACTTAAGCTGCGCCCCCCCCCCTCCTACTACCCCGTCATATTATTTTTTATATGCAATATCATAAAAAGTATTTATTTCAACAGATAAGTTATGGCATTTGGCTCCCACAGTTATTGCAATTACAAATTCCATTTTTTTTACAAATTTTTAATACTCTTAACTTGGCTAATTGCAACGTTTGAAAAAATTATGTAATTTTATAGTATTCAGCTATACGGTTTTAAGTAATTAATTTTTTGGTTATACTGATATTTTGATTTTTGAAATATCGCAACCAAATTAAACAAAATGAGTTTAAAGTTTAAATCTACAAAATATTTATACATTTATTTTTATTTTAAACTAATTTTTTTAGATTTTATCTCGGAACCCTTTGTGCTAAAATCCATACTTGGAATGGAAAACAATTTTGTTGAGATTTTGAAGGTTGTTTCACAGTTCTGAGAAGTTTTGAACATTGGATTCAGTAATCCCAAAAATATATTAAAATAACTTCGAAAATCATGCTTTGAAAAAAATTGTTTGTTGAGATTTTGCAGGTTGACTCATAATTCTGACATGTTGAGATATTTTGGACCTCGGATTCGGATTAGGCGGCTCAAAATTCATAAAGTTAACTCTGTCACTTGCAAAGATTTAACGACTTTTTTTATTTTTTGTAACTTTGTGTTATTCTCTACCTTGATCAAGACATTTTTGATCAGAATCATTCATATTATTTTAAGCATTCGGACAAAGTCTTCCAAAGTCTTCTTCTTCTTCTTTGGCAAATTTGTATGGAAATAATTATACAACTAACTTCTTCGAGTTTTGAGTCTAATCAATATTATTTGCTAATAGTCTGATAAAAAAGCTTCAAATGAAAAAAATCATTTCAAACGCCTAACATTTAGGGTTGCCACCTGCACGGGCCTCGCCTGGCAATGTCGGACCTAGGAAGTGGTCGTCGGGCCAACGGGCCAATGAAAATTTTGCCGGGCCGCCATATGAACTAAGTAAATTCAAGCGAATTATCAAATATGACCGGGTTAAAGCAATATTTTATCGATGAAGGAAAAGATGAAGTTGATAAAACGATTTGGGACTTTGTGAAAGATCAAGAAAATGAACTGAACGACAATCTCAACGAAAATTTAACGTTCCCAGAATGCTATTTATACTTCGTTCATCATTTTATGCACCACATGACCAAAAGTATTAAAAATCTGGAAAAAGGAACAGTGATGAGAACACACATTCACAGTGTAATGACTGAATTGAGAGATGGGTTGCAAAATGAATGACAAGTACTTTGGATCTAAAGTCAACAAAAGTCTACCTCATTTGACACAGCATCAACGATCGAAATTTGAGAAAGAGGCATTATTAGTTTACCATCGAGCTCTTACATATTTGGGAAAATGGTACGATTTTCAGAAATCTCCATTTCAACACTTTTCAGTGTTGAATCTTGAAGACGAAATAGAAGACCGACAACTATTTCTGCGAGCGGCTGAAGCGGTTGATCTTGATGTTGACGAAGACGCTCTTTACGACGAAATACTTTCTTTGGCGAAGATTTTCCTCAAAATCAAACAAATTGACCTCCCTGTCGATAAAAAATGGGTAGCTCTGACGGATTTGTCCAATTGCCCTTAATTGTTGGAAAAGTTTTATACATCCCCATCAGCAATGCCTACGTGGAAAAAGTTTTTTCAGTGCTGAAGAATGTTTGGACCGATTTGAGGAATCGAAAGAGAGTCGAACTGGTGAAGGCAGAGCTTCTGACGAAATTAAACTTCCACATGAGTTGCGAAGAATTTGCTCTTTTTTTGTATCGACCGAAACAAGGGCCACTTCTTCGAAAAGCGATAACAAACGAAAACTATATGTGGAAAAAAATAACTATGTAATAACTTTGTAAAATAGATCAAGTATGAAAAAATTTGACATTTTCAAATTTCTCGCTTTCCACAGATACCCCCACGACCCTACATTGATAAGTTGCCGGGCGAGAGACGCGACCGAGGTGGTAACCCTACTAACATTTATACTATTGTTTAGCAGATGATGAAATTTACTAAAAAATATCTAAAGCATATAGAAACAATTCGACAACTGAAGTTTTACAATATTGTGGTTACACTTCTTGGTTTTGAGATGATGCATTTTTGTGAGGGTAGGGTTAATTTAATATTTAAGTGCAGTTTTTGTAGTTTTTATAGAAGTTCGAAATTTAGAAGTCTTTTCGGACGTCTAAAGTATCCTTCTCTTGTCTAGTTTGTTTATTATGAGCAAGTTTTTAAAGCGAGACAGTATTTGCAGATATCTTAAAGATATTTTGCTAGTTTCATCTTGAATATACCTTAAGAAACATTGACGATTTTGTGAATTTCTAGATAGCTATGTAAACAACCAAGCTAACAACTGCATCTGCTTTGAAGCTTAGAGTTACAAAGATTGCACTTTATTTCTGAGGCTGAGTTCCTATCTCGAAACTAAAAACCAGAAAAACTTTTTAGTTTTAAATTTGAGCTGCTTTTGTTACACTTTTATGTGGGTTCCTCAATCAATCTGCCCCAAGGTATTTAATTTTTAAGTTTTAATTTCTGGTATGGAAAGATAGTATCCACTTTTTAATGTAAACGTTATCCGCAATGTCTTTTGTTTATTGGACTTAATGAAATTTGATATTTTTTGGTCAACAAGCGAGAGTGTCATCTTTAAAAGTCCGAATTTATTTATTTCTATGTATACAATTTTTGTCATTCCCTTCAAAAAATCCAAAACTCAATCTTTTCATATTTAATGCAAAAAATAGTTTGCCTGGCACTTCAGCCAAATTTATTAAATTTTGTCCGATAAAATATTAACTATAATTATGCCTAAATATTTATATTTTACTGAAGACAAATATGCAGCATTTTGCTTGCGCCATCTAGCGGCTATATAAAGCAGAAAAATAAATGATGACAAAGCCAAAAAAATTGTATCTACAATGTAAATTTCATGTCATACAAAAACGAGCGCACATTAAAAATATTTCGTAGAGTATGCAAACGTCGTCACCTTTTGCACATTTTCATTTCGTTTGTCGCTTCCATCTTTTGAATGCAAGCCGCTTATGCAATCCAACTTGATTGGCTTGCATTGATTGTATATTCCAATAATTTATCTATGAAATCTATTTGTCTAGCTTAGAAACGTTTTGTAATCACTTACCGTGGAGAGCAAACAACGCGATTCGCGCATAGCTCCCAAATAACCCAAGAAGCTCATGAAGAACATAACGGCGCCAATGACGAGTAGTACATAGGCCAACTGCTCTATGACCTGAGGCTGTGTAAATTGCTGTAACGGCAAAAAAAACAACAAAAACAATGATACATTATGTGAGGTAAACGTATGATGTATGTACATGCTATACAATATATGCTTAGGCTCGCTACTTTGTCATACTATGCGTATGCGTAATTAACCTTTGAGCTAAACTTCTTCTTTGTGCACGCTAATTAAATTATAAGACAATTTTAATTGGCGTAGTTATTCCATAGCTCGAAATGAGGAAATACTTTATTTTTGTTATCAAATTTTAAGCGTGAGTTTTATTTATTTAGTAAGTTAGTCCCACTAATATATATCATGGTACACTGTCCAGCACGCAAGTTCATTGACCAAAGTAAAAAAAAAGACATACTGGCATGTTAATTATCCTGACCCTGCCATTAGTTTAAATTGCACTGACATGCAGCTGTCACGTGCATATTTGTGGCTTTGCTTGGAAGTGTGGAAAACAATTTCCGTTTTGTTTTTCCAGTAAAAGATATCGCTGGACAGAGACGGCTGGCCAACAGATTTTCATGCAATTTGTTAAGGCCGATTAGTGTTTTGAGAGATTTTTTCAGCTAAGCTTTTGCCTAAAGTGTTATTAAGAGGACTTTGCTTTTTCGCCAAGTTTTTCGTGGTTTTTATGAATTTGTTGCGTACTAAGTGCGGAGCTTTCAGCGCCATATTATTTTAAGGGGGTAAAAATGAAATAAAGCAATGGTAAAGCCTCTCTTGGTCTGGTTCAAGCTTTGTTGAATTTGAATTAAATACTTTGTATATAAAGTTTTGGCAAGGTACAATGTACTTAAGGCTTTCACTAAAAAGCTCCGTCTTCCAACTTTTTGTCTCCATTGCTCAAGATATACAGACCAACACCCAGCCGCACTTCCTTATCCTAATCTCTGTAGAGATGACTAAGATATGTGCTGCAGCTCTTAAGTCGGTTTTTTTAAAAAGTTGCCCATCCATCCGGTAGCACTTATATTTAGTTTTTACTGCTCGCGGTAGTTGGCTGTCATTTACTCTCGTCGTTCCGGGGCCTAACGCGGAAACGGGTTTTTTACTGGCGTTAAAGTTGCTTGGTAATGTCTTCATTGCAGCTTCCAGACACTCGTCGAAATAAGTTAACAAGATTAAAAAACTTTTGACTTGAACGCTTTTGGATAATGTCAAAGCAGCTCTGTTTGCTTTGTTAATGACTCTCTGAATGAGCGGAAGTATGCTTTTTATTCAATAACATAATTATTTAAAGAGCTTTAAAGAGAGTTATGCATTCTCATACTTTGCGCACTTTATTAAGAATTCCATTTTTTAATTTGAATATTGTAAGCTTGCATTCAAAATGTCAGGAAATGGAAAGGACCGGTACGGAGGGTCTACGGCAAGCCAAGCAATTTCTTGCTTTCTACAACTTGATTAGGTTCAAGGAAATATCCTGGGCAAGAATTCTCTTAGGATACTGACTGGATTACTAATGGGGCATTGCAGACTCAGGAAATATCTGTGTACTTTTGGCCTCTTGAATTCAAACATATGCAAGTTTTGTGAAACTGAGGACGAAAACTCCCAGCACATACTTGCAGAGTGTGATGCCCTTGCCAGAAGATGGAAATCCCATTCGATATTCATGCATGATGTCACCTGACTGGAACTATCTCAAATAATTAATGTTGTCACAGAAATTTGGCTAGTCAAGAACTTCCAGGGCTTGAAGGGAGCACAATAGATCCTAAGAGTCGCAGTGCAGCTTTCCCCAATAAAATTTGTTTATTAAAAATGTAATTTAGTGCTTTCCCAATTAGAAGACTGCATGAATACATCCCCGAAAACGCAAATAAATCATGCACTCTGAAAATATTTGCATACTTTTTTGAGTGAGTATATGTGCATTTGTTGCCGCATTAGCAATGAGTGTTGCCATACATTCAGATATTGAACAGCGAAAAGCGAGCACAATGTTTTGCTGTACAGTAAATGAGAACGATTGAAAAAATGAAAGTTCTCTTATTTCTCTTATGTAAGAGAGCGCGAAAGCATTGACGTAGATAGAATGAAGGAAATACTATGATCCCAAAATCCTTAGTTCCAATAGAGAGCGCAGCCCCAATATTTGTTTAGTTGCTACATAAATAGCGGACCAAACTTCATACATATGTATAGACGTATATGAAGCAGATTAAAAAACGATACATTGCCCAAATTTATTTCAGTTGCATTTTATTTGAGGCTTAACATTTCTGTGAAGTTTGGACAAAATCGGTAAACTATTTCATATAGCTACCATACAAAAGTTGAACCAGTTTTCTGCGCAGCCAAACTAACACAACTTGTAAAATGCATTGCATTATAAAGAAAGGCCATAGTAAGTGCCGCCAGCATGAGTGAGATAGCAAAATACTGTCTCTGCCAAATTTGACGCAGCGGCTTACTCTAAGTTTTGCACATAATTGAACGTGCTTCGCTACTTAGGTTAGAAAGAGACGATACTCATATATTTACTGAGAGTCTGTAAACCAAAACATGGTATACCTAATAAGGTAGGGTATGTGGCCAGAGATATGCAATAGTGCCTGTTTTATGGCACTAATCAAACTGTCATCAAAAGCAATGGCAGTGTCCGCTGCACTCTTAGGCTTATGGTGTGGCACCACACGCACTCTTAACCATAAGTGTGAGCAGTAATAGTGCACCATACACTATATTGTCGTTATTATAGTCTTGTTTATACTCATATACTGCAGACACTATTGCCGAATAGTGCAAACACGAAAATGACTCCATTTTCGAGCAGTGAGAGAGAGAGGTGTTAGCAAACTGCTTTTTGCGTGTCAGAATCATGGTATAATTATGCCATGTGTCAGAATGAGAGCTGGGTAAAAAGAGAGCGGCCGAAAAATGAGAGTGTGTTATTTAGCTCAGGCCATAAGACCAGAGCTGGGCAGCCCATAGCCCAAACGGGCCCTTTTTGTTCGTGCACTTATGGCAGAACGCTTTCTTTTTGCCCAGCTCTGCATAAGACACGCGTAATATCATGGTCAGAGCTGGGCAGCCCATAGCGGGCACTTTTTGTTCGTGCATTTACGGCAGACCGCTCTCTTTTTGCGCAGCTCTGATCATGGTACCACTGCTCTCTCGTAAGTTGTTGATGACACTCTCTTTTTTTATTGTGCTGTATGTTAGAGTGAAAAGCGAACCATTTGCAGGCGAGTTTGGCATTTTTGGCACCATAGTGCTAAGAGTGGAAGAAAGCAAGAGTGACATGAACACTGCAGTATTTATGTATGGATCCTTAGCACACTAGAGTGTGAACAGTACTCGGAAACATGTGGTGGCCACTGCAGCAGTTCTCTGATACACACTGACACTCGTTTATATATGTATGTATGCTTATCCCAACGGGACTGAAAATTATGGCTCCAGCTCAGAAAGACCACATTGCTGTACCTTATTAATTAAACCATGCACCAAAATACTGTGCTCTTCCTATTTGTCTTGTATTGCAGCACTGTACAAATTATTTTTGTGCCGCATAATACTGTACAGTAGAATTAGAAATGACTGCAGTCATGTAGATCTCTATATTAAGCTTGGTGCATTCTGTCCTCCTCAGCTCGATGACACAGACTGTTGACAGATAATTTCACTAGAGCGTTCGTGAAAATTGGTGGGCAATTTTTTGATTATATATTTGATATATAAGAAGGCGTGTACAAATATTTTAAACTACTCCGCATACTACCCCGACTGCATCAGATTTTCATCTTATCGCCGCTCTAAACACCCATATGGGTGGAAAAAAAAATTGACAAATTTTAAATTTCACCCACGAAAAGTTGAGGCAAGAAGTGTTGAACTGAGGCAGCACCTCTTGGAACAGCTGCTCTATGATTGCAGGATTTTGACATAACTCAAGATTCTCATTCAGTTTCAAAAAGTGCCCAGAATTTTGCTCAAAGGTAACTAACACTCTTATTTTCTGGACTTTTAGTTTTTAGTAAATTTTTTATTTACTGACCCAGATCGCAAAAACATTTCCTGGTAAATATATGTACTAGCACATGAATTAAATATGATTATGTATGGTATATTATTATTTTCAATATATAGGTACAACTATAATGTAGGCACTATGGAACCCTATAACAATAACGCCTCTGTTGTATGCGCTTAGCCACCCCTTACTTTAACCCCTGTCAATGCACACCTTGATGTCATGTGCAATGCATGTTTTGATTAGTGGTAGCTATTATTATTATATATATTTTTTTACTCTTTTAGCCACGCTATCTTCGCTGTTGATTTTATGATGTTGTTCTTTTTTTTTTTTAATGACACATTCGGCAGTAATTTGAACATTCCCTGCCAGTTTCATGTCTATGGCAGGTAGTTTTCCAAGTACATATATGTCAACAGTAATACACGTACGATGATATTTATGTGTACTTTGTATGCGCTACTGGGGTTCAATTTAGCTCAAATTTTGGTTATTAACTTTGGGGTTGGTTTTTTTTTTCTTTCTTATGACAAGTGTTAAAACTATATACATATGTATATAAAAAATAACGTATACGCAACTGTCTAAATTGTCTGTTAATTTGAGCATATGAATTCAATTTCAATAAGTAATTACTTTATGTCGATTGTTTGGTTTTTCCGAGGGTTTCCCTCGCATAATTGTTTGGTAAACGCTTTCACTTACCTCAATGCGTTCGCTCTCAACCAACTTGAGCAGAGCAATCAACGAATGCTTGTCCACTGCCAGCCATAGTCCAGCTCCGAATATAATTGTGCCAAGCACCTTGAAAACAAAAAAAAAAAAAAAGATTTGTTTAATGTTAGTGTATAAAGAAATTTTACAAATTGGCGGGCAGTAGCAAATTGTTACAAGCCCTGAAATATAAATGTTTCCATAACCACAACAACAACAACAGCAACAGCAACAACATTAACGGCAAAGAGAGCATGATTATGTTGATTGCATTTGATGCAAGATTCAAAGCCACGATAAACATGCCGGACAAAGTCAACGAACTCGCCAAAGTGGCTGAGCATTCAGCCAGAGAAAGATCTGCGCATGCGCAGAGATTTGCTTGATTAACGATAAACGGCAGCAGAGGCAGCAACAGCAGCTGAGGCAACTGCCACGCCTACCAAGTGCATAATTTGCAACAGTGAAAAGACAACAATAAAAACAACAGAGTGTAAAAACATAATTTTTTATGCAAAAATGCGTAAAAATAAGTAGAAATTTTACCACAAACAATTTTGTTTACATTTTTTGAATATATTTGTTTTTTAGGGTTTTATCTCATAACACCAGACTACAGTATGTAGCGATTAACTTTGTAATTTACCTATTGGATTATAGCCTTTGTTTTAAGTAGGCTGATTGTCAATAAATTTAAAAAGATGGCGTACGTTAAAGTCGGGCGCAGACGACTTTGGGATACCCTGTACCACCACATTGCAATAAAGTCCGACATATTGCTTAAGACCACCAAAAGATAATTTATTCGGCAAATTTGGCTACGATATTTTCATAAACAAACCGAAATCAGTCGAATTTTGCACCAAACAATTTTTTTGACCGATCGGTCAAATGGGGACTATATGATATAGTCAACCGATTTTGATGAAATTTAGTACACTGATTGGAAACTATAAAAAACTTCCGACTGCCAAATTTGGCTCCGATATCTTCACAAACAAACGAAACACAAAAAATTTTGTAAAAAAAGCGTTTTTCTGACCGATCGTTCCTATGGGAGCTATATGATATAGTCGGTGCAAAATTCAACTGATTTCTGTTTGTTTATGAAAATATCGTAGCCAAATTTGCCGAATAACATATCTTTTGGAGGTCTTAAGAAATATTTCGGACTTTATTGCAATGTGGTGGTACAGGGTATCCCAAAGTCGTCTGCACCCGACTTTAACGTACGCCATCTTTTTTTTCTGGATTATATTAAGAAATATTTTATTTTCTAGTGAAGCTTGCAGACAAAAGCTGTTTATTTTTGAGCATAAAACTATTTCGCTACCAATGTTAATAAAATATTTATCCGTAGATAAAAAAAGGTAAGGGTTGTATAAAGCTTGTAACTGTAATAATATAATGGAGTAAACCCTAAAGTTATATTTTCTATTTGGATTATGCGTTTTTGACTTGGGGAAAAGGGTAATACGGTAGTCCTCATTATTTTGTTAGCACAAAATTCTACGGACCCAACACTAGGTTTATGGGTTATAAATATATGGATCAGTCGAGGCATAACTTGTATCAGTTTTAAAAATAAAGAAAATATCTGTGCCAAGTCTTGTACCGATGCCTTGAATGGTCTGGTCATAAATAAGGCAAAATAATTGCTGGGATTGTGGTTGTCTTAACAAACGCTCAATGGTTTAGTCTCCAAGTTCTCAGCATTCATTCAGACAGACGATGCTGATTATTTGTGGAAGCACAATTATGGTTTACCACGACTTCCTTCTCGCTATTACATACACCCATAAGTGCATAATTTTTTGTATATTTAAGTCTCGCTTTTAGAGTTCGATATTTGAATTATCGATAAGCTATAGCGACACTCGAATTGTAGTAAATTTGTATGAAAAAATATTCACAAATTATCGTAAAATGCAAGGGTTGCACTCTGGTCGATTCCCGTCATGAAAAGTTATTCTGCTTTAGAATAATTTTCGTTTTGTTGAAGCGAATGGTTTAACGACCCGGGATCATGCTATATCAAATTTACGTTGACGATATCTTTAATTTTCTAGATTCAGGCTCTAAAACTAGCAAGGATTGGCCTTGGCATTTGTTGGTCATCATGACGAATATAAGATGAATCGAAAGTTGAATTACTTTACATTCAAATGGCATATCGGTTGGGCTCATGAGAATTCTCAGATTGAGAACTTCCTCGCCTTTGAACTTCTCTTTGAGGATCGTTGCGTGAATCACATTGCCTAAGAGTTTTCTGACCACTAAACGCGTTCCGTAACACAGTTTTGATTGTTGCAGATTTCTAAGTGCAACTTGCCAAGAAAACCTTCAGCATTAAATCAATCTGTTCAAGTTAGACACATACAATGCGTCGAAAAATTTAGTTGGACAGTTGATTGCTTCGTCTTCGTTTACTACAGAGTCAAAAGATTTGAAGGAATGCATTGTGCCAATGAATTTTGAAGCTTCAGGTAATGTACATCTTCTTTTCCGCAAGCATTGAACGGTCATTCAACCAGTTTTAATTTTTGTGGCTATAATTTTCGCATCTTAACAAAATATGAGCCTCATGTTGCTACAGCACCAAAAAACTAAAATTTACATCTTCAAATCTTGCCTACTATCGGTGCTATCATATGGCTGCGAAACGTGGTTCGTAACTGAGCAGTTAAAACAAAAGCTGCGTGGTTTCGTCAATCGCTGTCTTTGTAGAATTCTAAAAATCTTCTGGCCTAACCGCATATCCAATGACGAGCTACGTAGTGGAACAAATATCCTAGATATCAACATTGAAATTCGAAGACGCAAATTTGGATGGATTGGTCACACTCTGCGTAAATCTGAAGACTAATATGGCATTACAATACAACCCTCAAGGAAGCAGACGAAGGGGTCGCCCAAAGACAACATGGAGACGCTCAACATTAAATGAAATTTATGGACAGCTTGCTACAGAAAGAAACAGTATCAGAATTATCGAAAAAATCATCGAGTTTCGTGATGTCGCGGCGAATGGACGACAATGGAAACTACTTGTATATAGCCTCTATAAAAGAGTTTCTTTTGGAAATACAAAAAATTATGGCATTCAATGTCTCTGTAGTTGGGGTAACGAAAGTATCATCTGAAGACGAGTTTTTGGGGTCCACTTTGATGGTTTCATTTTATTTGAATTTATTCAAAAATTGTTTTAAGCGAGATCTGATGGTATTGATATTTTTGAATCGTGGGAACTGCTCTTTAGATTTACTTCTGCACAAGTTTCAGATTGAAAATGCTTGTGTTTGCTCTAAGACACCAAGAGATTTGTTCTTAGTTTCTTAGCTCCCAAGCAAGTGCCTTCCGTCAGCCAGTATGGGCTAAAATAGAATGTATCTAAGATGTAGTTAACACAATCCGCTCTTAAAGAATGGGTTTATTTGATATCGAAGCTACACATAGATGACACACATTTGCAAAAAATTTAACGCCAGTATTTAATTGCTAAAAACACAAATTATTTTATAAAAATATACTCTAAGTACATCTGAAAAATTAATTTTTAATAAAATATAATTTTTATACTTACAAAAAATAGAAAATTGAATATGCAAAGTAAATACTTTGCACACCAAACTCCACAATCGAAAACCATTTTCGTTGTTTTAGAAATTTTGCGGCCGTTTATATAACTCGGGTGTCACAAAAAAGATGTCAACTGCGTATGGTAGCTGCAAATAGAAAACAAAGCAAGAAAAAATCTTCCATTAACAAATATTATTTAACCAAGACAAAAAAAATATATATATATTGTTACTAATTTAATTAACAAAAATCTATGCTAATTAATTTTAGTGCCAGAAGTTGTAAGACCAGACAAAAGAAAGTGTCACAAAAAGCGGTCTTAAAAAGTTCCAAGAAAAAAATACAACTTCATTTCTTTATATATAATGCATTTCTTATCAACACGTTGCGGCACGTGTCTAACAAATTAACAAGAAAAGTTATTTAAAGTAAAGCGTAGAAAAGCTGGGGGAAAAAAATACATGGAAAAAATTAAGTAGAGTACTGAAATTTGTTGCGAGTAAATTTACGACATGCTTTCGTTCATTCATTAATTCATTAAAGCCAAGTTACAAGATGTACTAGTTGGCTACTTGGCTGGCTGGCTGCCTGCTGGGACAAAGAAAAAAAAAATATACCAAATGAACTTTCTCATTAGTGTGCACGTTGCAGACACATACACAGATACACACTCCTACATAGATCGACAGGTTCTGTTGGTTCTCATTCGGTAGCTTGAATATGTATTTGTTGTAACTTGGCTTTCGCGGCACTTTTGCTATGCCGGGAGCTTAACTTTTCTTTTCAGCTGCCTAGCAGGTTTTGTACACACTGTTTTATTTATTATTTTTATTTTTTTTTTTGTATTTTCTTCTTACCAACTTTAGTAGGTAAACACTCACAGACACACACACACACTTGTGTGTAAGCTGCGCATACAAACAAACAATGTCACGAGCTATTGAAGTCTCCAAAAGTAGAACAACCCATAACATGCTGGCTCTTTGGCTGGCTAGATGTTTGACTGTTTTGCTCTCACTCAGAAACTGCGCCTGGCAACTGTAAACGTGTTGTTTTTCCTAGCCAAGTTTTGCCTCAGCTGCCACGCCTCCTAAAACCTGCAACTCGCTGCTGTACTTAATGACGATTTTGGCCGGAATGCATTTGTCGTCAACGTCGTACATAAAAAACTTTGAAAATGCAGGCATACTTAAAACTATATATAGTACATTTATGTACATAAGCTTATATATATATTTGGTTTTGTGTGTTTCCAACCCGCACTGTTTACAGTACAAATATAAGTCACAGCTAAAATTTTAATTGCTTTTTGTATTGTTAAGGCTTAGCACAAAAGTTGTGGCAACAAAAATAAAGCTTTCAGTTAAATTTATCTAGTATTTATGACTAGACTTACTAACTTAAGTCTATTTGCACTAACTAAAGCCTATTTGACAGAACATGATTAAATAATTTGTTCGTTATCCAAAAATGTTACTAATTTTAAGCACATTATAAAACAAATACGATTCTGCAACAATTATAAAATAATCTTCTGGGTGGTATAATTTTAATTCTGGTTGGTAGCAAAAGCTACCTAGTGACCCACCTACTCTTACCCAGTATTGCAATCATTTCTGATCCAAACCGAATTTTGCTTGTTTTTCAAGGCGCGGGAAGACTTTAAAGCTTCATAACTTGGAAACTACTAGAGATACTTACATGATTTAAAAACCAGTCTTGTGTACTTTTTCAGATCTACAATTTTTTGATACACACCATAAACAAAAAAGGGCAAGGAGGTGGGTAAAAATACGAAAAACTGCATTGTAGCAACTTTGGCGCACTCTGCCGCCTAAAATATGAACTTCTGTGTATACCTTTCAGTACAAATAAAGTTTTAAATTCAATTTTGAAAATTTTTTGCCTTCTAAGTTTCTGTGTTCGACTCATTGAATTCGAGATAAATGGGCTCAAACATCTGTCAAAATAACGGTAAACCTTATGCGGGGAGGGGGTCACCTTTTTGATTTTAGACTTTTTGGATGGTCCTCAATACAATAAGCAAGAGAAATTACAGCAACCAATTTTTTCCTGGTCAACCCCTTTTTTTGTCTATGTATTTTTACTGTATGTACTAATGGTATTTAAAAATTTTTTTTTTTATTTTCAAAATTTTCTGACAATGTTTGTCTTGCTATTCAACTCTTTTATTGTTTGTATTGCTAGTAACTATATTTTACTTTTGAAGTATTTTACATCATCTGATAAAATAAGCTCTTCAACTAAATTAATTTGATCCTAGATCTAACGATTAGAAAGTCGCGCAATGCGCAGCTCTATTATTCGTGCTTTCTGCAATAGACAGCACAGGTTCAATTTTTGTATGTTAGCTACATAAAAAGGTGAACCCATTTCGATCAAAATTCACACAAAAGTGTAGGCTTATATGAATTACATAATTTGACATAAATACATGTTGTAATTTTTTTTTTTTAACCCTAGATGGTATGATGAATTTTAGACTTAATAATTTTATAGTTTTTTCCATACAAAATATGTATGTACACTACAGTGCCCCAAGGAAGGTTAAAATGAAGGACAGGTCTAGGCTTAAATATCGCAACAAAATTTAAGTCAGTTGTATTTTGTTGTAAACCAAACACTTGTGTGAAGTTTGATCTAAATTGGTTCACTATTTCATATAGCTACCATACAAAAGTTGAACCAGTTTTCTGCGCAGCCAAAGTCGCGCACTTCTTTGCGTCACCTTGTAAAATTCATTACCTTATGAATTTGATAAATAGTACGGTGGCGGCATCAAACCTTAACCAAACTATACATGATGCGACTGTTTGTACAATTTGGTTGTTTGTCAAAAATTAAAACATTTTGATTTTTTATAGAACGACACAAAATTTTATACAACGACATCATACACGATAAAGTCGGTTGTACAACCTGCTTGATAAACAGTCAGGTTGTACAGCGTGTATGGCTTGTGTAAAAGTTGCTTACTGGATACTTCCTATTAGAGATACAAAATTTTACGAAAAAAAATTGTAACACAAAAATCTTTTTTTTTTTTTCCTCACAAAGAGGATGGGCACTGCGACCAGAAGATATTTTGTACCATACCCATAAATTAAAGCAAAAGATTTTCCGCTTTCCGCATGAATAGCAGTAGGTCTTTTGTATTGATCTAAGATGGAAGGGACTAATCCGTTCCTTTCCCAAGTGACAGGCTCTGTCCCATACCAGCGCTGGGCAGTCACAGAGAATATGTCTGGTGGTTTCATCGTCCTCGAGACAGAGTCTGCACTCTGAAGAGTCCGATAGGCCAATTTTCTGAAGATGGTATCTAACAGTGTGGTGGCCAGATAGGTAAGCTACCAGGAGTTTTAAGTCCTCTCTGCCAAGACCTTTTGTCTTGATCATATCCAGGGGTTTGATAAGCGCTTTTGCTTGACGCAACCCCGGTAAGGAAAACCAGTATCTCCTGCAGCCCATTTGTTTACCATAGTTTTGATTGTGGACCAACCAATGACCACAGAAGGGCGCAGGGGCAGTGGTCAGGGTGGAGGCACCCTATCGTGCTAGATCGTCAGCGATCGTGTTACCATCCACTCCTGAGTGTCCAGGTACCCAACATAGCACGACTTTGTTCCGGGAGGACAGGGTTTGGAGGTTATTATGGCATTCTTTGACCATCCTGGAGGAGATACTCCAGCAGCTTGGCTATCTGAGTAAACATAAAAATCTTAAAAATTAAAAAAAAAAATCGATTTATCAATAAAATAAACGACCAAATATACTATACAGCTGTGTAAACAAAGCTATTCCAAGTTTTGTAGCTAGAGAATTGGCCGCTCTTTATTTAAAAAAAAATGATTTTAAATTACTTTACATTTGCTATTTGAAATATATAATATATTTAAATTCAAATATTTTAAAAGTTAATCGAATTTAAAAAACAATAGCAAACACTGCTTTGAACCAAATCGTTGATGCAGAGCTTCGCTCAAACTCGGTTTTGAATATGATCCCAAGGTATTGATAAGCTCACTTTTAAACAAAACCACACAAGAATTTTTCAAGGTTAATATTATTTAAATAAAATTTATTCGTGTAAATAAATCAATTAGTTACCACATAGATTGAAAAAAGTTTTTTTAGTAAATGGTTACAGCCAAAAGATTGTAAAATCTACCTAGTTAAAATCCAGATAACCTCGAAAAACAAAAGTATATGACGATTGTAAGCGAACTTATTCTCTGAGGCGGATACCGAATCAGGGAAGAGTACGAATGAATATAGTAAAAACTTTTTGAGGTGTTCCTACTTCGAAATTGCTAAGACGGAACTCTGTCAGAAGGTAAGTACTAGCATACAATAAGTAAAAAATTCAAGCCATAAAAATTTTAGCTGAGATCTTACGGCGTGTTGACAAAAACTTGCGGCACTCGGCAAAAATAAATATAAATTTTTTGAAACTTGAGTTTGGAGCCATTTTATACTTTGAAATTAGGTGAAATAATTAAACAAATTTTTAAAACTTGCAACAATTTTTTTTTATTTCTTAAATAAAATAACTTTTTTAATTTATTATAGTGGCAAAATAATGTTCGTTCATGACTACGCCTCTGGAAATGTCTCAAAACATTGCACTGCATTTATTATTTTTTGGCTTTTAAATCACGACTACCATAAAGTTGAGTTTAAGCACAAAATAAGGATGTTTGAATATTTTTATGTGTTTTTTTTTTTGATAACTTTTCCACATGTTTCAGGCAAAGCATAAGTTTAAAATTGTGCCATGTATTGCATAATAACAAGCTGGCTATAAAGCTGATTTTTGCCTCTGTTATATGCCTCCTATGTGAATACTAGTTTTATCATCTAAACTATCTATAAAAATTTAAGAGCTACTTCTACAACTTTAAAGCCTGCAACAGCTCTATTAAAATCAATTTTATTTTTTTGTAAATATTTGCTTCTATGGATTTAGTCTTGTTAAGGTATATTAGGTTAAAAGCCAGTTGGCTTATACTAAAAAAAATTAATAATTGCATGTTGCATGTATAAAAAATTTGTTACACGATATGCCATTCAATTAACTGCGCGTATAATTAATTAGATATAACAAGTGGGCTGGTTAGAATCGAGATATTCCGACTTTAATATACCCTGTAAGTGCCTTAATTTCTATAGAGCTTATTTAGGTAATTTTCTTAACGCAATGATACAAGTTTTTGGGGGTCAATACTGAAAACTATTGTCTCCTATAAACTCTGTTGGGTAAAAACTGAAAAACTAGAGCATAAGATGCACTTAGGAACAAACCTTTATGCTGCTGATCTTCAAAAATACTGAACAATGCATGGACATGGCTTAATTGATTGCTTTTGTCATCCTGATCATTTTGACATAAATATTGTGAGGTCTCACTGGTTTGCCTATAAAGGGTCATCAATCTTGAGGTTTTTTTTTTTTCAATAGGGTTTTTTTTTTGATAAATCACGCGTGAGTACTGTCAAGTTGTCAAATGTTTTTTATGCAGTTTTCATTGGCATTTCATCATGGAAAAACTTACACCCGAATAACGTTTATAAATCGTATAACTATATTACGAAAATTCGCGTTCTGTAAAGAATGTTTTTCGCGCGCTGGGGCCATTTTATGAATCCAATTCGGCCACCAAGAATGTATGATATGATACGTGGTGTCTAAAGTGTTTGTGGATAAGCCAGCTACGACGGAAGCATTAGATGCCAACATTACCCGTGTTATTCGAACGCGTCATCGTATGGAATAGCTACGGCGCAGTTGCGGCCAACATTTGAAAGATATCTTTAAAAAGTGAATGGCAAGAATGGTTCTGTCTATTAATACTAAAGATTTTTCGATTCAATTTCGAAATTTTTTTGTTTTTTTAGCATTTAAAAAAAACCTCAAGACTGATAACCCTTTACATAGGTGTTTACTGTTTTTTGCACTAACTACAAGTTGTAAAAACTGCACCTTGCTATTTTTATATTTTTCTCTCTATCGCGCTTTTATTTGTGCACATTTGCTTATTATTTTTGCAATTAAAATCTTGTACAATAGAAAGTTGTCATTATATCTTGCTATTTATTTGTACTACTATGAGTACAATGCGCATTTGGGCCCAGTGATTACAATTTCCATTAAAAAATACTTGAATTCATTTTCCTAGCACTGTACTTGCTGACAATGAAGCGGCAAAAGGAAAATGTCATTATCATATACTATACTTTAATGCATACGAAGTTTTGCATACAAAAAAAATGGGTTAAAGAAAGTTATGGCAGCTTTTATTAATTAAGAGCCAAAAGTTGAACGATTGTCTTAAAAATGTCTTTTACTTGTTTCAAACTTTTGCAATAATTTTCAGCTTTGCTTAGCAAAAGCCCATAAAAGCCTAAGCCCGTCTTAAACCAACTTTGTATCTTGTAGATACTGTGCAAAGTGCTGCCTTACCTGTCCTAACAGCTCTTGTAGTTGGTAGTTTTCCAAAACTATCGTCGATGCAGCCTGAGTGTCTGGCCGACGGCCTGAATATTTACCTCAATATCTTGCCAGCTGTAATGGTTTTATTCTACTTCTAAGCAGGCACAGTGGGACACAACAGAAAAAAATGTAATGAATGTGTCTCGCATATGCAGTAAGTTAACGAGCTGTTGCATTAAAATTTTCTTATATTGCTACCAATGTCACATTTTATTTATTTTTAAAGCATTTTAAGAAAAATAAAACAGAATTATGTGAGTTTACTTTATTCTATGCTTTTATTAAAAAACCTTGAAAAAACGTTCGCATTGAATTGAAACTCATGGGCCCCATTTCTTTCGGGAACTTGGCGTAATCATATAAGCATAATCAAAAAAAAAAATGTTTCTTTCGGAATAACCCATAAGTCCTTTAGGTGAGGAAGCCATTACAAAAATTATAGAGTCAATACTTTTGAACTAAATTGAGTTTAATAAATACGATATTTAACATGCTGAGCTCATTTTTTAAGACAATTTTGATTAGTAGTGCTAGCAATATATATTATATTTTTGGTACTTTTTGGAAAAGCTTTAAAAAAAAAACAAGTCAATTAAATTTTTCATAAAACTAAAAAAATAAAATACATTTATACTCTAATTTCATTTACATAAGCTTACAATGTTATGTGAAGAATTTAGGCAAAATTCGACCAATCTGGTCGCACCCACCTCTTTGTGAGGAACCCATGAATAAAAAAAAAAAATGTATAATTAATTAATTATTTAAATATTAGGTGAAAAATAAAATGGTTAGTGTAAAGAGTGTATTCAACCGATTTTAATAAATTCGGTAAAGAGGTACAGTCGCGTAGATGTGAACAAAGTATTTTTTTAAAAAGATTAGCTTTTACTACCATTTTTTTCCCTTATTGCCTTCAGCAATTAAAACTTTTGGTTACGAAAAAAAAATTACGTTTTTATTTTTGTGATTGCTTTTTTTTATATTTTTAAAATTATTATCATTTCTACCTTGAAAAAAGAGTTTCAATGAATTCGGATTTAATTCTAAGAAATCATAAGTAATATAGTTTGTGTAAAATAGCTCTTCTTCATGGATTGCGGATTTTCAAGGCTAAACACAATTTTGAACAATAATATATTTCAAAATCTAAAACTGGGGTTATTAAGTCATTGCACCAGTTTTTCGATAATCATTATATTAAATAAAATTTTACACAAACCAAAGCTTTATTGAAAGATTTTGTTGATTAAAAACTCGAAAATCTTTTTTACCGACTTGGTCAAAAAATTTTTGTGGTCAGCCACTCCAATAACATAATTTAGTAACACTCTTACCCTTTAACTTAAAAGTTCAAGCGATCATTTACGATTTGTTTTCGCAAAGTTATGGCTATTCACCCTGTACATAACCTCAAAAGTAGGAAAAAACACCATTTTCGGGTAAAAAACCTCAAATATCTCAAAATCCTGACGTAATAGGCATAACTTCTAACAGTTGCATTCAAAATTCAAACAAAGCGTCTAGCTGGATAAAAATAAATTTTATAAAAAAAACTTTTCCAAACCTTTTTTGAAAAGTCCAAAAGCAGATCGATTCATAGAACAAATAAAAATTGTTGGTTTTAAAATTGAACTAGAATTAACACCTGGCTTAATTTAATACAACTTTTTCGGAATATTTATAAACCATTTCAACCAAATAATATTTTTTTTTTTTTTTACCAAAAAATTTTTTAAACAATTTTTTAATTTTTTTTCTTATAAGTTTGTTCCTTATACATGTAAATCAGCAATTTTAAGACAAGTCTCTTAGTCCTTTTCTCTCATGGTGTAAATATAAAGAAATCCTAAATAAATTATTTTTTTTTGAATAATATACAATTTTTCTTTTTAAAAAACAAATATATAGATAACAATCTGTCAATTACATAGACTGTACTTCAAAAGAAAGTGATTTACAAAAAAAATAAATCGAAAAAAAATTGTTTAAATACCTAAGAATATCAGTAATAATTTATTTCGCCCACTGTGCGACTGTTTATCTCTTTTGCCAATGTATCTCGCTAACTCTGTTTGTCTCGTGAGTGCTGCGGTTTGTACGAGTTTTACACTTGTCACGTCTGCACTGTGCCAAGAATTTAGAAATGGTATTTATTGGCAATGCTTTCTACTCTCGAGAACTTCTATTTGATTTGTGGTCTAGGGTCTGGGGTCTGAGACCACCGAGACTTGCCTCTGTAGCGCCCTTTAGCACAATGCACGTAAATAATCAACACTGGAGCAGAAGAAATGAAATCGTAATAATGGAATAAAAAACCAAGCCAAGTGTTGGAAACTAAAAGTGGCGCCTTGGTACATTTTTTACAGCTTCCAGCATTAATCATGAGAAGAAATATGCTGGGAATTGTACTAAGTTCCTTTTTCCACATTTATTTGCTCTTAAATTGAAGTTATGTTTGCTTGGCTTTAGTCACAGTCAGCTGGTTATTGTAGTTAGTACTTAGTTTTATAAGCTGGTAATTAAATTATGAAGTTTTTTTTTAATAAACCCAATTGGGTCAGCACTTAAGTATTGCAGTTCCCAGACAGGTAAAAACTTTTAATAGCTAAATGCAAATTAAGAGAAAATTCTGCTTTGTAGTAAGTAACTGAGAACTTTAAGCAAAGTTGTGCAAGCACTTTTTAAAAACTCCCTAGATGAATAAAAAATAAAACTCAGCTTATTTTTAAATTTTATTTTTGCGTAAAAGTTGTGTAAGAAACTTTTGGGCAAAATATATGCGCAAATATTATCTAAATATGTCACAGTTCAAATTATTGAAACATTTCAAGTCGTTGAGTAGCTAACCCAGACAAAACCTTTAAGCCCGAAACTCATCAAACTGGAATTAGGTAAGAAACAAACAAAAAATGTTAATTGAAACAATTTACAAAGCACGAGCCGGACAGTCAATTTATTTATAAATATTTCTTAATTAATGCAAATACACACCAAACTCCAAAGCAACCAAAAAGATGTATAAAATAAATAAAAATAAATTTTAAGAAATTAGGCAAATTTTAGCGCAAAGCTTCGTTAGTTTATTTGCATAAAACATTAGTAGTAGAAAAAAAAAAACATTATTTGCATGCAGTTAACAAAAATAAATTTAAGTCAATAAAAATTTTAAGAGCGGACAGATTTTGGACGGTTTATATATTAAGCTGAAGAAAAGCGGAAGTAAAGCTTTGTAGATAAATGCACAGCAACGATAAAAAAGTTGAGGAAAACCAAATTCTTTGAGTTTTTGTTTGGGATAGATTATGCAGAATCTTAAAGAAGCGTTTAGTGCTGGAGAAAACATCGATGTTATAACGATGCATCGAGGTATCGAAGTTTAAAATTATGTTGGCCAACAGAGATGTTTCTCCAGCACCTCTGCACTCATCAAATGGGCTTCGATACATCGATATAACATCGATGTTTTCTCCAGCACTAGAAGCGGTAGTTCCCAAGAACTTGTAAAGAACTAGTTGTGAACAAGTTAAAAAATTAAACTAAAAATTAAATATGTAATCTTAAACATTCCACGGAGAAAGAAAATTTGTTTTAGTTTATATATTTTCTTTTTGGGGTAAAAACAATTTTTTTAATCGTTATTATGGATTCATACAGAATCTTAAAGAACCGATCACTTTCAATAAATCAGAAGTTTCAAAGCGGTTTTATTTAATTTTTTAATAACAAATTTCTGAAACTGGGGGTAATAGGGCCCTAGTACAAAAATTACATTTTCCAGACTCTTACGATGAACATGATTTATAAAAAAATGCTTCATCTGAAATCAAGAAACAACTATTTTCGCTTATATTTCGATTCTTATTCATAAACCTCGCTCAACGCTTTGATAATTTAGATAAAAATAAAATTCGAGATATTTTAGAGATGGCGCGCTGTAAGTAGCTCCGTTTATATATATATGGTTCTATGGCTCCGCGGGGGAGCAAAGGGCCGCAACGAGGTTCCTCCATTTCCCTCTGTCATGCGACAACCTCTTGACTTCACTCCAGGTTTTGTTGCATCTGAGCACGTCAGCTTTCAGATTCCTGCTCCAGGTCAGGGCTGGTCTGCCTCTGCGACGGCTGCCTTGAGGGTTCCAGTCGATGGCCCTGCGGATGATGTCGATTGGGTCTCTTCTTAACACGTACCCAAGCCAGCCCCATTTCCTTTTCAGGATTTCAAGGAACATACATAAGTATCTGGTTGCAGCGAGTGCACAGTTCAGCATTTGAGATAGTATTAGGCCAGAAAATTCCCAAGATTTTTCCTAGACATCGATTGATGAAAACTTGCAGCGTTTGAAGATTGGTTAATAGCTATAACTTAGGTTTTAGTGCTCAGATCCTTATGAAACGATATAAATAATCTCAAGAGTATGTGCTTAAACAAGTTCAAGCTAAATTTTCTATACCTCCCACGAAACATTAATTTTTGTGCTCTAATTCGCTCAAGTTACTTAAAATATTCCAGAACATCCGATTTTTTTCAACATAACACGTTCTCTATAGAAAATACATCAATTTTCTTTATTATTTCAATATTATCTGAACTTTAACTTAGAGATGAAAAATGTAAGATATTGCCGACTCAATCTAATCGTATCTTTAAGGAAATTTAAAAAATAATTTGTAATCTAGTAAATACAAAAAATATGTTTGATACATAGTCATCACGATAGCCATTTGGATTTAGAAAAGCATCGTTGTATATTTATTTAATCAAAATTTTATAATTATTATGGGGTTGAAAAAAATCAAAACGAAAAAAGGATAAAAGTGCAAGACACTATACATCATATTTTTGAAAGGACTATCTGGAATAAGGTGAAATTTTTAATTTTAATTTTTTTCAAAAAAATCAATTTTAACTCTTATTTTTTTAATTTGAATTATGAAATAACATTAAAATGCCAATTTTTACTTAAAAATTGTTAAATAACCCTTATTTTTCAATTTTTACAATAAAAAATTATAGTAAAAATTATTGGCCAATTTTTATTTTATAATTTGAAAATAGGAGTTATTCCGAGATTTTTTAAAAATTTTTTTAGCTTAAAATAATTTTAATTTTTTATTATAAAAATAAGAGTTATTTCGCCATTTTTAAGTAAAAATTGGCATTTAAATATTATTTTATAATTTTTATTTTAAAGTCATAAAATAAGAATTATTTTGCAATTTTAATCAATAAAATTAAAAAACAATTATTATTGCATGATTTTTATTTTAAAAATTATAAGAGTTAAGATCCCTGTTTTTTGCTCAAAGCTTAAGTAGCTTAAGGTTAAAAACTTAAGGCCAGCTTTCAGGGACACCGGCTTTTTGAAAAAAAGGAAATTTAATTTTCAAGTATTTTTTATATTTCAGTATCTACGGTTCTATTTATCTAATCTATTACATTGCATACGAATTTTCAATATTTTTGCTGATTGTCTTGTATTTAGATTGTTCTTCAAAAAAAATAAATACAATTTTTTTGAAATCTTATGTTTAGAATGTAACAGAATAGACTTGTGTCAATTTTTTTTCTTTTGTATTTGATTTAAGCTATTACAAACTTAAAATCCTCATGTTGCAATCTTTCAGATACTTCATATTTTTTGTACTCTATAAACATCTCGCAACCAGTTCACAACGACAACCCATAGATAATTAGGGCAAACTTCTAAGGTGAAACTCCTAAGCATAAGCAAAGGGATTTATTAAAGTCATACCGGATATGCCTCTGGAACATAACTGTAATTTTTTTACAAGCAAGAAATTATGTAAAACGTTTGTAGTACACAAGAAAAATTACCTACTCCAAATTCTAATTAAGCGTCAGTAACAGCTGTAAACAATGACAGCTTTTCATATTCTCTTTTCTTTCATGTCATTCAACTTTGACACCTAAAAAGTTTGAAAAAAAAATCATTTTTGTTTATTTTAAGTAATAGACATAGACAAAGTTTCATACAATCTCAGTACTTATATAAGACATCAAGTACGCTAATTTGACATAATTAGAGGCGCTAGGTATAAGCTCTGGGCACACTTACACAAACAGCTTGTTACTTTTAGGTCAATGGTCGTCGTATCTCGAGGTTCTACGGTGCAACCAGTTTTTTTTTTTTTTTGTTTATTTTGTCGTTTGCCGTTTGATGCTTTGCCAATTTAACACCTGAGAGCGCGCACACTCGGCTGTGCACTGGACCATGTGCTGTAGCCAAAAACCGGCAACGCCCCGGCATGTTTTGAAAGTAAACAGACTAACTGGCGGACGGTCGGAACATCTGACTGGCACAACCCAACATGGAACCAGCCATTGACTGAGGCAGCAGCACATGTCAAGCCACTTAACAAGATTGCGCCAAGTATTCGAAACTTTGATTTTTATTAAAGATTTCGGCAGATTTTATGCTCCGAAATTGTTTATATTTTTATGAGCTGGGGTAGCTGCTTAAATAAGTTCGTTTACACCCATTAATCTCATGAAACTGGTAAAGGATAGCTTAATTTGGCGTAAAGCTTATAATGAATAGTGTAGGTTTAACCCTGACTAGGCAAGAAGGCTTATGGAGACTGTTTTATTTTTGGGTCAACAAGCCTGAGGCTTTTACCAAGAGATGGTTCTTATTTAAAGGAGAAACTTAATATAGTCTAAGTTATTTGTAAGGTAATGTAAGAACTGTGGTCAACCAACCAGTAAACTTAAATATTACATTTACTTTTGTTGTTAGATACGATACTAAGAAATGAGTTGCATGACAAAAGTTATTTATTTATAAATTCAAGTAGAAGTTAGTTCTAAGTTATAAAAGGTTTGTAGCCAGAGCAACGTAGGCCTTCAGGCTGAGCAAAATATAATACTATGTAATATAAATATAGACAGAAGAGAGCTTGGTGCACCCAATCTCACAAAAACGACGTTTTTATGTGATCTGAATCCGGCTGCTTTATGCAAGAGAAATCAAAACGAATTTGAAAAATGATTTTAAAAGTTTACGTATCTCAAAATAAAATAATATTTTAAATATTCTTTGATATTCTTAGATTTATTTTTTGTGTCAATATTGAATTGAAGCCTTGTACTTACTTATCTGCCAATAAATAAATATATCAAAAATTAATAAAAAAAAAAAAGATTATATTCATTATGTATAAACGAAAAATTGATAAAATAAATAACATTTTTGCAATGTCTACGAATTTTCAATAAAAGTCGTGCAGCTGTTTGGAGCAAGGGAAATATGAGAATTTATCGAAAAAAGTAAGAGAATATGAGATGGTATCGAAAGCAAAAAATGTGAAGTTGTGAGCTTGCGTAAACGCAAACAAATTATATTTATAAAAATTATTTATTTTTTTACATATAAACAGAAATGCGTGCAACAGAAGACAGGTGACTTGTAGCAGCTGATTTTGTATTTATAAAAGCCTTCAAAAATGTTAATTACTTTTTTTTAATGCTTTTATTTAATTATAAATTTATTAATGCTAAAATTATGCCCATTTGGAGTTTACTATTAATATTTGAATACTCAAGTAAACTTTAGTTATATACTTGCTTATCTAGCCTTTTTTTACTTTTTGTTTGAAAACAAGAAATTAACTTAAATCTACCAAAACTATTGAGCACAATTTCTGGTAAAAACAAAATGAAACTAATTTCGGGCTAAATTTAAAATCCTAATTCGAATATGGTTTACGGAAGTTTTTTTCTTGCGAAAACAGTAATTTCCTTTGTTTGCTGATCGGGACACATCTAATGTCGTGTAAAATTGAAGCGGACTCCTGACATTACGTACGCAGTATGTATGATGTGAATAGGGGCAAGGTATGACTAATCGCCGTTTATTGATTTGGCCAAGGCCAAGGGTTCCTCTTCATCCAATGTATAGCTGTTAAGGAATTTAGCTCTACGTCTGGTTAGCGCTGGGCAGTTGGCTAAAAGGTGCTCCATGGTTTCCTACGCTTCATTGCAATATCTGCAAGTTACAGTATCCGATAGACCTAGCTTGGCCATATGGTATCTACATGGGTAGTGGCCAGTAAGTGCACCGCATAAGATGCGTAAGTCTCTTCTATTGAATTCTAGGGCTTCTGCTCCCTTTTTTGACGTACGTAGTAAGTTCGCGTAAAGCTCTAGCCAGAAGAACAACAGCGCTGCTCGATATTTCTTGTTTACAAAAAATCCAGACAATTAAGTTTAGCTTTGTTAATTGTACCGGCTGTGAAGCTTTCAGGCGTACAGAAGGCACAACAGATCCCTGTCTTTGTGATGCAGTCGTTCCCATTAATATTATATTGTATTGTGTTTCTATGCGAGAATAGATAAATTGCTAACACAAAAATAAACTTAATTAATAAATTAATGAAAATTTTACAATTTAGACAATTTTTTTTTTTTTTAAATGAATAAATGATGTGCAAATGAAAAAATAGCTAACCAGCTTGGCTTAAAAATTAATAATATTGTAGTCGAATTCTTCTCGATTTCAAATGTTTGCTGCTTCCAATTTCAACAACAGACCAAAAAAAACTCGAGATTATTTAACAATTGTTTTTTTATTTTTTAACAATTTAATTTGGGAAATTGTAAAATTTAAAAGTGAGCTCCGTTTTTCAATTCCGAGGAGTTATGTTTATTTTTAAATTTGCAAGGTACTGTTTACTATGGCGTCAATTCGAGGTGCCATCACTAAAATCGGCATAACTCAAGTGTGGAAGCTACAAACTTTTTTTTGTCACTTAATCACTTTGGAATTTTAAAGTTAAAAAAATGTTAAAAAATTTTTAAAAAAATTTTACAAAATAATAAAATTTGTTTTTTCAAATTAAAAAAAAATTTGCTTCTATATCTTCATTCGTTTAGGAGATTTGTCCTGTCAAAAATATGTCTAAAAATGAAAAACTCAGTTTTCAGTTATCGATAACTCGATAAACAATTGGAATTTTGCAATAAAATTTGACGTGGTTACTATTGGCGAGTAGATCTACCAAATCTGTAAAAATCAACAAAATCGGAGAACTTCGCGGGAAAAGTGGCCCGCTTCACTTATTTTCGCTGATATATATTTCACAGATGAAAAGCAACAGATCCACACTGTCATAATATTGTTCAAATTCTAGCTTAAGAAAATTTGTATGTTAAGGAAATTAAGCAATAAATAAAATAAAATAAATATAATCGTTGGTAAACACAAAATAAAAACACAAATGGGCCAGTATATATAGTATAGTGCTGAACTAGTATACAATTGGCAATTGCTACCAGCCATACTTCAGGGTTGCTACTATTCTCTAGTAGCTCTATCACAGATATGAAAATTGCTAAAATCGAAGAGATCGATTAGAAAAGTTGCCCGCTTCATTTGTTTTCGCCGTTATACATTTTCTTATACTACTAGCTTCAGAAAAATCTTATATTAAAACGCCTAAACAAATAATTTATTTCTGAAATTCTTAGTACAATACGAATTTTTACTCTTTTTTGTATAGTTTGGCTCTATTTGAAAAACCGGTTTTATTTCCAAATCATTTATTTGGTTATCTTATTCGATATATTTTCTCTTTTTTGTCTGATTTGGCCCTTTTTAAAAACATTTTTTAGATAACATTGTAAAACCCACAGTTCCAGCACTTAGTTAACTTACTCGTTTTATTTTTTTTCCAATTCGGTTTTACTAAAAAAAAAAAACATCATTTTTTTTTAATTGTTCCCCCGGTAATTAAATAACAATGTAAATCTCACAGTTCTAGCACTTAGTTATCTCACTTCACACTTATGCCAAAATGTCTTTTTATTTATTTATTTATTTAATTAGAGGAGTACAACTAAGTGCAGTTGACCTTATATTATAAAAAAAAAAGGTATAATTTATTTTTAAAAAGATGATAGAGGGAATATATATTAACTAATCCGCGTCTCTAGTCCGGTGGGTGAACTTTTTAACGATATGCACCAACTCACATCAAGAACTGGCCAGACACTTGGATTTACAATATTAAAGAGGAAACAAGATAAAAATTAAACATTATATCACAAAAAGAGCCAATAGATCACCGTTGACCATGTAAGCGACTCATCATATAGGGTTGGTCAAGGATGCTCGAATTGGCAAGTTAAGATGACTTAAGATAGAAGAAGTGATGGATTGAATAGAACGTTCGAAAGAGAGGAAGTTGTAAAAGTAATTATAGTTAGAGCATAAGACACGGAAAGGATCGTGCAAAGCATAATTAGATCTACAAAATTGTAAGGCTAAAGGTCTAAAATTACGAGTTACTCTAGACGGTATGACAAAGGTAACTTTGCTAAGAAGTACGTTGGAATCGATAAGACTGAGTAACAGCAAGAATAACACGCTGTGGCATGTTCTGCGATGACGTAAGGAAGGCAACTTTATAAGGCGAAGTCCATCGGAATATGGCGGGAGTCGGATATTTGGGTTCCAGTTTAAGCCACGAAGTGTAAAAAGGAGAAATTGCTTTTGTACAGACTCAATCATGTTCTGATACAGGTGGTATTGAGGGCTCCAAACGCAGGAACAATATTCCAAAAATAAAAAGAAGTTTGGTTGTGTAAGGGTCGATGAACTCTTTAGACCAACGCTTAATAAAAGCAAGAACACCGCTGGCTTTATTCACGATGTTGCAAATATGATCGTTAAATTTGAGTTTATGGTTAAACAGTATGCCAAGGTCTAAAACACTCACTATACGTTTCAGGGTAGAGGAGTCTATAGAGTAAGCAGCCAGATGAGGAACAGAACGGTAAAATGTCATAATTTTACATTTCGTCTTGTTTGGGAAGAGTTTGTTGACATTACATCAATATTGCATGCTATCAAAATCATGTTGAAGAAGTGAATGCAGATCATTATCATTGTAGGGAGTAGGACAAATAAAGTTTTACATCATGCGCATACATAAGAATGCGAGAAGACCGGATAACTTGTGGAAGATCATTAATGAATAAGACAAAAAGTAGAGGACCAAGATGGCTGCCTTGGGTTACCCCTGACGTGACATAAATTACTTAAGATTCGCAGCCTTTAAAATGTCTTCTAAATTCTTCTAAGCTTATTCTTTTTTAAAACGCTAAAAATCTTTGAAATTTAATTTTAGCCGAATATCATCTCGATTTTAACGACTAACTCTTATTCATCTTATTCATCATGCGATATATTTAGCTTCGCACGTTTTTCTGCACACCTGGGCATGATATGACTGTGTTGGTAAACTCCAATAAAATAAAGCGTTAAATTCTCTTGTAATTTAAGATTACAATATATTTTGTTACAATGTCAAAAAGTTGTATGCCAAATTTGTTCTGCAAATTATTGTGTACAATTAAGCTCTCTTTAAAGTTTAATAAAATATATGTTGAGCTGTCAGCTGTCAAAATTTTGTGCTCTTTTTTTTTTTGTCAAATTATCATAAAAATGTTGGGCTTGAAGTTATGCACAAGAATATTTTGTGCCGCTGTCAGCTTCAGCGTTAAAAAAAAAAAAGCAGAAACGCTGCAGACAATGACCCAGTTATGACAAATTGAAAATATATACCATAGACCATATACATATATGCAAATATATGGCATATTATATATAGGAACTATAGTATACAAAAACCCATTTTGCTTATTACTGAAGTGTAAACACTTGGGTCATAATGAAATGAAACTTGTCATAAATGAAATAAAAATTTGAGTAGGAGACAGAAGTACCAGCTCTATATAGACGGTATGTTTGTAACTGACTGACACTTTTTATTTTTTATTTTTATTTTGCTCTTTCTCTTTTCTTTTTAATTATTGCTTTTTATTTTGGGCTATGGTTGTTGTTTTTTTTTCGTGTTTTTCGGGAAGTGTAAAAAGTGAAACGTTAAGAACTTGTTCAATTTGAGTTTTTTTTTTTTTGTTTTTGGTTAGCTTATTATTGCTCATTGCTCTAGTTATGTCGTTCAGATAGTTTAACTCATTTCATTGTTGTATATAGTTGTTGTTGTTTTTGTTATGGTTATTGTGGCTACTGTTATCGTTTTTGTTGTTGTTGTTGTTGTAAAACGAGTGGAGCTGTCATCATAAACATTGAACGCATTTGACATACTTACATTCATTTGAGTTATTATGAGGTTTTAATTTTGTGTCGTATTCACATCTATGTATATACATATATATGTACATATGTATATCTATATTAGTGCCGCTTTAAATAGTCTAGCAAGGGCTAAATTTAATTTATTATCAGTCATGTTTCGGATCTATATTTAGCTTGGTACCAACTCATACACTCGTTTTGACTGGGCTCAGAATAGATTGGAGATTGTTTAAATTTAACTTACACGTGACTTTTTCTCTGTTCACGCTAATGGGAAATTTTGCTTGCTTAAAAATGAATTAATGTTACGTTCTAAAATTATTCGTTAAAATCGTATGCTTAATTCATAGAGCTTAAAAAAAATATCATGTAAAATGGTCTAGCTGGATAAACAACAAAAAACTGTTCGATTAAAAAGTAAAAAAAAATTTGTTTTTTTAAGTTATACCAAAAAAGGCAATTTTTTTTTATATGAAGTTTTGACATTTCGTGCGTAATTTTTGCATGCTGCGTATGGGCCTTTAATTTAAAACACGGAAAAACGTGTTTTTAATTTTTTAATGACAAAACTACAAAATTGTTTTAAAATAGTCTATAGGGCTTTTTTTGAAAAAATCATTTTATTTTTTTAAGAATTTTTTTTAGCCAACGCATTTTTTGAAAACTAAAAAAATTTCTAGTTTTTTAATTTTGTTAACAAAAGCGGAGGGTTAAAAAAAAAAGTTTGTAGTTTCTTTGTAAAAATATATATGTATTTTAAATTTATTTATTTTTATTTTTAAAATATATATTTTTACTAAGATGCAAATAAGAAATTCTAAAGACTTACTAAAAACTAAAAATTAAACTTTATTATGTTTTAATAAACAAAAAAATATAAAATTTTTTAATCTATCTTAAATATCATATATTTTTTCAAACACATGTTTTTATCCATTCTTTTTTGGTATTAATATGATTATAATCGATTTCGTAAAATAAATTATGAGAAAAAATATATTTTTAAAGAAATTAAAAGAAACTTTTCTAATATTTATTTATTTAAGGCCCATACGCAGCATGCAAAAATTCCGCACGAAACGTCTAAACTTCATATAAAAAAAAATTCCCTTCTTTGGAATTTTTTTCCCTTTTTTGGGATTTTTTGGGATTTCTTTTTTATATAAAGTTTTGACATTTTGTGCGGAATTTTTGCATGCTGCGTATGGGCCTTTATATAATAAAGATTAAGTAAGTTTATAAAACTAATTTTACTTATAGGAAGCACTGGCAGCTAAAGTTCTTCGGCTCTTTTCTAATATTTAATAGACTACATATTGATAGTAATAATTATTAAATTCTGAGCTGAAATTGTGTCATAAAACCATAGGTACAGTCGAAAAGTTTTTCTATGGAACGCATTTCCAGATATATAGGGTGGGCCATCTGTTGGCCTTTTTTTTTAAAATTACGATATTCGCAAACGGGCCTGTAGAGCAAGCCGGCTATTTGGGCGATATTATATTTCATACATAAATAAGTAGCTCCAACAGATATATACATATGCTCCTTTAACTCCTATTTGGAGCATAGGGCGTCGAACAGATGGGCCACCCTTTATATCGAAAATATTTCCCGTCGTACGAAACCAATAGCAATAACTTTTATTTAAATTTTTGTATATAATTATGTTATTCATATTCCATTCCTTTAAGTTACAACTTTTCAAGATTTTTTTTAATTTTTTGGAAAAAATCGCATTCAACTCTAAATTACTATTTTATATGTTTTACTTTTCCAGCGTAGATTCTAGATTAGATTCTTTATTTGTGCATATTGGAGTTTGTTCAAGTCTAAAGAAAACAGAACGATTGCTGCTTTTTATCGAAAAAAATATCGATATATTGGGTATTTTCATAAAAAGTACAAAAAGTCATTTATTCACTGCATCATTAAGATCGTTATCTTTGCATGACAAACTTTTTAAAAAACTATAAAATATAAAAATTTTTTATATATTTTTGCATACTTCAAAATATAAAAAATGGTATTTGAGGCTAAAAATTGTTATACCCAGTGTTGTTGAGAGACAGCGTATTATTTTGAATTTAGTGATAAAAAACAAGATAATCAATAAATAGAAAATGTATAAAAATATATGGTTTCAAAATAGCGTGAGAGATTTTATATATTTTTAAAGCTATCGTAAAAATTGAAAGAAAAATATTTAGTTTTTTAAATCTCTTAGGGAACTTTGCGCCCGCTGATATCCCCGCGTTACGCTGTACCTAGGCCTGAGTGTACCATATTAATTGGCTTTGTCTACTGTGACATCATATATAGGTATTTTTTCTTTATTATTTACCAGATTATAATTTTTTGTAACTTGACTTATGAGTAGACTAATTGATTTATTTATTCACCACATCTGTGCCAGTGCATAAAAACTTCGTTAGCTCAAAAATAAGCTACTTTGAATTTCCACAGTTCATCAATACATGAGTCGTGGAGCGGCTCAAATTGACTTTGCTGGAAATTTAACCAACAAAATTTAATTAAACTTTAGTAAAGTTTGCGTGAGTGTGTGTGTGTTTGTGCGGGCCAATTAAGGCCCACAATTTGACGAATTTTTGTTGTTGTCACCAAAATTACGCATACGCAGTGTGATTTCCTGCAGAGATAGCTGAAAAAACAGAGCGAGACAATGAAGCAACAAGCAACGAGCAACGCCCGCTGTCAGTTCAATAAGAGTTCACAACAGATGCAAATAAATTTCCATTAAAGTTGCTGTATCTGTGGGATGCCAAACGCAACAAGCAACAACAACCACAACAACAACAACTGACAAACAAAACAGATGCCAAACCCAGCCTGGTAAGCAAAAGTCAGCGACACATGAATTGAGTTACAGCCTATGCCAAGTGTTGGAAAGGTGCACAAAAAACACCCACGCAAAGATACATTTTCAGAGCGCGACATTTTAGATAGTTTACATTTTGCGTTTTCGAAACTTGCGTCTACAACAAGCACATAGCAATAATATCTAAAACCATGTGCACTGTATATTATTTATTAGTTCACACACATTAATTTGTATATAAACTTATTTACACATTTGATTTGATATGCGTCGCTTGCAGTTGCTGCAACTAAATTGAATAAATAAAGTTTGTGTGTATCTGTGAGATACATGTGGCATGATAAAACTGACAGTTGTCACTGCTACTGCAATGTTAGACAGTTTGTTGTTACTTTCGTGCTATAAGTATCTATCTATATGTATCTAAGTGTAACTTATTGATGCTGTTTTAAACCTAACATATTGAACTTTCTTTGGGCCTTGGGGGCAGCAAAGTTCAATGCGCTTTTTTTTTTTTTCGTTTTTTTTTTTGGCCACTTATCGATGGGTAAGTTTTTCTCATAAACTTTCACATTTTGAAGTTTTGCAACTATGTGCAACCTTTTACACCTACTTTGCAGCCAGTTAAGGCCCCTAGAAACACATGCTTTAAACACTGTACATATGTAGTATTTATGTACTGGTTCAACTTGTTGGTTAACATGGCTCAAACAGCTGCATGGCCATTTGATTGCACTTGTTGTTAATTATGTTGGCCAGCAGCTGTGCTCACTTTTGGCATTTCTTGCAAATTGTTCCACAATTTCTCATTTTTTTTATTTATAACTCAATTTTTTCACATTGGCTGGCGTAATATCTCAAAGTTACAACATAAAAGTTTCTGCATATGCATTTTTAAATCTCTCAGTGTGTGTGTGTGTGTGTGCATGTAAAAACAGCAAATGTTGGTCCAAATGCGAGTTATGTGCAAAGCTGTCTAACAAATCAAATCTGGCTATGAAATGTATCTGAAAATGCATGTATCTACAACATGCCACACAGTTGCAACACTGTAGCTCGAATCAATTGGTAGTGCAAAAAAATCTAAAAATCCAAGCCAGTCAACTTTGGGAATGACTTTTAGCTATGTGTGTAATCAAATTATTTTCTTGTTATGATAGTTCCATTTCAAAATATCTGCAAATAACTTGGAAATACAGCATGAAGTTTTTATTCTCAGCAAAAAAGAAATACTTTAAAAGAAAGAAAGAAAATATACAAAAAATAATCTCTGCTAGCATTATTTACCAAGCTCATACATATATTATTTGTAGTGGTAAGTTCTCAATCCAATCTGAATTGAATTGTAAGGGAACGTACTCATACTATGTGACCCGTTCAGGGGACTCTTCAAAATATAACGCTTGGTCCCAGGAGCGGGGGGGCTAGGTTTTCGTCATGTAGTCAATATCCTCTAGAAAACCCTCGCTTTTTTTTCTGTTTTCAACAAATCATTTAATCTAGTCATATACTACGGACAAGTGGCAAAAGGGTAAAGAATTTTTAAATTGGATCACGTAGTATGGGTACGTTCCCTAATGACCAGCTGTACATCAGAATACTTAACCAAAATTGATAATAAATTATTTATTTTTTATAAAATATTTTTAGAAACCTAATGGCGATATTTAGGTATTTTATAACTCTTCCTTTTTATTTATTTTATAAAAATACAAACAAACTTTAATAATCGTTTTTACGGAAATAACCGGTTAAATGCAAAGAAAATTTTTTGTGAGCATCTTTCAATTTCCTTAAGCTTTTCCAAAATCTCTTTTTAATTACAATTTTTGCTGTTAAAGAATGCAGATGGATGTTCGATTACGATTTTTAAGGTTATCTTAAACTTAAGAAATCTCATGCTTGAACATTATATTCAGATTATTTTTTACGATTCTAACCGTGATCTTAACCCCGTAGCAGAATTTCACGATTACGCCCGCACCTTAAAATCGATCCGATCAAAATTTACGTTTGTGATCTATGTTTTTTTTTAGAATAGTATGCTGCACAAATTTTTGGATCTTAAAATTTTGATGATTTCCATACACATTGACATAGGTTATTCCAATCACTTCAAAAAGTTAGCTTACCTATAAAAGAACAAGCTCCTTTCTTTCACTTTTCGCGGTTAAGGCCCATACGCAGCATGCAAAATTTTCGCACGAAATGTCAAAACTTCTTTTATAAAAAGAAATCCCACCTTTTGGAACTTTTTTTTATTTGAAGTTTTGACATTTCGTGTGAAATTTTTGCATGCTGCGTATGGACCTTTAACCAATACAATATTATTGAATATCAGATTTGCACTTTAATCATAATTGCAGTGTTGACAAGTGTTCAAACTTTTTTCATTTTTATAGGATCTTTATAAGAAGTCAGATGTAGAGCCAAGATTGTTAATGAAGTTGTCTACTCAAATGTTGATGATTTCCATATACATTGACTAAGTTAAAACCAGCCTTAAAAGGGAAACAGTGTGACTATATTATATGAAACCAGCTCATAAAAAGGAAAATTTTGCGGTGCTTAAAAAAATCTCGTTGATGAACATTAGGGCCACTTAGAAAAGTTAGTATATAAAGAAAATTGTGCATGTTTGCTTTCCAGCGAAGTTAAACATAAGGCTTACAATATCTTTAAAAATAAAACTTGCCTTTGAAAAGAAGCTTTGATCGTAATCGTAGTGTTCCAATTTTTTTATTTTATGTCAGATGTACAAGTAAAGCCCAGTTTGTTTATAAAGTTGTCTATTAAAATTTTCATGATTTCCATAGATTTAATCTCAGTCCAAAATGATACCCAACCAGTGTGACCCTATTACCTTTGCGTCAAAAAATTCTTCAAAATGTTTGTATTGACTAGTACTGTAATTTTTTGTGTATATAGGATGTTCCTAAAAAGTTAGCCGTAGTGCCTAGCTTGTTAACAAAGTAGTCTACTAAAATTTTCATGAATCTCGTTCCCATAACGCTTTACCAAAGAGAGATTAAAACAGTGTGGCCATATAGTGTGAACCCTGCAAAGAATGGAACGCTACATGGCGCTTAAAACCAAGAAATTCAAACAATTCGCCTGTTCCCAAGCTTGAAAAGCTTTTCTCTACTTTTATGCGTTGCAATATTCATAACTAATTAGTGTTAACTATGAAAGACTACAAAAAGTGCCTGAATGAAGTAGTTTTTGCCACAACTATCTAGATAAATACTTATTCGCATACTTAGTACAATCTAAGATATGAGTAGGTTATGCCAGAGAGTGTGTAAAATTTTGCAGCTAGGGCGTAAATCTGTGCAAATTTATGTGAGAGTTTTCTTTAAGTTGCCATGCAATTATAAATACTTAACATTTCCTGAGAACGCAAAAGAAAGCCTTACTTAACAAAATGTATTATACAATCTGCACTACAAAGATAACATATCTACCTATAAATTGTTTTTATGCACTGTGCATGAACTTTTTGCACACACTGTCTGAGGCTATTGCATAAACAAACAAAACTTAAGTGACATGGCTTTGGTTTTTCTTTTATTTTTTTTTTTTGCTACTTTCAAACGCTGGACAGGCCAAAGTAACAACAACAATTAAGCTTCAAAAAAATAAAAACACAAAGAAAAACAAAGAAAATCCAAAAGGCAAAACACTTTGTGGCCAAGCTATGAGTTGGTTTTGGGTGTTAACCAGTTGCCTTTGGCCATTTCTGCAAGTTGTTTTCATATGCATATGAAAATTTAAATGGTTAAACACAGTAGGCACAAGTCAAAAATAAAAAATATAAGATACCATTTAAAACTAAGGAAAAAATAAATTAATATGCATTGTTGCAGCAGCACGTCAATATTGTTGTTGTTGTTGTTGTTGTTGGTATTATTGTACATATTTGGACTTTCACTTTTTGTTTTCTTTTCATTTTGAGTTTTGAGCTTTTCACAAAGATCGTGGTCTGCGTGTTTACATATATCATTATTATGTGGTTTTAGGTGTTCATTGCGCAGAGGCGCATCCCGCTATATAAAATTAAATAATACTAAAAATTAATGTTAAAAGTTTTTGTATACCCTGCACGTACCAAAACCGTTTCAAGTATAAAATATTAAAAAATATCATTCAAGCATATTAAGCAGAACTTTTACTTTTAAGGTTTCAGATAATGTTTACGGCGCCTTAAAATTTTACTGAAAATCGCTGCTTTATATAATATATTAAAAGAAAACCTTTTATTTGTACAATCTGCTTTGGGACCATGAATTTTGTTAGAAGTTAGAAGATTTATTAAGTATACGTATTTGTGAAAAATATAAGACTGAACATCTGATTACTAGTATAAAGATTCATTAAGTATTATATAGCAGCATATATTCGTACAGGAGCTTTGTTTTGTTAAATATTGAAGTTAATGAAAATGTTATTTAATGATTTATCTGTATCTCTATAATTTGATAAATCTATTGTTTTTAATCATGATGCAACATCTTTGGCATAAGATGTAAGACAGGGATGTCCAGGCCCATTGCTCATCTGGCTCTTTTTGTTTTTGTAATGGCTCTTAGGCATAGGCAGCAATGCGCGTGTACATGCACGGCCCTAACTGTATATCACCCAGTGCCAATGCAAATTACAAAAACAATTTCGAGCGTTCTCTCACTACTCGCTGTTACTCTCTTTGCTCTCTGATCTCGTGTGCACAAAAACAACCCTTGCGTATATTTGTTGTTGGCCCACAGATTTTCAATGTAATTTGTTGTTGCTTTTCGTTTGAGCATGCACTCACAAAAATCGGTATTAGATTCTTTCGCTATTTTTTGGGAAACTTGTTAAATGGGACTTTTAAGGCATTGCTTGCAAACAAAAACTAGTTATGGCCCTGTACCTTTCGGTACAAAGGATATACTTGATCTATGCAATGTATATAACAGACAGAAGGTGGCTATTGGAAAAAACATATGAATAAAATATTTTTTTTTTTGTAAAATCCGGTGATAGATAGATATTTTTCGGAAAATCCCTTGCGAATTTTATCTATTTTTGGAAGCACATATATTTGTGAATGTGCGTTTTCGAACTTAAAATTAATTTTAAAAAAATTGAGAAGTCAATTAATAAACGAACATTTAGAGGCATTATTAAAACTATCATTAACTAAAATAAATATAGATATTGAAAAATTTTTAAGTTCTTTATAAGTATACATATGTACCATAATTTTTTTTCATTAATTTTTACCACTCTTATAAGAATGCACATACAATTTCTTTCAGTGCACTCAATAAATCGTAATAACTGTTTACTTTAAATGTGTTAGTGTTTTTCTGTATATGTATTGGTTTTTGCTCTTCGATAAGCAGTGTTTGGACATCCCTGATGTAAGACATTAGATGCGCCCCAGTATGAAAAGGCTATAAAGCGGCGGTGCTTAGTGGCGACATCTAGCGGCTGCCAGTGTGACCCTACGCATTCATACTCTAAATAGCATTTAAAGTACACACTTTATATTTAAATCGTATTTAGCTTGGCATTTAGATCAATCTAAAAACAATATCTTACGCCCTATGGTTCTTACCTAAGCTGCTTTTATGGCTAAAAACTGCGTAAAAAACTTATAATCCCATGCATTCATCTCCATTAAAGAGTATAATGAGCTTACCAAGAAAAAAAAGAAATAAAAATTAAACAGCTACCCGTCAATGTGCCACAAATGTATTTCAATTACAACAATTTGTTTTTTTTTTCAATTCACTTTTTGGCCCCACTTCAATTTGTTAAACACATTAAAATAGCCAAGTGCCTGTCTGTCTGTCTATCTGGCTAAGTATTTTTTTTTGTAGACGCACAAAAAAAAAGTAGTTATAAGCCCACATATTTTTTTTTATAGACGCTTCCGAATTGGTGCCCCCAACTGATTAATGTGCAACAACAAAAACAACAACAACAGCACGTGAAATATTTCTGGCTATTGCAATTGTTAATTGTTGCCTGATTTGTTGTTGTCAAGGCAGACATTGTTGTTGTTGTTACTTTCGTCTATACATTTTTTAACGCTCAATTAAGTTAGCAAATAAGGCAAGACATAAAAAAAGACGAACAAAAAAAAAAAAAAACAAAAGTTACGCATTGATTGCGCAATCAACATCTGTAAACTGTCCAAAGATTTTCATGGTTTGCGAAAGTTACAATACTTGGATGGATTGTTTTTAACCGTTTCGTTTTTCTTTATTTTTACAACTTCCTGAACAATACTTGGTGTATTACTAGGCTGAATCCATTAATCATTGTTGACAGCTCGATGCTTAAACAAAAATATGCAACTGTTGCGCATTCAAGTCGATTTTTGTTTTTTTTTGTTATTGCTTAGATAATATTTAAAGATAATTATTTGGAAATTCAGAGTAAGGTACTATCAAATTACTATAAGATAAATTGTGCCGGCTGCTTGCGTAAAGCCACCCAATGGGCTTTGAAAAATTAGTAATAATCAAAATATTTACTTCTCATTGGGTTATTATGTAGTGGAGATGAGCGTTTCCTGGTTAGAAATCGCTCAAATAAGCTTAACGTAACAAATAATATAAGCACGTAATATTGAGTTATGTCACTAGATATCCAAAAAAATAATTGACTAGTTTTGGAAGATAGCTATATAATAAGTTAACCCTGGCCCGCAAAATAAAAAGTGGTATGAACTTTACTGACATGTGACAAGGTTACTCTCATGGATTTTGAGCAGCTGCTTCCAAATCCGAGGTAAAAAAAAAACTCAAAATCGAAGTGTTGTTCCAGATAACTTCAAAAATTAATTTTTTGGTCTCACTGAATCTGAGTCCCAGGCTCAAGAGCCCCCAGCATGCTAGGTATCAATTTTCATTGTGAGGCACTTTTCACTTTCGTAAGTGGCATTCATAGACGAATTCAGGCAATAATTCTGTGCCAGATTTCTGGAATATCGAACCTTTTTAGGGCACAAGATTTTATATACCAACTTTAGGCGCAGGCTGTATCAAAAATTTGCCTTGAAGTTGAAAACTGAAAAAAATGTTTTTTTGATATATTTTGTTTCTTTAACAATTTTGTTTTTTTTTTTATTTAGGATATTTTTGAATCATAGAGGCATGCCTACACTTTTAGAAATCAAGAAAAGTGCAGAAAATATTTTGATCGCAATGACTTGAAATGAATATAAAAGCGAGAAGCACGCGGGGGCGGAGCCACCTTGTTTTTGTATGAAGATTTGTTTTTTTTACATATTTTGCTTCTTCAAAACTTTTATTTTTTTTTGTTTCGGATATTTTACGGATGTTTTTTTTTTATTATTATTGTTATTTATTAGGAAGCGATTTTTTTCTGCTTTAAGGCATCCATACAAAAATAACGCAGCCATACGATTGATCGCAAATTCGCTTTTAAATCGTTTATTGCAAGCCAGTGTTGCCCCTTTTTTGTGGAAAAGCATGAACAGCTGTTAAGTAGAGCTGCCTTAGCTATAGTATTGTTAACTTTTTCTCCAGCATTCTTGCCATTGTTTTTCTTAGTATTAAATATTCGATTCAAACTCCTTTATATTTATAAATTTATTCATTTAGTTTCTCTGTTTTAATATGTAAAGCTACCTTTAAAGTATGTTTGGTCCAGAAGTTATAAAGCAATTATACATCAATAATACTTCGCTTAGTTTTGTAACTTTCCCTGCGCGACAAGTGAACTCTCTTGTTAACCTCTCTTAAACTGTGTAAGCGTTCGTGCAAGCCATGGTAGAATAATATAAGATGGTAGTATGGTCAGTAAAAACTATCCCTTATTGTATGTAGCGTGTGAGTGCGAGTGAGATATTAAAAGCTTTTCTATTAGGAAAGCTCTCTTAGTATTCTTTCGTTAATGTGAATGAGATAGATATATATTTTGTTGATGTTTGCAAATAAATAACAATGAACGATTCAGATATGTTTTATAGTTAATATAATAATTAATTTTACTCTAGTCTAATTTTAACAAGTTTACTATTGCCCATAACTTTTGCTTTTGTTTTGCAAATTTCGTTTTCAGAAAACAAAACACATAGCGCTAAAAATTTCGTTTGCACTGACGATAAGGGCTCTAAACGAGAAAGTGAGCGTTCGCACGACATCACCTTATTATTCCACCATGGTATAAGCCAGGGATGTGCAAGAAGAGAGCGGCTAAAATGTAAATGTATTGGTATAGTTGTAGTGACTACAGCTATTCTGTCAGTGCACGCTAGCATTTTTTCGTTTTGGCTTTTTACTTCGGTAAGTGCTCGGCTCGTGTCTGTGTGAATTCTCATTTTCATTCGGCCCCCACGGGCTATGGGTGCACATCACTGGTATGAGCGCATTATATGCGTCGGCTGCAACGCCGACCTCTCTCAAAGTTATTTGTTGCTTCACCTATTATCGGCTACCATTGTTTTGCCAATGCAAATCAGTTATCTCCTGTTGTTGGTCGCATCTAAACATATCTTCGCACCTTTCGAAACTTATTAATATATATCGCTTTATATAATTAGTAATAAATCGCACATAAATCAATTAACTGCCTTTATTATTTAATGTAATGCTTCATTTTTCATAATAAGCCGATGTAAATACAAAGCTAGCAAAAAATATTGTTAGTTCAACATATGTATTATTAAGAAAAATTATATAATTGAAAAGTTTTTCTTTTCAGAATTTTATAGTTAAAATTAAGTTTTCTAAATTTACTATTTTTAGAAAAGATTCAACATTTTTTTTCATTTAAATCAACAAGTTTCATTTTAAGGCTTATTAGGATCCCCGCCTTTGGGTGGGCGTTAATCAAAAAGCCATTTTCGGCAATTATGTAAAAAAGGGCGCGAGGAAAACATATTAAAATTTTGATGAAAGATGAAGAAAGAAAATGATATGCATGCCTCTTCTGAATTACGATTTTTATTATAATTTTCGATTAAAAAGTGGAATTTATCTTTGGAGAGTTTTTATCAAACCCACTGTAGTACTGTAGTGCTAATACAGTTTCTAGCGCCGCAAAAATTAATAACTGGGCATGAAGCTAGGCCATCAACATATTTTTACATAGTAATAAAACACACAAAGTTTTAAAAGTTATTTTTTTGTTTTGAATATTAATTTTTTTTTTAATTTTTTGTATTTTAAGAAAATTTTACTTTATTTTCTGTAAATGTTTTTTATAGATAAATTATAATTTTTTTAAATTTTTTTATTTTTTTAATTTTTTTACTATAGATAATTTAAAAAAAATTATTTATGGGTAATTTTATATTTAATTAATAAAAATCGAAGATCAGAACAGACATGAGATTCTTTTACATAACAAAAATATGTACATTTTTCATTATCGCTTTCTTTACAACTGTTTTCATATAACGCCCCACAAGCCAATTTCTTTCAGTGCATACTTTTGAGCACACAACTCGTACAAGAAACATTTTACATTTTTAATTAAGTTTAATCAATGGCATTACCAATTGCTGCCAGCAGCTGACAACTGATATGTCCAACAAAGTGACTAGCTAGGGATTTGGCTTGATTACCAACGAATCGATTGCAGCTCTCTAACTCGAATGTATCTATACAATACATAGTATCTATCCAACTAATACAAAAGCTGACCACAGTCATGTCTTAGTTACTAAGTGCTCCAGCGGCATGTTGAAGTTGGCGATTAAGAGCAGTCGCAGTCCATAGTTCAATGTGGACTGGCCCAAGTCAAAGCCCCAGGCGGATGGAAAAAAAAAATTGCAGCAAATCAACGGTTTTGAATGCGAAATATTTGCAGTGCTTGATTTCCGTTGAAAGTTAAGAGCATTCGAATGGCTAACAACTAAACAAAGGCAATTGAAGTAGCCAAGCCACAGATACATAGCTCATATAAGCATATGTATATAACACATACATATGTGCAGGGTTAAGCAGAGGCAGTGTAATGTTAGATTGTTTTTAAATCTGAGAAGAATAAAGTAAGCTTGAAATTGGCTAAGTGTAATTTCCCACAGTGGTCAAGACATTTCTTTTGTGTCTGTCTGCTTCATGTAGGGCCTAGAACCACAGCAGTTAATTAATAATTGTCTGCGTTTAATTACTGCCTACAGCAACAAAGACAACAACAATAGTAATAATAATAATAATAATTCCCACAACAAAAACAATTGTTCAGACGCGATGCGTGCATTGAACTTGAAGGAAAGTTGTCCATCTCTTTTTTTGTAATTTAAGTCAGAAATTTTTTGCTGCTCAGTGTGAAACTTTAGAATACTGTGAGAAATTGCACGCCTGGACGGCTTAGATCAATGCACTTGTGCGGGCTGTATATACAAAGAGATAGTAGGGGTAGAGCATAAAGGCCAAGCCAATCGAGAAAGTTAGCCAAATAGCGTCTTTGACTGCACCTTGGACATGTTCGAATTACCATAAAATATGCGACGGCGCATGCGCAACTGATCAGCACACGCAATACAAATAAAAACAACAAAAAAAAGAGACAAAAAGATACAACATAACATGCAAGTATTGCAGATACATTTTATAGATACGCAGATACAATACGGCCGAGGGTGACTTGTTTGCCTTGAATGACCCGACAAAGCGGTCGCAGGTTTTTCGTTTCTTATGTATGCTCTTTAAGTAGAGAATAGAATAGAGTTATTTATTTCTTGTAGAAGTTTGTAACACTTTACAGTATCTTTTAAGATGTTCTTTGAACAGAGTGTACTTTGGGGAGATATTAGGATGGGGTACACATTTTTGTGTATGCTTGTGTATTTACAGCGACATTTACACAAATTCCTCCAAATAAACTAAAGCATTTCCTAGAACTTTCACAAAGTTCCATTACACAGCAAAAGATACGTGAAGTAATGTATATTTCAACAAAGTTGATGTTCAAAGAAACTAACAAATATATAACTATTCCTTTAAAATTCTTTAGTCTTGTGGACGCTAAAAAAATCTTTCAAATAATAAATTTCCAAATAAATTAATTTTGTTTGGAACAGACTTTGAAAATTTTTCTGCTAATTTCTTGCGATTTGAAGAATTTTTAGAGATTTTAAGCGTTAAAAAAATAAAAAAGACTTTGAATATCTTCATTTAAAAAAAAAAAAAATTAATTAAAACTTGAAGTATCTCCAAATTAATAGCGTTAACTTTGATGAAGAATCAATTTAAAAAATGTTTAGAGATTTTAGAGATTAAAACAATTAAATAAAAAAATGAAAACCTTAAATATACCCAAATTTAAAGCCTTAACTTTGCTTAAAAAATCGATTTGGGATTTTTTTTTAGATTTTCAACAATAAAAAAATTAATTAAAAAAAATTAAAAATTTAAAATTTTTAAATTTAAAAATCCAAATTGAAAGCATCAACTTTTATTAAAAATTCGTTTTGACAAATTTGTATAGATTTTAAAGATAAAAAATTAAATAAAAAATTAATAACTTTAAATATCCCCAAATTGAAAGCGTTAACCTTGATTAAAATATTGATTTTTAAATTTTTAACAAAAGATTAAAAAAAAAGATTAAAAATAAGATTAAAAAAAAATAAAAAATTAAAACATAAAAAATTAAAGCATTCATCAAGCCCAGTTTTCACTTAATAGACTCAATCTTTACTAAAACAATATTTTAGAAACAAAAAAAAAGAATTAATTATAAGAAATGACTTTGTGATCATGAAAATCTTTTAAGAAAGCTGTAGCTCAAGAGTCATACGTAAATGTTCCAGAAATAACTTGAAGAGCCTTAGAAATCTGCTAAGAAAGAAATTTTCTACCATCTGACTTTAAACGATCTAGTTAAGTAGTCTCTATAGTCAAAATTGTCTGCATAGTTTTAAAAATTTGACAAAACCTATGTAGAGGAAAAGCTATGGTACCAGATAAAAATCAAACTTAAAAGTGTAATTTTCAGATAAGAATCGAAATGTAATATCTTTTGGATATGAGTGGGCGCTAAGCTAGGAATTCTTAAATAAAATTATAACTTTTACATTTTTTTTTCGAATTGTTTTAAAAATTACAAAATGGCTTACAGATACTTTTTAGAGAAAATGCACAGGTTCTGGGCTATATAAAAGCTGCAGAAACATAAGCACGTGTCTGTTAGTTTTCAAAAACAATCAGATTCCCGGCTCACAGCACAGTTCAACGTATAGCTTATATAGCCTTTTGGAGCTTTTATGTACGTATAAAAAATTCATATGCGATTTTAAGCTGAGAAATGCTTAGACCGCATTCACTACTAGACATAGAGTATCAAAAAGCTCATATCCCAATTACAAGCGCTTTTCTTGTATTTTATTTCTTTTATTATAGATATTTATACACACATTCATTTTGTCCAGATAGCCAGACTTACAGCTTTTATTCAAAAAAAAAAAATAAAACTCTTGTTGGGCTAGGTTTTGAAAAGCCGTTAAAATGTCGTCATTGAGGGTCAAGTTTAGACCCATTAATAAACGCATTCATCAAATTCAACCAAAATGTGACCAAGTTTAAAAAGACAAAATGTAAAGCTAAGGTTTCTTTCGTTAAGTGGGTCAACAGAGCTTGCATTGGGTTTTTGATAAGCTCAGCTAATAAATATTTAGTCAATGTGTGTAAATAAATACCATATAATATAATAATAAATTAATCTTTATGCTACGAGCTGCTATTGTTGTCGACCTTTAAACAATTTCACGCTTGCCGAGGCGTCACCATCAAAAAGTTGCCCCAGGCACAAATTGCTCCCTTCACCTTTACCACTTCCTGCCACTTGGGGCACAACGATTGCTTTATTTGAGTATCTCTTTTTTTATGTTTTTTTGTTTTTTTGCACTAATTGAATCATGTTGCACATTTTGACTAACTTCAAGTGCTACACTTTATGCTTCATGCATCATGTGCTCCTTATAGTAGTTTAAGTTCTGTGCAACATTTTACGGATATTTTGTAATTTTTACAACTACAATTAAAACTTTTATACTTTTATTGTCTGTGTGTGATTTTTTTTTGCAAAAAAAAAGCTTTGCAAATTTTGTGCACAGTTTTATTGCCTTAATTTTTTGAATTTTAGATGTGTAAAAGTAAAGTCGTTGAATTTTTATTATACAAATTTTTTTATCCAAAACTTAAAATGCTTGCTTTTGTTGTTTTTTAGTTTAAGTTTTAACTTTACGAATGCTGCATTTTAGAATAATCGGTCAGCATTGGAAGGCAATTAACTTCAGACATTTTGAAAAACTTATATCTAAGTATTAGTGCTGGAGAAAACATCGATGATCGAAGTTTAAAATATCTATATATCGAAATTGGCCAACAGAGATGTTGCTCCAGCACTTTTGCACTCATCAAATGGGTGTTTAGTAGTGCTGGAGAAACATCTCTGTTGGCCAACAACGATATATAGACATTTTAAGCTTCGATCATCGATGTTTTCTCCAGCACTACTAAGTATTTTAAAGCATGTACGGAACAGTGTTACAAGACAAATTTGTCAATTTCAGATCTCTTGCAACCACTTGAATTTTTGACTCTTTTAACAATTTATTGATAAGTATATAATCATTTAGTCATTTATCATCAAAAGATGAAAATTTGGCCGGAACATACCGACTCTAATATAAATCGAATTTTCCATTTCTTCATCCGTTTTTGAAGCCTTTTGGGAAGAAGACTAAAACGATTAATTTGAAGTTAAGATTGGTTTGATGGTAAATGTTTTAAGTCTGTGGTGTGGACTGCGCTCAGGTTTCCGCTAAAACGAAAGAGTTTTATTATACATGGTGGCTGATAAATATTGCTACATTGAGAAACTCGAATAACTTTTTGTTTAATTCACGTAATTTATTTTTTCTTGTTTCTTTTGAAAGATAATTAAATTTTCTTAAGTTTTGCTTAATGTGTCTTAAAAATAATGGAACTTAAACGGCCTCCACGCTCAGTGACGTATATGCGGCATCTTAGCAAAAAGTTATTCTTGACTGCCTGAAGGCATCTAGCGGGAATTGTCTCAATTGTCGTTCGAATGGCTTGCTTTAAATCATTCAAATTTGTTGGTTTTAATTTGTAAACTTCCTGTTTGCAGTATTTCCAAAGAAAAAAATCAGGCGCAGTGAGCTCTGGAGACCTGAAGGGCCAACGGAATATGAAGTTACTTGAAATCAACTTATTGGGGTATTTTCGATGCAATTCTGTCATAACAGGCTTGGCTGTGTGAGGAATTGCACCATCTTGTTGAAATTACGCAGATTTGAAAGCTATTCTCTTTCGTAGTAGTTCTGGATAAAAAAACTCTTTCAACATTTTTAAGTATTGGGTCTGCAGTGATCGGACTAGTAGCACCGTTCTCTTCGAAAAAGTAAGGCCCGACAATGCAATTCGACGAAACTGCAACACTGTGACGCGAAGTGTATGAAATCCCGTCTCATGGAGTATCTGCGGCTTAGAATCACTCCATATTCAACAATTTTGCTTATTAATATTGCCGTTTAGATCCAAATGTGGCACCTCATCGGAGGAGTGCCGCTAAACGTGCGCCTATATTCTCTTTGTACCAATTTTACGAACTCTTGTGCGTGGTAATCCATATTCTTGTCTCAATATCCCAATTATCCATTTTCATTAAATTTAAAAATCAATCTTTAAAATTAAAAAAAAAAATATGAAGAAGATATTAAAATTTTTTTTTGGTAGCGGCTTTCATCAGCCACCCTGTATTTTATCTTACATAAATGCACATATCTGGTCTTTCAGGCAAAATTTTTTTAAAATTTAACATTTTTGCGTATAATTCCCAAAGTTCTTAAACGATTTTTATAGAATTGGCTCTCTCGGATGGGTTATGCAAAAAGAAGCTTGTTTTAATTTTTTAGTAGTTTTAAAATAATAGTAAAAAATTAAATTAAATAATTGAATGCAAGTGAAGAGCCAGGTCATAAGATGCACCATATGGTAAAATTTCATACTGCTAGCTCTTTTGGTCTCCAGGCAACAAGCAATACGCACAGTCAGGCAGTGGGATACTTCGATTTATTTTTCTTTTCTGATCATTTAAGTGTTAAGACTAGTTTCCTTTTTTCAGGGCACAAATATATTTTTAACGAAGTAATCCATATAGTAAGCCATAATATTGTTTTATTGGTAAATAAATAAAACAATAAAAAAAAAACTCTTTACCATATTAAAAAGCTTATGGCCACAAAGTCTGTTCGAACTTTAATTTTGTTCTAACATTTAATTTTATTTAGACAATTTTAAACCAATTTGGGGAAAATTTGTGTTTCAGCAAAATATTAAAATATTTTATTGCTTAACTTAATTGCTCAGGAAATCGGTATACGTTCATGCTTTAACTTGTTCATTAGTTCTTGAATAAAGCTCTTAATTTGGCAAGTCATAATAAGTAGTTACTTATGTATTAGTCATGTTTGAAAAACTATTCAACAATTTTAGCTGCATTTAGTTATTCATGCTTCTTTTGTGCAACAAAATAAATCAATTTTTTTTTTGTTTTGTCCAAATTTTTCTTTTTTTCGACAAACAAAGTTTCGAAACTTTTATTTAGAAACATCTGCATAAGTTCGATGACTTGCAGCTGTTCAATACTTAATTGCCAGATTTTATGTCAACAGAATCTATTAACATTCTCTTTTAAAATCTGACAGATCTTTTATTTTTAACTTGCCAAACAGCTTTGTTGCATTTTTATATGCAATTATGTATTAAGTTTAATTTGCTTTACGTCATATTGCAAGCAACTCAAAAATATCAAAAGATGGTTTCTATTATAATATTTTAGCAGCTTTTAAAAAATAACTTTTTGAGTGAATAAGAGATTAATTTAACAGTACAGTTTTTACCTCTCATAATCTAAAGTTATGTTTAGTGTGCGTATATGTATATTCGGAATGTTATCCGAAAATAATTTATGCTTTCAAGAAAATATGTTTCGTATTTGGGAACCGGAGTTGAAATCCGATACATTAGCTTAAAACATTAATTAAGTCTGAGATACCTACGCTACAAAAGAAACTATTACAACTAGAGCTGTCAAATGATATTGCAAATACTTTTAGCTGTAAGAACCTGGTTAACTATCGATAGTACTGGCATTGTTTTTGCGAATATGCACCAAATATGTTTGGAAAATCGTTTTAACACTTAAGACACCTATTTGGTATCCGTAGCTTTACCAACGTGGGAAAAACCATACATCGTGACAGATATAATGTTAATGACTTGAAAATTTCCATGACCGAGAATTTAAAAGTTAAATTCAAAATTTTGAAAGCCTCTGTGACTCAAAGAAATATTAATAAGTTATTGATTTAAGCAGCTTTAGACTTTTCTCAAAATAAGGCAAGAAATCTGGCCAAAAAGCTAATAGTTCATATTTTGGTCAGATTTTTAAGAGCACGTTCGTTACATCTTTTTTTTTTTTAATATAACATATTATGATTATATTTTTAACAAGTGAAATAGGTTCATTAAAGTTATAAATATTGACACCAAAATTATACGTTTTCTTAAGTTAAGTAGTTTAAAAAAAAGTAATGAGCTGAAGGCCTTAGCAGCCAGCTAGCTTACAATTTTAATTATAAGTTTGCTGTAATGCAATGAATAAATTATTTTTAATCGAAATTTTGGTTCACTTTGTTACGTCACGCCAGATACTAAGCGTAATAAAAAAACATTAATGCTACAAATTTTTTTAAAACCTTTTTTATATTAAAAGAATGGCCCAATTTGAAGAAAGTCAAAGTCAAGTCAAAACCCTTCTATTTTTTTGTAACGTAACGCCATGCATAATTTTGCTAGTATATTTTATACGATATGGCAGTTTGTCTTTTTATTTTGCTAACTTTATAGTATGCAGTAGTGCTGGAGAAAACATCGATGATCGAAGTTTAAAATATCTATGTATCGATATTGGCCAACAGAGTTGTTTCTCCAGCACTTCTGCACTCATCAAATGGGTGTTTGGTAGTGCTGGAGAAACATCGCTGTTGGCCAACATCGATATATAGATATTTTAAACTTCGATCATCGATGTTTTCTCCAGCACTAGTATGCACTACTTATGTAGTGCTACTTATTTTTTTACAAATTTTGGTTTTTTCTTTTTTTTTGACAAACATAACGTAACGCCAAAATATAAATGCTTATATACTAGAAAAAACTATTGTTTATACTTTTGAATTCAAAAACAAATATTAATTATTTGATATTTGATTGGACTCACTGGCGCACAATCAATCTTGCCATTTTTGTATTAACTATCAAATTAGCTGATTGTCTCATATGATAGATTGCAAGTAAAAATACATTTAAAACAAAATATTTCTTTTACAATTTTTTTTCACAATAAATTTGGAACAATGATCTACTATTATAACTTAAAAGCACTATTCGTTATTTGTTTTAGATTTTGCATTATTACCTAAAAAAAACTTTAGTTTGGCTATTCTTAGACTATGAAAATTGTGCCACTTGAGCCCTGGTTACTAATTTTATAAGACCACTTTAAAAATACTTTCAAAATATTAAGCAATGTCTTCTAGCGTTTATAATTTGATTTAGTGTGTTGGGCACTTAAAAGCATCTTATGCTGCGTCAAAAATATTTTATCCATCAATATTTATTTATTCACAACTCACATAATTTAATTTGCACCGTTTATGTTCATTAAATTTCCGTGATAAACTTTTGGTAAACACTTCAAGCATGAATAAAGTGTCATAATAGTCAGTTTGCTCAGCTTGCAATAAGTACGAGGGCAGTTCGATAAGTTGGTGAGTTCTTTTTAATTTCCTGCTTAGTAAATTGAATGCAACACACAGCTTTCAAATATTTCCGTTTAATAAACTGCTATAAATTTTGATAAACCCCTCGCTTTTATTCAAAAAGTCAGTAACTTGTCGAACTGCCCTAGTAACAACATTTGAGTAGCTTCAAGTTGGCGTAACATCCTAATAAATATTTATACAATATAAAACAATTTTTACGAGCAATTTTTGCAATAAAGCGAATTCAATATCGTTGTTTGGTATTTTTTCCCCCTGCTGTGTGTGCCAGGACGGTCTTAGAACGATTTTCGCGTATTTTCCTTAAAATTCCAAAGTTTTCATCAGACATTTCTGGGGTACACAATACAACGGTTATGAGCAATGTTTGCAATAAGGCAAATTTAATTTATGCTTTTGTACTCTCGTATCGGGTGTGTGCCGAAAAACTTTAGATGGTGTTGGCTTTATTCTCTTTTAAAATTCGCTATTAAAAAATAAGATTCCCAATACTCTCAAGACAGATCTCTAAGACACAGACATTTAGTCAATTTACAATCTGAACTTAGTTGTAGATACCATCGACAGGAACGGGTTGGCTCTACTTCCTTATTTCCGCTACACAGACAGATTGGTTAATGGAAATATGTGGCACTACAAAGACTTGCTGTTGAATGGTAAGCGATTTCTGGCACGCCACTTAAAGCCTTAAAACTTGTTTGGCAACATTGCAGAAGGGGCGGTATGAATTCCAAAAGGCAGCAGCCAGTAAGCCTTGTTTTTCAAGATCAAAAAAGCGAATGTAAAGAAAAAGAAATTGCACAAAGAACAAAAACAACAACAACGAAAAAAAGAAGCTGTTGATAAACTGCAAAGTAAGCAAAAATCAGCGTGAATATTGGCAGACCTTTCACTGCATTTTATAGTACATTGATTAGTGGGGGAACGGAGGATGGAGGCAGTTGCTCAGTCAGAATCAAATAAAGCACAGTTTGAAAAATGAAATAAAACGAAAACTATAAATAAATAAATAAAACGTGCACAAAACAAGGTGGAACGAGCATGTGTTTAAGAAATGCGCGTAAATGCCAGATGGAAAAGTGGCACAGTGAGAATAAGAACAACAACAAAAACAACAAGCACTGCGCAACGGTACCAAAGGCAACGGCAACGAGGACAGAGGACATCGAAGACAGACAAACGGAGGCTGCGTATACAGCAGCTTGTGGGCTGGGACAGGGTTGCAAAGCTGTGGGATAGCCTTGCTAAAGCAGAGTTGTCAGGGCGTGGGTTCCTTTTTGGGGGGTTTTTTTTTGGGTGGTTCGAGGCTGTACTTAGTAGTAGCATAGCTGGATAAACAGCAGCCCACTGACACTTTGCTACTTGCTCTTTTCACTAATGCGCACATACAGCTAAAAAATAAATATATAAAAAACTTACCTGCACAAATATTTAGCACGCTTGGCAACACGCTTATTAATTGGCTCCTTTTATATGCTAAGCCAGCTGCAATGATTTAAAATATATATATATTTTTTAGAAATTTTATTTTGAAGCTTTTTTTGCACAGTGTTATACACAGTTGTAGACAGCTAAAAACATTAAATGCGTGCACTCCCAAAAAAAACTTGTACGCTTGGGATTCTCACAATTTTTAGCACTTTGTTCCAGGCTTGTGTTTTTTTTTTGTAAATTTATCATATATTTTTAAAATTTGGGTTTTTTTTTTTATTATTTTTGAGCTGATTACACTATTTACAGCGACTTTACTGCTCTAGCACGGCTCTGTTTTGATTGAGCGCGCGCAAATATTATACACAAAATTAGAAAACACACAGTATCCACATACACTCAGAGACGCAGTTGATGCTACGGCAACGTAAGGGCAATTCGGGGGCAACACCCGCTTGAACAACGTTGATTCCAGGCAACGTCGAACGAGACAACTCCGAACTTCGATGATGATGATGGCACCGACAGTAACGACTTTTCGACGACGGCGATAACAAAAACGTTTACGGACCCAACTTTAACTGGCGACTGTGCGACTGCGACGCTCGTTTTCAATTGAAACAGCTCGTACGCTGTAAAGAGCTTTGGCCCCGTACATTCTCAAGCTGCCGACGCCAAAGCTGGGCCCCAACAGCAAAACCAGCAATAACATATGCAAGCCGAGCAGGTTGGGCCAGCTGAAAGCTTCAATAACCCAGCGAACATTTCTTACGAAAGTTTTTGCTGGAGAGCGCTTCAGCTGCCAGAAGTAGTGTGCGCAAAAGCATATTTGTATAACTAAGATATAAATTCAATTTTATTTACAATAATGTTAATATTTAAGAAAGAAGGTACTTAAAACCTGAACTCTTAACATCAGAATATTTTAAAAATATATTGAGTACGGTTTAACTTAATTTTTTTTTTATTTATCGATGAGTAGCCTGGCGATGGTCACTAACATCATTTGGCGGGTTGTAAAGACAACTTCTAAAACAATTTTTTAATATTTTAATTCAATTCAACTTTATTGGAATTAATATAAAAATTTTCATTAAAAATAAAGTAATATGTACATTTTATTGTTTACGTGTTTTTAACCTATTCATCTAAAATATATTAAAGGGTTTTTTTCAGTTTAATTTTTTGTGTTGAATGCAGCCCGACACATTTTTGTTGAAATTGCATCATTAATTAATTGCATCAAATAATTAGCAAATAATTCTTTAAGCAAATATATATTTTACATTCACCTACAAAATAGTTAATTTTTTTCATAATATTAACAAGAAGTATGTGTTCTATTAAATATTTAACAAGTGTATTATAATTTTTTACAAATATTTTTCTTAAATAGTTAAAAAAAAAACCTTAACAAATTTTTTTTTTTTTTAAGATTGTTCCACCAAACACGTCTAAAAAAATGGTATATCTAAAAAATATAAGGAATATAGTTTAAAAAAAATAAAAAAAAATCATAAAAATGTGTTGGTTAAAAAATAAAATATTGTTTTGTTGAAGAGCCCTGTTGTCATTTTAGATATAAAAAAATATATAATATATCATAATTAAATAAAAACGAAAAACACGTTTATTTAAATTAAAAACTGAAATTTGGAGAAATTTTTTTTTTGCCCGATGCATCGAACTCATTCATTCATCATTACTTTTCAAAAATCAGTTTCCAGTACCTTATCAAGGTAGACCCTTTTTTATACATATTTTAAAAGAAACATTACAAAATTTTAATTTTATTTTTTTTTAACATTATTCCACAGAATCGATTTGATTTATATTCACACTAGATAAAGAAAATGCGTGATCCTTAAAAAATTGTGATTGACACAACAACATACTTCAAAAAAAGAAAAAGAAAATTTTATATTTTATTTTAAGAAAATATGTTGCTTAAAAAATATGAAATACTTTTTTTAAAAGAGCCTTATTGCCAACTTAGATTAAAAAAAAAATTTCAAAAATCGTTCGTGTCATTCTCCAGTTTTTTATCCAGCTAAACCCTTTTGTGCAATAATTCGCTATTATATATAAATTGTTCTTTATTAAATAAAAATTGAATAACCGATAAGGAAAGTATTTCCGCTATATGCAATTAATAATTGAATTATTGATTTGTCTCTGAATCTATAAGTGTTTTCTAAAGCGAAGTGTTTTGTTTAATTTATTATTTTTTATTTTTTAAATTTTTTATTTTTCAAATCAAATCTGGTGTTCTTAACATGGTCCGTTTCGCCTTGGATAGATAAAATTATTGTTTAAAATTTGTTTTCAGTTTTATTATATTCATTAAAGTATCATGGGGCTGCTATAAAAAAATCTACATAGAGATACCCGCTATAACTTTACCGAAAAAAAAAGAAAATTTTATTTTTTAAAAATAAGTTTCAAGGTTTTATTAGGCTCACATGAGCCTCTATACAAAATTAAGTGACTCAAGTTTAAAAACTAAAGAAGCGACTTTGAAAGGTTCTAGTCATTATCGTATGCTATTCTTTAAAAAAGCATATTTGATTGAAGAGTGAAGATAAAAAGTATTGTAATGTAGGCTTTGGCGCCCTGGTTTGCTGGGTAACGTCACTGAACCAACTGCAGCTGCTTGCTGGGCATAAACTGCCAACCGACCCAAAGCTCTGCAACAAAGCTTTTAAGCTGGTGGTAAAATTCGATGTGGTTTAAGTCTTGACTAGTTTTGCAAAAACTAAGTTGGCAGCTTTTGTCATTTGAATTTATTGTAAAACGAACTTTGATTTTAATGAGCAATTTTTTTTCATGAATTTATGTTTAAGTTTTAACGAATTAATATTTCATGAATTTGTGTGTAGCGTATAATTAAGATTTTACGAAATGATCTACCCAGATGATTGCTTTGCTGGGGCCCAGCAAGACTTTTTAGTTTGCGTTACAGTGCACAAGGCCGTTCAAGTCGCTGTGTATAATGAAAAACTCTACGTTAAAGCTAGTCTTGATAAATTGAGCAAACATACCAAAAGTTTTGCCAAATCCGCAAATCCATTCTTCAATGAGGTAAATGACTTTGGGATACTAGTTCAGCTAAATAATGCTCTTATTTCCTATCTAGTACTTTGTGTTCGAGATGCGTTGCACGCTCGTAGAGCTGCTACGACTTACCATAATGTTTGAGTTAATTAAGAACAAATCTTGCTTCAAAGACGAGGTTGTGGGCCAATTGCTGGTAGATCTGCATAGTGTTTGGAACCAAAAAAATCATAGTTTTTTCAAGAAATGGGGTCGCCTAGATACGCCTATATACGATATTGATGAGAGAACTGATCTACCTGCCTTTGAGCATCATGGTTATTTACAAATTGATTTAGGCATTGTCTCCCAATACAGCACATTACGTCATTTATTTAGCACAGAGCAGGAGAATACCAGCGATCTTAATCAAATTTTAGCAACAGATTGTGATGATATTGAAAGGTAGGCTTGTTTAATGACATGTTAAGCTTATTGTAGCTGATTTGAGTGTTGCAGAAATTCACTACAGGATATGCATCCTGGCGTAGAAAACAATATACGTTACTTTGTAAACTTATATCACGGCAGCTTTGTGAAGAAGGCTCATTACGCCATACAAATATCTTTTGCTACTTTTAATGTATGTTACAGCAATTAGTTGTACAACTTTAATAATACCACGTCATCTATACTGCTTAGTTTAAGACACAACTGGCACCCAACACAACGACTCCTGAATGGAATCAACAGATCAGTTTCACCTGGACCTACCCCTCCTTGGCGCTACGTTTTGTAATTCAAGTTCTTACCTACGAGCGTCTGAAATGGAAAACCGTAGCGGACTTTCAGCTTTCTTTTGGAGAGATTGCTTTTAAGGGTATGTCTTCGGTACAAGCTTCTACACCTTAACTAATGCATAACGTTTTTACGCAGATCTGCCTTCCTTGGGACCCACTTATTTGCACTTTTATGATCCAGCTAATCCCTTAAGCTATGTAGGACGTCTACTTATGGAACTACGCTCTGCACCTATAGAGAAAAGCAAACCTACTCAAGCATTAGTTAACACCCAACTGAATCCTATGAATGAGTCCATTTACTGGTCGAATAACGTATACGACGTGGAGTTTCTGCCGCTGCGTGGCGATCAGATACGCGCCACAGCCAATTATTATCGAATTACGGCAAATGTTGCTGAATACACGTCCAATTACATTGACGGTCCTCTATTGATAGCTGAGGGCGAACTCCGTTCAGCGCTTCATACAAAGTTCTTTCGCCAAGCACCGCCCTATGGATCCTGTGCAGTACGCATACGTTTGCCCAATACTTCTTTAAAGTTTCAGAGTGACTTTTTTATGACGGATTTGTTAAACTACATGGTGGGTCTTACTTTGGTGTACTTGATTTAAGAACGCTTTCTTATAAGGTGTACACTATGCGCAGAAACTCCAATTGAATACTTTCAGAATCTTTCAATTAAAGTACCTAAACCAGCATGAAGAACAAACCAGAGCTTTGAATGCTGTACTTATAAACATACGAAACAGGATTAAACAAGGCATTGAGAAAAACCCATTTGTTTTTAATATGAAGGAAAAGCCCACCAGCTGGGATCTTAATAGACAGATCTATCTTCTGGATTACTTTAGCAAACTACCACATGAGCTCAGACAGCTGCGTCGCAAGCTCTCCTCTAGCTACATTTCTCATCTGGATGTCAGTATTGCTCATGTGGTAGCTGAAATAGAGCGTTTGCGCAGCGAGCTCCATACGCTAGCCGGTACCCAGCGTGTGCAGGATCAATGGCCGGATCTTTTGCTTGTTCTAACCGTAGGTGGCAAGAACATAGCCATATGCAAGCTAGATCTACAAAATTTTCTAGATCTACACGGAGATCAGGATGAATATTCAGGCAACCACTGTTGGCAGCTACGAAACTTTTTATTTAAGAGCACCGATTGTAGTCACAGTTGCATCAATTGTGGTTGCGATGTAGCCATTGTGGCGGGCTTTGTATCCATTTTACAGCACAAGGAACGCACTAAATTTTTAGCTGATATAGTTAACGAATGGAGATCGCCGGATCCACTGGTCTGGATGCCACGCATAAAGTACACTTCATTTAGATGCCAGATATATGTGCATCTAGCCAAAGTGCGACCCGGTAGTGATAAAACGGGTCTATGTGATCCATATTTACGCGTGAAATTCTACGATAATGTATTGGAGACCTTCGTAGTACTTACTACCTTATGTCCCGTTTGGAACACGATTTTTACCATCAAAAGCATTACGCTGCCAGGCGGCATAGCTTGGTATGAACGCTGTCCACCGCTGCTAGCGCTGGAACTGTTGGACATGGATAAATTAACACGCGATGACGTAGTCGGCAGGGGTTTTATTATGGTCAGTGTCATAAGCAACGAACGCACGGGCGCTATCAGTTTGAATAATGCAAACAACGAGAACTCGATGAATATATTCAATCAAATGGAAAGCGTAAAATTTGAGTCGCCACCGCCTTTAAAATGGGTGCCGCTATCCATTGATGGTCAGATGCGCGCCGAAATATTGATGTCCGCGGAGTTTATAGAATTAGGCAACACTGTGGATAGTAACGATAACAGAAGCATTAAAATGCGTACGGGCATACCACCTGAAATACGCCCAACCATGATAAACTATGTGTAAGTTCGGTTTAGCAGTTCCAAGTTCTTGACTATCACGTGCTTCATTTGCAGACTAGAAGTAGTATTTGTTGGCTTATACTGTCACAAAAAGGCTGCACTGATGGTTACCAATAGGCGCATTAATGTGATGATGGGAAATCTGGTGCTAAGTAGCGCCATGTCTACTACAGCTACACGCAATGTTTTAAGCTTTGTAGTGCCCTATGCCTTGGGAACTGTGGCAAGTATTATCAAAAATATGGATTTTCATAATCAGAAGCTTTTTTCTATTCCGGCTGAAGTATTCCTTCGAGCCATCTAGCTTCCTGAGATTTCAACACTGTACATGTGGCAAACGTCTCAAAAAATCATGTGCTCTGTCTGGGATGGCAATTGAGCCATGCCTGTGTCGTACTTTTATTCTACATCACAAAGAACTTAAGGGACGCTAAATTTGGTGATGGTCATAATTGTGAACCCACTACGAAGCTACCACTCGAAATTCTTAATTTAACATATCCTCACTAAGATTTGTATACATTAATTTTTGAGATGGGATAAGACCTTCACAGATCTTCCTCCTCCTTATTTAATACGAAAGCTAGAGCAACGATGTTTGTTCTCTTTTTCTTCTTTACTGCCCATACCAACGCCCTCCCTTCTTCCTCCTTTCACCCACTTTGCTGCTCACCTATAATGTTTACTTGCCTTTGCAGTCCCTACCGGAGCACCCAGAACACTGGCCAGCCATCATTGCCAGCGATGTATCGTTTAGTGGTCCCAAAAAAGAAAACACTTTAGGCGCCGCAATTATATCGAACTGTTCCAAATTTCTAGAAAAACGTAGAACCATTAAATGCCATAAAGATATGCCCTATACTAGTATCAAAACAAATACAACTCATATGATGTCTATAGACTTAGAAGAAGACGATGTTGAAACTGAGGATGAGCTTGCAGCTATGATACCCGTCAGGAGTAATAGCCGCTGGATGGGGGTTAAGGCATCATTAGGTTTTCAGACTCTGGATAATGCCAACAGAGATTCGCTTGAGTACTTACCTGCGATTGAGCACAAGGTTGATGAAGAGGCACAATATAACTGGTGGACAAAATTCTACAACTCAATGTACATGTCCAGAAATGAAAGAAACAGCAGACTTAAACACCGCCTTGTCATATATCCCAATGAGCTGGAGCATCAGGCACAGTTTGATTATTTACAAGACTGGGCAACGCCAGTGGACTTGGTGCATGGAACTAAGCTGACTAAAAATGGGCCGCCTGTTGATGATGTCTATGCCACGTTAAAGTTGTATATAAAACTAACTCCTTGTCAGTGTAATAAAGAAACAAAATTCGGTGCAAGCGACGAGCGAAATCCACTGGCAGAAGCCATGACTCCTTATCACCAGAGAAAGATACGCTCCATGTGCGAGACAACCAAGATAGTTGTGCGTGTTTATGTGGTGCAGGGTTTGCAATTACGACCACGTGATATAAGTTCGGCATCAGACTGCTATGTTAAATTAGAGCTGGGTCGTACAACTATCACCGATCGGGCCAATTATGTGCCAAATCAAAGTAATCCCATATTTGGACGTTTCTTTGAACTGCAAACTTTGCTACCTGGTGAAAGTGTGCTTAAAATATCCGTTTATGATGAGGATCGAGTTAAAGATGACTTAATAGGTAGCACACAAATTGATCTTGAAGATCGTTGGCGCAGCAAATATCGTGCCAAAGTGGGAATTGCTAATGAGTACTCAACACGTGGCTATAATATATGGCACGATGTATATAAGCCTTCCGAAATTTTAAATAGATTATGCCAGGAGCGTAGCATTAGTTTGCCCTATTTCTATGATAATGTTGTTGAGGTTGATGGCATACTGTTTTCTGATGATTCCGTCTTATCTAAGAGTGAGTACGAATTTCAATCTTACACTTAAAGGCCCATACGCAGTTCGAAAATTTTCGCACGGAATGACAAATTATCATATAAAGGCCTATAGGTAGCATGCAAAAATTCCCAAAAAAGAGAATTATTTTTTTTATATGAAGTTTTGACACACGCATGCTGCGTATGGGCCTTAAAATAAACAAAAATCCCAAATGAGATTTTTTTTTTATATGTAGTTTTGTCCGTGCGAAATTTTTCGAACTGCGTATGAACCTTAAAAAAAGAACGAGCATCGAAAGTGTTGAAAAATATATAATATATGTTGTGGAAAAGGTTTTAGGGATTAGGCTTGTGCTTTCCTTTTTTTATAAAAGTGTTCGGGTTAAAAAAGTTGCCTCAGGCTCTTAGATATAATTCTGAATATTCATATTATTGCCTATTACCCTGTGCTCAGGCCCGTCGACATAAAAGTAGCGGCTAAGTAAATATTGACGGTCCCTTTAAATGTGTATTGTTTTATTTTTCAAAAATCCTTGAGGAAACATCTTCTTTACCATCCCTGTGCTTGGACTGCTTGGCAAAAAAAAATGATTAGCTTGAGACCGATACTAGTCATATTGGTATCAGTCCTCGATATATCGAGTATCAAAGTTACGACATCGTGCTGTATTGACTAAGGTAATTTTTGCCTATACTTCCTGATGTTAGCAATCGAAAAAATTTGGAAATTATTTGCTTTTTTTCCCGTCACGGAGCATTGATTGGTAACAACCATTTTACAATACAAGATCTATACATACCATACGGACACACAGATTGGACAATATCGATTCGGCCGTCCATGAAGATACATATCAGCGAAAATAAGTAAAACGGGCCAGTTTTTATCCCAACCTCCCCGATTTGGATGATTTTCACATATGTGCTAGAGCTACTAGCCAATAGGCTACCACGCCAAATTTTGTTGCGAAACTCCGATTATTTATCGAGTCGGAGAGGTTGAGGAAAAAAGTGGCCCGTTTCACTTATTTTCGCCGATATATTTAAAGGGTAACCTCCATCTTCTCATTACATTCGGAACAGGATATAAAAATCGGTATTCTTCTATCCTTCGAAAATTGTAATTGAAAGTCGTCCGGTCTGTCTGCCAACTTTTGAAAGAATATGTCTCTATAACAAAAGCGATTTACCTAATTACCGATTTAATTCCCATTGTGAAATACTTTTAGTGCTTGGATTGACAGCTCGTCGGGTCACATTTTTATAGCCTCGAATTGACATTAATTCTCTTTATCTATGCAGCCGAAGAATTGCACGAACGCCTCAGCCTAGCGGTGCTCAACAAACTCGATAAGGTGCCCGCACTTGGATACAAACTAGTGCCGGAACATGTTGAAACGCGCTCTCTATACAGTGACAACTTTCCTGGAATTGAGCAGGTATAAATGGTGACAAAATCTTTCTAACGTCTGTTTAAACTGAACTGTGCTGTTTTTGCAGGGCAAGCTTCAAATGTGGGTGGAACTATTTGATGCTAACATAGCCAATCCACTGCCTATTGATATTACGCCCACACCGCCCATTAGCTACGAGATTCGTGTTGTGGTTAGAAATCTGAGAAATATTCAGGCTGGCGATAAAAATATTTTTGGAAAACTAATGAGCGACCTCTATGTTAAGGGGTGAGCTTAGGCCGCTTGGCAGCCATGTAAACGATATTCAATTATATCGTTGGAGTACAAGTACTATTTTGCTATATCTATATATTGCAGCTGGTGCCAGGATGTGAACCAATACCAAGAAACGGATATACATTACCGTTCATTTGCGGGCGATGCTGCGTTTAATTGGCGCATGGTTTTCCCAATGAAATACTCTCCTAATGAGGACATGGTAGGTCCAAGTGGTGGCAAAGCATCAACAGCACGTTTGTTTTAATTTGTGTAAAATAATACATAATTATACACTCTACCCATGGTCAAGGGTATATAGTAGATTTGTAAAAAGCACATAAAAGGCAGAAGTAGGTGTGGCAGTCTATAATTTAATCAGACCAATATAATAATAATATCGTGCAATATCTGTAGAGAGCTGTAGATGCAACTTTTTAACAAAAGATCCGATGATGTTTCAAGGTATCCCCTCTTTCTCCTTAAGAGAACACTGTTTAAAGCCAACCACTTTCGGATGAAATCTTCAATGGATATAGGGAAAATGTTTATAAAACCTCTTCCCTAAAACTGCAGCATTATTTCGCTGTCTCATTACAAAAGACATTAAGTACGTCAGATTTAGCTTTTGGAAACAACAAAACGTTGACTTTTCTCAAAGCAGCCACTAAAACCCTGCTCAAGTTAAACAAATTTGGCAGAAATCAACAATTTTTTTTGGCAGAATTATGTACAGCGTGTTCCATGGTCACTGTTTACACTGAATCTAATTTTATTATATATATATATATATTAACAAAATAATTTATAATTGCGCCTCATTAACATCTGTTTAGATGTGCATACGAAAGCCTGCTGGACGACATGCGGAAATTGAATTGAAAAGGCCACCTATAATTTATTTGCAAGTTTGGGATAAGGATGTCTTAGGAGACAATGAATTTCTTGGTTACATAGAGCTAAATTTGTCTGATCTGGAGCAGCCATATACGTCACCAAAGAGCTTTGGTTTTGGTACTAAAAAACGCAAGCGTGTTAATCTTTTTAGATATCGAAGCGTTGTTGGTTGGTTTCCCTTGGAAGCACCTACACTAATTGCTAATAACTTACCAGTGACTACTACTGGTATGGTAAGTAACTAATACCATATACCTGTTACCCATAATATAAAAGAGTCTGTATGCCTTTAATACCTTTGTACCTATAGGTACAAAGGGAATACTAGATTTGTGCAATGTATGTAACGGACAGAAAGAGGCGTGGCAGACACCAAGTCCTTTATACCAAAATGCTTATCGTAACCTCGGGTAGCGATTGAGCCTTGTCCGTCCGTCCGTCTGTCCATCTGTATGAACACTTAGATTTCAGAGACTATAAGAGCTAGAGATTCGAAACTTTACCAGCTGGTCCGCATATTTCCTAAGAAGATGAAGTTTGTTGAATCATGTCAATATCTTTCCCCGTGGTGACATGTATCTGTGTGTCAAAAATAAACAAAATCGGACAAATAGAACAAAAGTTATAGCCAAAAATGTACAAATTTAATTTCCCCTTGCCAATAAGCTGCGTCAATATTTGACTCTGTGGTTTATGTGACTCTAATGAACAAATCTACATCAAAATTCTATCGATTTGGACCCCCACCCACCGCAATCGATTCACCACGTTTTCTCTCACACCCCTCAACATATCAACTTGAAACTTGCCCTATATACTTTAAATAGCTTATTTGACATAACTTTTGATTCTCATCAAAATTGGCACAAATTTATGGAACTTATAATTATAAATCTAGTTTTGCACCAAAAAAAAATGTTTCCAATTGGAAAGTTCTTAGAAGGAATATGCAGGAATAATATTTTTTTCTAGAAAAAAGGTAGAGCTTAATCCGAATCTTAAATAATTTTCGGAGTGAGTTTTGAAGCTTACGGTTTGTTCTATGCAGTTAGCAGATTCGGACTCAGTGTATCTAAATACATAAGAAAACTTATTGATCCCAGAAAAAGACAATTTTTTTTTTCGGCTGTATTTTTCTAATCTTAAAAAATAATTTAATTTTGTGGGCTTATCGAAATCAGTAACGCCCGACTTAACGTTTTAAGCTTTTTTTACTCACTACTAGGGCTCAATTGAATTGTCCTTGGAAGCTTACACTGAAACGGAAGCCAAAAACTCGCCTGCTGGTCTTGGAAGAGACGGGCCCATGGCTTTGGAAGCTCCATTGTAAGATTAAAATTTTTTATCATGAAGTTAGAGCTGTTTTCTATATGTATTTGTTTTTACAGTCGTCTGGATACTTCCTTTAATCCTTTGTGGAATCCTCTAAAGGCTTTCAGACATATATTGTGGCCCTTCATACGCAAATATGTGATTATCGCGCTTGTGTTGTTGTGCATCATAATTGGCACAAGTCTATATTTTTTCAAAATACCCACAAAAATTATATCTTTTTTTACTTTTTGAGTAAGATTATTTGGCCTAAGTATAAGTTTGTAATTTATTGTTATGTTGTTGTTATAAATTATTAAAAATTATTACAAAACGTAAAAACTTTTAAACGGAAATACTACTATCTTGGAGCCCTTTTTAATGATGAGATTGTGACTTATGTGATTTCTGAAATCATTTTGACTCGAATGGTGAGCCCTGCTTTCTCCTATAATCCATAGTAGTGCCACGTACTGCGAAAGTGTCTAGTGTTGCCATTCTTTCATCGCCAAAGAGAATTATTCTTGCAATGGCGTTGCCCTCTGCTCCACAAGGAGTAACAGGACATAACAACAACAATGGCGTTGCGAGTTCGTGGCTCCACTATGAACTTTCACTAGAAAGAGAAGTCAGTAATCTCTTATGAGGACTTGCCACAAGCTGAACCATGTTTCAGTCCGGGGCGTACCAGATTCCTAAACAGGAGTTTTGTTAAAAAATCGCCATTAAAATTTTAGACTAAAGGCAAACTCACAATTTAAGAGACATAGTCATAACGTACGTCTTCATTCTAGAATAAACAATCAATAAAATATGTAAAATATTTTATTTGTAAAATGTAAAATATTTTATTTGGCTGGAAGATATAGAAGTACAAGCACAGGAAAGTAAACTCAAATTAAAACACGACTTTATTCTGGAACCAAATAAGGTTCTTTATTTTGCATCCTCAGCAATGGCATTTACACTAACCTGCACAAATTATGGGCACTTTTTCCACCAATTTTTCCTGTTTTCTGGATGCTGGTCCTCAAGCTTAGACATTTTAACAAGTGGTTGGATACATGCCGGACCTCTCAACCCACAGACTGGGTTGGCCAATCCATAACTTTGAGTTATCTCATCTTTTGATTCCAAATATTTTTGCACAATTTGAACGTTTTAGATCGTTAAGCAAAGCAAGCTTTCTCCTAGTCGATGGCCAGATGGGATATGTGAGTGTTGCCAATGAAAATAACTTTTTTAGGTTATCTTAACTTTTGCAGGGTAGTGTACGTATGAAAAATTATATTCGAAAAAAGTTGATTGGTTTTATAGACGTCGACCCGACTATCATTATTTTCCTATAGCGTTGATTCAAGAGGAGCTTTCTCGTCAGTGAAGTGGTTTTTTGTAGTTGGTGAATCGTCGTGCATTGTGTTTCTAAAAAAATCTAACAAAAATATATCGAATGGTCAAGTCCCATGATCTGGCCGACTTATTGACATTTGCACGACGTGATATTCAGCGATGCACGAAGAACCCTTGCAATTCATACTTGCTCGAAATAAGCGTCATCCAAGGCATTTCAATTCACTTGGAGGGAATAAATAAGCAGCTTACATCGAATGATATCGGTCGGAATTGATGATAACAGCGTCATCTCAAAAAAATAAGGTACGATGATGCCTTTCGGCTATAATGCACTCAACACTGTCACTATCTGCGGATGCATCTGCTGCTCATGTTATTTAGGAGGATTCTCCTGAGCCAAATGCGACCGTCCCGTGCTATTAATACCAAAGTACTCATGTAGTACTCGATATGTTTTTTCTTTCCACCCATTTTTTTAGTGCTCTTGAATAACTTTAATGCGTTCTTCATTCGAATATGACTTCATCGTGGTAAATGTCAGACTTTCAAATAGCAAAAAAAAAAAGATAATAAAATCCAAAATGGCGTATTTTCAAAATTAAACAACCTTTATTGAATAACCCTATTTTTGAAACTTAAAAGACCATTGAACGTCATCTTATAAGAGTTCAAATAACATTCCTAGGTGGATAATGTGGAACAGTCGAAGAGAAGTACGCGATAATGGACCAAAAAAAAAAATGCAACTCTGTTAAACATCTTAAAGTTCGATGAGCACATACATCATTATATGCGTTCTAGTACACTCTTTTAATGCACGAGTTTGATTCAATCGTTTTAGAACCTTTAACCTTTTCTTTATTTTCTTAGCCCAGACTTTCCACTACTACATACATATCATTAAATGATAAAATATCCAATTAATACAGCTGATAAGTTGAGTGTCAAGTCTTAACTCTAGTTTTTTCTAATTGTTAGTTTCCTATATGCAAAACTAAGTGCTATTGAAAGCCATTAGTATTCGCATAAGTATGGCGAATTCCTATAATAGCGTTATTTCACCATATGAATAAAAATTCATTCATTTCTTTTATTCAAACACACACACACACACACACAGATACACTCACTAATACACACTTGAACGTAATTATAACGCTTCGTTTTAATTACACAAACAAATACGCCAACAACTTGGCACTACAATTGTCAGTTGACAAATTGACTGACGAAAGGCTTTCAGAGTCAGCGCTTATCAGTTCATTGCAGCTCCGACCCGAAACCCATCTAAGCAGAGTACTTCAAGCACTACCCCATGGCCGGCACATTCAGTTGGAGTTCAACTAGCAAAGCTATCGGTACTAAGCTACTAGAGAGAAAAAAAAAACGTTTAAAAACTGCAAGCTGCTAAAGAGCGTTAATTAAGTTTTATAATTAAAGTGTTCAGCGCTACATAGAAGTTGCAAGTACTCACCTGTCTCTTAAACGTCAATGAACAAACAAAAACAAAAAAAATACAAAGAGCTGCATTGAACCGTTAAAAAAGTTCCCTCGCTTGCGCCTTATGTCAGGCAACGGTTTACAAAAATTTCCCTGCTCTTTGCCGTTAGGCACTCATAGTGCTTCATTTTGTGCGTGCCATTGACGTTGATGTCAGCCATTTTGTCCGTGTGATCGAAAAGTCGAGTAAGCATAACATATGGTATTAGTGTGAGTGAAAAAAAACGCCATAAAAACGAATAACAATTTGTGGAAATTTCTTTAAAAATGTGAATTATATAAAAGTGCGTAAAAAAGAATTAGACCCAGTTAGTTGTAGTAATTCAAAGTGAACGAAAGGCGCAACAAGTTACCAAGTGTACGCAATTTGTATCTGATTCTAAGGTAAATATATTTTTGGATTCCATATTTGCTTAGTAAAAACCATATTGAAAAATTTTTGATTTTCCTTATTTATACTTTGGTTTAAGAAAAAGAGTTGGCAACAATATAATAAGGTCCCTATTTGGAACATCCGATAATAAGTTCACGACGAAACTGAATTAGATACAATAAATTCGTTTTGCTGCCCAAAGGCACGCAATTTGAATCTGATGCTAAGATAAAAATATTTTTAAAAGTTAATTTATGATATAAACTTTACATGTTTACTTCTATGAACTTTGTTCAGTTAGGGATTTTTTGACTTCGTATTCAGATTTAGCAACCCCAAAAAGCCTCGCTTAAATCAATGACTAAAAAAAATGATGGTGTTTATGGAGGTTATCTTGGAACCCTGCGGAGCTGTGATTTTTTGGACCTGGGATTCAGATTTAGCGGCTCAAAGAAAATATGGATAGCTTTATCATATGTTAGGTTTATATTAGGTGCGCAACTAAGTTCTCGCTGTTTGTCAATAGATGGCTTTAGCAGAAAGTTCTGGTCGATTTTGACATACCCAAAACTTCATAAACGAAGCTTAGGCATATGGTAAGCAAACTGCTATGGCACATTAGTGAATTTCTTTTTGCATTATTTACTTGTGGTTGTGTGAAAATGTCTAGTTTTGTGCCAAAAAATCATAATTTGCGGGAAGTGTTGATTTTCTTGTTTTGTTTGAAAAAAACGGCAGCTGAAGCGCATCGAGAGCTCCAAAAAGTGTACGGAGATGCTGCTCCAAGCGAAACAACGTGCCGTGATTGGTTCCGTCGCTTCAAAGACGGTGATTTCGATGTTGACGACCGTCCACGTAAAGGAAGACCCAAAATCTTCGAAGACGCTGAATTGGGGGCATTGCTCGATGAGGATTCGTGCCAAACGCAAGAAGAGCTTGCTTCAGCATTAGGAGTTACCCGCCAAGCCATTTCCAAGCGATTGCATGCGTTGGGAATGATTCAAAAGCAAGGAACTTGGGTTCCTTATGATTTGAAACCAAGGGACGTTGAGCGTCGTTTTTTCGCCTGTGAACAACTGCTCCAGCGACAAAGAAGGAAGAGTTTTCTTCATCGCATCGTGACGGGTGATGAAAAATGGATTCATTACAGCTACCCAAAGAGGAAAAAATCTTGGGGACAACCCGGTCATGCTTCCACGTCACTGGCTCGGCCGAATATTCACGCTGTGAAGGTTATGCTGTGCATTTGGTGGGACCAGGTCGGTGTTGTTTATTATGAGCTGTTGAAACAAGGCGAAACCATCACTGGGGAACGGTATCGAACTCAATTGATGCGATTGAGCCGAGCACTGCGAGAAAAACGGCCACAATACGAGCAGAGGCACGAAAAAGTGATTTTACTGCATGACAACGCTCGGCCTCACATTGCCAATCCTGTAAAAACCTACTTTGGAACGCTCAAATGGGAAGTCCTACCCCGCTATATTCCCCAGATATTGCGCCGTCCGATTATTACTGGTTCCGCTCCATGGCAAATGGCCTGGCTGAGCAGCAGTTCCACTCATGTGAAGACATCGCAAAATGGCTTGATTCGTGGATAGCCTCAAAAAACGAACACTTCTACCGTCAAGGTATTCGAGCTCTGCCTGAAATAATAATAATTACAATAATCTTACATTTTCATCAAAAAAACAAGGAGAACTTAGTTGCGCACCTAATACCTCTTTTTTTTTGGTGCCCTGTGTTATTGATAAATGCATAGCATTATAAAAAATTAGTTAAGGTTGGGTGTTTATACATACATTGGCCATAGTTTTATTATTCTTTCTGTTTTTATATTTTAAATAAATTTTTTATATAAATAAACTGCGATTAAGAGAGCATTCTGGCTTTCGAAATATTCCAAATTCAAAAATTCTTTAAATGTTGCTGAATTCTTGAGACACGTGAACCAGCCTTAATTGAAACTAAACTTAAAAATGTGTAAAGTTATTTTATTTTAAATTTGAGCAATTTTATTTAAATTTTAATAATCATAATATGTCCCACTTGTTTGCAAATATGTGAGTATTTTCGGAATTTCGTTCAAATTTTGATTTTTTGCAGAGTTATATTTACTAGCATATTAATGCTTTAGAAAACTAAATATTAATGATTTTTCGAAAGCATTCCTGGAAACCTATTGCTAATTGAAACGCAACATGTGCATCATTATACAAAATTTTAAGCATTCTTAGCTAGGATTCTTTCTGGAAAAACAAGTGGACTTAAAAAAAATGTGACCAAACATTATAGTTCGCAGCTTGGTTCAAAAGAAATTTTTATTTAATCTTTATTTTAAATTTTTAAAATAAATTATTTCAAAGGTATTTTTATTGTAGTATTTTAAACATTTATTTTCAAATTTTTAAATAAATAATTTTAAATGTATAACACCTTATTCTGTTTTTATACGCTATACCGTATAGTACAAAGATATATTAACTTTGTGCAAGCCGAAAATGTATGTAACATACAGAAAGAAACGTCGGAGACCCCAAAAAGTTACCTAAAGTATGATCAGGGTGACTAGAGAAGTCGATATACCCATGTCCGTCTGTATGAACGCCTAGATCTCAGAGATGGTAAGAGCTAGAGTGACAAAATTTACAGATTAGATGCATAATTATGTCAGGGGAGACAAGTTTATTTTACTTTTTCGATATCGGGGCTATATTATATAGCTTCCATAGGGGTGTTTCAGAGGACCTCGAAAAAAAACAAAAGTTTTAGATGGATAATTCGTTTTTTTATAAAGATATCATAGCCAAATGGGGCACTCGGAAATTTCTTAGAGTACCCAAGCACTGTAGCAAATTTGATCAAAATCGGTTGACTATATCATATAGCTACCATAGGACCAATCGTTCAAAAAAAAGATTTTTGTACAAAATTGGTTGTGTTTCGTTTGTTTGTGAAGATATTGTAACCAAAGGCATTAAGAAGTTTTTTAGAGTACCCAAGCAAGGTACTAAAAAAATCGGTTGTTTATATCATATAGCAACCATAGGAAAGGTCGGTCAAAAAAACGTTTTTTGTACAAAATTCGTTGCGTTTCGTTTGGTTTTGAAGATATCGGAACCTAATTTGGCAGTCGGAAGTTTTTTAAAGTTCTTAATCAGCGTACTAAATTTGATCAAAATCGGTTGACAATATCATAAAGTCCCCATATGACCGATCGGTCAAAACAATTTTTTGGAGCAAAATTCAACTGATTTCTGTTCGTATTTAAATATCGTAGCCAAATTTGCCAAATAAAATATCTTTTGGAGGTCTTAAGCAATACATGAAGTAAATTATTTAGCTGCTATGAAAATAAATTAGAAAGAGGAATTCCCTCACTAAATTTCTAAGAGATTAGGTAAATACAAATTTTTTTCATTAAAATTTCAATAAAATAGCTTTTTTTAGTATATTATTAGTTTTTCAAAAATTCAAAATGGCGGACCTAAGATGTGTTTTTCATTTTTGTGAGGGTTTTCGTGGTTTTCGTGGGGTTAGGGTTTCAAAATTACAAAATGGCGGACCTCAGATGGCCGCGGAGAGCCTAAAAACTTATTTTATTCATTTTTCTAGACTGAATTATTTCAAAAAGTTTGAAAAAACAACGTGTAAAAACAGAATTAAGTGTATTTTAAAAAATGAAAATAAAAATTGCCGGATAAATTTAATTTTAAGTTTATACAAAAAGAATTTATCAATTATTTTTAGCTTTAATTTTTATTATTATTATACAAATTGAAAATCGAATGGCTTTAAGCTTATTTCGCACCAAAAAGTCGCAAAAATCAAAAAAACTTTAAAAAATTAATATTAAAAAAAATTTGTATATATACGTTAAAATAGTTACTGAATAAATATGTAAAAAGTCATCCAAAAATTTGTGAAACTTTTCGAGTTTTATAGAAAAAAGCAAATGGCTTTAACCTTTTTTCGCGCACTGTATATTTAACTATTATTTTTATTTCATAATTTTATTTTTAAGGCAAAGAAGTTTTTTAAAATAATGTTTTAAATAAATACAAAATGGCGAACGTTTAAATCGGACGACTTTGAGATACCCTGAACCATCAGAACCTATTAAGATTAATTTATGCATAGTGCTTAGATACTCCAAAAAACTCTTGATTGCCGAATTTGGTTACGATAACTTAATTAACAAACGAACTATGTCTTAAGAGCGATTTTTCGATCAAGTGATTCATAAGTCAACCATTTCTGATTTTGGTATAGTTCTTGAGAACTTTAAAAAACTTCCGACAGCTAAATTTAGTATCTTCACAAGCGAAATATGCTCTCAAGCTTTTTTTTCGGGAATATATCTCCCTCTCGTGACCGCGATATCGAATATATAAAATATAATGTAGAATGTAATCTGAAAGTTTGGTTGCTCTAGCTCTTAGGTCTAGGCGTTCAGACAGGACGTACATAAGTACATATGGAAATGTCTAGATCAATTTCGTTTGTCCTCCTGACCATATTGGATGAAACTTTACGGAGTCCCCTAGTTACAAACTTAACCTTACCTTTAGAACTGCGTATAAAAATTGATAGTATACTAAAACTGTTTCCTTCTATAAATCATAGTGTTGCACAGAAATACTTAGAATAAAATATTGAAATATAAAATATGGCAAATATGCGCCTTGCTGTTGAATCTATATGCCTCAAATCATTTGATACCACACTTATCATAAAATTTATTATCACTCACGTAGTGATTGAATTAATTGACATAATCCTTGCTTATCGCTAGCAAGAGCTCTCAAACTAATACGCAGTGACGCAACAATTTTTTGTAAATACATTATATACGTACTTTTCCATGAAATCCCATCATAAAATCAAGTGCCACCAAAGTACTGCATATAAGTATACCATGAAAACAAAACCCACACAATGAGTTGTCACTTTTCTTCCTCAATTTTAATTAGACAAATGCGCGCCAAAAGTTGCGTCCTCGGAGATCGAAATCTTTTTCAATTTCATTAATGAAATATGAGAAGAAATAGCAAGTTCAATGCCTACGACGACAATTGTACTGCAGTTGATATTAGTTTTTGAAAGCACGCGGTTGTTCAGTGGCGCATGGAGATGAAGCTGGATACCAAAAATTTAAACGCCAACCGTAATATTGTAGCAACCACTATGGCGTATGTGTAATAGATAGTCTCGATATTGTAGGGTGTGTCCGAGCTGTATGCAAATATCTTTTAGACTGACACAAATTGTTGACAGTTAGCGGCACAAAAAAACCCACAATTACGCATAAAGTTTCAAAATACTCGTAGGCTGGTGTCCTGAGGGAGCTGCAAAAAAAAAATAAAAATAAAAATATATTAAAACAAATGTACTTATGCGCGTGACTAAAAAAACAAAGGGACGTTGACTTTTCTGTAGGTCCGATTTATATAAAATATTGTCGCTTTGTTTCAGTGTCGATACAGTCATCCTAGAGTTGTCATGCGGTTCGGTTATGTAGGTCTAGAGCTGTGGGTTTTATCTCAGAACGCCTGCTGTGTTGCTATCATGTGGCCAAAGTGTTATCTAACTTTTATGACAACGGATTTGCACTCGTTATTAAACGTTTAGTTCAATCAATAACCAATAAGTCCACTTTAGCTATTCTAAATATATATACCTACTTATATAAATATAAATGTATAGTATATTGAAATTAATCCATTAATGAATATGTCGTCTAACAGTCGCAACCAGCGACCTTTTACCATCGCAACAGCCGCAGCTACTGGAAAAATCATTGATAATAAAATGCCCAAGTTGTATGGTTATAATACATCATTAAATCCCTGCGATATAATCGAATCCCAGCCAAAAATAGCGCCAAATAGCCTCAAGTCGCGCAGCAACAGTTGCAGCAGCGGACGCAATAGCAAGGTAAGTACACAAACGGCCGTGCTCCGGAAAACGAGTTCGAATATTTTATAGGGATACGTTTTGAAATCTCATGCTTGAAGCCGACTACTTGTTTGCAAGTGAAATCGAATTGTCGAAAAAGTTTTGAAAGTGAAAAACGCATCCGAATATTTTATGCGGATACGTTTTGAAACGCCATATTTGGTGCTACCAATTTCACCAAACCTAATTTTTTATGTGGCTTGAAGCCAACTATTTTGTTGCAAGTGAAACCAAATCGAATTGTCAAAATAGGTTTAAAAGTGGAAAACGAACCCGAATATTTTATAGGGATATGTTGAAACCCCATATTTGTGTGGCTCCACGAATTAATAAACATTAGCGGAGTCACTTTGATTCATTATAGTTTCCGTTTATTCATACAGTTGTTGTCTTAATTTAGTTATAAAGTAAATATGTGTCTTTCAATTCAATTTAATACACAGTTTATCAAAATACAAAACAGATTTGTGTTTACGTGCGACAATCTCAGCACTTCACGAGCGACTCCTCGAGCATATTCTTTTGCTCTCAGCTTAAACCTATTTTGAGTGGAATTCAGTAGTTGAGTCCGCTACGTGTATCCTTAGACGCAACATGTTCGTCTGGCTTTTCTGAGAATCCCACATTTGGTGCTACCAATTTCACCAAACCTAATTTTTTATGTGGTTTGAAGCCAACTATTTTGTTGCAAGTGAAACTAAATCCAATTGGTAAAATAGGTTTAAAAGTTAACGAAATTTCAACTGAAATAATTTTTTAAATATTCTTTAATTTTCTATGATTCTATTTATGCTAATTTTAAATTATATATTTCTTAATAATAATTTTTATTAAATTTTTTTTCTGAATCAACCAAAAAAATAAAATTTCAAAAATCAAATAAAAAAACAAATTTTTGTCACACGTTCAAATGGTTCATGTCTTCAGACCTATACCCAGAATGCAAAAAAAATTTCGCACGGAATGACAAAAGCATATAAAAAAAAAAAAATCCCAAATGGGATATCCCAAAAGCCTTTCCATAAAAAAATGTTCATGTCTTGAATAAGATCTTATAATAAGAATAGTTTAATCGTGGTTAATTTCAATCAAGATATTGGGCTAACATAGAGTAAGGGCAATATGAAGAGATTGGTAACAAAATTTAAACGTTTTCCGGAGCACGGCTGAACATAAGCATTATTGATAAGTACCTATATATGTATATATAACTTAAGCATTTAAAACGTTCCAAATCACACCTGATCCCTGTCCGATTTTTTTACTGTGCACTGTGCACATATTTTTTTTTAAATTTCTATATACGTTAACACACAATAACTATCATATTCTAAGTAAAATAGTAAAAATACAATTTTGGTTTTCAAAAACAATATATATATAAACATTTACTAAGTTTTTTGCTTTTTTGGTTATTATTAGACAACTATGGCTTAAGCGTAGTCAGGCTACCTCTCGCTTTATTAAAAAATATTCAAAGTAAAAAATGTTTTAATAGTTACCCTTCGAACTGCGGAAATTTTATTTTAAGTCGTTTTTGGCAATTTTTAGTTTAAGTTATGAATTATTTAATTTTTAAATCTTTTTTTTTGCAATTATATCAAAAAATGCAATTTAAACATTTTTTAATACATATAAGGCTGGCTATTATTTTTTAAAGTCGGCTGGAGTTAAAAAATTTATTTTTAGATTTTTTTAAATGTAAAAAATTTATATCTGTATTTGTACATTTTTTGAAAGTAAATGGATTAATTTTCGCATCTTTTTGGAAATGGCTTTGAAAGCTATATATAGTTTTTATAACTAAAAAAAAGTTTAGTTTAAAACAATATTTGGGGATTTTTTAATATATATGGAGCTCATAGTATGTCTGAAATTTGTACCGTTTAGCATTGATCGTTTTTTGCTGTTAAATAAAGGCCTATACGCAGTTCGAAAAATTTCGCGCGGAATGACAAAACTTCATATAAAAAAAAAATCCCTTTTGGTATATCCCATTTGGGATTTTTTTTTTTTATAAGAAGTTTTGTCATTCCGCGCGAAATTTTTCTAACTGCGTATACCCCTTAAGGTAAAAAACTGTTTTTTTGCTAGAACTTTATGCAACTTTGTTGTGTGTTATCTACATATTAAACAAATCTTAGGCCGCTTTAGCTTAGTCTGAATAAATTCAATTTTTCAAGAATATGTGTGAAATTTTGCAGCTTTGCAAAAAATTACTATGGAAATAACAGATTTTTGTGCAAAATAAGACAATCTGGGCCCACAGTGCTATTGCGCAACAAATATCACCAGAAAAATGCATTTATCATCAGAGTGCCTCAAGCCAAGAATCAGACTCAAGTATACCTTCTTTTTATTGGCTCGTGCGGTCTGATTAAAATTGAAATTTCCATTGATTTTTTTGTTTTTTGTTTTGCCTTCTCAGTACTGGATATTCTCAATGATTATTGAACGCAGTTCTGGTCCCAAGCGTATTGAAATTGGCGACGATGATGTTGAGACCCCATTGGAGGCCATACTAACTGACGATGTTTCCGAGCAGGTCTGCCTGTTGCGTGACAGCCCCTTCAGGATATTGCGAGTGAGTATAAAATAAAGTAGCAATTTGCTAAATTAATAAGCTTTTGGCCAGCATTAGAACTCTCCAGACGACCGAATTGTGAAAAATGTTTTTATCGATTGATTTAACAAATAAACATGAGTAGGAGCATCAAGTATTTGTCTGGGACAACCACGACTTCAGTAGCTTCCACTTTCAAGCACATGCAAATAGTTCAATGGCCACTCGTTTGGCTTCCTAAACAATCCTTTTTTTATATAAGCAGACAAATAAAGCTTCGCTAAGGATGCTCAGCATCTATAGATAGACGTGATTGTAAAAAATATAATAATAACCCATCAGTAACCTGCAACATGTGGCTTGAATATGCGCCATCTACAACAACAACAAAATGGCAGACTGTGTTACACAATGAAATACACAGTATCCCTATTAACGAAAAAATATCAAATTCTGCGTAGAGAAACTAAAATTAATTATTAAAAAAAAAAAATTACTTAATTGAATTTTTTTTTTTTTATATATAATCTTTATTGGCAACCAGCCGATACGAATAAGGTTATGATTCAATATTGAGTATATGAAAAATTAATCGTTACACAAAAAATTGAATTTTAATTTTTACAATTTTATAAATCTATATACAATATAATATTGAGGAAGAAAAACTAATAAAACCAATTTCGGTCTCAAAAAGTTGTTTAAAAATAGTCCGCATTTTAAGTTTTCCTCCAATTTCAAAGGATGGTGAAGTTGCATCGACAATGAGTCGATTAAGATTTGTTTATTGTAGCTCACATCAAACAATATAACTGATTGGCCTCCTATTTATACTATATATGTATGGCATATGACTATACTTTTTGATTCAGCCAAAAATCATTCCAAAATCTCGACGGTCCAAAATTGCCAAATTGTAGAAAAAAATCAATATTCTCATTAGCGAATGACTGAATTTTAGCAATAATTTCTTAAAGTGGACCCAAAAATGGAGACTAAAGCTGATATATGTAACGAAAATAATATTTGATAATAGCTCAATATTTGTTTATTGCGAATTAATTAAGTTTTGTCCTTAGAAACAGAAAGCTTAGCCAAAATGCGTTTGTTCTGTAGAGTGATAAGCTAGTTTTGACCAATTCAAGTCCAATATCAACATGGTATAAACAACTTTTGACCAATTTTGCCCATGTTCCCTACATACAGTTTGAGTTAACTCACGCTCCTATATAAAAGGTTTAGCTCTTAATGTAAGGAATTCAGAAGACATTTAAAACTTAATTGTAAAGCAAAGTACTTGCGAAAACATAAGCCCAGATTAAAAATCTATGCAACAAAAAAAAATCTATAATTTTGCGTTTTAAATCGAGAAAAATGATGGCAAAATGAATAAACTTAGTTTTATTTAATTTAATATATGAATGGCTCAACTGCCAAATACACTTTTTTAATTTTGCGAAATTTAAAAGTCAAAGTACTTGGGGATCATCCATAAACTACGTGAAGCTGATTTTCGTCAAAATAGACCTCCCCTCCCCCTTATGACACAGTGACGGAATATTTTTGAAGATTTTCCATATGATCGTGACGCTTCGCCAGACCCCCCCCAACCTCCTGGAGCACCACGTAGTTTATGGATGATCCATTGATAGACGCTAAATTTTCATAATAATAATCTCCAAAAATAAAAATTGACACCACTAAAATAAAAAATGACACATAAAAGACAATAATTAATTTATTTCTCATTTTTCTCAACTGTTTGTTTCATTCATTCATCCATTCAAATATCACTACTATATTAAAATATTATATATAAATACATATAGCCAAAATGAACTGCTGCCATAATTCAATACAAAATTTCGAGCATGCACTCAAGTATTATGCGTCTTTTTAAAATTACGTATACGCAATGTTGCGTACTCAAAGTCGACGCTAAAGCGCTTTCAATTTCATAACCTTTCACTCAGATAACCTTACTCATTGGTCCCTACGTTAGGTTCCAATCAGTGCTGGAGAAAACATCGATGTTATATCGATGCATCGATGTATCGAAGTTTAAAATATCTATATATCGATGTTGGCCAACAGAGATGTTTCTCCAGCACTTCTGCACTCATCAAATGGGTGTTAGTATGCTGGAGAAACATCTCTGTTGGCCAACATCGTTATATACATATTTTAAACTTCGATACATCGATGCATCGATATAACAATGATGTTTTCTCCAGCACTAGTTCCAGTGATTGTAATAACCAACGAAAGTTGTAATGTACTAAGTATTATTTAGTTATTTTTATTTATAGTATTTATTCAAAGGATACCTCAAAGCTCAGTTGACGGCATTTTTTTAAGAAATAGCTAATGAAAAAATTATTTATTTACAATACATATTCAACTATATAAACAGATTATAAATAAAACAGCAGTAAAAAAATTTCTAAGACGCACATAAGCATGCCAGATGGGTCTGTCAAGTATTTGTCTGTTGAATAGATAAGAGAAAAAATCCACTCAATATTTTGATTGTACATTATGTGCATCTTTTTGTTACATATACATTTATAAATACATTTTGTATGATTTTATTTGCCTTTATGACTATTAATAACTTGTTTAATTTAAAAAAAGTTAAAAATACATTTTTAATTAAAAATAATTATTTCTAAAATTGGGCCTTTTAGTCTTGTGTGTTTTTCATAATGTATATTTCACGAGCTGAAAAAATATCTCCCACTTATTGCCAATTGGCAAGATACAAATTCCACTTATTATACTCTCTGCCCATATGGTCAAGGGCTTTATTGGTTTGCAGAATTTATGCAACAGGCAAAAGGAGGCGTGACAGATAATCAGTTTATTATAGAAAAATTCCTAGCTTCAACTCGGGCAGCGTTTGAGCCAAAAACGGCTGTCTACCCGTGTGTTTGCCTATCCGTCTGCAAGAACATCTTGATCTCTCTTATGACGTGCATGTTTCATAACCAGCTGAAGGTTATAGGCTGCCCATTTCCCAAACAGAAATTCGATTTTTTTGTTGCATAGTTTAATAAATCAGTTTATTCAGGTATTTATTGTCATATATCTTAGCGCCAAGTAATATAAATTTAATCTATTATACGGCATATTGATAATAAAGATAAGGGTGTACGTGATATTTGCATATGGCAAAACATGAATAGATAGAGTTTGATATAGAAAAGGACATGAAATTTTTATAAAATTTATGAGGCATGAATTTTTGGAGACTTTTGGGCTTCAGTGGTTAAAGACAGATTTCTATGGTCATATTAATTTGGCTTTTCAAGCAAATCTATTTGATATGAGTTTTTTTCGAACGAATTGTTGAATTTAATTTATTAAAATTCTTTTTTAATGATTCTATGTAAAAATTAAGGCATATAAGTACCTGTTTCAAAATTTAGTAGAATTTTTTTATTTTTTTTATTTATTTAGTTAGTTCGGATAACAATTTTCAAAAGTGTTCTGACATAATTTGACTTGCTTCAATTTCTATTAAATAACAATAGTTTACACGAAAAATGAACCTTCGTAAAAAAGTATTTTTTAGGGTAATTTGGGGTCGAGAAACACAAAAATGGCAACCTTTTTTTTCTTAAGCACCGTTTTTGAGATATTTTCGAAAAAGATGTTTTTGGTCACTTATTTCAGTTGTTCGTCAATATCTCGCGAATAAAAAAATTTATCGACATGAAAGATAATTAGATCGAAAGGTATTGATTTGCTCTTTACAGTGATATACAATTATGTAAAGATTAAGTAAAAATTATAGAAGTTACAAGCAACCAAATCGAAAATTTTTACCATTTTTCAAAATTACAAACTTCCGGATTGCTTTTTACTAACGAAAAAAAATATTTAAAAAATATGTTAAGCCTTAATCTAATTCGTTTACGAACATTTCGAGACCAAGATCATTAAAATCGGATAAGAATTGTAGATGATATGGAGCCATGAATGAAAAAACACGACTACAGCTGCATACAAATGCGTGAAGACGTAAATGAACGAAATTGAAAAACTTTGAGTGAAAAATTTTTTTTTCATACAAAAGTGTGAATGAGTGAACATCTACAATTCTTACCCGATTTTAAAGATCTTAGACTCGATATTTTTGTAAGAGAATTCTCTTTGAGTTTAAAGCTTAACATAATTTAAAAAAAAAATTTTTCGTTAACAAGCAAGCCGAAAATTTGTAATTTTGAAAATTGGTCGAAAATAACTTGTAACTTCTATAATTTTGACATAACCTGTATATAATTATATATCACTGTAAAGAGCAAATCAATACCTTTCGATCTAATCATCTTTCATGTCGATACATTTTTTTATTCACGAGATATTGACGAACAACTGAAATAAGTGACCAAAAACATATTTTTCGAAAATATCTCAAAAACGGTGCTTAAGAAAAAAAAGGTTGCCATTTTCGTGTTTCTCGACCCTAAATTACCCTAAAAAATACTTTTTTACGAAGGTTCACTCGATGACGCTTAAATTTGTAAACAAGTGTAATCGAATAACAATAGTTTTTTAAAACAAGAAGCTAAAATAACCTTCCAAAGAAAAATAAATGAATATGGGCCATTCTCTATCAAATCAGCCACCACCATCAGACTTCAATTTTCCAGATAAATGCACGTTTTTGGGCTTCAAGCTTTCGTCTTCTCGTCTGTGATGATTTTTGATATTTCAATGGCGAAGCAACAATGGCCGCAAAGTCACTCCATAATTTATTCACTATTTTTTATTCTTCTTATTCACTGAAAAACATTTTTTCAATCCCTGTTATATGCTATTCATATACTTTTGAGGTTGCTGATTATAAGTACCTTGTTAGTTTTTCAAAATGGCGTATCCAAGATGGTCGCTTAAGACAGAAAAAACATTTTAGGTGTGCAATAGTGCTGGATAAACATCGATGTTTTCGATATTGTTTAACTTCGATACATCGAAGTACATGTGGCGCCATTTTTGAATGCTTAAATTAATTTAGAGTGGGCTATCTGTTGGTTTGGTTATATATGTATTTTCAAATAATAAAATGGAATAAACAAACAAACCAAGAGATAACTATATTTTCATAATATACATTTCAAAATTAATTACATTTCATAGAAAAATAAGCAAAGAAATAATAAATAACAATTTAAAAGGATATACAACGAAAACAAATAATAATACTGGCCACAAAAAAAGTTATGTAAACTTAACAGGTGACAGAGGCATCCCTTATGGATTTTGAGCAGCCGAAAACGAAGTCCAAAAAACTCCTTCACACATGGGTTATGAGATAACCACCAAAAAATCCCATAAAAAGAGATTATTTGGATATTATCTAACAACCCTTGGATCGGGGCTATTTGGCCTTCGGATTCAGCTGCCAAAAATCCATAAGGGATGCCTCTGTCACATCCAAAGTTTACACCACTTTTTTTGTGAGCTTGTGGGTTATAACAAAAAAATGATCTGTTCCAGCCAGAATTGCATTGATTACCCATATTTTGTTCGTAATGGGATTTAGTCGATAATCGAAAATCGAAATAAAAATATCGATGATCGGAAAAAAACAAAAAACATCAATGCAGCGATATAACATCGATGTTACTTCCAGCACTAGTATGCAAATATGGGTTTTCAGGGTCTGTGATCACGAATCTGGGGCTGGATTTTCAAAATGGCGTGCCTAAGATGGTTGCCGGACAGTTTTTTTTAAGTAAAAATTGGAAATACAAACGAACATAGACACTTCAAAAAAAAAAAATAGTAAGATATTTGTTGTGAAAACAAAAATTTGGAAAATTTCTAAACTATTTTGGCAATAGGGTAGCACTATCTGTAAATAAAATGCGAGAACCGCTTACGGGTAGACATTGCGTATACGTTGTATATACCTTACATACGTCCTTCTATCTGCGACATAGCTCTTGCCAAATTCAATGTACTCTTTCATCCTTTAAGTAAAGTGTATGACCATAACATTATTGCTACATAATACAAGACATCATCGCAGCACGCAACAAGTTTTGTTGACATTTTCGCAAAACAAGCGAAAAAGAATGAAAATAAACGAAGAAGCAGGAAAATTGAAACAAAATGAAAATGAAAACGAAAATTGACTCATAAATTGAATGAAACTCACCACGCGCCTCGCTAAATGCTGCCTTAGGCACGAAGGCATTCAAAAGGCAACAAAACGCGAGGACTCGCAAGCAGACAGTATAAAAGCGAAGGATGCTTTGCCTGAGATTTCAGTTTCACGGCACTTCTTGTGCGGAACCAATTGCGCAAAAAATCAATACCAAAAAAAAAACGCTTAAGGATAATGGTTTGAACTTGAACAAAATATAAACAATATTGAAGTGAACAAAAAACTTAAATTTTTGTGAGCTAGAGCTAATTTTTTTTTTTTATAAAATATGTGTGAAAAACTGAGCAATTAAATTAAATTATTAAAAAAAAACTAAAAAAAATAAAAACATAAAATAAAAAGGGAGTATAACAAATGTAGCAGCTACTTAGAATGAGTAAAATAAAAAAATAAATTCGAATGCTCATTTGCATTGAACGCTGCTTTTAGATGACTTTAAGAAAGATTTATTAAACAATTTTTTTGCCTTCAAATCGTTCAAAATTGAATTTTTATTTGCTGCAACATTTTTTTTTTTAATATTACCCTTAATTCTATGTTTATTTAGTCTGCTCCAGCTTTCGATTAGTCGTTTTGACAATACAGCTTATATAGTCATTTCAACTAGTCGAAAACAAAATCTGGAACAGTTTTGAATATGCAGCGATTATATTGAATTATTAACTGTTGTAATTGTTGTGCGCGTCTCGAATTTCTTAAAGCCATAATATTTCGAAAAAATTAATTTTTTGAAAAAAGGTTTATGCAATATTATAAAAAAAAACTAAAAAGATTTAGGTTTAAAAAATTTAATAAAACTTTGCTTTAAAAAACAAAAATAATAATGAAAAACTGAATTTGAAAAAAAAAAATTTTTTTTAATAAATTAGAAAAAATCGGAGATCGCAACTCTTGTAACTTTTAGAATAAAAATCAACAAATAATTATAATAACTCTTATTTTTTTACTTTAAAATTGAAAATTTTGAAATATTTTTTAAAAATTGCTTGATTTTTAATAAAAATTAAAAATAAAAATGGTTGCCTATTTCGGTTAGTTCTTTCAAAAATATAATATGCTGTGGCTTGCACTTTCAAACAAAGCACTTTTTTCGCTTTGATTTTTTTCAACCCCATAACTCTGATTTGCGATCTCTGGAAAATTTTTTAAAATTTTTTTTCATTATAAATTCAGCTATCATCTGAGTATTACAAAATGTCAGCTTTCTCAACAGTTTTTAGAGCTTGCACAAAAAAGTTTTTTTCAAAACTAAAAAAAATCTTTATAAATGAATATTAAGCGCTTCAGAAATGAGTGATTTTAAAAACTTCTGCGTCTAAGATGCTAAAAAATAAATCTTTTATATATATGGTATATATATGATAAGTATTGATCCATGCACCCCTTAAAAAAATAATATATACTATTTGGTAATTGGCAAAATTTGTGCAAGAAATACAATACAAACAGGCCTCTTTTGAATTTTAATTATGAATAAAAATTTTATGTAATTATGTCACGTTGTTGTAAAAAAAAATTCCATTAGTAATTATTTCTGAGATAATTTTGAAAGACGGACTCGTTTAATAAAAAGTGAGTACGAAAGCAGTCCGCAAAAAATACAAACTTCAAATAATTAAAGTGCTACAAAAATTAAAAAAAAAGTGCTAAATTATATTAACTCGACATATCAATGACATACCTATAAAATAAAAAGTCATAAAAATATATAATACATTTTTTAATTTCGTATCAACTTTACAAGAATAACAAAAACCTTCTCTTAGCAATTTTAACGCAAACGTGCTCTATTGTTACGCCACAACCAAAAAATGATAACCACATTTAATAAAGCACTAATTAATTAAATTAACATCATCAAATAGATTTAACCAACGGGAATTCATCTTACATACGCTCGAAAGCTTAAAAGAACTCATTAAATTAATTAAGCATCCTATAACATTCGTTGATCGCAATGACGGCCGACAGAATCGAGGATAAAGATACACCCAAAAGAGAAGTGGTACTCAGTCCTTTACGTTATTTGATTAGTGGCTGTGCGGGAGGAGCTGAACTAACAACAATGTCACCATTGAATCTATCCAATAAGTGGGCACGCATCTTGAGGATGTCGTCTGCACCAAAGATACAAATTGAAGATTTCCTGCAGGTAACACAAATTAAGGTCAGACAAGTCAGTTGCCATTAAAATCAGAGCACTGCGCCGCGGAAATGTAATAAAATGAACTTTTCAGTTGCAGTGGGATTAGAAATTCGTTGGCAATGAATTTCGTTTAGACTGCATAGTGCCTGAAGAAAAAGTTTGTTTAACTTAATTTGGCCATTAGCTGAATTAACGTTTAAATCAGTTGGCTAATAAATGAATTAAAGAATTATAAAATTAAATAGCAAAAGTTGACGTTGAAAATATCTTGCAGTACAAAAGTTTTATCACAACGCTACGATTAATAGTTATAATGTTCATAATCTTTCTGAGCCTATTTGAGCTACACGTGTCGTATACTTAACAATTTTACTTTGCCTATGCTGCATTATTTCTTAGCGCGAAGTTGAATTTGTTTGTTTCAAAGCTTAAATACTCTTACAACTACTCTCTTTAACACTTAATCTAATATTTATTTTAGTTGTTCTTCTAGATTTCATTCCACCAATGATTGAATACTCTTAAAAATACACCCTTTTACGTTTTTTATACTAATATTAGTCATAAAAAAATCTTGTCTAATATTTCTTTTAGTATTACTGAATGACATATTATATAAATTTTAAAGCTGCATTTGCAACTAAATTGCCCTGAAGCATTTATTGTGTTTCTTATATCCAAAAAGTTTTTAGCTTAAAAGCACTTCTTAAAATTTTGTTAACAAATATTTTTTAAATTTATTACTGTACAAAAATTTGAGCAAAAAGTTTGCATTTATTTTGCAAAGCTTCATAAAGTTTACCAAATTTTTTTTTTTCTTTTATAAAGTTTTCAAATTGATAAAACATTTTCCAACTGCTTATATAATATAAAATTTCTTACAAATGTTTGGGGTCATTATTTTATAAGTCAAATTCATATTGCGACTTAAAAATTTTGATTCAACTTAAAAATTGTATTCATCTTGTTTTTACCAAAAAAGTTGACAAAATATCGAAGTGTTTGTAAAAAAAAAAGAGGCTTAAGAAAAATCTAACAGTTTTCACAAACTTTCAATGGAATCAAAAGTGGTTTAAAGCATGTCCAACCACCTTCCTACCAAAATAAAGTAAATTTTTAAAGAAAAAAAAAATAAAATTTGTCAACTAATAAATACGAGCCAACTTGCTTGGATTTGAAATTAATAAACAAACGTAAGTTTCCTTGTTGCTATCATTAAGAGCTATACATTTAAAGCAAATAATTGAATCAATCGGCTTTACTAGATGGATTTCTATGGATTTTTTTTTAAATTATGTTAGAACCAAACAATTTTTTTGTTTCTGTTTCCAAATACCAAATTAATTTAATTACATTTTTTGTCTCCTTAATTTGATATGTTTATACGGGAAGCCTCTTACAAAAAAATAATAATTTTTAAGTTTATATTTTTAAAAAATGCACGCAACGGGCAGAGACGCGTATTAGCTCATATGCATTTTTGAAACATTAAATTTTTTAAAAAAATTCCCTATTATTAATATTTTTAAGAGAAAACTTAGAATACACATTAATTTGGAGCATTCGAAAAGCTAGGAAACAAAATTCTGAATATTAAATAATGTCGCTTATTCAGTAGGAACCTTGTTTTCCTTACCGATACTGATTCTTCAACGATTGAATATGGAATTCTACAAAAAAAGTTTTACTCTCTTTATTTGATTACCCACTATATATAAATATTGAGAAATATGCTCGTCTTATTTATAAATATAATATTTTGACGTTTTTAGTAATCATTAAAAATATTTTAAAAAAAATCATACTCTCAAAAATTGTTTTATTAAAAAGCCCAAGTTTTCGACACAAAAAAAAAATTAAAACGTCTGAGCAATTTTTTTATCTTAATACTTTTTCCAAATTTTAAAAAAATGTAAAACGTTTAAATATTTTTTATAGTAAAGTAATTTTATATTCAGACATTTTTGCGAAATGTTTCAGTATTTACGATTTTTTTACACGGAACCGTTCTAAAGTAAAGGGTGTTTTTTTTTAGAGTTGTGTGTGTCCTATATTAGGGCCTCTTTTTTTTTAGAGCTACGCAAGTTTTAATTATAATTAAACAAAGAAAAATATTTTTTAAATCAATGAAACGGGCTTTATTGGATAGAAAATTTTACGATATTAATGTTTAAATATGATTTCGGCCATGTGGCCGCCACGGCTGGCGCGTACAAGGCGCAATCAGGAACACCAATTTTCACAAACTTTCCGCAGCATTTGCGGCCGTATTTCGACAAAAAACTCTTCGCATGTTGATTTCCAGGTGTTCAATTGCCTCTGGTTTACCGACTTAGACAAGTGACAGTAATTTTCTGTGGATGTAATGGTGTTTCGACAAAAACTTGTGGATTACACAGGCCTACAAATACCGGGGTCATGTCAGTTGTTGAAAAGCTATGGGTCATTTCCGTAGTAATTTGCTGCGTAGAATCCGAATCCGGGGCCAGAATTGGCCTATCACGTCAGGATTTTGAGATATTTTTAGTTATTTACCCGAAAAACTGAGATTTTCCCTACTTTTGAGGTTATGTACATGGTGCAAACAATTTTTTTTTTGGTCTGCCACTCCAGTTAAATCATTTAGTACCACTCTTACCCTTTAATTTAAAAGTTCAAGCGATCATTTAAGGTTTTTTCTCGCAAAGTTATGGCTATTCAAAGTTACGAAGTATATCCCTCGACGTAAATAACCTCAAATATCTCAAAATCCTGACGTGATAGGCAAATTCTGGCCCCGGATTCGGATTCTACGTAGCAAATTGCTTTGGAAATGACCCATAGCTTTCCAACAACTAAACCATGTTGGTCTGTGTTATCCTCACTCCAAATGCGACAATTCTGCTCATTTACGTACCCATTCAACCAAAAATGGGCTTCATCGGAGAGCAAAATTTTTAATTTTTAATAAGTTTGACGAACGGAACCATTATTTTGATTTGCAAGCGTTGCTCTGGTGTAAGTAAGTCTATCCATAATGAAATGTCAAACCAAACTAAACAAAAAGCAACTATCAGCTGTTAAATGGGTTGTCAGATAAAGCAGTGTTGCCAACTCAAAGTTTGTGAACCTCTAAAAAAAACACGTTCTATACAGCGTAGTCGCTAATTAAAAATAGTATATCGAATGATCATAATGATAGATAAAGATTGTCACACTGTTTTTGTGGTTAAAGGGGTATACGTAGTTCGAAAAATTTCGCGCGGAATGACAAAACTTCATATAAAAAAAAACCCCAAATGGGATATCCCAAATGGTATTTTTCGAACTGCGTATAGGCCTTAAATATAAAAAAATATTATTTTTTTTTTTTTTTAATTTTCAATAGAAGTAATTTTTTCTATAGAAGTCTTTGAAATTTCATTATTAATCTCTTAAATATGAAATCGATATTAAATCGAATAAAACTTATGCAAAAACAATCTCCCTAAAATTTGTATCTTTTATAACATAGCACGATACATTTAAACTAGTGCATCTCAAAACAAACCTTTTACCTGTCCATTGGCTGCTACCCCTCAATAAAACTTTTTCACAGAAAAACATGCAAGCTGCTTATCTTAACTTTCTTCCGTGAATTTCAGCTTGCAAAAGATGCATTTTATTCATAAAAAAAAAAGGAAAAGAAAAATCATCTACAGGTGCTTTCTTGTATACATTGCAAAGTACTTGCAAAAGTTTAGTTACTCTCTAGAAAATTCCATGCAAATAGGCAACAATCAAAAGACACAACAAGACAAGTAACGAGCATGCAAACAACTTGAGTTGCCAGGACACAGCCATTTCGATTAAAAATCTATTGACATAGCCAGCACTTTGTGCTTTGTCTTGGTCACATTGCGTGCTTTGCTCAATTTAGAATGAGAATTTTTGATTAAATATGAGTGCCAACTGCGGCGTGCCCCAGAGTACAATTTAAATGATATAACTGCTAGCTACCTGGAAATCGAGCGCAAATTTCCGCCATTTGTTGCTAGTAACTGAGGAAGTTGCAACTTGTTGAAACCTTGGCTCGAAAACTTTTTCGCAATATTTGTTTTTTGTGTGTCTTCACTCAAACCCACGCAAACAATTTGTATAGCATTTTGCAGTTAGACGCTAGTTATTCGAGTAAATATAAACAGCTTCTTAATTAAACTTACCTAACTAAATTCAACAATTACTAACTGCAGGCTGCTGAGGCTGGCAACTTGGATGATTTCAAGCGTTTGTTTATGGCGGATAATTCCCGTCTGGCGCTCAAGGATGGCAAAGGACGTACGGCAGCACATCAGGCTGCAGCCCGCAATCGTGTCAACATTTTACGTTACATAGCTGATCAAAATGGCGGTAAGCTAGAGTTTAATTTATACCAGGGCGGATCCAGGAGAAGGCTGCTGTGGTTGACCACAATACGATTTGTTTTGCTGGATCCACTCCTGCATGAACATAAGAGTAATTAAAACACAAATGTTGGAAAATTATTTAATGGGAATTAATTAAAATTAAAAAAAAAGGAATTTCATTATTTATAAAAACTTTACCAAATTCAATTATATATGGGTCTTCCTACTTAAAATTTGCTTACCCATGTAGAGCATATCTATATCTTTAAAATCCAACTTTATTAAACTTGACCTATTCTTGCCATTACTAAGAAAAACTTCACTTACAGTTGAGCAACTTTTCGCAGATTTCAATGCCAAGGATAATGCGGGCAATACGCCATTGCATATTGCTGTGGAATGTGATGCCTATGATGCGCTAGACTATTTGCTGTCTATGTAAGTCAACTTCAGACAAACGAGTACACTCTGATTGCTGATTACTCAACCTGCACTCATTTGCTTACAGTCCAGTGGATACGGGCATACTCAACGAAAAGAAACAGGCTCCCGTACACTTGGCCACAGAGCTGAACAAAGTCAAGTCACTGCGTGTGATGGGTCAGTATCGTAATGTCATCAATATACAGCAAGGCGGTGAACATGGACGCACAGCTCTGCATTTGGCCGCCATTTATGATCACGAGGAATGTGCACGTATCCTGGTAAGTGGTGTGAGTCAAGCATCAAGCATTGTATATATAATTGTTTCATATGCTTAGATACAAATAGTAAATACTTTTTATATATAAGCTGCTTACTATTAGCTGCAAACACCTTATGTTGATTTAATATGCAGCTTATTTACAATTTGATACACCGTTTGTTGTAATAAACACTTGCTCATAAATCAAACAAATTACATGCATGCCCGGTTGGCAACCATACTAGTAACAAATTGGTTTTTAAACATTTTGAATAACTTTTTTACAACTAGTATGCTAACTAGTATATTCTGGACTGCAATGAGTTTAATGCATTACTTTTATACTCGTTTAGTGCGTTTGTGAAAAACTTATTCTGGTGCTCATTTATGTACCAAATACTGCTGTAAGAAAAAATTTTTAGAAATTTAAAAAAAAAAAAAAACTAAAAAATAAATGTTCTCTAAGTATAAAGTATTATTTTAAATTTTTATCTCATGTCCTAAGTTATGTATCAAAATTTATTCTTAGATAAGGTGCGACATTTTCTTTCTGCTCTGTTTAGATGAAATTCAAATTTTTTAGTTTCTTTATGATGGTACAAAAAAACGTAAAAAATTTTAAAAAATCATATTTTTTTAAGCATTTTTTTAAAAAACAAATTTATTTTTCCGAAAATTTCCAAAATTAGTGAAAATAGTGAACAGAATATTTACTTAATAAGTAACCTATTTTTTAGACAGCGAAAAGTCTCTCAGAGACTAAACTAACTGATTACCGAGTACAAAGTATTTTTCAAGACAAAAACGCTCTATTAGGGTATTCACGGTTGCTATTGAGTTGAGTAGTGCCTGCAGTACTTACAGAATACTCAAATGGCTAAAGCATGAACTTTTTGTTGATTTATGAGCTAAAAGGCTAAAAATCTCAAAAGATTGAAGTGAAAAATAATCCCGCAAACGGCGTATACTTTCTACTCAACTCAACAGCTAGAAACTAGAATGGGCTAGAAACTTGAGAAAAAGTTGAGCTTATAGTTAAAACTCAACTCTGCATGTATTTGCAATAAAAAAATTTCCTTCAATTTTGTAACTCTTCAACTCAACAGCAGCCGTAAATAATCTTTATAACTTTATAGCTGTGCATTTATTTTAATGTTTTTTAACACTTACGGTTTGTACGAACTTTAATTTTTTCTCCGTTTTATTTTGTCTAAATAATATTTAAATGCTTAAGTAAATAATCTTACTTATCCCAAATGTATTGTTTTATTCATATACAAAAATATTATTAAGAACTTTTTTAAAATATTATTTAAATAATATGCATAAGTTAATTTTAATTTTATTAGCGAACATGCATGACTCATAGATACTTACCATAGTTTTAAAATAGAAACACATTTTATGTTAATGTTGGTGCTTGATTTATTGTAAGTATTTTAACTAAAACAAAACATGTTTCAGAGGCCATCTCATAAGACCACAACACGTTTATCACAATCTAATAATAATAGCACTGAGTATGGAACAGGGTGCCCGCTTTTTTGAACTAGTTCGCCACTACTCAGCTTTGAAGTAGTTTCTACTGGTACTAGTACACAAATTTCTTGCAGGTTACACAAACCAACCCAAAACACACACACATACGCACACAGTCACTATGCACATGGACTATTTATCATAGCAAGTAAAAACAAAAAAATTATAGAAAATGTTCGTGTGTGTGTATGCTGACAATAATTTTATGATATGCTTGCGCACAAAAGTATGCTTTAATATTTCAAGCAGTACAAGAAGCTGTCAATTCTTGTCGCTTGCAGTATATAGGAATGAAATGAATGTTTGTGTGTCTGAGAGCTTGTAAGTATGTTAGTGTTGGTGTTTACTTGTCCATGGCATAGCTTCAATATAAATGATATACATAAATGCTATAAACAAAACAAAAAAAATGCTGTAATGTGTGTGCGTCGTATTTTACAGATTACAGAATTTGATGCATGCCCCCGTAGACCTTGCAACAATGGTTATTATCCCATACACGAAGCGGCAAAAAATGCCAGCTCCAAGACGATGGAGGTTTTCTTTCAGGCAAGTATTGCATGCAGCATTAAGAGTACACAAAAAATCCTTTGATAGTTTAGTTCTGGCCTTGCCAAATGTCAATGCCTTAAGTGGTTGCCCATCAAATTCCCAGAAGCGCTTTAGCTCTAGCTTTAGCTTTATTTGATTTAAATTACATTAATGTGAAAAATGTAGCAGTAAGTATATGTGCGTGTGTCTCGTCATGTCTTGACTGTTTCTTTTCTTTATTTTTTATTTTTTTTGACTTCCACTTGCATTGAGTTTATTTTTATATCATTTTCTTTGATATTACGTATACGCTGCGTTGACCGTTAAAAGCATTAACCCTGCGTTGCGGTTGAAAAGTCAATTACATACAAAACAAAAAATATCAAATTTAAGCTTCTAAAACTCAATCGATAAAGGTCTGCCAACTTTTAACGAGTTATGTGCAGCAATACAATACAACATACTTGAACAGGTATCATATATAAAATTGTTGTAGAAATTACTAGAAAAAGAATCCATGCTACACTTTTTGTTGTTTTCGAAGCTACTAGACAGTAACCTAACTTTTATGCATGCCATACAAGTTAGTAACTATGCTTCATAGTTTGTCAGCTTGGGCGCTAAAACCCGCACCTCAGGAATTCACACGCATTATTTAACTTTTACTTTTCATCTTACAAAATATTATGTTCACAGTGGGGCGAACAACGTGGCTGCACACGCGAGGAAATGATATCCTTTTACGATTCCGAGGGCAATGTGCCCTTGCACTCGGCAGTGCATGGTGGCGACATCAAGGCAGTGGAACTATGCCTCAAGTCCGGCGCCAAAATTTCAACACAGCAACATGACCTCTCAACCCCCGTGCATCTGGCCTGTGCCCAGGTAAGTGTAGCAGTTGCCCTCGTAAATATATCTGTGGTTGCTCTTTCTTTTGCTATGCTAGATGGTTGTCTTGCCTTGTTCTTGTTTTAAAGGAAAATAGGGTGACTGAACTTTAGTTGTGGTAGCTTGTGAAGTGTACGTAATTAAAGTGTTAGATACGTAGATGACATAGTTAAACAAATCAGCCAGCAACTTAAAATTTAATACAAGCCGGAAACAAATTTAAGAATTTTTTCGTTCCTTAATTAGCCAGCTCAGAAATAAATTCCAACTATTTTTGTTAAGAAAAACTTCTTTAACTATCTATTGGCTTCAAAATACTAAAACGGAAATCAAAATGAAATACCGATACGCATATGAAAAATTCAGGAATTAAATTTTCATTGAGCATATGCAAATTTTTGTTGATAGGGTAAGGTGGGGCAAAACCGACAGTGGGAGAAAATTTCCAACTATTTTTGTTATGAAAAGCTTCGTCAACTCTTGGTTTCGAAACACTGAAACGGAAATCAAAATTAAATACCGATACGCATATGATAAATTGTGGAATTTTTGTATGGAGGGGCAAACCCGGCCTCCCACTTTTTCACAAAAACGGCAATACTGAGCGAGCTCATATTAGTCTTGTCGTAGCATGACAGTTGTCTGTCAGTTTACCTTTTGATGCTGAAACGACCAGAAGTATATTTTTTGGATTTTCAATTTAATTTTTGTGAATATTTGATTACACATTTTTTCTTGTAAAATAAAGTGATTGAAAAACAATGGTAAGGGGTTTATATATTATACATGGACCTATATAGTGCATGATAGTATTGGTTTTTTTATTTGCGTCGTCATGAAAAATTTCACAGTGGGGCAAATTCGACCTCTTAATGGTTGGGCCAATCCAACGCCAGCAAGCTATTTGGACAGCAAATCATCCTTTATTGACATTCATTCAACTTTCAATCAGTTTTGCAAAACAATAACGTGCTCTTTTAATTTATAATCGAAAAACCATTCAATTTATATCACATCTGTGCTAAATCAGCCAAAAAAAATAAGAGGTCGGGCTTACCCCAACATTTTTGACAAATTACAAAAATTTACTTTCTTAAGAAATGGTCAAAAAATTAGTAATGGTCCGAAGAAATCGGCAGTATAAGCCAACAAAAAAATAGGCGGTCGGGCTTACCCCACCATATTTTGAAATTACAAAAATCTACTTTTTTGAGAAATGGTCATATGTCAAAATTTAATAATGGTCAGAAGACCATTAATTAATTAATTAATTTTTATAAAAAAATATAACTTTTAATGTCCGACTCTTAATGCTGTAAATTGGGCCACCCTACTGCATATAAATTGAACTAATAAGTGTTTATTTTGGGACTACGTGACATCTTGGAATTTTTAAAAGCAATCTATTGCCAATAAAAAAAACCAAAAGCACTTCCGTTCGTAAAAAATCACCCTGTATACCCCTTAAGAAACTAGTGATGAACCAAGCGGGTGGTGTCTGCTACAAGCTGACAGTTTTTAAGTGCAAAAACATTCGTGACTTTAATTTGACAAATTCTTATGCAAATTACGAGACAACAAACGTGACTTTGCAACCGAATTCGAAATAAATACACGCTAAAATGTTGTCAGCACTTCCGTTTGCTCTTTTCCAAACCCAGGGCGCCATTGAGATAGTCAAGCTCATGTTTGAAATGCAGCCACTGGAAAAACGTATATGCCTCAGCTGTACGGATGTGCAAAAGATGACACCACTGCATTGTGCCTCCATGTTTGATCATCCGGATATTGTCAAGTTTTTGGTCAGCGAAGGAGCGGATTTGAATGCTTTGGACAAGGAACATCGTTCACCTTTGCTGCTGGCCGCATCACGCAGCGGCTGGAAAACCGTACACTTGCTCATACGTCTGGGTGCCAGCATAAGCGTCAAGGATGCCGCAGCTCGCAATGTGCTGCATTTTGTTATTATGAATGGCGGTCGGCTGACGGACTTTGCCGAACAGGTGTCCAAATGTCAGACTCCAGCACTGCAGCAACTACTGAATGAGAAGGATAATACGGGCTGTTCGCCTTTGCACTACGCCAGTCGGGATGGACATATACGCTCCTTGGAAAATCTTATACGCTTGGGCGCTTGCATCAATCTCAAGAACAACAATAATGAGAGTCCTTTGCACTTTGCAGCACGCTATGGTCGATATAATACAGTGCGTCAGCTACTGGACTCGGAGAAGGGTTCTTTTATTATCAATGAGAGTGATGGCGTGGGCATGACGCCACTACATATAGCCTCTCAGCAGGGACACACACGTGTGGTGCAGTTGCTATTGAATCGTGGCGCGCTGCTGCATCGGGATCACACTGGACGCAATCCTTTACAGCTGGCAGCCATGTCCGGTTATACAGAGACCATAGAGTTGCTGCATTCAGTGCATTCGCATTTGCTGGATCAGTTGGACAAGGATGGGGTAAGTAGGCAAATGACTATGGTAATTAAAACTAAGATTAATATTACTTTATATATAATTTTAGAATACAGCACTGCACTTGGCCACCATGGAGAACAAGCCGCATGCCATATCAGTGCTGATGTCTATGGGCTGTAAGCTGGTCTACAATGTTTTGGATATGAGCGCCATAGATTATGCCATCTACTACAAGTATCCAGAGGCAGCTTTGGCCATGGTGACACATGAGGAGCGCGCCAATGAAGTAATGGCTTTACGCTCTGACAAACATCCCTGTGTTACGCTGGCCTTGATAGCCTCAATGCCAAAGGTCTTTGAGGCGGTGCAGGATAAATGCATAACAAAGGCTAATTGTAAGAAGGATTCTAAAAGCTTTTATGTAAGTTGCTCGTTGATCCAGTTAAAGACTTGAGTTAAAGTCGATTCATACAAGATCATAAAATCATCTAATGCAATGAACAGCAGTTAACCAAAGCTCTTTTTCTTCAACAAATTGATTATATACAGATTAGATACTCGTTTGCTTTTTTGCAATGTCCTTTTATGTTTGCTAAGATTGATGAGAAAACTGGAGAACCGTTCTTGACATCGAATCCCGTACCATTGCCAGCGTTAAATGTAAGCAGCAGCAGCAGCTCTAAGGCATGGTTGTTCAGTGTACCTTTTGATTTCTTCAATCTATCAACTCTTGACAACTGTTTTGTGTATAATACTTAGATACGAAAATGTGCAGGCTTGTAGGGAAATCTTCCAAAAAAGAGAATAAGGGGTAACACCTGTGTGGAGCATGGTCTTTTAAGCTCATTTTTCGGTTGTTTTTTTTTCAAAGAACTTTATTTTTTATTCAAAATCCAAATAGGTGACAATATTAAACATATTTTGAGCTACAAAATTAGTTTTTCCAAAGTAATAAAAAACAAAATGGCGGCTGTAGAGTGCTGCGAGAATATGACTAATTCTCGTAGAGGCCTCCACGGCTGCAGCTTTTTGACGTCGCCATTGAACTGAAACATAAAAAAAAAAGTTCTCTTAAAAATTTCTGACGGAATGAAAAAACCATATCAAAAAAAATACAATATTTTTTTTATTTTATACAAAATTCTACGTGGATCAAAATTTCGAACCGATCGGATATATATTGACTGAGTTATTCGGGAAGCTATTCGAAAAAAGTGGTTTCGAGAAAAACGTATTTGAAGTTTTAAAAAATCACTTCGCCTCATCATTTATAACATATATAATGGTCTACCAATTCAGCTTACAAAAAAAAACGATTTTCTGTAAATTCTATAAAGTTGTTACCCCTTAAGATTCAAGCTTAGTCATCAGCAGTTTTTTTGCCCATACATTGCACACTCATAGCCCATTTATGCCAAAAAGCCAAATCTATTTGCCTTTTTTAAGTAATTTTATTATCAATAACTTCAGATCAAATATTCATTTCAACCTTATCAAAAAACACCCGAACAAATTGAGAAAAAACGTAAAGAATTAAATGATCCAAAATGGCGTCCAATGCCTTTAGCTGTGGTGAATGTGAGTCTAAAATCAAATTTGAAACTTCTTACCAAGCTCTTGAGTACTATTTTATGGCCACTTTTGTTTACGTCCAAAGGCTGCACTCCAACTCTTTATATTCTTCTTTTCACTATCTTGTATATCTAAGCTATATTCTAAATGTTGTAACTTCATGTGCACATGTTACCCAATACAGTTCCTGCTAATACTTTTGCTTAAACATTTTAGACCATGGTCACACACGGTCGAGTTGAACTGCTGGCGCATCCTCTAAGTCAAAAGTATCTACAAATGAAATGGAACTCTTATGGCAAATACTTTCATCTGGCCAATCTCTTAATCTACTCGATTTTTCTCATCTTTGTCACTATCTATTCCTCTTTGATGATGAACAACATAGAACTGCGTGCTGGCACCAACAAAACCATGAGTCAATACTGCAACTTAGGGTAAGTTTTGTTTAACTATCGATAAATATCGAACAAAAATGTATATTATCTCTCTGCAGCTGGGATGCACTTACACTAAACCTCTCTCACAATCCAACTGTGGCCGCACAGATTCGTCTGGATTCCTGTTTCGAGATTTTAAATCGTACCACGGGCATTTTAGTCTGCGCTTTCATCATTGTGATCTACATTTTGCTGAATTCAATGCGTGAGATTATACAAATCTATCAGCAACGTTTGCATTATTTGGTGGAGACCGTAAATTTAATATCCTGGGTTTTATACATATCCGCCTTGATCATGATAACCCCAGCTTTTAAGCCAGATGGCGCCATCAATACCATACACTACTCGGCGGCTTCGATTGCTGTTTTTCTATCTTGGTTTCGACTACTGCTTTTTTTGCAACGCTTCGATCAGGTAGAACACTTTTGGAAACCTTAAAAAATTCGCAGTAATCCTAAACCCTAACGCTTTTCAGGTTGGCATCTATGTGGTCATGTTTTTGGAGATCTTGCAGACACTCATCAAAGTGTTGCTCGTCTTTTCAATACTAATTATTGCATTTGGTCTGGCTTTCTACATATTGCTTTCAAAGGTAAAGTTCGTTATTTTTGAATCCGTAAATGTTTCAATGTCTTTAAATTCACAGATAATTGATCCACAACCGAATCATCTATCTTTCTCAAATATACCCATGTCACTGTTGCGCACTTTTTCAATGATGCTGGGCGAGCTGGACTTTGTCGGCACCTATGTCAACACATATTATCGGGATCAACTTAAAGTGCCCATGACTTCGTTTTTGATACTGAGTAAGGATGACACCTTAAGAACTTTTAGTTTATGAACTTTGGTTTGTTAGCTTTGGACAAACCAAACCTATGAATTTACGTAAATGACAAAGTGGTTATTTTTCCTTTAAATCTTTAAATCTTAAAGAGAGGCTTTTAATATTTTTAATGCTAAAAAACATAATCGAGTGCATAAAATGTTTTCATTAGTTGTTTAGTTAGTCCTAGATTAGGTTCCTAGTTGGAGCAAAGGGCTCTACAAATATTCTCCAGCTTTCTTTGTTTTACTTAATCGTCTTTATTTCCCTATGTATGGATTAGTGAATCTAAGACTTTTCTGTAATTTTTTAAGCGAATTTAAAATTGCAAATCCCAAACAAAATTTAAAAGAATTTCCCTTTAATTTCCCTTCAATTCATTTTTGATTAACAAATGTCTTCGCGAGTACACAAGCCAGCTACTGCAGCTATGCTTTTTATCATATAATGATGTCCTTAAAGCATAAAGGAATCTATGCTGGCAAGAAAAACGCGTCCAAACATAACAAAACAATGAAACGAAGTCAAACGATTTCAGTGCGAACCATTCTTTGGGTTATATGCAATATGCAATTTACGTAAGATGGCGCCAGCACAATACGCTAGATGGCGTAATGGCGTAGTATAACAGAATATCTCTCATATGAATTTGGCATGCTAATATTATTAATTTATTAATTTTTACCGGCCCCTCTATCACACCTTTAGCTGGAATCATTGTGTTCTGTAAGTACGACGAACCTTTTCACTCGAAAAAGGCAATGCATCGGGGCAGCATTTTTTTAGTAGTACACCAGATTTCAGTAAATTTTATTACGACAGTAATAACACCGGGCCCCTGAGAAAACTTTGGGCTCAGAGGATATCCCCCCATTTTCCACTCTCTCGTCGGGCCTGGGCACACCCAGACACTCCGCCTTTTTCTGCGCTGCGAAATTTCAATAAAATTCATACTCCGTTTCTAAAAGTCAAAGTTCTTGCCTGAAGGCCCATACGGCCTTTAAGCAAATAGTTTTGACAAATAATGCGTAGCATACGATTCTCTAGCATATAGTGAGTATCGGAGCAGATAACGAAAATTAATTTTCGCAAAATTTTGACGAAAGTAAAACCCAAGCAGGCCTGAAAAAATTAATAGGCCAAATGCAACCTTGTCTGAGTCCTTTGAGACTTCTTAAAAATGTAGGTTTTTCAATAGTTAATTTTCTTTAGTATGTATCTAATGCAAAATATATATTTTTATAATTTTTAAAACATTTCATTTTTTCAGGCATCTTTATGATCTTAATGCCCATTCTACTGATGAACCTGCTCATCGGTTTGGCTGTTGGTGATATTGAATCCGTGCGACGAAATGCGCAACTAAAGCGTCTGGCCATGCAGGTGGTACTCCACACTGAACTGGAGCGTAAACTTCCACATGTCTGGCTGCAGCGGGTTGACAAAATGGAACTCATCGAGTATCCCAATGACACAAAATGCAAACTCGGTTTCCTTGATTTTATTTTACGCAAATGGTTCTCGAATCCATTTACTGAGGACTGTAGGTATCATTTTGGTGATAGGCTAACAAAAAATACTCATACTCCAATGCTTTATACAGCCGCCATGGATGTTATAGGCTTCGACAACAATGACGACTATATCAATGCGGAATTGGATCGTCAACGTCGGAAACTAAGGGATATAAGTCGCATGTTGGAGGCTCAACATCAGCTGGTGCGTTTAATAGTACAAAAGATGGAGATCAAAACGGAGGCCGATGATGTGGATGAGGGCATATCACCCAATGATCTGCGCTCTGCGCGTTTAAATTCCTCCACTGGCAATCGCTGGAATTCGCCGCGTATAAGAAATAAGTTACGTGCTGCTTTGAGCTTTAATAAGAGCATGTAGAATTTAAGATTTAGAAAGGGGAACTTGGAAAAGCGAATATTTATTTAGCCAATTTGTATGTTTGCAAAAATATGAATGTTAAAATATTTTTGTGGTAAATTGCATAATGCGTTTAGCAGCAGCAAATTGATTATACATATTTATTTAGTGGTATGCCAGAAATCTGCAGACAGTTTTTAAATTTCTTAAAGAAAAAAAGCCATCAGTACAAAGCTTTCATGTTGGAGCACTGTAGTTTGCTTAAAATTCGTCTTAAAGATATATTTGGCACACCACTCGTAGTTGTAGTTTTTTTTTAAACATGCGTAACGAACAAAAAACTTGAGCTGTTTGAATTAATTACGTTCCCTGGAGGAAGTATTTACGAATTTATGAGCAAATGGCTTATTTTTTCTCGAAAGAATTGCTACTGTCTAGTCCATATACATTATCTATACATATATATATTGGCGGCACTTAATTTAATGTTTAAAGCCGCCTTAACGATTTGTGTCAATTGTTGTTTTATGTATGTTTTAAATGTGCACAAAATAATTTAACTATTTGTCTAAATAAACATAAATGTTAAATTCAAATTGCTATTAAGGCAACGAAATTTTTGCATATGCAGCAGCGCCATCTATGGAAAACGAGCGCAAACAGTGAAAACAGTTTTATCAACAATTGTTAAAAAAGAGATTATGACAAAGACTTGCACAATTTATGATAATTGTTTTTTTTTTTATAAACTTATTAAATGTTTACAACATTATTTAACTCTATGTCTAACTTAATCTAAAACTTAAATAAAATTGCGTTACAAGCAGCTTTGACTTATTGAATTTTTAATATACAGTGGCGACATCTGCATATGAAATATTGAAAGCAAAAAGTAAAATATATTAACAATTGCACTTTGTAGCAAAAGCTGTAACAAAGCCTCTATAGATTTATTTATTTTTGTTTAAAGTATTTTTTATTGCGTACTGAATAAATAAACTATAAAACGCACTAAAAAAAACAATTTTTGCATATACAGCAGCGTCATCTATGCAATAAACAGTGCAAACAGCGTACATCAACTAATTGTGTTTTGCAACACTCTGGCAAGCAAAGTAAGTAAATCTGACTCCTTTTTATTTCATTGCAGCATATTTATGGTTTTTATTGTCTCTGAGTTTAATAAATAATAAACTAAAAATAAGTTTTGAGCCGTGAATTGATTAGCGTAAAATTTTTCTTGTAATGAATATGCGGAAAAGTTTGTAAATAGAACCAGCTCAGTTATTGTATGACTAATCTGTTCATACACAAACTAATTCATTTGTTCATTCACAAACTAATTCATTTGTGCACTCACGAACCAGTTCCGCTGACTACGACTACACTTTGCTTTTGCCGTCTACTAATCATTCGATTTCCACCCCTAGCATAGTTCGGTCGAGCTCTGTGCGTGTGTGAAAATTATTACTCATAAATTGGAACGCAGTTCAATTTTAACATTTTAAAGTGTACAAGTATTAAAAAAAAGTGCAATATTCTTTTCAATTTGACGCAAGCGAACGTTTAAACGTAAGTTTTTCATGTTTATTTATTGCTTAGTTGCAGTTGCATGCGTTTTTTTTCACAAATGTAATGTGGTGGCAGAAAAAGAAAAAAAAAATGTGTGTGTATCTGTTGAAAATTTTATTCAATGTATAAGACTAGGGCTCGACTAATAATTGATTTTTCTTCACAATGAAAGTGTATTTCAACTTTAAAGCATATTCTTCATAACGCATTTAACACGCGTTAGTTATATAAGTCGCATAGTTACAACTGCTGGTAATGACTAATTAAGTAAAAAGTACAGTACGTAAATGTACTTCAAGTTTGCACGTTTCAATGACATACATAGTATATTTTTGGTTAAATTTTAATATAAATGTTTAAATAAATTATTAAATTAAAATTTAAGCGCTCATTGTAACGTATTAAGCGGCAGTGCCGGTTTTTTCCAAGTCATTAAATTTTCGGTGCTCCGCTGTACCGGCAGAGCAGCCTCATATTGCTATACGCATGTGTGTGTATGTATAAAGCGACGTGCGCCATTTTGTTTTCATACTTATATTTTTTTTTCTATAGGCTGCGTTCATTGCGCTTTGTTTTTATGACTACAGCAGCGCCGGCTGTCTCTTAGCCGGTTTTATTGGCTTAAATTGTCATGAGTTTGTGGAAAACCAGTTTTTACATAGAGAGATATTAGGTAGAAACTTTAGCGCTTAAATTGTGCCCATTTCTTTGTGCTCTTTTCACTGCTATTTCAGCAGAAACAGGTAGTTAACACAAATTCAGGTAAAACATAGACAAGACGTGACGTTGCGATGTTTTCGATATTATTTATTCCCTTTAAATTAACACTCGAGTAACCTTTTAGTTCTTAGCGTTCAAAGTTCAGCAATGTTTAGTCATTGTTGTGGGTAATCATGTTTTGTTGTACTGTGCTCAATATAAAGCTGCATTTATTTTTCTTTTCATAAAATTAAAAAAAAATTCTAGAGATCTGAGCTATAGTTTTGCCCAAGTACAAATCCAAAAATGCTATATGACACATTATTTAAGCATTCACTAACTTTAATGCCGAAACGAAACCATCTGAATAACTCGAAATTAGCTCTGAATCATCCATCCATCGATTAAGCGTGAATCCCAGGAGTCAATGCTGTTATCTACAAAAATTTAAACTCGTTTTAAAACTTGATCACCCAGCAGACTACAACACCATTGTTATTATTTGTGTTACTTAAATCTAAAAACTACTAACACCATGCAGCTCATTTAAACTGCGCCAATTTCATTGACTATACTTACCAATTTTCGTTTGTGCCGTTATATTTTCAGCTAAAAAAAACAAATATTTATTATTTGTTTAATTTAAGTGCTTCATTTATACACGCATTTATACCAAATTCCCAAAAACCACTTCCAAAACCAAAATTCACAAAAAAAAAGTAAAAACTAAAAGCAACATGGTCAGGTATGCTTGGACTTTTAAATTCCTAAACTTCCTTTTGAAAGTGATTACAATTGTGAACAAGTTCTAAAAATATTTTCAACTCTTGTTTAATTTTCAGCGTAAAGGTCAACGTTAATCCGCAACAGCAAACTAGACTACATTTGAATAACGGCAGCAATTTAAAGGCTAATATGGCTTTCCGTGGAAATCAGAATCGTAACCGCAATTTCGGCGGTGGTGGTGGTAATAACTATGGCAATCCTATGGGCGTCAATCGCATGGGTGGCATGAATATGTCACCATGGGAGTCCCAGAATCCTGGCGGCAGCCAATTCGGTGGCAACAATATGCGTCAGGGCGGTGGTGGCGGCCAAATGAACGCTCAAGCCATTAACTTGGCCAACAATTTGCTGAATAATCTATTCAGGAACCAAAATCCACCCTCTTTGTTGGATTTGCCACGAGGTGGTGGTGGCATGGGAAATCGTAATCAACGAGGCGGACCGGTATGTATATAATGTTCAGTTTGATTATATTAACTTTCAGTATTTTATAAAACACTTTATTTTGTTTATTTTGAGTTGTTTGTAAGCGACTTAAAAAGCATTTCGTGCTTATAACGAAATAAATTTCTGCAGAGTGTTCAAGTTCTTGCAGATTGGGTTAAAAGCTGCAGTGGTCCGTTTTTGCTAGGAACTCTTAGTTTGTTCTCTATGTGGTCTGAGGGTCTGAATGACCACTGTAAAGCAATTTTCTGTTTTCCTGCAGATTCTAATTATATCAAACTATTTGCTTAAAATGGGTTCATTTATTTGACTAACAATTGTAGCCCAAGAACGAACATCTGCAGAAACCTTAAGTTCGCTTAAGTACTTAATTTATTTTGAGACACATATATTTGATATAGACAATGTTGTCAAAACTTAGTAGTATTTTTTTTGCTTACCCTTTTGTCAACAAATCGATTGTAGTTTGTTGTATTAAGTATATTTGTTACACTTGTAAAAAAAAAACTAAACTAATTAAAACTCAACATGAAAATATTGTAAAGAGAAAAAAAAAAAAACACAAACAAACAAATAGATAGAAATACTTGGAAAAGATCTTCGTTTTAAAACGCATTTATTCATTTTAAATGCACTTTTTTTTCTCCTTCCCACAACCAAAAAGATATTTAAGTGACTGTGCTGCACACAATTCATAAACATTTAACGACTATATTATTTGAAATATATAAGTAATATGTACCTCTAATAAAAGTACCGCCAACATTTGTTCCATTTAACGATGAAAAGAGTATGATGATCAAAGACTGACTGTTTGACAGTTTAAAAACAAAAGTAAAGTAATTTATGCATATTTCTCTTACTACATGTATTTAACTAAGCATTTAATTACCGTTTACAATATTTTTAAAGAAAAAAACGAAAAGCCAAAAATCTTTGGATTTTTTTATAAAATCACAAATTTTCTAATTTACCAATATTTATTTTTATTCTCTTCTACACGAAAATCAAAACCAAAATATATTCGATTGTTTGCAATTAACAAACTCCAAAAACGCAAACCATATCGAATTGAAAACGCATTTCGAACGCAATTTGTGCGCATTTGCGAATTCCGACCTGATCCTCCGATGTATCGTGTGTCGTCTCCGTCTCTCTGGTGCATTTATGCTGCTGCGGGCATGTGTTTGTTGTTGTGGTTCTTGCTACTGAATTGTTGTTGCGCTGCTGCCGTTGTTGCCGACACTATTTTGCTGGCCGCTGCTGTTGTTGTTATGTTGTCTATGGACAATTTTAATTTTTGTTTTTATTTATATTATTGTGAAACTATGCCATAAACTCTTGAACTATGTGTGAAATCAAAACTTTAAAACGAAAAAAATATGCTAAAATGGCAACTTTCAAATTGCACGGCCAAAATGCACGCAAAAAAAAACAACAACCAAAAATGCAAAACACTCACAAACGTGTCACAAACATGCGCTAAACTGACCGATATAATATGCGACGCCACTGATTGATTACTTGATTGAATACCGATTGATTGAACTCGAATTCTTCTTATCTGCTCTGCTCTGAAACGAAACTGATCCGATCTGGTAATGGTACTGATTGATGGTGCAACTACTGCTACTTCCAATGCATAAACAAAACCAAACCAAAAACTAACTATAACAAAAATATTGCCAACAATTATGCCACAATTTCTTCAACGTTCCTGCTCTGAATTCAAATTCAAATTTAATGCCCGTTTCCAATCAAACCACAAAATGCCACGTGCCGCCACGCCAACGACTACAACAACTACCCCGTCGACTGATTGTGCGGCCACCGCAAATGCCAAACGCTTGACCAAACCATATATCGTATTAAACTATATCGTATGTAATGTTGTGTACCTTTAAACATATATTATTAATGAACTGCCCCACTGCATAATTAACGAATGCATTGACAATTAAAATTAAATAATTTTTGACCCAAAACCATTTCAACAACACTTGAAAAATATATATTTTTTAAATCCCCTGAAAATCATCCAAATATTGTAAATGGTTGAATACAATAACAACCATGTCTCTTTTTTTTCAAATATTTTAATGTTTATTTGTAACGAATCTCGAAACTACATGATTATACTAAATTGTATTGACATTTCCTTGCGAAATTATTTACGCATTTCTGTTGGGAAAAAAAACAACAAAAATATTGTACAAAATTAATTGTATATGCTGTTATATTATAAATAACGTAAACTAAAGATGGTCAATCGCGGTGGCGGTGTCGGCAATCGTCTCAATAATCGTCGTGGTCCAGGAGGTTTCCAAAATCGTGGCGCTGTTGGTGGTGGTGGTGGCGGTGGTCCCAAGCCCCCTCAAAAGCAGGGTGGCGGCGGCGGCATTCGTAAGCAGAATGCTTTTGATCGTGCCAAGAAACTTTTGGCTAAAAATGCCAACAATAACAAAAAGAAGGAAAATACTCCTGGCGAAAAGAAAATTGAGAGGTAAGAGTACAAACTATCAACCAAAATACAACATACAACCAACAAACGAAAAATTGTCTTGACAATTTTTCACAAAAAAAAAAAAAACAAAAAAACCCCAAAATATTGATAAATATTCTCAATTATAAAATACCAACTGCAAAAATATTACTATATAATAAGTATATTACTTAATATGAATTCTATTTTTCAATTACAATCAACTTTTTCTACTTCATATGATAAGTTTTCGAAACTAAACCAATTTACAATCCATTTTCAATATGATGATACATATTTATATTAATATATAGTGTTCGTTCTTGTTGTTGTTGTTGTCCAGAACAAAAACATCAAAACCGACTTTTGACTTGACTTTGTTTGATGCTCTAAACTTTATGAGTAGAGCCTGGTTTTTGGGCAACACAATTAATTGCCAATTTGTATAAACAACGAAACATTTTTATTTTTTTTATGTGTATTTTATTATCTTTATATTACTCTATGTATTTATTCACTATTTTTAGTTTGCATAGCTCTTTTAATTAAGTTTGAATTAAAGTAATTTTTCATTAAAAATTTAGTAATTATCAGTCGGGCTTATATTATTTTAATAATATTCATTTTATATAATGTTTCCGTTCATAAAAAAAAATAATAATTCGAGTCAAGGTTTGAAATCAAATATTTTCACACGTTATAATATTCTACATCTATTAAAATTTTATAAGTGTAACACGAATCCCAGATTCTGTTTTTTATAATTGAAACTAAAGAATACATTTTTATAGAGGTAATCAAATAACTAGATTTCAAACTTTGACTTCGTAAATTGACTCACTATAATGTTAAGAAATGGAGCTCTTTTATTTAAAAGGTTCCAATTATTGTTCAATTGCAAACATATGTCCTTAAAGTTGTAATTATCTTATTTTACCAACTTTTAAGACATATTTCGATGTTACTTAAAATCATTTTACCAAATCTCATCAGCCTTAATTACCACCTAAACATCATAATTACTTATCATCTATGCTGTTCCTATCATCGCAATCCATTGAGACTCCTCCTTTAACGCCGTAGCAAAGCTAATCCTATGCCCACATGAACCATAGCACTTATCTAATGAACTTCTTTTGTTTTTACTTTTCCTCATGGTAATGAAATGCAGCAAGGAGTCTCCGTACGCTAGTGTTCCCAATGATATGTTTTACTGTCATTTATGCAAGAAGCATATGTGGGATGCCAATTCGTTTGAGAACCATATTAAGGGACGCACTCACTTGATGATGCGCGAGGGTATTGAGGAAAGCTATCGTCTAAAGGCCAACATGATACGTCAGGAGGCCAAAATTGCCGAACAGCTCAAATCTATTGAGTTCGACCGTTTGAAGCGCATGGGCAAGAGCAAGCAACGGCAGTTGGATTACTGCACCATGTGCGATTTGAACTTCCATGGCCACATTTCGACTCATCGCAAGTCCGAGGGTCATTTGCAATTGAAGAAGTTTTTGCATCCCAAGTGCATTGAGTGCAATAAGGAGTTTGCTACGCGTATCGATTACGATACTCACTTGTTGTCGGCCGATCACTTGAAGAAGGCCGCTGAGAGCAACACCAAGGTGGGCGAACGTAAGCGTCAAACTTTGCCTATCAGTACTGAAGAGGAAGAAACCAAGGACTTGCGCCCACCACAGAAGCGCAAGAAGAAGCCTGTTAAGAAGGAGGATGGTGTTGAGGTCAAGAAAGAAGCTGGTGAAGAGGGTGCTGAAGGCGAAGAAGCTGAGGCTGAGGGTGAAGAACACAAAGAGGGCGAAGAAGCTACAGAGGAGACCAAAGAGGGTGAGGAACTCAACGAGAGCCAAGAAGAGGAGGAGGTTGCTTTGCCCGTCGACCCTGAAGATTGCATACTTGATTTTTGCGAGGGTGACGAAATACCCAGCGAGGTTGACACTCGTCTGCCCAAATACAACTGGCAGCGCGCTGTCGGACCTGGTCTTATCTCCAAATTGGAGTGCTTTGAATGCGCTGTGTGCAGCAAATTCTTTGACACTGAGACCACAGCTGAAATCCACTCGCGTACAGCAACACATCATAGGAACTTCTTGAAGTTCATCAATGAGAAGTCGAGCGATACTAAAATTGCTCAGAAGCGCGCTGCCGCTGCTATTGAGGAGAATGAGCGTAAGAAGCGCAAGATTGAGGAGTCTGAGGCACCAGCTGCCGAAGGTGCTACCGAGGAAGGTGCTGAGGGTGGTGAGGGTGAGCTTTATGACCCATCCGAGGCCACCGGCGATGACGAAGATGTCGAGATGAATGAAAATGGTGATGGCGAGGGCGGCGAAGAAGATGGCGCTGGTGAGGATAACGGCGAAGAGATGGAAGAAGAAGCTGAGCAAGAACCGGAGCCTACACCGACTCCCGCACCTGTTGTTCCAGCAGCGCCGATCAAACAGGAGCCTGTTAAAACGCCGGCCAAACCTGCAGCTGCCGCTGCCACTCCTGCTGCAACACCAGCTGCAACTCCTACACCAACACCTGATGTGTCACCATCCCCAGCCAAAAAGGCTACACCGGCTCGTGCAGCTGCTACACCCAAGGCTACGCCGCAGCGCAATCGTGCACGCGGTCGTTACAATCGCTACTAGATTGCTTTTGACACATTCATAAGCACATAATCTTATATAATACATACATACATTATATTCGCATAAAGATTCGTTCCATATTTAAGGCTTGCATCAAATGAATTAGAAATGTGAGTTGCCGCATATAGGCTTGACATTTTAAAATCATTTTGCATAAACTTAACAATACCAACTCTACATAATTTTGATAAAAGATGAATTGATTGAATTGTATCTCAAAGACCCGCACATATATAAATTTAAAAAACAAAAAATAACATCCAATCAACTATTGTAACAATTTAAAATAAATTTTAGTTGTAAAATAATTGTCTAGTGTTTTTAAATGATATTATGATGTATGAGAATTTCGGCAATAATACATATTAAGGTCAAAACTGTCTTTAGAATTGTGGCACTTTCTATTATCCATTTATTTGGAGCGAGGCCTCGGCTAAAAAAACTACGTGGATAGATGTTTGATAAAGAACGTTGATGGCAATGGAAAATGTGAGCAGCTAAAAGAAGGCTACAGTTTTTAAATTTTCTACCTTTTCAAGTGGGTGACTAAAAGTGTGCTACAGTTTTCAAAATTCCCTTCGAAAAATTAGATTTTTTAGACTCTCAGATTCTCCCTTCCTATATAAACTACTAGTTATCGGTTTTATGAGTGGATACTTTATTTTATAGCATTGATTGCTGTTGTATGAGAACATGTTTTACTTTACGCAGAGTAAAGTAGAATTTCTTATTTACTAAAACTTATAAACGATTTTAACGCATTATCTGCGCCAACAGGTCAACTGGGTTAGGAATGTTTACACGCGGCTGTCACTACAATTGGATATTACTGCACACAATAAACATGTTAAGTACTTATAGGGTTTAAAGTAGGGCTGCTTAATTAATATTGATATCTAGAGTATTTTGTTCCGTGGTTGTCCCGCGTAGCCGGCTTTGATCACTCTGTGAGCGACGCAGGCCGCAACGCCAGCGCTCCAGGCAACCCAGTAGAACCGACTGCTTGGTGCGACTCAGCACATAAACATATGGATCTAGTGTAAAATGCAAAGCTGTAAATACATCAGCGATGATAAAGAAAGGATGATTTGCGGGCACACGTGGCGTCTTTATAGCCAGTGGTATAGCAATCTGCAAGTCTCAGAAACATGAACAAATACCTGTAGATTTGAGTTAGCTGCAATACTTACCATTTGTGGCATCCAGCAGACCACAAAGGTAATGCTCAGTATTGCCATCAACTTGGCAAACTTAATCTCATTTGGCGAGGTAGCTGCTGTCATGGTAACACTGTTGCTGTGATGGAATTGACGCGGTGGTGGCATGTTGTGACTGCTGCTGGTGCTATATTGGCTCTGATACAACGTCGTGCCGCTGCTGCTCTCCGCTTCAATGCTGCGTGAACTCTTCTCACGTCCCACCAGATCGTAGTTCATGTGCCGTGTGATGGTGCGACCACGTCCAATGATACACAGCACGCGTGCGACAAATAAATTGCACACCACAATGACAATGCACAGCAGGCTGCCTGTAAGCGTAATTTGTAAATAGTCTAGTGTTGCAACAAGGCTGCAGCCAGCGAAGGTTCACCTACCAAACACCATAAAGAGCACCGCATAGCTTTTATTTAAGAAGCCCGAGGCATCGCGATAACGCACACACTTTACATTATTTGGATCAGTATCGTCCATATAGGCGCCAAAACCAAAGAACGGCAAAAAGGTTATAACAACAGCCACCAGCACAAGTGAGTTCATGGACCTGCGTACCAGCTCATAGGTTATATGCTGTAAAAACTTTGTAAGCATAAGTCAACAAGTACGTAGACAAAGCTGCCACATGCCGCAAAATTACCTTGTGATAGAGAAAGGGTCGCGCCAGTGCCATCCAACGTTCAGCAGCCATCACTGTAGCTATACAGCCCGAGCTGAGACCAAAGAAACGCCAAAAAACATGTCCCGCACAGTCCAGATGCACAAAGGATTGGCGCACCTCCTCGGAGAAATTGTACTTAAGCAGCAGTGCCGTCAACATGCCCACTAGACCCACCAAGTTGTTTGTAGCCAAGCAGCTGAAATACATATAAAACATATTTCAAATTAGCTCCCTGGGATTTGCAGATTATGTTCTCAAGACGGCTTTAATTGAATTGAAATGTGTGCGTGACGTTTGCATTTGTCCTTAATTGGACAATTAAAGTTTTACGCACAATAAATATATTTAATGATGTCAGTTGTAATATTTATTGACTTCCTATATTGGTAAATGGAGCGATTCTATTAAGTCTGATGAAGTATGACTTTGGACTTTGCAGAAAGTTTAATACACTAATGGAATAATTTTAGTAGTTATGATAACTATACAATACTGTAGGAAGGCATAGGGTCTTAACCAAAAGCGTTTGGTTCAAGGAGTTACATAGTTCGTTGTAAGCAAGGTATTACTGGTGATCCTTCGGGTTTCCAAAATCTACTGGTAACAAAAAGTAAAGATTTTTCCCGTTAAAAGATTCCGTGCTGACATATTCAGCTTATTTTTACTTTTTCTCTGATTAGTAGAGAGTTAGCACTGCACAGACGCACATTTCCATCACCGTGTATGATGACTGATGCGGATGCTCTTTGAGAGTTAGTGAGTTAGGTACTCACTAATTACAATCCCTTTGACGCCAGTGTCAAAAATAAGCTATCATTGCTAAGGTGTGAACGAAACAAAGGATCCTGGAGGGCGGTATTAGGAACCAATTTTAAGCCAATCGGCCAAAGTTCATTTTTTCAGCTTTAAAAGGTTGGCTAGACGTATATCAATGGGGATGCAGGAGCTTCGGACTCCGCTCCTTGCGTGCATCGCACGTCAACTAACGTGGGACGGTTACAGTCGGTATACATATACCGTCTATACCCTGAACTTTTCTTAGTTTCTACTACAGTGTTCATCCGATTTGGCGGCGCATGTTCTTAAGAATATATCCTCTAACATTTTTGGCAACATAGATGGGTTTAAAAAAAGAAAAGACTGTGGTGACATTGAATATTGTTGGATACAAAAAAAATCGCGAAATTCTGTTGGCAAAATGGTAGCCAATATTAAAAAACTGAATGCAAGGGAAGAACAAGTTGCACCTTGTTGTAAAATTTAAACGCACAGACGGAGGGACATAGCAAAACCATTTCCTTTTGTCGTCCTGATTATTTGGTATAAAGTTTGTGGGGTCTTACTCGTTTCCTTTTCAAAGGGTATTGTGGAAAAAAAAATTTTTTTATATAAAAAATTTAAATAATGCTAAAAATTGAAGACCTTCGAAATATAAAAAATATATAAATATATATAAAAAATTTAAATAATGCTAAAAATTGAAGACCTTCGAAATAACAAAAAATTGAAATTGTTTGATACGCATGGTCTAGACCTATATGGTTGCATACGAATACTAGCTTCGGGCTAGTCGCCCATTCGTTTTTTTACTGTATTCAAAAACAGCAACGCAATTTATTTGACTCTAGTACATCTACCTTTCTATTGAGATTCCCCGATTGTAACTATCTTTAATACGAGATTAAAAAATGTAAAAAACTTAACTAAGTAAGTTTTATAGATTAAAAAAATACATTCAGGCGATCAAAGCAAGCAGATGACGTAAGATTTCTCGCCTTTCCCTAGCATTAAAGCAAAATTCTATTGATACATTATTGCGCTATATGGAACGTTTTAATTGAACAATTTATTGACTTTCAATAAAATATAAATATTTTTATAAATTATAATTGGTATTTAATGCAATCAAAAACGCCTTAAGAAGTTAAAAGAATTCTGTTGATACGGGCTTTGAATTCAATAAAAATTAGTCTATTTGGTGAATGAAAACACTTTCTATGCACAAAAGTGCTTTGCTTAATTTTAAAAGATTAAAAGGTGAATATTGATCGCATCCCGCAACCATTTTTCAGAAAAAAAAATCTAGTTTGCGCCAAATTTGTCATTAATACGTTGAAAATTGTACAAGGATAGGATTATTAGGATATTTCGGTCATTTTAGATAAAGCAAACATTGCGTTGTTTATAAGGCTTACATCATTCTACTTAAAATAAAGCAAATATATTAATGAAATAAAATTAAATATTCGGCCGTGCTCCGAAAAACAAATTCGAACATTTTATTCGGATTCGTTTTGATATCGAATGCTTTCAACAAAACGAATTTTTTATGTGGCTTGAAACCGAATGTTTTATTGCAAGAGGAATTAAAACGAGTTGTTAAAAAAAGTTTAAAAGTGTACGCATTGTAAACTGAAATAATTTTTTAAATATTCTTAGATTCTATTTATGCCAATTTTAATATTATAGTTGTTGATAAATAATATAACTATATTTCGGAATCAAACCAAAAAATAGCATGCACAACTCAAACCGAATTTTTATTAAAAATTTTCATATCTTGCATAAAAAAAATTTCCCTTCTAGTAGGAATATCATAGTCGTGGATAATTTCCCTCGAAAGGTGTAAAGCTGTGCTAACAATGAGCAGGGTAAAAATGAGTAGAAAATTCGGATTTGGGAGCACACAAAAACGAATCCGATTAAAATTGTTCGTTTTTTATTTATTTTTCCAGAGCACGGCCAATTACTACAGCGGGAGCGGGTTGGTGCACTCAATAGCTAAGCGAAGTGATGATAAACACTTTGGTATAAAGAAATTATGTTCTAGCAATCTTCCGAAACGAATAAGTTCACTCATACAAGGTCATACTGTTTCTAAACTTTAAATTATAAATGACAGATAACCGCAGAAAGTAAACTTAGCTAATTATTAGCTTAAAGGCCCATACGCAGATTTCGCACGAAATGTCAAAACTTCATATAAAAAAAAATATCCCAAAAAAGGGAATTTTTTTTTTATATGAAGTTTTGACAAAAAATATCCCAAAAAAGGGAATTTTTTTTTTTACAAGAAGTTTTGACATTTCGTGCGAAATTTTTGCATGCTGCGTATGGGCCTTAAAAGTTGAAAAATGGTTTTGGATCCAAATAAGCAAATTAAATAAATATTTCAAGTACGTTTTATGGTGCAATAAATTTTTCTCTATAAACGAAAATTCATTTGCACATTGCGAAAATTTTGTAATAACATTTAATAAAATTATATCAAGCAAAAAATTATAGCTAAATCATTCTTGCCTAAGTAGCATTACGTTTAAACGAAACAAAAAAAAACTGGGAGTGCACTTATATAATATAAATACACAATTTTATATAAATATGTACACGTATATGTGTAATCTAACGATGTAGCACAATGGGAAAATTCTGGGAATGCAGATGAGTCGACGCTTGTTCCCATTTATTTTTTCTCAATAAGTGTCGAACCAAATACAAATGTTCATCAATCAAAATCAAAGTTCAAAGACAATTACCGTTTAAGCTGTCTGTCACTTGAGTGCGCTCCAATTTCACATCACATTCCCCAAACTCCTGCAGTTAAAGGATATTTTCGGCATGTTTTTTTTTCGAATCAGGCCTGTACAAATTGGTTTGAGTTAAAATAAGTGCTGACTCGTTATGTTTGTGTTACGCATACGCACGGTGTGCCCAGCTTACCAATCGAAATCAATTTAGGCGCTTGTTAAATGCGAATCACGCAAAATTAATGCCTTATAAAAAGATGATGCAGGCTTAAAACCTAATATTATTTTTGCTTTGATATGTGATAGCATCAAAATCTATGTATTTTTTATTTTATATGGCTGAAACCTACAATTCACTTATGAGAACATATGTTGACAACCTTTAAGCTTACTCATTACAGAATGTAATAGAAAGTTAACGACCTTATGATAATCAGTTGGTTTTCTTAACTTCTTTTGAACCTATAACTAATACAGGCTTTATAAGCATTCTACAAGACACCCTCTATCACCGAGGGTACAAAAAAAAACAAAAACAATTTACTGTCTTTAGCTAAAGTTTTTATGTGTTTATAAAATTTTTTGGCTGGTTAAAGTGATAAAAAAACTGATATAAATATTATTTTTTATACGATATTGACGATTTTAAAAAAGGATTTTGAAAGGTAGTTAATTGTACTAGGTTTCGGACAGATGCTTTATTTTATGTCGCTAATTAAGAAATGGCACTACTTGGCAAAGGGTTCAAATACGATCATAATAATTTATTTAGGTAGGTATAATATTTTTTTACGATATTGACGATTTTAAAAAAAGACTTCGAAAGAGGGTTAGTTGTACCAATTTTTGGTCAGATGCTTTTTATTATGTCGCTACAAGTCAAACAAATGTATTACGTGGTGAAAGGCTTAAATATATATAGGGTGGGCCATTTGTTCGGTTGTTAAATGATTTAATGACTAAAATTAAGTACTTTTGAACTTGACATATGTCATATACACTTTGGACGGATATGTGCCGAATTTTGAGTTTTTAACAAACAAACAACAGATGACCCACTATGTATAAAAATGTATAATTCGCACTTTTGGATAAAATACAAAATGCCTTGCTTTCATGATCCCGGATATCATGAAGTTAATTTAGACTATAAGGACCAAATCGATAAACGAGTAAATGCTGATATTTTTTGCTAAACTTATGGTTTGCCATACCTTCTCCTGTAACACCTCTAGGCACATATTTTCCCATTTGGAATTTTTTTTTTATATGAAGTTTTGTCATTCCGTGCGAAATTTTTCATTCTGCGTATGGGCCTTAAGTTAAAATCCTTGCGCAACAAAAAGAATAAATAAATAAAGATTAAAAAGATGGATAAATATAAAACATGTTATTAAAAAACATTCGTGTTGTTGTGCCAAATCGATTTGATTCATGTTTACAAAATACAAGAAAGGGACTAAAACATGTGTTTAAAAAAAGTGATTGATAAATTTAAGGAAACTGCTTAAAAAAAATTATATTTTAATCTGATAGTTAAAAAAAAATTGTTTTTTTAATAAAAAATAAGCCGTAACGCGTTTAGAATGCAATTAAAATTTTTACTAAATTTTTTTTTGATTATGAAACGATCTTCATTTTAACTTTTATATATTATAATACCATTATGCTTTATTTTCTTCATAGTTTCCGCCAAAAGCTAGCTTAATTTTAATTCAGATTCAGTGTTTTTTTTTAAAATTGCGATTTTTCAAAAACCAAAAAAATTAAACGTAGTATATTAAAAATTTCTGACTGATTCAGAACAAATTATTACTCTATATAAATAAATAAAATAATTTGTATTGAAAAAGTTGAAATTGATATAAGAAAACGAAAATTTTTTTTGTGTCTGGTTATTTAACAAAAAAAAAAGAGAAGTTTAAAATCAATACCACGGCTCAGTTAAAGGAAATTATTACTCGGTTCAGTACAGAGTTGCGATTTTTCAAAAACCTAAAAAGTAAACATAGTTATAAAATATTTCCGACAAGTTCGAAATCGACGAAAATCAGCCAGAAAGGGTATACGTTAGCCAAGAGGTTTAAATCAAAATCTATTTTACTCAATGGTGTAGTAAGTAAAGAGCAAACACGTGTGAATTGTGAAAAACATTTGTCATCGACCATAATCTTTTTTGCGAAGTTTATAGAAATGAAAAGAATTTATAATGATTGGACTTAAGTAAATACACTACCCGAAATTCAATTAAGAACACCTGTTTTTATTAAAAAATATTAAGTTTTAAGTTATTTAAAAAGCATTTGTGACTCAATTCCGATTATTCCGAATGAACTAAAAACTTATCCTAAATAACCAAAAAAACGCTTGAAACTTCAAAAAGGATTAAAAATTTAAATTTACACTGCGAAATTCAATTAAGAACACTTTCTAAAAAGGAACAAAAATAAAATGTTTTGTAAAAAAAGAAGGCCAAAACACAAAGTTAATAGTTAGTCCAGACTGCCGACTTATTTATAACATCGAAAATTCGGGCTGGCACCCAAGGATCCACCTCAGGAAAATCTGAAATTGGGATTTGAGTCCATTCTTCGGTAACTGTGCTGCGTAGCTCCTGCACCGTCTGAAATTTCTACCAACATCGAAGAATAATGTAATATATTGCATATATTGTAGCTTGTAGCGATGACAAGCATATAGAAAGTTGTATATAGGTACTCCTATCAAACGCTTAGTTTAGCTTTGGATTTTTATTTTGCTGCCGACTGGGAAAACAATTAAATCCACATTGTCAACTAGAGAGTCTTAAAAGTTAAAACTGACTATAGCAACCAATGTAGAAATCAAAATAAATGCATAGCTTTGATAATATATAGTAAGTAAATGGTTGTGCATGCAATTGATAAGATACGTTTGGAATGTTTTGTGGCAGTATTTAAAAATTTTAATTGAATGTTTAGCTAATTAGCTAATAGACAACAACACTCATAAAATGCAAATAAATTGGTTCGTCAGACATAACTTAAAAACATAAACTAAACCAAAAGTTGAACAAACTTCAAACAATTGCCATGAACTCGGCCAACGCACTTTGTACATAAACAGAAGTGGCGCGCTATGCTTTGATGTAAGCCGTAGTATTTGCTATACATATATAGTAGTTATAGATACTTTTGTATCTGAGTGCAACTTACCGCAGCATTAATGTATATTTGCTGTTTTTGTTGTGCTTCTTGCGCGCCAAAATGACCAAAGCCAGAGAGTTACCAATCACACCTAGCAGCATAATGATACCACTGATCAACAAACGCTTGCGATTGGCATATAGCGCCATAGGCTTAACTGTGGTCAAATCCGTATCCATATGCTCGGTGACCACCGCATTGAGCAACGAGTACACAGCTGTAGCGGATGCCTCTGTCATTTTGGAATGGATTGTGGCGCTTAGTGTAATTAATAATAAAAAATACACTTAATTTGGCTGAAAAAATATTTTTGTACAGGTTTTTTTTTTATTTTTTCTCAAGTCCACAAACTTGTTTCACTTTGCAAAATGCGTTGCTTTAAATTTCCAATACGTTTTCACACTTTATGCATTTGTCCAAAGGAAAAACAGTTTCGGCAATTAAAGTTATAGAACGCAAGAGGCTAGCGTGACGCGCTAAGAGCAACACGTCTTGTGTACACCGCTTGGATCGAGCTGCCGTGACTGAATGCCGCCGAGTCTAGAGCCAGTAACCAAATGCAACTACTACTGAGTGACGTCGGCTGCTGCCAAAGCTCCTTGCCGATAGCAGCTACAACAACGACAACAGCAACTCAACAGTTGGCACACGCCGAGCAAGCGGCTCATCGACTGCTCGGCAAAGCGTTTCGCCATTGGTGGTCGTGCCGTTAATCTCCCTCTCGGACGCCCACTCTCCCAATATCTGAGACATAAAGCCACATTTCCCATCAATATACGCAGCGCGTGCCTCGCCGTAAATACACTACTCAACAAAAGAGTGCAATGATTTAGTGTGCAAAGATGATACAGGTTACTACAAAAGCGTGTTTATTTAAAGAAGCAAATATTTGCAGATTTTGTAGATATTACCGTAGTACAACCTGAAGACATGACTTATCGGTAGTAAGCACGAGCCGAACTTTTTAATGCTAGCCGAGTACTAGGCTTACTGCTTGTAAGAGATAAAGAGCTTCTGTAAAGCTGAGCTTCACTCACTTCTTATATGGGACATATACACCCATAGTTTACGAGGGTCGAACTCTCGTCGACAGCTCTTTCAAACATGGCCGAAACGTCATGGCAAACTTTGAGTATGTGATTGTCCCTCTCTATCAAACCGGCTACCCCCTCCTATGTTTAAAGTTCGAGTTGGGTAGTCAAATATGGGGTTTCGGGGCGCTAATCACGAATCTGGGGTTAGAATATCAAAATTACAAAATGGCGGACTTCAGAATGATTTGTTAAGTTTTCGGCGGCCAACTTAGGTCCGTCTTTTTGTAATTTTATTTTTCTCATTACTAGACTGGAAGCCCCAAGAAAGCAGACGAGTAGGACGGCCAAAAGCAACCTGACGGCAAACTGCCATTCAAGAATTGGCGCAGCAAAACATATCATGGGTTACAGCTAAGCAAACAGCGCAAAATAGAGTCCGATGGAAAGCTCTTATAGAGGCCCTAAGCTCCCAAGAGGAGTAAAAAAAAAGGTAAAAAGGTATCAAGGTGATTCCCCTTTCAGCAGGGTTAATTATTATACGTTCAAAGGGTATACTAGATTTGTAAAAAGTATGTTACGAACAGAAGGAGGCGTGGCAGACCCCAAGCCCCTATACCAAAATGAGCCATGTCCGTCAGTCCGTCCGTCTGTATGAATACATAGATTTCGGTTACTATAGGTACCTATAGGCATAAATTTCGTTCTGCACCAATAAAAATTAATTTCCCAATTGGAAAGTTCTTAGAAGGAAGATGCAGGAATATATTTTTATCCAGAAAAAGGGCAACGCCTTGAGTGCATCAAATTTGTTATTTGGAACTGGAAATCATGCTTGGAGTTCAAATCTCATTTAATAAGCTTGCTGAGCTTATGGTCAATGAGGCCAAATTCCTAATTACAATAGTTTCATTAAAAGATATTCGAATTATTGGATCCCTTAAAAAAGTATTCTCATTTCTCCGGCTACACTTGGGAATCGGCAGAAGCAAAAAAAAAAAAGTAGTTACATTTAAGGTATTTGTTTACTTGGTATTTAATTTTTATCTACTAATTGATGTTTAACTATCATTAAATAAGCATGACAACCTAATGGGAGATAAGAGAAAAATGCCCTATATGATTCATCTAATGTAAGTTAGCGAAAAAATCGAGATTATGATCTTTTCGAGCAGTGTTATGTCTCGATTCAATTATAAACATAGTAATTTCCCTTTTAGTGGGGCTTTTTTTTTCCTTAAGATGCAGTTGCAATAGATTTTTTGAACACAAATTGTAAAGCTGGCTATATGTATAATTGTAATAAACTCCCTATACTTAGAATTCGCCTTTCTTTAGTATTGCCTATATAAAAGCAAGATCACTGCTAATGGACATTGACCCAACGTTTTTGTAGGAGCCAAAAACTTAACTTAAGGCCCATACGCAGCATGCAAAATTTCCGCACGAAATGTCAAAACTTGATATAAAAAAAAAATTCCCTTTTTTGGGATATTTTTTTTTATATGAAGTTTTGACATTTCGTGCGGAATTTTTTCATGCTGCGTATAGGCTTTTAGGAACAATATTGCGAATACGAATGTAAATTGTTTCACTTATAATAATAAAACGAAAAAAATAAAGTACTGCTTTTTGGGAGAGAAGAATAATACCCAAAACAGCAGGTAGCAAGTAAATCAACTTAAGATCACTTACTTCTTTATACCATATCTTTCTATCTGTATGTGCACTTGCATTTCAAAGAGCACAGGGGCTAGGAAAGGCGCTTGATTAAAATATTAAACTGGCCAAGCTCCGCATGTATTTATTCGGATACAAAAACCGAGGTAGCAATACAAATTAATATCGACAAATAGCAGAAAAATGCGAAAACGTGACTTGAATGTCTAAATTCAACGTGAATTAAGTATTCATAATTTAGTAAGGTGCGAAATTGTCTAAAAGTTAATTGTAGGAGTAAAATATTATTAAGACTAATTAAAAATTAAACGATGTAATCGTGTGGAGAAGAGAAGTAAGTGCTACTGCTGGATTTTTTTACTGCGCATGATACAATGAATTTTGCAAGGTATCGCCAAAAAGTGCTAGAGTTTAGCTGGTTAAATTTTCATATGGTAGCTATATAAAATAGTAGACCAATTTTTATCAAACCTTACATAAATATTTAGTCTAAAACTAAATTCAACTGGCATTAATTTAGTCACGATATTTTAAGAAATTAAATATTATTATTTATCATTATAAAAACATATTTTCAACATGTTTTTATGTGTTTCATATTAATCTACAGATTTGTATAATATTTGTTCAAAATTTCCAAATTGGTACACTATTTCAAATAGTTAAAATTTTACCCGCGCTCACTTTTTCAGAGAGAAACGAATAACAAGCCTGCGCATTACGTAACCTTTTAACTGTAGGATCATGTATGCCAAGAATTCATATGTGCAAATTCTCGAGCACTAAAATTTCTAAATTTATAGCAGGGGTCGTAACTCTAATAATCTTTAGAATACAAATCATCAAATTATTTTTTTTTCATCAAAATTGCATAATAACGCTTATTTTTTAACTCTAAAAATAAAAACTATGAAATAATTTTGAAATGCCAATTTTTATTTAAAAATTGCAAAAAATAAGAGTTACGCTTGATTTTTTTGATAAAAGTTTATCCTTAATCCGGCGAGTACTTTAAAAATTATGATAGGCTATAACCTGCATTTTTATCCAAAACACTTTTTTCGCTTTGATTTTTTTTAACTGTATAACTCTTATGATCGATACCTGATTCAAAGCAACACTTTAAACAATATAATAAAAAAAAATATTATACATTTTCAAACAATATTTGATTTGAAGAGGTCTTTGTGCACTCTAGGCAGCAGATCATATCTCAAGTTAGCGTATTTTTTGGTCGTTATTTTAAACCATAGTTTCTTTTACTTATATAAATTTATATATTCAAATATATATATTTTGTTTTTTGTTTTTTTTTTATTAGCTACGTTATTAATTATTGTTTACTTATTACATTTAATGGTTTAATTTCCAGATTTTGCACAAGATCAAAGAAGTCCGAAACTACGATATGCATTGTGAATGCCAAATAATGCAAAGAATTTTATTTTATATTTTGCGGAAGTGCATTTACTGCAGTTGATAGTTTGCTTTTACACTACTCAACTGGGCATAGCCTTTTTTGGTAGGACAACGATGCGTATGTGTAACTTAATACGTAAAACACGGAACAATCCAATTTGTGCACAAATTGGAGGTCATGCTGTGTAGCTTTATCAAAATTTATGGGTCCACAGAGAATATAACCAAAAGGACGTCACGGCGTGATGCGGGTATATCAAAAAAATAAAACAACCTATTTTTGGTTAAAGTAAATGTTTGTTTGCCAAAGTCAATTTCTGTGGAACTTTCACCCTTTGATTAAGTATTTCTGTGTCATCTATTAATTGTGTGTCTGAAATTGGGTTGAATTGTTGTCTAATGCGACAGCAACTATAATTTTTGGTGCCTGAATGGTATAAGCTGTGTATAAGTCTGTCTGACATGGCCTGCCTTTTATTTGGCGCAAGTCCTTAGAGTCCTATAAAAGTGCGTTGAACTATAGTCAAGCACACAAGGAGTACACTGAATTTTTGCAAAATTAAATTAATAAATAAGAATATAATAAGGCTTTTGTGCTAGAAGCATTAAATTGCTTGATTTATATTTATGATAGATACAGTCTAGATGATGGGTTTTACTCTATCTATCATACTCTATATATATGTAGATGACGCACTGTCTGGCTGAGCTATGTTAGCAGGCTAGGTCATCCGAAAAAATAGCATTACAAAAGTTAGCGTGCACTTGTTTAAAGTGCATAGCAGTACGGAAATTTAGCTTAAAACTTATAACTTTATCTTTAAATAATTTCTTTGGAATTACACTTTTAAAAAGTGTCTACTGATAGCTGCGTCAACACAAATAAAACAAAGCAATACAGTTGGCCAACTCGAATATTAAATACTCTATAGCTATTTTGGCGACAAAAAAGAGTAAGCCCAAATTTAATTACTAATTCTAACACAAGCAGTCTTTTCTTCACTTTGAAAACTAAGCAGTGCAGTACAGCGCAAAATTACAGCTCAACAAGCAGTGCTCTTTGTGTTAATTCTTTTATTGTAACTTTTGCATTTTTATAGCTTCTATTTATCAACCAACTAATTAATAAATAATAAAAAATTCTTCTGAGGTAAAAGTACCTGGATATGCACACAATGCAATAAACTTCATCTGCGTAATGACTTAGTTTATATTCTAGCTTTAATCTTTAGATATGATACATCGAACTGGCTATCTATTCAACTTACTGCGCAATATTTTAAAACTTTCGAACCATTGCTTAGGTTATAAAAATGAGTGAAACAGTCGTGACGGTGCACGGCTGTGCGATACCTTGCATTTATTTATTTATGGTATACTGGATAACGTTCCACATTAATGTGTGTGGTATAAATAAAATTTTATGATAATTTTTTAGGACTGAAGCTTAAAATGCTTTCTGCGGATCCAGGATTTGGTCTTGGGGTTCTTACACTTCGAAGTTTATATATATTAGAGTTTGTTAAAAATTGTCGCGATCCAAAAACCGCCCGTGGATCTGCTAAGACAGACAGGATGCAGGTTGCATGCAAGGATCATTGTCATTAACTACATTTGTAATTATACACTTTGTGGAATACACCACACCTTTCTCTGGCTGTTACATTTGCATACATACACTTGACCTTTTGATTACAGGGTATTATTAACACCTTACTTAATAGTCAGTTTTCAAGCTTTTATTGCTGGGAAAACAACAAGTTACTAGTTCTTATATTTGTAAACATTTGTAATAACAAAAACTAAATGTTTGTTCATTGTAAAACTCGCATAAATCAAATATTTTACATGATAGTCATACTTTTAGACGCAACTACAGTGTTCGCTCGATATAGGCAACAACCGGAAGAAATTATGTGCCTAAAAGGTACGGCTTTCCCATAAAGTAAGCATTTAAAACTTGTGGTTGATTGCTGCTTACTATTAAATAGCTAAAACAATGACTTCTGCTATTTAACACTTTCCAATATCAATCTCGGAAAGTTTCAAAACCAGGGCTACACACCTTAGCATTTCCTTGAGGCTTTCGGGTCTCATGTTAAATTATAAGAAGTTAAGGTTAACTTTTAGTAGCCCCTTTAATGAGATATCCAATTATTTTTATTTTTTTTTTCCTTAAATTCCATTTTATATTTCGAACTTCTTGAAAAATTTAGAATTTTAGTGCAAAAGTTAAATTTTTTCAAGCTCCTGTAAATACAGAATCCCTAGTTATTTTTAAAAGAAATTGTTTACAATTAATTTATGCCCTGTATCCTTAAAAATACCATTGATTTTCAAAAAATATCAGCCAAAGACGTCTGTCTTTTTTTTTTCATATGCACAACTAGAGCTCGAAGGCCATAACAAATAGGGACTCATTAAATCAAAAGACGCGCCCTAAACATTTTATAAGCCAATAAATTTTGTATCTAGATTCTAGAATCATATGAGCCTAACAAATAACCCAATGTTGATCTTTTATCGTAACCTTGGGTAGCCTTCGTTTAAATATACATATGTATCTTAACAATGCATGAATTTCAGTTTATTAAATGAAAATTCAAAAGAACTTTCTATCAACCTTCAAATCGATGTTTTCGTTTATTATTTATTATTCATCAAATGGAAATTCGAAAGAACTTAAGAAAATGCGCTATAAATAAGTTGTAATGACTTATGTTAAACTTACACTACCGTCACAGTAATTTATCATATTTACTAGGTATATATTTAGAGTGCTTCTCAATATTGACTTAACATTGGTTTAGCAACCAAGTTTGGATTCCATAAATCAAAGTCAATGAACTGGGCTGCAGTTGAGCACGCTTGATGCGTCCAAGTGACGACGACGTGAACTGCATACTATTTGAGAGCCAGAGATGAAGGTCGATATTGTGCATTTTTGTGCAAGTATAGAAAATTCAAAATAAATTAAATTACACAGAACGACACAATACGTATACACTCCTATATCGGTGGCCACATCCGCAAAAAATCACACACATGTGTTCAAAACATTTTTTGGGAGCTGAAAACTGAAACGGACGGCATCGCTCAACACAATTTAAATCTGGCTTCTGGAATTTTAAAGATCTTAAGCTCTCTTGTTAAATATAGGGTATCCTACTGTCGCGTATACCATTAGCCAATATTCCGACTGATCCAAATACTATTTTGCAAAATTTAAGAAGCGCTTTATATGCTTTGAGCAATAAAAAATCACTTCATGACAAGAATAAAAATGTAAAGTAGTAATAAAAAGTCTAAGCTTGTCAAAAAACAAGTTTGGTTGTATCTTACATTTACATATCGCAATATGTCCTTTAAATAACACACTCTACCCTAAAAAATCTAAACTAAGCTGAAAGCTGTTCACTAGTGTAACAAATGTCAACACACTACTAAAATGTGCATACTATTTGCAGACACTCTCAATATGACACGGTTAAGTAAAATCTATCGATGCATCCAGCCAATGAACAAAGTACATTGCATAAAAGACAACTGGCACATTGATAATTTGCATGACAAACAAACAAGAACTTCAATTCAATTTGCAAGATAGACACTGCAGCCAGCAAAAAATCAGATACAGAAGACTGATTTATGCTCGTCGTTAAAAAACCAACAAAAATTTACTTTGCCAAGTTTAAAAATTTCTTAACGACGACAGAGCTGGCATGCTAATGGCCGTATAAGAAAAGATATAAATGTATTTACCTACAAACATGCACATAGACATATTTTTTTGCAAAAAATAATCAATAAAGCAGCAGCAAAGTGCCTTAAGAATAGAAATTAAATAATTGTGTGAAAAACGTGTATGACCAAAAACAAAACAATGAGAGACAATAAATAAAATTAAAAGTTATTTAGAATTACAAACACGAAATGCTCAATTGTTCTATCATAACAACAAAATTTTAGGCGCAAAGCAAAAAAACAAGATACAAAAAGTAAGAGCGCTGTGTATAAATAAAATGCAAATTGTTTTGCCGACTTTAAAACGTTTTAAAGCACAAATAGCTATAAAATGAAATGCGACACAGATACATGGCAAATTTTTTGGCGCCTTTAGGCGTTGAGGTATATATGCTCTATATATACAATATTTATTTATTCACTTATATGTGTATAAGATATTCGTTTTTGCTGTTTTTTTCGATTTTTTTTAAACACGTTTTGACGTTTAATGCACAGTATTTGGGTTATAATTCAGTTGCTAAATGACTAAAACATATTTGTGACTTACATAAGATCATTATGTGTAACCAGCAAAGGTTGCGTCTAAAAACTATAAGCTTTCAAAATTTCGTTAAGATGCGTTATGCCTAAATAAGCATAGTTATATGTATTTTTTATAGTAACTTATAATTAAACTTAAAAGAACAAAAACTTAGGAAACGTTTGCTTTAGTAATATTGCACTAATCTTTGTCAGATTCACAACTGCGTGAATTCTATAAATTATAGGCTAATAAAAACAATTTACAAACAAGCGCTCATAACCATACATATACACACACGTACGTACAAATGGCTGTTTGTATATACGTATGTTTACATCAAAGGTATTAACAATCACAGCACACAATTTACTTATTGGTTATGTTTTTTATAAACATAAACTCATAAAAAATTTGGCATTTATATTTCTATATCTTTGTCTATATGCGACTGCAAAAGTTATAAAGCAATTGTTTATCCTCGAAATGATAAACATTATTAATATGACGCAAGACACGTCCATCAATTAAATGACGTGCATAGTGCACAGCCTCCATGCGATCCTTTGAAAGTCCCACTTCAATAAGCCAGTCCACAAACTCGCTGCCATAGAAAACCTTACGATAGACACGTATGCGCCATCTGTAATAAAAAAGATAATTAAAGATTATATATAAACAATATAATGAGTTGAAATACATAAGACATAAAACCTTTGAACACAATTAATGATTAAAGAAGTGATAGAAGTTAAAAATATTAGGAATCGGTATTAAAATTATGAAATTTTCTATGCGAAATTAATTGGCGCGCTTTAGCATTAATGAAGCATATGCGTTAATACCGATGCAGATTTAGATTTACCAAACGATACTTTGAATACGCTTTTACAAAGTGAGCTGAACCATGCATGATTTCTCCCAAAATAGTTTGTCATATTTAAAAAGCCAAATGCTTTTTCTCACCCTGCCTTAAAACCTGTAAGAATCCGTCTTATGAACCGATTCTTGTAGCTCAAAACCTCGATAGGTATCCACGTCAACTTTTGAGCTGTTTGCCAATGAGTTGCAACAAATACATCGCACCCAACTGAAAAAGTGTATTAGATTAACCGTTTCCGGTTTTAGACTATTTGTTTTCAGTCATCTAGATAAGTGGCAATCGAAATGGAAATTCTAAACCGAACTGAACTTTTCAAATTTTGAGGTTACATTTAAAATAGCTTTCATGTTATAAAATTTATACCTTGATTTGTATTTATCTCAAATGCATACAACAAAAATTATATAATTCTCAATTTATAGTTAGAGTGCGTTAAGTGCAGCTAAAAGATAATTCAAAGTTTTTAGAAATTATAGCTTATTTTGTTTGATAGATTCTACATCGGTTAATATTGGTAAAAAGAAAAAACTTTTATCCGAACGCAAACCGAAAATTATACAATGTTACTTTTTTCACACCTATAACCGCAAGTATAATTAATGCCGAAACCGATTTAAGTTCTGTATTAATTTCTCGACTTCTAAAACAAACATTTACCTTCTATCTTCGGCAATATCCTTTTTGCAATTCTCCAAATGATGATTGCGAAACTGCTCGCAAATGATTTTGGTTTCGGGCTGTAAATTAGACCAATGCGGCAGAATGACAACATTGGCACCGTACCTAAAAAAATATTCTTAATTAATAACTGCCATTTAAATTGAGAATATAAAAAACTTACCATAACTTGCGCCACATTTTAATCACAGGGCTTAAGAGCTCGCCAGTATCGCTTATAAATACAGCCAAAACAATTAAACTCTGGCCAAAGTTAAGAAACGCATCGAGGAAACTCAATTCCAAATAGATGCCCGACATGCCCTCCATAATCAATGTCCATACGGACACAGCCAGACCAACAAACATGGAGCACAGCAAAATAATCAACAAAACTGTATGCTTTAATATTTGATGTTCATCGCTGTCATTGGCATGTTCCAGAGGTTCTAGGCCACGACGCGTTTGATCCTCATAGCGTTCTATAATGTTTTGACAGTTTTGACGCGAAGTGCTAGGTCCACAGTTGTAATTGGTGCTACACATTTGATCACGCAGGCTGTAAGAGGCAAATAAAATAAGTTAAAAATGATTTTTAGCATTAAGATGTCTTGTACTTACTCCCCCGTTGTTGGCGCAGTTTCAATTTGATCTAATTCATTTGGATTTAGCGCATTGCTGCGTCCACGATTCAACAGATCCTCTATATCAACGATTGCAGTGGTCGCAGTAGTAGGTGTGGAAACTGTTGAACCGGAGCAACAATTGCCATTGCCCGAAGCACAGCCAGTGTTGCCATTGCTGCGTGTTGGCGGTAAACCAGCAGCTGTGGGTATCATTTCATCATCCGAAGAAGAACAATAGTGTGTGTTGGCCACGCTGCGACGCTGCAGCGAGTTATCTGAACTGGTCAGCAAATTTACCGTCGAAATTGTAGAGTGCAAGTCCGAGATTTCTGTTAGTAGTTTTAAAGTTTAAATGGTAAGTTGAAGGAATAATAACACAAAACCTACCTGAATCTGGATTGGACAATTCTCTCGCGTAGCCTAAATATTTCTGTTGTCGCTTCTTGTAGCGTTCATGTAAAACCAAGCTGCCCACGGTAACTAGAAGCAAACAAAAAAGGAGCATAAGTTAAATATGCCTAATAGTCGTAAAAAAAACGTTTATTTAAATTTATATTCAGATTGAAAACTTTTGGGGCATCATTATAAAACACACCCAGCACACGTTGTCTTATTTTTAGCTACTGCCAGCGGTTGCATTATAACACATGCAAAACGCTGCCACAAAGTAGCCAGTTTACACAAGGGGCGTGGAGTGTTGCATATTAACTTATCAATAGCAAATAAATTTCTCATCATATTTAATTATCAATTTATACCAATGAATTTTAAATAGTACATTTGGCGCACCTATAAAACACATGACGAGCATAAACACCGAGATAGCCGCTTGTGCCGTGCCATACTGAAAACTGGGATTGTGCTTTTCATTGGATAAGACATTCGGATCGAAGGCCAGCAATAGTGCTGAGGTGATAGCCGGAACGCCCCAAGCAAATGCAAGCTGTGAATAAAATTTAAATGATTAATAGAGCAATCTTGAGTTAATTGGCATGAGAGTAAGACTTACCATATAAGGCCAGAGCTTGAGCACAAAGCAAAGGCTGCAGCATTGCAGAAAGAGCAAAGTGATGGCCAAAATGGCAGTCCACAAGCGTGTGCTATAGGTACCAATGTTGAAGAGGAAGAATTGAAAGTATAATGGCCAACGTTCTGCACTTTCCAGCTTGGACCAGAGTATAATGCTTATGCAGCACATGAGCTGTTAGAAAACAAAATTTATTAAAAATTGTAATTTATAATTATAATATAATAAAACTTCGTTGCTTGCTCAACCATTCTAAACTAAGTAAATAAACCTTTTTACTTTAATTATTTTAATAAATGTGCTTCAAACTCCAGTTACCAACCAGCAGGTTTAAAATTTTTGAGCAGGTATATACATAGATCGAACCTGAACGTATTGCAAACTATAATATTAAAGTTTAACTCCATAAAAGTTAAACTGTGCCAAATCAAACCGAACGTTTTGCATACCCTTCTGATCCTAAAAAGACTCAATGGCTTATAAAAGTGTCTCAGCAACTTTCGCTACAAAATAGAGACTGCAATAATTATATTTACTATAAGAGCGCAAGCTACAACTGAACAAAACCGTTGCAAAAAAGGATACCTTAGTGTTTTAGACCCTGATGGAAGGTTTAATTTTTGGTAGAATGTTCAAAAACGATATAATCCAGCAGTCTTTTCTGCCTATTTATAAGTACAAACTTCTTATTATTGCAAAAATTTTACAGAATTGTCAAAACCATAAATTTTTTTATAAGCTGTACTCAAAGTTTTTGCTTTATGTGTCCTTGACTAGAAATTGGTGCGTATTTAAATTTACCTGCGATAAGATCAAGCAAAAGGTAATTCGCTGCGGCATGCGTCTAAATCGTTTAGTTACAACAAGCAGAACCAACATCAAACAACATGCAGCTGCACCAGCAATGCTTATATCAAAGGAAAACACATCCAACTCGTGCAAATAATCCATGGGCTTCAAGTTGGTCAACGATATCATCTTGGCAGAGATGAACATAAGCGGCGCAGAAATAAAGGTACAAAGTACCATACCACGTGCAATCTAAAGAAAAAATTGACGTTTAAAATGCATTAACGTAGGGTTTTAGCCATTGCTTACCAATTCCACTTCGATATTATAATGTGAGGCAATAACAAAGGCGCCAGGTGCCGCCGGAAAGGTTCCATAGAGAAAACCAAATGAGCTCAGCTCTGTTGTATCATTGAAGTTCTCGCCCGCTTGCATAAAGTTGACAGTTTGACGGCAGACCAGCGGTAATACAAGACTGCAGAAGTATGTATAATTAGAGTATTTACTATACGTTTAATATTTATTACACTTACATCTTGACCAATATTAAAACTCCCGGCAGCAATAAGCCCGTGCTTTTACGTTCATTGCCTGGACCACCTACAATTTTAAGACCCAATAGGAACAATGCTGTGGCCGAAAAACTTTGGCCCAAGGTACGCAAAGTGCTGGCCACAATTTCAGGCAAGCCCTTGGGGAAAAGGAAGCCGCCCATTACACCCAGCAGTGTCATTAGAAGCAATGGATTGAAGAAAAGCGACTTGAGAGTGTTTAAAACCAGAATGGTGCGTTCACCAAAACATTGCCTTGGCTTGTTCATTTGCTCAGCAGGACAGGTTTCCGGGCAAAGAGGTGGATTGAGCACCTGTAACAGAATAAAGAATAATTAGTTAGTCTTAAAAAGTTTAAAGTATAAAAACTTGTATACCAACTATAATAAGGTTCAGTATTTGACTATTTGCAGTTTTAATCTTTAAAAAAAAAAACAACTCTGGCTTGGTTTTAAGTCTCTTCACATGTTTTTAATGAACTGCATTGCTAAGAACTATTGTGGCACCTTCTAAGCTTATAGCTTGCCTAGTAGTTTAAGATAACCTCAATTATCGGGAATATGATTCGGCGAGCACCGAAAGCTAGCCGTAGATGGCAACTTTTTCGTTATGGTGACGTGACTGTCTACTGTAAGTATTCTTCCTAAGATTTGCGAATTCGAGCCCACAAACTTGTAGTCTACAATGTTTTGTTAACTAGAATCCTAATGAAGTTTTTGTTCATTCAAATGATTTTCTTAGCCCTATTTAAGTTGTAGGAATCTAGAAGATTCAGGATCTAGATACAGCTCTGGCGCTTTTAGATGTTTGCATTAGAGTTTTGTAAAAGCTCGTCTTCTCGTTCATAGCTGGAAATGTTTGTGTGACTAGAGACCCAGCTGTGTGAAAGTTTCTTTCCTTGCCTAAAGGGTTCCATTAGAATCCCGACAAACCCTACAACTTAGCTTATGATATTTGAATTCAGGTAATTAAAGTTTATGTACTTAGCTACAATAAACCAACAGAGCTTGAGAAAGACGTGAGAGGCACAATTCTGCCTGCAAACAGTATCTCTTCTAAACCTTTTTGAAAAGTTAAGACAGCTTTCTTATTGCAAACGACTTTTGTGAAAACTACTTACCGCTTCTTCTTTGTTCTTAATAATTTTTGAGATTTCCAATAGAACTAGACCAATTGGATTGAGTATTGCCAATGAAATGGGCGCCATGAGATATAAATAAGAGGCATATTCTGGATGCACATCCTTATACAAGGCGGTTACTAAAAAAAAGCATATACATAGTTACAAAAATATTCTTTTATATTTTATAATTTGACTTACGTATGGGATAGCCAATAGCGAAATCATTGCTCTGAGTGCAGAATATGGCCAAGAGACCTGCTCGTGCATAGTTTAAGGGTCGTACCACCAATAAGCAGATAATCAAAACCGCAAAGAAAACTAAAGCCTTGGATACAAGCATGGCCAGCAAGAATGTCCAATTCACAGCCATCCAGTTGAGCTCCACCAGCGATAGAAAGATTAACGAGGGCAGGGCAAAGGTGCCCACAAATGTGCCCAATCCTTTAGTTTCCGCATTAGTCACGATTTTGAAACGTCCCGCAATGTAGCTGCAAAGAGGGGTACACTAAATTAAACAAAATGTAGGTATATAATGTATTTAACAAGAACAAAAGCAAACAAGCAAAAGTCCAAATTGATATGCAAATTGTTTCGCGCCAAGCACCGACTACGCTTTAATACGCGGAAATATGTGAGAGAGGGGCTTGGAATATAAACACGAGTCAGCTGACTAGCACGTGATGTTGTTGTCACACGACCAAAGCGACACGAAAACAAACCAGTTCAGTAAAGAGTCAAGAGTCTTGACTAATCAACTTGTTGATTGTCACTGGTTGTTGTTGTTTTTGTTATTGTTAAGCTTGTTATTATTGTTGTTAAAGTGTTGCATTTGTAGAGGCAATTTGTTAATGTCTCGATTACCCCCCAAGTGTCTGTCCGATTGGGGCGTGTCACTGTTTGTCTCGTTTTTTAATTTGTTTATTTATTTACTTTTTTTTTTTTTAAATTAGAGTACTTTTCCCCCAAACCGGTAAGGAAACAAAACTAGTCTGGGAACCTTTAAATGCACAAATAAATTTATTTAATTTATGCTCAACACAAGTTGTTGACTTTCTTGCGGGTAAGTACCCGAGAGTAATTTTTTTCTTGGAAACAGTCAACATTAATATATTTGAGTAACTTGTGCGAGGGTTGTCTTTTATATTTCCGGTTCTGTATGACTAATGATGACCATGACTTGCCACTTGCATCAAAAACTTTGGTATTTTTTAAGACAAACGTTCTCAGAACTTTCTCTGTTAAGAGCGTTTCTTATGCCTGTTCTAGATTTCGATTCCGACTTATCGATTTGAAAATGCAGTTATCGTTAAAGTTGTAACTTATCGAAAAAAGGTACAGTACTCTTTGGGAGAAACTGCATTATTGTATCGAAAAAATCGGAAACGAAACCCAGAACTGGTATGCTAATTTTTTTTATGTTATTATTTGAGAGACCAGCATATAATCAAATCAATATTGTATAAACATCTAAAGTTCAAGATCAACCGTCTATTAAAGGCTGGAGTCAATTGTTTTAAGTAAAATACGTACGAGATATCTTAAAAAACGTTTATGACATCCATGACGTACTATGGATCTATACATATAAACCCGAGATAAAAAAGGTCTTAAACCTTTTAAACTCAAATCCAACAAGAACTGTATGTTTTTAAAGCACTTTAAAGCCAATGGTTAGCAATTTCTTTGGAAAATAAAGTCAAGTGACTAAACTTTCGTTGGAACAACGTGGGATGGTCAGTTCTGCAGGGTAATCAACCAAGTTCCCCAATCAACTTCCCTAGAAATTTTTGAGGAACTACGTAAAACCAAACGCCGATAGATACAATCAGTGCGGATCCACAGAGGGTTTTGGGGTGCGGAACTAGGGATGCGCGATACCGATCCGATATTTTGAATATCGAGAATATCGAGGTCGAAACTGAATATTCGATACCGATATTTTGGTTCTCGATTAATCGTCGATCCGATACCAATTTGCTTAGTATCGGTTTCGAGCTAAATTTCGTGTATCATTTAGCGGTTGAGTGGACACCGTCAAAAAATGCGAATAAAATTTAAATAAGAAAAAGTTTATATCTTTCTTACTTTCATTTTATAACCATTATCTGAATTTATTATGATTGTTCGGAGCAGCCCATTAGCTGAACAATGATCATTAGAAAAGTTTGCTTTCTTTGTCGATATCCTCGATTCGATTTCTTTTTCGGGAGAATCGAATCGGTATCGAGGTTTTTGGAATACTCAATACTTCGATTCGATTTTTTTTTTCGGTATCGAGCATCCCTATTCGGAACCCCCCCTCCATAGTACGAGAAATGGGTTGAAAGTGTTTTGCAAGCTCTGATCAACGAGTATGAAATTAGATAGAGTGGAACAACTGGCCGTTACGAACAATTTTTCAGCGAGTATTGAGCAATTATTAGGATTTTGATCGGGTCAGCTAGCAGTGGTATTTTGCATGCGTGCAAAGAGCATGGCAGAAACACCCGAACGCCGTCGTCTGTACTGCTCTTATGTGTGAAGTTGTTGTTGGCTGCTGTGTTGCATATTTTGTTTTGGATCTTCATTCATATTTGTTTTTCGCGCAACTAGCAAAGTGTGCGTATGCATGAATATGAAATCAAGGGGCGGGGGGACATCTGAGGTTTTTTCCGTGTATTTGACCGAAAGGCAAATAGTTTTGAGCAGGTAGTAATTTTTTTGTACGTTTGATTCTTAATACAAATTTAATATTTTATTTCTGCTGTATGTATATGTTGTTTGTCAAAAGATGGCAAAAATTATAATAAATTTTTATAATATTTAAAAGAATACATACTTCTTGTTTATAAATGATTTTTTAATCATTTGCTTTAAATGGTGCAATTTCAAAAAAAATGTATGGGATTACATTGAACATAAAAAATTAAACCAAACTAACCCCTCTCAATATAAAATTCTAAATTTTTAATTAGCTTGCAATCTATTTTTCGCCATTTTAGAAAAACAACTTTGAATAATTTTCTATGACAATTTTTTTTTTTATTGCGACCTGGGATCCGCATCAAAGTTCAAATTTTATAATTGACGAAATTTTGGGAAAAAAAAGTCGGGAGATACTTGTACAGATCTGAAACTGATTTGGTGCAACTATCATCACTGATGAGGGTGATGATATAGGTTTGGGACCCTATATGTCTTAAAACTAGTTTTCAAGCGGCAGGTGGTTGCTGTAGTTTTTGATGATATTGTTTTGCTAAAAAAGTTAGATTCATGTTTTTCAGATAAAAATTATTGGCAGTAAAATAAACTATCAAATACAACATAAATCAAGGTCATTGATTCAAAGTTTAAAAAATGGATCGTTCAAGGTGTTTTTCGCAAAATCTGCTCCTACCGAAAAATCGGTAGGACTTTCGCAAAAATATCCAAGCACTCTATTGAGGGATAGGTCATTTCCTAGGACTCATGTCCTCTATCACTTTCCTTAATTAACAGTATTCCAGCAAACGAACGAATAAGCCGCTTGCAAAAGAAACTGCTTCTACGCCGCCTACTTGCGTGGTATCAAACCAAAAAGCCGCCGGCAAAATATCCATTCCTTGATCAAAATTGATTTGCCATCGAAAAAGAATAAACTAAAAAAGTCTTTGAAGCAGTGGTCGGCACAAAATACACTCACATTTTTTTTGCGTATGTATTGAAGTTTTCTCTGCCGCAGTGACGTATGCGACGCTGACGTTGCTCTACGTTGCTAAGCAACAGACACGCAATTGATGGTGCGTGGCTTCGGCTCTTGTTGTTGTTGTTGACGTCGAGCAACGTCAGCGTCGCAATACGTCACTGTGGCAGAGAAAATTTCAGTACAAAAAGCACACACATATGCATGCGTTTTGTGTATAACACATGACGTGTGTCGACGTCGCCTTAGCCTATGCGCCAGAGATAGGGCCGTGCCGACCACTGCTTTGAAGTAACAATACACTTAGTTAGGAAACAAAGTAGAGTTTAGGCACATTTGAATGAAAAACTAAACTATTAAATTTGTATTTTTTTAATACTCTTAACAAAGAAAAAAATCTTTTGTTGAGCAATGTTAATACATATTTGTATACATATTAACATACAAAATAGATCTTTTTTTTTATCATATAAACAAGAAGTATGTACTCTATTAAATATTACAAAAACGTATTATAATTTTTAACATCTTTTGACAAAAAAAAATAAAAATTTTTTCATACATTTAAAAAAAAAACATAAATAAATGTGTTTTATTTAAAAAAAAAACATAAATAATATTTTTTTTATTTATTTATTATATATAAATTTTATTTTCTTAAACATTTTTCAACCGAATCGATTTGATTAATTAAATTAAATATTTTTTTTAAGAAAATGTGTTGGTTAAAAAAAAATTAAATATTTTTTTTTAAATAGCCCCATTGGCAACTTAGAATCAAAAAACAATTGGTTCAAAAATATTCTGTAGTTTAGTCTCAATTAAAAAAACGAAAAACACGTTTTTTTAAAATTAAACCGCAACGCATTAAGTTTAAGATCTGAAATTTTGTGAAATATTTTTTTTTTTTTGGATTATGGATCGAACTGCATCATTAGTTTTCAATAATCGCTGGGGACAGTTTTCAGTACCTTATCCAGTTAGACCCTTTAAGAATCAATTTTGAATAGCATACAAATTGTCCAACGTACAAAAAAAAATACTACCTGCTCAAAACTATTTGCCTTTCGTCAAATACACGCAGAAAATTTCACATGTCCCCCCGCCCCTTGATTCCATATTCATGCATACGCACACTTTACTAGTTGCGCGAAAAACAAATATGAATGAAGAACCAAAACAAAATATGCAACACAGCAGCCAACAACAACTTCACACATAAGAGCAGTACAGACGACGGCGTTCGGGTGTTTCTGCCATGCTCTTTGCACGCATGCAAAATACCACTGCTAGCTGACCCGATCAAAATCCTAATAATTGCTCAATACTCGCTGAAAAATTGTTCGTAACGGCCAGTTGTTCCACTCTATCTAATTTCATACTCGTTGCTCTGATATACATATATGCACTTCGAAGTGAAGAATCCCCCCTAGACCAAATTCTGGATCCGCAGCTGATTACAATCCTTACTTGATAAACATTTTTTCTTCTTATTGCCAGAAGACGCTATTAAAGCCTTGAATTGAGAGGCACACTTCTATTTGGAATAAAATTTATTTGAAAATTGATTTCCATGCATGGATAGTTGCATTTCAAAAGAGAACACTACGCAAAGCAGCATAACAAGTTTATTGCTCGATAGTTGCCAGAAATGTAAAAGCCAACCCTCGTATACCCTGCTTGAACAACGGAAGTTTTCAAATACGTATCTTTTTCTTTAGTCTATTGTCGTCTGGGTTCATGTCAATTGATGCCACACAATGCAGCAATGAATCACAGCACTTAAGTTTCATTGATGCAGACAATTTTTGTGATAACAATTACCATGACGTCATAACAAGCCCAACAAATTGTTTAACATTTTTTACTACATGCATTCCATTTCCGATAGCATTTTGTTTTTGAAAAAACGAACTTGTAACACATTTAGTAACAATTAAATAAACAGTCTTGTCGTCGAATATTTGTATTACAAATTTTCTTACAAGGCTTGCAAACTGAGTACAGTTGTTGTTTATAATTTAGTTCTAAATCTATATTAGTATTTAATACTAATAGCATAGCCTCATTACTTTAAACAAATAAACAAGTGAGTCCATTAAATAAACAGCTGTATAGATTGCATTGTCTAAATAACTTATGGGAAACGTTCTCAAAATTAATTGCCAAGAATTACCCAACATTTGTGCTCTTATCAGCAATCAGTTGTACGCTCTTCAAGCGATTTATTTTCATGTAAATGTGCCAAAGTGAAATTGTCATCCATCGATTATACGGCACGCGTTAATCAAAGAGTTTAATTAAAAGTATGACCAGACACAAAAAAAAGGACAAATACTGAGCTAAAATAACAATAAAATTATTGCTTCTGACAAATATCTTATCGCTTTAATTAAGATTTTTTTATCTGCATCTTGGGATTTGACAACTTCAGTGAATGAATTTCATCAGTAAAATAAATATATTTCTATAAGCGTAGTATCTGATTTGTTTATAGTCTGTCGAATAATTAAAGTTAAATATAGCCTGTCGAGCACAATTTGATATGTTGTATAATAACATGCACAACTGGACATGCATCTCCAAAGTGAGCTCGTTATATTTAGTGGAAAATTCTGGAATACTGTATTCACAGCTTTTATAATTGCTAAAGTCGTAGCTTGAGAAAATAATGGAATGCATCTAGAAACAAGCTGTTTTTTTTTTCTTTCTGGTTTTTAATATTTAAATATGACATGCATGACATTCCATACTCTAACGTACTTGATTTAAGTTAGGTTTTGTTTTAATAGTTTTTGTTTCTTTAGCTAGATGCACTCCTTGATAGATAAATATAGGGTTTTCTAATAAGAGGTGTTATTTTGGTATTCAAAGAAAAATTCCATTTTTTGAGATAAATGATCGGATGTTTATTTCATAATAAAGAGGAAGGTATGCCGTAAGTAATGAAAAACAATATTAGCCAAATGGCCACCACGACCACGCCTACAGGACCATATCCTTTTCATGAAATTTTCCATAACCAAATCGCAAAGTGGCTGCCCTATGTCCTCGATAGCCTCACGTATTCTATCTTTGAGGTCTTGAATCGACGCTTGGCTCTTGGCGTAGACCTTATCTTTCACGTGGCCCCAAAGGAAGAAGTCGCAAGGTGTTAAATCACAAGATCTCGGTGGGCAATTGTGATCACCTCTTCCAGAGATAACAGGTTCCCAGAAACTTTTCCCGTAAAAGAGCAATGGTTTCGTTGCTTGTGTGGCAAGTAGCGCCGTCTTGTTAAAAGTAAACGTTGTCCAGATCAATACCATCCAACTCCGACCATAAAAAATCATTAATCATCTCTCGATAGCGCAATCCATTCACCGTAACTGTTGATCCAACCTCATTTTCGAAAAAGTAAGGTCCAATGACCCCGCCGGACCATAAACCGCACCAAACAGTCACACGTTGAGGATGGAGAGGCTTCTCAACAATAACTCTTGGGTTTTCCGAGCACCAGATGCGACAATTTTGCTTGTTGACGTAGCCACCGAGGTGGAAATGGGCCTCATCAGTCAAGATGATTTTTTGGTGGAAGATTTTCACCATTTTTGTATTGAATTTTAATAATTTCAATGAGTTGTTGAAGCGTGTATCGTTTCATTTTTAGTAATGGCGTAGTTTCTACTTGTCAAATGTCAAAGAATAAAAGCTTCAAAAGTGACAGCTACCGAAATACCGGGTGATTCAAAATAACACCTCTTTTTGGAAAACCCTATAGGTTCTTTATCTACATCCATTCCTGAAACTTTTGTAGAGAAGTTTGACCCTCTCTGAAACTTATTCAATGTTCGCCTTGGTGTGAGAGTCAAAAGTAGAGTGAAGCCAATGAAGCTTAAAAATCAATTTTTAGCAGTTTATTTTCGATTATTTCTATTAGCGTAACTTTTTTTTTTTTTTGACCAAACCCCTCATTATCTAACACTACTTGAAATATAGATTGTAATGGATACCATTTGATTTCTAAACTAAGACTTTAGTACCTATAAATGAATACTTGAGCGTATGTATGCCGCACTACTCGAACTGCAGTATTCCAAATATGCCTTTTGAAATGATTGCTTCCAAAACTGTCAGACCTTTAGAAACACACACTATCATATGAATTACTAAACACACCTATTTTGCCCATTCGATTCAGTTCCACTTGCAGCAAAACATGCGGTTTCAAATCACATAAAAAATTCGTTTTGGTGAAATTGGGAGCACCAAACATTTGGTTACAAAACGAATTAGAATAAAATGTTCGAATTCGTTTTCCGCAGCACGACTGAATGACTCATTAAGCGGGATTTTTACAAAATTGGTGCGAGTATCACCTTAACAATTTTTGGCTTTTTGAATTATTAAAGGCTGTTCGAAAGACGCACCTTTCGAATTTCAGTGATCCAAATTAGCTTCCCAAATATTTGCTTCAAAAGCTGAAAGCTCTTTAGAGGCACATACTTTGAGTGTGTTAATCCATCTATTACTAAAAGCTTTGCATAAACTGCATGGGGTCTTATAATACGATAGTAAAGTAACCATGACCTCAAGTTTTCAAGGCAGTTTTTAAGGGTATATAACCAACGAGTTTTAAACCCATAAAATATATTTGTGTACCCTACAAGCAGTGGCGGATCCACGAGTGGTTGACAGTTTTTTTTCGAGCTCTGACATATATACACTTCAAAGTGAAAACCCCCCTATGAACAAATCCTGAATCCGCGCCTGCCAACAAGAAAAATTATTAGCTGCATAATCAAGACTCTTAATCCGAAAAAATAAATGATTAAAGAATGAGTCATAAAGTGGGATTTCTCAAAAAAGATAAACATTAATGAATTAAAAATAGGCTTAGGTATTCCCAAATGAGTTTCTATCAGTATACTTTTTAGCTTATCTAATGGAATTCGTAGTTAAGGAACAGTTTTTTGGGATTATATGCAAAACGCAGTTGGAATGTCCCAAAAATGCTTTCTTCTGAATGATGAGTTAAGTAGCAAATAAATTATGATTATATATTTCCTTGAGCTTCGAGTGGGCACATAGGACCTTATCTTATTAAGCTGTATTATAATTCAAAAACAAAATATATTTGAAGTCTAAATAATACGATGCTGATAATGTGCTTTCTTCTGAATACATATCTTAAGAAAGAAATTGAATTTTTTCAAATTCAAATCTTAAAGATTAAATCTTTCATTTTGAGCAGGGCTTGGACAATACATTGTGTATTGAGATGCCAGTGCGGTTGGAGACATTGCTAACTCACATAACAATTGTATCTGCAGTTGAAAGACAATCGTTCGTAACTTTAAATTCCCATTGTTGTAAAACGGGTAAACAAAACTATTAGCTTTAGAATTTCATTGTATTATCGAAATGCATAACACATCCAATTTAATTGACTGACAAATAGATAATAGCTGCTTACATAATCTAAATATCTAAACATGCATGCATGCATAATATCTACAGATATTACATCAATATGATCGATTTTGCCTACAAAGGAAGGTCATTTGTTCAGACTTTTAATTGACTTTTAGTCGTTTTTTAAGCGGTTTACTTTCGCTTATTCCATTGACTAATTACCGACTATTTTGCAATTGCCTCAGAGGCGCGGCAAAAAAAAAAATTGTTTTGTTATTTAAATAAGGCGTAGTTACTAAAACAAACTAGCAGTTTTTTTTTTATAGATATTCACACTGTCATATAATGTGAATATTCTATGAATAGACAATAATTCGATAATGGTTTGTGTTTTGAAATTAAACCAATTTCCACGCTTTACGATTGCCATAAATATGGCACTTTGACTGATTGTGCTCGTGTTGTTAATATAGCTGGGAATTGGCTTTAATTTATGGTCAAAAAATACAAATAATTATTTTTAAATTTCACAAACAATTAAACGGAACTTAAACTTTATTGTTTTAAAGCATTGCAGCAGAATCTTTAAGCGGATTTACATGTAACATAAGCAAACATAGACTCTATGACGAATACAAAATAACGTGGATATAGAAAAATAGAAGCTACAAATAGCATAGAAATATTATAAAAATTAAAACAGTGCCGGCGTTGACCGATAGTAGGATACCCTGCCTGCACAAGCTTTTCCCGACTATTGCATTAGAAAGTTAAAGATTGTTAGGGAGATGTTTCATAAAAATCTCAACATATTCTAGCTTATTAGGCTCACATAAGTATAAACACGGAATTTGGTAGCTTAAGCTTGTTTCTTGATAAGACAACGTAAAATATATCATTTTGTAGGGGAGAGTTTAAAATTTATGGACGAAAATAAGTGAAGCGGGCCACTTTTTTGGTCGACATCTTCGTTTTTGATGATTTTTACATATGTGATAGAGCTACTAGAGAGTGGTAACCACTTGCCTTCTTTTTTTTTCGTTGAACGTTTATTAGTGTAATTCAGTAAAAATCTTGAATTAAACAAATAAAATAATTATTATCTAACAATAACATGACACACTGCCTCTTTAGAGAGCTCTCAAGTAACCAATATACGTTTATTGCAAAAAACCGATTAATTATCGAGTTATCGATAACTGAATATTGGATTTTTTCAATTTTAGACATTAATTTGACAAGCCATATCTTCTTAACGAACAAAGATATTAATGTAAATAAAGTTTTGAATTTGAAACAAAAATTGTGATTTAAAAAGATTTTTTTTCAAACAATTTTTTTTATTTTAAAATTCAAGTGATCTGCCACTTTAAAAAAAAAAATGGTAAGTGCCATTTTCTGCGCGAAAATTCACTGTGGAAAACAAAAACAAAGTTAGTAACTCCAATAGTTGAGGAAGTTATGGTTATTTTAATGATGGTACCTCGCATGGTCGCCATAGTAAACAGTGCCTCGAAAAATTAAAAATAATCATAACTCCTCGGAATTGAAAGATGATAAGTTCAAACTTTATATGAATGTTCGTTTTGACGTTTCATGATAAATTTGAAGAATAACGATGACCCCGTCTCCAAATATTTAAGGTCAAAAGTCACAAAAATCTATTTTTTGTAAAAAATGGGCTGTGCCTTGGCGCGGAAATGCCATACCATATCTCGTGATGGATCAGTGTTATAAGATGTGCAATATTCCAACCGGGTGGCTTTAATAAAATGGGAGTAAGCTACGTGGATATAGAGCCCCATATCGACAGCGAAATTTCACTTGCGTATAATCCCGATAATCCGATCCCTGATTTCTAGCTACAAATAGAAGAATGGACGTATATGGCCAAATCAATTTATTTTGTCAACCTGCTTATTTTATTATAAAGCGTTTGGCGTGCCTCACTTCCTTCTATACGTTCAACACAAAATTTTGTGCCCCAACTTAATATACCCTTTACTCCCAAAGTACAGCGCACAAAAACAAATTTATGCAAAAAAAAAAAGAAAAGAAAAACCCAAATAAAACTACAAAGGCGGCTTCACTACATAAACAATTGTAATTCATAAAAATATAATGAATTTCGCAGAAAAACTTCATATAAATTAAAATTCAATTGCGAAATTGTGAAACCGCAACGCAAATTTATTTCTCTAAATAAACTTTAAACTGGTTTTATGAACCAAAACAGTAAAGCAAAATAAAACAAAACATTATTAGCAAACCCCCAAAAGTCATCTTATAATGATCTAGATTTTGCCATAAATCGGTCAAAACATGGAACACATTTAAATGTCATGTTTCGTTGAACTTTGCAAAACAAAGCCAAAAATTTCTAATCTATTGTGGCAATCTTGAACTAAGTTGCAAACCTTCAAATTCGCTAAATTATAAACAAACGTGAGCCATTGTAGGCGATGCAAAAATACTATTTGTAAGATACAGCACGGAACAATCGAATAGGTACAGCTACAGTGCCATTAGCAATGACGGTAATCAGTTTAACATTTTCTTTAAAGGTTTGCCTTTTATATTTGGAGCAGCATTGTGACGCTTTATTTCAAGAAATTTATGACTTACTAGCGCTATTTAAGCACGGCCGTGCTCAGGAAAACGCATCCAAACATTTTATTACGATTCGTTTTGAAACCGAATATTTGGTGCTCCTGATTTCGATACAGAATGGTGATTATTTAAGAAAATATACCTCATTGGTATATAATTGAGCCGAAACATGAGGTAAATTCTAATATAAGTGTATGTAAATACATAGGGGTCCAGCCAGGCATCATGTGTCCGTCCGAAGTTTTAAAAATATGTGTCCGACGGAGTGTTAAATAGTTCATGTCTTGCATACGTATAAAAAATTTCCCTTTTTTTAGGAAAAGCATAGTCTTGGATGATTTCCCTCGAAATGTGTAAAGCTATGCTAACAATGAGCAAGGGAAATATGTGCAGATGGCAACAGCAAAAAATTCGGATTTGGGAGCACGCAAAAACGAATCCAAGGCAAATTTTTCGTTTTATTTTTATCGTTTTCGGGCGCACGGCCGAAGGTTATATTTTTAGCCATCAAAAATTGTCCTAGACCAAAAAAAATTGAATTTAACAGAGATCATTTTTTTTTTTTTGACTACTATTGAAAACCACAGTTGATGTTCTGAAAGTCCAAAGTTTGTTGGTTTGCTAGACCTTCACTATGCTAGATCATCATTTGATTTACTTGAGGATCGAATATTCACTGATCATTATCTCCGCTGCTGCTGGGTCGCTAAGAAAATATGATTTGGTTTGGTGGATAACTTAAAGGGTAGCAAACAAAAAATTGATGAAATATGGTTTATGAGCCCGCCTTGCAATAACCGAACACGTACCACTGTACCTAAAAAGCATCGTACGCAGGATGGTTTATGTTATGAATTGAGGATAACAAACCGCTGAGTACGAATCATTCTTCACCACAACAATGTGATCTGTGACTAATAGTCTCACAAAGGGATACTATGGTGCGTTCCCTGTTGATATTAATGGATGATTGTTTTTCTCCTTTCTATTTGCGAAGTTTGAAAGGCAGCCCTCGTAAAGCAATATCGGCGACATCTCTTTCAAAACAAACATACGGGCTTTTGTATAAGATTGTAGAAAACAGTCTTCTAGTGTATTCTTTTGTATGAAAGGAGAAAGTAAAATTCAAGAGGGCTTATCTTCCAAATTGTGTCTTATAAAGTAAAAGTAAAGCGCTTTGTTTAGTTTGCTTAAATGCAAGCTGTAGCGCATTGTTGCTCGCTGTCAACAATATATTTGTGATTATGTGATAGCTTAAGCTTTAAATTATTAAATAATATTGTTTATTTAATTTAAACCGACTGGATTTTCTAGGGCAAATAAACGCATGACGTGCTCAAGATTTGTAATAAAACCGGTCGCTCACTGAACGTAGTATCATAATTGAAATCCATTCCAGATCAACAATAACAACAAATAACAAAGTTAAAAGAGAGATTTGTCAGCAATTAATAGTACGAATTAAATTTATATATTTCAGCACGTAACGTTGATAAGAGTTAGAAATGCATGGGAAACGAGTGATGTGCCAGAAATCTTGTTCAACTGAATTTCAAGCAATTTGTAAAACGACTAATGCTTCGAAAACTTGGTGTTTTAATCTCTGGGATGCACGTGTTTATAGGTACAGATAGATGTACGCACATGGCCCAAACGCTACCTGAGTTGGTCTCTCATGCCAGCTGCTATATATATAGCTAGACGATTTCCATATCAGGTCGAAAGCCAGTGATTTTTGGCATACCCTGGATTTTTGGCATTTACATTCGCATGCGTTAAGGTAATGCGGAAGAAGGTCAAACAAGATTTGGAAAACCTTGAACTCTGCACACGGCCAAGCAGATTTTGCGCACTAGCCGGCTTTGTTAGCTTGCCAACTGCGTAGACAAACCGTCAAGATGATTAGTCACTGCCGCGCAAACAAGCGGAACATCAACATTTTTTCAAATGCAGCTAAATTTTGCCATTTCGTTTATAGGGCAAAGTCTGATTTGCTGGCAGCTGCAAAAAGTCACCAACTTATTACTACGCCCTTGCATTTTGTACTTACCCACATATGATAATGCCAAAGCATTGTACCAGTGCTGGATAAAAGTTATCCATTGAGACGCCTCCATCGTCGTCACGTGATGACGCTGGCGTTGTGCTGCTGACGCTGGAGCCCTCGGTTACTGCACTAGTGGCAGCTTTGTCAAAATTTGCGCTCAAGGCGCTATAATACATGGCACTATCCATGGTCGGTGTTGTAAAAAAAAAAAAACAACTCTACCAATGTGTTACCAAGTTGCAACAACTACGTCATGGTTGGCGTGTGGGTTTTCGCTGTGACGTCAAAGGGCAAATGGCTGGTGCCTGAAGTTTTTCGGCAAATATTGACTTTTCGCTTAAATTAATACGCCACGATCTTGTCACAAGCATTGGTTTGTACTTAATAGTGCTAATATAGAATAATTTCTGTGTTTACACTATATATAATGTTATTGATTTAAAAATAGCACATTTTTGGTAACATTTCATGACGAAAATAATATAAAAGAAAACACAGCACAGCACTTTATTTATTGCAATGACGCTCACATATTACTTATTAATTAACAGTGTGTTTGCATTATATATAAAGTTAATAAATAAATTAAGTTAAAGCTTTATTTATGCGCTTCGGTATTGTTTTGTTGCACTCGAAAATTCGGAATGAAAATAATATAAGCGAGAGCCGTTGCTTATATTATCTTCTTCGGCAATTGCCAGTCACATGTAAACGTTACTGCCAGCTGTGCATAGAGCGATAGGCTTTTGGCAACAAATCGATTACCATTAGTGCGATTACTGCCTATCAATACATTGACACACCACCAACGCGCAGCTGTTTACTGCAGCACAAAAATTAGTCATCAAACAATTTTTCGACGCAAAATTCTTGTAATTTGCTGCGCTTTGCTTTAATTAAATTTAAAAGTCCGTAAAAATGAATCGTTTGTTTGGACGCGGCAAGCCCAAAGAGCCTGGACCAAGTCTAAATGACTGCATTTCAGGCGTAAGTTATTAAAAACACAAAAACATTTGTTGTTCCGCAGTATGACGACATTATGTATTTTGCAGGTGGATGCCCGTGCTGCCAACGTTGAGGAGAAAATAAACAAGCTGGATACAGAGCTGCGCAAATATCGCGAGCAAATGTCCAAGATGCGCGAAGGTCCAGCCAAGAATTCTATCAAACAAAAGGCGCTGCGTGTGCTCAAGCAAAAAAAAGCGTAAGTCTTTGTCTGTAGCAGCCACACCTAAGCTACGTATATACATATACCCTTTATCTTGCAGCTATGAACAACAAGCCGAATCTCTGCGCAATCAGTCCTTTAATATGGAGCAGGCCAACTATGCTGCACAATCGCTCAAGGATACTCAGGCTACAGTTGCTGCCATGAAGGATGGCGTTAAGCAAATGAAATCCGAGTACAAGAAAATCAATATTGATCAAATCGAGGTACGTAGTGCTGTAAAATATTACAATTGACTGCTATTTAATGTTATGTTCGCTCTTAGGACATACAAGACGATATGGCGGATATGTTCGAACAGGCGGATGAGGTGCATGAGGCGCTGGGACGCACCTATGGCATGCCCGAGGTAGACGATGACGATTTGCAGGCAGAACTAGACGCTTTGGGTGATGAAATGGCCCTAGATGATGATGCCAGCTATTTGGATGATATGGTCAAAGCGCCATCTGCGCCGGACAAGGAACCAGGCGTTGATAGCATTGTGAGACCGGGCAAGGTTGGTTTTACGCAAATAAGTTGGAAATTTAGTAGAGATCGAAACGAGAAGCGAAATGCGTTGCTATCTCGTCAGTTACAGGCAATTTTTGGCTTGCGGAGTTTTTTTTATTTATTTTTAATTATTCCGCCCAAAAATGTCAAAATTTTAAACCTGCAGCTTCATCTCGATTTACTCTTAAGTTCAGGCATTAAATTATTCTTATTGAATTCCTTGATTTTATTTGCAGAGCACCATTGAGACAGATGAGTTTGGCTTACCCAAGGTGCCCACTTCGCTGAAGACCACATAGACCCGGATCATAACTCATTTGTGTTTTTATAGCAAAAAATATGTAAAAGTTACTGCAGCTTATAAAAAACCAGACACGTCAGGCAATCTTTTTATATTTTTAAAGTTTTTTAAGTTTTTCTCAATGCGATTAACATTTAAATATGCGCTTTTGTTTGTTTTTTTATGAAATTGTATGAACGTTAAGTGATTAAAGGATGCATAAAACTTGCGCTCATAGGCTCTCTTTTATTTATAAGCTCTGTCGTGCATGCTCTTAAATGGCGCTCTTAGGCATGTGCCCAAGTGCGGCTGCATTTTAGTGCACCGCTCTTAAATTTGCAGCGTCATTCATGCGAAATGCGGTTTTTTTTTTGCAACAAACAGAATTCTCGCTCCCACACAGCGTTCGCTAGCTCTTATTGCTCACACTTGCGCTGCCAACTGCCAACAAGCACACACTCTCGCTTTTTAAGCGAACCGAACATTGGCATGCTCGCTCACACATACATTGATAGCGCACGCCGCTCGCTTAACGCTTTCAGTGCATGAAGGTAACTGAGCTTTGAAGTTCAGAGCATGAACTTGAGGCAGCGTGTGCGTGTGTGTGTGTGTGCGAGTGTATCAGTGCAGTGCGCTGCCTGTGTGCAAAAACGCGTTCGCCGTTTAGTCTTCTTTTGACTGCTGTAACGGACGGTCGCAAATTCAAAATTCAATCAGCAGACAAGCAAAACCTTCGCTTCAAAGAAAAATCAATTGCCTTAAGACAAACAAAAAACGTAACTGCAGCGGCAGCTCAAACGCGCGCGCGCGTCGTCTCATCGCTTTTTACAATTACACAAACCATCGCCTGCCGCCCCCCACTACCAACACCGCCCTCGCTGCTACACACACGCTAATTAAACAAATTAGTTTTTTCTTACTACTATTTGTTTAACTTGCAATTTACGCACTGCCAGTGTCAGTATATCAATAAAAAAAAAATAATAATAAATATATCCCAAGCCTGACGAGCGCGCGTTGCCTTGTTGATTTTAAGTTTCAAATATATGCTTTGTAAGGCGACAACTAATACAAGCTATAAGTGTGGGTTGTTTGCAGGTGTTAATGAGCATGTTTAATCATTTGCCAAAATGCCAAGCAATTGGCATAGTGCTTGTGCAATTTAACAACGTTTTTCGTCGTTAGATCGTTATAAATCCCAAAACCTAAAAAAATTGCCAAATGTGCCTCAAAGTGTTGTTATACTATAACTACTAAATCAATTGAAATTTACTATCGGTTTTAAAAAGTAAAGTTTATATACATAAAAAATAAAGCATATTTATTAGAAAGTTCAACAACGGGCGCCATTTTGCGCTGTTGAAAGTGCAACTGTTTTAGTGCAAAAGTCTTAAACTATCTTAATTAAAACTGCAAAACATCATAGCAAATAAAATTCTTTAATTTTTTTGCATAAACTTGCTGCCTGGAATTGCACACAATGGATATACCCTATATTGGATTACTTTTGCTTCAAATGGTAAGTTAGCATTGCGTATACGCAATATAAATTATAATATAAATTAAGAGAAACTAGAAATGCGCATTAGTTCTTGCTTTCAATAAATACTATTTAAGTTTTATTGTGCATTATTTGCACACCTTTGTTGTTGCTTTTGCGCATTTTGTGCAGATCACGCATACGCAGTGTTGCTTACGATATTACACGGAGTTGCATTTTGTATTATATGGCAATGCAGGAAGCAAACGACAAAGCGCCAATGCAAAAACAAAATAAAAGCTCTCTCTTTCTCTCTGGTAGCTTCGTCAGCCAGATGAAAGTGCACGAAAATATTAGCAACTATAGTAATGGAATGCAATTGTAAAGAATGTATCTGTAAGATATATCTTCTTTGTTTTATGACATTAAGCATAGAAATAGATAGAGAGCGAAAAATAAGTTTTGTAACGAATTTTTGCTGCATTAAATCATGCATGCAGGACATAAACAGAGTGTAGTAATTATACTAATAAATATTTTTATGTTTGAATATAACTTATATAAAAATGAAACTAATGCATTTTGGAAAAAAACTAAAAATTCATAAAGGAATAGTTGCTTTCACTACAAAGAGCCTCCATCTTGTTTGTTTGATTGTCTGTTTTTATTTTTTTTTTGATAACGTGCAGTTAGTTTTATATTGAACTTTCTGTAAAATTGTTCTTAAGAACTAACTAGCACGTTATTGTTCACAATTATTGTATTTTATTTAATTCTAATGACATGGAACTTTAAAAGCTACTATATGAACTATTTTTTTTTTAACAACTAGTGTAAAAATTTATACTTTACCAAAAATCTAAGCTATCCTTTTTTATCAAAGCGTGCTATAGATCGCACAAACGTCAAATTCTACTTTTACAAAAAAAAAAAAAAAATGATTTGCAAAATGTTTAAAAGCTCTGCGAAACTTTTATGGCTTATTATGCATGGGGTATTGCAAGAATAATACAAAAAAATACTAAACTATTTATCTACTGGAAAAATTTGATTTTTCTAATTTTGCATATAATTTTTTTTTTTTCTTTTTCTATTCATTTGGAGACTTTCATGTTCCAAGAATACTGCTGCGAAAAAAATTCAAAATTTATAATAAACATTATTAAGAAAATTATTATTGTACATATCGATAAATTATTTTTTAAGTGTCTAACACTTGTTCGTTTTGGGGCTTTTGGCCAAAATCTGCCCTTAAACATTATTATTTCTTTTTTTGCAAATATTCAAAAATGCATTTATATGTATACATGGTACAAAGGGTATCTTAAGTTTGTGCAAGCCAAAAATGTATGTAACATACAGAAGGAGACCTCGTTGACCCCCCAAAGGTGCCTAAAGTATGACTAGAGAAGTCCATGTACCCATGTCTATCTGTTCGTCCGTATGAACGCCTAGATCTCAGAGATGGTAAAAGCTAGAGCCACCAAAATTTCAGATTAGATCCCTTATTATTCCATAGGAGACAAGTTTATTTTATTTTTATTATATCGGGGTTACATTATTTAGATGGATATTTCGTTTGTTTATGAAGATGTCAATCAAACAAACCTAACATTCGAATGTTTTTTATAGTTCCCAAGCACTGTACTAAATTTGATCAAAATCGGTTGACGGTAGCCTTCATAGGACGGATCAGTTGAAAAAACGTTTTTGGTGCAAAATTCGCCTGTTTTTCGCTTGTTTATGAAAATATCGTAGCCAAATTTGTTTTTTTTTTTGCAATGTGCTGGTACAGGGTATCCCAAAGTCGTCCGCGCCCGACTTTAACTTACGCCATCTTGATAAACAGCATTTATCACATGTATCTATTGTGGCCAATACAGGATTCGTTTGGCATGATCTACCATAAGCCAAATTAGGCACTTATGTATATTAACTTACTCTATTTAGGTAATTTAATTTTTCAATGATCTTCTTTTTAAGCGCTTTATTGGGTTATCATTAAGACGGCTTATCGTCAGTACGCAAACAAATAATAATATTTTTATTGCACATAGCTTACTACTAAAACAATAAATTAAATAATAAATTTACTTATTTACAAACAGCTATCTTATAATTAAAATTATAAACTAGCTTAAGGACTAGAAACGGTGGCTGCGATGGCCTTCTGCCAGAATAATAAATTATTTTGAAGTATCTAACATACTTATAAATGTATTTAAACGACAGAAAACAAAAATTTAATACTAACTTTACTTGTTTTTTTTTATACCAAAAAATAAATAATTATAAATTTTTTATGATTTTTAATTTCATATGGTACTAAGTAACGTTTCAAAATATTTACTTACTTTTAAAAAACATACCAGAATGCATAATAATCCAATTGATTGAAAACGATTATTTGCGTATATAAAAAGTACTTATGTGCATATTTCCTGCCTAATGTTGCATAGTCAGTAGAATTTATTATAAGCGACTTATCGATTCACTGTAGTTGATTATTCTATTAAGTAAGTCTTTTATGTTAAATGTTTGAATTTTAATTCTATGGAACTAATCTGTACTTTAAAGTTCATAGCTTCATGGCTATTCTATTGTAACATGGTCACACATCGTTTCGGACAAATTTTGAACTCTAAACTAAAATTTACTAAATGCGAATTCTTTGTCTTTTCGACTTAAAAATAGGATATATTCCTTCCTAAATAAATCATCATGAATGATAAAATTCTTTAATTATGCTTTACTCTTCCGAGACTATTCCAATTGTCGAGCAATGCTCCAGCGTTGCGTATACGCAACATGATGCCAAGTCCTTCCCAGGTGTCGGAAAATTCTAAAATTTTACAAATAACTTGTCTAAGGCAAATGTAACGCCCCTACATTGGTTTCATTGCAATAAAAATTTTTTTCGCGAAAACAGCGAAAATGGGTTAAAGGCACTGGAGTAAATAATAAGCAAAGTTAAAGCAACTCATAACAATACTTATATGTTTATGTTTTATTTTATAATAATATTCTTTGCTTTAATTAACTTGACAACTTAGACTTGCTCATTTTCTGTATATTTTGTTTTTTTTTTCTTGTTTGACCCGCTGGCTACTACAATTACAGTCAGAACAATGTCCCACTTTAGTTTTATATGTTATTTACCAATAATTAAAATTCGATACAAAAAAAGAAGAGCATCGACAATAAAACTGCGAACAGCAGCATATTATATATTTTTTTTATACATTTTATGCAAATACATATATATTTTTTTTATTTTTTTTTTTTTGCACGCATTTGGTTACTAGACTTTATGTTTCAAGTTTTGTTTTGGCCACAAAGCAGTTAAAGCCAAGCATTTGTAAAAGATTGGCACTTCAAATTATGCGCGCGGCCAAAAAAACCAAATTTAACAACCTTCAATCTAGGCACAACGACTCATAAATTACTTTGCACAGCCCAAGATCAGATGCAAAAGATATCGAGCAAAATGAGATACATTATTATTATTATTTTTTTTTCAAGTTAGTGGTAGGCTGTATAGCTTATGACAGAAATTAGTCAGCTGTAGCAGTAATTAGGCAGTAATTAAAGATTGCTACAATTAAGACGAGTACTTGACAAAAGTAAAGCAACTTATTTAGCTCACAAATACTTCCCACTGTCTACGAAATTAATCAAATGCAAATTATTTTTTTTATAGCTACTTGGCTGTCGTTCTAATATAAAAGGTCAGTTCACTCGCGTCAATACTGACCAACCTCACAAATAATTAGCAAGAGTATGACCAAAAATTCAATAAAAAATCAAATGAGCACTGCCATATGCCAATAACTGCCACAAGCGCGCTCGCATAGCCCTGAGAATTTTTTTTTTTTTTTTTTTAAAAGATAAGCGCAGAAACCCCACGTCTTGAAGGAATTTCAAATATTCTTGTTATCGTTTTTCCAATCAATTAGTCAAGGCGCCTTTTATATATGGTTTTAAATATTTTACAATTTATATGTTTCTATCTACTTATCTACATAGATGTGCTCTCATGCTCTTGATTTCTAATATAACATTTGCAAAGGCAATGAACGCGAGCGCGCTTTGCTCTCAGCAAATGACAATAGTATGTGTGTATCTGTGTGTGTTGTTTCGTTGTACATGTGTGTGTGTGTTTGCAAACACGCTTTTGTATATTGCAAAGCTTTTTTTGCGTTTTCTTCCGATAACGGGCACTATACGCCGTACGCGTCAGTTTTCCTCCCATGTCGCATGACCCTGGCCTGCTATTGAAGCTAGACACATTCGGAGGCCAATACAAAGCGCAACCATTCAAAATATATACTAAGTAGCTGCATATATATGTATTATATTAGTAGCATGTATTAGTAGTATATGGCACTGCCGCTAAACTAATGCATATGTGTACTCGAGCTAGAGCTGTTCATATACACTTTCAGGCTGGCATATATAGTTTTTAATGATATGCAAAATAACATTTAGAAGTAGGCGTGTTCTTATCTCTAACTTTAAGTTGCTTCTAAATTACGATTAATTACAAGCAGCTAGCTTGTCCTAATGTTCTAATTTTAAGTTTATGTTGAGTTGAAAAAAAAGCTGACAAATTTTAGAAAATATCAACACTCAACTTCCACTCCTTTAACTTGCTTTTTTCATACTGTTTTTATTTAGCTCGCTTTTTATAATAATAATATAAAAAAATAATATATAATATATAAAATATTTTTCGAAAATTTTGCAATTTTTTTGGAAAAATCTACTTTATTTTGAAATCGTCAAAAAAATGTTTTTTCGCAATATCTCAAAAGGCGCATATTATACTAGTTTACAAATTTAAGGGCCATCGTGTGAACCTTCGTTTAAAAGCGTTTTTTAGGGGTGAAAATGACAACAATTTTTTTTCTTAAGCACAGTTTTCGAGATTTTTTCGTAAAACATGTTTTTGGGCACTTTTTTCAGTTTTTCGTCAATATCAAATTCATAAAATGAACAAAATTTTATATCGACATGAAAGACAATTAGATCGAAAGGTATTGATGTGCTCCATGTTCCATAGCATCTATAGTTCTTAACCGATTTTAAACATCTTAGATTCGAAATGTTCGTAAAATAATTCTCTTTCAGTTTAAAGCTTAACATAATTTTTAACATTTTTTTTTTGTTTATAAAAAGCAAACCAAAAATTTGTAATTTTGAAAAATGATCGAAAATTACACTTTTTTTTGACTTTGGTTTGGCTTGTAAACTCTATAATTTTGACTTAATCTGTACATAATTATATATTACTGTTTTTGTATATCATCAATACCTTTCGATCTTATTGTCTTTCATGTCGATACAAAATGTTGTACACGAGATATGGACGAATAACTGAAAAAAGTGCCCAAAAAACATGTTTTTCGAAAAAATCTAGAATTTTTTTAATTTTCGTGTTTCTTTACCCAAAATAACCTTAAAACACACTTTTTTTACAAAGGTTCAATTTTTGTGTAAGCTAGTGTTATTAAAGGTATTAAAAAATATTGGGCACATTTTTTATTGTAAACTAGACTTATTGATGCTGATGACTGCGGCATTAAATATATTTGCCTTTATATAGGGTGTTTTTTTGTTACGGCTTTATTTTCTGCTTAAGCTGCTGCACAATATCATTTGATGCTCTAATTGGCTTCCATTCCATCTGCTCCCTTGCCACGTCACAACTTCAACTGTTGCTTCTTTATTTTTGGTGCTCTAATTTAATAAGACATCAATTTTTTTAAATTATTTTTTAAAAATTGCGGCTGAAAAACTTATTAGACTAAAACCGTTCCAAGCTGTTTTTCTAAAAAACTTGTCTGAAAATTTTGCAGCACCAATATAATTTTTAAGTTTGTTATTTAATTATGCTATTATTTACTACATTAATCACTAGAGGCATAATTTAAAATTAATTGTGAAACGGCACTTAGATTTGAATATTTTTTTTGTAAAGCGTACAGCACGGCGCAGTTGACCTTAAATTATAAGAAAGAGAATTAACTTCAATATTGAAAAATAAAACGAGAAAAATAATGAACTTCTTAATGTTATGCATCGACTCACATCTGGTCACAAACTGGTCTGAGACCAGGATTTACTATAACCAAATAAAAATTAAACATTAAAAATATGTACCTACAAATTATTTTTAATACTTAGTAATAAATTTGTATGTTCCTAAAAGCTTAAAAATATTTATTTAGTAATTTAAGTACTAGACGAGCTCCAGCAACTATGGCCTATGAAAAAGTTTCAAATTTTTATTTAATCATAATGAAAAAAAAAATGTGCTTAAAACTTTACTTTATTATTTAACTTGCCTTAAACTTTAAATGAAAAAAATTGCTATTTAATTGAAAATATTTTATCTATTCTTTAAGCTTTTGTTTTCTTTATTTTTGGGCAGAAAAAAAGGTGTAATTTCTGTAAAAATAAAGGGTGTTTTTTTAGAGTTACACAAGCTTAAATCAAAACAAAACAAAAAAAAATATATATTTTTATATTAATGAAACGGGCTTTATTGGAAAGAAAATTTTATGACATTAATGTGTGTATAATTTGGGCCATGTGGCCGCCACGCAATCTGTGACACCAGTTTTTACAAACTTTTCGCAGCATTTGCGGCAGTATTTCGCCAAAAACTCTGCGAATGTTGATTTTCAGGTGTTCAATTGTGTCTGGCTTATCAACGTAGACAAGTAACAGTAATTTTCTGTGGATGTTATGGTGTTTCGACAAAAGCTTGTAGATTATCCTCACTCCAAATGCGACAATTCTGCTTATTTACGTACCCATTCAATCAAAAATGGGCTTCATCGGAGAAAAAAATTTTGCATTTTGAATAAGTTTGACGAACGGAAACATTATTTTGATAAAAAATTTCAACAAATTGCATGCGCTGCTCTGGTGTAAGTCTATCCATAATGAAATGTCAAACCAAACTCAACAAAAAGCAACTATCAGCTGTTAAATGGATTGTCAGTAAAGCAGTATTGCCAACTCAAAGTTGTGAATCTCTAAAAAAAACACGCTGTATATTTGAATTGCGTTGACACAAATACGGATGTTCGTGAAACTCAGCGCATTTATCGCATTTTATTTCAGCAGCTTCCTCCCCGTTCATGGTCCTCTAATTGTATATTGGAATCGTTTTGATTTTGTATATGCTCATCAGTTGTAGTTTAACATTTTCTACATATATTTACTAAAGTACCTTTTAGTAGAGTATTTCATCTTCGTCTCACTGTCCTTTGTTTTTGTTTTTCATTGTCGCTTTGCTCAACTTTTTGTTACTAAATTCTAGCACTTTGTGTCTACATTGTCTCTAGTATAAACATTGCATGCTAGGCTATACTGATATTGCATGTGCGCTATAATTCTAAAATAACTAAATTCTCAATGCAATTCGGCGGCTTATGAGCTGTGCTACAAAAATGTCACTTAATACTTCTATTAAACAATAATTAAACAATAAAAATTCTAAAATGTTTGCTTAAGCATTTGCTAAAAATGTAAGACAGATAAGACAGCATGTATTAAAATAAAAAACAATTAAAAGTGTAAACGCTGCGTATGCTTGATAAAAAAATGAGTAACCTTGCTCATTGCGTATACGTCATGTATACACAGTTAGACAAGTTCAGCACCAAAAAATTGAATGTTTTTATGGCTTAAGCACACGATTGAGCCGTTTGTAGCCTTGGTTCTGGGCCATGTCTGGCCCATAGCACCAAGTCAGACGAGACGAGGGGGCCTTAAGATCTAAACATAAAACTGAAAACTAGTTCTAAAAAACACTGCACAGCATATGAATTGTATGTGCTTGATATTAAAATATTTTCAACAAAGCTTGTCGACGTTGTCGTTTCAATGAAGTTGAAGTTGTAGCACTCACAGATACACATAGAATATCTACACACACACACACACACACACACACTTGTTTAACCTTAAGTCACGTTTGTTTTATGGGTCTGCGACCGCTAATTTTTGGATTGCTACGTTTCTTATGTTCAAGTTCTTTAGCTGCTTGTTGTAGTTTTTGAAAATGTTTGTTGAAACGCAACATTTATTAATTGTTATTGTTGCTCTTGTTGTTTATGCTGGCGGCAAGTTCAACAAAACATTAATATGCTGTAGCCAAAAATACGCCAAAAAGCACATACTGCTGGCTCAACTCTGTGCCATTCGATACGCCGGAGCTGGGTACTAGCAACAACAACAACATAACATACATATTCGGCACATTGAGGTTCAAGGCAATACACACAACATTAACCAAGGCCAAGTGCAAACCCCAAAAATTGACTCTAGTTGAGCTCCAACAGCGCCGAGGCGAGGCGAGCACAAGTTTATGCGCGGTTCGGCTTAATTATGTATGCTTGGACGCGAAAAAAAATTTATTGCATAGGCCTACAATAGTCTTTTCATTCTGGCAGCTAGTACAACAAAAAGCACGTGCCAACATTATAAATGCAACATTTAATAAAAGCAGTACATATTAATAAATCGAAACATAGTTTTGCGTACAAAAAAAGTCAAGCAAGGAAATCAAAGTCAATACAAAATTTAGCAAATGCCATAAAACAAAAATAAAATACAGTCATACTTCGAGAGAACGAATAATGAACTTTAAGGCAGGCTGCATCTTAAAGCTCAAAAATAATAATTTAAATTCACATGAAGCTATTACCAGAGCAATCTTTGTTGCTTTTTTTTATTAAGCATAAATAGATAAAAATCAAAATCAAAACAAATAATAATTGCTTTACACGTGAGCTGAGCGCTTTAACAAAGTTCTACTGTACACAAAATAAAGCTGCGCGCAACAAGTCACAACTGTAGCTCGTCATCGTCGAAAACGAACTCACAGATATAATATTTACACATACACTTGTGCGCAAACACGCACATCAAGTAGCCGAAAAAATCATGACCTTCCACAATGCCAACAGCAGCAACAGAAGGCAGCAGGCAGCGGCAGAGGGCAGCGATAGCAGCAGCAGCAGCAACAACAATTGAGTTTGCCGTATGCCTTTGCCTTGCTTTTCTCGCTCAGGTTTTATTCAACTCGCAGCTTTGGGTGAGCGCAAGCCGAGCGCTAGCTGTATTTTTTTTTTGGTTTTTTTTGGCAATGCGTGAGCGCGCTTTTGTTGCTTGGAAATATACACACACATGTGTATATTAAAGAGTGCGCTGCTCGAAAATAAGGCCAAGGTGACTCACCTTGATTAAGACTATCATGAAGACAAGAAACAAAATAATAATAAAAAAAAGAAACACAACTAAATGTGAAACGAAAAGTAGAAGAGCACCAGCAGAAGTTGTGCTTATAGAAAAAAAAAACCACAAACTCACACACACACACACAGTGTTTTTTATGACCTTGCCAAAAAAGCTTCAAGCATAATAATTAACAATAGCTACATATACAACATACACAAAAGCCGAACTTGGTTTTAGGCTATAGAACCAAGCAACAACAACAACACCGACAACAACAATTAACAAAATGAAACTGAAATTTTTCAAGTCATTGCCAAAAATGTTGAACAACGAAGAGAGCAACGCATAAGATACTTTTAATAAAGCTAGCTCTTTCTGCCAGCCGCCAGCGTTGTTGTTGGCTGGTTTGGCCCTGCGCGCAGAGGTCAACGTCAGGATCAGTGTCATTGCTTTGCCGTGCATTGACTGACAGCAGTGTATGTGTGCATGAGTGTAAGCTGGAGTGAGTGAGTGTATGCGAGTACATTCACTTTATGCCAAAAATATGCCTAGCTGCTGTTGCCAGTTGTTTATATAAAATTAAATTGTGTAATATTTTAGCACAGTTTGGCAGTTATTGTAAGCGCTTATTTATAGCTTAGTCAAACGATTTGTGAAGGCTTTACAGTTTGAGCTGCATTTTATTAGTTACTACACGCAAAACGTGCGACTATCTCAATAGCCCCCAAAAGCGGCAGCAACTATAGCGCAAACAAAACACAGATACACATTCGCACACACACACACATATAGACAACAAACTAATCGAAACACGCGCTCGCATTTAGCCTTAGTTGAGGTCTTGCAATGCACCTCGAAAAAATTGCAAATGCAATGCAATGCAAAAAAAAAAAAAAACAAACACAAAACTAACAACAACAAAGTCTAATGCTGCACTCCCGCGCTTTTGTTTTTGCAAAGAGCACGCTAACTACGCTCACGTGCGCTGCGCTGCTATGTGTGTCGTCACAAAACGTATACATGTTGTCAGCGTCATCTGTGTGCAACTCTTTGGCGCTTTCGCTCTTTAAACGCCAAACGCTCTCATACTCTCACTCACTCTCTTGCGCTCGCCCTGCTGTACGCTTTGTTTTTGTTTTGTTGTTATTGTTGGCTGACTGGCTCTGGCTCGGGCTGGCTAGTGCAATGACTACTACAGCGCACGTTGCTTGCTTTACTTGTGCTGACGACGCTAATGATGATAATGATGTTGCTGCTGCCTGCTTGCCAGCCTGCTGCTGCTGCTGCCGCTGTTGATGATGATGATGATGATGACGATGGTTATCGAAGGTCTTTCACCCGAACTCGGTCATTGGCGTACATTTGTGTGCTGCCTGGCTGCTGCTGCTGCGACGGCCGCTGCTGCTTGGCTCTGTTTGCTGCTGCTGCGTCGCAGTCGCTGCTGGCTGCCGCTGCTCGCAAATCCAGAGCTTTTCAAAGTGTACATGTCGCAATTTCTTAAGAAAGTTCAATTACCCCAAACAATCAGATTTACTGTCTGTTTTTTGATGCATACACTCGACCGACGTTCGTTCATGTTCATTCGGTTCGTTCGTTTGCTCGTCGTTGTCGTAGTTGCATTTGTTGTTAGATGGCTTGCTGCTGCTGCTGCCGCAGACGTCTCTGTCGCTGCTGTTGCAGTTTTCTAATGTTGCCTGGCATGTTGTTGCATGGGGCATGTGGCATGCGGCTATTGTAAGAGTGAGTGTGTGTTTTTCTCTGCTGCTGCTGGCTAGCTAGTTTTATGGCGCATCTTCAAATGTTTGACGTGCAACGTTTGTACGAGTATGTGCGAGTATGTGTGCTTGTGTGTATGAATGCATTCAAAGGAATATTTTTCATTGCATATTGTTTTCTTTTCGAGTCGAAAATTTTTCGAATTTTTTTTTTTTTTAAATTTCGAAAATTTTATTTTATAATATTTTAAGTAACATGTATATCACATTAAGTACATTTATATAGGTTATATAATACCAAAACTTTTGGCTTTTACAGAATTAAATTATATACATTTTTTTTTCTGCGCGAAATTGAGTCGATGCCCCTAGCAGCGAGCACTCTTTAGCTTCTCTTTAGTTATTGTATCATAATACTTTTTTTTGTACAATAATTAAAATATATAAATAAATAAATAAATCTGCGCGAAATGATAGGTATTTCTATTTAAAAAAATACTTTGTTCTATTTTTTAAAGACTGCAACAATTTTAATTAAGCTCGAATTTCACACATAAACATTTTTTTTTTTGACTTTCCAAAAATCTGCTTACAGATTTAAATTAACATTATAAAATATTATTTTTAATTTTGCAAAAATACTTTAGGACTATTTCTTAAAATTTGTTTATGTAAAGCAATACTTTGATTCAATTTAATTCAAGAGTTAATCTAAACTGGGATTTTTATTTAAAAATAAGAAGAAATACTTTTCCAATTTTTTGTTGGATTTAGAGTACTTGAACCTGTCAACTAATAAGGCTCATATATTAAAAATAAGTGCATTTTATAATAAAAAAATATGCTATGCGTTATGATATAAATTCTTAGTCATTTCAAAAATGAAATTTATCCAAAAATTTTTAGCCCGCTGCTGTTTTGACTTTTGCTTCCGTTGTCTCTGTTGCAGTTGCAACTTTCAAACAAGTTTAGCACCATAGGCTTTGTGCATTGTGTCCGGGGCGTTGCATGCCCAACCAGCTCCAGGTCCCCAAAAAAAGGAAAAAATAAATAAATAAACAACAGCAGGAATTTTGTCGACACATTTACTTTAATTTTTTCCTTTGAAATTTTACCATGTTAGGAATTTCTTTCTGGCTGCTTTTTTTCTTTGAATTTTTGGTAACGAAATTTTTTCAATGCCTTTGTGCAACTTTCGTTGCGGCCGCTGTCATCCACTTATTACGATACATATCTACTATATATAAGCGTGTGCACTTTGATGCTCTTATGTGCAGTTGCTATGTGCATCCGTTGATCAGAAAAAATAAAGTTAATCTAAGCGAACTAATACATATAATTAGTATTTATAGATATCTAGTTAATACTTACAATTTATTGCTATGTGAAATTTGGAAATATTTTCTTATTAGAAAAGTCATTTGCTATGAAGCTGTCTTACAAAAAAAAAATGTTTATTATTTTTGTAAAAAATATTGTGATTATTTAAACTTTATGAACCAGTTCCACAAATTTTGAAAACAATACGAAGGGATTTTTACCATAGTAGATTTTTATCCTTAACAATTTCTAGCACCAATCAGTAAGGCAATAGGGTTAAAAGTGTATCAAAACTTCTTTGCTCCAAATACAACTTTTCTTGCACATCTCTTTCTTTCAATGGCAAAACTCGCTTGGAGCATTGGCATTTGCAGTACGTGCAACAGCAAAAGATGCAACGTAAACTGAATTGCATTTTATTTTTGTTTATATTACTTAATATACGTTTTCGAGCTTTGGATTCGTGTGTGTGTGAGTCTGTGTATTATTACAAGCAAGCATCAAAAAGTGAAAATTCATTTAAAACAAAAAGAAATGCTTATATGCACTAAAATGCAAGAGTGCACTCATAATGCCACTCAAGCCCAATTGAGTGCGCTCTGCGCAGGCGGCAACGGCTGCTGCTGCCGCTTCAACTACAGCTGCTGCTGCTGCTGCTGCACTCGGCAGCCGAACGGCATTCGCGTTCGTCTTGTCAGCGTGTGAGTGGCGAGTTTGTGTATGTGTGTGTGAGTGTGTATGGTTTTTTTTTTTTTGGGTGCATTAAACAGCAAATTGTTTCGTGGGATCAACACAAAGTGCGTTGATCTCTCGCGCGCTTTTGGAGCGCTGTGCCAACATCCAAGGCAGCGACGCCAGCAGCACCAACAGCTGCTGCAGCAGCGTAGCGCAGCGTTTTTGAGTTAGCAAAAGTGAATGAATGCTGTGACGTCGTCGTTGGCATCATCATCATCATCATCATCATCATCAGCAGCTTCAACATTATTATTAACATCGACGTCATCTTTTTTTATATTTATCAGCAACTCGGTAGCTGCAAGATAGTTACATGTAATTCATTTGACTTAAATAGGAAGTTTGGAAATTAGAACACTGACCCATGATGAATTTCAAAAACATTTCAATTTGCGGAAATTCTCTCTTATCATATAAAATGCTTAAAGCAATAAATATAAAAATGTATAGCTGAAAACGAGTCAAAATTTAGAACAAAGACAACTGAATAGCTTAGGTTCGTTACCTGAAATGTTTAGCAACGGATGCAGACGTATGGTCTTAAGTGTTAAGACACATCCTTAGCATTTTTTTTTCTTTTATATTTTTTTGAAAGTATGTAGCTGAATAAGTACAAAAAGCTTACCCCAACGATTTATAAAAACTAATGATGCAAATCTATTCATAGGTAAAGGCATATACGCAGAAGATATAAAAAAATCCCAAATGGGATTTTTTTATAAGTTTTTGTCATTCCGTGCGAAATTTTTTTGCATTCTACCCATACGCCTTAAGATTTATAAGCTTAAAAATAACGTAAGTACTTTTATCTTATGTGTAAGTAAGTTACTGAATGTTTCTTACACAATTTTTTGTTAATCTAAGTTCTGAAAAAAATTTGAATTGGTTGGGATTTGGCAAAAAAATAACTTATATCACAAATGAAGGCATAGCAAAGTCTCTAAAAAAGTTTAAATTAGGTTGAAAAATAAGAGACTTTTGTAATATTGTTAGCGATTGTAAAGAAATTGGAAAAAGCTTATTCCCAAAAAAAAGTTTTGCGATTTTTCGAATAGCTACAAAAAACTGACTTATGGGTAAAGGTTTACGCAGTTCAAAATATTTCGCGCGGAATGACAAAACTTCATATAAAAAAAAATCCCATTTGGGACTTTTTTTTTTATATGAAGTTTTGTCATTCCGCGCGAAATTTTTCGAATTGCGTATGGGCCTTAATGTAGAAATCAAAAACATTTACGTCTTTGCAAGCAAACATTCTCCACAATAAAAGAACCCAAAAATATTTTCGGTAATTTCTTGAATTGTATTTTCAATAAATTAGCGTTCATCAATATGGGATGAGTAAAACTCGAGATATAGTAAAAATGTAATAGTTTCAAAATTCATATTCCCAGTAAAAGGATATTTGATTGTATTTCAATGGATTATTGTTCATCAATAAAGGAAGGTGAAACTCGAGATATAGTCAAATTGTTAAAAGATTCGAGATTTATATACCAAGTCAAAGAACATCCAATTTCATCACATTTTGTATAACTGACTAAAAGTTACTCCAATTTATGTGCTGCTTCAGCATTTTCATTACACCTAAAAATTGAAAATCACAAATGACTAATTTGTGCATTAACGTGCAATTAATAAAAACTTTGAACTGAATCAGACAAAAGCACATAAAATGTGTTTAAAAAAAAAAAAAACCGTCCATTTTTTTTTGGTTTTATTTTTTTTTTTTTGGGAATTACTACAACAACAACAACAAAGCGAAGGTTGTGCTCAAGCAGCATTGAATAATGCAGCAGCTCATTCGAGCGCTCCAATTTAAATCCACTCGACTCATTCCACTCTACTCCACTCATTTCACTTCACTCAACGCGAAAGCAAAAGCAAAACAAAAATTGCCGCTCTTGTTGTTGTTGCCGCTGCCGATTTGTACGTGTGAACTCTGCTTTTGACCGACGAGGCAATGTTGTTCGTTGACCTTTCTCAAGTGTTGTTGCCATGAAAGGAGTGTGAGTGTGAGTGAGTGAGTGCGTGCAGCTGTGTGAGTGTGTGTATCTGTGTCTGCTGGAGGCACAAGTTGTGGGCGCTGCTGTTAAGCTGAGTGCAGTTTTTTTTTTGTTTTTGCAGCTACTCTTTTTTTTTTTTTTGTTTTGTCTCCCATTTTTTTGTTGTTGTTTATAAATATTTCGGCAAAAGTTTCCTTGGTCATTAAACTCTTTAACGCAACGACCTTCTCTGCGATCGGCAACGCGTCGTGAATTACAATTGAAAGATTGTAGTTTACACGAAAGAGCTTTTGCGTGTACGCTTTGAAGGAGTTATCGTAATTGAAATCGAATGCTGACACACATACTTAGTACGTACTACGTACACATTAAGAGCTTTGCTGCGACCGATGCCTTGAAAGTGAGCAGTGAACCCGAAACCAAATATTTTCGAAGGTTTAAAACATTCTCAAATACATACTAGGTGTAGCATTATATATGGTCAATAAAGATAAAGCAATGGCCTACAGCAGTGTTCAATGTTGTTTGTTTTGGTTAGTACTTGACTTATAAGCCTAAAGATAAGCTAGTTTAATGCGGTTTTTAGTTGTAGAATATTATAATCTGTTAGTTGTAAAACACAATTGTTCATTAATTTGGATATTAATGCAAATGAACTACATATATTTAAAAAAAATGCATTGTCATAACATACTTAGTAGAAATTATCAGTGGTTGTAGTTAATTTTGGGGTAGCGCATAACATGACTAGACAAATTTTTGAGCTCCACTTTATTTCAAATACGCTAAAATTGAACTATTAAAAAACTACAAAAAATTAATACAGTGGTACTAGAGCTGAGCGCGTGAGCAATATGTGTATATAGTATATAAGGCGTATTTAAACAAGCACGACAAAGCAAATCACGGCACTAAAAGGACAAAAAGTAGTTTACAAATTTTTTTACATTTTCTCTTCATTTGTTCTAACTTAAATTAGATTAAGAGCAATTTATCTGATTTTCAGTTACAGAGTTCCCAAAGAGAGCTGCATTTGTTACTCTTATTTCAAAATCGCTTAAAAGTAGCCTATGGAGCTAATAAACATTTTCTACTAAAGTGATGCTCTTTCTGGCAAGTTGACTACTTCATGAATTTATCAAATTATGTTAGATATAAAACGCGTGGTGGGCATTTTGCTACAAAAAATGAATGGTTCTTAAAACCCAAAAATTTTGGTCAATAAATATATTGCCCTGGCTAGAAATGGAATCGGGATGGTACTTCTGCGGTAGGGCAAAGAAAAAAGGAAGTCATCTAGGCCTGAGCTCAGAATTTTTGAACATATTTTTATACCCTGTACCGTATGGTACAAAGGGTATATTGTGTTTGTGCAAGCCGAAAATGTATGTAACGTACAGAAGGAGACGTCGGAGACCCCCCAAAGTTACCTAAAGTATGATCAGAGTGACTAGAAAAGTCGATATACCCATGTCCGTCTGTCCGTCTGTCCGTATTAACGCCTAGATCTCAGAGATGGTAAGAGCTAGAGCAACCAAACTTTCAGATAAGATCCCTTATTAATCCATAGGAGACAAGTTTATTTTATTTTTTTGATATCGGGACTACATTATATAGCTCCCATAGGGGTGTTTCAGAGACCTCGAAAAAAAGCAAAAGTTTTAGATGGATAATTCGTTTGTTTATGAAGATATCATAACCAAATTTGGCAATCGGAAGTTTTTTAGAAACCCTCAGCACTGTACCAAATTTTATCGAAATCGGTTGACTATATCATATAGGTCCCATAGGATCGATCGGTCGAAAATTTGTTTTTTGTACAAAATTCGTTGTGTTTCGTTTGTTTGTGAAGATATTGTAACCAAATTTGGCATTAAGAAGTTTTTTAGAGTTCCCAAGCACTGTACCAAATTTGATCCAAATCGGTTGACTATATCATGTAGCTCCCATAGGACCAATCGGTCAAAAAATCGTGTTTTGTACAAAATTCGTTGCGTTTCGTTTGTTTGTGAAGATATTGTAACCAAATTTGGCATTAAGAAGTTTTTTAGAGTTCCCAAGCACTGTTCCAAATTTGATCAAAATCGGTTGACTATATCATATTGCTCCCATAGGACCAATCGGTCAAAAAAACGTGTTTTGTGCGAAATTCGTTGTGATTTGTTTATTTGTGAAGATACCGTTACCAAATTTGGCATTAAGAAGTTTTTTAGAGTTGCCAAGCACTGTTCCAAATTTGATAAAAATCGGTTGACTATATCATATAGCTCCCATAGGACCAATCGGTCAAAAAATCGTTTTTTGTACAAAATTCGTTGCCTTTCGTTTGTTTGTAAAGATATTGTTAGCAAATTTGACACTAAGAAGTTTTTTAGAGTACCCAAGCACTGCACTAAGTTTGATCAAAATCGGTTGACTATATCATATAGCTCCCATAGGAACGATCGGTCAAAAAAACGCTGTTTTTACAAAATTCGTTGTGTTTCGTTCGGTTTTGAAGATATCGGAACCAAATTTGGCAGTCGGAAGTCTTTTATAGTTCCCAAACAGTGTACTAAATTTGATCATAATCGGTTGACTATATCATATAGTCCCCATAGGACCGATCGGACAAAAAAATTTGTTGGTGCAAAATTCGACTGATTTCTTTTTTTATGAAAACATCGTAACCAAATTTGCCGAATATAATATCTTTTGGAGGTTTTAAGCAATTTGTCGGAATTAATTGCAATGTGGTGGTACAGGGTATCCCAAAGTCGTCTGCGCCCGACTTTAACGTACGCCATCTTTTTGTTAATGATCTTTGAGTTTTCTTAATAAACGAACAGTTTCATCTGAAAATAAAATACTTAATGGATGTAACTTTCAGGTATCGTTAGGGTCGTTGTTCTGAGTCTAAAACCGAGTATTCGTATTTGTGTGTAGGAGGCGTGGCACCGCCCCCTTACAATATATGTTGGTACGGCTTGTGCATGATATCTTATTTTTTATTAAACTTAAAGTCATAATTTAAAGGTTAAAATCGTTGCCAATAAAATTATCTATCAAACAAGACTTAAATCAAGGTAATAGGTTAATTGGTTCAAGCACAATGCCTGTTCAAAGTTAAAAGTTGGAAATCGTGTTTTGTGTTTTTCGAATAATTTTTTATCTCAAAACCGGCCGGTTATTTCGGAAATTTTACCCATATATTTTGTTAAAGTAATTAAAATTTTCTATAAAATGAGTCCTATCTTTTTTCATGACTCTTAGTTTTATAGAAAAAGATATCATGCAAAAACCATACCAACATATATTGCCAGTGAAGTGAATATTTTACACAGAGGAATTCTGCAAGCTTTAAAGTTCAAAATGTAGAAGATTTTCTTTATGTGACAACTTCTACTGTGCTTCAATGATGCAAACAAATATTCTTTAGCTTTAATTGGTTAAAATCCGTTCCATAAATACGATTATCTATTTTTTTCAAAAATGTTTACAGCTTGATAAAGCCGCAATCAGCTCGTCTGTTTGATATGCGCTATATAGATGATTTCCGAAAAAATGCTTGTGAAATTTAGTGCTCGACATCACATAAATGAAAATTTCTGAAAAATTTTTGCGACTACTTTAATTTGCAGTAATACCTACTATTCTAAAAAAAATATATCTACATCACTTGAAAGAAAATTTGAAGCATACCTTCCGAAAAATAATGCGACTACTTCATTTTGCAGTAATTCCTACTATTCTTAAAAAAATATATCCACGTCATTGATGAAAAAAATGAGCATAATGATAACGGTATTAAAAGCTGCTCACGCTCACGAAACTAAGACCAACTCTAGTTTTCGACTCAATAATGACTTGCATTTCTAAAAATATTGTGATCATTATTGTTCATAAATAAATAGCATACATAATTATTACGCATCTTAGAAAAAATGCCACAAATGCCTAGTCAATGCCAAATCACACATAAATACACAAGTTCAAAATTAATAATAAAAAAATTACCTCACAAACAATAACTTTTATTTTTTAAATATTTGAGCAATGAAAATGAAAATCTTTTTGTAGGCAATGCAGAAAAAAGCAAAAAAATTCAAAAAAAAAAGAAATGCAGTAAAAATCGACAGCATTTTGCGGTATTTGCACTTTTTGTTATTGCTTGTTGGCGCAAAAAAAAAAAAACGACAGCAACAACAACATTTTACGGCGCGCACTGAATGGAAACCAGAGCAAATGCAAGTGCGAGTGCGTAAGAGCAACAAAATGCAAACGAAAGAGTTAAGCTGTGCGCTCGCTCTTTAATTGAGCGCAAAATTCAAAAAAAGCTCGCTCACTAAATTTGCGCGTCTGTGTGTGTTTGTGAGTATTTGGCGGCAAATGCAATGCGCTGCATATAAATGCAATTGCAAGTGATCTCAGAGTTTTTATTATTGTTGCTGTTTTACTGTAATTTTGTCTTTGCATTACATTTGCCGGCGCTTTTGAAAGTTTTCGCCTAATGCGCTCAGCATGTGTATGTGTGTGTGTGTGTATCTATGTATGAGCGCGCCACTAACTTGTTTTGTTTTTGTTGTTGCCAACGCTGTTTTTGTGCTTTTTCGCTGCTGCTGTCGTCGTCGTCGTCGTCGCATTCGTCTTTTTTCAATGAGTCAATCCTTGAAATGTTGACTTCCTGATACGCATATGACTATTGAACAAGTTTGCTTTGTTAGATTTTTTGAAGGTTGCGTGCTTTATACATACATACATATATACTCGTACATACATGCAGTCGCTTGCGCGCACAGATACATGCATACAAATTAATGTGTAGTTAGATATGCCTTAAGTATTGTTTTTGTTTTTGTCTATGGTTAGTAGCGCTTGACTATTTTGTTTTAATATATTTTATTTGAAATTTACAGTTGCTGTAGTCACAGCAGCAGCAACAAAAACAAAGCCACGTCTGGTCTGACTTAAGATATTTTTCTATGATTTTTTTTTTTTTGTACTTATGTATATTATGTATCTTCTAATCGTGTGTGTGTGTCTCTATGTCGCTCGAAACGTTCTTTTTACGGCAGTGCATAAATTTTCTTTAGAACATTTTAATTTATAGATACTTCATTAAATTTATTAGAATGCATTACATTTTGTATTCTTTTGTTACGTTTTTTTTTTTTTGTTACTTCTTTAACTGTGTATAAACACAAATTAGTGTTGGTAAATTTTTTTTTTTTATCTAGCTACTTAGTTCATTAGCTTGCTACTTATGAACACTTGACCTTTATGCCACAGCTCATTTAAATATGACAGTAACAGATAAGAATATGGCTATTTATGAGTTTCTATTATTGACTGACCGATATTTAACTTATGCAATGTATTTTAATTAAAATATGTACTAAAAACACTTGAAGGTAACTTGTCACACTGATAAGTGTAGTGTAGCATTTATTTATCGAGGTACTTGTACGCTGTTATCTACTTTTCAACAGAACTTAAAAAATAAATAACAAGAAATATATTGAATGCACTGGATATAGTACTATTTATAAGTAAGCACAAAAAAGTTTAAGACTAGCTTTTATATTTTCAACGAAATAATTAAGGACTTTTAAAAAATTTAACTTTTTTTTAACTTATTCACTAATAAATGTCATGTGTTTTAATCTCTGACTCATATAAGAAATAATCCATGGCTGTTTCGAATTTTAATTATTTGATTTTTTGAAGTGCATTTCGAACAAATTAAAGGTATTTAGATATTATCAAAATAATATGAAGAGGAGGTGTTTTCAAAATGCTTTTTCATGAAGACTTAGTTTTTCAAATGCAGTAATAATAATAATAATAATAATAATAATAAATTTATTTTTAAAGCCATTCTTTAGAGAAGTATTTAAATACAAAAGGATTCTTAAACACAAATACATATGATACAATGGTTTTAAAAATAATATACGCGACTATGACTATACGTCGTCCGTCGGGGAGTTGAGATGCAGTACTTTTTGTTGTTATCCTTAGTTTATTAGTGGGTTCCCAGAACGCCAGTCAAAATGTCTTAATACACCCTGCTTCCCCGCTCGTCGCGAGATACAGGATCGTTGGGACAAGTTTCCTGAAGAACTGGAGTCCACATGTAGTATATTTATTGTAGGTATTACCGAATATTTCATTTTTTATCAAAAGTATTCAGTGATTTTCTTTCTGTACTTTGTGGCCATTTTCAAAAATTCTACAAGTTCCATCCACCTAGTATTGTTTGTGTCATTTAGAATTTCAAGAATTTCGTGAGGGCTTAACATAGGTTTTCTAAAGCATAATACCCTGTGCTCTCTGAAAATTGGACACCTCCCTAGAAAGTGGCGTAGGTCTTCGGCTTCATTGGTGTTGCATAATTCGCACATAGAAGTACGACCTGTGACGAATCTGTTTCCGTTTAGTAGTATCATGTCACATCGTGCTTTCAGTGTCCATGATACCGCCCACATATCCATATTTGCATACTTTTTACTGTTTATGGAATCCAGATCTTTTCAAATGCAGTATTCCTAGTACAAAAAATAAAAGAGTTTTTGGTAAAAGCCTATACGCAGAATCAAAAATTTCGCACGGAATGACAAAACTTCATATAAAAAAAAATTCCCAAATGGAATATCCCAAAAAAAATAACCATCTTTGTCAAATTCTTTAAAATTACTTGTAAAACGACGAATTTTGATTTAAGACCTATACGCAGAATAAAAATTTCGCACTGAACAACAAAACGGCCACGGATTCGGATTCTACGCTGCAAATTACTTCAAAAATGACCCTCAGCTTTCCAATAACTGACATGATCCCGGTATTTGTAGGCCTGTGTAATTATCCTCTGAAACACCCATATGGGAGCTATTTTAATTAATCCCTATATCAAAAAAATAAAATAAAATTATCTTGGATCTAAAAACAAAATTATCAAAATCAGTGTAGTACACCCATTGATATTTGCTGTTAAGTAGAGACATTTTTTTCTAATTTCGAAAAATGTTTTTTCGCAATATCTTTAAATCCGTTCCATGAAAATAATTTTTGACTACATTTTGGATTTAAGCTTGCTGTTTTACTACGAAAACGACTAAAACATGTTGAGGATACAAAATTTTTTTAAAATCTGTTTACTAGTGTAATCAGCTGTTTGCAAATGTAATAATTTTTGTTTTTTTTCCACTTAAGAAAAGTATTTGTTAGAAAAATTTCCTTTAAAGATAAAGTATTTTATATTTTTTAGTGCAATATTTTCTGACAAGAAATTACAACTTATTTTACAAAAATAATACCAAAAATAGTTGAAATAATGCGTTCACACTTGTATATGGTTCCACTTTTTACAACACTCCTTTTACCAAAAGCAGTATAAACATTGTTTGCATCCTTGTAGATGGTCACACCTTCTACAACACGCCTTTTGCACTGCTTTTCGTTAAGGGTCTGAGTCGGGCAAAAATTTCATTTTTTTAGTTTACAAATTGTTGCCTTTATTTTTGTAAAAATTAAATTTTTTTTCTTCTTCAACAGCTAAGCATTTTTTTCATCCTTGTAGATTGTGACACTTTCTACAATACTCTTTTTGCACTACTTTAAGTAGTCAAGAAGTGTATAAGCTTTTTGCCACTTTGCTCTTTTACCATTATGCATTTATGCCCCAAATATTTTTTGCCTTTATTTTTGTAAAAATTAAATTATTTTTTTTTATTGCTAAATATTTTTCCATCCTTGTAGATTGTGACATTTTCTACAACACTCTTTTTGCACTGCTTTTCGTAGTCAAGGCTCTGAATCGCGCAAAAATTTGCTTTTTTAGTGTATGAGTTGTTGTTGGGCACTTTGCCCTCTTACCATTATGCATTTATGCCCCAAATATTTTTTTTTTTTTTTTAAATTTAAACTTCTTTTCTCTTAAAAGATGCCCAAATAAAATTTTAATGGTTTTTTTTTCCTGTGCCAGATATTTATGCAAGAAATGGAAATTGGAAATGTTGAAAATTTACTATTAATATAGAGTTTTCCAACAAGAGGTGTTATTTGGAATCACCCGGTATTTCGGTAGCTGTCACTTTTAAAGCATTTATTCTTTGACATTTGAAAAGTATAAACTACGCCATTACTAAAAATGGAACGATACACGCTTCAACAACGCATTGAAATTAATAAAATTCACTACAAAAATGCTGAAAATCTTCCATCGAAAAATCATCTTGACTGATGTAGCCCATTTCCACCTCGATGGCTTCGTCAACAAGCAAAATTGTCGCATCTGGGGCTCGGAAAACCCAAGAGTTATTGTTGAGAAGCCTCTCCATCCTCAACGTGTGACTGTTTGGTGCGGTTTATGGTCCAGCGGGGTCATTGGACCTATCGAGGACATAGGGCAGCCACTTTACGATTTGGTTATGGAAAATTTCATGAAAAGGATATGGTCCTGTAGGCGTGGTCGTGGCGGCCATTTGGCTGATGTTGTTTTTCATTATTAACGGCATACCTTCCTCTTTATTATGAAATAAACATCCGATCATTTATCTCAAAAATGGCATTTTTCTTTGAATACCAAAATAACACCTCTTATTGGAAAACCCTATATATATTTTTTTTAATTTAAGATCAAATTTAAAGGAAACCGTTTCGAAACAACTAAATTAACTCAATTATTTGTGTTTCTGGAGCACGTTTGAAAAATTTATGACTCATCCGCAACGTATACATTTGAAAAAGTCCTCATCTGCATAAAAAAAACGATATAGTAAAAAAAAAAAGTCTTCTTAAAGCAAAAATGCCAGTTCTGAGAATCTTTTAAAACTTCAATATATTTTATTGCACACTTCAAGGTCTCTTCAGTTATAAACACATACAGTGAACTGCTTACTCCGGCTGCTCATAAACACTGCAATAATTATTTTAAAAATTAACCCAAAATTTGTTTACTTTTATATCACGTGTAACAGTATACAAAATACTAACGGCACTAAAAAAGTGCACACAGACCCTCAGAGATCCGATAATATGCTCACTTCTCACATAACAACACTGCGACTGAGTATTAAATCATTTTGAATGTGTGTTGAAAGAAAAACAAAAACATAAAAAATAAACCATAGAAAAGTGCATACAGTGAAAATGTGCATATATATATGTACTTGTATATATATTCAGCATTCGTAACGCCCTTGGCGCTGCTATCAGTATATGTATGTATGTATATATGTACAATATGTAAAGTGCACCCTACAAAGGCGCGGCATTAGCGTTGAATATAAGCGCCTAGGCGGCAGACCGATCGACTGCTGACCTTAAACTTGAATCAACTAGAAAAGAAGGTTGCAAAAACAAAAACTAAATCACAGATTTTTTTTGCCAAGTGCAATTTTAGTTTATTGCGGTTGTAAAATAAAGTTGAAATAAAAATGAAATAAGTAAGGAGTGCCAAAATTTAAATACTCTGCTTTTTTTTATACCCTGTACCGTATGGTACAAAGGGTATATTGTGTTTGTGCAAGCCGAAAATGTATGTAACGTACAGAAGGAGACGTCGCACAGTGGCACGGAAGCCGAAAAAACGTTGCAAAAATCATATTTTCTAAACCAATAGACATATTTTAATGAAATAAATTGTAGTTGAAAGACAAATGATCAGGCTTTTAAATAAGTACTCATACATGGTGATACGATATCTGAAAGCTGCGCAATATGTCTTGGAAATTGGATTTTGTTGCTTTTGCACTATTTGCCATTGAAAAATATATACATATTTTTTTCATATTTTCTAAACCAATTGAAATATTTTTATGAATTAAATTTTAATTGAAAGAAAAATGTTCAGGCTTTAAAACAAGTACCCATGCATTGTGACACGATATCTGTGAGCTAGGCAATATGTTGTGGAAGTTGGATTTTGTTGCCTGTGCAACATTTGCCATTGAAAAATATGTACCTAAATATTTTTTTTTTCATTTATAAAAATAAAGAAATTTTGATGATACATTTTGTATTTTATAATTTTATATTTCAGTCAATAAATTTAATTTAACAATGCTTTTTTATTATAATATGTTACATAATTTATCTTATCAGTAGTTTTTTGTAAAATAATCATCCGCATTTACATTTGAAAGAATATCTAAAAGACTTAACATTTCTTTTGAATAACTACTTGTTAATTCTGTATTGGATCTCACTTGTCTAAGGGACGCTACTAGTGGATCTGAAGAGGCTGCCAACATGTTAAAAAGATCCTCGTTTTCCCTTGATCGTGATACTTTACATGTATTCATAGCTCTAAATTTTTTATAATCCTTGTTTCTCGATTCCTGGGCTTCTTCTGACATCTCCCCAATGGGAAGGCAATGATATTCAATTATAGTTTGGCCATGTGCCAAAACTTTGTGAAGCGTGGGAGTCAGTTTTTTTCCTGGATATTTTTCCATTAACAGCTCTGCAGTCTTGGTGGCATATTCACCAAATTTGCTGCTGTTAATTTTTTCCTTGCAGTTCAAAATATTTAAAATAACACCCAATCTTTTGATAAGTTCATCATCCACTCCAGTTATTTCTGATGTAATTTTGTTTTCTGCAAAGAATTTTCTTGATGAGTTTTCATCGTTTGAGTTACCATATCCATATTTGGGGCGGTCGACTATCAGTCCAAGTCGGTTAAAGAATTCTTTTTGAATTTTGCTTCTCCTGATATTTTGTTTTTCTTTGTCTGGTGTGTTGTCTTAAAAGGATTCGTTAACTTGCGGAAGAGTATATGCAAGCTTCAAAATAAACTCCATGCATCTAATTCTGGCATGTAATGGTGAAATACCAAATTCCAGAACTCCCTCTTCAATTAAGGAATTATCCAAATTTTGGAAATCCTTTTGTGTTTTTTTGCAAAAAGCGCATGCCAAGGTCGATTTGGTGTTTGTAAGTTCGTTGAGAACCTTGCCGTCTACCATTGTTAGGAAAAATTCATATTTCACAGCAATGGTTGTTCCTTCCTTAATTTGTAATAATGCAGGCCTTATGTCTTTAATCTGCTTCTTTATATCGGCTACTGTAGACCTGATTATTTCCGAAGTTTCTTTGGCGTATTTGAACAATATCGGACGACAATAGTGAACAGATGAAGGGCGCGGGTTTTTCCAATATTCCAATGTTTCACTTTTTAGTCGTAGAGGGACAACAGAAGCCATGAACATGTTTGCATCTGTAACACCTTCATCGTCTGTGGCCATTGGTTGCTTGTAAGCACTTTGGCCAGAAGATCCATCGCAGCCCCATTTGCTGATTAAAGTGACACTTTGTGGAAGAGTTTCCATCTCATTTTCTGGCAAACTTTCAATGAGACGTTTTGCAGTGTGGTCCATTAGATCTTGAAGTTTAATCTCTGCTGACACTTCCGTCACTATAGTGGGTTGTGGTACTGCGCTCTGTTTAGCCGATCCAATTTTATTGTATCCAGGAAGAATATTTACATTATGTCGGATTAAAGTATCCCGCAATATTATATATTTTCCCTTGGACAGATTCAAATCCATAAACAACGCCAAAGCCTCTTCAGCGCTATATTCCATTGGTAGTGAATTTGGTGGTGTGGGGATGCTTTCCTTTATCCTTTTTAGTCGCAAAGGGCTAGCATCGGCAACCGCTTTTGTAATGTGCGACCTAATTTTTTCATCATCTTTCCTATACTTTATTGATAGAGCCTCCGATAGATGATCCGTGGCTATATCGACTGTGGCATCGGCAAGTTTTCTCTTTCTAGTAAAATTTGAACACTCGTCCAAACATTTTGTAGGTCTTCCTCTGTTTCGGTGCGTAGACGTCTGAGGTTCTTCTGAGAAATTTTCAATAAGGGTTAATCCTTTTAGCCAGTTTTCGTGCTGCAAAATAAAATTTCCTTGGCAGCGATGAGAGTTTTGCCGCTTTGTTTTTATTTTGGCATAAATAAGATTAAGCTTGCTCTTTTGGGGATCAAACTTCTCTATATTTGCTTCCTCAACGTTAAGTTCTTTTCTGATGGCCGAAACGAACTCCTTCGCGTTTATGGAGTTTTTGAACAACTCAAATAATTTAACGTTTTCCAAAGACATCGTTACACTTATAAAATCAATGCTTGCGAATTATATTTAAAAATACTTTTCACTGCAATGTGTGTTCTTATAAAGTCAAAACAAAAATGTTATATTTCTGAAGTATTCAGGCAATATATACAAATTTTAAGCCAACATCCAGAAACCGTGTAACAGGTACAAATTAAATTACATCATATGTTTTAGAACTACCTGGAAACACCAAAAAAATTGGGATGATTAATCCTTTTTTTCAAATGTCACAGGTAGGCTTTATTTGATTGTTAAGTGAAAATAAAAGCAATCAACTCTAAATTTAGTGGCTGCATCTAATGCGTATTCTTCTTCTTATACATGCGTCAGCATATTTTGGAGTTGGGTTTCAGGGCCTTTACTGGCCTTACAGCCAAACAGGCAAATTTATGCAGACAATCTTTATAGAGCAGGTAAATAAATTGATAACAAACGTATTTATGTTAAAACGAAAATGGTTAATTTGGGTTAATGTTTTTTTATTTTCTTCCAAAGTTGAAAAAGTGTTCCAAATATAGTGGTTCAGGTAAACGGATGTATTGAAAAACCCAGAAAAGATACGAAGTAATTTTTTTCTATTTTATGCTTAAATTCCATATACCTTTTTATACAAATCAAGAAAATAGCAGTTGGTTGCATAGTTTTTTTTTAAAACAGTTTTAAACATGAACTTTTATTCAAAAAATTTATATTTTTTTTATAGTGGAAAATATACTCAACTTTGAGTGGCTGTAACAACTAAACTATTCATCTGAATTGAATAATATTTGAATTTTCTTGATCCTTGGGAAATTCTAAATAAGATACATGTATTGATTTTAACAAAAGTATTCATCAAAATTTTGATTTTTGCAACGCTTTTGCGGCTGCCGTGCCACTGTGCGTCGGAGACCCCCCAAAGTTACCTAAAGTATGATCAGAGTGACTAGAGAAGTCGATATACCCATGTCCGTCTGTTCGTCTGTCCGTCCGTCCGTCCATATGAACGCCTAGATCTCAGAAATGGTAATAGCTAGAGCAACCAAACTTTCAGATTAGATCCCTTATTAATCCATAGGAGACAAGTTTATTTTATTTTTTTGATATCGGGATTACATTATATAGCTCCCATAGGGGTGTTTCAAAGGACCTCGAAAAAAAGCAAAAGTTTTAGATGGATAATTCGTTTGTTTATGAAGATATCATAACCAAATTTGGCAATCGGAAGTTTTTTAGAGACCCCCAGCACTGTACTAAATTTTATCAAAATCGGTTCACTATATATATATATAGCTCCCATCGGTCGAAAAAATGTTTTTTGTACAAAATTCGTTGTGTTTCGTTTGTTTGTGAAGATACCGTAACCAAATTTGGCGTTAAAAAGTTTTTCAGAGTTCCCAAGCACTGTTTAAAATTTGATCAAAATCGGTTGACTATATCATATAGCTCCCATAGGACCAATTGGTCAAAAAATCGTTTTTTCTACAAAATTCGTTGCGTTTCGTTTGTTTGTAAAGATATTGTTAGCAAATTTGGCATTAAGAAGTTTTTTAGAGTACCCAAGCACTGTTCCAAATTTGATCAAAATCGGTTGACTATATCATATAGCTCCCATAGGAACGATCGTTCAAAAAAACGTTTTTTTTTACAAAATTCGTTGTGCTTCGTTTGGTTTTGAAGATATCGGAGCCAAATTTGGCAGTCGGAAGTTTTTTATAGTTCCTAATCAGTGTACTAAATTTGATCAAAATCGGTTGAACATATCATATAGTCCCCATAGGACCGATCGGTAAAAAAAATTGTTTGGTGCAAAATTCGACTGATTTCTGTTTGTTTATGAAAATATCGTAGCCAAATTTGCAGAATAAAATATCTATTGGAGGTCTTACGCAATATTTCGGACTTAATTGCAATGTGGGAGTACAGGGTATCCCAAAGTCATCTTTTTTTTTTGTATATTCTGACTTCCATTTTACATATGACAAATTAAAATAAAATAATTTTTAAATTTACGTAGGTCAATATTATGTGAAAAATGAAAGCAATCGGTTTTATAGGTTTAAATTACAAGCGAAACTACGCATGGCGTTACGTTACAAAAAAATAAAAGACTTTGTCTGTTTGTATAAATATACTTTCTTAATATGATTTCAAATTTTGCGAATTATTTAAAAAAAAAAACACTTTATTTTTATTTTTTTATTAGCCTTAATATACTGCGTAACGTCATTAAAATTTTCATTACAATTTTTTTAAAAACTTTTTTTTTAATTTAAAAAAGAAATTTAAATTTTTAAAATGATATATAATGGTGAAAAATTATGAAAAGAAGATGCTCTAAAAAATAGGCAAATTTAAGCAATATATGAATTTTTGGCTTTGTAGTCAGACATCTCGCCAGCTTACAATCTTAGTAGTGATAAAATCTTAAAACTCTTTAATTAAATAAATTTTAAATATTTTTTTTTACAAATTCGGGTTAGAATTTATTTTTATTAAACTTTTAATTTTACGGCCATAGTGGACTGGTGGGTCTTATTTATTTCTTCTTAGGGCCTATACGCAGTTCGAAAAATTTCGCGCGGAATGAACTTCCCCTTTTAGGATTTTTTTTTATATGAAGTTTTGTCATTCCGCGCGAAATTTTCCGAACTGCGTATAGGTCCTTAAACAAAAATAATAATATTCTTGGAATAACTTTAGGCTTAAGGCCCCAAAAAAAACATACATTGATTAAAAAAAAAAAAAAACCTGGCCTGCCTTCTCTCAGAGCATACAAATATGCTGGATTTGCCTTTTAAATGTGTCACTAACAATTCAAAGTGTTAATTAAAGAAAATATAATATATAAAATAGATAGATAGATAAAGCTTAAAAATTAGTTGATTTATAATAAAATCTAAAACCTTGAGAAGTATTAAGAAATTACATATAAAATCAAAAGTAGCTTCCAAATGAGTTCTCAAACGATGACCTTGAAATTATCTAGCCAAAAATCCAAAAAAAAATATCTTAAGCTCATATTTCTTTCAAATATACACAAAATTCTAGCCTTGCATTCTATTCTCAAAAAAAAAAAAAAAACCAAACTATAGCTTCAAAACGCTACGAAATCGGAAGTATTAGAAGATCAAATAAAGTCAAGTGTCGCTAGAATTGTTGTTGCTTGCCTTTTTCAGCTTCGAGATATGCATTAAAAATATCAACAAACAAAGCTAGAAAAAAAAAACTATACGATCTTGGACAGAACGTAAATAATATTTTGTTCAATGAAATACAAATGGTTGTTGTTGTTGTTGCTTAGACACGAGTCGCCTGTGTTCTTCACGCACACGCACACACAGTCAGTCAGAGACACAGATACACACACACACACAGCTACATATAAAGACTTGCATACAATTTATAAAACGAAAGCTTTTTATACAATTTTTATACGTAGCCATGACAGTGTGAGAAGGTCATGATGCATATATACAGCAAAAACAATAAAATACAAATAGAAAAAAAAAAACAAAAACAAATCAAAAAGCTAAGCATTCGTCAGCTCAAAACAAACTACAATAGTAAAGTCAAAACATATTTACGCAGTAAATGAGTAACAACAACAATAACAACAACTAGAAGCAAGAGAAGACAACTGCAAAGCAAAGTCAAAGGCGCAACGCATTGTCTATTGTGTTTGCTTTTACCGAGCTTACGCTGCCGCTCTCTTATGCTGCGCCTAGACCAGAAAGCTTTTAATGCATTTAAGAGAGTGCGTAAAAACAAATTTGTAGCATACGTTTAAATAACCGGTTGTTTTAGCATTTCGACTTGTTCTCAAATATTATTTTAAAAATTAATTCAAGTCAAATGTTATTTTAATTTGTCTCTTAATAATTGTTGCTTCCGCTTAATTAATTATAATATCTTTTTTCTCTTCTCTCTTCTTTTTTGCAGGCGTCTTGCAGCTGTGAAGCATAAAACTTTCAAATATTAAGTTGTAAAATTACGGGAAATGCCGCGGCGCAGCTTTAAACACCATAAATGCGTTCCCAAAGCAGAAAACTGGGAACACATGAAAATTTGGTCAATGCCAATGTGGTTAATATTAAATGCAATAAAATTCTATATATCAATCGTATACGTTGTAAGATAAAAAGCCAAAAAAAAAAACTTGCAAGTGCATTGAAAAAAACGTGTTAAAATTCTTAAATTAAAATATAAAGCGTTCACAAATATATTTGACTACCATGCGCCCAAGCGCGCCGCTTAACAGCAATAACAACTGTAACAACAACAAGTGGCACGCCACAGAACGTGCAACAAACTTAAGTGCAACACAAGTTGCTCAAGCCAAGCAATTTTTTGATAACTTTACACTGCCTTATGGTTAATAATAATAATATAGAAATTTAAAGTCTTTTATATATACGTATACAAATATATAATCAAACTCAATTTAAGCAAGCAACATTTTAAAATGTACACAAAGGAAGAAAACAGGAAAAGGTAAAAGGTAAGTTTTTATGATAAGGATACGTTACCCATTTGTAGCCTAAAAATACCTTAAATCTTAGCAATATTTTTTTCTTATACACTGTATCGCACTCTAGTCTTAGATCATAGCAATACTCTCATAATTTCATAGTTACTCTGGTCCAAAAGAATAAGTTTGTTTTCTTAAATTTAAAAGTAGAATAAAACTGTAAAATAAAAAAAAAAATACTGTGATAACTTTAGATAATAATTATAATAAGAAATAAATATGGATATAAGCTTCTAAGAGAAATTCCATTTATGTAGGGTGGGCCATCTGTTGGTTTGCTTGTTAATAGCATTTTATTCGAATATTTTTCAACAAAATTGAGCAGATGTATATGCCAAATGCTAGTTTGAAACTACTTATTTGTGTATGAAAAATAATATCGCCGCCGTGGCTGGCTAACAGGCCCGTAATCGAACATCGTAATTTTCGATGAATTTTTTTTTGACTCATCTGGCTTTTCACTTATCCTTTGCACGAATAAGCAACGCTGATAATGGACCTGGGTTTCAATTGTTGCGTCATTTGAATCTTGTAAGCGTGTCAATGCAGATCCGCATGCAAAATCCGACGCAAAGTGGTTCTATGTGATCCCGGGCACACTGGCCTCAACTATGTTTTTTTTACAGAACGACCATTTTCATATTATGCCTGTACCACTTTGACACTTGAATAAAATTGAGTAGTTTTGAACTTGGTATACACATTATGAGTGTTTAACAACCAAACCAACAGATGACCCACCCTATATAAGGAGCGTACACAATAAAGGCAAACAATTTGTATTTGAATCGGCTCCGTTTTTCCAACATATTCTTCATGAGTATCAATACATTTTTGTATTTGTTTCAATCAATATAGGAAACCATTTTTCTACTCAGTATGCACCAGTTCGAAAACATCGGTTTAGAACTTTTTAAATTCTTCTTCGGCATCAAAAACATGGAAACAAAAATAAGAATATGGTTGCCAAATCCTGGCTATACCTTGGGTGACCAAATAACTCTACGTTCGACAATAAGCAGTCTTCGGCGGCTCATCTTCCTTAGTTCAGCGAACAGTTCTGACATCCTCGTCAGAATTTACCAGCTAAATTTTTACTACATGAAAAGTTATTCGATTTTAGAAACGATCTTCTCACTAGGAAGAAGATTGTTTCAAAACATAGGCTAAGAACGCATTTAATTCTTCAGCCTTAGCAAAAATTCACTAAAGAATCCCTTTTGATGTAAGAACATATATGTAGGTAGTTCCAAAACACAGCTTTAAACACTTCCTCAGGCATAAACATTCGGCATGTAATCTGTTTTGATGTACAGAAACAAAAAAAGTCAAATCAGGACTTTACCACGATAAAGACACATTCACTATAGTTTTTTTTTCATTGCCGTGTTTGGTAATTCTATTGCCTCAACTTATCGATCTTTTGTGGCAAAGAAATCGTTGCATTTTATATTAAATTGACCATTCTATGATGATCTTATAATACAAAGAGCCATATCTCAAAGTGCTTCGTCCACGAACAACTTTTGTTGGGTTTGGCTTGTCTTTAAAGTGCCATGCCATCCAATGCTGCTTTGAGTCCCAATTGGTTTTTATCCCTCAACTTTTTTTTTTTTTTATTCATTTTATTATGGTATGTTTTCAAAAACAATTAGTGTTCAAAATTGCAACAAGACTATCTAGTTTATTAATACTTAGAAACAAAAAGTCGTTGTGGGATGCTAAGGCAACACTTTTTATCGATTGTAAGTCCAGTTACTTATAAGCCATTCAAAACAATATCTATTCGATTATCACTCAATTTAGTTCTTCTGACCATTGGTCATAACAACCCGTTAACGGGCTACGACCTATTCTAGGGCGTTCGTTTACTCGCATTGAGTGAAGGCTCACGCCTTCTCAATATAATTGCCTTGCATATAATTATAATTTCCATTACTCAACTTGACTTCACTCGATTTGAACTCTCAACTTGAAAAAAATTAAATTTTAGAACTTTCATTATCAGGAAGTACGCTCAAGATCATTTGAAAATGCTAACAAACATGTCTTACTAACTAATCAAAGAAATCAAGTAAATCAAATTATTGCGTATACGCACCGTTGCACTATAATTAGAAGCGCAAAGCTAATATTTTGCATAAATGTTGCGCTTGCGTTTGCTGCTATAAAGTCAACATCTAATTATGATTATGCATTAGAGCGTTGGCCAGCAGCAACAACAACAACAACTGGCGCCAACATTAGCAGCAACAACAACAAAAATAACTACAACATTTTCTAATATAAAAGAAAGGCGCGCGCGTGGGGCATGTTGAAGGTTTTTCTTCTTGCTTTTACTGCTTCTTCTTCTTCTGCTGCATGAACTTGCAACTGAGGAGAGAGCAGGCAGCAGCTGCAGCCGCCATGGAATTAAGAGCTAGAGGCAGCGGCAGCGGCAGCTGGCTTTTTCACTTTTCTAAGTTGCTGCTATTGAATAATGGAAAACAAGTTTTTCCGCAGCGCATCAACAACACAAACAACAACAAGTCTAGTCTGGCCTTTGCGCATGCGATTTGCGCCAGTTGGAAAAACCAACGACAGCGCAGCAGCAGCGCCGCAGCAGCAGCGCAACTGAGCGACGCGGGTGCCAGGCGGCGCAATGTTGTAATGTCGATGCGAGTGCAACAAATGTTGTTGTTGTTGTTCAAGTCGCTTTTATGCACTTTCCAAGAGAGAGTATGCATAGTCTTTGGAGCACTTTGATGCAGGAGTGGGAAACCAAAAAAAGTGTAGGATTTTGAAAAACTGTGAACTAGTTGTTTAAATTTTTGTTTTTTTAATAAGCTTAATGATCCATAAAGGTAATTGGAGCTATAGTATATCTTTGGTTCTAGTACTGATTTTGACAATTTGACAAAAATATATTAATATCAAGAGTAATCAAGATCAGTTTAGTACAACCAGAGATAATTGCTTTTAAGTAGACACACTTTTTTTTTTTAATTTCGAAAAGTAGTTTTTTCGAAATACCTCGAAAACCGTTCCATGAAAAAATTTTTGGACTTCATTTTCGGATTGAGCGTGTTATTTTACTACGGAAACATGTTGAGGATACATTTTGCTGTAAACTAGTGTTATTTTTAAGTCATTAAAGATCTGGGACTGTGTTTATTATAAAACTTGAACGGCCTTACATAGCGTCCTAGAAATTTTTTCTGCTTGTGTGGGACATTGCATGGTACTTCTCTTTATCGAAAAAACTTTTGCATATAAAACAGTTAAATATGTAATATTTAAGTGAGCGAACTTTTTATTTACTAAATCCTAACAAAGTCTAATTTACAAACCGACCAGAAAAAAAGGGTGAAAAATTATGAAAAAATTACAAAAAACAGGAAAAATATTTTTATCCTAAAACTTGCTGATTTTTAACATGCATCAATGGTCAAAGCACTTTATATGTATAATAGCATCATTCTGAGTATCTTCTTCGATAAATAAATTATAAAACACGAATAAAATTGTATTTACAAAAACCAGATTTTTATGATATTTTATCCTGAGAGCCTTGAGATACGGTCATGATATTTCTGTTACTTTTTAAATTTATCATGTCAAATGTCAAAGCAAGCAGTCATGACAAGTTTGAAATATTATCTTACCATCCCGAGGAGCGACCATTGTAGGTGCCATCAATAAAATATGCATAACTTCCTTAATTATAGTCCACCAACATTTTTTTTTAATTTATTCGTATAAACTGTGATAATTTTTAATTTTTGTGAAAATATTTTTAAATTTTAAAATAAAAAGATGGCGTACGTTAAAGTCGGGCGCAGACGACTTTGGGATACCCTGTACCACCACATTGCAATTAGGTCCGACACATTTCTTAAAACCTCCAAAAGATATTTTATTCGGCAAATTTGGTTACGATATTTTCATAAAAAAAAGAAATCAGTCGAATTTCGCACCAAACAATTTTTTTGACCGATCGGTCCTATGGGGACTATATGATATAGTCAACCGATTTTGATCAAATTTAGTACACTGATTGGGAACTATAAAAAACTCCCGACAGCCAAATTTGGTTCCGATATCTTCAAAACCAAACGAAACACAACGAATTTTGTAAAAAAAACATTTTTTCGACCGATCGATCCTATGGGAGCTATATGATATAGTCAACCGATTTTGATAAAATTTGCTACAGTGTTGGGGTGAGTTTTTTAGAGAAACTTTCGACTGCCAGATTTTGTTATGATATCTTCATAAACAACCGAATTATCCATCTAAAACTTTTGCTTTTTTTCGAGGTCCTCTGAAACACCCCTATGGGAGCTATATTATGTAATCCCGATATCAAAAAAATAAAATAAACTTGTCTCCTATGGATTAACAAGGGATCTTATCTGAAAGTTTGGTTGCTCTAGCTATTACCATCTCTGAGATCTAGGCGTTCATACGGACAGACGGACAGACGGACATGGGTATATCGACTTCTCGAGTCACACTGATCATACTTTAGGTAACTTTGGGGGGTCTCCGACGACTCCTTCTGTACGTTACATACATTTTCGGCTTGCACAAACACAATATACCCTTTGTACCATACGGTACAGGGTATAAACAATGCCTCAAAAATGTTAAAATTAAAATTAAAAAAAATTATTTAGAAATTTTTTTTTTTTAAATTCCAAGTTTTATCATACATTAAATAAAATAAAATAATATTCAAATATCTTTATTCGTTTACGAATTTTTCTTTATCTATCCAAATATTAAGTGATCATTAACTTTAAAAATAATTAGATTTTTGAAAAAAGTAACTTATGAGATTAACATAGGCTAGGACGTCTATTAATTATGTAAAAATCATCAAAATCGAAGAGACCGATTTAAAGAGTGATCCGGTTCATTTATTTTCATCCATAAATAGAGAATAGTAGAGATGGACAAAGTTAAATTCGATGTCTCAGTGTTGAAATTTTTGACGATAGCATTTTTTATTTATATTTAAAAAAAAATATAATTCAACTATTTTTATTCGTTTACGAGATATGTCTTGTCACAAAAAAGTCTACACAAATATTCAGCTTTCGATAATTCAGTAATTCATAAGTAATCAAAATTCCGTAAACAAAATTTGCGAGCTTAATATTGGCTAGTAACTCTATCACTTTTGTACAACTCCTCAAAAACGTGAACCTCTAAAAAAATACGCTGTATAAAAAAATATTGTTTTAATTTAAAAAAAAAAAACAGAACCAAATCAATTTGATTCATATTCATACCATATAAAGAACGTATAAAATCATGTGCTTAAATACGAAATGGTGATTGACATATTTAAGGAACATGCTTAAAAAAAGAAGAAAAACTAATTTTTTTCTTTTGAAACAAAATTTCATATTTTTTTAAGAAGAAAATTTACTTGTTGCCAACTTAGGGCCTATACGCAGTTCGAAAAATTTCGCGCGGAATGACAAAACTTCTTATAAAAAAAATCCCAAATGGGATATATAATATATGAAGTTTTGTCATTCCGCGCGAAATTTTTCGAACTGCGTAGACCCCTTTAGATTTAAATAAATTGGTTCAAAAATATTCAGAAGTTTAGGCACAGTGAAATAAAAACGGCAAACTCTTTTTTTTTAATTAAAGGCCCATAGGCAGCATGCAAAAATTCCGCACCAAATGTTAAAACTTCACATATAAAAAAATTCAATTTTTTGGGATTTTTTTTTTTATATGAAGTTTTGATATCTCGTGCGGAATTTTTGCATGCTGCGTATGGGCCTTAAGCTGTTACGCGTTAAGGCCTATACGCAGTTCGAAAAATTCCGCACGAGATGCCCCAAATGGGACTTTTTTTTTATATGAAGTTTTGTCATTCCGCGCGAAGTTTTTTGGAACTGTGTACTGCGTCATTAGTTTTCAAAAATCGCTGCGGGCAGTTTCCAGTACCTTATCCTGCTAGGCCCTTTCTCCATATAAATACATATAGACGCTTTCGTAATTTGCCTTCAACCTAATTGAGTTGACTGAAGACTCGTTTTAAATTTTCTTTTTGTATGGTTTTGCTGCTTTACATAGCTAGTGCAAATCGTTCAAAATAGAATACTAAAAGTAGGAGGTATTTCGGCAACCTACTCGCCAGTTGCCCTTAGCTGCCACAATATTGACAACAGCAAACTGCCCTGTGGAGTCCTCTGCAAAAGCTAAGACGGCGCAAGAGAAAGCCAATAAAAAACAAACTCTATGAAAAGCTTAAATATTTTTGTATTATTGATATTTTTTTTATATAAACCCATCAATGAACTTGAATAAAATTATTTTCATGGCTTTTTTACAGGCTGCTCAGATCATTAATCAAGACTGAGTTTTATAGCTTTATGGCATTTTCCACTAAATACAACTTTGGGTAAATCCAATGCTGCTCGATTGAAAAAATGCTGCATAAAACTTTAAACAGTTTATGTTTCCTGACAGGGTATGTTCGCTATACTCCCAGGCTAAAAAACAAAAGGACCAAAGTGATCTTAAAAGATGGCGTACGTTAAAGTCGGGCGCAGACGACTTTGGGATACCCTGTACCGCCACATTGCGATTAAGTCCGACATATTGCTAAGACCTCCAAGAGATATTTTATTCGGCAAATTTGGCTACGATATTTTCATAAACAAACAGAAATCAGTCGAATTTTGCATCAAACAATTTTTTTGACCGATCGGTCCTATGGGGACTATATGATATAGTCAACCGATTTTGATCACATTTGGTACAGTGCTTGGGAACTCTAAAAAACTTCCGTGTGCCAAATTTGGTAACGATAACTTCATAAACAAACGAAACACAACGAATTTTGTACAAAAAACGTTTTTTTGACCGATCGGTCCTATGGGGACTATATGATATAGGTAACCGATTTTGATCACATTTGGTACAGTGCTTGGGAACTCTAAAAAACTTCCGTGTGCCAAATTTGGTAACGATAACTTTATAAACAAACGAATTATCCATCTAAAACTTTTGGTTTTTTTCGAGGTCCTCTGAAACACCCCTATGGGAGCTATAAATTGTAATCCCGATATCAAAAAAATAAAATTAACTTGTCTTCTATGGATTAATAAGGGATCTAATCTGAAAGTTTGGTTGCTCTAGCTCTTACCATCTCTGAGATCTAGGCGTTCATACGTACAGACGATCAGACGGACAGACGGATATGGGTATATCGACTTTTCTAGTCACTCTGATCATACTTTAGGTAACTTTGGGGGGTCTCCGACGTCTCCTTCTGTACGTTACATACATTTTCGGCTTGCACAAACACAATATACCCTTTGTACCATACGGTACAGGGTATAAAAATGCTGTATTGGCAACACTGCTTCGTCTATAGGTACCATCATTTATAAATCGTAAATATTGTAGGAGCCCTAAAAAAGAAATAAAAATTTTAATTAAAAAAATTAAAATTATACTTAAAAAAATTTTAAATTAAAAATTTAAAATTTAAAATTTTTTTTTTTACACAAAATTGCTACAAAATATTGTTTTGTTGTAAACCTGTCCTGTAGTCCTGTTTCAAAGCGTATCTAAGCTTCGGCGCCTCTCGCTCTTTGCTGTTGTTGTTTAATGTACTCTCTCTCTAACATTTTTTTGTTTTGCCATTTTTTTTTTTCAGCTAATGCCAGTTTGTTAGTTTTTTTTTTTGTATTTTTTTTTTCATTTTTCCTTTTGCTATGCACATTGCGCATAGTTTGTTATTGTTGTTGTGTTTGTTGCTGATGTTGTATTTGTTGTAGTTTTTTTTTGCGCGCTCGTTCAAGTTTGCAGCTTTATGTACATACATACATAAGTATGTACGTACGTATGTAATGTATGTATGCCGCAGTGAGTTGAGCCGCTGCTGAGTGACTCGTTGGACTGCAGCTTTCAGTTAGTCCATTCGTCCGTAGTTCAATGTTAACGAACTTTTTGCGCTGTGAACGAGTTGTTGTTGTTGCTGTTGGATTTGCTGGTATTGCAGCTATTGTTGTTGTTATTGTTGTTAGTGTTGTTGCTGCTAGACTTTCACTTATAATGAATTTGGCGACTGCAACTGCAGCGTCGACTGCAACTGCGACTTTGACTGCTGCTATTGTTGTTGTTATTGTACTAGTTGCAGTTGTTGCAATTGCATTTCGCTCTCTAAATAGCAGCAGCGTTGAAAACTTGTTGTTGTTGTCGTCGTTATTGTTGTTTTGCATGCAATTTTTCATGCAGTTCAATAACATGTTATGTAAAAAGCATTTTTCCAAAGTTATCTTGTTGCCGCTGTCGTTGTTGTTGTAGTCGATGCTGCTGTTGTTGTTGTTGCTGACTTGTGCTTGTTTGGTTTTTCTTGAAAATGTTGCACGTCTTTGTGCAATTTTTTTTCTTTTTTTTTTTTTTTTTGTATTTTTATCTTTCTTCTTTCTTTCTATTTTAGCTGCACCAGTTGTTGTTGTTTTTCCACATTTTCTCCATTTTCTTGTGCAGGGCGCTTGCCGCGCTGTTGTTGTTGTTATTATTATTATTATTTTTGCTTTTGCTTTTATGTTGTAATGCGAATTTTCTAATGTTATTGAACTTTAAAACAAAACAAAAAAAAAAGAGATTTGATACAAAAGCAAATTAGTTATAACCGGAAGCAAATAAAAAAAAATATGCATACAAAAAAAATTTTTTGAAACAATGCCTAAACTTTCCATACAATACATACTAAAATATAGTTATAGATGCTATATCTTATTAATTGCAACTGCATTTTTAGGCATCCTTTAGATATCTACCTAACTACTAGTTATTTAATTTATAATACAAGAAATTGTTTTAATTAAATAATTACCATAGACTAACTTAAAATTAGATCGCCTTATGGCAAAGACTTTATCTGTTTGTAGTTTGTTGCCACAAATTTGCATAGTACTCATTCTTACCACTGCAATCTACTTTGATTGCCAAGTTATAGCAATGTTTAGCTTTAAACTGGTAGTACCTAGTATTAAGATACTTTTATATTTAGAACGCACAAGACACAAGCTACCAATTTGCATACTCTGGTTAAATTTAAAAGTTAAATCCATTTTTATGCTGACGTCTTTAGGGAATAAATGAGGAGTATATGGCGAGTATATTTAAACAAAAATGGCTTCTAGAAGCTCTACGTTTGCATTTATGGGTTAGCACTATTCCAAATATAATTACTACTGGTTTTTAGAATAAAATAACTATATACTAGACTTCAAACTTAATCTGTAATGTTCAAGTAGATTTTTATAGATACTTTGGCAGATGCTTTTTAATCCTTTTACGCATCAATTACACCGCCTTGAACAATTACTAAAGCACTCACATTTTTAATATTAGGAACCTTATGCCTTCTAAAGCCGTCTAAAATTGGATGAGCTTATCATTAAGGCTATAGGATACCAAAGCCATATTGTTTTATTTTTATACCCTGTACCTATAGGTACAAAGGGTATACTAGATTTGTGCAATGTATGTAACGGCAAGAAGGAGGCGTGGCAGACCCCAAGTCCTTTATACCAAAATGCTTATCATAACCTCGGGTAGCGATTGAGCCATGTCCGTCTGTCCGTCTGTCCGTCTGTATGAACACCTAGATCTCGGAGACTATAAGAGCTAGAGATACGAAACTTTACCAGCTGATGCGCATATTTCCTGAGAAGATCAAGTTTGTTGAATCATGTCAATATCTTTCCCCGTTCCCCCGTAGCAGAGTTTCGCGGTTTTTAGCAACACCCTTTAATATTTTAGTCTGAAATTTAACAGAGCGATGCATTGTGGTTGCATGCATCTGTATGTCAAAAATAGACAAAATCGGACAAATACAACAAAAGTTATAGCCTAAAATGTACAAATTTCACTACCCCTTCCCTATAAATTGCGTCAATATTTGACTCTACGTAATTATAGTAACAAATGGACTAGAATCACACCCCTCAACACATCCCCTTGAAACTTACCCCATATACTTTAAATAACTTCTTTGACGTAAATTTCGATTTTCATCAAAATCGGTTAAAATTTGCGGAACTTATAGGTATAAATATCGTTTTGCACCAACAATAAAATATTCCAATTGGAAAGTTCATAGAAAGAATATGCAGGAATAAAACTTTTTTCGAGAAAAAAAGGTACAGGGTATTACACTGTCGGGCACCGCCTCGACTGTATTACATTTTTATTTCTCTAATTAGAAGCTCGGACATTATTATGTTCAGCAGGATACTCTCTGTTCCTGTATTACTGTTTGGTAGTAATGTTCGTTTTAAGCAAAGTTTACCTTTTTTTTTTTCTAATTTTGGACTACAAATTAAATTTAGCGGCCCCAACTCATATTTAAACATATCTACAAATTGTAGCAGTTTTAAGAAAAGCAGATTTTTAATTGATAAATCATTGTGCAAGTCTTTAAAAATTCTCTAAGTATCAAGTTTCGATGGGACTGCTGGCATAGTGCTGGAAAAGGAGTCAAGACTCTTCTGCCACTTATAATGCGCATCGTTGTCTTACAGGGACACTCTCTGTTTTTTTTTCTATTCCGAAATATAGGTACATATTACTAAAGACAGCAAAAAAGAATTACTTGTTTAATGAAATCAAATACAAACTTTCTTAAATTTGCTAAAAATCGAAAAACGAAAAAAAAGAAACCAACTTCCAAATTCGAATTTTTACTATCGTCATCCTAGTACAGTAAAAATAGACAAAAAAAGAGGTTGACCAGAAAAAATATCTTGCGGGACTTTCTCTTGCTTATTGTATTCAGGAACATCCAAAAAGTCTAAAACCAAAATGGTGACCTCATGCCGCCGTGGGGTTTTCGTTATTTTGATATTTGTGTCGGCCCATATATCTTGAATTCTATAAGTCGTACACAAATACCTTCAAGGCAAAAAATTATCAAAATTGAATTCAAAATTTTATTTGTATTGGAAGGTATACCCAGAAGTTCATATTTTAGGCGGTAGAGGGCGCCAAAGTTACAAAAACGCAGTTTTTCGTATTTTTACCCACCCCCTTGCCCCTTTTTGTTTTTGGTGTGTATCAAAAAAGTGTAGATCTCAAAGAAGTACAAAAGACTGGTTTTTGAATCATGTAAGTATCTCTCGTAGTTTCCTCGTTATAACGCTTTAAAGTCATCCCGCCAATCTATAAACATATTGAACGGCAGGGGCGCTAAAGTGCTTAACGAAGCGCAGCGCTTGCTTGTTTTTCAAGGCGTGTCAAAATAACGTAAAACCCCACGGGGGCAGGAGGTTTTTGGATGGTCCTTAATATAATAAGCAAGAGAAAGTCCAGCAATCAATTTTTTCCTAGTCAAAACCTTTTTTTTACTGTACTATCTACTCATATTGTTAGCACAGCTTAAAATCTTTCGAGGGAAATTATTTACGACTGCGCTATTTCTAAAGGGTGATATTTTAAGAGCTTTCGGTTTTTATTAAAAAAAAAACACATAAACTTCAGAAAAATGTATGAAATGTTTATTTGAGCCGATGGAACGAACTATATAATTTAATGTTTAAGGGGTATTTGGGATATCCCATTTGGGATTTTTTTTTTTATATGAAGTTTTGTCATTCCGCGCGAAATATTTCGAACTGCGTATAGGCCCTTAAAGATGATTTTATGTACTTGTTGACCGCGGCTGCGCCTCAAATGGTTCATACGCTGTGTCAGTGGAGGTAACAGAGGCCCAATTGCTGCGAACGGCGCCGAATCGATATTTCAGGGTCATCAACAGCTCTGGCGGATACAGCTGCGATATTTTCCCCTGTCCGCACTTTACGTATGCGTGTTATGTCCAATAATGTAAATTTGATGCCAAATTGAGTCACAAAATTCCGAATAGCAGCCTCAGAAGGTCGCCCAAATTGACCATAAAATGGAAGAAGTGCAAGTGATAATAAAATGCAATAAGCTGCAAGCGTTGTTCGTTTGTAAGTCGATTCATGGTTAAATTATAGACCAAAGTGAACATGTTTGACAGTAACACAAGACACAAAAACAGCTGAGCTGATAAAAACAGTGTTGCCAAAAAGAAAGTTGCTAAAAAATCACCTTTTATTAGAGGCAAATTTTTGAACTATTCATGAACTATTTAAGCAATCGATGATCGTTATTTTATTCTGGACATGGACAATATAAAAATTTGGTTTGAAAAAATAGCTTTTTGTTTTGATACACAAAAAAAAAAAGTTAAAAATAATTAACTGGAAATTGGCATAAATAGAATCTTAAAATATTAAAGAATATTTAAAAAATTATTTCAGTTTACAATGCGCACACTTTTCGGCCTATTCCTCTTGCAACAAAACATTCGGTTTCAAAACAAATCCGAATAAATTGTTCGGATTCGTTTACCGGAGCACGGCCGATTATATTCGATTATGACAGACAAAATGATTTTTAAAACTTGATGAAAATTTACTATAAGCGTAGAATCGTTTCGTCAAATTATAAGTTTATTTATTTATATTAAATAACTTAGCTTATTGAAATAGTTGATAAATATTTGAATTAATTTAATTAATAATTAATTAATTTTTATATAATTTATTTTTGCTTAGCTCATTAAACAAAAATAAATAAATGCTTCAACCAAAGCTTGTTGAAATTATTAAAAAAAATGTGCATTATAATATTAAAGTTTTAAAACTTCTAATTTAGTTTTAATCAGGGATCGTAACTCTTATAATTTTTAAAATAAAAATCATCAAATAATTATTATTTTTTAAATTTTTTTCATCAAAATTGCATAATAATTCTTATTTTTTGATTTAAAAAATAAAAATTATGAAATAATATTTAATTGCCAATTTTTAATTAAAAATTGCAAGATAACTCTTATTTTTCAATTTTTATAATAAAAATTTTAAAGTAAAAATTATTGACCAATTTTTATTTTATAAATTGAGAATAAGAGTTATTCTGCAATTAAAACTTTTAATTTTTTTTTTAGAGTTTCACTAACTTTTAAAAAATAAAAGCTTTTAATTTAATTTTTACATAATTTATTTTAGCACTTCATATATTTTAAAAAAAATAAATGCTTCAACCAAAGCTTGAGGAAATATGCAAATTAAAATATAAAATATAAATATATATTTTACAATATTTTTACTTAGTTTTAATTAAATAAATTTATTTTAACGCATAATTTTTTTTTAAGCTTAACTAACTTTTGAGAAATAAAAGCTTTAACTATTATAATATATTTATTTTGTATGTACTATTTGCGGACTTTATATTTGAATTAGAATACAATTATTTTAAAATTTATAATTTAATTTATATATTTTTAAAGCTTAGTTAAACAAAAAATAAAAGCTTAAACCAAAGCTTGATGAAATTTGATTTTAATTAAATTTATTTATTTAAACGCAACAATTTTTCAAAGTGTTTTTATAACCTATAAAAAATAAAGCTTTAACTAATATATTTATTTTGTATTTATTTACAGACTTAATGGCCTAAAACGCTAGCTGATAAAACTTCCAAAAAAAAAGAAAGAAAACGTTTTAAACAACAAACAAAGCCAAAATAATATTAAATTTTTATAGTAACAAACAAAACAAAAAAATTGCGTATACGCCTTATTGCACGCTCAAGTGTTAAAAATTCAAGCTTAAACCCTTAAACAAAACTCTCAATCAAACCGTCTTACAAAAAGTGCCTACAAAAACGTAAAAAGTAAACATAATCTTATGAAAAACTGCAACAAATTGTGAAATTTTTATCAAAATTATAAGAACCTAGTGTGATAAGCAACAAAAAAATAAAAAAAAAATAATTTACAAAAAAAAGACACAAAGTGTCGGGACAAAGCTAAGAATTTAATTTGGGACTATTAACCAAATAGAGTATAGAAAGAATTTCAATTTCAAAACACGTTAAGACAAAGGCAACACGCTGGCAGTTAACAGTATTTGCAGTGCAGGCTTTGCCCTATCAGCGATGCCCTTTATCGATGACGCACTGCTCTGGTGTCCGGATAATGATGGTCGTCTTGTTGGTGGTCTAGATTTAGCAACATGCATACCGGTAAGTAAGACCAGCTAGTCCTACGAACTTTTACAAAAAATTACAAAAGGGTTGCAGAGGGTATTATCAATTTTTAACCAAATTTTAAAAGTTATTGTAACTAGTAGACTAGTATGCTGGTCCGCTTGTGAAGCTTAACAGTCACGTTTCTTTCAAGCCAATTTCAAAACTCCAAATTAGCCAGTGCTATCTATCTTTTATGTTAAATTTCAATTTTAAGCTTTAATTATCATTGTAAATAATAATAATAATAATCATATTATATCATTCCTGGATGGGATAAGTAGAATCAAAGATATTGTATTTTAGGAACGTAGTCTTTCATAATTTCGAAAAATTTTTGAAAAAATCCAATCACATGAAATATTATTTTCTTTCAAGAATTAAAAAAAATGTGAATGTGTATTTACAAAAATTTGTTTACTATCGATAATTTTTTAACACTTTATGTGGTGTATGCTTGGATCAAATTATAAGTAAAGGTTCATCAATCTTGAAGTTTTTTTTTTCAATAGGATTTTTTCGATAATTCATGTTGCCATGTGATTTTTATTCAGTTTTCATTGCCATTTCATCATGGAAAGACTTACACCCGCACAACGTTTACAAATCGTACAATTTTATTACGAAAATTCGCGTTCTATAAAGAAAGTTTTTCGCGCGCTTAAGCCATTTTATGGAACCAATTCGGTGAACAATTAATTTCAAGCTCCGGACCGGCGAATTGGCCATCAAGATCGTGTGATATCACAGACTTTGTCCTTTGGGGCTACGTGAAGTCTAAATTGTTTGTGGATAAGCTAGCTACGATTGAAGCATTAGAGGCCAACATTACCCGTGTTATTCAAACCTCCGCATGGACGAGCTACGGCACAGTTGCGGCCAATATTTGAAAAGGATTATCTTTAAAAAGTAAATGGCAAGAATGGTTGTTTCTATTGATAATAAAGATTTTCCGATTCATTTGAAATTTTTGTGTTTTTTTTTTTACATTCTACAAATAAAAACCTCAAGATTGATGACTCTTTCTATAAGCCAGTGCTTGTATTTTCAAGCAGCAGATTTGATATACCATGCTCAAAGTTACAAAGGATACAATACCACAAAAAAAAATATCTTCTCCAAATCAACGAAATGCAAATATATTTAGTTCGCATTTTCAAATCGATCTCTTCGATTTTGATGGGTTTTTCACATATGCTAGTTACTCTAGCTTATATTAACTTCGTAGTTTTTTTTTTCAAAATTCCGATTATTTATCGAGTTATCGATAATTTAATATTTATGTAGACTTTTTTTAGGCAAGACATTTTTCGTAAGGATATAAGTAATTCAATAATTATTTTTAAATAAAAGATAATCTATGTATTAAACAATTTTTTTTTTAAATGCAAAACCAAAAAATTGGTAACAAACAAATTTTTTATTAAAAAAACAAAAATAAAATTTTTTATTTTTAAATTTAAAAAGTTTAAATAATAAAATAATAATTATTTTACTTTATTTTTTTTTTAATAAAACAAAAATTTTTTTTTTAATTACCAGAACGAATGTATCATTCTTATTTATAAGAAAAGTTCAGATCACTTAAAATAAATAATAAAATAATAACAATTATTTTCTTCTTCAATAAAAAAAATTTTTAGTCTTTATTTTTTTTTAATTACCAGCACAAATGAAACATTCTTATTCATAGAAAAAGTTCAGATCACTTTTTAATTTTAATATTAATAACAAAATAATAATAAAAATATAAATGAATAATTGAAAAAAAAAAATTTTAATTATAAAAATTTATACTTCATTAGAACAATATTCATATATCTTTGTTACTTTATGAGCTAAACAAAATTCTAACTAAATATTTAGTTATCGATCAAATAAATTATCGGAAAAATTAATAAAAATAATTAAGAAGTTCATCAGCAAAATCAAAAAGCCAAAAAACTGTCTTAAAGAGCTTGCAATTTAAAAACAGATACCATATTTACTTTAAAATACACTATATATTAGACCTTGAGTTAAGAGATTTTAAATCTGAAGAACGCATTTTATGCAGCTTATTCTTGAAACTAGTATACTGCTCCTCTGCAACTGAAAGTCAACTTTGGACATCCAAAGTTAGCTAATCTAACTGCCTTTCAAGACCATTTTTGGTAATTACTTCCAGGATGAGTCCGCGGATAATGCCGAGAACCTCAATCCAACAATCACAGGAACACTGACTGGAACAAACAACTCAGGCAGCACAACAGCAAACTCGAGCGCAGGCAGCACGGAGCTAAACGGTTCGGCGGCACGAAATGTCAATGTCGTTGTGGAACCCATGTGCGGCAGTGACTCCTCCGACGAATTGTTTCGTACGCTATCCGAAAGCAATTTCGAAATCGAAAGTCTGCTGTCCGATTTGGCAACCGTTGAAGTTAAAGTCGAAAATGTACATCCGCCAAAGAACAGAGAAGTTGAACTGCAAAACAGTTGAAATTCTTTTTACTTATATTAAATATAAATATTTTTTTTAAATTTTTTAGTTATATTCTTATGATTTGCTATACAAACTTTCTCTTGTTTGCTCTTCTCATCCCTAAAACAAACAAAAAAAAAAAAACTACAACAAACTTCTTCTACTACTTCCTCTGACTATACCCTATATATTTTTCCTAGGAGGAAAACAACAACAATGTCATCAACGCCAGCGACGTTTTGGTCAATGACGGCAACTTTGCTGCCGCCGTCGTGGCCAACAACGATCTGCTAGCCAAAGAGCATGCCACGCTCTCTGCTGCCGGCCTGGTCGATTCTGGCCTAGGCGCCAGCCTGGCCGATGCTGGAGATGCCACTGGCCAAGCTTTGCTTGCCTTTGGCTCCAGCTCTGCTACAGTGGCGTCGGCGGCAGCAGCAGCAGCATCGGCTTCGGCGGCTATTGCAGCCGCTGCGGCTGCCTTGTGCGGTGACTTGATGAATAATAATAATCACAACAACACAAATAACAACAACAACAATAACCATAATAACGCTAGCAATGGTCATGACTGTTCGCCAAAGTTAGAGTATGGTATTAGTTTGCTTAGCAATGGGGGGCAGCAACAATTGTCGCCGCAACATTTGGAGGAGCAACGTTTTGTGACGACATCAGCGGCAGCTAATCCCTTGCTGGTAGAGAAACTCATGTCCAAATGCCTGAACATTGAGAAGCGGCTGGATAAGTTAAGCGGTAAGTGAAGAAGAATTTTTTCTATATTTAAGAGCTAACAAGAGCATCCAATGAAGTCCCAATTTAGTGAAAAAAGAGAATATGAGCAAATATGATGAAATAACTCGATAGCCGATAACTCGATTTTTAAATGCGAACTTGTTATCAATAATATTCGAATTCAAAAGACGGCTGTTTCACATTTTACTTTTCAGATTTTTAGGGTTAGGGTTTATGTTTTTTGGATACAAAATGTATTTGGAGCGCGAAGATCCATTGTTGCTAAATTAGATGCTTAAAATCTCATTGAACGTTTTTAAAAATTATGTATAGTATTCAAATATAATAAATATGCAGAATTAGTTTAAATGTAACAAATATTTGAAATTTAAACATCGCATGTTTTTTATTGGAAGTTGAATTTTTCACTTTTAATTTGGTAACTATAGCAATTAAATAAAAAATAATAATGATAAATAACGTCAATGTGTCAATTGTAATACGATTTCAATACACTAAAAAAATATCAAAAACTTGCTTAGTCTAATTCGCAAAAAAAAAATTATAATTTTTGAAACCTTGTAAATATGCCCACAGTTTGAGAAGCATTCGAACTTCAGCTGTAGCTCGGCATGCTGGCGCCACCTTTTGATATTGCGCCAGCTGTTGAAAAAAGCGCCACCTATTGTTTGAAGTGTTTATATTACAGTTTTGATTAGACTGTGCAAACTTTAACAACAGCGCAGTTTCAGACCAGTGGTTTGGAATGCGCAGTGCTGAACAGTTTTGGAGTAATTGTTGGTAATTTAATTAATTTTGTGGGCACTGTACAGTTTTATAAAAAATAATGTGTCCGCTAAAGCGCACTTTATGGATACATTTTGAAACTTGACTGTTGACGTTATTATTATTTTGCTTACAAGTAAAACTTTTAATTTAAATATATTGAATTAAACTTGCAATTGTAACAAAAAATGTGCAGTTTGAGAGTCACTACAACCATTAGGCTCATTGTACGATTCACAAGCTTTATTATATTGAATTCATTTGACTTTAAGTAGGTGAATAGAATTCGCATAAATTTACTTATAAAAATTCTACTTCTACATTTGAACTTTTATGTAGCAGCTTCGCCACTATTTGCGTATTTTAATAAATTATAATTAGACGGCCGTGCTACGGAAACAGAATCCGAACATTTTGTTTGGATTTGATTTGAAACCGAATGTTTGGTGCTCCTAATTTTAACCCAAATGATTTTTTCATGTGTTTTGAAAACGAATGTTTTGTTGCAAGAGGAACCATGTCAGCTGTTTTGTGTCAGACAAATTTAATTTCGCGCCAACACAGCAGGGGAATTTATTGGAAAAATAAAGGAAATATACGAATTCTTCGAAAAAAATAAAAAGTGAAATATCGAGAAAAAAATTGTTTTCAGGAGCAACCAAAAACGAACCGAAATATAATTGTTCGGTTTGGTTTTCTCGATTTCCCGAAAAAATTTCCGCGATAATACTTAAGCTCAAAACTACGAAAATAAGACTTAGATTTCGAGTGCTCGAGTTGAGAGTACAGTTTATAGAACCAATATGACCAGTTGATATCAGAATTCACTTTACGAGACTAATAATGCATAAATAGCTTACAGTATTAATAATTATTAAAAAATAGTGGCGGATCCATGGGAGGGGTTTTCAGATCCGGAATCCCCCCAAAAGTTGGAAAAAGGGTTGAAAGTGTTTTGCGAGCTCTGATATATATACGCTTCGAAGTGAAGAACCCCCCAAGACCAAATTCTGGATCCGCACAATTATTTTTTTAATGTTGGAACCATAATTTTCAGGCTTAACCCTGTCTTAAGGCCAAATATGGCCTTTGGGTTAGTTGGTCATAGTCCCATTCAGGTGCGGATCCAGGATTTGGTCTTAGGGGGTTTTCACTACTAAGTTTATATATAACAGAGCTCGCAAAAGACTGTCAACCCATTTTTCCAACTTTTGAGAAGGTCTGCACCCGAAAACACCTCCTGAATCTGACACTGGTCCGCTTATTAAGATATTTAGTTTTTGGCCGTTCTCCTCTTCAGCCTTCTTATCGGATAATCGTTTAATAGTTTTTTCGCTAGTTTATTCAAAACTTAGAAGTGATTTCTGTTTAAAATTTTTAAATTTACGATTATAAATTTTCTCTTCAGGGCTACGATCGTAAAAACCGCTCCTGCTCAGTTTTGTAGTTAAAATTCTGTCCTCGCTTTCATCTTGTTGTTAATCAATTAAAATTTTGCTTGGTATTGTGAAAAATAGTAAAGCTGCATCTTTTTAAAATAACTTCTCCAAGTTTTCCAAATAGAATTTTTTCCATTAAGGCAAATTGTTCAATAAAAAAATATAAGCGCACGAAACATCGTACATAATTTGGGGTTTCTCAACCGCACCACAGTTTTTATTTGTAATAATAATTTATACTAATTTCGAAGAAGCATTATTAATCAAGCTAAATATATTATAAATATATTTTATTTTATAAACAAACCAAAATGCACTAAACAAATATGTGAATAGAGTAGTTTGAGAGTCACTGTGTGAGGCCTTATAGAGTTTTAGGTATTGGTATGTGTCTATGCTAAAGTTTGCTTGCTGCGCGAATTTTCGAGCTATTTGCGGTTTGAAACCTTAATATTTAATATGCAATGTTAAAGAAGTACATAGTAAAATTTGTATATAAGGTTAAATTTTAAATTAATTAAATTATTATTTTACATTAGAAAAACATGAAAGTATTAAAATAATTATAATAAGGCTGCAATCATAGAATAATATGCAATACAATGCCATAACCTCAAATAAAAGAACCAGTTGCTTTATATAAGTGTACAGTGAACCCTCGCAAGTTAGAACAGCTTAGATATTTTAATTTCAAAAAAATTTTACAAATTTTAGTTTAATTTTACAATTTGCTTTATTTGCCGAAATAATATAAAAATATTGTTTAAGCTTAAAATATTGAATCAGAGTTAAGACATTGTAGCTTTAAAAATTATATTTTACCAGTTTTTTTTTTTTTTTTGCAAAAGTTTTTTTATTTTGTTTAAAAACATATTTTATTCATTATTCATTTTTTAATATGTAGAGAGAGATTGTATTTGGTTGACTTTACATATTATGAGTACCAATGATAAGGGCAAGTAGAATTAAAAAAAAAAATATGCTATTAAAATTTGGAAAAGCGTTTTTCACAGGTTAAAATATAAAAGAGGTAGAAAAAATGGTGTTAACCATTATTTAGCATTTAAAAATAAATAAAATGAGCTGATAGTAGTCACAGATTGGTTTTGAAAATAGAAGCAACCTTATTTACAATAGATATTAATTAAATTTTATTGCCTGCTGGCGGAAACAGGGCAAAATTTTGAACTCCACTTTTTAAATGGACTCTAAAGTGATGTTGTCTATTCGTTGAAGCGTCTTTGCTACAAATACATGTACTTCATTAGCTGAAAAATTTTGTTGCTCTATCGAAGATATGTTCTACCAGTTTCCGACTTTCTTCAATAGCTGCACTAAATGCCTTTTTTTCTGGAACATTTACTCTGATACGCACATCTTAAAACTTACCAACACAAAATTGACTATTAAGATACTTTAATGTACGCCAAAATTTTCAAAACTACAAATTTTTTCAACTTTCAAAATTCAAAGTTTTGCCAATTTGTGGAACATATGAGTTTTCTAAGCGAGTGTCTACTGTATACCAAGTCCCTTAAGGGTGTGTCCAACCAACCAAAAGACCCAGCTACCTAGAATTACAATTATAAACGAGTCTCAGTCGCTGTCTGGTCGAGCAGTCAGAAAAATAAGCGTCTGTCTATTGCAACGAAAGCCAGACAGCGACTGTAGAAGCGACACAGACACACACCCGTAAAACCCTAAAATCCTACGAACCCCACAACAGACCTAGCCACAGTTTGAGTACGGTATTGGCACCTACTTAGTACTTCCTTTACACAAAAAAAAGAAAATAAAATAAAATAAATAAATGCCAGACAGACTACAGAGCGGACTGCGGGCGGCAGCGGCAGCCATTTTGTATTGTATATGCAAACGAGTGTATGTATATGTTTATGTATATATAGTACCTACATATATCTGTACATAGAAATTTTTTTGGGTTTTCATGTTTCCTTCAACAACAGACAAAACAGAAAGTACCAGTGTGTTTGTGTGTGCGTGTAAGCGCGAGCGAGAGGCAAAGCGTGCGCAAATGAAGCCAATACAGACACATACCGATACATATATAGTTAAAACCACTCGCTTCAACGCCTCACACCAGCGCAGCCGAAACCTAATGTCTGTGTGTGTGTGTCGGGTCAATAAATTTTGCGTGTGGAAATCGTGCGCTCAAGGTCAAAAGGATATTGCCTTTTTGAGTGGGCGAAGGCGACGATGGCCACGTTTATGTATAGGAAATGTTTGAAATGGCGTCTGCGTGTAACTGTATTTGTGTGGGGATTTTCACACAGACAACAAAATGGCGGCCCATACTACAACAGCAGCCATGTTGTGTGCCCTGTGCGTGCCTGGGCCAGACAAAAACAAAAACCCGAAGTTTGCCCAAATTGTTGTCGGGCTGACGACAGTCCTAATATAGGCACGGTTTTTTTTTTAGTTTTTTTTTTGTGTGTCTGAGTGGGAGAAGGCCTTGTTAGGGCGGCGCCAAGTCCTTTCCGGAGACCTTGAACTTGAAAATTTCATTGAAGTTCAAATGTGTTGGGCGCAAAAACACACACACGCATAAACAATATAAGACAGCCTTAAATTAATGCAGTCATGGTTATTTTTTTTTTGTATTGGGTGGTGTTTGTCTGGGCTGACACTCGCTAGACGCACTGGGCTGTTGACTGGTTTGTGTCTTGGGTTCAACACTAGTTCAAACATTGAACTTTAATTTTCAAGGATATTTTGGGCCGACTGTGTACACTCTCTTTCTCTCTGTCTCTCGCTTTTTAGGCAGCTGCGGCAGCGATTTGTCCAATCACTGCGTCTGTCGCCATGCCGTTGACTTTAGCAGCATACCCCTGCTGGGCAGCTCCTAAGATTGTTCACTTTATTGAGTTCAGCGCTCGTCCAAGGTTCTTAAGCGGCGCTCTCGTCCTCGCCCCTTGCCTGTTGACAGAGGTGTATTTGGCTAGATGCCTCTCTAGCGTTGTCGTCGGCTGGTTCTTTATTAATGTCAAGGGGCTCCACACGAACATACTGAAATCTTGTCTTGAAAAGTGCGTTAGTTTCTGTTATGCCTCCGATTTTGCCTACCTGTCTATTGGTCTGTCTGTCCATAGTACGCTCACTCATTTAGTGAATATTTATTTGATTATTTTGCCGTTTTGCCATTGGCATTAGTTTGTTCTAGATTGGAGCTGACCGCGTGACACGAACAGCTGGCATTAGAATCGGTAAAGGCAATGTTTTTAATATACGTGTTAGGGTAGAACCATTGATGCATTCCAGGAACTTTGATACTATAGTTTTTTAATTATATTGAGCAATCACCGGATCGAACAAAAAAAACTCAATTACTAAAACCATTACAAGAGAAACTCTTGTAGAAGACCTTAGCTCCCAAGAGAAGTAAAAAAGGGGGTATAAAATTGAGCATATCGCAATTGTCATGCCCAGAAATCTTAAATTTTCTACGATCACCCTTATACAGCATTTTTTGGATCACACAAATTTAAAATTAAAGTAAACATTTTTAAATGACAATCATGTACACAAAAGTTCGAATATTAACTGAGGTCATTACTCGCGTTAAAACAAGGAAGACATTTGCTATATAAAAATGCTATATAAAATAATATTACATGATAACTATATGATTCACGTAAGAATGTCCAAATTTGAAGATCACGATCACAAAGTAATAAAAAAAGAGGCAAAAGGCTCAATTTCTGTCAAAGCTAACAACTCACGCAGAAGTGCGTGACATACAACTATTTAGATCACGAAAAGGAACAAGAAAAAAGATATAAACGAAAAGATCACGATCAGAGGTTTAGAAAAGTGACAAACGTATTCTAAAGACGTATACATCATTATAATAGCATATAAGGTTTTACGATCTACTGAAGATTACTATATGTACGTATGCAGATCGTGATTGAAACGCAATCGCAAACATTACGTTACATTTTTTTTATGTTTCAAAAATCAAGATCACATAGCAATCGATAACCTTACGTTCAGGAAGACAGAAAAAAAATAACTTTTGAAAAAAAGTTATTACAAATACAATTCGATATCAACGACAAGTGTTAATGAGCGTAACGATGGATATATGATTTCTGCAAAATGCTAAGGAGATTATTATAAGATGATTTAATCATAATGACAAAATCGGTTTTTTCTGTTAAACAGTTTTTGGATCTTCGAGCAAATACCTAAAGACTGCTTTGACACTTATAGCGCTTGCGAAACATAAGAACAGGAATAGGTTTCCCACCTCTCGGGCTCTACCCGGAGTCTACTGGCTTAGAGTTTGATCTATGGTCCTTCGGGGCCACATGTCAATTTCATCGGGCAGTCAAAAATTTTAGAGTAAAAATATGTCAAGTTTGTTTTGAATTTTAGTCGTACCGTGACAAATACATTTTAAGATTCAAACGTTTTAATCGATAAATAACAAATCGATTCGATGGTGATCAGCTGTTAAATAAGAAATGAAAATCGAAGCGATTATCGACCTTAAAATCGCAAGCTTTTTTATTCTTGTCGTTAAATTAACACAAAATCGTTAACAAGTTAAACGCCTAGACATCATCAGTAACAACAAAAAAAACGAATATTCACCAAAATATCCGTGTAGCAACCTTAAATAAAAACAATTTTATAATAAGAAAAAATATGATCGAAAGTAGTGTCCAACAAGAATATCAGAAACAGCTCTCACTGCTCCGCTAAAACTCATAAATTATAACGATATCTTCTAATGTTGAACGAAATCTCTCTTAATATTATAATTGTTCCAGACATAAATATCACAGCAAGATCTTCTAGATCGATAATATGATGCTTCCAGCACACGGCGATAACAATGCATATTGACGTTCTTTTTCGATTTCAGCGATGACTTTGCGTTTTCACGATTTGCACGATCACGAAAGCGACTCAATTCTATAAAATATTATCAGATCGTAGTGCACTACTGAGCTCATGGCTAAAACGCTTTGCACGCATTTCTTGGCTTAAACAATTTGAATTTCAAATCATGTGCGTTGTTGTTATAACCAAATCAGGATTTCTGCGTGCAACATCTAGTCGGCAACAACAACAATCAATACAACAAATTGTCTAACGACAATTACAACTATGCACTTTTATATGCATATGTGTGTGTGTGTGTGTGTCTAGATGTTTCTATATGAATGTATAACAACAGCTACAACAACAACAACGAACGATGTCAGGGGCGTTCATTTGTCCATTGCCAGAGAGCGAACAGTGAACAACGAACAACATACGAACGGCCCGACATTCGTTGTTCGTTCGTCACTGTCACCGTCAAGCGGACAAACGACAAACGACAATCTACAAACTAAAAACTGCAAACATTTTGCCACTGAAACTGAAATGCACTTTGCAATTTTGCTGATTGGTTTGGCATTTGTTGCTATTGTATATGTATTTATTTTTCTTTTTTTTTCTCAGTTGTTTATACATTATCTAAATTTGTTTGGTGTTTGTACGCACATATACGATACAGGTGATCATTAGGTCAAGTTTTAACGGATATAATTTGTAATACCCTTGAAGTGGGCACATTGGTTTTTGACGTTCTCAAATCTCAGCAAAAACTTTTACGTTCTTGTCAAATACGTCTTCGTGTCACGCAACTAAGTTGGGTTTAAGCAGATGTCCTTCACTTTTATACACAATCGTTTTTAGCTGATCTTAGCAGTGATCTTAGCAAAATTGAGTCCATTGGCAATTTAAGCAGCGATTTTTAATTTGATCATCACTCGTGATCACTCGCTCACGAATGCAATTCTTGGTTATCGTTATCATTCGCTATCGATTTCAGAAGAATCAAAACAGTGAGCAAGGATGAGCAATAATTTTCTCACGAATGTTAGGTAGTTGTCTAGTTATCGTTATCATATGAATCAAGTCATTGGCGCTTTTATCAGAGATTTACGATCTGATCATTGAGCAAGAATGATCATTTACTCAAAAATAGACTGCTGCGATTTGAACATTGAGAAGGCATAAGCGATCAGCCACGAATAAAATATTTAGTTTTTTTTATTATTAAAGCATTTGGCGCTTTTATTAACGAATTACGAATTGATCATTGGTAATGAATCAGTGATCACTCACAAGTGGACTATTTTGTTTTAATCGATCTCAGTAGAATTAAAGCGCTAGACGCTTTCATTAACGAATTACCATCTAATTCAATGATGACTCACCATTCGCTCACGAACGAGATGTTTAGTTTTCGTTGCCAGAAGATCCTCGATCTCAGAAGAATCAAATCATCCAACAGCAAATTAAGATCTAATTATTATGGAAGGATAAGGGTTCATTCACTCACGAACAGTCTATTAAGTTATATTCATATTCTTTATATTTATTGGTTCGTGTACTGGTAAAGGAAAACTGAGCTTTACATAAGGCGTTCCAATCTGAGAAGTTACCTTTTGAGGATCATGCGGCCGAACCAACAAGCCTGTTTGGTCTCCGGTTTAAAAGATTTGGTTCGATCATGGATTGACAAGAAAACCTTTCCTGCTTCCTTTTGATTTTGTGACTTACGAACTGTTTTTCAGAGACAACATTTTCAATTTTTTAGAATTTTTTATAACTTTCGATTTATATCTGCATTTAATAAATTTTTTTGAAAATTTTATATTTTTTGCTTCAAGTATCTTGATCAAAATCCATTATGATGCCGGTGCAACGCTCTCAAAGTAGTTTCTGGTAAATTAATAATTTGTTTTGGATTAAAATTCGATTGAATGCGATATCTATGTTTTGGGCCACTTTTGAAATTAGACATTATTAAATGCAATAAACTTGTTCAAAGTTGAAAATTTTATTTGCATTTTTGGGGATATATAGACACCAATGATGCCAACTTAGCGCTTATCCGGAATGATTTGTCCTTTCCAAACTTTTTTCAACGGAAAAATTTTAAAGAGCTTCTATCCGGAAATCTTACCTCTTTAAGTTTTGGATAGCATTTTTTAGACTTTTTTTAATTGAATTTGTATAAATTAAATACAATTAAAACAATAACCTCTGGCATAAAACTAAAGAGTTTTGTCGTCGTCAATTGGATGCATCGGTACAATAACAATAGTCTACTTGTGTCATTTACAAATAACTTTATTAATGACGACCAGTGATGCCAATTTCGATCTGCTTTAAGCCTCAGTCGGAAAAAGTTTCTAACATTCCCTATCCGAAAACCTGTCTTTTTTTAGGGACTTTACGACTCTCCTTCGAAAATGCAGCAAAATAGCTACAAAGCATTTATTTAGAGCGACAACAAATTTCTTGACTTAAAAAATCCAAGAAGATGAAAGAAATAAAATAAGGTTTCCAAAAGAAATTTTCCAAAAGACGTGGTTCAAATGTTTTTCTTAGCAAACCGGGTACAGAACTTTATTAGTATTTTTGGATACTTGTTCAAGCTTTCAGATAATGATAAACCAAAAAAGCTCAAATGACTACCTCACCAAGAATTTGCTCAAAGTCCAAAAATGGCATCGAAGGTATTAAAAACTATACTTTCTAAAAAAGCATTTCAAAATAAAGAGCATCCAAAGTTTAGCTGCAACAAAACATTTTTCATGTCAATTTATATTTGATAAATTTTTAGATTTTCTTGACTTTCGGTTGCCATTTATTTTTGAGTTTTCGCAGGAGTGACTCGTTAAGCTGCATATACTACATATAACATATGCGACTTATATGGCATGTCTTTTGTATTGCAAATGAAATCATTATCTGCGCCATTTTGTCATATTGATTAATGGCCTGGTGTCAAATATTGATGAAATGCTTAATTAGTTGCTTGTAATATTTGTGAGTTATGGCTCTAATAGAGTTGAGTTGGGTTGGGCTTGCCTTATTGGGTAGCTCTAAATTTAGTTTAGCCAAACCAAAAAAAAAATGCAAGTGATCTTATTTTAGCTTCAGATAAATAATAAAGCTTGACCCTGTATTGTATTATAAATCTGAATGCAGTACTTATCTAAAGTGTACCTACTCTAATTAATCCCAATATCCACTTTCTATGCACTGCCCTAATTGCAATCTAACCTATTAACACGCTGCAATTACAGCAACACATACAACAACAAAAGTGTCTACTAATACACAAAAAAGCTGATGGGCATCTATATATGTATTTGTATATATCTATGTATCTGAGGGCAACAACGTTAGCGGTTGCAATAATTTTCACCTTCAACCCAAGCGAACAACAACAAACAAAATGTATGCAAAACAGACAGGCATGCAACTAAAACAATAATAGCAGCAGACACATAGATACACACACAGACACATATGCTTAGATGTATTTATATATGTATCGTATATAAGTATGTATATATATTTGCATACATATGTGTGTGCAGATATGCAGCTATAATTTCTCTGTGCGATTACAATGAATGCTTGCAACTAATGAAAACAATATGTACGCTGGTTTTCCATATGAAAAGCGTGCAGCCACAATAACAACAATAACAACCAGAAAGAAAAGCTAAGATTATAAATGACAAAATTGAGATACACTTCATCGATGGGCTTTTAAAGGGCGTTTTTTTTTTTAGAGTTACACAAGTTTAAACCATAATAAAACAAAGAAATATATTTTTTAAGTCAATGAAACGGGCTTTATTGGATAAAAAATTCAATGACATTAATCTTTAAATATGATTTCGGCCATGTGGAACACAAATTTTCACAAACTTTCCGCAGCATTTGCGGCCGCATTTCGCCAATGACTCTTGGAATATTGATTTCCAGATGTTCTATTGTCTCGGGTTTATCGACGTAGGCAAGTGACAGTAATTTTCTGTGGATGTAATGGAGTTTCGACAAAAGCTTGTGGGTAATCCTAACTCCAAATGCGATAATTCTGCTTATTTACGTACCCATTCAACCAAAACTGGGCTTCATCGGAGAACAAAATTTTGAATATTCAATATGTTTGACGAACGGAACCATTATTTTGATAAAAAATTTCAACAATTTCGCAAGCGTTGCTCTGATATAAGTCTATCCATAATGAAATGTCAAACCAAACTGAACAAAAAGCAAAGGGTTGTCAGATAAAGCCAACTCAAACTTGTGAACCCCTAAAAAAACAAGCTGTATTTTAACTTTACATTTTAGAACATCGCATTTCTGCGAATCCAAAATTTAAAGCATAGTTTTTGTAGCCTAATCGATATTCTCACGCGTACCCACAGAGCACATCGCATTTTGTTACGAACACGTTTTTTCGGCCACTTTTCTTTAAACTCCGTAAAAGAACTATGTTTCAAAAAAATTAATAGTTTCGAGTTTTATAAAGCAGTTTGCAGAAAAAGGTTTTTAATTGATGTTAACACTAATTTTGTGATGTGATTGTTTAAGTTTTTGGGAGTCTAAGTAGTCCGAATTCCAACTCGATTACCCATAGTGCAGGGACTTATACAGAGTTCTTCGGATGCGCTCTTATCAATGGTTCCTAAACAAAGATCTTTATCATGCTACTTTAACAATAAAATGCTTAAGCTTTTATCTATTTTTGGAAGATAAAATTGTGGCAGCGGATGCATGATAGATGTTTTCTTTTAGCAATTAACTCCAAATTTGTACGGCATATTTTAGATGCATTTGTAAAAAACTATGTTTTGGATCTTAAAGAAGCAACAGGTTAAGCCTACGTAGACAGTTAAGTTGATAACAATCGCAATATTTGGATATCTGTGAAATAAAAAAAACTTAAGCCATGCCTGCGCCACAAACTGGGAAATAAATTAATATACACTCAGCAAGTGTAGTACAATAAAAGGCGATATAAGCTAGTGGCACATACTACCACAATGTTGGTTGCCATCATCGTTGGCTATATGGTGCATGCAACAACAACAATAACAACACGGTAACAACCACGAGAGCAACAAACACATTTTGGTGTCCCCATTTCCTTTGGCGCTTTGGACGCTTAGACGCCAAGTGCCCAAGCAATGACTGACTAACTCTGATTCTCAGCCTGCTAACCAGCCAGCTTGTATATATGTACATAAGCCAACAACAACAGCAACAGCTAAACAAATGAACTGAAACTGAATGGGGGAGCAGTTCACAGCAGCAGCAACAGCAGAAGCTCGTTTGCTTGATTGCATTAGAGCGTGTGGTCCACCGCGCCACCGTCACCATCAACGTCAGCGTCGGCGTCACCATTACAATCAACGCCTCAGCCGCATCTCGTTATAATGCAAAAATGAAAACAAAAGCAACAGAGAGCGAGAGAGAGAGCAGCGAGATAGCAGCCAAAGCGGGCGCAACGTCAGCGGCAATGATAGCGCCAAACGACGGATGATACAACCTTACAAAATTCTCACTTAGCTTTGTTTTTGGCTTTGAGTGTTTAGCGCGCTGAACTTGTCTTGCTGCTAACACAAATACGGCACACACACACACACACGGGCGCACACACAACAAATACAAAGAGAGCGAGAAGGTGGCGTGCAAAACCCACATGCTGCGCTCACGACCAACACAAGTGCAATACACAACATACATTTGTGGGGACAGCGCCAGTGTGCAATACGAGACAGAGAGCGAAAAATACTAACACATTGATGGCTTTATTTTTGCTTTGATACTCTCGCTCTGTGACTCTGGACGTAGCGTGTGGTATGCAGCCTTGAATTAGTTCGCTGCACTCGCGTGACGCTATACATACATATACATATGTATTATATACAAATGTACAACAGCATGCACATACATAATATACGCGCTGTGAGCAAAGCAAAGACCGCGTGTGTGTGTACGAAAGCTCCCCTTTTGCAACGCACTGCCCCGCTTTTGAAATGTATAAAAACTTAGAAGCGCATCGTCGACGTCAACGTCGCCGTCGTCGTTGCTTTTATTATTTGTTGCCGTTGTTGTTGTTGCTGCCGCCGTTTTGCTTTCATTGGCGCGAGCGTTTCATTATACAAATGCTACTCGTTTGTGCATTTGTGTTTGAATAGTCGCACTCGTAGTACGAGTATCTGCGTATTCATTTTCCGTCTTTGACAAACATTTTTTTTTTTTCTTTTTTGTTACTTTGACCTGTTAGTTGGCCAAGAGATCTATAAGCATGCCCTTTAGTTGACCTCTGGCCTTTTGAATCATTTTCAATTGGAATATTCATATTGGTTCCATAAATTTTTTTGAACAAAATGCGTGCCCCTAATTAGCATCTCCTGTCGCTACGACTCCTACTACTTACTATCTATCTTTACATCTATGGCAATAATCTGTCATCTGGGCTTCTGATCTTGCCGACGCCACTCATAAAATATGTGCGTGCACTATATATAACATCCGTATACTATACTGTATACTATTGTGGTAGCGGATATGCATGATGGATGTTTGTGTTGAGCAATTTGCACTATATTTGTGGGCCATGCTTTGGATACATTTGAAGAAAAATGCGTTGCGAATGAGAAAATGGAAAAGTGTGTCATAGCTGAATTTGCCATTAGCTCTTTGACGTACTTGTTGATTTATAGGCGTGTAGCTATAGTAGCTTACCTAAGGAAAAACTAAGAAATAAGAGGCACTATAGGTTTATCGATATATTTATATATTGCATATAAAACAATATAGGAATACAAGTTAAAAAATTACTTTTAAAAAATTGCATCTCTTGCTTAAAATTTAAAAATTTGAAGCTGTGATAGAAGATAAGAAAAAGAGTTTCAAGCTAAAATATTCAGATTTCTCATATAGATATATTAGCAGATGTAATAGACTCTTGGATACTTTAACTAGTACAATAATAATTGATAAAATCAATTATATGATTATTGTTATTTATTCACTACTTACCCTGAAGGTTATTTTTATTTTTTCATTTTAATGATAACAAATGAAGAATGTAATAATGGTTACGTTTTATTTATTTTTTTTTGATAAGTATTTTTTTGTGGTATATAATAGATTGTAATCTTTAAAAATACTATTTTTAAAATTCTTCTAGTACAAAATACCAATAAAAGAATGTTTTTATTACTTAATTGCACTTGAGTTTTTCAAGCATTTAGTAAAAAATTTATTCCCTTATATGTGAAAAGCCTAAAACTTTACGACCACTGTTTACCTTTTGTTAATCAAAACATTTAAAACCATATATATTTAATGGGAAACAAATACTTAAGATGTGCCCGAATCTCTAAAACTAGATACCTTATTTTAATTTGAGATAACTTGAAGAAAAGAACGTCAAGAATTTTAATATTTGCCACATTGACAGACTACTTTTGGATTGCGCATTCATCATCGTAATTTCCTATATTTCAGCATAGGGCCTATTGGTCAATATATATTCGGCACTTTGAAGAATGTTTCTGTGTTAAAATTCGGTGGTAAGAGATTTCTGGCCCAACAATGTGACTATCGTAACAATAACTTTTTCGATAGCCATGATCGAATGTGCCTCAATAACTAAAAATAAGCTGGAACTATTCAAAGCTACTTAAGAACTACAAAACTGTCCAGGACGAAACGAAATCTGTAACAGGACTGAGTACATTGGAATTGATTTGAGTACATTTATACCGACAGATGGCAATGCAATTCTTTTAATGTATCTAAAGTTGTCTTTGACAGCAAAGCCAACTCAACAATGCACTACCAGACACTTAAAAGGAACGAGTAAACTATGTATTTACATAATGAAATAGGAATTTATATACGTGGAATTCTTTACACTAAATGCTCACGCGCCAAAGACGTTGACAGCAAAGCCATTGGCTTTTTTTTTACTTTGAGTGAAATTGATTTCATAAGAGGCAGGACTTCTGAACATGACAGATACTAAACAAGTGTATCTGTATGTGTAGCATGTATGTATACAAAACAAAGCAAATAGTGAACATCTTCTTTGACTTACATAAGTGTCAAGAACTTGCAAAACGCATAGTATGAAAAGACAGAACACATTAACATACCAAAGCAATATAGTATATAATAAAAGATGCGTAAGTTCTGTATGACAACTGCATAATATACTATGTATATAGTCGCTATGTTTTGCTCATAACTGAGGCGGTATTTAGATTCGGATTCAGTTCGACAACAGTCAGACATACATAGTACTGTAGTAGAGACTGTCCTTCAAAAAGTATAAACAGACAGCAACAAAAACGAAAGCAAATTGTATGCGTAAGCAGCACAAGAACGCTGCAACTGCAACAAAAACAACAACAAGCCATCAGCAATGCAATGCCAAGCAGTGAGTGCAACTAAAAGTATATATAGTATATAGAAGATATTAGGCGGATGTATGAAGACGGCATGTGCATCTATAATACGGCAACATGCGCGAATATTTTAATATTTATAGTCTACAGGAACTAAATAAAAGTCAGCAATAAAACGAAAGTGAAAACAGGAATAAATTGTGACTCATGATGCATATTTAATATGAGCTAATCAATTATCAAACCTATCTCAATTTGCATTAAAAGTAAAAGTTGTGCACTTAGGTTCAAATTCTAAGAGAACACTGCACTCGCTAGCAAAGTATCTCACTTTATAATTCATTCATACGCACTCAATTGATCTACGACTCGTTGCTCGAGTTATCGCCTATTCATGCACTCGTTGTTCTACAGCAGTACATACATATACCATATACAAGTAAATAGACAGATAGATAGATACGAGTATGTGCATATTTTAGAATGTAATTGTGCATCTGGCCTAGACCTAGAAAAGGAAATTTTGTTGCTATTATTATTACTCGTTCGTTGTCGTGTTGTTGCTATTGCTGTCGGCGAGTTGTTGTTGTCGTTGTTGCTGTGATTGTCTGCAATTGTATGAGTATGTGTCTGTCTCGTCGTACTAGCTGTGTCTGTGTGTGTGAGTATATTGCAGTTTACAGTACTCAATATTTGTTCTCCTTCCTCGCAAATTAAAAATATGTCTAAAGCAAATAAAATGCAGTCAATGTTTGTGTGTTTGTATGGGTAATTGTGCGTTAGTCGGTCTTTTGATATACAGGGTGTCTTTTAATGTTCTCGAGCGTTATTAAGTGTTTCCAAGAAGCATATTTCGTTGATCCATGCAATAAGTAACGCTTCAGATATGGCTTTTGTTAAGTTAAAATGTTTAAGGCTTTTAGAAGATATTTTTTAAACATTCTTCAACGACTAAAAAGTGTGTTTTGGTACAAACATTAAATGTGCATTTTGTAGCATCTTATATCTTTATATACAGCTAATTCAGTTTTCACAGGGGTTTTTCCCTAAAAAAAAGGTAAATAAAAATATATGAAGCAAATCCTTAACCTGCTATGGACATAAATTAGAAAGGGGAATTCACGAACTAAATTTCTAAAAAAGTTGGTTACTAAAAATATTTTTCATTAAAATTTCAATCAAATAGATTTTTCTAAACGTGCAAAATTTAATGAAACTGTGTTAAAATTTTTATTCGAAACCGTGCTATATCAAATGAAATAACCCGTGCCTTTATTACATAATAAAGCAAGGGATGCTCGTTGAGGGCTACTATGTTATATGCTGGCAAACTTACGTATCCCACTTTCACATATTAAGCAGTTGTTGAGACCATAAGACAGCGATAAAAGTAAAATTATTTCCTAAAGCACTTCATTTTAAAGAAATCGTATTAGCTACCTGAGGCAATCATGCTTTAAGGACCTAGCCCGAGTGGCATATATTTTTTTTGTTTAAACTGACGTTACTACAGCATTAAAGCAATAAAGACAAAAATACATAACTAGTCATACTCAATTTCTTTTTAAACCTGGCCATTGTGTCCAATTTTTACCCGATCCGAACCCTACCTTTGCTCTCCGTATAAGGCTGCATTGCGTATACGTTTAAGTCTCATTATTTTTGATTGCACACTCAAAATTTTGTGAAGAAATTCAATTTTATATCTATATAACACTAAAGTACTGCTCTTCAATAATTATTTATGATTATGATTTATATGATTGTATTATATTATATGATTACCTACCTTTGCTATCCGTATAACTATATTGCGTATACGTATTCTTGTTTGAAGTTTCATAATTTTTAATTGCACACTTGAAATTTTGTGAAAAAATTAATTTGTTATCCTAACACAACTAAACTACTGTTCTACAATAATTATTTATGATTATGATTATATTATATTCTATATTGCTGTCCGTTTTACCATATTGCGTATACGTATTATTTTTTTATGTTTCATAAATTTTGATTGCATACTTGAAGTTTTATGAAAAAAATAATTTTTATATCCCAACACAACTAATCTAAATGCGCTTGGGAGGCGGAAGACCTTGACAGCTAGAAAGAGAAGACTTAAAGGTGCCATCCGGGTAACCTTCCCATGAGATTCCTATAAATAAGTTCAAATGTTTTAAAAGCGTATATAAATATGTATATATTTCTGTAAATATTGTTTTTTTCGTATGTAGAACATTTGACTATAATGAGTTTTTATTTTATTTTTTCTTATGTGCATCTTGGTAATGCTGCCAAAATAGGTAGTAGGGAACTAGTTTAATTACATTATATATAAATACAAACTTAAAAAAAAAAAAAACACGACTAAAATACTGTCCTACTATAATTATTTTTATATTATTATAATACAGTTGGCGTAGTAAAATCTATTAATTTAAATATAATTACCTACCTTTGCTGTGCGTATAAGGGCATATTGCGTATACGTATCTTTTTAAGGCTTATAATATTTGATGCACACTGTAAATTTTGTAAAAAAATGTAATTTTTGTATGCAAACACAACTAAAATACTGTTCTTCAAGTATTATTTATATTATTATGATACTATAATATACATATATTAATAATATACATACATAATTTTAATTCAAATAAATTGGAGTTATTTGACATTGAGGTAGAGAAGAAGTAAAATTTAAATAAAGATATTCCTCTTATGATAGTTTCGACTTTTTTCCAATTTTTGGCAATTTACCTCAGTGCGGCTGAGAGGGCTTTCGCTAAGATTACGATAGCTTAATAAAGTTGGAACAAAAAATCGCTTAATTTAGTTCCTGTATTATTTATCGTAAGCAATCTGATGCAAATAATGTACAATCCAATCCAATCCATCCAAAAACTAGCAACTACTTCTTCTAAGGCAACTCTATGCATTCGAATTTTTGACTATTTATTAAATATTAAAAATTATTGTTCTTATAATTTGATTAAGCTGCTTTCTGTAGTTAGTAGTAAACTTATTTTTATACATATGATTGTTTTTTACAAAAAAAAAAAAACAAATTTACTGAACTTCAACAAGATCACTAAGAGTGAGAATATATCATCAAGTATAATTATTTTGGTCTCCAAAATAATCTTCCTTAAAATAGTTATAATGCATTTCAATGCTATACTCTAATTGTTAGAAACAAAAAAAAAAGGTTTTCTGAATGATATGAAAAGATGTGAATTAAAATCTTCTTTTGCAGCAATTTAAGACGCTAACGCACAGTCGCTTCTAAGCAAAGTACAAAATTCTAAAACATAAACCAATTCTTTATGTAAAACCAATCAATTATGCACCCTTTAAAGCCTATAAACAACAGACATTATTGGCTTTTAAACACATACTAAATAAATACTGCTACGCAACGCAATGAGAATTTCAAATAAACCATATACAAAAAAAAATAAATAAAAATTGCCTAGAACAACTATGTGGCAGCTACAACAAAAACATTTAAGTTAAATTAAAAAAAATGTTTCGCTACCGACAAACAGCCATAAACGAGATAGCCCAGAGAACCCGCCGATCAACCCGCGCTGTCGCACAACTAAATGGCTCTCCACAATGAGGCTCGTTGCAACATGCAGCGTTCGATACGCTTAAATTCTATAAAATACTAAACTATAGAGATAGAGGAGATACACACATATAAAAATAACAAGACCCGAAACAAACAAACAAACAAGCAAGTGACAGAGCGACAGAACGACCTGAGTGTTATGTATTAGAGTCAACGAGAGAGGGGGTTCTACGCGGTGTGTGGTGGTTGCGGGTTGGGGGGTGAGTCGCTTCTGGCTAAGCACATCGACATGCTATTTCAACTAACAAAAACTAACAACAACAACGTTTCACGTCTGCGTTTTGTGCTTTGCTCGCTGCGTTTTGCTAAAAAAGTAAAAGAGAGCGTAAGAGAGGGTGAGCGGGTTGACGGCAGCACGCATGTTGTCCATGTCCCCATTCGAGTCAAGTGACGTGTTATCTGTCGCCTTCTCTCAGAACTTTGACTTCTATCAGTTGAATGTCGTTGCAGTCGCTGCCGTTGCAGTTGCAGTCGACGTCAGCGTCGACGTTGCTATTGGCTTTGCCGTTGCATTTTGCAAATTTGACGCTTTTTAGTTGCATTCACAGCGATCGTTGCCGTTGTTTTTTGTTGTTGTTTTTGTTGTTTTGTTGCTGTCGACGCGACGCCAATCGATCTCACTTAAGCTGTGCGGCTACCGTGTTGCTTGTTGTTGACGCTGGCGCCTCCCAACACCCGCTTGCAACAATCCATAAACCCATAAACGCCTCATAGATGCGTTTTATGTGCTTGGCTTGGTTTGGCTTGGCTCAACTTGGCTCGGCTCGACTTGACTTGGTTCAGTGTCAGTGTGTCTATTATGACCATTATTATTACTACGATTATCACTTTGCAGTTGCTGCAGCAAACTATTATGGCCTAGAGCCGGTTTTATGCATACACTGAGCGATAAAATTGCAAATAAAGTTGTTAAGCTAAACCGAAAATCTTTGTTAAAGTTTTTAATGGCTATTGTAAGATTTATATGTAGCTCTTAGTTTTATCAATTTTTAATGCTGCCTAGAGCCAGTTTTAGTGCTATAAAACTGCTGCAAACTGGTCTTAAAATTTATCTTTAAGAATTTCATCTAAATGCAGTGACAAGACCAAAATCTCTTTTAGCCAAACTGTAAGAAAACTGAGATAGATCCTGCTTGCTCATCAAACTATTCCACCGAATTTCGTGCAATTCTATAATAGAACCATAATCCATGCTATTCGATTTTTAAATCCACAAAAATAGTTTCACGTGCTACCAAAAAGCTCTCCTCATCTAATGCCTTCCGAAGTCCATCATTCGCAGTGTTATAAGCCTGTTTGCATATTGTAACCAATCCATCCGTAGATTAAAAAAATTGTCGTTTTTTGAAAAAGACATAGTTGAGGCTTAGAATATTCAAACGACACAACAATTGAAGCCCACGAACCATTATCAGCGTCGCTTATTCGTTCAATGGATAGAAGAACAGCCAGATGAGTTTTTGTCGAAAAAAAAAATCATGCAAAATTATGTTGTACGCATACGGGCCTGTAGAGTCAGCCGTGGTGGCAATTTGGGCTATATTATTTTTCATACATAAATGAGCACTTTGAAACCTGCATTTCGTATATACATTACCCAATTTTGTTGGAAAATATACATATAAAATTCTCTACCTGGCGTAAAAGACCCCTAAAAGAGAACTAGTCAGATGCAGGTATACTAACTATCACATTGAGCCTGAGGCACATTTATAACATCTTAAAGATCTTCCAAAGATCAGTGTATGCGATTGGTTATCGGGTCTGAAGACAACCGCCGGTGTAAAAGGAAAGTCCATAACTAACGAATATCCATACACAAGTGCCAAAAACCTCACCTTTTTCAAATGCAAAAACATCAGCAACAAATGGGTCTCAGCGATGACATGATCCAGGATCGGAATGCCTGCAGACAAATGATTGGATCGCATACCCACACCTCAGGAGGAGTATAAGCGAGTCCGAAAGGTTTGGGAGAAGAAGAAACAAATGCAATTAAAAAACAAACCAACAGATGGCCCACCCTATATATAAGATTAATTTAAAGGTGTTAATTATTCGCTTAACTACATTGTCTTCACTAAAAAATCCTCTGCGGTTTAAAGAATTAGGATTTTAAAACCCACTTGATAATTATGCCTGGATTTCGATAACGATTTCAATTTCTCAAAGTTCTTAGTTCTTAGGAGTTTGTCCTACCCTGACTTATTTTGCTATTTCTGAACTGGCCATTGTAGCCAATTATATGATCTATGTGCCTGTAGGTGCACCTGACATTAAATCTAGCCAGTGCATCAACCGACTTTTATTTTATAGACTTCTAGGGATTGTTCATCACGCTACAACATCGATAGTCAAGTTTGACTTCTTTTATCTCTATGAGATCATTCTCTATTGTTTTGGATTATGTCTGTTATATTTTTGGTATTGAGCTATACACCCACAACCCGTACCGTACAGACTCATTAATTACTGACAAAAGTGCCAGCCGGGAGCTCTCATCACTGCTTGCAGAAAACTTAAAGCTTGCTTCATATTATAGATTTTTTTTCCGAACCATCCCTATATAAAGGTAATTCAAATTGTTTAGTTCCAGCGGTTCCGATTTCCTTTAATCTAGATGAAGTTCAAACTTGAGCCTTTACTATTCTTGACGGTCGTCAAAAAATCGTGCCTTTGTATAGGAGATGCCATATTATGCATTTTTTAAATTTGCCTCAAGGGAAATGCCCAAACTATTTAAAGAGTCCTGTTTTGCAGAAAGAACTGCCAGCCGAGCGCTTTCATAACTGTTTGTTTCAAAACTTAAAGCTCGCTTTATATTATGCATTTTTTTCTGAATAAATCAAATAGGTTAAATCCTGCGGCTCTGATATCTTCTTACCTAGATGATGTTCAAACTTGAGCCTTAACTAATCAAAAAATCGCATCTTCTTTGAGTAGATAGATTATTTAAATTAGGTTTAAGGAAAATCGCCAAAATTTTTCAACATAAACTGCAAAAAATCCGAGCACAGCATCTTTCGCGCAGTGTACAAATTTTCTGCATTCAATCTTTATCATCGCGTGTTGACGCGCACTGAAAATGAAAATTCATTGCCAGGCCACGCCAGTCCGTCCGAGCACTTTCCCTCTCGTTGCTTTCCATTTTCATCTAGTTGCAGCCAGTTTGTTAGTTGCTCAAACAGAGAAGCCAACAACTTCATCATCAACATTATCATCATAATCAATTGGTTGCAACAAGACAGTAGTATGCAGTAGTAGTTATTGCACGATCAATTTCGCATCATACCATCATCAATCCTTCAGTTAGCCAATTCATCCACTCGTCCATGTCGGTGAAACTTTCTTTGAACATATTAATAATATAGTTAGTAGCTGAGGCTAGTTGTTTGGCTGGCGAATGTGAAAAACGTCGAGCGGATAAACGGCCTGGAAGTAGCGCCCCTACCAAGCCAAAGCGCCGCCATAGTTGCGCTGCCTAAGTCGCTGTCGCTGTTGCAGTCGACGTCGCGTCGTCGCTTACCTCAGCGCACGTCTGGCCTAACGTTTGCGGTTGACGGTCGTACAGTTAGACGGACGTTTGCTTTTGTTGCACTTACATGCACACACACACACACACTCACACACATTTATAATGATGGCATTGAAAATCTTTTTCAATAAAACACGTAAACAACAACTGCAACAACAACAACAAAAACCCAACCAAGCAACATGAAAATGAAACGCACAAAACTTACAAATAAAATAGAAAAACATATATAAAAAAAAAAAAAAAAATCAACACTAGTATAAAACAGCAACAGTAACAACAACAACAACAACATGGTAGACTTTTTTATTGCACTTTTAGTTAATAGTTTTTATAAACTAATCAGTGTCTTAATAATGTGTGAGAATTTCATATGATTTATGTAGCGATTTTATTGTTGTTGTTGTTGTCAGTTGCTTTGTTGTTGTAGTTGTTTTTTGCTTTTGATATGATTTCAATATTTTGGAAATTTTCCAACAGAAAAATGCATTTGAATTTTTATTGTTTTGAACTTGAAATTATCGTGCTTGTTATAGTTGTTATTGTTGCTGCTTTTTGTTTTTGTATTTTGTTGTCGCTATTGTTGATATGCAGTTTAATCAACTTTGGGTAGAAAATTCAAAAAACTTGAATTTTGTTGTATGTTATGATTTGCACTCAAAAAATTAAAAAGGTTAAGATGCTCTTGTGAATACATTATATACACAGCTTTTATCATATCAAGTACAAAAGATCTATAGCGCGCTGCTAAAAATGCAACTGATTTATATCAATTTAACTAAAAACTACAAATTAATATTAAAAGCTTAAAAAATAAACACAACTAAAATTATGTTTAAATTCAAATACGCTAGAAGGCTTAAACGAATATATGTATGTTATACTAGAAGCTAAAAGCAGTTTAGTTATTTCTTTAATTTTACTAAAGCTCAGAATAATATATCGAGAAAATTTTAGTTCCTATTCCCCATCAGGATCTACATATTCTGCACAGATAAAAATAAAAAAATATTTTTTTTCTCTTCTGTAGAAGAATTACAGCCTCACTACAAGAGACGCGCGTAACATGTGGTATACTTAATAAGCTAGTAGCAACAAAAAAGTATTAAATATCATATAAAAAGTTATATAGATATTTCTAGAAGTATATCCCATTAGGAAGTGGTCTATCGTTCCTTATAAACTACAACAATATTCGCCTTTTTGCATTCATTTATTAGCCACCAAAGATGAGACAACAATTACTTAGCCTTGGCAAATTCTTTCAAAGTCTATAATTATGCAAAAAGGCGCCCCTGAGGCTTGAGTAAATTTACAACACAGAAATAAAAAATATATATATTTTTTATATAAGCTTTCATATTTTGTATTTGGCGTTTTAAAGCCTACACTGGAAAAGACATTCTATCGAAATTTGTCAAAAGTTATTGTGGGAAAATGTATCAATTTCTCCCAACTAGCGTAAAACATTTTTCTTGAATATACCACAATCCTTAACCTTTGCAAAATTTCTCGAAAAAACAAAAAAATGCAAGAAGAACAAATTTTTATTTGGATCACGAAATCCAATAAGAGAATTTGACATTTAACACCTACACTGGAAAACCCACTCTATCGAAATTTGACTTTGAAATAAACTTCAAAAGTTATTGTTGGAAAATGTATAAATTTCTTCATAGAGTTTTCTTGAATATACCACATTCCTTAGCCTTTGCAAAATTTCTTGGAAAAACAAAAAAAAAAATGCAAAAAGAAAAAATCTTCCAAGCTTTCGCTAGCATTTTCTGTAACAACTAGGCAAATAATGAAAATATGGTAATAGCTTTCGAATGTTCGCTAACTTTTTAATTAATTTGAGCTAGCTACTTTCAAAGTTATCTTAAGTTAAGCAATATTTTAAGCATTTTAATGCTAACTTAATACTCAATCCAGCTTTTTGTTCTAGGCAAGTGTTATAGTGAGCTATATTTGGCGAAAACATGTCTTTTAAAATTAATGAGCAATTGTTGTTTTGCTGCAGCTTCTTAACTTTATAAAAGTTCCAGCCTGTCGTATACGTAATATTTGCTGCAGTGTTCTTTTGAGCGAAAAAACTGACTTCCAAAAATCAAACAATTTGTTACTTATACTTTTCTTGAAGTAAATAAAAATTGGCTTACTGGATGAGTCCAAAAAATCGGACTTATGCGCATCGTATACGTAATATTTGCTGCAGCGTTCTTTCGAGCTAAAAGACTGGCTTTGATAAAATATAAAAAATTTTAAAGTTGATTTGAAATCTGTTACACTTTCTTTAAGTAAATTAAAATAGGCTTTTGACTGCTAATTTTGCAGTCAAATTCCGTAGAAGTATTATAACTTGGGTTTCAAACCCTTACTTACGCGAGTCGTATACTTAATATTTTAAGTACTTGGAAAATACACAAATTGTAAAGTTGTTTAGTAATCTGTTTTACTTTCTTCAAGTAAATTAAAATTGGCTTCAGGGATCGTATATCAACGATCAAAACCTCATAAATACGCATCGTATACTTAATATTTAGTGCAAAGTTCTAATGTTCTTCAAACAAACTTCCAATAAGTAAACAAAATATTAAGTTGACTTGCAATCTGTTATACTTTCTTAAAGTAAATTAAAATTGCTTTGTGGATCCTCACTCTGGGATCAAATTCAGTAATGATGTGGGCTTCAAACGCTGGCATAGCCGAGTCGTATACTTAATATTTGTGGCTGAGCTCTATTAAGCTAAAAACAGAGTTTCAAATGGCAAATTAATTGTTATATTAATTTTTAGTCTGTAACACCTGCCATTAGTAATGAAGAAATATATTTATGGCTCCACAACTCTAGGCTCAGCACCAGTGGCAGCGTCCAGAGATCGGAACCCACACAAATCTATGTTCCTTAAACACTTTGAACATATTCTATAAAACATTGTATGACATTACTTAGCCAGACGTCACACTGTATATGTATTTTGCCACCTTACCTAAAATTTTATTTCAATTTAATTCAGTTAGCTAACTATTCATATGCAAATGAAAGTACTTTAAAAAACTTTTTATTAAAAACAAATCTGATTAAAAAGTATATTGCACTGTATTATTGAAAACGTGTATTAAAGCAAAGCGAAAGTTAAACCAAATAATTTTATAGCTTTAGATGGCCAAAAGGCTAAATTCAGTTAACTGCAATTCGATGCACTGCATCTTATGCCATCCGCTAATTAAACTCAATACAGATTTTCCGGCTTAGCAGCTGTCTTGTGTGCAACCCAAAAAAAAATAAAAGTATATTTTCGACAGGATGTTACAAGTATGGCCGTATCGACTAGTAGATGCCCTAATAGTTAATTTTTTTTTTGAAGCCTGCTAAGGAGAAAATATATTTTAGCAAGAACTTGATTCTTTTTTATAAACTATGTCAAGGGTATTTTAGATTTGGAATATATTGGAAAGTCCGAAGTTAGCGTAGTAATCCTTTGGTAAAATTATCAGCACGGTCTAGAGTATAGTTGGAGCCATGTCCGTCTGTAGAAACATGTCGAAATTGGCGACCCTAAGAGCCACAGATGTTTTTGCCATTTTTTTTACTTTTTATGATATAATGATCATAATTTTAAAATGGTTGCTAATCGTGCACCCAAAGATAATTCAAAAACCACAGCTACCATACCAAAAAATTAACGCTGACATTCGAACATAATTGAAAAAAAAAAAATTTTTAAGTTTGATCTTAAATAAATTTTTAAGGATATTTCAGTGGATGCCATCTTATTACTTGAACATCTAATTGATTACTTGAAGGAATTTCCCTTCTGAAATATAGTTGATTATTTTGCTCTAAGGACATATCTCATGATCATCTTATATAGTATTTCCTTCAGCTATGCGGAGTCCATGGCTAGCCCCAATGCTTTTTTATTCATTTCAACTCTTTTGGTCCCAGAAACGTGTTTTTTGTACGGCTTGTAATTTTACAAAACTCAATGGATTCTGGTCTCAATACTCTCCAGTTTATATTTATTTGTGCCATTTCAAGTAGGCCATGGGAAACAGTATATTCAGTACAACGCGAAACTGACCAAAACCAAAACTTTATGTTGGCAGCATTGTTTCGCATTTTCAATTGGATTTTCTTTTGGATTTTACAACTTTTAGTTGTGCATATAGTTTTTATTTTTAATTTTTTTGCATTTAAAAAGAAGTCAGTCAGTGTAACTTGGCGCTGCCAAAAGAGGCCTACTAAGATACTTTTACTTGGCGCCGTTGCCAGACAGTCACAGCCAGAGACAGAGCCGCAGCGGCGGTGCGGGATAGCAGAGGATTCAACGCTGTGGCAACAAGTTGCTGCAACTGGTTTTGGCCAACAACATGCCACAGTTACACATACACAAACGCACACATAAACAAACTTGTTATACTGGGCATTAGAAATTTGTAACAAAAATGTGTGCAAGAAAATTGCATACAAACACACGCACACACACACAGATGGCCGTTGGAAAAACTATGCGAAATTCACTTTCATTATGAATGGCATGGCTTGGCTGGCGATGCATACAAATGTGGCTGCAACTTTGCATTCATCTTTTTCTCTCTGCCAAGAGAGACTTGTTCGCTTGTTTTAATTGTGTCTCTGTTGGATGCATGTGTTGTTTGGCCTGCTGTTGAAGTCATCCAACCTGGCTAAGTCGGTTAGGAAAATCATGCTTTCCACATTGTTGCCATGGTTGCTTGATATACTTACTTGGGAGGAGTACATTAACTTGGTGCTTGAATTAATTACAATCAATCACAGCGGAGTTAATACATAAATATATAAGTAGAGTCCCTTTTTGGTCTTTTTTTTGTGTGGAACAAAGCCAATAGGCCTCAAAAAAAATTTTGTGTACTGCTATTATGCCACAAAAAATCGAATAAAAACCTTAACAGAAAATACGCCTCACTTTAAATTATAATACAAATAATTTTTTTTTTCTTTTCCAAATCATATATAATCAAATATCGAAAAGCTGTATTCTGAAATCGCACGACAACGTCAGCCAGATTCCCTTAAAGATCATAACTATTAATTTCTTTCCGTCTGTTTTTTTTTAAAACTTGTTTGCTTCAAATATCTTCAAATAACCTTAAAGTACAAAAATATATAAAAATCGCCTAAAAATAAATTTAGCCATATAGCTCGATTTATTTCATTTAAATTTTCAGAACTAAATTATTTTTGAAAAAAAAAACTATTTTCATAAAACTTTATTCAAAATTAACCTTTTAGTAATAATATACCAAGTTTAAGTGTACAGCATTAAACGAAATGGTGGATAAAGTTCACCTAATGCTTTTAAAAACATAAAGGGTGCGGTGGGGCAAACCTGACAGTGTGCGTTAACCCGACCTCCACACTGTTTCTCAAAAAATAATATATAGTACTATATACATAGACATATATAGTGCATTAGTTGAAAATTTATATAATTTTTTTTATTCGCTTCGTCATGAAAAACGACACAGTGGGACCCGACCTCTAAATGGTGCAACCAACGTCCAGCTCGTCTTGACAGCAAATCAAAAAGCTCTGATTAGGTTTAGCTATGGAGATGGCAGAACAGTTTTCTATCCGCCTCATATGGGTCCCGAGACACAGGGACATTGAGGGAAATTGTGTTGCGGACGAACTGGCAAGACAATGACTACCAGCATTCTCAGGATAAGGAGCGTCTGGGTATTCCTATGGCCAGCTGCAAACTAAGCATAAAGACCCATTTCGCTCACTCTGCAAAAGAAACGTGGTATCAAACTTCCAACACGTGCAGGATCTCACGGCAAACTTGGCCGGTGTACTGCAGGAAAAGAACCAAGGAACTTTGCTGTTTGAGCAGAGCCCAGTGCTCGAAAGTAATACGAGCAATCACCCGACACTGATTGGTGGGAGCTCATGCATTAAGGTTTAACGCACCTCATCATGATTTTTGCAAAAGTTGTGGTGATGAGGAAGAGCTGGAGACGTTGGAGCACCTCTTTTGCCACTGCCCGGGACTTTGCAGAACAAGGTTCCGCTTCCTCAAGTCACACTTCCTAAATGACTTATCCCAGCTTTCAGGAACGAGTCCGAAACGCTTTTCGAGTCTGTAAAATAGTATATCGTGAGGACCTTTTTTAGTGGGGTAGGGTGGAGTAAAGCCCACCTGCGGTATCACAACGGGCCAATTTGTATCTGGCCTAAGTGAGTTGGGACGTCACGTTCTAACTGCCGCCTTAACCTAAACTTTAGCTATTCAATGCAATCATCCTTTATTGACATTCATTCAACTTTCATTTCGATTTGTATGCTCTAAACATTACAATTTTTTAAATAAATACGTTCAGTTTTGTAAAACAATAACCTGCTCTTTTAAATGATAATCAAAAAACTTTTAAATTTGGCTCATGTCTGTGCAAAATCTGCAAAAAAAAAATAAGGCCATTTTTGAAAATAACAAGAAAATTCCTTTTTTGAAAAATGTGCATATCTTAAAAATTAAAAATAGTCAGAAGAAATCTGCTTTGGACGAGTTGATCCAATTTCAAATAAGCATTTCAAAGCCAAAACCAATTACGAGGTCGGATTTGCGCCCCTTTCCTTAAACGCAAAAAACTTCAAATAGCGTTTTTTTGTTCAGCATGGCTTTTATATTCTTGTGACTTGCACAAATACGCAACAATTTTGCCGCGACTTCATTTCAAGTAGTGTGCCCATACTTCAAAAAAAAAAATTCTCTCAATATTGTTTCCCATCTCTAGCTCTCATGCGCCGTTTTTTTTTAAACAAATTTGATAATTTCTGATTTTATTTTTTTTTCACATTTAGCCAGCGAACAATTATATATAAATATATCCATATTTTATGAATTTATAAATTAGCCGCACTTACGAGTATTTCTTTAAAAAAATCAGTACTTAGCACAATATCTTAGCTGTGTGGCCAGGTTAACAAAATTTCATATGCAAATTGTATCTTTTATATGACTAGGGTGCTTTGGCCTCTACGCGCTGCATTCACCAACTCATAAGCTTATATTTTGTAAATAAAATATGAAATTTTATTATGTTTAAATTATATGTATAAACAACTTGATTGCGCCATCTAGCGGCCATACTAAGCAGATAAAAAAAATGTTAAGCAGCGCAACGAAAGTTACGCTTAAAACTTTTATATAAAATAGAGAGAACTTTTCATTGCAGTACATTTTTTTTTTGTAACATTTTCCATAAGCCGACAAAGTGTATAGCTTATTTGTTGCCTCAAAGTCGACTTTTTCTTGGTGAATGTTATTGTTAATATTATTGTTGTTGTCTCCATGTTGGATAAACAGCAATTATCTATTTGTAGTTTTAAAAGTTGCTATGTCTTAAATGAAATAAGCTAATTGGTAAGCTTTGCAGGCAGTCAAGATACGCATACAAAGTTCTTTCTAAAAAAAGGTACTTCTGCTTTGGCTTCAACTCAATCTGTTTGAGTTAGTCGAAGCTACCAGCAACAAATATAAAACAAATGCATTTGAGATTGCAGCTTGCAATGTTTTCCAGTCATTTTACTAATTTTCCTCCTCTTTTACAGCATTTATTTTGCTTGTAGTTGTCGTTACTTTTTTTTGTATTTTTTCAGTTGCTTTTGCATTTCGCTTTTGATTGTATGTTGCTGTTGTTGCGATTTTCGCTTTCATTTTCTTTGCGAATAGAAATAATTTGCTTTTTGGTTTGCTGGCATTTTTTTTATTTGTTTGTTTTTTTTCTCTATGCGATTTTATGCGAGAAAATCGAAAGTTTTTCCAGACCATAATGCAAAAAGAAAGTGCAAGTGCAAGCAGCACGCAGACGAAGAGAAAGAAAGGAAAAACAAACCAGCTAGCAGCAGCAACAACAACTGATGCCAATGGCAACTTGTACGCTGTCTCTTTCTCTAAGGCTATCTCTTACGCGGCCGCCACTGACAACGGGACGTATGAGCAATGCTGTTGGCGACGTTTTGACTTGTTTTGGCCAAAACTAGGATGCCATTGTTGTTGCGGGCTTTGTTAAAAGCTGCTTTTGTTGTTGCTGCTGCTGCTGCTGCAACATTTTCGTTGTCAAGTGCAACATGCCGGGAGCTGTTTGGGAAAAATAGTAGAATGTTGTCGTCAACAACATTGTTGTTGTAGTCGCCGCAATCGCAGCAGTAAGTGGCCAAAATGAGTAACAGTAAATGTTATGGTCAACAAGCTTGACGCATGCAACAACAACAGCAACGAAAATCAGCAATTTTCTTCGTAGCAGCATTTTCATGGCTAATATGTCTGACGTCTTTGTCGCGATTTCGATTTCATTTAATTGAAACGCATAAAAGTAACGATTGTCTGTCCCAGTCCTGGCATGACTCCATCCAAACCAACATCCTACCAAGCGTAACAATTAGGGGTGAGTTTTCTTAGACTGCTTGTTGTTCTGTTGCAAGTCATTGACATGGGAAGAAAAAATCGAAACAAAAAAGAACAAAGGATTGACATTATGTATATGTAGTTGGTATATAGTATATGCAAATATATAAAGTAGTTTGTTTTTATATGCTGACTTTAAGCGTGCAGTATATATTAAATAATTTTGTGCTTGTTTAAAAGTTTTGTTTGAGCATAATTTTTAACGTAAATAAATAAAGCATAAGAGAGTAGAAAGTTCGTCAATATATCTGTAGAGCATCAGCGTCTGAGTAGTAATAACTTTACAGTGATTTATAGAACGAGGTTCAAATTTTCAATGACGATATGCTTCAAGAGGAAAAAGTTTAATGGTGTGATATCACATGATCTTGGTGGCCAATTCACCGGTCCGGAGCGTGAAATTAATTGTTTGCCGAATTGGTTCCATAAAATGGCCTAAGCGCGCGAAAAACATTCTTTATAGAACGCGAATTTTCGTAATAAAATTGTACGATTTGTAAATGTTGTTCGGGTGTAAGTCTTTCCATGATGAAATGGCAATGAAAACTGAATAAAAAACATTTGGCAACTTGACAGTACTCTCGCGTGATTTATCAAAAAAAAACCCTATGGAAAAGAAACCTCAAGATTGATGATTTATATAGAATTATTTTTAACTATTAATAATATAGGAAAATAATAATATATTAATAATATAGGCCTGATAGCTCTTATGGTCTCTGAGATCCTTTTGTTTATACGGACAGACGGACAGACAGACATGACTGTATCGACTCGACTAGTAATGCTGACCAAGAATATATAAGGTCTGCCACGCCTCCTTCTGCCCGTTACATAAATGATCACGAACTTATTATACTTTTGAACAGGGCATAACAAAGTTGTGTTTGTTACACGATTTATAGCTCGAGAACGGCTGGACAGATCTATGGTTTAAGCACAGTTCCATATTTGATCAAAATCGCTTGACTATATGATAAATGTAGCTCCCATAGGACCGATCGGGTAAAATTGTTTTTGGAACAAAATTCGTTGTGTTTTGTTTGTTTATGAAGATATCGTAACCAAATTTGGTGTTTGTCAGTTTTTTAGACTTTCCCAGCACTGTACCAAATCGGTTGACTATATCATATAGCCCCCATAGGACCAGTCGGTCAAAATAAAACGTGTTTGGTGCAAAATTAGTTCATTTTTGGTTTGTTTATAAAAATATATTAACCAAATTTGGCAAAAAAGTAGCTTTTGGAGCTAGAAAGCAAAATACATCAGAATTGATTGCAATGTGGTGGTACAGGGTATCCCAACGTCGTCCGCGACCGACTTTAACGTACGCCATCTTTTTATCAGAAAATCTGTAAAAACTTAGTTTTTGGAGAACTTCTTCGTTTATGAGTCTTCGTCGTTGTTAAACAAAAGATGTTTATAATTAACAGCCCAGAAGTAATAAAAAAAGATAACTTCTGTAAGTTAAAACAATTTATAATTTTTTTTGTTTTAAATCGTTCTTTTTATGGAAAAAGAGCAAATTTTTCATCACGCTAAACTTATATTTTTTTCGAAAATAAATGGTAGCTCCGTTAACAGAATAAATTTTATTTAAAAGTTTGCGATTTCGAGTAGGTACTTGAGTAAGGTGTCTCGGCACAGCTAGCAGCAGTCGCAGTCTCTAAATAATAAATTAAAGTCACAAAAAGCTAGTCAAGTCTGAACCAAGTCTGCCGCGCATTTAGCCAAGTTAAGATTGTTTTTGTCACTGTTGTAAGCATTCAATGGTCTTATCATTGACATTGGTAATAAACTTGCCAACGGTGCAAAAAGCGGCGTAAAAAAGAGAGAGAGAGAGACGTACAGACCAAACAACAACAAAATCAGCTTAGACAGCAAGCTTCACAAAAATACAAAAAAATCAAGTTGAATATTTAAAATAATTCTTAATAATGCAAATCATCATACAACTACAAATACAGATACAGATACTTTTACACTCAGCTAAACTCTTTTTTTAAGTAAACGACGTAAAACTGTCGCTTTTGGCTTAAGAGTTTTATTCTTTTTTTTTTGTCAAGTTTTTCTGTTTTTTTCCATACGCTCTTTATGTAATTCCAATAACAAGCGCTAAAAGTTGCTGTAAGAACGCACCAAAGAAGAAGTTATATAAACAAGCTGCTTATGACTAGCAGTTCACACAGATACACACACATATATATATGCAGACTTTTGCAAACTTGGCTAGTAGCTTTAAGCCTTGGTCATGGCTGTTGCACTTGAGCCATATGCACATTATTTGGTCTAGTCTGTTATTTGCTGTAATAGCCGCTTTACATGCTTTACATTACTCATACGCATGGTTGGTTCCCGTTAAAAGTTGCCATAAATATAAGCCAACTTTTGATTTTGTTTTTTTTTTTTGTGCAAAAAATCTAGAAAAAAAAGTTAAGGTGAACAATTTGTTGGCCCAATGCAACACTGTGACGGTCAAGTGCAAATGCATTTTTTTTTGTTTTTGGACAATTTGGGAAATAACTGCTGAAGGTTGTTTATAAGAAAAATGCTTAGCTGTTTGCTTATTCTTATACTTTTTGCTTAAAAGTCAAAAAATTTATTATTTATGGGAAGTAACTTCCTGAAATACTGCAAATACTTTATAGGCAACTATGCAAATTAACAGCTGGTGAACTTGAAAATTTAACTTTCTTTTATGAGTATAGGGTTCTTGCCTTGTACAGACGCATTATGCTATTATGACATAAGAAATTTTGTTTAGTATCTTTGCCAAAGTCATTATTACATTTATCACTTTCTTCCCAAACAGCTCTGCTGATAAAATTTCTGAAATAACCGATTTTTCAACATATTTTCATAATTCAACTTCTCAATTTTCAATAAGTTGCTTTAAAGTTATTTGCAAATATTTATAAATTCTGTTACACGTTTATAACGATCGATATTGAAATCTCACTTTCTAAAAATGCTCAGCTCTTGAAAAGTACTTTTTTTTAAATCTTTATCAGGTATGATATATCTGTTAGCATCAGTTTCCTAAAGTTTCAACTTACAGATAATCCCAAAATATCTAACATAGCTAAGCACGCAATAGCCTGTCAACAAAATGTCTACTTTATTTACATATCAATTTCGAATGCCCCAAAGTCTGCCACACATAAATCAAATCCAACTTTTTTCCAATCTTTTAGCATCAAATTTCAATAAAAAGAAGAAAAGAAAAAGTGCAAAAAGTGTCCGCAAAAGAGATTTAACCTACAAGTACACTCTGCTGCCAGAGTAGACAAAGAACCAAAGGCAATTTGCCGAAAAAACAAAAAAAAAAAAGAGAGTCACACAGAGACAAAAGGCAACAACTACAACAATGTCGTCTAATCCATGGTTGAGAACTCGTAACAATTACCAGTCTGTAGTAATAATAAAAAAATTGACAAACGTTTCCATCGTAATCGTTAGAGTGTTATGACTCTGCGTCGTCATACAAGCATTTTGGAACTGTTTTGGGTGCGCTTTGGTACTGTGGCTCTGTGCAGGTTAGTCAGTTAGTCAGTCAGAGAGTCATGGAGTCCGGGAGTCAGACAAGGCGCGGCGAGTAAGACAGCCAGGGAGTCACTTATTAGATTGAACGAGTGTCGGGGTTTGAGTGTATGGCGCGTGTATACAATGATATCAGGTCATTCCACTCACTGTTTTGTTACTTTTGACTAAAATATTGTCTCGTCGACGAAGCTCGATGACGCTGCATTCAATTTTGTGCTTTGGATTGAGCTCTCTCTTATACGCTGTATTTATGTAAAGTATATGTAAAGTATCCTTAAATGCCGCAGTGATCGACAGAACATATGCGATAGTTTTGTATAATTCAAATATTTTTGATTTCTCACACACAATATATCCGTCTATTTAAATTAGCTTTAGTTTTCGTCAAAATTACTGCAAGTGTAAGCATTTCTTAAAGCGATTAAGCGCTCTTATTAAATTTCTCAGCTTAATGCCGTATAGGTATAGCACTCAAAAAGTCAGCTAGTTAGCAATATAGTCGAATTTACAAAGTATCTCCTAGTCGGTTTTGCCTTGAGCATCTTTTATGATACCGTCTGGCTTGCTTCAACGACAAGCCAAGTTTGTTAGCAGTCATACCAAAGCTGAAGACTTGGCCACTTGCTTCTTATTATATATATCCGACATCTTCCTAACCATCGTCCAGTCTGTCTGGCTTAAATTGTGGCAGGAGCAGTCGATGTGTCGCAGTCGTTGTCGAAGCCGTTGTCTGTTCAATGACTTCTGTTGAAACATGAATCGACTACAGAAGCCTAAGCTAAACCCAGTCCCAAATAGTCGCCTTCAAAATGCAAGTAGTCAACGTCAGCCCTATCATATGTAGGTATACAAACTTTTAAGATACATATATATAGACCCGGTTACACCCAGCAGTGACAGAACCACCTAATACGCTTCCTCTTCAAAAAATTCTTCGGCTGTTTGTGTGTGTGTGTATGTGTGTGCCGTCTGCTGCTGTCAAACCCTCTCCGCTTGCCACAGTCATGCTTTCGTTAGTACATTGTACTCGTTTCACACAAATACATGTGCAACGAAAAGTATGTCTGTGTCGTCGTCGCCTCATTTAAGCCAACCATGCCAAATGTTTGCCCCTAATGCCGCCGTACGTTGCCTGCCCCAGACAGGGGCAACTTCTAAAAACAAAACTCTTCCTTCAACATGTTGTTTTTGTTGTTGTGTTAGTTGTTGCTGTGTCTATCTCTGGCTGTATTTCTGCTTCTACTTCTACTGCTGCTTCCTTTATTTGCAGCACACTTTATTACATATATGCTACTATATAAAACTCACGCATACTAGCAGCACGTCACACATACACGTACACTTGCAATCGCAAGTAAATGGAAAGGCCCCCAACTAAACAAACGGAAAGTGAAAATTTGCTCTACTGCCTTCAACGTCGGCATCGACGTCAGCTGCAGCAGCGACTGCGTCGCGCTTCGCATTTGCTTAGCGAGCCCCATTTTGAGAGCGCCACACACACTTAGACGCTCACACTCAACTGCGCTCACAAAACTTGCATTGAGTCATAATCGTGTCGATTGCACGTTGATTGCAGCAACGTCGCTGCCACGGCGCCAGCTGCTGCTGCTGCTCTCTCTCTCTCTCTCTCTCTCTCAACACGCAAACTTACTCACACACACATACACACGCTTTGCCTCTTTGTTATTTTATTATTGCAAACACTGTGTGCTCCCCCATGATCGTAGACCCTTAAACTTAACTTGGCTTGACCCATTTGGCCAATAGCTGCAGTCCTCTTGCTATTGCCTGAAACTATCGCACTGGGTCTGGGTCGACAATTTTATGGGTCTGCAGAGAGTATATTATTTTTTGTTCGCAAATATTACAACTTATAGAAGTAAACGGTTGCGCGGGTATTATTTAATTATTTAATTTTTTAAAGCGGTACAACAAAGCACAGTTGAGCTTAAAATTTGGAAAAAGAATTGAAAAATAGAACGAGAAAAAAATAGATATGAACTAATTCGCGTCTCTAGCCCGGTGGATGAACTCTTTTAAATATGTATTTTCGCTGTTTTGGCTTAAGGATAAATTTTTTTCAATACGCATTACAATTTTCAACTCTAGGAATATATGGGCTGCTTTTTCTCAAATTGATAAGCCACTTAGGGAAAGATGTCTGTCGATTGTTAAGAAGCAATGCTTAGAAAGCAATCTTTCATTACTATAAGCAACATAAATATAATATATGTATATAAGTCTTCTGTTTTATTGGGGATACTAATCTAGTCATAATTTGTTGGCTCTTGCTTTATACATTTTCGGGCTGACAACAACTTCGTATATACCCCATGCTATTTTTCATTGTGTGAGTCCCAAGCTCTAATTTGTTACGCACATAACACCACTGCCTTGAAATGGACGGCAATTAAAGCAGTTGATTAGGGGGCATCAATTGGCGCAGGTGCTTTAGCCAGTTTTAACTAGTGACAGAGATCGTCCTGCCACTACATGGTTTCTAGCACCAGCAACACAAAATTAGTTCTTGTCGCTGGTTGCTGGCTAAAACAAACACATTACTTTAATTTTTTGTTTAGTTAACTTGCGATCTTAGCAAAATGTTTGTAACTTTAAATCATACTGTCTTGTCTTGTTTTTCTTAGCTATCAAGCTGCATGTTTAGTTTTGTTTATAAGTTGCTTGGAAGCAGAAAGAGCATACCATATTTGCCACATTTTGGCTTAGTTATACTATGTGCCCGCCTAGGCACTCCAGTTAGTTTCTTTCAACTATGTTACTTTAATATATGAAAAAAGCTACACAGTGGTTCTTTGTTTTTAAAAGTATTTTGTTAAAACTAAAAGCCGGATATGCCAACCATATCGCTTCTATTAGTAGTTGCAGGAAATACCCCTTCATAGTGTGACTCAGAATGTCAAATGTATTTTTTTTTATGAATTCACTTGTTTAGTTGTTGTCATTAGTCGCAAATTAGCTATTCATTTATTTTGTGTATTTGCCACACTGTGTGACTTAATGCTCGCCCGTCTCCCTAGCGTCTGCACCTAAACTCATCGCAATAAGAATTGCATGCAAATGCGCATGTGGCACACAAACCCCCCAAAGGCAGCAAACACAAACATAATACACTTATACACATACGTGCACAGGCAATTGTACGGATAGAGAGCGTAAGAGAGCGACAAAGCAAGAGAGCGCTCTCAGCAGCTGTTACGTTTGTTTGCCATTTTGCTGTCAGCGTCGCTGCTGCAGCGGCAATATTTTCGCAATAGCAGCGCAGCAGCAGCAGCACCGGCAGCAGCAACAGCTACAGCAATCGGCAGCAACAACATTTGTTTGCGCGTTCAGTCGGCGCGAGCCATTCATTCGCACTGCGTCCAACTTCGTCATCGTTTGGTTGCTCGTCGGCAAAGCCTTCGTCGTCGTCGTCATTTTTCTCGACTTTTTGCCTTACACCTTGCCCACTGTGCGTAGCTGCTGCATTTGCGTTTGTTCTCTCGCTCACAGTGTTGTGCGTGTGTGTGAGTGTGTATCTGTGTATGTTTATATGCCGAGTGGGGCGCGCGCGCGCCTTTTGCCTGTCTGTGGCTGATGGTTGTTGTTGCTGCTGCGTCGTCAACGTCGCTGCCGCCGTCGTTGCGTTTCGTTTCGTTTTCGTTTGCAACGTTTTTTTCAGTCTCAACGACTCTAACAAACACTCGCAGCGCATTTTGTGCTGACTTTAGATTTTAGTTTTGCTGATACCGTAAGAGATAAATGACGTGTTCGCGGCATCTAACACGCAACACCCAACAAACAACAACAAACATTTGCCTAATACCAAACATCAACAGCAACAACAAACGTCTTCGCGTATACTCTACGTTACGTCTAGTTTAGTTAACATTACCTAGTGTGCCGCATGCCACAATAAAACAGCAGCAACCTAAGAACTGTAAGCACAAAGTGTTAGCGATTCTTTTAGCTTGGCAACTCGTTTTTTTGCCACTGCTGCAACTTGATCTAAATAACTAGCTTGTTGCCACAACATGTGTTAGTAACGCAAAAAAAAAAAAACCCCAAAGTGCAGCAGGGCCGGAACAGCTGCCCCATGGCTGCTGCAACAAGCTGCCAAGGCCAGCAGCTCATTAATAAGCCACAATATGAGCAGCAATTCAATTAAATGCCTGTAAATTGCATTAAAAGCAGCTAAAGTACCCTTTAACAACAACAAGCAGCACAACAACCACAACGTCCAAGTTAAATGTACAAAACAATGACAGCTTAAATTATAGCAAAATTCTTAATGCAAAGATATATACCTCAAAATAATAACGAAAAAAAAGGATAAGCTACAAATTAAATTAAAGCAGCGGCTCAGGGTACAAATTGCTAATAAAAATATTAATTATAAACAAAATCAACAACGAATTTTAAGTGACAAATCTTGTAGTGCAAAAACCACAAAAGTTACAAAAAAAAACCAAAATCGTTAATAACAAATTAAGTGCAATTTTCTTAGTTAATAATTAAATCAATTTGTGGACAATGTGCAAAAGTCTAGTATAAGGCAATTGCGTATACGCAATATTTAAATAATATTAACACATAGAATAATACGCATCGTCGCGTTAAACAGCTGCAAGATGATTATGGTGCAACATTTGGTTGCCGCCACGGCACACAGCTTTGTCAGTCAGTCCGCACTGTCGACTGTCTCCTCTACCAGCTCATCATCCTCGCTTTCTTCTACCTGCTCTACAGCCTCGGTCTCGCCGCCCAGCTCGGCAGCAGCCTCGCCCACAACAGCGGCATGTGCCACGCCAGTTGCTTCACCGCTAACACCCACAATGCCGACGTCGCCAGCACGCAGTTGCGCTGGCTCGCCGGCAGCAATTCCCACAGCAGCTACGGCAACTTCTGTCCTACCGCCAGCGACAAGCACAAATGAAGCCGAAGAGGATGCCGTCATGGAGTCACAGCAAAATGAAAGCTGCGTGCAGCAGCAGGAGCAGCTAAAAGGTGCCATACAGCAGCAACCTGCAAATGATAACAACAACAACAACAACTCCGCCTCAGCCAGTCCACGTCCAAGTTCTAGAGCAAGTCCAGTAGCGGCAGCGGAGACGCCTGCCAAAAACGAGTCTAGCGATGATATAGCTGAAAACTCTGATTGCCGTGAGTTTAAGGTGTTGTACAATCATCTAAGACAACAACAGCAACAAACGCCAGCAACCGTTGTGGATAAAACGCGTAGCACTTTGGATGATGTCTCGAAGATTCTGTGGGAGCGCAAGCAGCAGCTGCAACGCAGCTCGGTCATAACCACCAGCAGCAGCAGTAATGGTCGCATTTTGCATGCCACACTCGAGTCAGCCACACAACAAAAGACGCAGCACATGAGCGACGTAGAGGATGAGGAAGCTGTAGAAGATGATGTTGATGAGGACTGCAATGCCACCTATGAGGAGGAATTATTGGAGCCCTATCATGATGGCTATGATTCACCGCTGGATCTATCACTCAGTGCCACAACAACCAAGACCAGCCGTCGCCGCGGACGCAGTTACTCCGGCACGGAATCTGATGATTCCGCACAATGCGAACGTGCACGTATGCGTCTGAAGCCCGAGGAAAGATCTGCTGCCTATAAGAAGAGCTTAATGAAGCGTTACTGTAAGTGTGGCAAAGAACATATTGACTAGGTTTAGCACCTATGGAGTATACGCTAAAATGATATGATAAGCTAAAATTTTGAAGATAGCTATTTTGTTAATTCGGGTGAATTTGAAAATAAGTATTTGAAAAAATGAGAACAAATAGTTAAGAAAAGATTTTCTTAACGAATTTTGAAAAGCGAACACGCTTATCATAAATACTATAAAGCTAGCCAAAAAGTCCGGAGTTCGTGCCAAAAAATTATTCTTGTTCAAAATCAGCAAATATGCGTGGACAAAGTCTTAAAACTGATTAGATAAAGTATAAAACCCAAAAAAAAGTGCGTATTATGATTTCAATAAAGTTGCAGCTTGAAGAGTTTACCATAATATTTTAATAAGACTAACAGACTACGCGCTTCAGAAGACTATTGGTATTTGGAGAATTTCGAAACTAAGGAAACCAATCGTTTTTAAATTTGAAACAAAAAAACTTGATTGAAGCATAATTATGAATATTTGGATGCCTGTGTAAATAATTCGTTTTCTACCAGGCGTTTCGAGATTTTTCTAAGAAGTTCAATAATGAAGTTGAGTCAATACGGTCAGAAAAGTTAAAAGATCCGGGGACATGAAAATGAACTAAAGAGCTATATAGTTTCTTTATGAAATATAAATGAAAATGTGTAACCTGAATTAATTATCTAGAAGTTTCTAAGTTAATATGGAACTAAACTTACAGGAAGTTCCCATGTGAAAAAAACCAAACTAACTATAAACAAACTTATACGCACAAAATAAACCAGGTTTTCCAATACTATTAAAGACGCGAATTCAATAAATTTTTTGACTACTCTACACATTTAGTTAGGGAGCACGTTACAATATTTGAGATCACATTTAATTGCTTTGGGAAGTTGTAAACAACAACAATACCATATTTTATTTTTCTTTTTGGCCAACAAGAAAACAAAAACATTTCCATTTTTATACAACATTTTTTGATTGTGAAATGACAATTTGCCAACAAACAAAGATTTAATAAATAACAATATACAAATGTGCCAGAAACAGTGGAAAGGCAAAAGGAAAAACACAAAAAGACAACTAAAGACTAAACGCAAAATAAACATTATTTAAAATAGCGCAATTTCCGCAGCTTTGCCGTCGACGTCGCTGCCAACGAGCTGATTTTTGCTCTTTTATTTTGTTTTTTGTTGTTTTCGTTGTTGTTTTATTTTAGTTTATTTTTTCTGGCTAGCAGCTTGCTTCGTAACAGTTTCCTAACCCACCTCAACAATTTTATTGATTACTTTAGGCGGCAAACGCTGCGCGCACAGAAACAACTACAAAATGTGAGCGGCGGCAAACTGTAGCCGCCAGAAGGGGCCAACAACACACGCACACATACAGCAAGCTTAGCTAATGCCAGAGCGAGTGAGCGCGCGCACTAAGCACACGAACACATATGTAGTAAAAAAGAGCGCAACTTGTCTAGCGAGAGAGCAGTGCTCAACTATCAAAATGTTGTGTGAGCGCCGCATTGCAGTTTTTGCTGTAAAATTGTAAAACCACTGAGAGTCTGCGTTTAGCTGTGTGTGTGTGTATTTGTGTGAAATAGTTTTCAAGTCACTTGAGTGCTGCTCCACAACTGCCAACTTGCATGTTTGCAAGTGTGTGTTTGTTTGTATGTATTTATGCGCACACTTGCTACACATACGTAAAGACATAGCCCTAGCCAACAACTTGTTTCCTCTATTTGATTTAACTTTTATTTATATGTATATATATTGTATATATATTTTTCTTACATGGGTCTAACTTACTTCACTTTTGACTTTTCGCAAGCAAATCTTGTATAGCACTGTTAAGACCGGAGCACTAATTCAAGCAACAACAAAAAACGGCTGTGAGTTTTTTTGTGTACATTGAGCAAACTTTGGGCCCTATTAAAGGGTTGCACACTGACACTGACGTGTTTATGCATTTTCTTTTATGTTTAACCTTTGTAGCTGACAAGACTTTTTTACATCTGACATGATTTGGCTTCACGTTAACTGATTAAGCCCTAGCAACGTAAAGTGGCAAGTGTAAATTATATAGTAATTAATTAAGCATTTACCTTGCAAACAAATTACTTTGCAAAGCCCACTAAAAACGCAGAACCATTCTAAGAGGCTGTCTATTTTAGCTATTAAGTCCCCACAGACGTAAGTTAACATAAAAAAGTTGCGGCTGCAACAAGAAATCGATGTTCTTTAGAAAATTTTAAATGAACCGGAAAATGAATTTGCAACCGAATAATGCTTTTGGCTTTAATTAAAGAATGAACATAATATAACACGGCTATGAAGTCATTCTACGACTTACTTGCCAGCCGATAGCCTTAGTTTAGCACTATGGCTTGAAGATAATCTTAGTTAATTAAAAGAAAAGAACGCGAGATTGTGTGCAAAGTTGTATATACCGTTTCTAACATAATATGGAAGCATTCCCGCTGGCTTTCGCACTTATCACCAACGACTAAGAATTCTTGTTAATTGCATACACAGCATTAAGCCAAAAACTCATCTCTACCATCTACAAAATACAATAAGCTTTAAAAGAAAACAAACATACCAATGATGCAATTTTTTGTTAAAAGAGTTTGACTGCGCATAACGTACATTGGCTGGAACTCCCTAGCATAATTACAACTTTTTGTCGTTAAAAAAATCTCAAGGCTAGCCAGCAAATTTTTTGACATACCATTAGTCAGAGGCAAGTCTAAAATTTGGGCTCTACTTTCATATAAAGCCCGCTTGAGCCCATTATCAGATTGGCTAATTTTTGCTCAGTGAACTTCTTTTGAAATATTCCCAAGTGGTTAACAAAATGTGTAAGAAATCATTTGACAGTCAGCCCTTTTCAAAGTCTTGTTTTTCTTGGCTTTTTGTTTCTGACAAACAGACGACGAAGACGACATCCATAAGATATATATTTTCCGGCAGTGTGCTTTCAACAGATACCTATACACACACTCATTCATTTTATTTAACCTTTTTTTCTACACGACTTCATTTTGGCTTTGTTATTATGTATTTTGTTGTTGTTTTTGTTATATTACCTTCAACCTTTTGGGGTTTCAACAACAACAACAGCAACAGCCACATCAAGCGGCAACATCAGGCGGCAACCGCAGCCGCAACGTTTGACGTTGACGTCGACAGAGCGTGGCAAAGACTGCGACACACAGACATGGCAAACACCCTACAACACCCACACACAAAACGCAACTTTCAATTGCGAAATGTTGAGAGTGACTTTAGTGACTGTTACAGAGCGCGCACAACAAATTGTTGCCGCTCTTTGCCGCCCTCTCGCTGCGCTTTTTCTAGCCCACAAACATTTTTACATGCCCAACAACAAACCAGCTTTGCTTACAGCTGTAGCTCTGTGTGCGTCTGTGTTTGTGTGTGTATCGCTGTGGGAAATAGTGGAAAAAGAGCGTACGCTGAGTAAAGACTTGATAGTCGTTGCTGTGCCGCGACCGCGCCCGCTTACGCCCCTGGCCCCATTTATGCCTCTTTTGCTTAGACTCATTTTACTGAGGCCTAACGCAAAACGTTTTGAGGTAGGTTGGGAATAGATTGGCAGCAACAGCGGCGCACACAAAGCACACAGATACACACGCACACTCTGATATGTCAGGAAAACTTAAATTTCTCGTTTCAACTTAAGCTGCTTGAAAATTAGCAAATCATTTTCTTCTCGCTTTTTTTTCAAGCCATTATTTCAGCTTGTATGCATTGTATTTTAATTTTATTAGATTGTTTGTAACGCAATATTTTAGTTAACACATATGCATTAAGTATACAACGAATAAATAGAAAGATGCAAGTTCTACAATTTATATTTGTCACACTACTCACCTTGCCTTGTCTCTTGGTAGATCAATTAATATCAAACGACTCTCATATGATGCTCTCATGATTAAAATATTGTGATCGCCACTCTGAAACAATCTTGAGCTTTATATTAACAATTATATAGTTGACCCATATATCAAAAACAGGTGAATAAGATATAAGCATACTTTTTATCAGCTCCTCACGCATCAAAGAAGGCATTTGAAATCAAGGAATTTTAACTTTTTTATATTTGTGGGTCATCAGTTTTAGTTTTTTTTTATTTAAACATAAAAAGCTTAACATGGCTTAAGTTGAGGCGTGTTCGATACATTTTTGGAACAGTCTAGGTTTAAATAAGTCGAGCTTATATACAAAGATATTTTCACAAAAAAATAGTCATGAGAATGTTCTATTGGTAGATCTGCATCCCACTAGAAAACAAAGTTAATATAAAATACATTCTATAAATATTATTTCCAAAAGATGCTAATGATTCTTATTTTTGTTTTACTTACACAAAAAGCAACAACTGCAGGGTATACAACTTTCAGCATCCCAAAATTAGTTGCGCTTTAATTTTTTTTCTTGTAATTTACTTATACGCAGCTTTCGCGTGTTTTTCACTTTAACCCAAATACGGCAGCTCTTAAGAATTATGTAAGTCGCGAGCTGTTTGTTTTGTAAGCGCAGTTAATTGGCAGCCCCAGTTCTCAATTGCAGCTGTGTGTGCGTTTGAGTATGTATGTGTGTATCTGTATGCGTATTGGCTATCTATAAGCATGCTTTGCCTTATCTGTCAATTGATTGGGTTGCGATAATTGATAATAAGCATGTGCTACAACAACAATTGCATTGCTGCAATGCAATGCCAAGAAGCTAATGAGATTATGTCATAGAAACGTTTTAATATACTTTTACTTAGGTATGAATGTATATTTTAAAAAACAGCAAGTGCATATGTATTTCCGAGTTACGTTACTAATTAACATGGCAATAAATTTCAAGGTTGCGTATACGCAATGTGTTGCGGCATCTTAAGAACATACGTAATATCCCACATACTAAGGAATATCCAGTGGATTTATTGCAAAGAAAAATTAATGCGTAACATAACCTAAAAATATCTTAATATGAATTACTAAGGAACTGCTTTTAGATCGTCTCACTTACAAATTGCTTTTAAAATTCTAACTCAAGAATCGCTCTTATAAATAAACTAAATGTGCTAATTATTAGCACGCGTAATCAATTAAGTTTCAAAAACATTGGACTTGGTGAAGTAAACTGATTTTTTTAACATAACTGCTAACCGGTGTACTTTGGTGGCTCCAATCCAATATATCTATTTTCAATTTTAAAAATTCTTAATTTTTTTGTTGATGCTATTTATTACTTCGACCTTAAAATATATTATACTTCCACTTAATTGGTAAGGTTCATACTACTTACTACTGTATGAGTTGTTTTATTATAAATTGTATATAGTTAACGATAGGCCAGTACAAGCTTCTAAACTGTTTGTAGGAAGTGCGCAAAACAAAGAACACCCTACAAAACTGTTAAGATCTCGCAAATAATTATTCGTTTTATAAAGTCAAATGCCAAATTTGTCTCAAAGCATGCATCTGAGTTTTGATTCAATGTCCAAAAGCATTTTTTAAGCCAATAAATATTTATTTATTTAATTCTTTTTAATATATTACACATTAACGGCCCAGTAGCTTAACTTAGAGCTTCATGAAAATAATACATTTAATTTCCAAACAAATTACCATCAATTGTATTTTAAAAATACATGCTTCAGCAAATAAAATTAATCAGCTTTTAGACTTGTGTCTGACATGTGTTTATGCACATATAGGCTAGATGCTTTAAGGATCTGACTAATTGTTAAATTAAATAACTCTGTCAAAAATTTCATTTTATAGCAAACATAAAAGCCATAGAATATACAACAGATAGACAAGAATATCTCGCTCGTCTGCGTGAACAAAAAATCATTACAAAATTTAAATTTTGCCAGCTAACAAATTGCGTTTTAACAAAAAAAATATACGTCAAATGTATGCACATCTATTATATACACATAAAATTCAACAGTCATTTATGCACATAAACAACTATATATAGAGATTTATATATATTATGTGCTATATACTTATAAAAAATTAAAATGGCATCAAATCCGCAACTGCCTAAAAAATACAGAAAAAACAACAAAAACGAATGCAAAAATTACACTATATTTCCTTTATACATATTAAACAAGTATACCAGCAAAAACAACAAATAAAACAACAACAACAACTACTCATATCATTTCTTTTAATGCGGAAATATTGAAGAAGAATTCGTTGTCGTTGCTTATTTGAATTTTTTTTATTACTTGTGCTGCTCCTTTTTTTTGTATTTGCTGCTTATTATAAATAAAAACAACAAGAAAGTAAACATACAGACACACTGACATGCCGCTAGAGCGGAGAATACATACAAAACTCGAACGGGAACAAGAAATTTCGCTTTATATAGTATGTAGCTTAAATAAACAATAAGAATTATACATACACGCCTGTAGCTGTATGAGTGTATGGCTGTAGCTGCATGTGTGTGTGTGTGCCTTATCCGCGAGACCTTGAACTTGAGACTGAATTTCCAAAAAGCACACACACACACACACGCACACAAAGAGAATCAGGCAGACAAAAGCCTCCAACGGAGCGCCAAACGACTGACGTCGACGACAGCAGAGCAGCAGCAAGAAAAAAAAGAGCAACACGAACTCACAAAATACAAGAACAACAACTCAGCAACCGCAACCGCAGCCACAGGCGCAGCAGCGTTTTTTATTTTATTCTTTGCACCAATACAAAGAGAAAGCAGCAATGTGAAAGACTCACGCACGCACACACACAGACACACTCAAAAAAGTCAAATGAGTGCGGCCTGTAACACGCAAAAGTCAAAATAAGTTAGCAGCTTGCCCGTACTCCAGAGCACAGAACAGGAATTTAAGCTTATGCTCAGAGAGCAACGTGTGAGCAATGTGTGAGAGCATACAAAATATGCCGCCGCTGACGTTGCAAACTGGGAAACATAGGGAATGAGCACGGGAATGGGCATAGGAATGGGTATGGGCAAGAGACTAGAAATGAACTGACAGCAGACATATAAAAATGGGGAAGCGTGCGACGCTCTGTGGCAGCAACAACAACGACAACAACAACTTAAATAACAATGACCAAACAAACACATAAATTATTATATTTAAATATAGAACTTTTTTTCTTTTTTTTTTTGATCGTCGTTTTCTGCTTCTTTCCATGCGGTTGCCTTTATTTTAAGTTTGTTGTTATTGCTTTTGTTGCTGTTGTTGTCGTTGCTGATTTTTCGTTTATTACTTTTGTTTAATCGGTCGTCGGCGTTGTCGTCAGTTGTTGTTGTTCTCGTTGTTTTTGTTGTTGTTGTTGTTGCAGCCAAAATGAGCAAGTAATCAACTCGAGTTGCTTTCACTGTTCCCCGAAAATCCCGCTTATACAGACACACCAAAACAACCAAAAATTTTTGCATGCACATTCATTTTATCGATTGTTGTTTGTATACTACGTTGTTTTTTTTGAGTACTGCAATAAAATATATTTATGGGATATGCCTATATATATAACTAAATATATATATGTATATATGTGCATATATTTAAGTCCGTATATCTGTACAAATTGTATTGAAATTAATTCCGGTTTTGCAATGCATACTGCGCACAAGATACGCAAGTGAAATTACTGATAAATATGAAATATATAATTTTAAAAATATATTATATGTGTTAATATTATGCATATCTTGTAGATTGCATGTGAATATATGTATAAGCTTTGGAAAAAAACAAAACAAAAACATATCAAATTTATTTTAAAGAATCGGAGCAACTTTGTTTACAGCTTAAATCTAATAAGAAGCGTGACAATGTTTAGAATGTGAGCTATATATGTATTTTTTACCGGAAAACAAATTACTTCTAATTCTACGAGACGTAGATACAAATTAAGGCCGTCCTTCGAAAAAGAGTTTATGTATTAAGTACATTTGATAAAGTAGATTCTTTTTTTTTTTGTTCCTTTAGGCTACCTAATAATGTGAGAGCTTGTTGTGCCCAGCTTTATTAGGCGTAGTACAAAGTGCTGCGAACAATCACATCGGTATTCTTTGGAGGTCTCTTCATCTCTTCTTTTTACAATATTTTCACATACCACAAACCGCCGCGGAGCTTTTTAGAGAACTATCTAGCTTTACACGCAAAATCATTCCCAAAATTTAAGTGAGACCAAGACTTCTTGATTCTTGCGAAACCAGCCTCGAAGGTTTCAAGAGTGGAGTACTCGGAGCATACTCTCTCAGATAGAGTGCTAATTCAAAGCTCTCTGATTTGTTACCATTAATAGTACTACATTTTTCGTGTGAAGTACATATTTACAAGCAAATAGATTAGACTAAATATTGTACTAACTTATATGTACAGGAAAACACATAAACATATATTTAAGAAACATTTATACATAAGTAACTCCAAATTAATTGTTTTATAATTGAAATTAAGTCTCATATATTATTTTGCAAGTAACAAATTTTAATATAGCATCCCTTGAAGTAGTTAATGTTTTACTCTAAAAGTTTCCATTGATTTTTGGTAATTTTGAAAAGTGTGCCCAGTTATGTATAAATAAATTTATCAACCGCCTTTATAAATAAGCAGTTTTCAGTTCTGCAAGTATATAATCCTTTTCAGCTTTACAATATTATACGAACTATTTTTTAAAGCACATTTTATATAATGTATCTTCTGTAAAAAGTAAACTCAACCATTTTCTGGTTTCCGCATAAATAATCCTTTATTAGCCAAATTTTTTTTTAGCAAAAAGTTTTCAGTAAGCAAAAACAACAACCATTAGATATGCACATAAAAGGCAAATTATTAATCTCTAATCAACAAAAAGTTTGTTTTAATAGATTTAAAACAGATTTAAAAACTTGCATGACTAGACAGATTATGGTTACATAAAATGCTCAAAATAAAGTTTCAGCCTAATTTGTAAAAAATATTATAAAAAAATTAACTTTTTAATGTCAGTTTTTGACTGACGCGCGAAATTCCCTCGTCAACCCACACTTATGCACAAGTCAGGTTGTGGTTTTTTTGAGGTTCGCCCACGAAAACAACAACAAAAAGCGTAAACAAAATAGGCCAATAACCAACCATACACACGTACACACACAGATACTACTATAAATTGTTTTGTTGTAATTGTTGTTAGTGCAATTTGGTAGATAGCGGGTTTTTGTGAGCGGAATATGCCGAAATAGCAAGCGGCTTCTACGACTTTCGGAAACACTTTGAAATTGTAAACAACTCACACATACAACAACACAGACAATAATGTATATAACTATGTGCATGTGACTATATGTGTATATGCGTAATTTAGCGATGAGTGTATCGCTTAAACATATTAGAGACCTCTTTTTGCAGCACAGTGCCATATCAGCATAGGGTTTGGAAGGTAATTGCAAAAGCTATTATAATATGTTTGTTTTTTTTTTTGATAGTAGAGCAATGAATGCTCTTATTCATATATTGAAAATTCTCTCATTCGTAAATGGATTTTTTTTGGGAATAACAATATTTTTAGAATTTTTTACAATTTTTTTAATGTGTATTTATAAAATAAATCAGACAGGAGTTTCGAACTTTGTCGCCTTGTATTATAAAGCGATTGATCGTTCCCGAAACATGCTTTAAAAACTCATCTAGTTGACACATCCTTGCAATTTTTCTTTAAAAACTAGTAAAAAACGCACAAGGGACTTGGGGAAGAAAATGTTGTTTGCCCTTAAGCTTATAAATTTCATTATTTTATTTTTTTTAATATTTAATACATTTAATTTTCCAAGAAATGGTTAAATAGTGTAACTTGTGCTTATAGAAAAAAATGTGGCTTTGTAATGGGTGTTTTTTTTTTTGGAGTAACAAAAGCTTAAATCATATCAACACAAAGAAATATATTTTTAATATCAATGAAACGGGCTTTATTGGAAAGAAAATTTTATGACATTAATGTTTAAATATGATTTTGGCCATGTGGCCGCCATGGCTGGGGCGTTCAAGGCACAATCTGGAACTCCAATTTTCACAAACTTTCCGCAGCAATTTTGAATTTTGAAAAAGTTTGACGAACGGAACCATTATTTTGATAAAAAATTTCAACAATTTGCAAGCGTTGCTCTGGTGTCAGTCTATCCATAATAAAATGTCAAACCAAACTCAAAAAACAGCAACTATCAGCTGTTAAATGGGTTGTCAGATAGAGCAGTGTTGCCAACTTAAAGTTGTGAGCCTCTAAAAAAAACACGCTTTATTTAAGAACATAAACTATCTAAAAAACACGCATTATAAAATATTTGACAAGAATACTTTATTTCCATAGTAAATGCGAAGGAATACTGATAAACAATTAAAGGGGCTCAAATTATTATTTTTTTTTTTTTGGCTATAAGGATGAAAGTTTCAAACTCATATTTTTTTAAATTTTATTAAGCTGACCCTTTTTCTAAGCAAAGGATTTAAAATTATTTAATTTAAATAATGCAAATATTACTCTACTCAGTAAAAAACGTGACATTAATTTTATTATGCAATGCCTTAAAGAAAAATAAATGCACAAAATATAGGGTGGGCCATCTATTGCTTTGTTAGTTAATTGCATTTTATTTGTATATTTTTCAACAAAATTCGACAAATGTATATACCAAATGCATGTTTGAAAATACTTATTTATGTATGAAAAATAATATCGCCCAAATGGCCACTACATCTGGCTCTACAGGCCCGTATTGGTAAATTTTTGCGTCATTTGAATCTTGTAAGCGTGCAAATGCAGATCCGTGTTATACAATTGTTAAACGATCCATGACTTAAATTGCGTAGTTTTGAACTTGACATATGTCGGCTATGTTTCGAACTATGAGTGCTTAACAACCAAACTAACGGATGGCCCACCCTATACTATCTTACTAGTCTTGAGCGTAAAGAAAACAATTTATAGCAATATTAGAAGCTTTGGCTTATAAAAAATTAAAATTTTTATAAAAAATTGTTAGTTTAATCAAGCTTGCAGCTTAGTATTTTTTTAGTAATACAGTCTGTTTCGATCTGATAGCTTTTATAAGAAACTTTTAAACGCTGAAAATCTCCTATACAGAAACGTAGTTATCCTCGTAAATCTGGAAGCTCAATCTTTCTACGGCAAATGTTTATCGTTTTGTTTGAGTTATTTCTCTGGTTCTTATAGTTTTTGTGTTTTAGATGCTCATATGAAGAGACAGATATGGCTAAATCCATACCGGTGCTGATGCAGATAGATTTGATAGAAACAACTTACGTTCTACCATATTCTCTCATTGTCTTTATGAGTAAAGTTATTACTATTATTACTATAAATATTTTATATTATAATATATAAATATAAATGATATCATTAACTCTTTAAGTTTATTTTGCATATAGCATACCAAAATGCATATGCCTAAATGCTTAAAGAGTATTAATAGTTAATAAATATGTAGTTGAAAACAACTAACTAATCATAACAACAACAACGTCAATAGTTGGCTATGACTATGCGTGCATGGCTTGTACCTACATTGACCTACTATTTACAAAAAAAAAAATAATAATAATAAAATTGTTTATATGTCGGTCGTATGCTCTGTGCTACGGTCTCTTGATGTTTCGGCCTCTTGGTCTATTGGTCGTAGCTCTATTATTTTGGTCGCTTGGTCACCTCTGATGTAACTATCCACACGCAGCTTACATATCAACGAGCCAATTCAAGTCCAAATTCAGATACGGGGAAATATACAAATAATTCAAAACCAAAAAAAAAAAAAAAACAACACTAAGCATACAACAACAACATAAAGTATAAAACAAAACGAATAGCAACAAAATCATCAATCAACAAACATGCACATGAATTTACCGTTAATTTCTTTCACGCACAACCACAAAAATTTGCATGTGTGTGTGTGTGTGTTTGTATGCGTATTTGAGTTTGCCAATTTTGTCTTGTCTTTGCTTTTATTTATTTTGTGTTGCTTCTTGTAAATATATTTAAATTTTATTTTGTATTTTTATTAGACCAAATTTTTTTTTTTTTTTTTTGTATATTTTTTATGTTTTAGAGGTCAGCGCACATTTGGTTCAGCATTGCAATGCGTTTTATTTCATTTATTTTTTTATTTTTTATGCATCATTAAAGTTTACGTCTGGCTGTTGGTCGGCCTGCATATAAGTGTGCATGTATGTATGTAAATATATATGCATCAGTGTGTGTCACGGATCAAGTCACATTTTGGTGAATGGAAACTTTTGCCCAAAAATGCTTATCAAAAATTTACAAAAATTTTGATATACATATATATTTGTATGTATGCACTGTTAATCTTTCAATGTACAACAGTGCGTATAAGCAATGTCATAAAAAGCATATTGCGTATACGTCTGCTGCGGAAGTTTTTCTATGGTCAAAGATAAGTCATATGTATTTCTGCAATATAAAACAATATTTTTTTTTTAAATGTGGGCCTTCTGCAGCTTATTGTGGCTGTAATTTTTTAACACAATTCTTTTGCTGCTTCGTTTTACAGTCTACTTGTTAAGGGATAGCCTTATATAAATTTTTGGTTTAACATGGTTATCATTTACATGGCCTCAACGTAGTACGACCACAAAGTTGTTTGCTGTTGTCTGGCCCTTAGAAATTAGGCATGTAAAATATTTGCGTTTGGAACGCTTTTTCCATGCCATTGCAATAGATGTTTACAAGCATGAACACTATGCACTAAAGTGACTGCTTTTATAAAAGAACGATTGCAGGTGATTTTTATCATAAATGTTCCTAAATAAAGTTAAAAATTTTCCTTATCCTGCATTGCCGTTTTGCATCTAAAGGCCAAACGTGTCTTGCAGGTGTCTATGTTATATTTGTTCGTGTCTTAAAGAAGTTATTTATCTGCGACACCAATAGTGAGTTGCCGTGTAAGAATTGCAAGAATAAACACGATTTTAATCGATCATATCCGACCCATATTTGGAATTCAGGCGAAAATGCTTATACCATACAGCAAACAAATCCAATTGTGCTCTAATAGCCAGTAAACTGGTTAACAACTTATTTAAAGTTTTATTATTAGAGATTTTATTGGTAAAGTGAGCTTTAAATTCTAGGACAGTCTTTGTATAAATATGTTAAATTTTAGTCAGAACTTAAGATAAAACACACAAAAGAATTTTATAGTCAGATGCAAAGAAATGCGAATAAGAAAATAGGGGTTTCTTCTCATACAAGTTAACTGCAGCCATTGCAGCTGCTATTCCCATTTCAAATACGATTCCCTGTTGACGTGATGCTGGCACCCTTTGTTTAACATGACGTATGCGTAATATCAAACTAGAACCCACTCACATTACGTATACGCAAGAAGTAGCTGTGCATACGCATACGTCACGTTGTTTAGATTATTGAACAAGCCACGTGAGCATTTTCCATGGTAAATTTTAAAGCAAACAATATCCGACAAGCAATTAAATTTTTAAGTAAATAGCGTCAAGTAAAAGGAAATTCTTAAAAAATTTTCGCCAAGATATTTATTATTTCCGTCTAAGAAAAAACAAAAAAGGAAAATAGTGGTTTGGCTAGTTTGCTTGCCACAAATACAGAGATGTGTTGGTGTGCGCGCCATTTCCGTTGTACAACCGGTGCACGACTTTTTTTTTACGTTTTCGGCTCTTTCGGTTTGTAGGTAAATACGTTAATGTGCCATATAGTGCAATACATGTATAAGTGTTTTTCGTTTTTTTTTTTTGATTTTACACATTTTATTTTTATAACATGCCACACAAACACACACAGTTGTATGTATGTATGTACATATATTTATACATTTTTTTTTTTATTCACCCACAACGGAATGAATGGCAAGCAAAACGAACGCACAGGCGGTAATCAAAACGTTGCTGTTTGTTAGCTTGTGTATTTAAAAAGCAGTAAAAACACACACACACACGGATACAAACGCACACACACACACAGACCACATGCAATAATGCAGCCAGCCAGCAAAGCATAAATTGTAAACTCGTCGCTGTCGACGTCGACGCTGCCAACAACGTCGACGACAACAACGTCAACAACAGTAACAACAACAAGCCGACAAGCCTTGACCTGATTTCTCTTCCTCTCTCGCTGCCAATTGTATGCGTGTAAAAGAGTGCGAGTGTGAGTGTAAGCGTAAGTGTGAGTGAGCGCTTGCATGCTTTATTGTTGCGGTCGCCGTTGGCTTTTCCTGCGCATTGCACTAACAACACAGCAAGTGCAAGCGAGATAAACATAGCAGCCGCAGCTGCGGCGTTGCAATTGTGTGACTGTGTGTGTGTGTATGTGAACAGCTTGACATTCAATGCAATTTTTTTTTTCGTATACAACACTTTGGCTGCTGCAGCGATTTTTGTAGCATGTATTGTTGTTGTTGTTGCCATTTCGCATAAAATAAGTGAAAATGCACTTTTACTTTTCAACAAAAAAAAATAAAAAATAACAACAATAAAACAACAGCGCGTTGCACTTCAATGCGCTGCTACAACAACAGCTGCTGCGGCATCGGCAATTTAGTCAGGCAATGAAAACGACAGCCAAAAGAAAGTGAGATGCATATTTTGCTGTTGCTGTTGTTTTACACATTTCTTTTGCACTGTTTCTTTTCGTTTTTTTTTTTGTTGCATTTCTTTTGTCACACTCGCGCTTTGAACTGTTTTTTTTTTTTGGCTTGTAGTTGTTGCCAGTTTGAGTTCATGGCTCACAAAATTAGGCCATTTCAATTGTACGGCCAAATAGTTGTGTGTATAAACACCTATGCACAAGTTATTTGCACACACACAACTACAATTACGAATTTGTGTGTGTGTGTAAGTAAACTTGATTGTGTTTTTGGCCACATTGCATGTCGCTTGACATGCCAAATACACGTAGTTTATAATTATGATGCTAAATTAGCAAAAGTTGTACATTTTGCAGACGTTTTGACACTTTTAAGCATGCCCAAGGGTGTATTGTTATTTATACGCCTATATTTATCGCCTACTTTTTAAGCAGCTCTTGTATCGTGTCAATCTACCCGCATTTAATACGAGTTTTCCAAAAAATATTTTATTTTTTGACAAAAAGTAATACTTACTTGTATTGCAATATCATTGGGGCATACCACACTGCGTATGAGCAATGGGTAGCTTAAATTAGTATGATAACTCATATATAGTGCAATATATAGCTAATCTACCACTCTAACTGATATTAAACAAATTTTTAAAAAACTATTTATTGATAAATGTGGTAAGCTCGTTTTTCACAAATAATTCATTTCAAGAATGAAATTTCAAGCTTGTATCAATTTATTTAATTTTATTTGCAAAAACACATAATACCATGACTAAAAATCACAAAATTCGGTACAATATACAAATACAAAAAAATAAAATCGCATTACTATGTATATTAATACGTCAACACTGCGTATGAGTAACAGTTATTGTAAATCAGTTTTATTTGAACTACAAGTATATTATCTTTAAAGTACAATGCAAAATCGATACGAAGACTATCATAAAATCATAAAAAATCATAAAAAATGAATACTTAAGCATTGTAAACATTTAAACATTTGTTTTTTATGTTTACGATACGGTCGCATCTGCTGGTTGTCACAAAATAAAATTTTTTTTTTTTGGCATAAACACATGCTAAAAATATTCCATTAGGGATTGTAAATTAAAATACATTTTTGGTATTTATAACATATTTAAGTTTCTATTTTAAGCTAAACAGCTTATTCCTTTATAGATAGCTTTTTAAAAACTTTTTTTTAATACCTATTTTTGGATTTTGTAAATTTTCCATAAATTATTTTAGTATTGTTATTAAAGCCATTTTGGAAGATTTGAGTTCCTAGGTTGGTTTAGGATTAGTGTTGTGTTTTATAACTCAGAAAATTATAGTTATGCATGTATACATAAGAGCTGCTATCGTGCTAATTTTTTTATGCAATGGAAGTGTATCCCGAAAATTTAAAATTTTCTATGACACGGCATTCAAACCAAAAAGGAATTAAAATATATTTTATAGAACCTTGCTATGAACCGAAGCCCTGGGCTCAGAGGCACTTCAAACCGTTTCTTAACCCTGGAAAGCAACTATCAGCTCAAAAACCAAAAACTCTGTATTGATATACGCAAATAGAAAATTTAAATAATTTAAAAATTTGTAAGCGACTATTAAAATTCTTTTTGCTCTAATGTTCGTACTTATGTCGTCAAACGTTCCCCTCCTTACTTATATTTTCACCCGCTGATCTTCAACCAAACACCGTGTTAATTATTTCTCTTCTCAATTTCAGATACCGAAATTCCTATTGTTAAACAATCAACGAGTCCGGCACCAAACGCACAGCAGCAACACCAACAACAACAACACCTGCAGCAACACCAACAACACAATTCAACAACATTTGCGGGTGCAACAACACTTTTGCATATAAAAACCGAGCAAAATGCGCTGTTAACGCCATTACAACAACAACAACAGCAGCAGCAACAACAACATCAGCAACTAGCCAATAGCTTACAACTTGGTAATAATGCGGCAAGCAATGCCAACAACGCGCTTCAGCAGCAGCAACAACAACAACAACAGCAACAACCTTTGGCAATACCGCATCGACCATTGCTGCACAATCTGCTCAGTGGCGGTACAATACACAATCCACATCACAGAAACTACACGACTGCCACAACAGGTGAGTGCAACCAATCGACTGCCACGCCCCCAAGGTGAACCGGTCAGCATGCCCTCCCCAACTCAAAGTCACACATTGTAATCCAATCTTATAATTCCACCATGACAGGTTCATTTCCGCCCAGTCCCGCGGATAGCGGTGTCTCCGATGTGGACAGCTCCAGTTCCGGTGGCCAGCCCTGCGCCGATGAATTGAAGGCGCGCCTGGGCATGCCCACTGCAGCGGCAGCGGCAGCCGCAGCAGCTGCAGCTCATTGTGGTGCGCCTCCACATTCAGCAGCAGCGGCAGCGGCGGCTGCTGCAGCAGCGCACCTCCATACCACTGGCACATTTCTGCATCCGAATTTATATCAGAATAATGCGGCCAACTCCTTGCGGAACATATGGAATCGCAGTGTTGGGGGTGAGTACATATAAAGTGCACTTTGGATGTGATTTTGTCAAAACTAAAATGGTACAAAGAGTGGTTGAGTAAAGCGCATATGAGCATGCAGAAGTTTGTATACCCTTTTTGAAACTAATGGATAAATAGGAATACTTGGGAGTAAAGAAAACACGTTGTAATGATTGTATTTCAAAAACTGTGGTAGCTCTTCTTTAGCGAATTTCTTTTTTTAAGCACAAAAGCTTTATAGTCATCAATCTTATTTATTTGTAGTTCGTAGTTTTATTGAGATAGGTCTAAAAGCGAGCGTACTGTTTACGCAATTAAAATTCAGTCTATCATACTAATCAGTGTTTTAAATTTTATTGAGATAGGTTAAAAATCGAGCGACTAATTCGTATGAAATAGACGTGCCAAGCAGACCTAAAAAGTGTTGTGCCTAATATCGCGTTCAAACGAATTTCAAACACAAAAGTTCATCGATATATTGACTTTGCAAGCAAATTTCCATTACAACCAAATATGTATATCACCAGAAATGGTGGCGTCCATTTTAAGATTTTTTGCGAGTTTACCAAAGAAAATTGAAGCAAAACCCATCTAGCGATTTCTGGCACACACCTAACTAATTGCATTTAGTCAAAATCGTCTAGACGAGTACATATTAAACACGCCTACTTTTACATGTTGCACGTGGCAGATTGTAATGAGTATGCCTCACTGCTGCTAGAGTGTATGTAGAAGCAACAAAAACAAAAAGCGAAGAGCAATTCAAGAAGCATTGGCCGTAGCTAATGCGGTGCACAGGGGCAGGCAACGTTAAGCTAACAAACAAGCAGCACACACACACACACACACACATATAAACAGACTTTAATAGACATACATACACATACACACGCCACAATCAATTGCAATAAGAATGTGTTGCACTCGCTGCTTTTATGTTTCGCCTTGCTTATGCATCTGTATAAGCTTTGGAGAGTGTGTGTATGTATGTGTGTGCAAGTCGCTGTAAAAAAAATCTGTGGTCATCGACACATTGCCTTTGCGCAAATTGTGAAGGTCACAACGACAACGACAAGCTCTGTGTATGTGTGTGTAGCAATGCTGACTGGCGCTCGCTCACTGAGCGCCACTCTCAGCAAAGCACTCGGCAAGTTAGCTTTAACAACACCAATACCAAAGCATATGCACTGACAGCCTTAGAGAGCGCTGCTTTTGTGCTCTAACTGCTCTCTGCTCTCTCTCTGTTTTACATTGCGTTTTTGTTGCTTTTTTGTCAACTTGCTGCCGTTGGCAGCGCTTTACTAAATTCACTCTTTGGCTGTTTTATTTTTGACTGCCACAACAACAACAACACTAACAATTGGGCAACGCTTGACGCCGGATGTAAAACAAAAAAAAGCAACAACTTAAAAGCTTACTAAAAAGCATACACGAATTATACCTGTGCGCACAGTGGGCCGCATGCAAATGGTATGCAATGTCAAACTAATTTGGCGTTATTCTCGCTCTCTCTCTCTCTTTCTTACATTTTACAGTGCCCGATAACTATTACCTGCCCGCAAGCGGCAATGGCGGTGGCAGCAGCAATGGCGGCACAAGTAATACTGGCACAACGAGCGCCCAGACAGCCAGTTATCTGACAACGTCCTACTTCAATGCGCCCAATGCTGCTGCGCAGCGCAGCGGCTTTGCCACACATCATTCCCTGCAGCAGACGCAGCAGCAGCTAGGCCAACAGCAGACGCTACACCAGCATACACATCAGCAGCAGCAGCAGCAACAGCAGCTGCATGCGCATCATCACCAGCAACAACAGCAGCAACAGCAACAACAACAACACCCGCACACACAGCTGGCAGCGCCGCCGCCGCCTCAGTCAACGCACCAGCATCTTGCAGCACAGCACACGCATTCCACATTGGCAAATGCAGCGGCCGCTGCTGCTGTTGTAAGCAGCTCCAGCGCAGTTGCCGCCGCTGCCATGCTAAGCGCCAGTGCGGCGGCTGCAAGCAGCGCTCAACATGCTGCACAGAGCGTCATACAGCCAGCCACGTCAAGCGTTAACTATGATCTCTCCTATATGCTGGAGCTGGGAGGCTTTCAGCAGCGCAAGGTTAAGAAGCCGCGCAAGCCCAAGCTAGAGATGGGCGTTAAGCGGCGCAGTCGCGAAGGATCTACCACATATTTGTGGGAATTTCTGTTAAAACTGCTGCAAGATCGTGAATACTGTCCGCGTTTTATTAAATGGACTAATCGCGAGAAGGGCGTATTCAAGCTGGTCGACTCCAAGGCGGTGTCACGGCTCTGGGGCATGCATAAGAACAAGCCAGATATGAACTATGAGACCATGGGCCGTGCACTGAGATATTATTATCAACGTGGTATATTGGCTAAGGTGGATGGCCAGCGTTTGGTCTATCAGTTTGTAGATGTGCCCAAGGATATAGTAGAGATTGATTGTAATGGAGTGTGAGGCCAACTGTGTAAATAGTTTTAATGCTTAGAGGTAATGGAAACGTTGCAATTCTTATATAGTACATATGTATGATATAAGTAAGGGTTGAAGCGGCTAGCGGCAATAGTAGCAAAGTAACTGTAAGTTTTGCATACCTAAAACTGATAAGTAATCGTAATTGGTTACTTTAAGCTTAAAGGCGAAGAAAAGCATTCGTTTTTATTCGATAAATTAATCGTTTAGAGCAGTAATGTTTTAAGTTTCACAAAAAATTGTTTTCATGCTCTAATTAAAACTTTTGAAGAACTACAAGCTTTAAACACACATAAAAAAAATACTCTAACTATAAAATAAATTTAAATAAAAAAAGCGTTTTAACAACGAAACAGTAATTAGTTGAAAATAATGGCAGAAAAATATCAGGCGTGCTTGAAAATTGAACAGTATTGCTTTAAACGAGTATTTTATCGAATAAATCGATGTTGATGTGTATATTAAGCCATAAGTTACCAAAATCGGTTACTGCAGCTGTGTTTGCACTAACTTTAACGTAATTTTAGTATTTTTCTTTCATGCGGCAAGTTTTAACAAGAAATTCGTAGGAATTTTATAAATGAATTTGATACTCGTATATTTTACATAAAAGAAAAAAAAACTTGTCCACTAAAATTGGATAGTGTGAACACAGCTTAAGTTGATATTTTCTAACTAAATTGCTACACAGAAATTGTTTGATAATTGCGAGAGATGTTTTGTATATGTTGAATATTTTTTAAACTAAGTGCAAAAATTATATATATATATATATTAAATACATATATATGTAGCGTTAAAAAGTGAAGAGTAAAATTACATAGTTGCTAGTAAAATCACATATATATATAAAATATATATGTATACATATATAACAAATAAAAGAAATCCCTATATATACATACTACTATATACACAAAACATGCTAAGTTTTTGGCAGTAAATAATGATCTATTCATTGGCGTTAGTGTTGTAAACATTTAATTAATATTATAATTATTATTATTATGCATATTGTTATTATTGATTATTATTATTGATGAATTCTTATTGATATTTGATAAAAAGAATGCAAGAAAAAAAAAGAGAAGAGCTGAAACTACAATATAAATAGCTACAAAATTCTATATATACACGTAAACCTAGGTTAATGTCTTTAAACCCTTTTGCATACATATGCAAACACGCTCACACACACTGTCACACTAAAAATTATATACAAAAATCTGCTACTTTTTTAAAAAAAATTTACCTGTATATAAACCAGATTTAAAGTTACAGCTATATGCATGTGTGTGTTGTGTGTGTCGCGCATATGTATGCATATTGTTTTTGTTGCTTATTTTATAAAACAGACGAAAAAAAAAAAAATGAAAAGAAAAACAAATATTTCTTAGTTTTACTATTACACATTATGATTATTATTAGATATTTATTTAAGTGTTTCCTTTAAATCCTACTTCCCCGCTCCGAAATCCTAGCTGCTATAAACAGCAAGCTGCAACTACAGTAGACACTCAAAGAGACCAATAGTAGCAGCGCTATAAGAGATATGCCTTTATGCCAAAATAATCTAATATCTTGTGTAGTTGTTGTTTTAAGCAAAAACAATCTAAATATTTTTGTAATTTTTATTTTATAAGTTTTGTATATTTACAAAATAACTTTCAAAGCAACTAAACTAAATGATCCAATACTGAAGCTGTACAGTGTAAAGTTAAGGGGTAGATACAAACGAGCTTCGGAAATATTAGCCGCTTGAATAGCTCAAATTTCTAGATTTTTCGATTTGAATGTAGAGTATTTAGCTTTAAGAAACATTTTTTTAGATGCCTATTGAAATGCTTAAGTCCATAAAACTTTTCAAAACTATAAATACTGAACAATAAGCTATTATGTTTCAAACTAACAGTTTTCAAAATATTATTTCTTGAACATTTTTTTTTTCACAAAATATGCTTATATTTTCTGAATAGCCCATTCGGTTTCGAACTTTCTTCTTTAAAATTTTTTCTTTAGAAAAAAATCTTAATTTTGAAAATTATTTAAATATTTGATTTCAAAACAACGTAGTCAGGAATTAGAAAACAGTACTGAAAATCCATAAATTGCATATTTCAAGATATTTTAACACTTTTAAGTCCTAAAAACTTTTTTAAAAGTTTTTTTTTAAATATGGTTTCATGAACATTTCTACTTAAAAAAAGATATTAATTTTTAAAATTCTATCAATTTTCAATTTTAAAACAGAGTAGTCAGGAATTAAAAAACAATTAAATTACATATTTCAAGATATTTTGAACACTTTTAAGTCCTAAAAACACGTACACTTATAAATAATTTTTTCTACATAAAATATCTTAGCACAAAAAAATCGTAAAAATTATCCGATTTTCGATTGCAAAAACGTTAAAAAAAACACAAAAATTATTTTACTGAAGATTAATTTAAAAATATCCAGGATGGCCTTTGAAAGTTCTAGAAATATTCTACTTTCAAAATTTCTTTATTTTATGGATTTTTAATTTCTTGTCAAATATCACATATACATTTTTAAGCAGAGAGAGCTACGAAACCAATGATAGGAAAACTTTGAACTTCTAAAACAATTTAAAATTGCAAATCTCTTCAAAAAGAAAAACATTTTTGAAGCATAAATGTTTTTTGTAGTTTATTCTGTAGAGTCAAAAATTTTGAACCTTCTCTATTTCATGGATTTTCAATTTTTTGTGAAATCTCACATTTACATTTTTAGGCTTATGTAAGAGCTGCGAAACCATTTAATGGATCACTCTGAACTCCTAAAACAATGTGAACTCCTAAAATGATTTTTACTCCTAAAACTATTATCTAGCCGCATTCGTTTACAATTTTATTCTCAATCTCTTAAAAGAGAAAAATATTTTTGAAAACTCGTATTCATTTTATTAATTTTCGAAAATTCTCTTAAAATTAATAGCTGATCATTAAGGTATTGAAAGTCAATTGAAACATAATTTTTTTTTAATAATTTTGTTGTTTTTTTGTTTCTTAAATTCATGTTTTATGCAATTTTTATAAAAAATTTCGTACCTATAATAAATTTTTTTTTTTTTTAATATCAAAATATTTAAATTTTTTTCCTAAAATTACAAAATAGTTTGAAATATTCGCGTTTCGGTAATATTTCCAATGCAAACCGGTTAGAAAATATTTTTTTTACCAATTTTCAATATTTCTTGTTAACCTTTATGTGACTTGAGTCATTTAGAAAATTTGAAAAATTCCTGTTAATCGGCCAAAGTAAATAAACAAGATCGTTGGAAGTTTAAGGATGTCAATGTAATCTTCTATAGATACTTTTATAGCGTTCTTCACATATCTACCCCTCAACTGCACAGCTTAACAGATGGGAATTACAAATTTTTAGAACTACACTAACAACTTACTAGCAGCAGGTAAATCCACGTGCAAGCAGTTCACAAACTACAACTACAAACAATAATTTAAAAAAAACAAAAAGAAAAACCCAACAAAAACTTTCGGTCTGATTATTTTTATTTTTTAATTTAAAGCTTAAACACACTGCCAAGCCAAAAACAAACATAAATAGTTTTTTGAAATAAAAGAAGAAGAAAAAAAATAACCAATGCAAAAACAACAAACAATCCTCAAAAAATAAAATGCAATTTCCAAACACTGCCCAAACGTGCAATCTCTTAAGAATAATACTAAACGTAAATTTAAAAAAAAAACAAAAACAAAACAAAAAATATTAAAAAAATAAAAAATCAAGTCCTAGTTTCTACAATTCTTTTATAGTTGCGTTCTTTAAGTACTCGTACCTTTTTTTCTATTACACTTGTGTATGTCAAAAAAGTTTATTATTAAAATTTGTATTCTTACAAATGTCTTTTTTGGTTTTTTTTATTAAGTTTAATAATTAAAAAATGTTTATAGTAAATAGCTAAAGAAAAAGCGAAAGATTATATATACAAATAATAAACAAAGTGAGTTTTGAGTTTAACTCTGTTCATTGTAAACATTTTTTATGATTATTTTTTATTTTTTAAATAAAATTATTATTTCAAAATGCATGCGTTTTATTTAATTAATAAACAAATTGAAATTTATGGGGCGCCTACCAACAACAAAAAGTACCAAAACAAACAAAACACAAATATTTGCAACCCGCTACAAATTTGAAATCTAGATATACCTCCCAAGTAAAATATATTAGGCATAAGTTTAAATATATTTAAAGTTTATAAAATGTAGTCAATAATGTTTAAAAAAAAATGAAATATTTTAGATAAATTTAGCTTGTGTATTTTGTAGGTATACGTACTTCATGCATAAATTGAGGTCTCAGTTTTTGAGGTTTCACTGTACCAATAAAGCGCCATATAAGTATGGCATGGTATAGTAAAGTTCATCATATAGTATCTAAGCACATTACATAAAATAATCACACACTTTACAATTATTGCAAGTTAAGCTCATATATTTGATAAATTTTAGAACAATCGTACAATATGCAAAAGGTTTATGATTAAGTACAACGAATCGTTAGGAAACACAGATATTCCCAATAGCATATATGTGCATCAAACATGACAAACACAACAGCAAACAGCTTTAAGCCCAAAAAAAAATAAAATAAAGTTAATAGAACTAGAGCTTTTCGAGCTGAGAACATGGCGCAGCTCTTCAGCTCAATTTCATGAACATTTTTTGGAACTATTTAGATGTTTTACTTGAAGCCTCGGACATCATTACAAAGCATTCACACACTTTAGTTATCGCAGTTTGGTTAAACCCAACAATAGATATTATATGAAAACAAGCATAATCTTATCCGAAAAGCTTGACTTTTTCAAGGTTACCACAATAACTCTTTTTTGATTTATTTATTTGTGAAGACTTAAAGCCCTAAGCCAATGCTCGACGTTAAACCTTTCCTAATTAAAATGATGATTGGTCCGAACACTTTTTACCCAAATCATTACTTCGAAATCCTAAAGTTTTTCGTACTCAGCAACATTTCGGAGTATTTGCGTTTAAACGGTTATGACTTCGCCATTCAATATCGTTTATTATCCATACATTATAATACTTCTTTTTAAGTATTCAAACATTTTTTAATAACGCTTCATGATTTTTTTGTAATTTAACATACTAAGACTTGAATATTAGGCGCGTCTAGAGAACAAGTTTTAGGATATTCATGCATCACCGCTAAGTCATAAGGGAGTAATTTTTTAGAAAAAAAATTTATTTTTTACTTTAATAACACCGACCAACTTTACAAGGTTACTATCCATAAAGATTTTGAGCCACTGAGTCCAAATCTGCGGTCTCTAAGGGTTCTTAGATAACATCCAAAAACGGCACAATATTTTTTAGAAAAAAACTTATAAAATTACTTTATTAACACAGACCAACTTTACATGTGACAAGGCTACCCATAAAGATTTTGAGTCACTTAATCCAAATCTGCAGCCCCTAAGGTTTCTTAGATAACCTCCAAAAACGGCACAATATATCTTTACGATTTATGGTTTTGAACAATTTTTTTTTTATCTGGGTTGCTAAATCTGAGTCCTAGACCCCAAAACCCCTATCACTTCACTGGATTTTTTATAACTCCGAAAAAAACGACTCCAAACACATGGTAATGACATAACTTCCAGAACGCAGCAACATTTTTTTTTTTTTTTGGACTAGTTGTCTGTATATTGGGTTGCTGAATCTGAATCCCAGACCCAAAAACCCCTACCAAGTCAGGTCTCTGAGATAAAACTGGATTTTTTAGAACTCCGAAAAAAAACGACTCCAAAAACATATTGGGAAATATGGTCTGATGAGATCCGAACCCGAAAATCAATTTGGTTTTGTTTTGTGGCATGCTCATAACATAACTTCCAGAACATCGCAACATTTCTTGTTTGTTGGATTAGTTGTCTGTGTATTGGGTTGCTGAATCTGAATCCCAGACCCAAAAACCCCTACCAAGTCAGGTCTCTGAGATAAACCTGGGTTTTTTAGAACTCCGAAAAAAAACAACTCCAAAAACATATTGGATATATGGTCCGAACCCGAAAATCGATTTGGCTTTTTATCGTGGTATGTAACTTCCAGAACCGCGCAACATTTTTTTTGCGACTAATTGTCCGGAGACATTTTTTAAAGATCTAAAGCCGTGGCTCAAAAACAACTAGCACGTCAGGGTTTTGGTATAACCGCCAAAACACTTCGTTTTTGAGGTCGCGTGCAGGGTCTCTATAGACCACGGATTGAGACTCAGCGATCACAAAATCATACAGGAAATATGCTCTGATTTCCGAAAGCGAAAATTTTTTTTTTTTTTTTGTGAAAGTAACTTGAACGCGAACAAATTTTTTTTCAAAACCGGTTATTTGGCGAAGTTTTTTATATGTCGCTGAATCCGAATTCAAGATCTAAACAAAAAATAGCAGGTCAGGCTTTTAAGATAGTCTCCAAATACCTGATTTTAAATTTGAAGCTATTTCAGAACCCTTGGGTGCTGTAGTTTTTCGAGGTTATTCCAGAGCCCTTGTGTGTTAGTGACTTTTGTATCTCGAATTTTTATTTGTGGGTCTTTGTAATCTGACCGAGATCCTAAGAAAAAAAATCAGCACTTCAGACTTATAAGATGTCCTCCAAATAACTCATTTTAAATTTAAGGTTATTTCCAAAACCCTTGTGTGTTGTAGTTTTTTTAGATTATTCCAGAAAGCTTGGGTGTTGCTGTCTTTTTGACTTCGTATACGGATTCATTTGCGCAAAATTCATTAGGAAGCCCTGTCGCATCTAAAGGCCCATACGCAGCATGCAAAAATTCCGCACGAAATGTCAAAACTTCATTATAAAAAAACTTTTCTTGTTTGGGATACGCAGCATAAAAAAAAATCCCAAAAAAGGGAATATTTCTTTTTATGAAGTTTTGACATTTCGTGCGGAATTTTTGCATGCTGCGTATGGGCCTTAAAGTTCAAACCTGTCTAAACTGAGTTTGGCTTAAAAAATATTTTTTCCCAAAAATCATCATTTAAAGAACACTTTTTTTAATTTATTGTCGGCGAACTCTTGTTAAACATATGATCGAAACAGCGCCGAAAGCTATATGAAGAATCTGGGAAACAAAATTTGAAAAAAATTTACTTTACGCTACATCTGTTTGATAAGTATAAAGCAAAATTTCGAACCAAATTCAGTTGAATTCAAAAGATAATTGTATAGAAGGTAGTAGACAGATCTAAAGCCTCTTCTAAAGTTAGACAAACCCAAATAATCGCTTTGTTTCTTAAAAAAAAAATAAAACAATCAGCTATTAGGAAATCTCGATTCCAATTGTGTAACCTCACGTGTTTCAAGCGCGGATAAGATTTTAATTCAAAAAAAATTCAAAAAAATTCCCTAGAAAATTGGTGCACTTTTTAAAATTGCTCTTTTTTGGATTAAACAAGTTTTTTTTATGTGTTAGTAACGGGCAAATATTCATAACAAGTTTGAAGTTTTTCATTATTCCATCCACTATTTACTCTGGCGAGCATGCAAGGTGCCGTCACTAAAATAATCATAACTTCCTCAATTACAAGAGTTACCAATTTTTTTTTTTTCGCAGTAAATTGTAATTTTTTTAAATTTTTATAAAAGTGGGAGAAGACTCTTAAATTTTCAAATTAAAAAAAAAATTTCTAAAAAAATTTAGAAAAAATAATCAAAAAAGTTTGTTCAAATTCAAATTTTAAAACAGAAGTTTTCAGATTTTTATCTGATTCGATAAAATATGATTTGAATCTGCACCAAAAGATGTCCAGTATTGTTGACCATTTCTTGGGGCCATTGTGACCCCTTTTTTCAAATCTCCAGTTGATTTGCTGCGATTTTATGCGATTCATAAAAATATATTTATTTTTGTTTTTTTGCATTATAGAATTAAAAAAAAAAAAAGATATGACTTATGAAAGAAGAGTCTTTAGATTTTAAGCTTACAAAAAATTTCTTAAAAAAAGTGCACATCACGTTTTTGAATCTTTAAGGAATCCCGATAGAGTTAGCTTTCTTTGTATAATATAAATGGTTTGATGTGTGGCTTTCTTTTTTAATTTGAACAAAATTGTAAAAATTATCATTATTTACTTTGAGTTCAAACTATTTCATATAATTTACAAAACGTTAATAACAATTTCGGTCCACGTTCAACTAGAGTTTTAAGAGAACTAGGCAGAAATCCGTTGAGTTTTTTAGATCTATACGAGATTACAATAGTGTAAGCAGTACTCTAGGCTAAACTTTTTGAAATATTGATGTCCATTTAGACTTGATAGAAATTGACTTTTCCGCATATTGGTTGAAGTTCTTGAGTAGTTAAATAATTTCAAATACCTATCTAGCGCTTCTTGAAAAAAAAAAATTATGCCATTCTTTTGAAAAATTCTCAATTTGCTTTCAAGATGAAATGAAGCATGGTTTTCAGCAGATTTTGGCGCATAATTCAAACCGAATAGGATTCGGAACGAAGCCCAGCTTAGAGCGAGTATACTTAAAACAAAATTTCTTTAGACTTCTATTCAACACTGTGAACTTTATTTATAAAAAAAAAAAGCAAAAAAAAACAAACACCAACGCACACAAAAAGTAAGACACATCTATATTTGTATATAAATAAACAACTTCTGGACCTCATGTTTCACCTAGAGTTATACATACGTATAAATATATATATATTTATACAAACAATTAATTGTATTGAAACTGTTCAAATTGGATAAACCAACTACAAACAATGCTGGATAAGACCAACTAAATTAAATGTTTCGAAAAGAATATATGTACTCGAACTAAATACAAGCAAATAATTATGTATTTAAGCGTTTAAGATTTAATAAATTTTAAATATAAGTAAAGAGATTTGGGAAGCTTTTTGCTAATTTCAAATGCAATAAAGTCTCCCTTAGCTAGTGCAAGCGTTTGAGCAAATATTTTAAGAGCTGTAGTTACGAACTAGATACTAAAGATATTGGAATATTGAAAGGCAAGCAGATGGCAACGAGATATGTAGGTGAATTTTGGATGATTATGAGCAGAGAAAAGCAATTTGAGTATGGCTTAGTGTTAATTTTTTTATAAGATATACTTGTATTTCTATTAAAACGAATAGCTTAATTATTATTACTGTTATGAAAAGATAAGAGTCTAAGAATTTTAGCTAAATTTTGTATATTTTAATCTACAAATTATAAAAATACATATTATCTGTTTTATAAATAAAATAATGTGTTTTATTTGTGTTTGTTTTTGCGCATAGGAAACTACATATATAGAATTTAATTCGTTTTCACTTTGCAGTGAATTTTATTGCAATTTTTTCTTTTGTTTTTGTTTCATTTAACGGAATGTTTACTGTTTACATATATTTGAATTCAAAATATTGTAAATGTTTTTTTTTATTGATATTAAGTAACATATTTTTGCATAAACTATAACAAATTTCCTGTTTATATGTATGCAGCTAAAGGTATATATGTATATGCTATATATTAAGTAAATAGCTAAAGAACAGAGCAGTGTAGGCAATAAGTACGCAAAAATCGGTATACATTTATAGTGTATAGTTATGTATGTATTACTATATGTATATAATATATACTAGTATACAGCTTTAAAGGCATATGCACAAGCAGCGAAAAAGTATTAAATTTTGAAATTATTGATATACATAATTTTATTTAAATACGCTTTTTAGACAATTTCAATTCAAATTCTTCATGTTCAGATAAATATTATGCAGCAGATAAGCTAAATCTTTGTTGCAACATGCATTGAATTACATGATTATCGAGTTACTACTTATTCGCAAAATTCTACTTGTATATAAACATTATAATCTTGAAATACTTCTCATTTAGCACTGCATGTGCACAGACCTTTAAGATTATTGCTTTTTGCTACAATTTACTTAATTTTTTACTAAATCGTTTTTTTTTTAATATATACTTCAGCATTAACATGAACTTTTGTATTATTATTTTACATACAAGTGCCCTGCAGGCATATATTAAACAGCTTTCGCCCAAATTTCAATTATTTTTCAATAGCAATTGTGGCAAAAGTTGTTTGCTGAATAAATGTACTTAATTTTGAGTGGGTTAAGTTTAGTTTAGTTCCCATTTCTATATAGTTAGTACGGCATATAAATACAAGTTATACTATAATTTTGATAAGTTATTTTACACAATTAACAACGTGCTAGTTTGCTACTTGTTGCTACTTTAAATATACAACGTTTATATGAGCAAAGATATATAAATATTTTTTCAATAACGATCAATTTGCTGTCGTTTTACCTATATAGCCTATTTTACTCGCATAAACGTAGCAATAGTTCACAATTTCCATTAAACTTTTAGTTAAATTTTAAACCAAGTGTGTTGGCCCTTTATCGTTGGTCGCTCAATCCGAGTTTCCGCATGAAAGTTACATATGAAATAAAGCCTTAGAAACAAGTAGCGTGCGCTTAGAACTGCACCCAATTGGCATTGGCCGCATTGTTTTGCTGTTGTTGGGCCTGATTGCTGCCAGCTGAGGCGTAATCATTCCACTCGGCTCCCGTTGCGGCAGCTCCAGTTCTATGCGCTGGCGAGGCAGCAGGACTTTGGCGTACTGGTGCTGCTGGCGGAGGCGCTATTTTTCCTAGTCCACCAGGTGGCAGCGGTAGACCACCGCCAGTGCGCTTGCTCTTGCCCTCGGAGCCATCCTTTTTCGTAATGCGCATATTTATTTTGATTGTTTCGCCTTCTTTGAAACCCAGATCTAATTCTTGTTTTGGTTCGGTTTTCTCCTTTTCGATTTGTTCCTGATTCTTAACCCATTTGAAGTGATCCTGTAACGCTACATTTAGATCGAAGGAATCCGAGCGATCGCCAAAACCAAGACCCAGAAATGCGGAACGACCATTATCATCCTGTACGCGTATAACAAAATAGCGTGAACTATCCGAAACGGATTCTATGGCCACGCCGGGATATGTATCGACTGGACAATTGGCAAATAGTGCGCCACTGGTTTTATCCTCCAATTTCAAAACGCACGTAGTTCCCTTGGCCACCAAACGCATACGTCCTGTCCAGGTGGGTTCTTTCAAGTTCCAGTCGGCGGCACGATAGCCTCTGTTGCTGGCTCTTGGTGGTATTTTGTATATAAAAACTTCGGGTTTGACAATTAATACACTTTCGTATTCCATTGTAATTAGAAATTTTTAATTGCGTTTACGTGTATACGCTGTTAAACAAATATCTAAACAAATCAATTTAGTGCAGTTCACGAAGCTTTTTTCAGCTGTTAAAGCATATTTAACAGAGTGTTATTGATTGCGCTGTTAGGGAGCTTTTGTGGCGCGATTTTGTGCTCCTTACTTTCTAAAGCTTGCTTTTGTCAATATTATTTTTACAGATTTTTTGCTAATCATTTCTTTTCGATTAAGTTGTTCGATTGATTTCGATAAAAAAAAAACGCGTAATGCAACACTAAATGTCCTTGCCACTTCGCATTTATTGACAAAATTTTATGTCGATAAATTTGTCTATTTTTCGATAAGCACAAATGTTGCACAGCATAAAAAAAAAACTTAGCCAAACTGTACATGCTGGCAGTATGTTTTAAAATTTAAGCAATCTTAGCACTTAAAAAAAGTCGGGTTTGTTTAACTAGCATTAAACACTTACATTAGCAATAAAAACACAGCTTTTTCGATAATTGCAACACATGTGCTGCCATATCTTCTATGCATAATTTTTGTGGCATCACTTATGCTGACAGTCGCATTTGCTGGCAACGCTACGACGCCATATTGAATAATACACTTTTTTTCTGCGAAATAAATACAGTTGCAAATAATTACAAATACATAATACAAGCAAGTTACTTTTTGTACAAATAAAAAACGTAGTTGTTAACTACGATTTTTAAAACGCCAGCAATATGAAATAAGCAAGTAGTTGCATAACATATTGCTGGACGTACATACGTCGTCGTCTACGTCGCGTCGCAATTTCCAGAAAGTCCACCACAACAAGAGAGCACATTTTGTATGTGGAAAAAAGTGTGAAAAATATTGGCTAGCATCAAGAAATATATAAATTGCAATTGTAAACAATATTTACATATGCAAAACTACTTAAATGTGTGGCAAAAGATAACTAATGTGTGCTTAAACGCGTAAGAGCCTTGCGTATGTATGCTCTATTGTCCCCTGCCCCTACAAAAACCCTACTTCATCAATATTAGTACTGTGTGCAATTAATTGCTGTTTTTTCATAACAAATGCAAATGAAAGCAGCAAAATTGCAGCAGCAATCACCTTTCCCTGCCCATCAAGAAACGCGCCCATACAAAAGCATATTAACGCACTTAGCCTAGCCACAGCCGACAAAGAAAAAAAAACGCTCTTCTTCTTCGTACAGTTCCTACGACGGCAAAGTTTGACTCAGCAGCAGCAGTAGCAAAAACAACAACAAGCAGTACGGACAGCAGCTAAAGGCAAGCCAAAACATAAAGAGAAATCAAGAAGCACAACAATACTGAAATTTGAAAGATAAAAACGAAATATCTAATAAAAATAAAAGGGCCACAAAACAAAATAAACATAGCGCGCGCGCAAATACAATAAAAATTGTTTTAAAAAAAAACAAACGACGAAGAAAAACAAATTAAAACAAAACACAAAATCGTGCCTTTGTTTAATTGTGTTAGTGCGTATGTATGTGTGCTGCTGCTTTGAACTACTGCAAAAATGAGTCTACAAGCAACGCCAGCCGCTAGCGTTGCCTCAACGGGCTCTACAGCCAGCTCAAACTCCGCTGCAGGCAATGGAGCCAGTAGCGGCAGTGCTGCTAGTGTCAGCGTGCTCTTTGAAAAGGATAAAATCTGGTACTTTAGCAATGAGCAGCTGGCCAACTCGCCCAGTCGTCGCTGCGGCATCAAGGCTGACGAGGAGCTGCACTATAGGCAAATGACTTCATTTTTGATACAAGAAATGGGTCAACGGCTGCAGGTGTCACAGCTATGCATAAATACGGCCATTGTGTATATGCATCGTTTTTATGCCTTTCACTCTTTCACACATTTTCATCGTAATTCCATGGCATCGGCCAGTCTTTTTCTGGCCGCCAAGGTTGAGGAGCAACCGCGCAAGTTGGAACATGTTATACGCGCCGCCAACAAGTGCCTAGCTCAGACAACTGACCAAAACTATGCAGATCTTGCGCAGGAGCTTGTCTTCAACGAGAATGTACTGTTGCAGACGCTTGGCTTTGATGTAGCCATTGATCACCCACACACACATGTCGTACGCACGTGCCAGCTGGTCAAAGGTAGGCATTCAGCACCTAAACATTTCCATGATGGAAATAGTAAATGCCACAGTGTAATGTACAAAATTCCCTTGCTATTTTAGCTTGCAAGGATCTGGCACAGACATCATATTTTTTGGCCTCGAACAGGTATGATTACTATAATTGGTGCGCCATATGAACGTCTTGGTTGTGCGTTCTTGGTGGTAATGGATTGTGTGTGTGCGTAGGTGTGAAGCTGAAACTTAAATGTACACTGGCGACTATGCCGTTTTTTGCACTTGAAAAATTCAAAGAATGTCCGAAAGCGCAAAAAGATCAAAGAAGAATCTGATGGTCTACGAAAGAGCTTAGAAAAAAACACATTTTTTTAAAATTAGAAAAGATTATAAGTCTCGACCTGAAGTAACAATTGATTAATTTATTTGCATCACAATCTATAAAATTTTGTAACTATTTTGTGGAAGTGTTTAAAGTAAAACAATAACCCAAAGTAAAAGCATATTTTTCTTTTGTTGAGAAATTCATACGATTTGAATAAATTTTGTATAAAGAACTAAATTGAGGACTATCATTTGTTTATTGCGTTTACTTTTTTATTGGGTTTTTCCAAATTTAGGCTGGTAGTTAAGTTTTAACTACATAAGCGAAATGTGTTCGCATAAAATATACTTCTTTATGACACGAATATACATGTCATTACTAGGATAAATTTCCCTAGAAGTCACAAAATTAAAAATAAGCGTTACCTGAGCTCAAGCAGTCTGGCACACTTACCTCTCACACATAATACCTGCTTGTTGAATGCGTGCTATTTCATTTTATGAGTTTTTCCCTTAATTACCTTAAAAATCCATTGCAGCTTGCATTTGACCTCCATGTGCCTACAATATCGACCCACAGTGGTTGCCTGCTTTTGCATTTACCTAGCCTGCAAATGGTCGCGCTGGGAGATACCACAATCTACCGAGGGAAAACATTGGTTCTACTATGTGGATAAAAGCGTTTCGCTGGAATTGCTCAAACAGCTTACCGATGAATTCATTGCCATCTATGAGAAAAGCCCCGCACGGCTTAAATCTAAGCTTAATTCCATAAGAGCTATAGCGCAAGGCTCCAGCAATCGTACGGCTGCCAATAGCAAGGATAATAAACCGAAAGAAGACTGGAAAATGAGTGAAATGATGAAAGGTTATCACTCTAATATTAATGCGCCGCCAGAGCTAATGAATGGCAATGATGGCAGAGAGCTGACATCACAGCAAACTGCTGCTCTGTTGCCTCCACCTGCCATGGTGCCACAGCAACGACGTGGTGGCGACCATGGCCATCAGCAACGTTCCAGTGTTAGCGGCACCTCAGCAAACAGCTCTTCGAGTAATCACAAGTTGCAAAACTATGCAGGCCCAATATCAGCGGATCATACAGGTATGTTAAGTTCTATAAATTTCTATTTATTATTGCAAAATGCTTTAATTTTGTAACTTAACGCAGATCACAAGTCCAAGCAGTCAGGTTACAATAATCGCGCGCCCTCAAATCATCAGTCCTCATCGTCCTCGGCTCAACGCAGCAGCGGCAATAGCAGCAGCCTGTCCACCTCCAGTTCAAGCAGCATCCAGCGCAGCTCTTCTAGCAGCCAACAAACGCGTCCAACAATGCCTATGGATTATCAGAAATCATCGCGAAGCATGCCGCCAGTGGGAATGCCGCCACATGGCGCACACAAAATTCCCACTAATACCAAGCAGCCACCGTTGCTGGACACACGCAGTTCCTCTTCAGCTGCTGCGGGCCTGGTGAACTCAAAGGATGCAGTTAAGTCCAGCAGCAGTAGCAGCAAAATTTATCCCAATGTGCCGCCTGCCTATGGCAACAACGCGCCAAACAGTCTCATGCGGGGCAGCTTTATGTCCGGCAGCAGTGGAGCCAGCAATGGTGGTCCGCCTAACGCTGCATATCATGGACATCGCAGCAAATCCAACTCGTCTACATCCTCTTCATCCGTCCATAATATGCCGAGTAATTACGAGCAAACGCTGCCAGGTTTTGCCCAAAATTCGAGCAATCAGCAGGCGCTGCAACAGCAACAGCATGTACCCAGCTACAATAGCCACTTACAGCTGGATACATCTTCTGCAGTGCCACAGAATAGTAACAACCAGACGCAGCAGCAACAGCAGCAAATCAAAAACAATTCGCTGTTTAGTCCAGAATGGAGTGATATCAAAAAAGAGCCCAACTCACACTTTAATGGCTTGTTGCCTCCACCTACCCACGAAAGCCTCGGCTTTAAACTTAACAATCATGTGCGCGATAAGGACAGTCCCAAAAAAGAGCGTCTTAGTACAGGCGGCACGCCCACCAAAAAGGAAAAGCATCGTTCAGCAGCACTACAAATGCCAATGGGCGCCTCGTCAACAGCGCTTAATAGCAGCCATGGCTTGAAAGCAATGCTGCCGCCAAACAAGAAGCTAAACGCGGAACTTATGGCAGCGCCTAATCTACCAGAACTTGCGGGCACAAGTCGCGACGGCAGCAATGCATTAAAACGCGCTAATGAAACCTCTAGCAGTCAATATGGTTTGAACAAGTTGGACGAGGACAGTTTACCGCGCGATAAACTGCGAAAGCTGGACAACAGTGGACTGCCCGGCTACAGCTTTACTAGCGGTAGTAGCCAGGAGCATGATAAGCATGCGCCTCCGACGCTATCCATATCCAATGGTATTGAAACCACACCAGACTTAGTGCGTAGTTTGTTAAAGGAGAGCCTATGTACAACAAAAGCTTCGCTGCTAATGCCAGAACCGCTGACTATGCCTGGCTTGAAACCTCCAGCTGAGTTACTTGAACCTATGCCCAGCATGGTTATTAAAAAAGAGCCTACTTTACCAAGCTCTTTAGCGTTGACAACAGCTACAATCACAGCGCCCACAAACATCATGGGCATGCCTATGGATACATTTACCAAGCTGGATGAAATCAAAGAGGAGAATGTGAGCAGCAAGTCCGAGAAGAAAAAGAAAAAGGACAAGCATAAACACAAAGAGAAGGATAAGTCCAAAGACAAGTCAGACAAGGAAGAGCGCAAGAAACACAAAAAGGATAAGCAAAAGGATCGCGCCAAAGACACTAGCGGCATGGGCAATACAGATTCTTTAAAGCTTGTCATTAAAACGAACACAGCAGCAGGCAATGCCAATGGACTGCTATCTATAACACATACGACAGCAAGTGATGCACCTGCTGCGCCGCTTAAGCTTAAGATATCCAAGAACAAGATGGAGCCCAATAACTACTCAACAGCACAATCAACTAGCACAGCGGCTGCAGCGGCGCCTGCCGCAGCTTTTGGACAACCTGCGACTTCTATGGCAACAACAGGCAATTTGGGCATGAATGCTGCCTATGGCGGTTATGCCACAAGTATGGCAAGCTCCAGCAACAAAAAAAAAGATCGTGAGCGTGATAAGGAAAAGCGTAAGGATAAAAATGCAGACTATGCGAAATACAATGGAATGGTTGGCGTTACCCAAGCGCCATCTGTTGCTGGCATGCTGGCCACGCCTACCACAATGTCTTCGGGCATGTTAAACACAATGGCGCCGTCCTCTGCGCTGCCCGTCTATACAAAGAAGTAGTAGAAACGGTAGCTCTTCGTTCCATCACTAAATCACTAAAAGCGTTGCAAAAAATGTCTTCATTTTTTTTGCATATAATCTTTTTTACTAAATGTGTATAGATAGTATGCCTAAAATAGTTATCATTGTTGATGAAATAGATGCATTAGTGACTGTAAGTTATTAACTCATTTTAGTTGAGCCTAAATGTAAGCCAAGCAAAATGTCTAATAAATTCGTGAATTTATTCAATTATTTAAGCGACGCACATTGTCAGTTGATTTTCAATCAAAATGGCGTGGTTTTTTTGTACAGCATTAATTAATTTATAAATGTAATACAACGCAAATTTATGGAACAACTGGAACATACTTTAAAACTTATTAATTAAGCAAGCAGAGGATTTAAAGTAAATGCAAATGTTTAGCATTTAAGTTAGCAAAATCAAATAACAATATACTTATGTATATAAGACACATATACATACATACATATGCATTCAAACAATAACCAAATTTCCGCTTAGCAAAAAATAATTGATATTTAAACTTAAAGGCCCAACAACAATTTACTATGCAACTATTACACTAAAATACATAAACCTTATGTAATTGATAAAAAAACATACACTTGAAGAAAAAACAAGAAGCAAAACAACAAATTGGTTTAAGTATACACACAAAATTTAATTGTGTAAAAAAACGAAGCCATGCACTTTAATTCTAAATTAAAGTGTTTGCAAACAAAAGTAATACATAAATCAATATATATATATAAATATATATATAATTAAATTATTACATATAAAACGCATAGTTTAGCTCATAAAACAAAACAAAGAAAAAAGAAAGTAATGCATCTAATGAACTTTATTTTTAGTTAGCCAAGTCTTTATTTTCCAATTCTTTTAATTTTATACGATATAGTAGAAATAAAAATTTTTATAATTTGAGTTTTTTTTCGTACTTTTACCTGGTAAAACTGTTTCAGCATCAAGAAATATGTTTAAAAAGTCGTCTGAAACGTTGTCTTAGCTTTCATTTGTTTAAGTTAATTGTATATTTAAGTAAAGTAGCCTTAGTGTTTAAGTTATCAAAAAATGTGAATACATACATTGTTGTGCAAAAGGCAAAAAAAAAAAATTTAATTTAAATATATAACTAAAAAAAATGAATTTCAAAATTAACTACTTGCAAATGTTGCAAGCCTACTAAGTAACTTGTCAAAAAAAAAAAAAAGAAATAATAGCCCTTTATATAAATATAAGCTAAATGAATTATCAAAGCAGCAAGCATATGTAAATTTTGACTTAAAAAAATGTTTAGCGAAAATTGAGCGTTTTCTATTATTCAATTTCTAATTATTGTGCGAAACAAACAAAAAATATATAAACATACAACTCTATACTATCCACACACACCCACACACACACAAATATACAATATATTCATACATTTAAATATATTTGGATAATACAAATTTAATTTAAGTTTAAGCCTCAACTGATTTTCTATTAAAAACAAACTCTTATATAAATAATCATAAACAAATGAAAATGAGAATTGCGTGCAATTTGCAGCTAAGTTTTCTTTTAAATATAGTTTTTATTTTAAGTTTAGTTATTTTTGTATATACTATACACACACAAGAAAAGAAAATGTCTATGAAAAATTCAAATGCATTACTTTGGTTTCATTGGAACTATCGAATATGAATACTGAAGTAGTGCATAGCATTTCAAAGGCAACAATAAAAATTTTCAAAATGCCCAAAAAATCCCTAAACAAAAAATCAATAAAAATATAAAAAAATAAGCAAAAAAAAATTAAATAAAAATACTTGAAGATGTTTTCATTTTGGGGTGCTACAAAAAATAGGCGCTTTATAGCTATGAACTGAAAGATGATTATTTAAATGCTGCTTTTCGGAATTCCACAGGCAATGTCTACATTTTACTTCTGTAGTCTATTGTAATATTAAAGAAAGTAAAAAGCTTAGTTTTTCAAAAATATATGGATTTAAATTTTATAGAATTCCATCGGCTTCTTTCTATTATTTTAAAAGAATTCTCCTTTTGCTGATTCTGACAATAACAAAAATTTGTTTAGGGCGAAATCTAGATCAAGACATTTTTTAAATATTTTTCAACAGAAACAGTTCAAAGAACACCAGATTAAAACGTGTAAACTTGTCTTCATCTAAAATCCTGATTGACGATGTGAATAGGCTGCCGCCTAGCCATGATGAATTTTGGTTTTCAATTAACTTAAGTCGGCCATCGACTGCGGTCTATCATAGGTGAAGCATTTACTCCTGGCGCAGATCCAGGATTTGTCAACCCATTCATATTAAAAAAGATGTCGTACGTTAAAGTCGTAAGCGAACGACTTTGGGATACCCTGTACCACCACATTGTAACCAAATCCGTTAAATTGCTTACGATCTCCAAAAGATATTCCTTTGACAAATTTGATTACGATATCTTCGTAAACAAACCAAACTGGGTTTTTTGATCGATCGGCCCTATGGGAGCTATATGATATATCCCATCGATTTTGATCAAATTTGGTACAGTGCTGTGGATCTCTAAAATACTTCTGAATGCCAAATTTAGTTACGATTTCTACATGAACAAACGAATTATCTATCTAAAACTTTTGCTATGGAATAATAAAGGATCTTATCTGAAAGTTTGGTTGCTCTAGCTTTTATCATCTCTGAGACCTAGGCGTTCGTACGGACGGACAGATGGGTATCGGCACATTGACTTATCTAGTCACCATGATCATACTTAAGGTAACTTTCGGGGGTCTCTGACGACTCTTTCTATACGTTACATACATTTTCGGGTATACAAATTTCCTATTGAAATCACAAATTTTATTAACAGTTAAAATATCAAATTCAATTTACAAATATTTCCCAACGGTTTTTTAAAATACCTTTAAAAAGCATATCTGGTTGAAAAACATTCTTAGCTTCTATTAGCTGGAAAGCTATTATACTACTTTAACGGCGATAACGCCCATTCAAAACACTATAAAAACCTTTTGTAGGCATATAGAAAGTTGATTAAATTAGGCCAGGTCGTGGTAGCCAGACTCATAAACCATGAAATCAAGCCTCGTATCAGCAATCATATTTGTTATCAAAGCCATTAAATTTATATAAAAACAAATACTTTTAAGTATAAGCTGCTTTATTTATTTTATTATTATGTTTAAATATATTTTTGGTATTACAACAACAGTTTCTCGATCAATTCAATTAGTCTCGGATTTGAATGCCACTTTGTTCACTAATCCAATCAAGGTACGATGTTACACGTGTGAAAGCAGACGGATAGCGCAATTCACAACCGTAAGACATGCCGAAGGAAGTCAAACCAACCAAGGTGCGGCTACCGTCTTCTTCTTGGATAGCCATGGGGCCACCACTGTCAATATGGCATGTCGGCTTTCCTTGAGTGCTCAAGCAAACATTGCTTGGTCTAATTTTGAATAAAAAGGCTATGCTGCACTTCCAGTTTTCCATGATTGGTCTTTTGGCAGTTCGCAGCACAGGTGCAACAGTGGTGGCATTTTCGCTATCCTTGCCCCAGCCAGACACAATGCCCTCGTAGCCAACAAAGCTATTGCTCACAGCAGATCTTCTGGGTAAATTTATGGGTTGCACTTTATCGGTGAACTCAATATCAGAAGGCAGTTTAACGAGTCCAATATCATTGGACAAAGTAAGCATGCTCCACATTTCGTGTACAATTAAGTTTTCCTTAGGCACCTCAACACGGTATCCATCATCTAAGTCTTTGATATTATGGGCACCTAAATATACCGTGGCACTGTCAGCTTGTTCGATACAGTGAGCTGATGTTAAAACGTATCTATTCGAAATTAAGGATCCACCGCACCAGGCTATTTTATCTCCCATTTGTAGGGCCAAGCCGATCTGATATGGAATTGAATGTGGTTCCGCTTCGTCTCCGGATACAATGCCATCGGCCATGGATGTAGCCAAAGTGGTGGCCAAAATGGCAGCAAATGCGTAAAACAACTTCATCGTTAGACCGTCTAGGAAGTATTGAATTATATTCCGACAAAAACCCTGTATTTATACTACAGCCCTTATGAAAAAAAAATACGTTTATTAAATATTTTTTACAACAATACAATAATGTATGTTAAGTAATAATTATTTGTTAACAGCAAATAGAGAGTGGAATAAATATAATATTTTAACTAGGCCTACGAATTAATTGTATGATTAAAATTCAATTTAAACAGCTGTACAACAAAATACACTTTAATGAGTACGATTAATACTGCTTTGTTCAAAATCTTCAGTTCTTCTAACTTAAAAAAATATTTGCATGAACCATATATAAAGTGCGCCATCTAATTTATGATCATGCGAGTACAATGGATATTGGAAAAAAGCACACAAGAAGTGTAAGCTATTTAAGTGCATGATATGTATTTGATGCAAGGCTTGAACAACAGCCCTTTTAGACAAACCATAATATTTTGTTAAGATCCTATCACTAAAGATCAAATTAAATATATATACCCAACATGATCATTTTTTGTGAGCAAGTTTTTTACCAAATAATCATTATTTTATGCAAAATAAAAAACCCTTTAAATTAGCTAAAAGTCAAAAAAGGTATTAAAAAAAAAATAAAAATATTTTTTTTACCCGAAAAGTTTTTTGTCAAGAATACAGGGAATAGCCTAGTCGGTTTTTGCAACTGTTCTCGACACAAGTTTTGAAAAAGAAAATAAAGTTATTACTTGTTATTTTTTCGTGCTACACAATTGAAACAAATATTATCTTACCGAATTCTTTTCATAAATTAAGCAAACCGGAATCGTAAAGCCATTTTAGGACCTTTACAAATCTAAAAAAATTAAGTGACTTCTATTATAAGATACATTGTACTTTGGCGTATATGTTCATATGCTGAACCTAAGAAGCGACAGATAGGGTACATACTACAGAGCTGCGCAAGCACTGCACAAATGTCTTTCAAGTACTGCATGTCTTTCTTTGGCTTGAAAAAAACAAAACAAATACTTCAGTGTCAAAAGTACTTGGCTAACAACAAGCAATAGAACATCAAAACAAAATTGAAACAGAACAAACCTGAAGCGCGACCGGATTTCAAACTTAAATAAAATACAGAAAAATTAATATAATGATCCCAAATATGGTTTTATTATTCGTATCATTTTATATTTGAAAAAAAAACTCTGGCATATGTTACTGTGCTATCAATATACCCAAATATTTTTACAGGGTACAGTGTATAAACACAACGATTAAGAATTTAATAAATGTCAGTTTGCACTCAATAGATGTTGTAAATGGCGCCTAAGGCACCTTCAATGCAATGAAAACCAAGTTAAATAAAAAAAAATAACAACCTTACAATTGGGGTCAGCTGCTGATAACTGAGGCAGAAAAGCGCCAGAGAAGAAAAACCAACTAAAACTTGAACCAAAAAAAAAAAAAAACCGACTATAATTGAAATGCGAAACTTTGAAATTGCACAAAAACTGGAATTGTTATAAGTGGATACTTAGTCCAAAAAGGAATGCTGAAAAGGGTTGGGGTTGTTATAAAAGTCATGCAAATAATAATAGCAATAATCAAAATGAAAGAGTTTCCGAAAAAGTTCCTTACCATTTTGTCCTCTTTTTCTTTTTCAAAATGTCGGCTAGTCGACAGCTGCCACGTTTATTGTTGCTGTATCCATGTTTTTGCTGGTTTTATTTTTGCTTTTTGATCAAGTTCATAATTTGTAGAAAACTTTTTTGAAGCAATTTTATTGGTTTTTGTTTTTTTTTTTACATAAAATGGGGTTAAAGAGTTTGTCAGGTTTTGTGTAAATGTCAGCAGTTGAAACATTTAAAGCCCTCGTTATAAAACGAAGCATGAATATTGTGGCAGAATTCAAAATTTTAATCTTTTCTAGTTTGGCAAGTCTTAAAGCCTTTAGGAAGTTGAAAAGGACAAATTCTTTCTGGCTTAGCATGTAGAACCCACCGACTCTACCCCTGGATGCAACTCAATGTAGAATTAGTTTTTAGGCTGGCTTACTTGAAGTTGTAACTCAAATAAGGATGCTCTAGATAAGCGAACCTTAATTTTCGAAGTTTTCTCGTACCTAAGTCTAATCTTTACCGCCCACATATTATTAAAGGATCGCATCGAAAAACACTCAATTTGGTTTTGTTTATTACAAACACACAGATGCATATAACCATGGCGCATGGGGCAGCATATCGCAATAAATCACAAACTTGACCTGAAGAGGGATTATACGCAACTGTTGCAAAAGGTTCGTGTCTCTAGCTCTTTTGGCCTCCTAGTCTAGGTGTTCACGGACAAACGGCTAGGGGCATCTCAGGATGAAAAATTATGTACCCAGTGGATAGCTATTATTCTGCATCAAAGGTGGCCACAGTATAAGCCAACTCGCATGGTGCCCGAACATGCACAAGTGAGAGCGACACATCACCCAGAGTAAAAAAGGTTACACATTAAAGAACTAATGTCTCTAGTTTATTATCATTTCTAAATATGATTTTTTATTACAATACCAGTTTCATGATCTATGCAATTAGTTTTGTATTGCAATACCGGTTTGTTCGTTAATCCAATCAAGGTATGATGTTATACGTGTGAAAACACCCGGATAGCCTATTTCGCAACCGAAAGCTATGCCGAAGGAAGTCAAACCAACTATAGTCCGGCTGCCATCTTCTTCTTGGATAGCCATGGGACCACCACTATCTCCCTGGCATGTCGACACTCCGCCCTTGGTGCTCAAGCAAATGTGGGTTGATTTGATTCGACCCAAATAGGCAACATTGCACTTCCAATTTGCCAAGATGGGGTTTTTGGCGACTTGCAAATTAGGTGTAACAGCGTTCGCCGTATCGCTATTCTTACCCCAACCTGATATAATGCCCTCATAGCCAACAAAGCTAGTTTTCACAGCAGATCTTCTGGGCAAATTTATGGGTTGGACGTTGTCGGTGAACTCAATATCAGCAGGCAGTTTAACGAGTCCAATATCATTGGCCAAAGTAAGCATGCTCCACATTTCGTGTACAATTAAGTTTTCCTTAGGCACCTCAACACGGTACCCATCATCTAAGTCTTTGATATTATGGGCACCTAAATATACCGTGGCACTTTCAGCTTGTTCGATACAGTGAGCTGCTGTTAAAACGTATCTATTCGAAATTAAGGATCCACCGCACCAGGCTGTTTTATCTCCTATTTGTAGGGCCAAGCCGATCTGATATGGAATTGAATGAGGTTCTGCTTCGTTACCACCCGTAATGCGATTTTCCATGGGTAAGGCCACAGTTGTGGCCAAAATGGCAGCTAACGCGTAAAACAACTTCATCGTTGCGACGTCTATGAACTATTGAATTATGTTATAGTAATAATCCTGTTTTTATAGGAATGCCTTAATCAAAAAAACAAGAGTTATCTTATCAAGTTTTTTTCCAAAACTACCAAAGCAACATTTTAAAAGCCCTAAAATGATTAATAAGCAAAGTTATTTGCGCATAAAAATGGGAAGCGGAATACTACTCAATTGTAGCTCGACGATGTAGCCATTACTGGAGGCGAACGCGAAGACGACATATCCATGTGTCACTATACAACGATAGTTAGTACAGTAGATCTGTATGCAAAATGAAGTTGTTTTTTTTTAATTAACGCATTAAAAACGGCTCAGAGTTAAGCCTATGCTCCCACACATTCCAAAATCATAATTATCATTATTTGTTGTCAAGGGTACAGGGTATTCAATAGTTGAGATTGTGGGTGCTACATAAAGTAGAGTTTGTTTGGTTGTTAGCGTATTCGGCTAATCAGTTCGCTGCTGCTTTATGCGTCCAGACTGGTACCTCCTAGGCATGAAGTGCAATAAAACCAAAAATTTTTAAAGATCTTCTCACTTCGAAACAAAACTTATCTTTCCGATGCCTTTTCATAAATGTAGCAAATCAACAAAGTACAAATTTTACAACGCCATTATCATCCATAAATATTTTTTTAATCTGAAAAAAAAACACTTCGATTGTAAGATACATTGAACTTTGGCGTATATGTACATACGTGGAATCTAGAAGGCGACTGGTTGGGACGCACAACCAGCCTTTTAAGCTTAAACTAAAATTGCTAGGATTCAGCTTTTTAAGAGTTTAAGCATAGCATTAACCAGTGACGAACTACGCGGGGCTCGTGGAAGCATCCCCAATACATCAAAATTTTTAAAATATCACTGTTGTTTTTAGTTTAAGTGCGAAATTTCACGAAGAGATATTTTTGCTTCAAACCAAACACCCAGCCCATGACCCTAAACCCTGAAGGTTGTAAATATAATCACTTTTAATTATTTTAAATATTCCTTCTACAATTGACTTGAATTTCTTATTTGTCCTTTACTGGTTCAACTTTTGTGGACTTTAACTTAACAGCATAAGAGAACTTAAAAGAGAGAGCTTTTAACATTTTCATTCATATTTAACATTTATGTTAAATTCAAGTTTCTTGGTTTTTTTTTATGGCGCTATTTAATGGTTGTCCATTTGCTTGCCCATTGTTATCATCGTCTTTATCATTCATAAACAATACTCTCAAAATCGTCACGTATCTCTTCCCACACTTTTCCTTATGCAGTCGAATTTACGATGTCGTTTGCAAGTCACCATATTATTGTTATCATTTGGAAAAAGGAGGTGTTAAAGGTAGCACAGGTTAAATTATTTATTTAACGACTTGGCTAGAACAACAACAGAAGCGGCCAATTTCTCAAGATATTTTTGTAACGCTTTTGCAAATAAAAGAGAAAAACCTCTAATAAACAAACACCAGGAAAATCGTGTTGAGCAACCGGCAGAATGATTCCGCAGCGTTTGCCCTGGGGCCATTGCTTTGCCCACACACCCCACTGTTTTGCTGAGCATATTATTCAAAAGGGATGGATGGGCTGTAGTGGCGCTCACCTTGCCGCTTGGGTCCTCTTAACTTGTTTTCCAAGCTTTTCAGTTTTAATCTAAGATGTACACAACTATAAAAAGGCTTTTCTGTCTTTAGGTGTGTGTATGTGTATCTGCAGATGACTCAAGACATCAAAGTGCGCTGCTTGTTGGTTTTCAGTTTGTTTTGCACATATGTATGTCTCTGAGTTTCTCGTATCTGTGTGGAAAACTTTCATGCATTTTTTTTAAGTTTAAGTAAATCATGTTAAAAGTTGTATGTTTTTCCCTCCACCCTGATTTCTATGATTGCTTAATTTAAAACATCAAAGCAAAAGTCAACAAAGTTGAACGACAGACACATGACGCAATTATTTGGTATGCATTAAGTATACGCAGAATAATATAGGTAAAGACTGGGAACTTAAAATATGTAACTAGTACTATTTTATTTAAGTCTGATAAAAAAAACTGCAGCGTGAAATAATTTGGCTTTAGATCAAACAGAATCCAATTGTTTATGTGCTATATAAAATTATGTTTCAATTTACAACGCTTATAAATGACCTTTGTGTGTATTTACAAAAATCGAATACAAAATATAAGATTTAAGGCTCGTTTCGGCATATGATTGAAATGCGGCGCGTTTTAGGCACATGCTTACCGCAGAACATGGACTGTTCCTGCGCCAAAATCTCATGGGTAAAGTTGTAACGCGCCGTATGGCTCATGATATAAAGCGAGCGCCGTGGCAACAGCAGGTCAGCGTAGAAATTATTCTCTAATATTGCAGCAGGTTGATGACGATACGCCGTGTCCACTGCTGTGTTGACGCTGCCAGCGACAGCTTCCCCTGCAGTTAATTCATTAGCGGTACTCATGCCACTTTGCTGGTACTTTTGCTCATCCGTGCGCACCAGGCGCATAACGCTGTCACTAAGCAGGCTCATGCCTGAGATAGAAGTGCCGCAATACTGTGTTTTTGCATATTGAGTATTACAAAACTATTGCTACACTTAAAGCAAGCGGCACTTACCCGCGTGCTATCCACATGTGGTTTTATTACGCCCTCGGCAGCCAAATCCAGTATATGCACGTACGGCATAATTGCTCCATCGAATGCTAGTTGACGCACTCGTTCCAACACAGTGCGATTGTGTGGGTACCACTTTTTGCGTTCCGTCTCACGAAAGCCTTGTATAGCCTGAAGTTGGGTTGGATAGTGCAGGCATTGTTACAGATTTTCTCTGCGTACTCACATCATCCCAGTGGTCCGTCTCATAGCGCAAACGACTCATATATGGTTCGATTTCCTCCACTAGGCGTTGCTCTTCTTCTGGGCTAATAAAGTCCACTATGATGCGCATATGCTGGTCAAATTGTTGTTGCTCATGCTTGGGCCATTTGCCGTGGAAGTCTATTAAACTACTAAGACTATTGTTGTTGGCGGCTACAAGTAAATACGTTTTAGTAAATTTACTTTGTATTTTAATTTTATAAAGACCCATATCACATAACCGGCTTTTATGCGTTTTAAATTCAGAAACTTTTTTTTATTACGAACCTTCGCTGTGGAAACGTTTGAGCAGATATTTAAATGGCAACCGTCTACACGAAGCAATCATTGTTTCTTATTTTTGGTGTTTATTATAGTAGTTTTGCTTCACTAAATTTAATTTGCTAAAACGTAACAACACCGCGAACAAAAAATAAACACAAACAGCTGTTTTGTTTGTTTTGTAACAGCACAGCGTTGCCACTTGGTTTACGTGTAGTGCTGCCAGCTTTCGCTTAGGTGCCCAACTTAACAGCCGTTGAGCTTAAACGTTTTGTTTAGGTACATGCAATGTTAAGTAGACATCATATGCTTAATTAATAAATATTGAAATTACTAAAATAAAATTAGAGCAGTTTTGTATAATTTTTTATTTAAAATTGAATTTAACTTTGGATTTGTCGTATTAAAAATAAATCTTGACTTATTAGTTACATTATGAAGCTCTTTAAATTAGTATATCCGCGCTTGCTGTTGTATTAAGGATTTGAGAATTTTTATTCATTTTTTTTTTTAAATCGGCAAAAAAAAAGTAAGGAAAATGATAAATTTACTGGTTTTCAAGCAAATAAAAAAATAAGTCTTATATGTTTTGCATTCAAAAATTATTACTTCGAAGTGGCACCAAACGGTTTATTGTATGCTTGAACCTGCATATATGTATAGTGAAATATCTAGAATTAATTTAAAGTTAATTTATTTTAAAAATTAAGTCGCACACATAATTTATACAAAAATGACAAAGCATTATGTTATATTCAATTTATATAATTTTTAATTGCATGCTTTCCGTATATGTATTTCCCATAAAGGAAAAAATCTCTTCCTAAGTTAAATAACATTTATGTATTATGGTGAATTTTGCATGCTTAAAGTGTATATGAACATGTATAGTTTTAAATTCCATTTATGCAAGTGGAACCATTGCATACCAAAAAAAAATTTTCACTGCATCTACTTCAGTACTTGTAGTTTGAAATTTTGTTTTAAAGTCTCACCTGGGCTCCGTGGCAATTCAAAATCACCCAACAGGACCTGCACATCCGTACGCACACATTGTCAAAAGCATATGGCAACATTTACATTGTATGTAACATATTTTCCCTTTAGCAATTTTGTTGTTGCACACGCAATTTTGCATCATTTTCGAATTGTATACACACAGACGTACACCTGGCTCTGATTTCATATGTCGACACAAATCATAGATAACAAAACACTGTGTAGACCCAAAAATGCACATGTGCGTGTATTGGGGCGAACCTATTTGGTACTTTCAAAACAGGGTTACTCTTTTCAGGTTTCTTGAATTTCCTTTTCCGATCACATCTTTGGTTGTCGTAAAGTAAAAACTTTTTTTATGAAACATAAGCAAGGACAAGGATCTGCGTAAGTATTTTAAATTTTGTATATTGTTTTATTATTTGGTTAAAATAATGCCAAGAAATAATAATGAAAATAGTCTATCTGCAAATATCCAGACTCATATACCAGCGCTGTATGATTTCTGTTGTTTTCAGCTCAAAAACAAACTTATCTATTGCGCAAATATTTCGGATACCAAAAATAAATAAGTCAAAAGCTTTGATGCATACAAAATGTAAAATCGAGAAGCCAACCATATTGAATGGCAGGGAATATGGAAACAGTATGAGCTTTGGTTATGTAACCACCATTATGAAATTTATGCTAATTTTGAAAATAGCAAATATTTACTTTTTTTGCCCTCACCACAGATAGAGCATCCCACAGCGTAAAATCAAAATGTAATGCAAACGTAACCGCTGGTTCATCAACGACCCAGCTTACTGATATAATGCGAGAGCAAACTAACAATATCGAGAGCAAAAGAAAAATTAACCGAGGCCTAAATACTCTTTTCTATGCGGTCTACTTAGTACGACTTATAGTAGGCATTTGCGAATTTCAATCATCTATGAATTTCGTAGGAGATGAACAAAATCATATTTTTTGGTGAGCTGCATAAACTTTTTAACTGTGACGAAAGCTTTTGGAGTTCGTTTGCATAAAAATGTAAGGAAATTAGAAAAATACCAACCGAAGACGACAGTAGCTAACGAAACGCTTGAAAAGCATATACTGTCATAGTTAACGAATCATGTATCTAACCATATTAACAATCGATGTTCCAAAACAGCGAAATGGAATAAAACACGTTTCGTTGTCAAAGTTATTTAAAAGAATGGAAATAGGCATCTGTTTTTTTTTTTTCTCGAAAAAACCCGCCATGTTGAGGCTAAAGCACGTAGGCCGTAAAGCGTCCCTTTAGGCGTTTCTGCTGCGCCAACGCATTCTCCATTTTGTGATACCAAAGGTAGCTAGTTAGCTTACTAGCTGCTCTCCCAGCTCTATCTCTCTTCTATCCCTTCACCGCATTCATCAACCGCATTAAAAATCTTACTCACTGCTGCTCTTTTTCCATACGAACCACATGTCTGAGCTAGCGGAGCCGCTGGATGTCTATTCCAATGTCGCCGCAGAAGTCATACAGTTTGTCGTTCCACCGAATGCGGTATTCGTCACCAAAGAGTAAAGGGCCCAAGAACTGAAGAAGTACTTTCCTGCTGCAGGTATATTTGCAACAGACAGGGTCATCAACTAGGCTTCAGCGCCTTTAAACAAAACGGCTAGGATGAGTCTTTGCATGGTGAGTGTGATCTCTACTTCTCAATTGCCTACTAAGACCAAAGTAGCATCGATTGATAAGAGTAATTCTCAGCTTGATCTCTATGCCGGTGCTGCAAAGGTATCATTTACTATAAGGCCCAACCTCTTAAATGTACTGCATCCTTCCGCAAGACTCTCTCCATCACACAGTTAAAGAGGTTGCAGTATGCAGCATTGCCTTGTTCGAAATTTAGAACGGCATCAAATCATGTGTTTTGAGAAATAATTTGAAAAAAAAAAATCTTTTTACAATCATACATTATCGTTTATTCACCATTAGGCTTGAAATATAAAAGACAGCCCTCGTAAATGACAAAAACGATTACTTAAAAGACGAAAACAACACTGAAAACGACTCCCATAAATATGCTACACTTTTTGAGCTCTGTTCGCTTTTATATGTGACATACTAAGACACCAATTGGACATACCTTGGCAGACTTGGATTACAGAGTATAAAACTAACATTGCACCAATGCTGATTGTTGCCGTAGCCTTTTGGTCAATATGTATGCAGTGGGTACACCTGCCACCAAATTTACAATAAACTACGCTTCCAGGCATTTACGTGTGAAGTGTAAACGACAAGAAAAAATGTTGCCAAAGAAGAAACGAAAAAAAAAGGCATTCTGCCATAAACGTTACAGTAATTTGTAGGGCAATATATATAAAAAAAGAAGCAGAAGAGCAGAGCAAAAGTAGTGCATAAAAATACCCGCACAACAACAATTGAGCGGAAAGTTGGTTGTTTGGTATTTTCTAAGTCACTTGCCGAACCGGCCGCAAACTGATTTAATCAATGCAAATGATGGGACAGCTTTGGGGTTCGGCTTTACCAGGTTTCCAGCTCTGTTTTGACCAAAGCGTGCCGTGCTCTTACATTAAATTTTAATAGCATTTTTCTCTCAATTCGGTGTTGTTTGGGTCTGAAATAGAAATCTCCATTGCGAATACGTGCGTTGGTGTGTAAATGATAAATTAGGGCAGGCATAGGACCCCATCCAATACCACCACTAACAGCCCATTTGTTGTCATTGTCCTTTTTGCTTTGTACTGTGGTTTCACTTTTTTCGTTTTTTTTTCGACTTATTTTCTATACTATTTTCACTTTCACACGTTCATTTGCTATTTAAGAAAATTATCCATGCCTGCAGTCAGCAGCATTTTAAAACTGTCTGTAACTGTTGAAAAGGCAAGGCATAAATTGTTGTCCTGACTTTGTGCTTTGTCTTTGCTTTTATCCTTTGCCTTTTCTGTATCTACTTCCACATTAAGTTGTGTCAACTGCATTTATTATTCGGATACAAATCTTTATTCGAAACATAATTTCAACCACTTCAAGAGTGCACCATTTTTGCTTTCACAAATTAAATTTTGAGGTTTTCAAAGGTACTCTATCTTAATACTGGGTGCTTCTGATTAAAGTTTTTTTTTTTTTGAGGCTTAAACATGGGGGATTATTTATTCTCTGATGCTTGTACTTCTTAGAAATCTTTGTGCACAATCATGCCGGGGATTGATATCTCTAAAAATGTAAAAGATTTTTAAAGTTTTAGCCTTTATACCGATATCGGCGACTCTTTTCCGAAACATTTTTACAAATAGATTTGCATTGGGGTATAAAGTTTGTGATGTCTTAAACCGTTCCTTTCTAGGCAAGCTTGCTTACCCATGTGCCCATAGTGCGTGCATAAAAATATTATATAATGGGAGGTAATATCCTGCACCCATATTTCCCAAATGTAGACGAATTCAAGGGCATGGTTAAACGAGGTAGCGGGATAGAAATGTTGTGTGAAAATGTCATCGTTACCTTGTTTATAAGACCCACATAAATCCACAAACCAAATTTGATGTCTCTAATTTGTTTATTAAATATAATGAAAAAATTTCTGCCTACATCTTTTGAAGTTTTAATGCAGACGTAATTCTTTTGGAGCTGGTGGCTTTTATAGTGTGGGCGTATGCCGCGAACTAATCTTCACATGCGCACAAAAAATTCGCATTTGTTGGTGAAATTTTGCGTCCTTAAATTATATGGAACAATCAACAATCGCTGTTACGATAAGTTTTTTGTAACCTATGGTCTTTTAACTCTTTTTTTTTTTGCCTATTTGCGCTAGGTGTGCTCTTCACCTTATGTTTGAGGGATATAAAAAAGGCCAATATCTTGGCTAAACTTAAGTGCCCCTAACTTATCAACTATAAGCTATTTTTCTAGCCCTGTACTTTATAGTACAAACGCCATATCAAGTTTGTCCAAGCCGAAATTGTGTTAGTTTCCAAAGTATGATCAGGGTGGCTAGAGAAGTTGATAAAGCCATGACCGTCCGTCTATCTGTCCATCTGTCTCTCCCTATGAACGCCTAGATCTCAGAGATTAGTTTTTTAGAGTTCCCAAGTTCTGAAACAAATTAAATCGGCTGACTATATTATATAACCCCCATTTGACCGATCGGTAAAAGAAAAACGTTTTTGGTGCAAAATTTGGCAATCAAATGTCTCTTGGAGTTTTTAAGCGATATACCTGATACCAAAATAAAGATGGCGTACGTTAAAGTCGGGCGCAGACGACTTTGGGATACCCTGTACCACCACATTGCTTAAAACCTCCAAAAGATATTTATTCTGCAAATTTGGTTACGATATTTTCATAAAAAAAAAGAAATCAGTCGAATTTTGCACCAAAAAATTTTTTTGACCGATCGGTCCTATGGGGACTATATGATATAGTCAACCGATTTTGATCAAATTTAGTACACTGATTGGGAACTATAAAAATCTCCCGACAGCCAAATTTGGTTCCGATATCTTCAAAACCAAACGAAACACAACGAATTTTGTAAAAAAAAGCGTTTTTTTGACCGATTGTTCCTATGGGAGCTATATGATATAGCCAACCGATTTGATCAAACTTGGTGCAGTGCTTGGGTACTCTAAAATACTTCTTAATGCCAAATTTGCTAACAATATCTTTACAAACAAAAGAAACGCAACGAATTTTTTAGAAAAAACGATTTTTTGACCGATTGGTCCTATGGGAGCTATATGATATAGTCAACCGATTTTGATAAATTTTGCTACAGTGCTGGGGATCTCTTAAAAACTTCCGACTACCAGATTTGGTTATGATATCTTCATAAACAAACGAATTATCCATCTAAAACTTTTGCTTTTTTTCGAGGTCCTCTGAAACACCCCTATGGGAGCTATATTATATAATCCCGATATCAAAAAAATAAAATAAACTTGTCTCCTATGGATTAACAAGGGATCTTATCTGAAAGTTTGGTTGCTCTAGCTCTTACCATCTCTGAGATCTAGGCGTTCATACGGACAGACAGACAGACGGACATGGGTATATCGACTTCTCGAGTCACACTGATCATACTTTAGGTAACTTTGGGGGGTCTCCGACGACTCCTTCTGTACGTTACATACTTTTTCGGCTTGCACAAACACAATATACCCTTTGTACCATACGGTACAGGGTATAATAAAACAAATAGACTTGCCAACTATTGGAACATGTTTGCATACAATATATATTTTCAGTTCTTCATATTTCTCCATTGTGTTTACAGAAAGCGAAATCGTTGTTAATATTTAGTCAAATACATAAGTTCATATTTTTCATTAATATTAAATAATGATGATTTGCCAGGGCCATTGTAAAACTCATTTTTAGTCATACTCTTGAAGTTAATGCAGGCAAGCAATTTCTCAGCACATGTTGGTTTAGGCTTAAGGTTTTCAATAGGGTCAGCCTCTTGGACGATTTCCAAATTGTCATTACTTGATTTGGTTTTGCGGTCCATCGTTTCTTTTAGGACGTCCTCTTTCGGCACATATAAATCATGGAATTTAATATAATCATCTACTAATTCGAAACGATGAATTTCTGCGAGATAACCTTCCGACATGATTAGATACTGCTCAAAAGCATCAAAAGTCAAATTTAGGGCTTTAGAGCAATTCAAATGTGATCCATGTTTTGATTTTAAGACCTAATGGAGTATGCATTAAATAATGGTTGCTTTAGTTTTAACGTTGTGTCAGAGAAACATACCTGAGTTACTGATTTGATTAATGGACCGTCGACAATATTATGTGCGCATTGAAAGAGCTTCAACAAATCATTTAAATTCATTGTTTGACTACGCTTTGTGACTATGTCGACACAATCCGCAGTTAAGGATTCCACCAGCCACTTGTTTCCGATTTCTAGCAAATCTATCAATGTATTGTTGTCATATTGTTCAAGATCAGTTTTAGCATATGTATAAGCATAGAGGCGAAATTTTTCGAATGTTTCAATTTTTACATCGTTTAAGGTTATTACGGGCATTTCGGCTTCCTCGAAAGAACCCAAAAACATGCGCTCAAAAAATTCCGAAGCGCTGCCTAGAACTATTTTATGACAATCAAATGTTTTGGTGCCAATTTGAACACGACAATCGCTGTATGTGCTCTCTTCAGCTAATTTAGCGTACTTTTCTGCTAACCTAACAAAAGAAAAGGAAAAAACGCATAAATTAAATACAATATTTTAAAAAGGATCAGCTGATTTTGCTATATTTACCACTTGTCCATGTTGTGCAATACGAAATGTCTAAGTCCGAATCGAGACGACTGTTTGTTGTGCGCTTTTGGGAAATGTTCAAAAGTGGAAAGATTCGACTATTTGGGCGATGGTTTTTCAGCAGCTCTATATTAGATTAAGAAATATAATTAAACGTGTAGTTAATACAAAAAAAATGAAAAATTTGCAAAGTTTTATATTGTGGTGCATGTAAAAAAATGAGTGCCAAGTAAGCATGTTTGCAAAAAATGTGTTCGATTGTGTTACAATTTCTCAAGAGCTATTAGATTAAGAAATATAATTAATTTACAAAGTTGTATAGTATAATGCATGTAAAAAATTTAAAATTAGTATCAAGGAAGCTTGTCTGCGAAAATTGTGTTAGAAAAAAGAAGTCGCGCACTGGTTCAAAAAAATTATATCAAATTCGGTAGCAGCTTATTTGTTGTTTGCGGAAAGTAAAGATTTTTGGGTACACAAACATTTATTATTACACACAAAAATAGTAGTACAATATCGAAAATTATATTTCTCATCATTTTATATTACAGATGTACGACGCATAAGCTTACAAGCCAAATTGCATTACCAAAAATTTGTTTTTATCAACACGCTTATAACTAATACACACAAATCTTAAGAGTATATTTGTATTATGACAAATAGGTCTTGTAAACTTTTTACCTGCGTCCGTACAGACCTCTTAGACAAAATGCAACGCTAAGTATTTGATGTTCAATTATTTTAAGGGATTACCCTTTATGCGCGTATGTCCTTATAAATCACAAACTTAATAAAATGGTGCAAAGCGATTGACTATCAGACTAGCCGATTAATTGATATCGATTATAAGTGGAGTTGCCACCTATGCCCTTGGTGGACAATGCCTCACTTTAAGATATTTATTTACTGTATTATTTAATTTGTTTATTGTTCTGGCCCTGCAAAAGTGCTAGCACCTTATTCTGTTTTTACACGGTAGATAAGTACGTGTAAAAAAAGACATGAAGTACATCCTTAAGCTGCTGTGCAAATAAATTAGAAAGGGGAATTCCCTCACTAAATTTCATTTAAGAGCGTGTAAAAACAGAATTGGGTGTATAATGGAATTTGTGCTCCATATATGTACATACATATGTATAAATACTTCAAAATTATCCCTGATGCACAATACTTCAGTACATAAGCTTGAAGCACGCATGTTTTTTCATCGACCACAGTTCTGGTTCGCGGCATAAATCTTGTAAGCGAATTGACATTTACCCCATCACCATGTTAAGCCCCATCATAAGAGAAAATATTTATAAATAAATGTTTTTTTTTTTGCAAACCGAATCACCTGCAACTCCTACATAAACTTGTGGAGTGTCTGGCCCGATATATGTTCATATTTAATTGCCTTAAAAACATTCCTGAGCTTTTTGACATTTTATTAAACACTTCTTGAAAGCATATTTTAACAAAGTTTACGTATATTCAAAATGTAGGCGTAATATTTCAAGTAAAATTAAAAGTGTTGTTTAATTCAGCAGTTTCGAGCTTAAACATTTGAAGCATTATTCAAAAGGATTTTTGTTAAAAATAAGAGCATAACGCTATACCAATACCAACATTATTATTGAAATTTAATAATACACTTATATAAGTTTGATAATTTTAGTTAGTTAAATAAAGAAATTCATATTTTTCACAACAAGAAAGCAAAGATGATTTGCCAGGTCCTTTGTAGAACTCATGTTTTGTCATCTCTTTGTAATTAATAAGTGAAAGCAAATTGTTAACATACATTAACTCTAGCTTTTTCTTTTTCAGGTTTGCTTCGTCAAGCTCATCTTCGTTGTCCATTTGATCAGATTGATCAATACTAATGGTTTCACCATCTCCATTCTCATTTTCTGTGGCAGTTTCTTTAAATTTTTTTTTCTCTTTTTCATTAGTTTCTTCACCAGTGTTGCACTCATTTTTGTTGTTACAATTTTGAGTGTCTGCTTCATCTTCGCTGTCCGTTTGGTCAGTTTGATCAATACTAATTGATTCACCATCTTCGCTCTCATTTTCTCTGTCAGTCTCTTCATTAGTTTCTTTTTCAGTGTTGCACTCATTTATGTTGTTACAATTTTGCGTGCCTGCGTCTCCTTTTTTACAAAGTTCATTGATATCCACATAATCTTGAATCATTTCAAAGCGTTGAACTTCTGTTAGGTGACCTTTGCACATTTTTAAGTATTGTTCAAAAACATCGGAGCTTAATTCAAGAGCTTTCATGCAATTTAAATGTTCTTGATGTTTGCTTTTGAGAACCTAAAAAAAATATCAAAATTAGCTATTTCTTTATTTATACATGCAATAAAAACCTTGCTTACCTGGCTGATAGTTTCAATCAAAGTATTGTTGATAATATTATATGCACATTGATAAAGCTTCAGCAAATCATCTATTATCATGGATGCACAACGTTGCACTTGTATTTCAACACAATCCGTAGCTAAGGATTTCACCAGCCACTTGTTCCCGATTTCTAGCAAATCAATCAATGTATTGTTGTCATATTGTTCAAGATCAGTTTTGGCATATGTATAAGCATAGAGGCGAAATTTTTCGAACGTTTCAATTTTCACATCGTTTAAGGTTATTACGGGCATTTCGGCTTCCTTGAAAGAACCCAAAAACATGCGCTCAAAAAATTCCGAAGCGCTGCCCAGAACTATTTTATGACATTCAAATGTTTTGGTGCCAATAATAATCTTGCAATCGCTGTAGCTGCTTTCTACAGTCAACGTTCTTAGAGCGTTTGACAACCTATAGATGAATAGTTAATAAAAATATATTGGTTTTATAATTTGCAAATATTTACCACTTATCCATGCTGTTTACAAACTCGACTTCTAACTTAGCCAATCAAATTTAAGGAATGCTTTTAGGAAATGTGTTTAAAGGCACTTGAGTTGCTTACAGGCCAGAATACTGAAACGCATATCAAAATAGAGCATTTTAATATTTGTTCCTCTATACAAATTCTACTAACCTGCTCATTATTTGAATTTTTGGGAAAAATATATATATAATATAATATATATAAAATTATATAATATTAAAAAGTGATTGTTTTTGGCAGAGTATATGGTGTTAATAATACTATATTAAGTAACATTAAATAAAGCGTTCATACATACAATGTACAGATTTATCTCAAATCAACCTTAAATGCTATTAAGCTATAAACTGTATGCATGCAAATACATATACATAAATACTTATATACGTAAACACATTCATGTGTACATATATGCATATGGACCTATGTACACAAAACTTCCAAATGTATATAAGTCGCTAAGGCAGAACACACATTGCCACAAAATGACGCCTGATTTCAAGCTAAGTTGATATTTAAAAGATGCTTGATCAGCCAATTTTTTGAAACGATTTGATACCAGCAATTTTCCCCAAGCAAATAAAATACGTGCGTACATACTGATATACATACATATGTATGTACATACATTTATGTATTTGACATTGTCTAGCTGCACATGCATACATTGAATGCTGAATCAAGGATTTAATTGTGCCTCACTTTACAACCACTTGAAGTACATAAACAAACATACTCACATTTTATTTTTTTTAACACTTTTTACATTTGTTGAAGTGAATGCCGCTGCTGCCGCTTTGTTTCGTGGGATGTCCCTTCTGCAACAATACAAGGCGCAAAATAAGTGATGGCCAATTTCCATTTTCGAAGTTAGTACCCAGCCGATATATTTCTATCGACTTAAAAAATGAAAGCGACTAACAATTTAATCGATTTTAATAATTTAAGCGACGAATATTCGTATCGCTGAAACGGCGATAAATTTGAAATGTCAGTAGGCAAGTTCGTACGTAATACAATATAAGTTCATTTGCTGCTACTTGTTGAACCCGAGCAAACTACAATTTTGTGCGTCTGACCATACTTTGTCTCTAAACTTTAAACGATGTTTTGTTATCGACATCGACGTCTTTAAACTTTAAACGATGTTTTGTTATCGACATCACGCAAACAGCTGACAGGAACTGACAGCTTGACTTATTCGCCAAAGTGGCAGCACGAAACAGAAAAAGAAGCGGCATAATGCAAAAATTGACAGTAGTAAACAATAAAACAATTCGTCGCGTTGCTTATTAATAAATAAAATAATTATTTTGGAAATATTTTGCACATGTATTTTGCTGAAATGGAAGCTATAGATTTTAATAATTTCTCACAAAGTGAGCGCTACGAGATCATTAAGAGATTTCTCATTAAAATGCAAAATGCCCAGTCCATGTCAAGCGCAACGAAGTTTTTTGATTACTATTTCAAGAAGTACTACAAAGTGCCACCTGAAGTGCTCAATGATATTGTGTATTGTCAACGTGCCTTGAAAACCACTCTGTCTCTGCATCAGGTAAATGCTCGTCATCAGCTAGGAGTATTTATGCAACAACTAATCGCCTTTATTACAGACTGTCGAAAAAGTATTTGCTGAGCAGATGGACGCTGTAAGTAAAACCCTAACCCGCGCATACATATCAGCTCCGAATACTTGGGATTATGTTATTTTCAGGATCCTACTACCAAGCTTGAGGATGAGATGTACTCGATTAATGCCGAATGTCAGTATTTATTGCTACTTCTGGAGGATGACATTAAAGACTTTTGCAAAGCCTTCATAGAGCAAAAAATGCAGCTCAACAAAGATCTAATCAAATCAATAGTAAACAATGCTATTGTGCCACTCATCTGTAACGATCAGTTGACAATTAAGCCGCTTAATGTTATAAAGCGCTTAACTGAGGAGCAGCTTCGTGAGAAGTATTTTACAATTGGCAACGAAACGGAACAACGAACACCTGCTGCCATTTCAGCGCCTAAAGAAACTGTGCCGCTTAATGTTTCAGAACCTGCAGCATCGGTAACTGAAATAAAAGAGAAGGCTGCTTCAGCACCAATCACAGTAACAACAAACAAACTTGATTCACTTTGTGATGTCCGCATTAGTCGACTCAATTTGCAAGCTGCGTTGAAACGCGCTCTGGATGACAATGACTCGGTTATACGTAAGCGTACAGAAGTTAACAAGGAAAATTATGTTTAGAAACATAGCAGAACACAGCAGCAAATAGTTTTAAAACCATACAGCAGCAGCCATTAAAACAATTTATTTGTGAAAAATAAATTAAATGCAAAATAAGTAGTACATAGACATAAAGTATAAAATAAGTACATATTTGTTTATTTGGTAAATGCGTCAAACTTTGCCGCACATTTTACTTTAACAGGACCTCTTGGGCTCTTATTATTTAAGGTGCCACCCATGCTAATGGCCATTAGTTGTGTGACCAGCTGGTCCGCGTCATCTTTATTTTTAACTTTTGATCCGGCATACTCGGAAAACTGGTTAAATAATTCAAATTTCGCCATGTCACATTTCTTGCCGTATAGCTCATACATTTTTATAGTTTTCTTCATGAGCGAAGCACGCATCTCAAAATCCTTGATCGTTTTGGAAAGTGCCACTAGTGCTATGTGACACTGACTGTGCTCCAAATAGTAGCCATCCGTTTGGCAGCTGCTGACTATGGCTATGATGACATCTGCTAATGGCTCCTTTAAAGCAGCGGCCAGCTTGTGTACGTCTTCTTTGCTGAACACGGCACCCGCAAGAGGCGTCAACACGATTTGATCCCGCTTTACCAAATGCGGCACCAGCTGACAGTACTTACTCACGGCCAACAAGCTGGCCTGCTTAAATGAAAGGCGTAGGCTATTATTAAGCACTGTTGGTTGATGTTTTGGTGCCTGCGTAAAGGCGTAGGTACTTATGATTAAATTGTATTTTTTTTGAAAATTTACTGTCCAGCTTTTTTCTTTTTTTTGTGCCTTTGCCGCTTTTGCTTCTTTGCTGAATTCAAAGATAACTTGGTTTGAAAATAGACGACTAGTAGTCGGATGCTCAAAACTTGGTTCGTTTACAAAATCCGGGCAAATTTCAACAAAGGATGCCTTCAGTTTCTGATAGTCAAAAATGAACTTTGCCACCGAAGTGCCGGCCATGTTGATGTGTACAGTATGTATGTATGTATCTAAAAAATTATTATCATTATTATGTAATTTAAAGGAAATTGGGAATAAAAAAAAATCCGTGGCAGGATGGTTTAATATAAAACGAGTCAAATGAATTGATGCCAAATTTATTTCGGGGAATTCCAATTTTACGTTTCGTACGTATGTACATACGGTATGGATGCTACGAAATGAACATACGTACATACATACATATGTACACATGTGTTGTGTATGCACACCCAGTCTCTTTTTATGATAAACCATTAACTACATACGCAGGAAAAGAATAGTTTCTGCCGCTTAAAAAAACAATGTAATATGTAGAATGTTTTAACTTTAGTAACATTAAAACTTTTTAAAAAACAATAACTTTATAAATCGGTTTAAATGTTTATTACTGCATATCATTTAGTGCACTTTTGTGTAATTTGTAAACAAAAATTTAGCTTTGAGTGTGTTTTGTGCATATAAACGTTTGTATATACATATTTCTGTACTATGCATCTACATACTAATGTACATACGTACGTAAGTATAAAACTTACATTTTCTTTAAACCTCCTTATCGGTCGAGAGTCGCGAATTGACTGTTTCGTAGAACGTTGGACAAAGTACTTATGATGTACATAAGTACATTTTGCAAGCGTTGCTCTTTATTACATACATATGTATATACTGACATACATTCAAGCATAAGTATATATAAGTATGAGTGAGTTTTTTTTCAACGACAAGGAGTTTGAAAACAAAGAAACGAAAAACGAACACGCTTGTTAAAGTATTCGCTGGTTTTGATCTATGGTGGTTTATATTTGAGTGCGTGCTCTAAACTTCGTTTCTGTCGTCAATGTTTGTAGATTTTTAGATTTTGAGTATTTATGTCTATGCTCATGTCTAAAATGCTGTATCGAATTAAATTTATTAAGTGTTTTTTTCTAACAGAATTCCTTATTTGGCAACAAAGTCCGAATAATTTTTGTGCGTAAAAAAGTGACTTTATTTTTAGTTTTGTTAAGTTTTTATCTGTAAAAATTAAAATTTTTAATCATACACCTGAAATGTTATTCTACAATATGCATAAAAAAATTTTAATTTAAAGTTGAAAATTTTTGGTGTCAGAATAATTTGTGTGTCCACTGTATCTACAAGCATATGCTTGCTTAGTGGACAAAAGCGGACACGCGCGACCTTCGATCCATTGTTTACCCACTCCCTTCCTCCCCATGATTTAGTACATGCACACACACAAATACAACTCAAATTGAAACACCAAGATCCAAACCCAAACCATTTTTGACACTACGAGTTCTTACTATGAAATAACATTTTAATTATGTATACATATTTGCTTTTAAATTTTTGCCGTAACATTATAATAATTTGAGTTTGGTTTTTATTTAGCACTATAACTAGGGGACCACCCATAAACTACGTAAGGCTGATTTTCGTCAAAATAGATCTCAGAGATGGTAAGAGCTAGAGCGACGAAATTTTCAGATTAGATGCGTAATTATGTCAGGGGAGACAAGTTTATTTTACTTTTTCGATATCGGGCTTATATTATATAGCTCCCATAGAGGTGTTTCAGAGGACCTCGAAAAAAAAACAAAAGTTTTAGATGGATAATTCGTTTGTTTATGAAGATATCATAACCAAATTTGGCACTCGGAAGTTTTTTATAGTGCCAGGCACAGTGTGCCAAATTAGATAAAAAAATCAGTTGACTATATCATATAGCTGCCATGGGGCATATCGGTCAAAAAACCGTTTTTTGCACAAAATTCGTTGTGTTTCGTTTGTTTATAAAGATATCGTAACCAAATTCGACAATTGGAAGCACTGTACAAAATTTGGTTTTCTTGGTTCAAAATTCGTCTGTTTTTGGTTATTTTTGAAGGTATCGTAACCCAATTTGGCAATCAAATGTCTTTTGGTGTTCTTAAGCAAAATACCGGATTTTATTGCAAGCAGTGGTACAGGGTATCCCAAAGTCGTCCGCGCCCGACTTTAACGTACGCCATCTTTTTTTTAATATTTTTAACGCAGTAGCTTGGACATAAATAAAAATTAAAAAACTGTTTTTCTTTTGTATTTAATGCATTACGAATTATGTAGTTTTTAGGAGCTAAAATCAATAATCATTTTTTTATGCATTTCCATTAAATATTTTCGAGTAATAAATAAAAAAAAAATTAATTAATTTGGCTCCAATATTAATAGGGTCATGGAGTGAACCTTGAAAATTAAGATTTTTAAACGCTAATTTTGTGTTAAAGAATAGGAAAATATCATTAATTTGTTTTTTCTTAGGAAGCATTTTTGGGATATTTTGGAAAAACTAGTTTTTGGGTTGTTTTTTTTTTGGTTATTCGTGAATATCTCGTGAACAAAATCTTTAACCGACATAAGAGCCTAACAGATCGCGAGGTGATCTACGTGATATACGATATGTGCAGACTAAATACAACTTTCAGATTTTTCGTACAATCATACTTTTGGTCCAAAAAAATGTTACACTCAAAGTTTTTACATCTGTACGAATTAGCTTCCAGCAGTTATCACCCATCATGCCAAGAACTTCTCAAACTTTGGGTATAAAAATGAAAAATTTAGATGATTTGAAATTTTTTCCTAAGTAAGATATTGACCAAACCTAATTGCTATTAAACTATGCGATTTAAAAGAAGCATCCTTATCTTGTGTATAAGATAAGGGTTCAAATCACTTTGTCAAATACTAGCGGGTGGGCGGACCCTCATAAAATTGTTCAAACCAGCATGCTTATGTACTTGTATTTATTACATAATGTGTGACCAGTAAGTAATCTTAAAAAAGAAAGAGCAACCACCGGTTAATAACCAACCACATGAATGAGCTAAGTTAGTCGATTCAAGTTTTGGTCGCCCACGCACTAGAAACCTTATATACATACATAAAAATGTTTCTTATCACAATCGGCTCTGTACACTTAGAGCTATGTATAGTTTCGTTGAGAGCATCGTTCCGGTTACGCTCATTTGTCGATAATGCATCTGAATTTTAACAGCTTCTAGGCAGATCTTGCTTTAGTACTAAAGATTTAGTCGTGATCAGAACACTCAGACGGGCAGCTTGGAGTAAAAGTTAACACGTATGAATAAGATCAACTTGCTTTGGTAAAGGGGTCATGTGATTCCAAATCCAGAAACTTTTTCTGAAATCGTTTTCGAGTTGTCAGATTACTTCGGGATTTTGAATAGATCGTCCGATCGATATAAGGGAAGTAGTCCGGTTGTGGGCATAGTTGGCTATTTCAGCCATTACTTTTGACCAAGTCAATATTTTGCAGACATATGCAAATCAATGGAAAGCTACAGATATTAGCTAACTATTAATTGACTTGATTCCATGAAAAAGAAACAATTTATTAAACTTTTCATAGAGTGGTCAATTTTTACGAAAAAAAAAAAATTTAACCTGTTGTGGGCACTTCTGGAAAGTGCCCTTAAAATAGAAAAATATGGAGTAAAAGAGAGCAATAATAATGAAATAAAATTTTTTGACGAAAGTTTGCGTCACGTAGTTTATGGATGATCCCAATTAGGTGCAACTAGTTTTGCAGAGGCTGAATGAAAAATAAATTACTCTTTTTCGAAATAAAATAAAGTGTTTTTTATAAAACAGGTATCATAAGAGAAATTAAATTTATTTTGAATATTTTTAAGTCAGCCATTGTCCATTTTTCTGTAAAATTATATAAATGTGTTTTTGCTATTTTTAAGTATGTATATATTATAGCCTATTCACACTGGGGCACATCTAACATCTTTTGTCGAAGATGTTGTACATATATGAATTTCCCCATCATTCCAACATCGTGTGAAAATGTTGCTATCTTATTGCGTTCCAATGAGAATTTATACGATAATTTTTCTGTGTATCTCTAAATTTTTGTCATTCGGGACGAAAATATAAACAATGTCAACGAAAAAGACTGGTAATTTTGAATTCGAAACAAGTTATGGCTAACTAAACCATAAAAAGGTGAGTCGGAGCTTTTAGTTTGATGAGGGAAAAAAGTAGAAACCAATTTTATAGATTTATTTTTATTTTTATTAATTACATTTTAATAAACAAAGGCAAATTGTGGCTCATTAAAAGATCAGCATATTGTTTCTTGACATGTACATATGCATACATATTTTATATCATGAATTTATTAATATTTTTAAGCCAGTGGCTTTAAGGCATTGGTGACGTCCAATGCACATTGGGCCAGAAAGCCAAATTTTTGGCATAAATTCGAAAAATAAAGTTACAGACATGAAATTTTGTGTAGTTGTTTGTAATGACATATATAAGAACTGAGATAAATTTCCGACCGATCCGGCCACGCCCACTCCCACCGCCCATATAAGGTGAATTTTTGCTGGGTGTGATTTTTTTACTAAAGCACTATTTCTGACGCGATTTATAAATTTATATTTATAATTTAGTTTTATTTATGCCGATTTATATTCAAGTTTAAAAATTATTTGAAAAATTCGAATAAAGCAAGGTGCAATCAATTTTTAACAGTCGATTTCCACATATATTTCAGACGAAAAGAGATTTTCACTTTCGGCTTCAGAATGATCAGTGCCATCATATATGGAAGTGTTACAATTATCAGTGTCACTATGATTACCCGTAAAATTATTATTATTATTTAGGATATAATTATCACAATTATTTTTAAAATTTTGCAGTTCTGAAAGGTCAATCTCAGCTGCCGGTAATGGTATTTTTTTGCTTTGAGCAAATTTATTATTTATCGGTTACCATAATTTCCAAAGGCCTACATTTGGCTTCTCGAATTCTATTGTAACTAGGATAAATATCGGAAGATCGGCTTTTATGAAGCTCCTAAATGTTGCAATATCGGCTTTTTCCAAAGGAGTTTTCGAGCAAAAACGCCAAAGCCTCATTGGGCGTGAAGGGTGCTCGCTCCAAAAAAAAAGTTTTTTCTTACTCGATTTGGGCCATTTGAAGCAAGCAAAGTATTTTTCAATATTAAAGCCGTGTCTTTTTCATTTAATTTTTTGACCGAAACTGCAGCAGCGTGCACAAGAGTTGTGGCGTTGTTTATCTGCTAAATCGGATGCTAACTTTCTCTTTAAACGTGGTTCAGCATATTCCATCGGTGGACGTCCTACTGTGTTTGAAAATGACCTTATAGGCTTGGTTGAAGATGTGGAACCTTAGCTATCGAATAAAAATATAATTTTTGACGACAGCCACTTGGAATGTTTTCCTTAAGTACTCGAATTTCTGCCGCATTTTGGCAAATTTCTTTGGATATAAATAGCACAATTTTTTATTTTTGCATTAATTTCATATTTTTTCTCTGCTGTAGTCTTGAAGTTGATGAAATATTCAGCACGAAACATCGGATGCCTTTCGAATATTGTCATTCCAGATATTAAGCAGCGTTGCATATCAGAAATTAACCCTAGCTTCAAAATGGCAATACCCGAAAAGCCGCAAAAAGCCGCAAAAAGCATAAAAAGGGTAAATTAGTATATATTTTGTACTTTTATGTTACATTAATACTTTTTTGCAGAAGCTTGCAGAAAGTTATTTTTTATTCCATAATAGACGGGCAAGTTAGTTAAGTTTTCTCTAATTAAGGGCAACACAAAACCATACACATATAAAACAAATTAACAAATATAAGGAAAAACCTTTTTAACATAAACATTCTACATACCCGTACCTCTATTTATCATTATAAATATTATCTATATATTTAAAATTAATAAAGATACAAGCTCGCAAATTTAACAATAAATTTCGCGCCCTTTTTACTGTAACGCGCAGCTGTTCGAACATGTAACTTTGAAGGGCTGCCAAAGCTTCAGGGTTGCAATAAAATCAATAATATTTTTTAATTTTTTGTAACTAGGGTATTGATTATAAAATGGCAATGTTAAAAAAAGAAATTGTTTCTATGAATATTTTGAATTTATGCCAAAAAATCGGCTTTCTGGCCCAATGTGCAATGTACTCGAAGTACTGTAGCACAACAACAACAAACATACAAACAGCTCGTCTTCCTTACTAACACTTCCAATTAATTAATGTTATTAACATAAATTCATAAAACCTTTCCTTAATAGTTGATGTTGTAAATCAACTCATAAAAAGATAAATAAATTTTCATAATTTGCTTATTTCGCCTATCAGCCTGTCAATATGGCAGCAGGATGTTAGATGTTGTCAGTGCGAACACCTTTTTTCACATCTGCAAAAATCCCATGCGTTTCGCTAAGATGTGCTCAGTGTGAAGAGAATATTAAGGGCATAGGTGGCAACTCTACTTTTATAATCGATATCAATTAATCGGCTAGTCTGATAGTCAATCGCTTTGCACCATTTTATTAAGTTTGTGATTTATAAGGACATAGGCGCATAAAGGGTAATCCCACAAAATAATTGAACATCAGATACTTTGCATTGCATTATGTCTAAGAGGTCTGTATGAACGCAGGTATAAAGTTTACAAGACCTTTTTGTCATAATACAAATATACTCTTAAGATTTGTGTGTATTAGTTATAAGCGTGTTGATAAAAACAAATTTTTGGTAATGCAATTTGGCTTGTAAGCTTATGCGTCGTACATCTGTAATATAAAATTATGAGAAATATAATTTTCGATATTGTACTACTATTTTTGTGTGTAATAATAAATGTTTGTGTACCCAAAAATCTTTACTTTCCGCAAACAACAAATAAGCTGCTACCGAATTTGATATAATTTTTTTGAACCAGTGCTGGACTTCTTTTTTCTAACACAATTTTCGCAGACAAGCTTCCTTGATATTAATTTTTTTTACATGCATTATACTATACAACTTTGTAAATTAATTATATTTCTTAATCTAATAGCTCTTGAGAAATTGTAACACAATCGAACACACTTTTTGCAAACATGCTTACTTGGCACTCATTTTTTTACATGCACCTAATATAAAACTTGGCGAATTTTAAATTTATTTTTGTATTAACTACACGTTTAAATATATTAATCTAATATAGAGCTGCTGAAAAACCAATAGCGCACAACAAACAGTCGTCCCGATTCGGATTTAGACAATCCGAATTGCACAACATGGACAAGTGGTAAATATAGCAAAATCAGCTGATCCTTTTTAAAATATTGTATTTAATTTATGCGTTTTTTCCTTTTCTTTTGTTAGGTTGTTAGAAAAGTACGCTAAATTAGCTGAAGAGAGCACATACAGCGATTGTCGTGTTCTAATTGGCACCAAAACATTTGATTGTCATAAAATAGTTCTAGGCAGCGCTTCGGAATTTTTTGAGCGCATGTTTTTGGGTTCTTTCAAGGAAGCCGAAATGCCCGTAATAACCTTAAACGATGTGAAAATTGAAACGTTCGAAAAATTTCGCCTCTATGCTTATACATATGCCAAAACTGATCTTGAAAAATATGACAACAGTACATTATTAGATCTGTTAGAAATCGGAAACAAGTGGCTGGTGGAATCCTTAACTGCGGATTGTGTCGACATAGTCACAAAGCGTAGTCAAACAATGAATTTAAATGATTTGTTGAAGCTCTTTCAATGCGCACATAATATTGTTGACGATCCATTAATCAAATCAGTAACTCAGGTATGTTTCTCTGACACAACGTTAAAACTAAAGCAACCATTATTTAATGCATACTCCATTAGGTCTTAAAATCAAAACATGGATCACATTTGAATTGCTCTAAAGCCCTAAATTTGACTTTTGATGCTTTTGAGCAATATGTAATCATGTCGGAAGGTTATCTCGCAGAAATTCATCGTTTCGAATTAGTAGATGATTATATTAAATTCCATGATTTATATGTGCCGAAAGAGGACGTCCTAAAAGAAACGATGGACCGCAAAACCAAATCAAGTAATGACAATTTGGAAATCGCCCAAGATGCTGACCCTATTGAAAACCTTAAGCCTAAACCAACATGTGCTGAGAAATTGCTTGCCTGCATTAACTTCAAGAGTATGACTAAAAATGAGTTTTACAATGGCCCTGGCAAATCATCATTATTTAATATTAATGAAAAATATGAACTTATGTATTTGACTAAATATTAACAACGATTTCGCTTTCTGTAAACACAATGGAGAAATATGAAGAACTGAAAATATATATTGTATGCAAACATGTTCCAATAGTTGGCAAGTCTATTTCTTTTATTATTTTGGTATCAGGTATATCGCTTAAAAACTCCAAGAGACATTTGATTGCCAAATTTTGCACCAAAAACGTTTTTCTTTCACCGATCGGTCAAATGGGGGTTATATAATATAGTCAGCCGATCTAATTTGTTACAGAACTTGGGAACTTTAAAAAACTAATCTCTGAGATCAAGGCGTTCATACGGTGAGACAGATAGACGGACGGTCATGGCTATATCAACTTCTCTAGCCACCCTGATCATACTTTAGGAAACTAACACATTTTCGGCTTGGACAAACTTGATATGGCGTTTGTACTATAAAGTACAGGGCTAGAAAAATAGCTTATAGTTGATAAGTCAGGGGCACTTTAGTTTAGCCAAGATATTGGCCTTTTTTATATCCCTCAAACATAAGGTGAAGAGCACACCTAGCGCAAATGGGCAAAAAAAAAAAAGAGTTAAAAGACCATAGGTTACAAAAAACTTATCGTAACAGCGATTGTTGATTGTTCCATATAATTTAAGGACGCAAAATTTCACCAACAAATTGTGCGCATGTGAAGATTAGTTCGCGGCATACGCCCACACTATAAAAGCCACCAGTTCCAAAAGTATTACGTCTACATAAAAACTTCAAAATATGTAGGCAGACATCTTTTCATTATATTTAATAAACAAACTAGAGACATCAAATTTGGTTTGTGGATTTATGTGGGTCTTATAAACAAGGTAACGATGACATTTTCACACAACATTTCTATCCCGCTACCTCGTTTAACCATGCCCCTGAATTCGTCTACATTTGGGAAATATGGGTGCAGGATATTACCTCCGATTATATCATATTTTTATGCACTGCTCTTTGGGCACATGGGTAAGCAAGCTTGCCTAAAAATCTAATTTCACGCTATTTAAAATCTTACCACAAAATTAAACATTTTTTAGAAATACTCGGTTTTGAAATAGCACGGTCTAAAAAACAAAAAATTTGTTATACATTTTCAAGCGATTTGGACCGTTTAAAAAACTCTATTTGATTGAAATTTTAAGGAGAAATATTTTTATTAACCTAATCTTTTAGAAATTTAGTTAGGGAATTCCCGTTTCTAATTTCTTGTTACAGCAATTTAAGGGCTCACTTTATTTATTTACTAGCCTGCACAGTATGATACTTAGCTTTGCTTGAACAATTATTATTTGTTCGTGCTGCGGTGAACGAATCCGTGGTGCTCCTAATTTCACCAAAACTAACTTTTTTAAATATTCTTTGATATATTAAGGATATATTTGTTTCCAAAAAACGAAAACGTACAAAATTTATTCGTTTTTGTTTTTTTTTTCTGCTTGTCCTTTGCGACGTACTAACCTTAATGCAAAGCGAAATTTACTAATCGAAGTGTTTTCTCTTTTTGCCTTAGTTATCTGAAAAATGATCTGAAAAATTATGTCTGTCCGTTTCGTCTAATTCTGCAAGACTACCTCCTGATGTACTTGATTTCAAAATTGGTTGGAAATTTGGAAGTTATTTGCGAAACAGTTGGAGTCAACGAAGTATACTGTGCGTATGAAAGTGCTTAGCACCACTCTTTGGAGAGTAATGGCTTCTTACTGATTGACTCCGTTTGCCAAAAATATGCTGTTGCTTTCTTCAGCTTCTACAGAATTTTCTTGTATTTGCACAAAAACCAACTCATACCGTCTGTTAGATAGTCATACATTATAAACAAAGCGTTGCAATTAAGTGAATTCTATTAAGAGTAATCAAAGTAAGCATTGTTTTTGAAATGTGTATATATTTATATGTGCGCAGTTGTACACATATTATTCATTTACTTAAAGATCTGACAATCTGTAGTCGACAAACAGGTAAATATGGACTAAACTAAATAAACTAAAAGAGTTAACAAATTAGTATGAAAAAAGTAAAATAAACAATAAGATAATGTGAACTTTGATATTGCAAACATTTACGGAATTTCCATAAAAAAAAACATTTTAGTGCTTATGTATGTTTATTGTAATACAATTTTTCAAAAATACTAGATTGCAATTTTCTAAGTATGTGGACGACAATCCAACAAAAGCAGCTGGAATCATTAAGTGGGGTCATTAAAGTAACCGAATTTAAGCCGTCTGCTGGTAATGTCTTGTTTGATTAATTATAATTTGAATGAGCGCCTAGGAGCCCTTTCGGCGGCCTATTGCGGTGCCTTAATAGCCGTTGGGCGTGGTAGTGAACCTCGATTTCCATGAACTTCGCCAAGTTGAACAAAAATCTCGAACGCCATTAAATTCTGCGTTAAACTCGGGAAAACTGCAACTGGATGCCTACGGGGATGCCATGAGCTGCTCCACTGTCTTTTAGTGGCATAAGGTGTCCTATTGTTTTGAAAAGCACAGTATTATCGTGTTAAATTTGCTTAATAAATAAATATGTTATTAAATTAGACATAATTGCTATGAATTACGCAGCTGAAAACAAACCTTTCTGCTCGGCACTATAAAAGCTGCAGAACCATGAGCAGTAGAGAGCACAACCTTTAGGAACAGCTAACATGAAGTTACTCGCATTCTTGGGACTACTCTGCCTGAGCCAGATTGCCCTCAGCAACAGCAGTCAGTAACCGAATTATTTGTGCACAAGGCATAAGTATATCCTAACACTTGAGCTTTGTTTCAGAAATCATCAATTGCTACTGGGGCACTTGGGCCAACTATCGTCCTGGCGATGGCAAATTTGAGGCACCCAATGTTGATCCCACACTATGCACACATCTTAGTTACACTTTCTTCGGCATCAGCGATGCAGGCGCATTTAAGTCCTTAGATACTTGGCTAGATATGGACGATGGCTTGGGTAAGTGCTGTCCAATCTACAGTTGCGTGAAAAGCTAATTCTGGCGTTATTTTTGCTATCCACTTACAGGTTTCATTAAGAAGACCATTGCCTTAAAGTCGCAAAACCCCAACTTGAAGGTGCTGGCCGTTGTTGGTGGTTGGAATGAGGATCCACCCAAGTATTCTGCCATGGCTGCCGATCCCGCCAAGCGTGCCACATTCATTTCCTCAGCACTTAGCTTTATTCAACAACACGGTTTCGATGGTTTGGATCTGGATTGGGAGTACCCTGGTCTACGTGGTGGTACTCCTGCCGATAAGACCAACTTTGTCACACTTTTGCGTGAAATTAAGACAACGTAAGTGCTTACAAAAAATCATTTCGAGTAACTTTTACTAATCTTTGTAATAGCTTCGATAAGTATGGCTTAGAACTAAGTATTGCTGTGGGCGCTCCTGCAGCCACTGCCGATATCGCTTATGACATTCCCGCCATTTCCAAGTATTTGGATTACATCAACGTTATGACATACGACTTCCATATGGCCGATGATGGTTACTTGGGTCACAATGCGCCACTGCCCGAAGTACAACAAGCTATTGATTATTGGATTCAAAAGGGTAAGTATTTGGGTTTACCTAAGTAAAAAGCTACTATAACTACTAACTATAATAGGTGCACCGGCTAATAAACTTGTTCTTGGAATTGGGTCTTATGGCCATAGCTACACAATGGCGGACAGCTCAAGAAGCAATCTCGGTGCCACAAGTATTGGTCCTGGCAACGCCGGTCCCTTCACACGACAGAATGGAATGTTGGGTTACAACGAGATCTGCGTCAACAACTGGCCCACTGTCTTTGATAACACGAATGGAGTGCCTTATGCTATGCAGGGTAACCAATGGGTAGGCTATGACAACGTGCGCAGTATTCAGCTGAAAATGGATCTCGTCAATTCTCGCAATCTGGGTGGTGCCATGATGTGGTCTATTGAGACAGACGATTTCCGCGGTCGTTGCGGCGAATCCTATCCTCTGCTAAAGACCATGAACCGAGCCTTGGGTTTTTTGGGCGATAACCACGAGAATGTAACTCCAGCTCCCACTGCACCACCTACTACCCAGGGTAACAACAATGGTGGCAACAATGGCGGCAACAATGGGGGCAACAACGGTGACTGCTCTAGCGATGGCTATTTCTTAAACAGCAGCGATTGCAACCGATTTTATCTGTGCGCTAGTGGTTCTCGCTACGATTACCAATGTCCCCCCGGCTTGTTCTTTGACACCAGCATTAACGGCTGCAATTATGCTAATCAAGTCAACTGTCCTTATTAAAAATTTTTAATAAAGAAAAGCAATTGTTATTGAAACAAGTTCAACATATGGCATTGGGTGGGATCAGCGAATTGCAAATTTTTGCTGGTTTCTTGGGAGATAATGTTTAAAATTTAATAGAAAATAGAGAGCTCTTACTCTTGAATGATTAAGTGTTATAAGAGCAGGTAGCTCTCAGTGGAGCTGGTGAGTAACAATAGTTACTAAACAAATATTTATATTTTGTGATGGGTTGATAAATAATGATCTATTGTATATTTCCCTTGTAAAATTTTTAAAATAAATAAATATGTTATTAAGTAAGACATAGTTGCTATGCATTACAAAGCTGATAACAAACCTTTCTGCTCGGCACTATAAAAGCTGCAGAGCCATAGCCGTAGAGAGCACAACCTTTAGAAACAGCCAACATGAAGTTACTTGCATTCTTGGGACTACTCTGCCTGAGCCAGATTGCCCTCAGCAACAGCAGTCAGCAACCGAATTATTTGTGCACAAGGCATAAGTATATCCTAACACTTCAGTTTTGTTTCAGAAATCATCAATTGCTACTGGGGCACTTGGGCCAACTATCGTCCTGGCGATGGCAAATTTGAGGCACCCAATGTTGACCCCAAACTATGTACCCATCTTAGTTACACCTTCTTCGGCATCAGCGATGCGGGTGAATTCAAGTCTTTGGATACTTGGCTAGATATGGACGATGGCTTGGGTAAGTGCTGTGCAATATGTGCACGGGTGCAAGACTAATTCGAGCGTTATTTTTGCTATCCACTTACAGGTTTCATTAAGAAGACCATTGCTTTGAAGTCACAAAACCCCAAATTGAAGGTGTTGGCCGTTGTTGGTGGTTGGAATGAGGGTTCTGCCAAGTATTCAGCCATGGCTGCCGATCCCGCCAAGCGTGCCACATTCATTTCCTCAGCACTTAGCTTTATTCAACAATACGGTTTCGATGGTTTGGATCTGGATTGGGAGTACCCTGGTCAACGTGGTGGTAGTCCTGCCGATAAGGCCAACTTTGTCACACTTTTGCGTGAAATTAAGACAACGTGAGTGATAAAAAAAAAATTATTCCTATACCTTTTACTAATCTTTGTTATAGTTTCGATCAGCATGGCTTGGAGCTGAGTATTGCTGTGGGCGCTTCTGCAGAAACTGGCGATACCTCCTATGATATTCCCGGCATTTCCCAATATTTGACTTTCATCAACGTTATGACCTACGATTTCCATATGGCAAGTGATGGTTACCTGGGTCACAATTCACCACTACCCGAAGTGCAGCAAGCTATTGACTATTGGATTCAAAAGGGTAAGTCTTTTGGGCTTCACTAAGCGAAAAGCTACCATATTCACATAACTGAATAGGTGCACCGGCTGATAAACTTGTGCTTGGAACTGGCTCTTATGGCCATAGCTACCAATTGGCGGACAGCTCAAGAAGCAATCCCGGAGACACAAGCATTGGTGCAGGCAACGCCGGTCCCTTCACACGTCAGAATGGAGTTTTGGGTTACAACGAGATCTGCGTCAACAGCTGGTCTACTGTCTTTGATGACACGAATGGCGTGCCTTATGCTATACAGGGTAATCAATGGGTTGGCTATGACAACGTGCGCAGTATTCAGCTGAAAATGGATCTCGTCAATTCTCGCAATCTGGGTGGTGCCATGATGTGGTCTATTGAGACAGACGATTTCCGCGGCCGTTGCGGCGAATCCTATCCTCTGTTGAAGACCGTCAACCGAGCCTTGGGTTTTGAAGTTAGCGATAAAGATGATCACCACGAGAATGTAACTCCAGCTCCCACTGCACCACCTACTACCCAGGGTAACAACAATGGTGGCAACAATGGTGGCAACAACGGTGACTGCTCTAGCGATGGCTATTTCTTGAACAGCAGCGATTGCAACCGATTCTACCAGTGCGTTGGTGGTTATCGTTTCGATTACCAATGCGCCGCCGGCTTGTTCTTTGACACCAGCCTTAACGTCTGCAATTATGCTGCGCAAGTCAACTGTCCTTATTAAACATTATTAATAAACAAAAGCAATTGCTGTAAAAAAAAAAAAATAATCATGGCATTGGTCAGCATCAGCGAATGGCAATTCTTGACGCTCGATATAATTTCGATGTGGAATTGTTTAATAGGGCCACATGAATACCCTTAGTAAAATTGGTAACATTTGTTTATTTTTTACCATATGTTGCATGCAGTCATTGGCAAAGGGCGGTGAAATTACATTTTTGACTATGACTATGTAGATTTAGAGTGTAAAAAAATATAAATAAATATGTCTCTCACTACTTACTACAATACCCACATATGTATCTATAGTATTTCTAATAAAATTTTAAGGTTCAGAGTACGGCAGTGATACAAAAAAAGCAAATTTTCTTTTAAAAAAAAAGTTGCTTCTATGGCTCTTTGTGCAGTTGTAATGTTATGGAATTTTTGTTTCTTTTTTTCGGATTATTGATCCGCCTGTCGTCACTAGCCAACAATTTGCATATCAAATGTATCCATACATATCCCAAAGCATTGATATGGAATATGACATCCGCCAGCGTCAAAAAATGCGCAAGAGAACACAAATACGACACCGACAACAAAAGGCATAACACAATAGAGAGAGTAAAGAGGATATGAGCAGCAGACATGTGACATTTTTTTTTTCAAATTGATTTTGTTCTGAGCGGAAAGAGAAGCAAAACGAAAGAAACGATATAAATGATAGTGATAGAGCTTTAAGATTGAACAAATTGAATGCAAAAAACTGTACAGTAACCGCTTGCCACTTAAAGCATTACCCATATACATAAAATATGAGTAAAATATTTTCTAAACTTGTACCTAAGTACGCGTGGATTTATAAATTTCATTTGCTTAAAGTTTGAAAAAAGTATTTTCAGCATATTATTAGTAAATTATTAATTATTATTCAAAAAATGGACCCAGACTGCAATACCATACTAATGCCATTTATCATAGCCGTAATGCGTCAATTAAATCGTCCCGCAACCGTGGAAGAGATTACCGAAGCTGTCTTTGAGATGATGAACTTGTTGCAGTAAGCACAGATGAAAGCATTCGCAGAAGCGGAATGGGATTGCCAACAACCTCCAAGTTTCGCAAAAAGCTAAGCAAGTATCATTGTTGCCTAGGGAAAAATTATAAAGTCTTATAGATATAAAATATTCAAGTTGTATGTTAAATTGGGATTCAAGTACTATTTTTATTAATAGTAATTAAAAACTACCTTAGAAACTAACTGATTATATGAGTATCACTTATTTTAATTTCGTCGTTTTTAAATGATTTTGTTTAGAAAATGATATCTAAACGTCTGAGCTTAGATGAGTGTGAGTTAAACTGTTGGAGCTTATAAAAGCAAAACCGTCAAGAGATTTAGCGACTGTAACTTATTCCAATCATAATTGTTATGATATTCCCGGCGATTTAGGTATGTAAATTACATCATTATGACCTTCGACTTTCATATAGCAAGTGATGGTTACCTTGCCCACAATTCACGACTTTCCGAAGTACACAAAGCTATAGACTATTGGATTCAAAACGGTTAGTTTTTGGGTTTACTTCAGTGAAGCGCTTTAATAGCCACAGGTGCATTGGCTGATAAATTTGTGCTTGCAGTTGGCGCCTTTCGTCAGACGTACCAATTGGCGGACAGCTTGAGAAGCAATCCCGGAATGTAACTTGTCAAATCACCTAATCTAGGCGGAGCTATGATATGGTTGATTGATATGTTGCACGGAATCGTATCCCTTGCTGTAGGCCATTGCCTAACTAATTAAAAAGGTTATATAGAACTTACTGTTTCAAGTCGAATAATTTATATTATGTGCCTTTGTAACGACAGTTTTTAGAATTATTTGAATCTAGAATGAACCATTACTTACAATAATGATCAGCAGCTGCAAACAGCCACTGGAACGTTAATTAATAAATAAAAGTGTTGAATTTGAATTCGTTCGAACATTGCATCCAGTACTGCGTCACATTTTTAGGTCCTTTAGTCCTTTAAGCTTTAAGGTGACTGATTTTGTTCAAAAATTAAAAACGTACTTGATAACAAGCATGGGGCTCCAGCTATTGTTGCAGTTGAGTTTGCCGACGCCATCAGTGGCACGCACATGCAGGATGTGCGTGCATGCCAGTATATACACGGGTATTTAAGCATATACATATGTATATTGTGTGAGTATGAGTGGATGACTGGCTGTTAAAGAGCGGGAGCACGCTCTTTCAACTCATAATCACGTGCCATGGTAGCTCATTAAATGCACAGGTGAAAAGATGCCTCCTTCTATGCCTTGTGTGTTGCTGCCATGAGGTTTTTGTATAGCTAGAAGCACCCATGAGCACCCACTATTCTTTCATTGCGAAGTAATTCTGCCACTAACTATGTGCCACCGACTGTTAAACGTTTCTGCAGCATTCACAAAGTATCAAAGTGTTAATGAGGCTTATTAAGTATACGCAATATAAGGTAGAGAGTGAATAAAATACGAGACAGCTGTCACAATTTCACATAAAAGTGCGCTGTAATGAGAATTGTATAAACGATTTCATTTCAAATATCGATAAAATATAAAAATCCAAACGTTTTAATCGACTGAGCCAATTGAATATCGATGCGCGTCGTACAGCATACAAAATTGTGGGCATTATAAGTTTTGAGAGCGCATTGGAATCATAAACTCTCAAGTGCTTTGTGCGGCGAAAAGTTTGTTTATACAAATAAAAAAAAAAAAAAAAACAAACCAAAAACTGTGTATTTCTTACGCACTCAGCATTAAATCTGTTTATATCTTGAGCGTGCCTATTGCGGATTAAGAGCAGCCGTATCAGAAAACTTAAAAGCAAGTTAGTGTTTATTTGCGCAGTTTAGTGTTTCTGTGCACTTATGTACATGTATTATACTATATACTATTTACAGCAGTAGTCATCATGGCTAAGCGTCAACATCAAAGTTTCAATTTCGAGCAATTATGCGTCAGCTTTAGCGAAATATGTGCCGATTATAGCCCAAATATTTGTGCAGCAAAGTCTCAATGTTTGGGTTTTGCCTTAAAAGTGCTTTTCGAGTTGGGTCCCAAAATGCATCATATTAAACTACATGGCACGCATCAAATGTGGCGTTTGCTTCTACAGAATCCCAGTGGCAGTGACAGCAGCAGCATCTATATTTATACCTACAGTTTTCCAAGACCTGTCAATGTGCAGCCACAAGTACAGGATCATAAGCTCTATCTGACGCTGAAGCAAGCCGGACTCTTGGCAGCCAGCATACTGTGTGATCAACTGCCGGCACAGCACAATCCACGTGACAAAATACTTTTAACGCCGCTGGCTCGTGCCGTATTTTCACCGCAAAGTGTAGCGAAAATTGCAACCATGCTAACCAACACCTTGGGTCGTGTCATAGACAGTGGCGAGGTGCTCAAAATTATCATCAGCAGCTGTCAAGTTGATGGCTATCATTTAAAATACAGCCAGTGCCATGTAGCACTAGTGGCTATTGATACAACTGTAACTGATGTGGCACAACGCCAAAAGTTGCGCTCCAAGACTTTGCGTCTTTATGCGCGTGTAGGCAAGACCTATAATGCTGAACAATATAAGATCTATGCGCAGTTTTCCAAGCTGGCTGGTGTGCAACTACAGGCACAGATTGAGTCAGCTGCGCAGCAGCCTACCACTCCGCCGGCTGCTGCTTTGGCGCAAAGTACAACACGTGCATCACCCGATTTGGACAGTGTCTTGCGTTCCATTGCCAGAAGCGTTGATGATCCAATAAGCGGCCGTACTGTTGCTATAGCACCAATTGATTTGCAGACACTACAAGAAACTAGCAAAGCCAGCGAACAACCAAATCCAACTTTGCACTGGACAGAGTCTTGTTTGGCAGCTCCAACCGAGTTGCAAGTTAACGCCACAAGTCTAGGCGATTTTAGGGACAAATTGTTGACACCAAGTCATAATAACACTGTAAGAGCAGCTAATGAGTTTGCCAGAAATCGAGAGCGTTTTAGAGCTGCAATGTCTTATAGAGCATTGGACGAAACGTGGTCCGATTGGATTAGTGATTAAACAAGCCTGGACGCTAGTATTTTTGACCAACTTAATCAGCTTTTAAACTGCTACCATTTTCCGCCGAATTTTACATAATTGCATACACCATTAGAAATATTCTGATTTGTTACAAAATATCAAAATTATGTGGGAACTTGGACATATTGACATTTAAGGTAATGAAAAAGCTAATTTCTTTCGTCTCATGAATTTATATGTAAAAGCCAAGCACTTTATTGACTACGCATGAGTACGCTACCAGTAAAAGCAATTTGGTAAGCTGGAAATTTCCCATTTTTCATGATATTTATTTGCAGCAAAATCTTAAAACATAAGTTGCGCATAAAAACTCCCTGCTCTCTAAATATAACATATTTACGAGGTTTTTGTCCAAGACATCAATCCACGGCAATATCAATTTTACAGCCGGATTCACTTATACAAAAAAAAAATTTAGTGTCCCGGTGGCCAGTGCTTTATTTAATAGAATTGGTTTAGAATTATATTGTTATGCTGTTTATTTATAAATTAATACATTTTGAAAGCTAACGTACACATAAATATTAATTATGCTAACTTAACACTACAGTTACAGATATTTAACACTTACAAGACAAGCTTAACGTTAAAGCCTAGTACGCAGCAGTGTAAAACCGCGTGAAAGAAAACAAAACTTCATATAAAAAAAACGCTAAGAATTTTGACAGCGTTTTTTTTATATGAAGTTTTTGTTTTCTTTCACGCGGTTTTACACTGCTGCGTACTAGGCTTAAAGAACACACTAAATGCTAAACAACATACTAAATGTTAAACAACATACTAAATGTTAAACAACATACTAAATGTTAATCAACATCCTAAATATCACGTTACTTATGTTAAGTCAAGCTAAATGTTAAATAAATAATAGTTTTACAAAAATTTGACCTTATTTTATTCATATTTTATTAGTAACGAAGATGTACTATGTACTTAATATCGATTCCAATGGGTTCTTTTCCTTTTTGAACAATTCTAAATGTTGATTAACTGTTTGTCAACCATATTGTAGCTTTAAAGCAGTGGTCGGCACGGCCTATGCACGCGAGCATAGGGATAAGCGACGTCGACACACGTCATGTGTTATACACAAAACTCATGCATGTGTGCGTGCTTTTTGTACTGAAATTTTCTCTGCCGCAGTGACGTATTGCGACGCTGACGTTGCTCGACGTCAACAAAAACAACAAGAGCCGAAGCCACGCACCATCAACTGCGTGTCTGTTGCTTAGCAACGTAGTGCATCGTCAGCGTCGCATACGTCACTGCGGCAGAGAAAACTTCAATACATACGCAAAAAAAAAAAGGTGAGTGTATTTTGTGCCGACCACTGCTTTAAAGTAACGTCCTTACCCAAATTTATTGTTGTTAGCCATTCTGGTCCAATGTTTAAAAATTTTGTAGCTTAAAATTCCCTTTTTTGGGATATATGAAGTTTTGACATTTCGTGCGGAATTTTTGCATGCTGCGTATGGGCCTTTAGTTAAAATTGACCACCTTTAAGCCAATCAAAATGGTCACTACTGGCATCTAAAATTAAATTAACTCAAACCTTGAGTAAACGAATTAATTTTCAGCTTTTAAAAATTTTTTTTTAATCGATTTTGGCGATTTTTAAAGTTTGGTAAATTTGTACTGATAAAATCCTATAATCGCAAACTAAAAGTTCAGATATTTCAGTTCTGGTCTTAAACAAACATGTACAAAAGAAGTTCAAATATTAATCTGTTACTTTTATATACTTTCAGAAAAATGTCCTTAAAGTAAATGCACTTAGCGTCTATGTTGAATTGTAAACAACTTTTGTAATTTCCTCAACAAGTGACTGTCATCAATATGTACTGTCGTATTCAATACCATTTGGTGGCGATGGCCTTAGATGCCAATAACTCTTTTTTTTTTTTTTTTTTGAACTGCAATACTCTGAGCGGGAAAATGGAAAACACTTTAAACATTTTATGTGCTCGTCAATATTCCGCTTAAAACGGCACTGAAAAGTCATCAATAGGCACACACACAATGGGCAGGCCCAACACTTTCGGTTTGCAGAATAAAAATGGACAAAAGGCATGCGAAAAGAAAACTGGTTATAAACGGAGTGAGAATTTCGATTCAAGCGGAAGAAAAGTTCGCAGTTCATAAAGTGCATGGAATGGCGTTGTGTAAGCAACGCGACAACAAACAAATTGGTGGCAACACTGGCTGTCTGGCAGTGCCAAAGTTCGGGTCGCCGGAAGTTCGCTTGAGTAAATGTTAGTCTGCAGTTGGTAGCGGTCGCCATTTTTATGGCCAATGGCATGAGTAATAATAACTTTATAGCTTTTATCTTCACAATGTCGCTCACTTGGTCTTAACGCCAGACCCCTTCCATGTCCACTTGGCAGAGCAACACTGGCAAAAGCTTGTCATGTGCAGGTCAGCAACACTGCCAGCTCCAGTGTCATTTGTTTGTGTTTACTGAGCCCACAATATTGCTTGCGTGTCGTCATTGTGTCCTCGGCATAGCGTCAATGTGTGTGTTTGAATATGTGTGTTTATACGAGCAAGATAATTGTAATACTCAGTACACGATTTTTGAATTATATGGACGTTAATTGGGATTAATGCCATTCATAGTGGCATTGATATAATCGAATCAATGCCGCTCGCAAATTAAAAAAATCTTGAGGATTGGACCACTATTTTCAAATTGTTGACTGGGTCTAGTGGAGTTTTCAAAATATTGTAATATTTTGGTAATGTACAAAATATTTTAATAAGTATACCCTGTATTTATAGCAAAAGGGGTAAAAGTGGTAATAGGCGAAAGAAGGTGTGGCAGACCATAAGCTCCATTTGCAACATTGTGAAGCATCGGCTAGTGTAGCGATTGAGTTCTGTCTGTCTGTCTGTCCCTCCGTTCTGATAGATATCAAATTATACAAAAATATGACATTATATGAATTTTGTCGGTTCATGTTGGATATATAACACCGTTTGACTTCTAGCTCGATTTTTTTGTTTATCTGACGGATCTATGTTTTTATTGTAAGATGAGTTTGTTGTTTGCAATTTATTGGGAACTCAAATAGATGGTCAAAAGATGCACAGTTTTCTTAAATTTATTCAATTTTATCGAGTCTAAGGCCATTATTTGACTATTTGATAAAGTTGAAGTAAAATAAAAGTCAAACCCTTGCCTAATCCCTCAAATAGCGACCACTCCGTCGAACTCACTAGTAGCAAAAAATAGAAATATTCGTTTACGGCGTTTTTTTTAAGTTTTGGATCGACTTATGCCATGTTCTGTGTAAAGTTAGTAAGTACTTACTTATTTAATTTGAGTTTTCTTAAATATTCGGTCATTCGGGTAATATTCCAAAGGCTTGAAAGTTTCCTTTATAGAACTGCTTCGGATGTTATGTGCAGTTATAACATATACATATGTTATAGGCATATACATATGTGATTAATATTGTTTATATGTACAGAGATAATTTGTTTTTTCGTTCATTTTTTTTTATAAACGAAGATATATGTAAGTACTTAAATATAGATTTACACTGAACCCATTTCTCAATCTTCTAATGTCGCTTAATCTATACATTGCAAAAATGAATGTTAAAGTTTCGCGGAAATTCTCGTTTATCTGAACATATTTTTTGGTCGACTGGCATATGGCCAGTGATTCGGTACATTTACAATTTTCGTGTTTCCTTATTAAATGGGGGGCTGTGCCTGCTTTTTTAAGAAGTTCGTAATTTCGCTGCCATAAACAAGGTATGTATGTATGTGTGTTTGTGCTTGAGTGTGCATGTGTTGGTGTGTATCTGTGTATGTATTGTTACACGGTTCGCAGACTTTCAATTGCAACCACTGTCAGTGACAGCAAAAACAACAAAAACAACAACAACAACAACAACAACAAAAGTAACTCAAGTGTTGTCTAAGTGAAAGAAAATGTGGTTAAAATTTGTTCTTTGGTAGCAAGTGGCATAATATTCAACCAGAATTTCATTACCAACTGGTGACCATAGTGTTTTATGTGTTTATTTGTTCAGATTCACATACCACATGCTAACCAAAAAAGGAAGTTGGCCAAAAACTAGCCTAGCCACAATTTCGATGTGGAGTGCACAATTCGGTTTGAGGCAGTTGCTAAATTGATTCAATAAACTTTCTGTTCGCATCATTAGAACTGTTCAATATTTGCGCTTTTAATGGACTTTTGGAATTCTCTTGGTTCCATGCCCGCTGACGTCTATCTACAATAGTTTGTTTGCTCCGAGATAGTTCGACTAATTGAACGCGGCGAGCATGGCTACAAAAGCTGCACAAACAAAATATTTCAAGTATCCCAAATATGTTGTTTCTGCTGGAATTCAAGTTGAAACGTGTGCCCAGAACTCATATATTTTGAGGCTATAATGTTTTGTTAACTTACGTACTGCCTTCTGCGCTTGTTTGCGCTATTTATCGGCAGGTTAATTGGTCCCAGGAGCCTATTTATTGGGTGGCCAAGACCATAACCTAGATTGCGACAAATCACGTATACGTCTAAAAGTAAAATATATTAATAGTAACAACTTGTGCTCTGCCAACTGCCACACCTAGCTGCACAGCGCCCAACTTATCCTGCTACTGATTGCTGTTGCCTCTTGCCAAATTATAATTGATTTATTTTCCTTCATTTCGCACTTTGCATACAGCTGTTGCCCCCGCAGCTGGCAGGTGGCTCTACGACCTCTTCGATAATTAAGAAAGCGCCAAATTAAGTGCGCATTGCAAAGTGAGATTGAGATTTTAGTTGCCTGGTGTCAGGGCAGGATGGGTGCACGGTCATTAGTTTCACTCGAAGGTAGCTGTGGGTAGAATCGATGAGCCTCTTTGAACTGTAATTTGTATTCGATTCGTTACTCGCAATGTTCGCTGGTTCATTGAATCTGTTGCGTAACATTTGATAATTGAGACATAAATTAATGTGAACATAAATATATTTATTTGGTACATTTAGTGTAAAGGTAAAATTGGTTTAAGAGATAATTCACAGTGATTGAGTATGGCAAACAATGTCATTAACTAGCTTAACTTTTAAAGCAATCCTATTACTTACTGAAGAAAAGTTCAGAGCTTAAGCTTAAAATTAATTTTCAGAACGTAAAAGTAGTATCTTTTAAGTTACTTGTTTAAGCAAGTTCTGTCAGAAATTTTGTTATAGCACTTTAATACTTATTATTAATCTACGGCTGTCATTTGTTTTTTTTTTTTTTAACATCGTTAAATAGACAAATATAAATCATTTATCATTTTAACGATTTTTTCAATACTTGAAAAAGTTGCATAGTTAAGTCAATTAATGGATTTTTAATTCAGCAAAGAAAAATAAAAATGTCTTAAGCTTGAAAACAAGTATCTGAAATTTTCAGGCAGCATTTATAGTCATGCATGGCCTTTTTTATTTAACAAAAAATTAATTACATAAATTGTAAGATATTATCTGCGAATAAATAATGGGTTTATATTTCTAGCCCTAAGGCTTCTTCTTTTCGATTTTTTTCAAGAAACTAATTTATATTCAAAATCCAAATAGGTGACAGTAATTAATTTTTCGAAAGTAATAAAAAACAAAATGGCGGCAGTAGAGAGCTACGAGTTCATGACTAATTTTTGAACGGCTGCAGCTTTTTGACGTCGCCATTGATTTGAAAAATAAAGAAATATATTTTCTCTTAATCTATGTACCAAATGCAAGTAAACCCTGACGTTATAAGAACTGTGGCAAAAAATCAAATAGATTGGATAAAAATTTACTGAGTTATACGTGAAGCGATTCGAAAAAATTGGTTTCGAGAAAAAGTAAAGCTTAAAGTTTTATAACTGGCCCGACTGTGCGGCGGGTTGCCATTCGCCCGACGCTTATCAAATCACAAAATCACTTAAGGACATCATTTCTCACATTATTGTCTACCAATTGAGCTAAGAGAAAAATCGATTTTCTGAAGTTTCTACACTGGTGTTACACCTTCAGTGAACAAAGGTAATGTTGCTATGCGCAATCATTGTAACTACTAAAGCAAAACGAGATGTGCTTCTCTACCCAGATACAATGTCAAATCACAGACGTACAGATCTACTTCCACAAATAATAAAATATAAAAAGTCACTTCTTTTTATTGTAATTAGTTCTTCTTTATATAGACGTTTACTTCTAATAAATTCTTTACCAAATTCCTTTGTTAATTCAGAGACTGTTCAGTACGCACTATAGCCATTATAAAAGTTGGGTTTTGTCTACCTCCTGTTCCGGTCCTGCAACCTCCATAATGTTGCTTAAGGGGTGCATTCCATTTGTTTTGTAGCACACTTTAATTAACAAATTTACATCGCATAGAATATTCAAACCTTGTCTATTTTTCCACACCTCAATGTACCTGATTTCCAAATTCTATGTCCTATGTAAGTTTTGTTAAATTTCCTGTCAATACATAAAAAACACATAATCTCAAAAAAAGCTCACTGAATTTATTGAGCGATGCATGTCTCCAAATAAAGTTGTTTTAACTTTTGACGCTTGATTTTCTTTTTACGAAGTATACAAAATTTAACAACTTTGAAAAATGTCCTTAGTGTCTGCATATAAATCGAGGTACAGCCAATGTAGCCTAATGACATTTTCCACCAATTAAATGTATCAGGAGCGCTAATCCTTAGTTAGATTTGAAAAAGTGTCAGTAAACGAAAATGTTGGTGTCCCACGAGCTGTTTTTTTTTTATGCTAACACATTTGATTGGTACAAGTTTTATTTACATAAGTGCCTTATACTTATGTACTTCACATTATATACTAACTAAGTTCTGAGATGCCAAGTAGCCTGCATCAATGCGTTTTATGTACCTTTAAGGGATCTATGTTGCTGTTGTCTTGTTGTTTTTTGTTGTTTGCTTCTGGTATACTCTTGTTTACGACTTTTCGTTGCTAATAAACTTTAGCTAAAACTTGAGCACACGCATTTAATTAATGGCTTCAGCAACGCCATAAACCAAACTAGCAAACCGTAAACTGTATTGTTTGTTCTATACCCTACAGTTTCAGAAACCCAGCTTAGTACGTCAGAGCCAAAATGAAAAGTAAAAGTGGTGAATTTTCAAGACACTCTTAACCATATAGACATACAGCTTTGCTGTATCTGAGTCTGAAATATTCTTAAAAAAAATCTGAAATCTATCCGAAATTTCTTTGAGAGCGTTTAAACATTTCTACTCTAATATTGCATCAGTATTCAACGATTCCAGTGATTTAGAAAACTTTTCTGGGGCTGGAGAATGTTAATTTTGGCAATAGTGCTGGGGTTAGTTCTTTATTATGTGCTTTTTAGTGTTTCCTAAAGTAGTCATATGTGTTTTCTATATCTTTGATTACACATACGTCACGGTGACAGGTATTACTAGAAAAATGTTAAATATTTGATATCTATTTACTGGATAAAGGGTAGCTATGAACTAATATACCTCTCTAGCCCGATAGTTGAACTTTACAACGATATACACGGACTCACATCATGAAGTGGTCAAAAAATTATAGTTACAATAACAAGTTGGAAAAAGTAGGTTATTGAAGAATAAGCCAAAAGAGCACTCACAATTCAGAATTGGTTAACAATTCTCGTCAAGATAAGTCAGGTTAGAACAGATAATTATATAGGCTATTGTAGTTTTGTTGTTTTCCACAAGACATGGAAACTTCCTTTGGAAACTTTTTCTAAAGCAAAATTAAACTTGTGAACTTACTGTGTAGAACATTTTTGTTTTTATTTAAATTTTTTTTTTTTTTTAAAGGCCTGCGTTCAGCACCAAAAATCACAAGCATAAACAAAAAAGCAGTGTTGTAGTGTTGTGCTATGATTTTACTCTTGCTTTACGTAAGATGGCGCCACCAAAGTGCACTAGGTGGCGCCAAACAAACTTTTAATAATTTGGCATACAATTCATAGAAATTGTATGTAACTAATGACGCGTTGACTACAAAAACTAATGCAAGTATTAGACATTGACGACAATTCATGTTGTTTTTTATTAGTTTGATTTGCACCTCATTGCAAACTACCGCAACAAAATTTTAATGAATACTTCACAAGAAAAACAGAATCCGATACAAAATATCACTTTGCACACACTGGTCGTTACGTTATTAGTTTGCAGTTCATGTACGGTTGTAAATTTTTCAGCTGCGTACTGGCCTTGAGAGAAAACTATGCCAGATTAAGAAAAGAGAACTGTTTCTGTTTAAAATACTCAAGATCAAAGATCTAAGCAGTAGAACCTTTTAGCTTTTAGAAGTGCGTCACCTCTAAGCGCTTTATTATTATTCTGTGCATAGCACCACGATTGCTTATTTATTTCATATAAAGCTTTGCTCATAAATTATGCTATGGAAACATTTTTTATTAATAAAAATTAATAAATAAATTATTAATAATTAGATACGCCAAGACAGAATTACGAAAAACTAATTTGTGTTGTTTTGGGCATTTTTTTTTCGATATGGTAACTGTACCATATACAACACTTTAAGCAAGCTGGCAACGCCCTATAGCGCTCCTTTAAAAATTATGCCCAAATCCATTCGCTTGTCTTTTACATTTTTGAGTAAAATAGCTTTTATGATGATTTATGTATTTCCAAAAAATAGCGCATCTTCAAGTCGTGCAAACCCAAGCTATCGTTTTTCCTTACTTCTTTTCACATTCTTTTTTTAAGGTTTTATATTTTGGCAGCCCAAACAGCAGCCACGGCAATTAAAATCCGCGCAACTGAAAGGCGCGAGCCAAGCTCTCTAATAATTCTCTTTTAGGGGTTTTTTCTCCCTTATACTATTCCCAGCTTTATCACTTTTATTCGTTATTAATTTTTGGCCATAAATAAAAGCTGCACTTAGCGTACGCCATGATGCATTTCAGCGTCCTTCCACTGCCATAGTCCTAGACTAACGCAATTTAAATGCAACCAGAGTCCAGCCGGAAACGGCAGCCACCAGAACCCAGCAACAATGACGACTAACTGCCTGAAGACATGACTTACTGGGTCTCTAGACCAAGCACAATCAGCTGCCTTACCAGGAATATCTTTTAACGATATTTCTTATGTTCTGCTATAGTCAGCTACTGAAATTTGATTTCGGCAGAGCGCCAGCAACTGCTGCACATTGGCGTATCGGCGACGTAAGTTGTAAATCTCATTTTGTTACTTGGGATTTACCCGAAACCCCCCGCTCCATACAACGAAGAAGAACGTCGACCTTATCCTGCTGTAGCCCACTTTTCTGTTACAGCACATTGGGGACTGAGGATTTTTGTTTTCACATTTAATTTTATTCGTGCCTTTATTTACTTTGAGTAGCTGGCAGCTGGCGTCAGAAAATCATCCAGCGAAACCCAAGCCAATTGTACTGGCTGTATGTATATCTTAAAGATACACCCAGGACCTATGTAGGTATCCTGTGTCGTTTGATTGCGTTTTGCATATCTCTGCTACATATCAACAGTCTCTCAGCGTCTAGTGTTAATAAAGCGCTTATGGAACGATTTGTTGTTGGAATTATATTGACTGAATTGTTGGCTTATTAGATTTTGTTGTAACGTATTGGTATTAGGTTATGGTTATGGCATAACAGCGTGCTTGACAGTTTGCCAATTAGTCTGAAAATCCTTATTTGATTAAGTACATTTGTAATATGCTATTATATAATATATTATCGGTTTCTTGTTATGTCATTAAGTCGTATCGTTAACTATCCATACTGTTATGGATTTAGCAACTGTTGCCAAACTGACATATGATTTGATTTGTATCTATGGCAACCAATCTGAGTCACTTTGCTTTCTGTTTACTGTGTACTCAATTTTTAGCGACATTAGAGGGTGATTTTTTTATTGTTTGTTTTGTTAAAAGTGTACTAACATGTATTTGGAAGCTCATGCGTTTATAGATGGGATAAAAAGATGTGTTAAAAAAAAAAAAGAAAATGGTGCTTGAAATATTTAAGGTAAACAACTAAAATAAAATGTCTCTATTAATAAATAATAAACAAATTAAATAAAAACAAAATTCCTCAATTGAGATAAAAATTGATCTTAAAATATTTAGTTTAGTCACAATTAATAGCATTTTTTAAAATCGAGCCATAAATTAAGTTTGAAACTGAAATTTTTTGAATGATTTTTTTTTTCTTTTCCCCATAAACAGCACTGCATTGTAAGGTTTCGTTTTTCTGATTGTTTTTTTGTTGAATTTTAGAAAGATAGTTTAATTTGACTGTAAGTTACTCACAGAAAAATATTTTTAAATTTTGTTTTATTCATGATGCTGAAGTAAGTAATAAAGTAATGGTACTTAAAATCGGAAAGAAAATATGTATAGAAATTATGGGTTCATAATTGGTTTAGTAGAGCTGGAGCTGTTATACGGTAAATACTTTTTTTTAAGTCCAAAAAATGGTTTTTTTTTTGCAATATCTCAAAAATGCTTGGAAAAGTTTTTAATTAGTAAAAGTATTATAGTTGTGGTCAACATTTATAAAATTTAAAAAAAAAGACATCCTGCAAGCCTTAATCTTTTTTTTATTCAAAATCTAATGCTTAAAAAATTACCCTCTATGTACATCACACTATGGGATTCTTTCTTATAGATACATGCTTTGTGTAAGTCAAGTTAATTCACATTCGAGTGCACCACGTGCCCGTGCCTAAGCTCGTAAATTTTGTAAGCCATTTGATACAGACCGTGCTTCCTTGCACTTAGATTGCTTTTGGAACACGAAAACCAATTGAAATGTAATTGAATTGCAAACACTTGAGAGCCAAAAAACCGCTGAGGAAACGCATGCATATTTTACGTGAGCGATTTGACGGCGAAAAAAACACACACACACACTCAGACACGCCCAGATCCCTGACACATCCTGACACCCTAATACACAGGATAGACGATGGCAGAAAAATGTTAATATGCATGAGCGAGATAACTGCTAGACGAAAACATCATTTTCCCCAATATTACTCATACGCATAGATACACAAAAACACTTATACTCACACACACACACACACACACAGGCACACTTATATAAGCATAAAGCAGATATGCCAAGACAAAAACAAATATCGCCCAGGGAGCGGTTCCATTCTATTCATCTGGCATTAAGCTGGCATACAAAGCTGTAAGCGGGTACCACGGTGCGTATGATCACAGCATGACAGGCGGGCGTTCATCATACGCCATGGTGCACCAAGCAGCCAAAACAATATTCACTAAACTGAATCGAATATGTTGCTCACATCGCGGCAGTCTCAAAGTCCTCGAGTTCTGTTTCTTGAAAGGAAACGGAAATGTAAGCGAATGAACGAATGAAACGGCAAAAAGCAAATAAGTAAAAAGCTAAAGAAAAAAAAAATACAATTGGTGGCTTGGTCATGCATGAACACTAAATGAAAAGAAGAAAGAGGCTTGCCAGGGTCTATGGCCACTGCTGGGCTGTTGGAGGGCGCACTCGTCTGTGTGAGTTTCCGCCGGATGCACTGTGAGTGCACGAACGCGCTCGTTGCGTTTTACAAGTTTGAAAACAAATCTAATAATTTTCGAGCGAATCAATTTGAAGTATCAATTTCCATGTGATTTGAAGTAGATTTTGAAAACTTAAGAAGGAAGTTACAGTACATGTTGGTGCTATATAAAATTTCTGCCAAGTTTGTTGGTTAATAACAAAAGTGGACGAGGCTTTATGGTAAGTAAAATTAATTTTTATAAATACAAATTACAAATTTGGGTTACCATATTTACTTAAAGCTACCAAGCTCCTATAGTGTTTGAGATCTGGGAGTTCTTAGATGGACTCAATGGCTACTTAAGGTGATTTTCGTATAATGAGTTTATGGCCAGTCTAACTTCTTCTGCCTGTTACATACATTGCACCAATATTCTTGATATCCGGGGTAGGTACAGTCAAAGATATTATTTTAAGAAAAATGAAAATGTATTTTCTTCACAATCATTATGATGTTTTTCCTTCAAATTGAGGAGCTAAGAGCGATGAGCAAGGCGAAAGGTTCTATCAGGATCTTGCGGCTTTTGAAAGCGATACGACGGTTCTTGGGACAAAAGAAGGATAAGTGACTACTGCTGGATACAAATTCGTCAAGACGTAACTAAACGCAAACGCAAAAACTTTGAGTGAAAAATTTTGTTTTTGACCAAAAGTGTGATTGGGGGAAAATTTAAACTTTCACATTTTTCGTAAATGGTTCCATAACATCTACAGTTCTTACCCGATTTTGAACATCTCAGGCTCGAAATGTTAGTAAAAGAATTCTATATTAGCTCAAGCTTAAACAATTTTTTTTTTTAGTTTTTTTTTAAATAATATCGAAAAGAGTGATTCAATAATTTTCGCAAAATTTTGTTCGCGAGATATTAACGAATAACTGTAAATAGTACCCAAAAACATGTTCTTCGAAAAAGTCTAGAAAGTGGTTCTAAAGAAAAAAAAATTAATGTTATTTTCGGTTTTCTCGAAAACTTTTCAAGGTTCACTTGATGAGCCTATAATTTATAAACTAGTGTATTTTCTTACAGTCCAAATTTCCTGTTCTCAGTTTAATCCTTAAAGTATGCAAGAATAATATGAGCAACAATAGTAGGCGATTTTTAGGTTTTTCTAAGCTAGGATTCAATAATTTCGCAAATTATTGCATTTTTAACAACTTAAAAAAAAAAATAAATAAATAAACAGTAACAAATAGGTTATAACCGTCTTATTTTAGGTAATCATTATTCATGTTCCAAGATATGGATAGAAAGACGTGCCAGCATTCGTTTTAAAGAAATATTTACGTGCCAACCTGCAAAATATTTTAGTACATACTAGCAGAGTTAGCTTAATTAGATATTTCAATTCCTTTGGTCTCACTGTGTTCCTTAACTAGGCGCACGAGTAACCTATCATCAAGTTGTACCACATTATCATATTTCAACAAATAATATTTATTACAACCCAAAATATCTCGAAGGCACGCAGGCAAAGTGAATATAAGCACTAAGAATATGTAAAATTCATAATAAAATTATTTTTGTGTGTAGCATTTTTATGGCCTGCCACAAAACATGAAATTTTTCCACAAACGTGACAAATGGAGACTGTCCTAGGTCGCTGCTTTTATTGCATTTTCACTTTTCAATTATTATATTTCCTTATTTTCATTTGCCATTTTTGTTCGTGTTTGTTTGTTTGTCTTTCTTAGACATTCTTGTTTTCCAACGCTTACACAGCAGGTGAACATCTGCTGCTGATGGCAGTATTCCTAATGAGAGTGTTCCATACCTGCAAACTCAACCCAATGACTTTGGCAATATTTGCTATGTAGCTCTTTCGTTGGCACTGCCATGGAATGTCAGGGTCTCATAATAATTACCGTAGATGTGGCAAGGTTTAGAAAAGGGCATCTTTGGTGCCGAGTTTCCCAGTCCAATAACTGCAATACCAAATTGGTAAAACAACGTAGCAGCTATTCTTATTCCTTTTTTTTTAGAGTCTGCGCTTTGACAACAAGGTTGTATTTAGTTTACAAACAAAAATTTTGTTTGTAACGCCTGGAAAATAAAAAACCAGTACGACTTTTCCCCCTTATGCCGGAATGATCTGAAGAAAAATAGAAATTGATTAAGTCATGTCCTTCCGTTCGTATTACTTTACATAAAATTTTGATACAAAACGCTTCTAATCGATTATCAACTTTATATGTCGTATATTTTTAATAAGAAGGACAAATTGGACTTTACTTTCTACACTGCAATATTTTTTTTTTGAATTTTCTGTTTGTGTATGTCCTTCATATTATAATTTTGCATAAAGCTAGCTTGATTTTGTATAAACAGAGTTTAGGGATTAAACTATGCAACTGAATCATTAACATTGGGTTATTAATTATGTACATTTCAATAATAGTAGGTACTTAAAAATATTTAAGTGTACAAGGGAAACAGGAGAAAAAACCTTGATTCCAAAAGTTAAACATAAAACTAACAAACTACAGGAAGATGTACCCCCCCCCCCCCCAACACATATTTTGTCTAATATAATAATAATTTCCCTGACTGACAATTGTGTCAGTCGCCCCTGGACAGGGCATGGGGATCTCTATTAATAACTGTTCAAAGAGAACAGGGACCTACAGTTTATAGCCGAATACGAACGGCGGTGTCTGGAATAAATAGAGATTTTTTTTGGCAAATAGCGTCTTTGAGCTAGCGATGCCAGTGCTAGGCAAATGTACCAGTGCTACTGCGGGGATTCGAACCACCGACCTTATTTCAAACTTCGATACATCGATGCATCGATATAACATCGATGTTTTCTCCGGCACTAGCAAGGATCTAGTTTTATAATAAAATGGTAGGTTGAGTATCATTTTTAAGATTTTATTTTTGGCAATTTGAAGTTTACGTAAAAAACATTTTGCTAAGGTAATTCAAATTTCAACTCCGTAAATGGATATTGGTATAAATATGGACTTAAATATAGTAAGTTTGTTTTTTTTTACGCTCACTGTGTGTTGATGTGATACTTTAACTTAGTGGTGGGCAAAACTCATACAAACAAACATTTATTTGTGTGAGTAAAGTAAGCAAAAGCGCACGAGAGAGCAAGAACCGCAATCAAGCAAAAACGAGAGAGAGATTTGATCGTGCATGAGCCGACTGCGCTGCGGCAGATTTAGGTGCAATAGCCTCGCGAGTTATGTCAAATGAGAGACTGCCCACCACTAGTTTAGACTTACGGTTTATAAATGGATTAAAATACGTTCAGTCTTTGTAGTAAATGTATCTGATGTGTTACTGATGTGACCCACTAATAGCAATTTTTATCCTAGTTATTTTATGGAATCCTCCCATGATTTAAAAATTATTAAAATTTTGTTTCACACACTGTGAAACTTCACAAGCAAACCAATCGGAAATCTATAGACCTTGGTTAACAAATTGCATGTAAATAAACTGAAATTGTAAAATAACAAAGAAAATATAAAATTTAGTTCTACTCCAACAAGTGAATAAATACGAACAAATCTAAGTTGAGGCATACGCTGCTTAAACTGTTTGCGAATTACTAGCTATTTCGCTCAAATATTTTTAAAGAAAAAAAAAAACACAAACCATTGCAAACGGTGCTTAAACAATTTGTGACTTACAAGCATTAATATTCAAATAAAACAGTTCTTCATGTTATGTTTATGTGTTTTTTTTTTAAGGTTATGTCAGAGCCCTGACGTCAGCGGTGGAGGTTTCCATTTGTCCAAGGCTATGGAAAATTATGTTTTTCAAACTTATCAAGAACAGAGAAGTATACAACCTGAAGCATATTCTTTCGAAAGAAGAGATTTTTTTTCATTTTTTACAGCTTAGTTTTGTAATTTACTCAATCAGACCAACAATATGTACCCAATGGAAAAGTGTTAACCAATTCATTTATATTAAACTGCATAAACTAACAATATGCTTTGTTTTCTAAAAATATTTCCGTAAACTCAGATAAACCAAAAATTACGATATTCTAGAGAGACAAAGGAAAACATAACGCTAGTAAAGCTGTAACTCATTTGTGGGAGAACAAAAACTTGCAGCAAGAAGTTTTAAGCCACGCATGGGTACTCCAGGCTTTTTCCGACTTGTGTCTTTTTTGTGTCAGAATTTGTAACTCACTTTTTATATTTTCCTTATGCATATTTGCATGAGGTCCCTTCTTTTCTCTTCACTTCACTTTTGTCACTTAAGTCTGTACATAGTGCAAATGTTATGTAGCTTAACTCATATATTCTATTATAGCTGAGCGTGTGGGGCGTGTGGAGGTTGTGCCTATGTATTTATATGTGAGCCAGTGCACACTGTGCGAACAGAGAAGTCTATAAAGTTTGCAACTTTTGTTATTGTTACTGCCAGCTCTTTCCTTTTCTGCACGCCTGCCCCCTTTGTTCTATGTCTGTCTTTCAGCGAGTGCCTTTGGGTAGATTGCCGTATTCCATGAGATAACGTCAAGTCACACTGACGAACTGGCGCACATAGACGGAATGACAGCTACACATCCTTTTCCTCACATCAATGGAATGTCATTACGTACACAGTCGGCAACATTCTGTTCATACCTGGCCGAGTGTCTCTTTTGGGAAAGGAAACTGTGTACAGCAGCAGGGCTACGAGGAGGGGAGTGCCTGTAAGACGGCGGCAGTATTTTCTGTACTGCGTATTTTATATGTATAAGTATTTGCAGGCGGAGAGCTCTCTTTTTTTAAGCATGTTCCTTGAAGCTTATGCAATGCATTTTTATACCCTTAACGAGGATATAATAGAGATGTGCAAATGTATGTAACAAGCAGTGCCTAATATATATCAAAATATACTTTCAAGCAGTGCGGATCAACAGTGTGGGGGTCCGGGGCCGTCAAGGCTATAATTTTTGTTTTTTTTGGCTGAAATGAGGGAAGGAAGACTTTCGATTGATACAAACATCACTACAAAGTAATCATTAATATTGTAGATAATCCCAATATATTATACTATTTTAGAGGTGGAAGTTTGAATGGCCTCAGTGGCTTAAGGGTAGAGTGCTGGCCTCAGAACTTTAAGCCAATACCAGCGCAAGATTTGCAGAGTCTTCTGGCCTTATAGAATATCGAACACAGAGGTATGGATCCGAACACTTCAAAAACTTATCCGTCAAGAAATTTTAAGGCGCAAGTTGAACTGGTTCGGGTTCACTCTGCGTAAGAAGCACAAAGTTATTGCTCGTAGTTATTGACTGGAATCCGCAGGGTAGCAGAAGAAGGGGAAGTTGGTTAATCGTAGTTGGTGCGAAGCGAAGGCATAAGCGCAAGATCGTAAAAATTGGAATTCTTTCGTCGAGGCCCTATGTTCCTATTTGGAATAAAGGGAACCTGTATAAGACAGGGTATCCCAAAGTCGGTCGCACCCAACTTGAACGTTAGCAATATTTGCTATTTTATTTCATTCCGTTTGCAATCCATTCAGGCATAATAAATAGTTCGTAGCGGGATTGATTTAGTTGCAAAAAACTTAATCAAAATAAAACAAAATTTAAAAGACGTATTACTTGAAATATATCAGGGAGATTCAGTACATGAAATTGTTGGAGGCATCCCTACTCTTGTCAAGGATATACCAATAACAAAATTTAGGTCTGCTAAAGACATTTTAATTATGCGGAGCCTGACGCGTCCTTATTCCAGACGTCGGTGTAGCAGTTGGTATAGGGTATGCCACAGTCGCTGCTCTCCAGTCACAATGGATTTTGTTCTTCCACTGCTCTGTGCCTTTAGGTCGACCCACAGTGCATTTTACCAACAAATGCGTTTCGAAAGCGCAGCCAACCACTGCCGGAATAGTAAGTAAAGCGACTGGAGAGAAACCTAAACTTGTTGATAGTCGCCCAGGTACAATTCTACTAACCGTCGCTGCCACACAAATCCACAAACGAAATGAAACGAAAGTGTGTTAAGTGCAAGTGCAATGCAGTTCTATTCAAAGTTGGTAACAACCTTAACGGCTGTGGCAGCCGCAGCTGTAGCGGCAGCCCACTCTTCGAAAGCCATTTCAGCCATTTATTTTTGCTACCACGTGCTATTTCTGCCACATTGGTGTTTTAAGGCTACAGCGAGGGCTACGGCTACTTAAATAGTTGCCCATATACTCCACATCTTCGCATCTGAGCAACTGGAGATGTTCAACCGCTTTTAAGCAAATGCACATATGAAATCCGAAAGCGGAAAATTACAGCTTTGGAAAATTGGGCCATTGACTAGCTAGTTGGGCTACTACTTGGTTGGTAATTTTCGTAAGTAATCGAGCTGTCAAGACAATCTCGCAGCACATTTGGGATCCAGCATATAGCTGCTATGTTCTATGTTTTCACATTTCAATTGTAAATGTGATGACATCGATAAGCCACATGGGTTTTACAGCACTGGTTTTGCTAAAACAATGATTTATCTGCTAAAAGCAACCAGGATGAAGTTGAGTAACAAATCGTTGGCTATAAGTGGAAAACAAACTAAAGTTAAATTTAGGATGCAATAAAACTTGGTTAGTTTATTCGCAGTTTGTCTATTTAAAATGATAATTAACATTTGCAATAATAGGTACCGAACATGTAGCTCTGGAAGAGAAATGTCTAACATACGTTTGTGGTTTGCTGGGTTAAGTAACTTATTGCCCATATCCTTTCAAGCTTATATTGACGAATTTAACGTGACAATGCTTAGTAAAAGAATGCATGGTCGTTGTCATCATCCTACAATGGGGGGTTTATTATGCAGTTCATTGAGCAGGGGGTACATTTTTGCATCTTACAGCATATCAAGCCGCAAAATTCTACTAAGGCGGAACGGTGCAAGATATATTCATCTTTTGATGAAATTTGGTGATTTCGCTATAGACGAGATCTAGATGTTCACGGTTTCAAGATATCTTTCTTATAATATTTAATGATTTGGTCTTCAAAAATTTTCATTGCGCAAAAACTTTCAAGAATTTATTTATATGCGCCGAGTCGAATCTCTGTAGCGCCTTTAAACAACAAAAAATTGTACGTTGACCTTACCAAAGTTCCAAGATAACAATTTGTAAAAGAAATCTGTTATAATAGATTGAGTGAAAGAGGGGGCTCTTTTCTCTGGCTATGCCCTTGGCAGAATGTGTAATTTTATGCACTTGATAAAGTTTTACAAGTTTGAGAGCAATCCTTGCATCCTCGTGAGGGTTGTCACATTTGCATATTTATGTTATTTTTATTAATCCTTATATTAATTAATCCATTATAGTAGGGAAACTATTTTTATTTAAAAATGCAATTGCTCTCAATACCTTTTAAAATATTGTAAAACGAATGTTGCAACAAAGTACAGTTCATTGTGAGCCAAATAAGTAAAAATTTTTGACTTTCAATCGTTACAATCCCCAGACAACTTTTGGCTAAATTTCGCGCGGAATGACAAAACTTCATATAAAAAAAAATCCCTTTTGGGTTATATGAAGTTTAGTCATTCCGCGCGAAATTTTTCGAACTACGTATACCTCTTAAGACAAAAAATGCCTCTCTTTTAACTGTTGGTAAAAGATAATTATGTGACAAAATTGATTCAAATTCTACTTAAGATTTTCTTTTTGTGAACATTTCTGCTGACCTCAGACTGACCTTTATCTGGTGTACCAAGCCAACATTATTACTACTCGTTTTTTTTTGCTTATAGAAGCATCTGCTACTATCATAAGAAACGTTTTTCGATTTGCGAATATATTGTTTTCGGGTTATGCCAAAAACTTCTCATTGAATTGGCGAAAAGTAAAACTCTTGGCAGCTAAATGGAATGTCTATGAATGCCAACAAACGTTAAAAGTGAAACGTGTTAAGGCTTAAAGTCAAAGTTGGTGTACCCGAATTGACACTGATAAATAGGCATGGACTTCTTCGCTGTGGTTGCCAACCAAGCTGTGGGATGTGGGTTGTAGGTTCTGCATTTCGGGTCGTGAGATGTTGCCTCTTGGCATTTCGATATGCTGCTCGCGGCTCGAAAAACCTCTCCACAGCTGTTGGCTGTTTGTTACCCTTAAATGGGTTTGACATGCACTCACGCAGCCACATGCATAAATTGTGTATACGCACGGTATACAACCTACACATACTCAGAACGTTGATACAGTGTATCCCTGTGTGGAATTTGGGTACGTGAAGCGAAGTCAAAGGCAAACAGAAACGCGCTGTCGAACACGAGCAAAAATAAATAAAGGAATTATAAATAAATAAAAACATTTCGTAATGTTTACACACATTTTGTATAAATAAAAAAAAATAAACTGAATTTTAAGGTAGTAAAAATATAAACATTTAACACACGTGTCTCTGTATATTACCAAATGCGAAATGACTTATGCAGTTACAGCGGATATTCTTAAAATTCCATTAAAGCGAAAACTTAATTAACTTTCGCAAACTTTTGAATAGTTTAATAAACTGGCTTTGACAGTCTTCTACAAACATGCTATACATAATATGTACTGTGAGTTTTTATATACTATACCAGCGCCCAGTGTTTTGGATTTCTCGAAACTTGTAAGAGAAAGCTACCTTATAACGGATAAGATAGTCTTTCAAGCCAAAGATAGTGGAAAGAAAACCAAAGCGTTGATTCTGGATTTCCATGCCAGAAAAACGAATAGAAACTTTAATTGAAAGCGTATCCATAATTTCAACCAAAAAAAGTTTTTTACTTGGTAAGTATTACGAACAGCGTTATCTGCAAGCTCACCTGGCACCTTACGTTTTCTTTCACTCCAGAATCGTCATACTCAATTCCTTGCAAGGTCTCATAGCAAGTTGACAGAATCGCAAAGACCAGCCGTCTAGTCCAGCTAGAGTCATTATAAAATGGCATGCCAAACTGAGCACAATTAATAACATAATGGCGCTGCCAGACTTAACTTTTTTTTTGATTCTATCGTTGGCGAAAAATGCAACCTCTAAAAATAACACCCTCTATTAAAATGCAAATTTTTCAGCAAAAAATATTATGCATCAAATTCGAAAAAAATTGAACAGAGTATTCTACTGTCAGGCAGCGCTCTGATTTTAACACATTTTTTTTTTTGAGTTAATTAATTAAAAGCGCAGGTAAATATTATAAAATATTCAAAAGATTTTATATAGTTAGAGTTAGTAGCATTGCATAAATTTTCTTACCTTTTTTAGCTTTACCACATATAAATTAAATTCCATAAATATATCACTTGCAATAAAAATAAAGCTAAAATTTTCAAAAATAACTGGCATATGATTTAAATAAAAGTAATAAACATTACTGGACATATATATACATATATGTATATAGGTAGATACATGCATAGCAATTTTGTGGATTCTAGAACACGTTTTATCGTATATTGTATGCACTTGGATGCTTGTTTTTGTTTACAATACAATGCAATACACAGACACATAATTTTAGTGCAGCAAGTACCTACATGCAATGAATAATAACTGCATCTATTGCAGATAAAAACAAAAACAAAATACCAGCACATGTTTATTGTTCGATATCTAGATACAAAAAAGCACGTACAAATTGAAGTTGCCTTCAAAGCAGAACTAGTAAGAATGAGTTTGAGTAGAAGTCACAAACTAGCAGATACTCTGCAGGTGAATACATTGCAAAAATCACGGTTTTTCAGAAATCACTATCAAAAAATTTTCCATCAAAATCATTTTGTTTGTTTGACAGTTTTCTTTTAAGTCGCATTAGCGTACAAGACCACAAAAATCCATTTCTCTAGTAGAAAAGAGTAGGAATTTTATTTAAAATTAAAAAAATATCGCTAAGTATATCTTAAGTTAAATAATAATATCAAATCAGAAATGTTGGAATTTCATTGACAGAAATCTGGCAACTCTGCACACGCGCCAACCTGGCAACTGTGTCTACCTAAATGTATAAATAAGACACACATAAGGAATCACCTACCAGCTCGTGCTTTGCAGTCATATGAAAATTGTTAACCTATAAAAAAAAAAAATCTCGTTTAATATTTTCAACAAACAATGTTTAAACTTTTTTAAGCTTTATTTTTAACATGCCTGTTCAAGATTTCGATACCGATTTGGATTTGTTAATGCCACAAAGCAGTTTATTTGATTTTTCCCAAAGCCTTCTGGAAATTCATTGCGATAAATGTAATTATTAATATGAGCAGCATAGTTAAATCGACGAGTCGAAAGTGGAATTAAAAACCAGAATCAGACAACTAATTAAATAAAAGTTTTCCAGTAATTCATTTTTTTTTTAAATATAATTCCTCCCTCTTGGGAGGAACTTGGCATGCAGCTATAAATATAGGGTGGACCATCTGTTGATTTGTTTGTTAATTTAATTTTGCACGTATATTTCAAAACAAAATTGGGCAAATGTATATAACAAATGCAAGTTTGAAGTTTGTCGAAGAGCAACCACTTTTGACGGGTATGTTCCGAATTATGTTTGTTTAAGAGCCAGACCAACAGATGGCCCACCCTATACCTGCTGCATTGTTTGTCGAAGATTTACTTTGGACGGGTATGTTCCAAATTATGTTTGTTTAAGAACCATACCAACAGATGGCTCACCCTATACAAACTGCATTGTTACGAGGAATCGAATTCGAGAAGAGGTAAGTAAAGTATTATAGAAAGTTTTCACTGTTGATCCTGGTGGTAACCTCATAGCTCAGAGCCTTCAAAAATAATTAGGTTCTAGTTTGAAATTCTAACTTTTAAATCACAGTATTAAATCGGACCCTTTAATAAAATCGACATATTTTGTGTCTTTTAAGATGTAGAGATGGCATTTCTGCAATTGTAAATAAAAACAATTACATTCCATTACTGTTCATAAATATTTTTTTCTGAATATCAATAATTTAATTAGTTTTTGAAGGCAGCTCAAAATATGAGTTTTTAACGAAACAAGCGATCTCGATGACGTCACAATTATTCTCTCATGTGCGGGCATAAGAAAAAAATCAGTAGATGGCACAAGACTAGCTGGTAGATCATTCATACATTAGGTGTTCGCTTACTCATCAGATACATCTTTAGACTTTTGTGGAATTGTTTGTTGGCCAAAGTATAGAAGATAAGCCCGCTGTTCAGATCCTGTAAAAGTTGACTGCAATTTTTTTTTTATAGAAGCGCCAACATCTGGAATAGCGTACAAATTGGACGTAAGAAGATACTTGGCTTCCATGAAGGCACTAAACTTCTTGCAAGAGTACAATTAAAACAAATACAAAACATTAAATTACACGCTCGTTTGTTCTAATATAAATGTTCTGGGTCTTAAGTGTCTTTTGCAATTGTGTTACCTATTTTATATGGCATCCTTGCTGTGTACCTTGGCTTGACCGGGTCCTTATCAGATTTGCCGCTTTGGCAGTTTCAGAAATTCGTTCGTACACATTAAGTTAGATTGTTTATGTCCTCAAGCTTGGTACTTTTGGTACTTTAAAACAATCAATACCAGTTCTGGTCAGTTTTGGTTATGTATAAAATGAAATTTGAAGCCCCTGTAGCTCTAGTAACCCCTGGCAATAAAAGCAAACAAATGACTATGTTTATGATGACATTGATGATGATGTTGATGAGTGGGGGGCATACCTCAATCTCATTATAATTGGTATTTTATGATGATGGAAATGCAGCACATTACAAAAAAACAACAGATAAATAAATGTCAGCCACAGAAAGCCAGCTAATTTCGGGCCAACTGAAACTGAAAAACAGAAAACTCATTATTTTCAGGCAAATAATTTTTGGTTCCAGCGCGCAAACCGAGACAGTTTGAGCGCCCGTTCAAAATTTATTAAATGCTCCAACCACAATGACAACGACAATTTAAGAAATAATTTGCAACATTATAAATGTCATAAACAATATTTTGGTCATCATTCTGAAAGAATGACAAGACATTTGTATATGCGGGAGCGGTAGGAGACAGGAATAAGTAAGGATATGCACAATACAGGTGAAACTTTCTCACAATAAAGCATTTATGTTTATATGTAGTATACGTTTTATGGCAAAAATGGAACCGGAAATTGAAACCGGATGGCACGTTAATGAGAATCTGATACAGCTGGACAACAGTTACTTTGTAGTTGTTTTTTTTCCATGTCTTTGTTGCGGCATTTTCAATTTATATTTAAATTTATTACTGGCTGTCACCAGTGGATTTCAAACTTTTTTTAAACAGCAGTGGCCACAATTATAGGGGAAACAATATATCTTTGCTTGCAACTTTATGTCTTCTTTTATTTTAAACTATTTTTTGTGTCTTTTCCAAATATAAGGTATACAAATAATTTTCCGCCATTTTCTATAAAAAATTATAATTTATTATAAATGGTAGATATGTTATATTTAACTAAAAATTTTGTACATTACTAGCCACTGCTGTTTCCCATTTTTCTGGCAGCATTCGGATACCATGTCAAAAGAACACTTCATCTTTTGAGGCTATCCACGAATCGACCCAATTTTAGGTATGTAAAGCGATGCTTCGACAGACCATGTGTTATCGACCGGAACAAGTGATAACCGTAGGGACAAAGTCTGTTGAATACAACTTGTATGATAGAATTGCCCATTTAAGCATTTCCGAATCGGTTTTGAAAGGCATCGCAACATTGGGACGATCATTATCATATAGGAGAATAATGTTGTCTTGTCTGGAGAAGCAAATGGCGCTGAACACTCTGCCTACGAAATAGGATAGGAATATTCGGTTTAACTGTCTATATCAAAGCATGGCCAGGTGGTTCCCAAGTTTTTTTTTCAATCTGAATTATCACAGTGGGTTCATTTTTTATTATCAGTAACTTACGACGCAATAAAACTCTTTTTTATGCCTGACAAGCCTCATTTCGCTCATGCTTATTATGTCTTTTGACATAACTTCACATTGAAGCCAATTTCCCAAATCTATTATAGTCTGACAATTACAGCACGAGTTTGATTAAAATTGGTCACCTCTTTTATATAGTTACCACACAAAAATGAAAACTGTGATCTCTTTTTCACAGAGATATGCATAACGAATCTGCGTAGGCAAAGCGACGTGAACATATGTCGGTGAAAGCGCTTTGAAGAATGAGATTCTTTTTACTCTCTCAGCATGCAGCCATGATCCAACAAATAAAGATGAGGCAATGCGCAGCTAAGTTATTTATGTCTCTCTGATAAAGAGAGCGCAGGTTCAACTTTTGTATCTTAGCTAAGTATATGAAATAGTGGAGCAATTGTGATCCCACTTTATTCGAATGTGCAGACTAATATGAAACAAACAAAAATATAAAAATATAATTTTAGAACAGTTTTCGATCCACCTCATCTGGGTGCCGGGACACAGGGATATTGAGGGCAATTGCATTGCGGATGAACTGGCAAGAAGAGGAACTACCAGCATCCACCTTCAGCACAAGGAGCGTCTGGGTATACCTATGGCCAGCTGTAAATTGAGTATTAGGAACCACTTTGCTCTAGCTGCTAATCAATCGTGGGATCGGATATCGAATACGTGGAGAATCTCACGGCAGACATGGCCGGTATACTGCAAAAAGAGAACAATGCAACTTTGCGATTTAAATAGAGCTCTGTGCTCGACAGTAATCCGGGCAATTACCGGACACTGGCTGGTGGGTATCCATGCATCAAGGCTCAACGCACCTCACAATGATTTCTGTAGAAGTTGTGGAGATGAGGAGGAGCTGGAGACGGTGGAGCACTTATTCAGTCACTGCCCTGCGCTGTGTAAGACAAGGCTCCGATTCCTAAAATCATACGTCTTTAATGACCTATCCCAGCTCTCGGAAAAGAGTCCAAGAAGCCTCTCGAGGTTTATTACAGCCGCCGGATGGGCGTGATATTGAAAACATATAGGGGACCTCCTGAGTGGGGGAAGGGTGGTGTAAGGCCCACCCAGCGGTATCACAACGGGCCAATTCTCTGGCCTAAGTGAGTTAGGACGTTAGGTCCCGACTGCCGCCCTAACCTAACCTAACCTAGGGAATAAAAAAGAAATGGAACTAATTGAACTAAATATATTTTAGAAATTTTTTTTTTTTTTTTTTATCGCGAACAAATTTGTTTCAGTTGTATTTTGTTTTAGAGTAAATATTTGTGTGAAGTTTAATCAAAATTCATGTAGCTACCATTCAAAAATTGAACCAGTTTTCTGCGCTGCCAAACTAGCATACTTCTCTGCGGCACCTTGTAAAGTTCACTGCATCATGGCAAGCAGCAGTCCGCGACTTCGGCATGTTATCGGCTCTGACTGGGTAAGCAGCCGATTGTTTTCGGCACTAGACAATCACTGACTTAGATTTATTTACATAAGGTTAGCTATTATGGATTAAAGCAAAAATTGACGGAAAATATTTTTGTCTTCAAAGTTTTTGTAGAATATTCTAAAGAAAATTATTTTTTAAGCAACTGATTCTCTCTTTTTGTCTGTTCTGCTTCTGCCAGCTGATGAACGTATTATAATTTGAATGGGATATTGTATTAGTAAAATGGAGTATGCCATATAGCGCTGAAAAGCTATAGTTTAATATCTCAAAATGCAAATCCTTCATATCTTGCAATATTATACAAACGGTTTATTTTTTGGAAATACGTTTTTATTTTATACTTAGGGCCTTCTTTTTATTATAATATAGGTAAGTTAATTATTAACCGATACAATCGTTCCTTATAAGTATATAGTATGTTTATATATTATTGGGATTTAACCTAAGCTTTATAGCAATTCAACAAACAAAATTCAAAGTATCTATTGTGTTATTGTTAAGCCATATTATTGTAGTAAGTAATGGATATATTTATTATTCCTTTTCAACTGTTTTGACATAATGTAATTATCCAATAGTTTGCCTCGGGAATTATGCGGCCCGTTAATAATTATGCACGGGATACACAGCTTGTGGTTACGTTGAGGGTTTTAATCATGTAATACATATATGTTTAATTAATTACTGTTAATCATTGAGTTGTGACCTATAACGCTAAATGTATAATACAGTTATAACTAATGAACAGAGATAAGTATTGGTTTGGTTTTGCGGTTCGTGTAGAGCTTCTGTTTATATGGGCATCCACCACAGCCTACAGCTCTTTCCTGCAAATTTTTGGCATAAATTTTGTTATATTGTAGTATACGTTGAATATGCGAACGTGATTTTGCATTAATATTTGACTTTACATAAATTATGCACAAAAACAAATCCAATTCCATAAAAAAAACACTAAAATATAATATATAAAAAAAACTATAGTAAGTGTACCAAATCGTTACTAAATATTTATTTGCTTATCAATGCGCAATTTAAAATGAAAAAATAATAACCAATACGGCGTGTTTTTACTGCAACAAGCCGCTTACGGCAAATGCTGTAGCCGTAGCCGTGGCCGCAACGGCAACATGCTCCGTTTGATTTACAGCTGCTCCTTCCGGTCTCGAGTGCCAGAACTCTGAGTCTATGCCTGCCAGCGCCGCCGCTGTGCGATTAGTTGGCTCTTCGCGGCGCGTTCTCACCGCCTGCCCCGGCGGTCACGATGACATATAGGTGCACTGCGTCTTGGGCTGTGGCTCAGTCTGTTCCACGGGCTGTATGGCGGCACGCTTCCAGTAATCGCGCACATTCTCCACGGTTTCCATAATGCGCAGAAAATTGCGTCCTGCCAGCATAGCAATGTCCTCTTCACTCCAGTTGCTGTCCTCCAGCAAGGCGGCCAACAGTTCGGGGTATTTGGACACATCCTCTAGGCCGAGTGGCGGCACTTCAATGCCATCATAGCCGGCGCCAAGTCCTATATGCTGTATGCCTGCAATGGCGCGCACATATTTGATGTGCTCGATGACATCTTGTAGGCGTGCCTGCCGTCCGCAGGCCACATCCTCGGAATCAAAGCTGATCATAATAAGACCGCCATTCTCAGCCACCAAACGCAGTATATCATCCGGTATGTTGCGTGTGGAGTTGCACAGCTGGCGTGCGGCCGAGTGTGAAAAAATTACTGGAGCACGCGTAGCTTGCAGCACATCGCGTGCTGTGGCATCGGAGCTGTGCGACAGATCTATCATCATGCCTAAACGATTCATTTCGCTTACAACGGACTTGCCAAATTGTGATAGACCCTGCTCTAAGGGCGAGGCACTAGAGCCCGCCCAGGACACATCGCATTTGTGTGTTAGACTAAGGTAGCGTGCGCCCAGGGAGTAAAAGGAGCGCAACACGCCCAGCGAAGAGCCAATTGTGTGACCACCTTCAATGCCTATTACCGAGCCCAAAAGGCCACGCTTGTGTGCCGCGACAATGTCCTGTGAGGATGCAGCCAACACTGTCTCCTGGGCGTACATGTCTGAAAGGCGCCGCACAATGTCGATTTGTTCCAGTGCCAGCTGGACAGCGTCCAAGCCTTGCGCCTCGCATGGCACGTATGCTGACCTGCAAGAAAAATACAAAGCATAAAGTTTCAAAGGAAAGTTGCAAGTAACCAACCTGGTGTTGGGGCATATGGAGTACAATATAAATAAAACATGTAAAATTTATTTCTTTGTTATTTGATTAAAGTTGGAGAGATGTCTTTTTTTTTTTTGCTGCGCTGTTGAAGATTGTGAGTTGTGGATGGTAGTTTAGCCTAGTTTAGGTCAGTTTCTTCGCAAAGTGCAAGGGTCAAACTGGCGTCATATTTTGATAACAAAAAGTAGGTACTCTTTTTTGTTAAGAGAGATACATTACCCATATGGTGACATATGTTAAATCATGTTAGGCATAGTGGGATAAAAGCATGGTGTTTTTTGGCATTTTGTGAGAACATGCTGCGTAATTGGAACTATGGTTGCTTTTGTCATATAATGTGACGCATGTGTAAAGCTTGTAGTAAATAACGAAGAGGCATACAATAGTTTAAATTTGAAAATGATTGAAAGAAAAGTATAAAATGACAATATGCCGACAAAATGTGACACCATAATGTACAAGTTTTTCTTAGACGTGCATATAATTGATGGCATATACTATTTTTTATTCTATTTATTTTTGTGTATGCATATACATATTTGGAATGTTTCAATGTCGGGTTTTGGTATTTTTTTTTTTTTGCGGTTACACCTTTTGATTCCATATTATATTAAAGTTTCAAAATTCAGTATGTAGGTCTTGTTGAACTAAAACTTTTTTATCATGGTTATCGGTTCAAGAATCGAAATTTTACTGCAGAACATCAATATGTTGGGATCTCAAAGAAATCTCTAGAGATTTGATTGGTTTGCAAATCTATAGTAAAAACCTTAGATGAAATTTTCGATATTTTATTTTTCAAACACTTGCTTCCGAATGTTTACGAAAATGGCAGCAAAGAGTTGCTACTGCTCAAAAATAATTTTAGTATATTTGTAGACTTATTTAATTATATGATTTTAAAGCGTAATTTAAGAAATTTAATTTTATATTGGATTTGTCGACAATATGTAGTATAATTTGCAACTATTCGCTTCAAAAATAAATTTCAATATTTATTCCACCCAACAAAAGAGTTTATGTGACAACCCTACGAGCCATCTGTTGTCAACAGCTGTCATCAGCATTGTGAATGGCAAATTGAATTTATTTACATTTTAAAATTGCACGTTGGAAAATAATTTTGAATGCCTAATGCGGGCTCCACTAACATGAAAAGAAAAAAAAAAAAAGATTTTTTAGTTTTGAACTAACTGCTAAACTATTGACATTCACTTTATGCGAAAAAATAACAGCAGCATATATTTATTTAACTGTGCACTTCATTCTCCTTGCTTCAATATAAAAACTTAGTCTCTTTAAATATAATTTTGTAACTTGAATTTGATAATAAAAAGAGCGTTTTATTTTCTAAATAAAAAATTGCGAAACGTAATTTATTGTTCCTATGACTAGGTGGGAATTCTTTATTTCGTTTGGTTTTGCAAGTTGACAGTAAATGTCATATATAAATGTTTTTTTTTTTTTGAGAAAATTATTAAAATCATGAACTGATAAATTAAAATAAATTAAAGAAATGCAGATAGCTCAGAAATCTTATATCCTTTTTAAAAAATTAAGTTTTATTTTTTATGAAAACTTGTTTTATTGGAAAATTTAATCAAATCTTGAGTACAAATGTCCCAAAGGAGTGCCTGTGTCACCGAGAGTAGGAATTCTGGCGAAATTGTTATTGTTGTGATTGTTACCCCTGGAAGTCTAGTTAAAAACTACCCACATATAGTTACAAATTGGGTCGAGCGACTTTATTTTTTTATTTAAAAACATTTATTAATGTATTTAAATTAGCAAAACTAACATGCTTTTCATGCGTTCAGCTTAATACTTGCTTATCGACTGACTTAATGATAAAGTACATTTCTGTTCCTACCTCTTTTCTTTTTCATTCTCTTTCAATTATTATTTACATTTATTACCTAACGTCACCTACTTAAGGTGATCAAGCTTATTAGCTTAGTTAGGTGAATGGTTCTGTAACAATATGCAAATTGGGTCAGTGGATACTTTTTTTCGAAAGCTTACAGAGTGGTATAAAATCTAGTTAATGATACCTATTCTATATTTGCATTCCAATTACGTCTAAAAATACAGATTATCATTGTAGTTTCAATTGTAAAGTTTTTCAAAAATGCCAAACTGCATTTTTAATTCGGCAAGTCAGAATCGGAATCGGAGTACCAAACATCATTGAATAGCAATAAAAACAAACATTGTTGCTGACTAAACAAAAAAATTTCCTTATATGTATCTTTTTTGCGCTAACAGACTCCTTAAACACACCTCGTATAGTTAGCCATGTCCACCATGGCTGTGAGCGTTCTTTTTTTGTGCACAGTGTATGTATACTGTATGTTAAATACATTTTGTGTTATAATCCTGGCAAATGACAAAAGCTCACAAAAACTCAGGTTCAATTGACTATCAGCATTTTTCCCCAATTGCAGCTGTCTGTTAGATGTCAGCCGCTGTGGGTCGTAGTTGCCATTTGTAGGTTTTTGTTGATAAATCCAAAAAAAAAAAAGCAGCAGAGCTGCAATCTATGCTACTACAAAAATTCGATGGGCGTGTGTAGCAGCTGTCGGCCGAAAGGCGGTCAGGTACACGTTGCCAACATATTTTTTTTTTCCAAATTATTGGCAGCATTGCCATTTTAGTATCAGTCTCAGATATTTATCTTAAGCTTAGTAATTTCACAATAAACGCAATTTAAGATTGGTCTTACCAGACTTGTACTCCAACCAGACCCTGCTTCAATCGCTCCATATCGGTTTGTGCCCACACGGGTCTCGCCCATAGAGATTTGTGATCCAGCTCGTGACTCTTATGCACCAGCTCCAGACTGCTATGACCATACTTGCGCACATTCCAGGCAAAATTATTATGCCCATCGACGAGAGGGACTTCGCGTAGTATCCGCCGTACGATTCTCAGTCTTTGTGCGTGCGAGTTCCGGCTGGGTGCCATCAAAAAGTGCTGATACGCCAGTGTAGCAGCAATGGCCAGCAGACAGATGGCGCTGACCAACGTTAGAGCCACTAGCCAAGAGCCGCGTCTGGATTTGTGCGATGCATTGGTGCTGGGCTTACGAGAGCTCTTGCTTTTGCCGCTGGCTGCTGTAGCCGTGGCCAGTGAACTGGAGGATTTGGTATCTAGCGTGCCCACAATGCCGCCACCGCCTACAACAACTGCACCCGTCAGTCCAGGACCAAAATTTACTTTGGACTTTTGTATGCTGGCAATTTCAGCACCAGAATCGCTGTTCGAGATTGAGTTCTGGCGGGACAACGTGCGGCGTATATTTGAGTGTTCGGTGACATCTGGCAGGCCTCCAAAGCCGGTGGTCTGTAAGTACAGTAAAAAGTAAAAGTTAAGCCAAGTTTTGATTGTATCTAGTTAGTATATACATATGTGAACATGGGATTCTGTTTCATGCCTCAAAGTTTTGATTCAACTGTTGCACTTTAATTAACTCTTTTGCTCCGAAACTTATCAACACTTGCTTTATTCATAACTTTTAATAAAACATCTTAAAGTTTGTTTGACACTGTACGTGATGGCAGCTCGTTATGGCATATTCGTATCTTGGCGAAGGCCTTCTTTACTCCTGCAATATTATAAAACTCAACTGATACAATTAAAACGAATGCATAATTTATGACATGACATGCCTTTAGCCTTATGTGACACTTGAGATTTCATTTAATAGACGTATAACAAACAAATTTAGCTTACGGCTTGCTAAAAGTTTTTATATCATTCATAATCACTGATAATAAAAAAGTTTAAATGATTGTTATTTTGCGACGCCTATTAAATTTTAAGCCATTTTCATAGATGTCCTTTTTTGGCAAAACTATATGAACATTTAAAAACTAACTTTTACGTTTAATTGGTAGCCATTAAAATTTGTACATATACAAAAAGAAGTTTTATACGAGAAGCATAAATAAATAAAATATTTAAAAAAATGCTAAAAATGAATAATTTTTTAATTTAAAGAAAATGAGCGTTGATTCAACAACAAATATAGCATTGGAGAAGCCAAAACTCGTTCAATCCGCACCTAATATAAAATAATTTTATATTTTTTTAGTGTAAGTAATAAACTTTGCGAATTTATCGATAAAAAGTCGAAAGACGTGAACTTTTTTCTGGTTTTAGAGCAAAATGGTAAGAGGGCAAGTGTGCACGACCCAAACTCTTAACTTTTCTTGTGCAAAAAGTTTTGTAAACGAAGACTATATTCGCTAGTGTGGCCATATTCTTGATACAGTTTTTGGTATTATTTAGTGCTTCTAATGTGCTGCAAATCTAAAAAATCGTCAAAAGTTTTCAAGTTTGTGACAGCATCAGAATATTGGATTGATAAAATATCTGCGTTTTTGTGCCAATCTACCTGAAGGAAAAACTTAGTTTTTTCGAAAACTTGTAATAAAACTAAAGTTCAGTTCATATTAAACACGGCTCTTTGTCTTTCGCATCATAATAACAAATTATATTTCCTTAATTTTGTCACGGAGCGATGCCACGCCCCCTACCCAAAAATACGAAAACTCAGTTTTAGACTTAGAACAAGGTCCCTAAAGAGCCCTGAAAGTTTCATCCATTAAGTATTAGGTGCGCAAATAAGTTCTCGCTGTTTGTCAATAGATGGCTTTAGCAGAAAGTTCTGGTCGATTAGGCATATGGTAAGCAAACTGCTATGGCACATTAGTGAATTTCTTTTTGCATTATTTACTTGTGGTTGTGTGAAAATGTCTAGTTTTGTGCCAAAAAATCATCATTTGCGGGAGTTGTTGATTTTCTTGTTCTGTTCGAAAAAAACGGCAGCTGAAGCGCATCGAGAGCTCCAAAAAGTGTACGGAGATGCTGCTCCAAGCGAAACAACGTGCCGTGATTGGTTCCGTCGCTTCAAAGACGGTGATTTCGATGTTGACGACCGTCCACGTAAAGGAAGACCCAAAACCTTCGAAGACGCTGAATTGGAGGCATTGCTCGATGAGGATTCGTGCCAATCGCAAGAAGAGCTTGCTTCAGCATTAGGAGTTATCCGCCAAGCCATTTCCAAGCGATTGCATGCGTTGGGAATGATTCAAAAGCAAGGAACTTGGGTTCCTTATGATTTGAAACCAAGGGACGTTGAGCGTCGTTTTTTCGCCTGTTAAGAACTGCTCCAGCGCCAAAGAAGGAATAGTTTTCTTCATCGCATCGTGACGGGTGATGAAAAATGGATTCATTACAGCTACCCAAAGAGGAAAAAATCTTGGGGACAACCCGATCATGCTTCCACGTCACTGGCTCGGCCGAATATTCACGCTGCGAAGGTTATGCTGCGCATTTGGTGGGACCAGGTCGGTGTTGTTTATTATGAGCTGTTGAAACAAGGCGAAACTATCACTGGGGAACGGTATCGAACTCAATTGATGCGATTGAGCCGAGCACTGCGAGAAAATCGGCCACAATACGAGAAGAGGCACAAAAAAGTGATTTTACTGCATGACAACGCTCGGCCTCACATTGCCAATCCTGTTAAAACCTACTTGGGAACGCTCAAATGGGAAGTCCTACCCCACCCGCCATATTCCCCAGATATTGCGCCGTCCGATTTTTACTTGTTCCGCTCGATGGCACATGGTCTGGCTAATCAGCAGTTCCATTCATATGAAGATATCGGAAAATGGCTTGATTCGTGGATAGCGTCAAAAGACGAACACTTCTACCGTCAAGGTATTCGAACTCTGCCAGAAAGATGGGAAAAAGTTGTAGCTAGCGATGGGCAATACTTTGAATGAGTTTTTGATAACCATTTTTTTATAATAAAGTTAAATTTTCATCAAAAAACAGCGAGAACTTAGTTGCGCATTTTTTTTCGAATAAACGGCCTTTTTGAGCCTTCGTTTACTGTACTAAAAACGCTTCGATAAAATTCCTTAAAAATTTTACATAAGAAAAGATTAGCAAAAATGTAATACACTGAATATTGATTTAAAGTCAATATTTTTCTCTCGAACAATAACACAAATAAAATCTGGTTTGTGTATGAAAAACGTTGGCAGGATTATTTTTTTTTGCTAATTTGTTTTAATTAAGTTTTGTACTATTATTTTGCAGTATTTCATATTTTATTTAGAAGCGATTCAATAAATAGTCAAGTGGCTTTTATTTAATGAATTCGTAAAACTTTTAATTTTTTGTTGTCTATTTAATTTTGCGAATATAATAAATTAATTTAATTTAATTGCTTAAGATATGTGTTAAAAACAATAAATTCATAGGTTGTTAAAATGTCATTATATAGTGATTACTAGTGCTAGCTTCATGGCGCCGAAGTTTTAATACTCTGGTAATAAAATCATTTCTGATGGTTTTTAAGGTTCAGCCTGAAGGCTTAAGTTGCTCTGGCTACAGTCCTTTTATAATTTAGAACTAATTTTCTATTATATAATTATATAACCAAATGAAATAAATTAAAATGAGGGAATATTGTAACAAAAAAAAAGGTATTTTGGCACCACCTTGAAAAACTTGATATTTTTAACAATTAAAGTGCAACCCCTGCAATTATATATTTAAAGAAATTACGAAAAATATTATTATAATATTTTTATTATAATATTATTATTATTTTATTTTTAATAACAAAATTCGCTCAAGTGTTTTATAGCTACTTAAATTTTATGTAGTCAACTTTAAATGTTATATAAAGGTTTTTAGGGTGGCCCAAAAAACGAATTGAAATTTCTGTCTGAGCTGCGTGTGTTTTTGTTTAATTTGTTTTTATTTCAACAATATATGGTATAAAGTTGATTTTTTTAACAAATATTATAAAAGGCTTTGGGCAAGCAACCGCTTTCGACAAAAATTCAGTTTTAATACAAGCAGTAGGAAGGCTAGAAAGAGGTGTGGCTGCAGAGAACGCCTGCTAGTTTCAGTGGGCAAAATGTTTAATCTGCAAGGTAACTTTACTCTCAAGCTTATTTGCAATACTGTTTACTTTGTGAAGAGTATATAATAAATGTATGCTTTATTCTAATTTGCCTTTTCACAGCTGCACTCAAAAAAAAGTAGCTAATTAGCAAAAAAAGGCGCACCACCTGGCGTATGAGCAATATGCAAGTTTCCAGTTGAGAAAAAATAAAATTTATTTTACACGGCAAAGTGCAAAAGAGCGCAACGTTATTTTTTTTTCTTTTTTTTTTGGTGTGCAGTCATAAAAATTAATTAAATAAAATATATACTATAAACTATAATGCGCAAAAGAAAGCATGCTAAAAAAAACAAGCAGCACTGCGCTTTTCCATTTATATACTATATTATTATTTAATTATGAAAAATCAAAACAAAAAGTCAGTGATCTAAGTGAGCTCTATAAAATGGCGGAAAAATATGCAAAAATTAAGTTTGTGCTGTGATGCTGTGTCAAATATTTAACGTTGGTCTCTCGAAATTGGTAAAATAATGCATAAAATAAGTTTTAATAAAAATTCAAACTATTTCAAATAGTTTGCCCCTAATTTGCTATCTTCCACTGCAGAAAACTTTTTCCATTTGCTGCTTAAGCAAAATAGCACGCTTTAAAGGAAACATATATTGCGCTGCTGGCACAAACTTTTCCAACCAGTTACAGATTTTGGCCACAATGCCCCCAACATTCAGCAGGCGGTTTTCATGGCGTCACAGCGCTGCTTAAAAATGCATGACAATGACAGCCGGCAGTTAAGCAGCACAGCAGCAGGAACAGGTGACAGCCATTTGGACTACTTACCTATCAAAGTTGGTAGTTTAACAAAGTTTAGCTTGTTTTTTTTTTTTTTTTGGTTATGGTTTCTTCGCCCAGTTTATAATTAGTTTGGCAGTTAGAATGTTTGTGCAATTCATTATTATAATGAACGAGAATAGGCTTCAAAATGTTTTTACAATATACAAAATATTTTTGTTACAGAGTACATTCAAAATAATTACATGAATTGTTTATAAGCCATCTTTGGTTGTCCAAATGATATGGGCTTGACAGTTATTTTCATAAATTTATAATCAAGCTGCGGCTCTCAAGTGTGTTTTTAGAAGTTGTCAGAATTGTCTTGTTTTCTTGTTTTACAACATAAGGGCCTTAAAGTCAAAGCTGCTGGATATATATAGATACATATATTTAAGGTCAATAAGTTCTGCGAAAGTAAAGTTTGATAAGCCGTAGCTTACATACTCTTTGCAAATTTGTTTGGTGTTTTTCAAACAAAATGTGGTAGCGTACTTAAACTTGGCAACACATAAGTTTTGAGTGGTTTAGGAGTATGAAAGTGTTAAATATTTACTATTAAAAGCAAGTAACAAATTTTTTTCAAAGTTTGTGGTAGCATTCAAATTTTGGTTTGCTAAAATATCTCAGATTTTCAGCTAATCTACTTGAAGAAAAAACTTGTTTTTTTTTGACACTGTTAGACAGTTCACGAAAGGAGCGGAGAGGCAACAAAGTGAGGCTATTAATTACTTTATGTTAAGCAGCTTTCTTCTTAAATGTCGGTTTTTGAAGCCAAACGTTTTCAAAGTTAGTTCTAATTTCTGACAAGTTCTAATTTATGAATATTAAGCAAGTAAACACAAAACAACTTATTTGGTTTGAACTATAGCATTTTGCTAATTTATGTATCCTAATTAGATTTTAATTATCAATAATAAATGTTTAAAGAAATCAGCTATAAAGCAGAAACCCGCAGCAGGTAGCTGAAAATTAAAAAATTCAAATTCTGAACTGCACGTTGAATTCAAATTTTGTAAAATTCAAAAATTTTCCGTTGAGCTGTGGTCAATTTCAAACTATTATAACTGCCATTTCGGTTTCAAAATACCAGGCGAACAGAAACCCGCAGCAGGTAGCTGAAAATTAAAAAATTCAAATTCTGAACTGAACGTTGAATTCAAATTTTGTAAAATTCAAAAATTTTCCGTTGAGCTGTGGTCAATTTCAAACTTTATAACTGCCATTTCGGTTTCAAAATACCAGGCGAACAGAAACCCGCAGCAAGTAGCTGAAAATTAAAAAATTCAAATTCTGAACTGAACGTTGAACTCAAATTTTGTAAAATTCAAAAATTTTCCGTTGAGCTGTGGTCAACTTCAAACTATTATAACTGCCATTTCGGTTTCAAAATACCAGGCGAACAGAAACCCGCAGCAGGTAGCTGAAAATTAAAAAATTCAAATTCTGAACTGCACGTTGAATTCAAATTTTGTAAAATTCAAAAATTTTCCGTTGAGCTGTGGTCAATTTCAAACTTTATAACTGCCATTTCGGTTTCAAAATACCAGGCGAACAGAAACCCGCAGCAGGTAGCTGAAAATTAAAAAATTCAAATTCTGAACTGCACGTTGAATTCAAATTTTGTAAAATTCAAAAATTTTCCGTTGAGCTGTGGTCAATTTCAAACTTTATAACTGCCATTTCGGTTTCAAAATACCAGGCGAACAGAAACCCGCAGCAGGTAGCTGAAAAATTTGAAGTTCAAATTCTGAACTGAACATTGAACTCAAATTTTGTCAAATTCAAAAATTTTCCGTTGAGCTGTGGTCAACTTCAAACTATTATAACTGCCATTTCGGTTTCAAAATACCAGGCGAACAGAAACCCGCAGCAAGTAGCTGAAAATTAAAAAATTCAAATTCTGAACTGAACGTTGAACTCAAATTTTGTAAAATTCAAAAATTTTCCGTTGAGCTGTGGTCAATTTCAAACTATTATAACTGCCATTTCGGTTTCAAAATACCAGGCGAACAGAAACCCGCAGCAGGTAGCTGAAAAATTTGAAGTTCAAATTCTGAACTGAACGTTGAACTCAAATTTTGTCAAATTCAAAAATTTTCCGTTGAGCTGTGGTCAATTTCAAACTTTATAACTGCCATTTCGGTTTCAAAATACCAGGCGAACAGAAACCCGCAGCAGGTAGCTGAAAATTAAAAAATTCAAATTCTGAACTGAACGTTGAATTCAAATTTTGTAAAATTCAAAAATTTTCCGTTGAGCTGTGGTCAATTTCAAACTTTATAACTGCCATTTCGGTTTCAAAATACCAGGCGAACAGAAACCCGCAGCAAGTAGCTGAAAATTAAAAAATTCAAATTCTGAACTGAACGTTGAACTCAAATTTTGTAAAATTCAAAAATTTTCCGTTGAGCTGTGGTCAATTTCAAACTTTATAACTGCCATTTCGGTTTCAAAATACCAGGCGAACAGAAACCCGCAGCAGGTAGCTGAAAATTAAAAAATTCAAATTCTGAACTGAACGTTGAACTCAAATTTTGTAAAATTCAAAAATTTTCCGTTGAGCTGTGGTCAATTTCAAACTTTATAACTGCCATTTCGGTTTCAAAATACCAGGCGAACAGAAACCCGCAGCAGGTAGCTGAAAATTAAAAAATTCAAATTCTGAACTGAACGTTGAATTCAAATTTTGTAAAATTCAAAAATTTTCCGTTGAGCTGTGGTCAATTTCAAACTTTATAACTGCCATTTCGGTTTCAAAATACCAGGCGAACAGAAACCCGCAGCAAGTAGCTGAAAATTAAAAAATTCAAATTCTGAACTGAACGTTGAATTCAAATTTTGTAAAATTCAAAAATTTTCCGTTGAGCCCGCCTTAGTATTACCATTTCTAAACTTATATTCCTGAATTGAAATACCAGGCAAACAGAAAAAAGCAGCAGGTAGAATAAAATTAGTAACTAAAAGTATGCTACATTATTTTTACTTTTAAATCAATGCGCTACGCAAAATATCTTAATATTTGTGGCATACTTTTAGTTACCAAGTTTTGCAACTGCGCTCAACTGAAATTTGTAAATTTTTAAATATGGACACCTTCTGTGTATTCTGTTCGCCTGGTATTAGGTGCGCAACTAAGTTATCGCTGTTTGTCAATAGATGGCTTTAGCAGAAAGTTCTGGTCGATTTTGACATACCCAAAACTTCATAAACGAAGCTTAGGCATATGGTAAGCAAACTGCTATGGCACATTAGTGAATTTCTTTTTGCATTATTTACTTGTGGTTGTGTGAATATGTCTAGTTTTCTGCCAAAAAATCATCATTTGCGGGAAGTGTTGATTTTCTTGTTCTGTTCGAAAAAAACGGCAGCTGAAGCGCATCTAGAGCTCCAAAAAGTGTACGGAGATGCTGCACCAAGCGAAACAACGTGCCGTGATTGGTTCCGTCGCTTCGAAGACGGTGATTTCGATGTTGACGACCGTCCACGTAAAGGAAGACCCAAAACCTTCGAAGACGCTGAATTGGAGGCATTGCTCGATGAGGATTCGTGCCAAACGCAAGAAGAGCTTGCTTCGGCATTAGGAGTTACCCGCCAAGCCATTTCCAAGCGGTTGCATGCGTTGGAATTGATTCAAAAGCAAGGAACTTGGGTTCCTTATGATTTGAAACCAAGGGACGTTGAGCGTCGTTTTTTCGCCTGTGAACAACTGCTCCAGCGACAAAGAAGGAATAGTTTTCTTCATCGCATCGTTACGGGTGATGAAAAATGGATTCATTACAGCTACCCAAAGAGGAAAAAATCTTGGGGACAACCCGATCATGCTTCCACGTCACTGGCTCGGCCGAATATTCACGCTGCGAAGGTTATGCTGTGCATTTGGTGGGACCAGGTCGGTGTTGTTTATTATGAGCTGTTGAAACAAGGCGAAACCATCACTGGGGAACGGTATCGAACTCAATTGATGCGATTGAGCCGAGCACTGCGAGAAAAACGGTCACAATACGAGCAGAGGCACGAAAAAGTGATTTTACTAGATGACAACGCTCGGCCTCACATTGCCATTTCTGTTAAAACCCACTTGGGAACGCTCAAATGGGAAGTCCTACCCCACCCGCTGTATTCCCCAGATATTGCGCCGTCCGAATATTACTGGTTCCGCTCGATGGCACTTGGTCTGGCTGATCAGCAGTTCCACTCATATGAAGATATCGCAAAACGTGTGGATTCGTGGATAGCCTCAAAAGACGAACACTTCTACCGTCGAGGTATTCGAACTCTACCAGAAAGATGGGAAAAAGTTGTAGCTAGCGATGGGCAATACTTTGAATGAGTCATCCGTAACCATTTTTTTTACAATAAAGTTACATTTTCATCAAAAAAACAAGGAGAACTTAGTTGCGCACCAATAAAATTGAAGCTCGAAAATTTCAAAGCGTCCAATCTGGTTCTATTTTCTGGAATTTCGAATTTCTGCGCTTTCTAATTTGTGAGCGCCCACTGTACTTACTGTTTGAGAATTATAAATGGCTTGGCGTCGATAATCCTTCACTTTTTGCTTGAGATTTATAATAAATTTTCAAATAAAGCAGAAAGTTCAGATATAATATTCTGTATTCGAAATAAAAATAAAAACTGCCGGCAAAGTAAATTTTTTTTTTCGAAATAAGATAATGTAAGGAGAATAATTAAATTACAGACTACGAGAGCCATTCCATTATTAGCCGACCTAACAAGCCAGTGTTTTGAAATGTTCGAAAAAAATTTTAAAATAACGCATTTTGAAAGCTTAAGTTGGATTTTTGGTTTTATAACATTGTGTAGTTTGTTTTGGAGCGCTATTACTTAAGGACACCCTGCGAATTTGTCAAACTTTGAAAAATTGACCATCGTTACTGCTACTGTAGAGTACTCTCGATTGATAGGTCTCAGTCCAACTAATGCTAAGGCCGATCTAAATTCTACTCTAGGGGATTCTGCTCCTTCGTTTACAATAGTAAAATTTTTGGTGACAGACTTTAATCAACTGCCAGACGAAAATCGAAGAAAGAAAGAAAAAGAAATGGTGAACAAAATCTGCACCATACCATTTTGTATTGGATGACTAAAAGTGCGTGAGCCAGCTGAATGTGTAAGCATTTCAAAAAGTGCTGTATGTCGGAAAATTTGAAGATAAAAAAGCTGTACACAATATGGCTGCCGCGTTTGCTGACAATGGAAGAAAAACAGCATCGTGAGAATGTTTCCATCATGTGCTTGACAATGTATCATAAAAATTAGGTTGAGCTTTTGCTTTGATTTACTGTATGAAAATGGATGAGATGCTGGAACAGTCAAAAAAATGTACTAAAGAAGTAGTATTGGCAGCAAAGATGGCGAATACTGCCAGCTGCTGGCAAGGTCAGTGCTTCAGTTATTTGAGATACACATGACATAATTTTTATGGATTATCTTCAAAATGGAAAACTATTAATGATGAAAGTGTGCTTTCATTATGACAATGACCCAGTTAACACATCCGCTATGGCAATGACCAAAATTCACGAGCTAAAATTCGAATTGCTTCCTCAGGCAAACTATTAGTCGATTATCTGATTATTTTCTTTTTCCAAACTTAATAAAATGGCACGATGGTAAAATATTTGGCGACAATGAGAGATCGAGTTGTAGGTTAAAGGAGGTGCCTCAAATTTAAATTCTGGTACATTTTTGACACCTGTTGATGCATTTACTAGGCATTAGTAATCCAAAAATGGGTTCCAGCCAGAGCTCTGTGCAGCCATCTTCATTGGAAATATTTTTCTAAGCATTAATATCATTTGGCATTTTCCACTCTATTACCCAAATGTATATGCATATGTATGCAACCCTCCAATATGCGCACATGCGTATATAAATAGTAGTAGTTATTTAAAAAAAATGATAGCTTTCTGCATTGTAAACATACATGTGGACAAAACAAAGTGTATTTACACTCCATATACTATTTGTATATAAAGTAAATTCCAGCTTTTAAATCAACGCCATTCCTACCAAGTAACAACAACATACATCATTTCTCATGCACACACACCCATTAGTTAGCTTTGGATTTTCTTTTGTTGCTCCACAAATGCGTCCAATGGACAGTGCACAAATTGGCTTCATTGTTGTCGCCTATCCCAAGATACAAAATAAAGAAATAAAAACAAAAATATTTTTTGTAAAATGTTTTAAAATAAAATTAAGAGGTGTAATGCTAGGTTTACACTAGCCCACAATATGGTATTCGTCGATTTATGCGACAGGTTATGACAGGTAGGTGCATTGATGTAAATCTTGCCACACATTATGTCAGCAGGCCGTTATGGCCAGATGTAACCAAAAAGTCACAAAAGAGGTGTGTTCGTATTAAACCCATCTTATATAGGCATCTTAATTGTGGCTATATATTCCTAAAAATCATAGCTTGAGTGCAACGATTTCATAAATAAAAGTTATCTGATAACAACGCTGAAATTTTCATAAGCTGGCAAACTACAATCAACAATCAGCTGTTTTTTAGTCAAAAAACCAAGCAATTAAAATTCAACTTTAAAATAGAATAACTTTGTTTTGCTTGGTGATGGTATTTGTTACGAATACAGTGAGCTATAATAATATAAATAAACATTTTTAAGCTGTACTATAGTTACAGGAATACATTGTTTTTGTTAATATTTTGAGTACGCAATTAAAATTAAAAAAATATGCGACATTTAAGATTGCGTATACGCAATGTATGCCTAAAGTGGGCTGCAAAAGGTACGCGTCGCCATTTCGGACAAATATGTTGAACAGATGTTATACTTGCTATCATCATCAAATCCATCAAATTACAGATCTTTACAAGCATTTCCAAATTGGTTTAGTAGGACAACGAGATTCGTATAGACTACTTTCAAGAGGGGTAAGCCAACGACTTTTACTTAGAACTGTTGGGCAAATCCGACAATAAGTTAAAGCAATAACGAACGCAATTGGCAAAGAATGCTGGGCTCTTTTAAGATGATAATTCACGGGTTTTTTTGTTGTTATTTGGGCCTTCAGCTGTTACCCTGCGCTCTTTTTCCCATTTCCAAGCCCGCAGAAAAGGCTCCGTGGCAAGAGATTTGGATTCAGTAAAGAGTCCACCAAATAATATATATAATTTGTTCGTGGCCTTTAGTAAAATCTGTAACTTGGAATAAATATAAATTTAAAAAAAGTAGATCTTGGTAAATTCGACGCTATTTGGCGGAAACAATTTTATTTGTTTAAAAAGACATTGGATTATCAACTGCATTCGCAAAACAAAACAACAAGCTTGGGAAAGACTGTGGAGAAAAATAAATTTTGTATCCAAAAAATTATCTTATATTCAAAAAGCGACTTGCTTTTTTTAAACTGTCCTTGTACACAATACTAACCGTGTTTACATTATGGCAACACAATTCTTATCATTGCGATTTTGATGAGTAAACAGTCAGCAAACAAATACATTGGTTTCTCAATTTAAGGCTGTGAAAGTTTCCGCCGCTTTGTGACACAGTGTAAACCTAGCATAAGGCTGTAACAGCAACAGTCACTAGAGTTACTCCCAACAATATCGTATGACTGAGACGCGTCGGATTTGTCCAACAGTGAAGCATCAGTGTAAGCGAGAAAACAAGTGGACGAGTAAGCGAGCGCGCAGCCAGAAGAGTCATTCATATGACAAAAGGCTGGCGGCAACAGGAACAAGAAGAAGCAGCAGCAGAAGCATAACAGGCACGGTGACGACAACAACAAATGGCAGCCATAACAATGAAAATGGAAGCGTTGAAAAAAAGTAACGAAATGCTTTACAGTTTCCGCCATTTCTGCTTTTTGCTGCCGTATTTTGATACATACATATATACACATAATATATAATATATACACATTTTTTTTGGCAAAACTTTCTGATTTGAGTTCTGGTTGAATTTTACTTTTTTTTTGTTTGTTACAAATTTTTGTGCAATGGTTTGGACACATTGCACAATCATGTCAGCAGTAACAACAAAAACAGCTTCAGGTACCAGGAAGTTTATGAAATATCATTCAAGTTGGATAATAAAATTAATGTGCTACTTATAGCGGAAGCAGCTACAAAAATATTTCTTATGTTAAAGTTGGTCGTAACCGACTACAATATGCCTGTTTGTTAAGAAGGGCAGCCTTTTTGCTCAAAAAATTATTTACGTTAAAGCAGCATTTCAAGCAGTTTCCAATCGGAAAATTATATTCATATCAATATTAACCGGTGCGCTCTGCAATAAATACTTATATTAAGTTTTATGTCATTAGGTTAAGTTGAGACTTTACTTGGTGACGAAATTGCGGGTGCCACTGGGCCCATACGAAAATACATATCAAAATTGAAAGAACGTGTTTATATGTACTTTATTTTTGGAAAAAATTGCTAAAAAAAGTCAAAGTCAAAAGACTCAACTTCAAAGCATAAGCACGAAATATATATAATATTAAATATCTTATAAGAATGTATAAAACGAACTGTGAAGTATATAAACCAAATTGCCATAAAACTCAGCGAAAAATTGATTGGTTAATAATAATAGATGTCTAAAAAATGTTATATACAAGATCTTAGTATCAGATTATAAAATATAAATAAGAAGTTCTTAAAGCAATATTTACTTGCTCATTGGAGCAGAGCCAATATTTGCTAGTATATTAAGATATTGCAAAATTTGTTAAATGTTCTCTCGAAAGATTGCAAGTACCAAAAAAAACTAGAGCGAGGTCATTATAGCCTCTTCTAGAACGAAGTTCCTTTTGGCATATGCAATGGAAATTAAATATGTGAGTTTCATTTAATATTTAATGAGAAAAATATTGCAATAAATTGTATATATAAAATATTAAATTATATAATAAAAAAAAAAATGAAAAAATTTCTATGAATATTTATCGCCAAAAGTAAGTAAAGCGGGCCGCTTTTTTTTGGTCGATTTTTGATGATTATTACATATGTGATAGAGCTACTAGAGAAAAGAAATCACGTACATTATTATTATTGCAAGATTCCGATTATTTATCGATTTACCGATAACGGAATATTGGATTTTTAATTTTTAGACTTTTCTTTGACAAGCCATGTCGCCTAAACGAATTAACCTATTTTTGCATGAAAAATAAAATTTGAATTTAAAAAAAAAAATGTTGATTTTTTTATACAATTTTTTTTTAATGAAAAATTTTTTTTTTTTAATTTTAAAATTCAAAAGTGATTTCCCAATTTCTTAAAAACGTTTAATGCTATTTTATGTGTAAGTAAAAATTAAGTAAGTCTTGTATTTTACATGGCTAATATTCTCTAGTAGCTCTATCTACCCGCTTCACTTATTTTTGCCGATATACAAAAATATGATAAATAAAGCAAAAAAAAAAAATAATAAAAATAAATGACATACATTGTATGTAGTTATAAAAATAAATATACATAATGGGATTTAAAAAAAATATATATTTTAGCTAGTAAAAAAGTAATTGAAAATCGCTCGACTGAGAATCGCATCTGAGAATCTTAGTCTACTCGATACTCTCACGCACACACAAAAAAGACGATTTTTCTATAATTTAAGTCAAAGCTACGTAAAAAAAATATCGTCTTAAAATTACATTTTTGATTCTTTTCGTTTTGGTGTCTCTGGTTGCAATAGTCTGCGAGATCTCACAGTCTCTATAGAAATTCCGACATATCTACATATATCGACTCAGCTATTCGTGCTAATTAATTTGGCATTTATTAACAAGATTTAAAATGCTCTCTTCTTTCTGTTACATGAAAACAGACAAACTAAACATGCTTTTTTTTTTGTTGAAAAGTTACTGACATAACAACAAGTACATACATCTTAAAAGCACTCTCAGCAGAAGAAGTTCTTAATACATATATACCTACATACATAAACACGAATTTCCGTGCCAGCATGTAATTTCTCATTTCCGTTCAAAGTGGACAACGGCAGCGACGACGCAGCGCTGCAGCTGCTGATTCACGTATTTGTGCGTATGTTTAGGGTATTGTGTACATGTGTGCGTGCTGCACAACAGTTTTAAGTTTGTATTGGTTTTAACGGAACTTAAGTGTTCATTAAACAATTTAAAGTTGTCTATTGCTCTTTTCCAACACTCCTTCATCATCATTTACACAAGTCCTTGCCTTAGTTTCAGGGCCTTAGCTTTTCTTGACAAGAGCGAATTGTGTGGCACGAGGACCATTAAATTTTCAAGTTCGGCCATTTTGAATTCCAATGTTGATTCTTAAATATTAATGAGGCGATTGGGTGTTAATCGCTTTACCATTTAGACACTTGATTGCACGGGAGTGGAATGAAAGATTCTTGATGACACGGCTGTTTATTTGTGTTCCTTTGGGTATGACTTTACAACTTTGAAATACTCTTGCAGAGGCTGTGTAGCTTTTGATCGGACTTTTGTGACGACAATGAGGTGCTGGGATCTGCGACAAAGGTGCTAAAATTATTTGGACGTAACGATTATTTCTTCAGAAATACATAATAAACAAATTTGTGATTAATAAAAAACTTAAAGACTTTCATTCGATTTTTACAAATCAATTAAAAATTATTTTAGAAGTTCCATTGTTCGAAATATATGGTATTATTATTTTTATTCAAAAAGGGGCTTAGATAAATAAGTATTCATACTTGAAAAGTAAAGCAAATAAACACAATGTTAGCATATCCATCAAGTTTTATAGAGTTTCTCTTTAAGGATTTTTAGTTCACAAACCATTCACAACAGCACGAATAGTTTCAAAATACAATATTTCAAGAATTTTTTTTTTTTTTTTTTCGTGCAGACAAGCACGTACCGATAACAAAGTACTCGAAAATTTGCTCATGAATCATAAACAAAGTTTAGCTTAAATCAAATGCCAAGTTAAGCGCCCAGTGCATAATGCAAACAATGTTGGAAATTACTAGAAATATGCTCATGCCATGTTGGCAGCTTTGGCGTTTGTCCCATCTATCAATCAAATGGCAATGCGCTGAACCAGCAAAAGTCCAAATTGCTCTTTGCCAAAAACAGCAGGAATAAAAAAAAAAGAATCTCAACGACGATTTGGGGGTGATGTTGTGCTACATAAACTATTTTGTATATAAAATGTATACACTGCCTGACTGTGGCAGTAGCAGCAAGATCTGAAGAACTGGATAACATTTAAAGTTCCAACTTGCAAAACTGCAAGCTTGACATTTAAATTGAGCGTTTACGAAGTTGAAAGGAAGTTGGTATGGTAAGAGGCATGTTATAAATGTTCAATCAAGATTTGAAAGGGCACAGCTGGCCATGAGCACAAAGTGCAAGCTATTTGCAAACTTCTCTGATGAAAACTATGCAGCTTGGCAAGAAACTTGGAACATGACGTGTAGCTCGTCGGATTGCACAAATAAGCCATGGTAATAAGTAAAAGTAAGAAGCACTACCGTAGAAGAGCAGCAAACGAAATGCCAGATGAAACATGAAACGGTCTGTTAAGTACTTACAACAGACAACGATGAACACAGTGCCGGAGAATGAAAATAATAGTCATTTTTATTAGTCTGGTCAAATGCTATCAAAAAGGAACAAAAAAGGCACAACAAAAGCAATGCAGAGTTTAAGAACGATACACAAAAAAGAATATGATACCGACTAGATGCTGCGCAATGGTGGAATAAACTGTACACTATTTCTGGAACACATTTTTTGTATATATAGGGTGTTTTTTTCTACCTTCTCTTTCTATAGAGACTATTAATATTTGTCAAAATGTAGACTGTTATTTGTTTTGACGTTTCTAATAAATCAGATTTGGCAAAACACCCTAAACTCTATGGCGCTTTAGCAACGCTTGTAAATTGTGGAAATTATTTTAGTATTAAGTAATACTTCATTCGACCAATTTAAGTTTGTTAAGTTTCACATAATCGGCCTCATTTTTGGTTTTAGAAATTGCTGCAAATCTTTTTCATGACACCATGGCTTCAAAAAAATTGACTGTTTTGTGTGAATGGTCAGCCAACGACATCATCGTTCCTTTTATCTATCGAAATCAGAATGGAGCTATGTTATTGACGTATACTCAATGAATAATTTTTGTTTTCAATCATTAATGAACTAAATGTCAACAACTTGTGATTTTTACAGGATCTGCTAAGTGGCAAATATCTCACGAAACTATCGAATTATTAAAACGTAATTTCGGTAATAATGTTATTTCATGATATGGACAGCTTAATTCCAAAATTATTTTCTTGAGGAATACGTTAAGCCAACTTCTTTTGATAAATTTAAGGTTAGCATAACTCGTCTGAATAAGTAATAAACTCCAGGAGTTCTTGAAAAAATTTTCTAAAATGGGATTGGGTGGTGCTCATTTATCCGATATAATATTTATGTCATGACATTGTCTTTAAAAAATAATAAAACTCTCATTCAACTAATTAATTTTCGGTTGTTATATTTTAAATTAAAGCTCGGATGCTTTTAAAAAACACCCTATAGAACAGCCTAACATGTCTGTTGAAATCTGTTTCAAATTTGTCTAATAACTCTGATATATTTTGACCGATTTGGCTATCGTTTGAAACATCATTCATTAGGCTTTTAAAATATCTGTGACAAGTATAAAGTTGGGGGTAGTGGAGGGTAGTATTGACCAGAGCTGCTTTTATTGTTATTTATTAGACTTGCATAAATAATCCTACAGTATATTAGTCTGTACGCTCGTAACTTTAGATATGGAAAATTTTACTAAACTCCAAAAAAAAACACATGATATCATTTTGACCAAAGACTGAAAAATATTGTACACATGACTGTAGACGTTAATTGGGCATCAGATGTTAAGTGTCTTGGATTTGTGCGAGACAATAAACTAAATAAAAGTTTATGTAAATGGCACAAACAAAAAGTTAAGAACTAAATATTTCCGTTTTGATTTATTTTCAAAGCATTAACTTTCTATGATGTTCCATTGGGGTCTGACAAATCCAAATGCCACATAAATAAATTTTATTATAATTTTTTATAAAGAAGAAAAAAATGTTATATATATTACAAAAAATTGTATAGCCAGAGCAACAAAGGCCTTCAGGCTGATAAACTAATTACAATTTATTATTAAAAGAATATTCATGCCATTCCTTTTGAAATTGAATCTACATACATTTACGTTTAACGCCTTTTCTGAAACCTTGAAGAAAAAAAAAGCTTTATTCTATTCGTTAATGAATTGAGTGCTTGTTAGAACAAAGGCAGAGCAGTATTTATTTCATCGATTCTTATAATTCACAACTAGTATAAGTAGGCTTTTGGTGTGAAAAAAAAGATTTACAATTAACTTATTAGTGCATATAATTCACAACTCATTTAAACGTTGAGCGCGCTAATTTAATATTTGAGATTTTTAGTGTTCCCAATCTAATTAGAATTTAAGAAAATATATGTATTTCTACTTGCTTTTACATGCATTACCATCAACTTAAAATACCCTTTTATTTTATAATTAAGGGTATTTAAAAAGGCACAATTCAAAAGCTAGACAAAGACAGAAAGCAAAATGTAAAAAAAAAACGGTGAACAGCAAGTTGGCTTAAAGTAAGCAAAAAAAATGGCTAGAATATGCACCATTTAATTTACGACAATATTCAAATGCGTAAAAATGGCGCGAGCAGCCATAGATGACAGATGCTTTGAGTTATGGCTGCTAAAGGACAAAAGCTGCCATGTATAGTATACGCAGTGTGTACTAGATGTAAGGCGCCCCTTTTGGTATGCTACATATTTTTTCAAACTTTAGATTTGCGGTGAACTTTATGCCTTTTGATAAAGCGTTTTCATACACACACTACACACTACACTCGTTTATGTGTTGTGGTTTTGATTGGCGATAAAATCGACTTACATTGAAATATTCATATATCAAATATATAAAATCTTAAGTGTGTAACAAAACGTTTTCCAACTTTGATTGCATTTTGTGGGTGGTGGCATGGAAATTTAGTGTTTATAGCCGATACTATGAATTTGAATTCACGTTCAATACAAAAAATGATTGCGTTAAAAGTTGTACGCACGAACGCATCAAAATAATCTTAAAGTTGCCACATTCAAGTGTTGCGTCTGGTCATGAATCTTAATTAGCTTCGGCGCAAAACAAACAAACAAACCAGTACAAAGCTGGTTTGGACAACTTGACAGCTTGAAGCCTTGAACGCACCTGATAGTCCATATAGTTGTCAAAATGCATGTAGGAGCAGTTGCCAAAGTTACTGCCGCCACCACGACTTATGCGCACACCCTGCTCGTTGAGCTCCATATTGGGTGGCGGCGGCGGCGTAGGTGGCGGCAGATTATCACCCTTGAAGGAGACGCGTTTAGGCGGCGTCTGCACGTCCGTGCGGCGGCCACGTGTCAATGTGCCAGCAAAGAGACCCGCATGCATTGCCCCACCAGCCGTTAGGGATCCCATCATATAAGACAGTGGGCCACAGCCCACTACAGCGTCTTGCTGCTGCTGCGACGCTGACTGCGGCTGCTGCGCTGCGCCAACCGCAATCATGCCACAGCCACCGAAGCGAAAGTGCGGCATGCAGGTGGTCGTAGCGCCGGCAGCGCCGCACTCGCTGCCCTCAAAGTCGCTCTCCACATCTGTCGACGGCGGCGGCGCTCTGCAGAGTATGTTGACTGCTTGTGGATGCTGTTGCATGCCATGTGGATGCTGTTCGACGCTGCCTGTTGGCTCCCCGCTCGACGCGCCTGCCACTGTGGCGGCTGTTGTCATTATATGCGTAGGCTGCAGCTGATAGTAATGCTCCATGACGGTATCTCCTGTTGGCGCGCCGGCTGTGCACGCCCCGGGCGCTAGCAGCGTTGTGGGTATGACCATTATGGGCATCATGGTGGGCGCAGCAGCGTTGGCATTAGCACTACTGCCCGCTGCCTGTATCAGCTCCATTTGGCACATCTCCTCGTAGGTGAGTGGGCGTATGTCCATCTTCAAATATGTATCTCACTTGGGATTTAGCAATCGAAGAAAACCACAAAAAACCAAAACTTCTTCACTTTAGTTGTATTCTATTGTTTTGCGCCACAAACGCACACACACGCACATATACACACACATTTAGCTGGTGGGGGGTGGGATGGTATGAAAATTATTCGCAGAGAGTTTTCGCGCGCGTTCTTGGCCTTTTTCACATATTTTGTGCGACTTTGCCGACTTTATCTCGCGAAAGTTGTGCAGCAACTGACGCCGCCCGCAATCTCTGGAGATTTTTGCACTTCGATTTCGCCGTCACTTGCTGCCGCACATGCGCAAGCTCTCTCTCTTACACTCTCTCATTCTCTTTTCGCCGTTGCTTTTGTCCACTTTATGCTTAAAAAAACTGTTACTCACACAGATGGCGTTTTGTTTTGATTCCATACACGGCACAGCAGCGGCTGTTGGCGGAACGAGACGTCCTTTGGCGGCAGCTTGATTGCGCGATGCTCCGTTTTGTAGAGCTGTTGATATTTCCGACGTCGAGGGAAATTAAAATACTTCAACCATCTGCCGGTGCAAAATTTTAATTGACGCGTCCCGAGAATCACTGCATCATGGGATGCGTCTGGAACTGATGGGCTGTGCGTGCAATATTTGTTGAACCATCTGTTGTGCCTGATGTGTAGCCATCAACAACGGCTGCAACAAGCGTCAATCGGGATTTTAATTGCTTATCGAACGATATGCCGAACAATCCATGCATAATTGACTCACTATGAATAATATTCTTCTGAGCGGTGTTTCCATGCACATAGACTGCGCTGTTTCCAATACCGATTGCAATTTTGACTTGCCAAAATATCTGTACTGTTTGCACCAATGGCTTGGAAACCATATAGTAAGACTAAGCAAAATTTTGTTTTATAAAAAATGAATCGAAATTTATTGAACGAGTCGAAATTCGAACAATATTCTAATGGTGAGATGCATTGCTTTAAGTTATGAGAAGAAACTTTAACTTGATTTCAGAAGCTACTCCATAAAATCAATAACTAAAAGATCTAGGCTGTAAAATAAATGGTACTTTGATTTTTATAGCTTTGCTTATGGCCTAAAAATGTAACTATATAAATTTTCTTCGTTGTTTGCAACAGCAAGAAGTAGGAGAATATTCATTCGGGGCTAACATAAAGCATAAAGGTATTCTTCCCTAGCATAATCGGTTGGGTCTACGTAGACTTGTTCGTCGTGCATATTTAGTTTGCTGAGATCTTTAAAAATAGACACCAATTTGATTTGAAAATACTGCATCCCTAAGCATCTGAAATTCTGGTCCGCACACAAAATTTGGTGCAGGTACTATCTATAAAAGCAGATGAACTTAACAGCTACAGTCATCTTTCATCTCTACTTTTCAACAACTAGCTGATGAGAAAATGAGAGTATTCGAATTTAGGAGTTCCCATATAAAATATAGTACGACAAATAAAAAATCGATATCATCTGAGATGATATTACGGAGAATTTGAATTTTTTTTATATGTGACGCTTTTTTAAAGCAGTTGAAAAATATCCAAAAAATGCATTCTTAAAACAGAAACACATTAAGAATTGAAACAGTTTTTTGGTTGTAAAAAGGCAAAAAAAGAATTTGAACTTATTTTAAAAAACATAAGAGTGTACCGCCACCAACTCACACAACTGTACCAAAAAATCAAATTATATATTTTCAATGAGAAGAATCACTTGAAAAAAAAGCTTTTAAGAAGTCTTTTTTTGTTTGTGGTGTCTTTAAAAGCTGAAAAATAGAAACGGAAATCGAAGTAAAACACTTTGATGGGGGCAGTCGCTGAGAGCATAAAAAGATTCAAGTGCTTTGCTTTCCAAAGACGTGTTTAATCCTTCGTCTTATACCAGCAAAATTATTGTAAATTGTAATTATTTTATTTTTTCAGAAAGAATCACATTAATAAATTTATATTTATGAATGCTTCTACCGCATATAAAATGGCAAAAGATTAAGGCCCAGAAACAGTTTATGCACTCGAATCGTAATAAGCCCACAGATACCAATTTCCGGTACCGAAATTGCTTCTGTTGAGACTTCTCTTCTCTCAGCTTGCCGTCAAGTGCAGCGCACGAAACCAAAGAGTGAAGCCGGTTGGAAATGTCTTTTCCAGATTGTTTTTGTATTTTTATTTTGAATTTACTTTTCCAATTGGCGGGTTAACTTTTGGCTGCGCTGCCTTCGTTTCTCTACTTGTTTCATTTACATACGCCCCATAGTACATATGTATATAGTACTACGTAGTATTATCCTGGTTAACCGGCTCGTTCGCAGCGTGCGGTACCCGCAACCATTTCTCTTCCCCTCAATTACCATTTGTCAAGTTTTACCATGGCCTGGCTGGTCCCGACTCTCGCTATGACTCGGCTTTTTGTAATTACAATACACAACGAATGTTCTTGGGTATGAATAAGCGGCTTAAAACAAGAACAGAAACAAAAAAAATTATGAAAGCAAAAACAAAACATCGCATTGAGGTTTTGTGGGCGCTCGTTAAAATTTGTTGCTCTCATTTTCTTAGTTGAATCCTTGTTGCTGTTGTTGTTGCTGGCGCCATTTTAGAGCTAAAAGAATGTCGAGAGCAAAAATTGCGCTACATTGACAACATTGCTGTAATAAAATGGAATCCGATTTGGATGTATGCAAAGATTGATAAGTGCTTCTATGCTTATTGATGAACACACTTTTGGATTGAATTAAATGCTCATTATAATTTAATTTGCAATTAGGCTTTATTGATGAGTTTGCAAATATGCAAACATTTAGAACTAGGCAATGTGCTTTTATGACTTGGAAACTAATGAAATCTATAAATTAATACATACTGATTATATAATGTAATAAGCATGTTTCTGAAATCTGATTACGAGAAAAATAAGAAGTAAAGCTGTGAAAGCTTCGTAATAAAGTAAAACTTCAAAACCAAGTCAGTAATGGGAAACAAAGTACTATTTTATAGAGTGATTTAATGTAAACAAAGTTTCAATCGAAACAAATTAATTGTGAGTATAAGATTACTCTAAAATTTTATTGTGGCACTACATAATCGTTTAACCGTGCTCCAAAAAACGAAAATAATATTCGGATTCGTTTTGATCCCATTTTCCCACCGAAACAAAAGTGTCATCAAAATCATACTCTTAGATTCTTTTTATGCCCATTTCAATTCGAATATTTTTCGTGAATTATTATTGATCAATTTTATCTATTGTAATTTAATCCAAAATATAACATGCACAACTCAAAACCAATTTTTGACATCAATATAAATCTTTGCTTTGAGCATAAATGACAAAAATAAAAAACAAAACTAAATCAAAGTTGTCAGTTTTTTGGCATATTCAAAATAATTGATGCCAGAAAAACGTTTCCAAAAAATATTACATCAGACCAAAGGTTTAGTACTGATGTACTTTGCTGCAGAGATAAAACTGATAACACTAGTTTACACGAAAAATGAACCTTCGTAAAAAAGTGTTTTTAGGGTAATTTGGGGTCGAGAAACACGAAAATGGCAACCTTTTTTTTTTCTTAAGCACCGTTTTCGAGATATTTTCGAAAAACATACTTTTGGGCACTTATTTCAGTTATTCATCAATATCTCATGAGCAAAACTTTGTATCGACCTGAAAGACAATAACTCATGAACAAAACTTTGTATCCACATAAAAGAAGATTAGATCGAAAGGTATTGATGTGCTTTTCACAGTGATATATAATTATGTACAGATTAAGTAAAAATTAAAGAAGTTACAAGCAACCAAAGTCGGTAAAAGTGTAATTTTTTACCATTTTTTAAAATTACAAATTTTCGATTTGGTTTTTAATATCGAAAAAAAAATTTTAAAAATTATATTAAGCTTTAAGCTAAAAGAGAATTCTTTTGCGAACATTTCAAGTCTAAGATCTTTAAAATAACATCCACAATTCTTACCCGATTTTAAAGATCTTGGACTCGAAATGTTCGTAAAAGAATTCTCCTTCAGCTTATAGCTTAACATAATTAAACAAATTTTTTTTTCGTTCATTAAAATCAAACCGAAAATTTATAATTTTGAAAAATTGTCAAAAATAACACTTTTTTCGACTTTGGTTGCTTATATCTTCTATAATTTTTACTCAATGTGTATATAATTATATATCACTGTAAAGAGCACATCAATACCTTTCGATCTAATCATCTTTTATGTGGATACAAAGTTTTGTTTTTCGACTTTGGTTGCTTGTATCTTTTATAATTTTTACTCAATGTGTATATAATTATATATCACTGTAAAGAGCACATCAATACCTTTCGATCTAATCATCTAATCATCATTTATGTGGATACAAAGTTTTGTTCATGAGTTATTGATGATTAACTGAAATAAATGCTCAAAAGCATGTTTTTCGAAAATATCTCGAAAACGGTGCTTAAGAAAAAAAAAAAGGTTGCCATTTTCGTGTTTCTCGAACCCAAATTACCCTAAAAATCATTTTTTTACGATGGTTCACTCGATGACCCATAAATTTGTAAACTAGTGTAATAAATGCAGAACCTTCACTGAATTTAAAAACTCTTATCTGTGTTTTTTAGGCGAGTAAGATTGAATGCTACCACCGGAAATAATTTTCCAATGAGATTTGTTGGAGATGAAACTTCGAATATTAATATATATATCCAGCCAGCTTAAGCTCTCGATTAAGGCGCATTGTAATACTCTTAGCTATGGAAAATATTTTTGGTGTTTCATAACCAAATAAAACTTTTTGGAGCTCGAAATTCAAAGTCGTTTTATATTTTGGGTATGTATATTTACTTTGCTCCCATTAACCTATTTTTTTTTTAAGATAAGGTACACCAAAAAGTATTTTCTACCAAAGTTTTGGTATGGATTATCAACATTTTAAAAATCTGAAGAGTCTCAAACTTCCAAAAAAATTGCAATCTAAAAAAAAAGATGAGTGTAAAATTTTACCAACCAAAAATTTTTTAATTTTATGAGAGGTTTTTACCCAATATATGACGATCTGCGCTCACTGTGCATTGGCCATATATAAATACAACCAGGAACCCTAGGAAAAAGCTGCAACTAACAAATGGATGCCTGTTTTTTGTTGATTATGAAATAATATTTAATCTAAAGATTTAGAATAGCTACCGCATTCTATATTTTCTATGTTCAATATCCTTCCAAAGTTTTTGCCTTGAAATATTTCGATAATACATACAACCTTTAGTTAAGTTTGTCATATTTTATTTATGCGAAAAAGGATGTTTTAAATTATTTTATTTTAATTGCTGTTCTAATTCTGGAGCGTCCATTTGGGACTATTTGAAAGTTGTAAATGTATATATGTATATGGGTTTTTTATAGTTTTAAATTATATTAATTGTTGCTATCTACAAGAATCTTGTTACAGACCATATAAGAACTTATTGATCGGAACACTTTATTTTTAATAAGAATATTAAAAATTTTGCATTAACGCCTTTACTTCTGATTGAAAATATTTGTAAACTAACATTTAGATAAATTGCGCAAAAATTTTATACTCCATAACAATTCAATTGGGGTAAGTAACGACTTAAAATCAAGACAAAAAGGTAAAAATGCTCGAACGAGTATGAAAAGTAAACAGTGCTGCCAGCCTGATCTAAATTTTTGTTAAACACTGCACTTTTACCATTTTGTTTTATGCCAGACAAAGTGAACAGCCCAAATATAAAAACAATTTTATGATCAAGTATAACAATAAGTACATTAAATGCTCTCTAGTCAAAGTACGTTGGAAAGTAGAGCAATAAATGGAACTCGTCATGTGTATTCATTATAACTTAAAAACCCAAGCACATTTTCCTTAAAGCCATAAAATGGCCTGTAACCCAACTACTAGTTTTTAATTAACTACCCATTGCATGTGCTTCATTCTTACCATTGTACTAGTAGTATATGCTCAGTACATATGTACATACACATGTAGTATATATACACCCTCAGGGTCCGGCATAATGTCAATAATGTTTGTCGCATACAGGAAATTATTTTAGTTTGGCAACGAAAACAGACAACGATTTCAAAAGACAAAGGCAATAAATCAAATGTTTATGAATATTTTGGTAATTAAGTGAACTCGTAATGCGGGAGGCAAACAGATGTTTGGCTTTCAAACGGCATAACCTTTTGTGTGCGACCACATATGGAACAATAAACAGGTATGCACTGTCAGGAAATTAAGATTAGGACATTTTGTGTGGCGTAAACAAATTACATTCATAATGTCCCTAAAGTGCAATGAAATTATATAAAAGCATAGTCATAGGATTTTGTGGCACTGTGGCACAGTCTGTGTTTTGCAACATGTTGAATGACCATTAGCATTGCCTAATTATAAAGCGCACAATCTTGGCCAAGATTATGGACTGTACAGCCGACACGTTTTGCCATTTAAGAAACATTAACCACACTCAAAGTCAGCCAGGGTTGCCAGCATACATGCATGCTAAACAGCAGGCGCATGCTACAAAACTTTGCCTACCAAAACTTCCTCGAAATTAAATCACAAAATGAAGATAAAGCCACTACAAGGCTGCGCTGGGTACTGGGGGAATAGCAAAGGTTGTGGGTGTGGGAGCGCACTAAGCCAAACTAAATAAATAAACCCTTTTGGTCTAGTTGGCCCTACGTCTCATCTATACGTGTCCTTGAGCGCGTTGTCTCAACGGTCGCACTCGTTGGCTTTTGTTGTGCTGGTGTTCGACAGTGCAGATAAACCCAAGAAAGATAGAAAGTTAACTGGATGCCTTGGACGTTGAGACCGACATCTTGTTTGGTTTGGCAATTGTGTAAGTGTGAAAGTGAAGGACAAGCAAAAACCAGCAAAACATGAAAACAAAAAGAAAGGATAATGGCATAAAATCCAGAAAAATGAAAAGAAAGCGGCAAATCATGTTAAGAGATTTAAATTGGATTAGCTGACGTGTGCTGGTCCTGAAACAACTGCAGACAACTCTTGGTACCCTCTGCCTCATTCTTTCGGTGCTCAAAATGCTCGTCTTGACATCAATTTCGACACTGGAAATCTGAGTTTTTCTTTCTTAACCGTATACGCTTGACACAATTCAACGTCAAGTACTTAAGGCTCGAGATGTTAGTGTCTCACAGCTGTTTGACGCTGCTCAGGATTAAGGTAGCTGCTCGTTTGCAGCCAGCAGCCGGCTAGACTTTATATAATAATGAATCTCTAAAAGCTCTTTTATGCATCATTTGTATTCATTTGTAAACTCAAATTTGTATTCTTTAATTTGGATACATAGACTTCGTAGACTAGACGTATGCCAGCATCATAGAGCACACGGAAACATGGTTTTATAAAGAAAAAGTTATAAAATTGCACCACCGGCCAAACTGACCAGTCGGCTAGGTACAAAGCCTCTGCCGTAAGCTACTGCCAAATCGTGGGTTCCAAAATATTGCTCTACACAATGGAGTGCAAACAATCTGATCCAAAAGTATCTTACGCACAACATTTTTTAATGTGCGCTTGGGATAAAGTTTATCTAAATGTTGATACCAGTAATGTGATACGACGCCGGAGATGGTCGTGCGTAAACTGCGTTTGCGATCCCAGCAACGAATTTCCCCGGTGTAATGCTCAAATGCAAGCTGTCTCCCAGCGTGCCCAGACAGACCGAAATTCCAATGTTTGTATAGAGCAGATATCTTTTACTGAAAGCACTAGCAGGCAGCTGGCTACAAGTCTGCAATAGCTTCATCCAGCGGGATGCCATTTACTTGAAAAATTAGATGTAGACAACTGAGAGGCAGTAGAGCGTTGTGTGAATTAAGCTACCTTGAATTTTGCTTAAAAACTGAACAAATTTTATGGAAAATTAAAAAATATTGAATTGGCTTAGATGTACATAGATGCTTTCATTCTGTCGGTCTCTTGGAGACAGTAGGAGGTAAAGAAAGCAAATTTGGGAATAAAATTCAAGGGAGTCCAAAAGTTACTGAAAATTCTCCATAAAGAAAATATGAAAAATCAGTGCTACCATATACATCTGACACAAAGTGACCCAAAGATCCAATTCAAAACAGGATCGAGGCGGCCAATCAACTTTTCAACTTACCGAACTCTTTTTGCAAAATTTCCATGCGCAAAGCGCTTTTTGGCCAAAACATTTGAGGGAAAAAGACTCCGTCATCTTTGAAAAACCGCAGATTAATGATTTTGCCGGATCATGAACCGCATCAAACAGTCTCTGTAAGCGGCTCGTTGGGACAAGCACATCAGTTTTTGTTTATTCATGCACCCATTCAAGCAGAAAGGCGCTGCACGTTCGACAAAATTTTTCAATCAAAAAAAAAACAAAGAATATTCATATTAACATGCACATAAGGAATTTCGACAGAAAAGTTAATACTTTGCAATAAAAAATCAAACTGAACAGTTTCGACTTTGGAAAAGCTCACCAATCACGCGTGAGCAAGAAAATCACGATAAATACTTATATATCTAACTAGGGGAGATACAAAAGATAACCACCACACGGGCGAGTACAAACAACAACAAAAAAGGATTCGTGTAGACCATGCCAAAGTTCATAATGGAGTGCGAGCGGAGGCAAACAAAGTGAGCACTATGCAAAGTTTCGAAAGTGTCCGCGTAGGAAAAACTTAATAGTGGACAAAGGACATGACTTATTTGTGTAACAGAGAAAGAAATAAATAGGTGAATAAAAATCAATATATAAGCAAATTTTCTACCAACAACTAAGAGTATGCTATAGATTTCCACTTCCTTTGATAAAATTGATTTAGTTGAGCTAAGCTTTGTCGCTGAACCCTAGCCCACAATAAGCCTTACCAATTTATTTTTACGATTAGGCATTAAGAATTCAAAACTTCCAATTTGTAATAAACGACGTTGCTTAATCTTGCGCATGCCAACAAATCTCATATGACAGTGAAATGTATGACATTAATATATTAATAAAAGATATGTATATGACTTTTATTTGAATGACACAAAAAAAAAAAAAGAAGAAAATAAGGATACATAAAACCAACCAAAAGGAACGTAAAGACGAAAGCGAAATACCGCCGGCATTTAACTTGAAGAAAAACACAACAACAAACAAGTAAACAAATCAATTTGACGCCATCAAAGCGAAATGAGTTTCGAATGGGTTTTCGCTTTTGACGGTCTCTTGACAATCTGCCCCTGCCCCCGTCACTATTACTCCAACTCCGCACAAGGAGCAATCTCCTGAATAAGTAGAACAAAAAGGTTTAATATGCCCGTGGCGTATGTGACAAAAGCGGATGCCATAAAAATCTTGCCGTTCGGCATTCCAATGATTCCTTGCCCCCAAAGAAAAAAAAAAAGAGAGTATACTTGTACTTCAAAGCTGCGAGGATTCCATGAAATCATTCGCACTCGGGCTTTAAGACGCTTGCAACCGCTACACAAAGCGGCGGCGTCGTGCCCCATGGGGAAATCATATGCGGACTAAAGCCAAATTTGAACAATATTTACGAGCTTCGATGCAAAAATTCAATTTGATTTTTTTATACACTGTACACATTGGTGCGGGGGTATACTAAATACTAACAGGGAGATGGTGGCTTGGTGGAGCAGAAGTACGTTATAGCAACTACTTTATCACAGACACAAAATTTCAACAAAAGTTGTTCAATATCTTGGCCCATTGCCCAGCAGGAGAGTTTCTAATAGCAACTCCAAAAAGTATAAATATCTTATATCTAAGTGTTAATAATAATAATAATGTTAGTGGAAAAGCTGCACTGCGACCGTAAGTAACCATTGTGCTGCCTTCTTTTCAAGGAACTGCTCAACCGAAGGATTACAATGATTCAAATCGTTTTGACAGAACCTACAGCTCTTAGAAGTCGGTAACTTAATCGATAAGATTGTTTTTACTTTTAGAATTACTAAAACCGAGGCGTTGCTTGGCATGCCTAAATGAAGCCGCTCCGATCCATACTTTTTATTGAGATCGAACAAAAACTTTAGAAGGTATAGCCCAAAATATACCACTTCTGACACTCTTACCAAAGAACGGCTCCAATATTAAATTTTTTGCCAATAACAAACAAGCTACAGTCACCAAATTTGGCATGCAGACTCATCAAAAAATCGTGAATTTCCTGTCTACCCATTCTCTTGAATACGCAGGGTATTCCACTGTCGGTCAACGTCCCGACTAATTTTCATTTTTTTTTTAGCATAGTACATTTTAATAGAACTGGGACACGCTATGCAAAAGCTCTTACCTAAATCCTTAAGTAACGTAAATTCAGCTTTACAATTTGTTCAAAAATTGGTTCCGCCAACTAAGCTTAGGCTTGCCAATTTTGTTCTTTGGGCCAAGGGCCTTAGCGTCGTTTCATTAGAGCCGCATGAATTTTTCCTTTATACCCTTTGGTATTTGAAAACTTGCGTAAATTTGCACAAATTTTGTTGAGTTAAATATTCAAATCCTTGAAATGCTCAGCATGTCCGGCAGCAACACGCAAAACAAGTAGAACCCTTTAAATATTTTTAAAATTTAATGCCGGAAGCAGCACGCTGAAGTAATTGTGCCGCCGGTACCACAAACCCCCGGACGCTTGGCACACCTCGCTGCATTCACCAGAGAGAGAGTGAGCACAGCGCGAAAAAAAATTAAAAAAAAAACAACATAAAAAAATGTCGAGTGAAAAGGGAAATAGACATGACAACCCAAATGCATTTCCATAGTTTTTCCAGTTTGTTATGCTGTTACTACACAATTTTCTCTTTTTTCTACCATATTTTTTAGTTTACGTTTTCAGCCCGGTTTTTGGAAGTCTCTGTTTTTACTACCTCATTCAGTTGATCCGTTGCGCACTCAATATTTTTTTTGTACGTTGTACTGTATGTAAGGATTTTAATTGAGTTTTTTATTTTATTCACTGAAGGCAAAAGTTGAACATGTGCGCATTCGAGCTTGAAAAGTGTCATAATCTCTCATCAAAGCTCTGCCCACCCCCTCAGCTCTACGCCACTGAAATAACTTTAGTTTACTAGTTCAGTTGTTACCTCTTTAAAGTTCCAAAAACCGAGTACATTTATCATTTTATGCTGTAATTGATTTTGAATCGATTTTAAATGATATCAAATTTTGTAAATGTCTATAAATTTTTAGCTGCTTTCGCTTTCATGTGCCCCTTTGCCAGAATTGCAATTTATGCAAATGAATTCAAAATGTGTTTTTGATGACGCTACAAAATTGAACCACATCGAGAACCAAACCGAAAATTCAAATTGCCTTCTATGCGTTGATTGTCCGCTTTTTTGTTTTTTTGTGGGTGTGTATATTTGTATGATGGACAGGAAAGTTGAGGTGCAGGCATGACTTGAATTTGTGATCGAATTATTTGAGCATTTCATTCTTGATTATTTCTATACCAAAAAGCAAATTTATATACTTGCTTTGTGGCAAATGAGAAATTGAAATAGTAGTCAGTACTGTATCTGAATACGATTTCGATTTATTGCAATAATTGGCATGCACACTGGTACCAAAGTAATTTTTTCGTTGGCATATATTCTGAAAGTTCTATGAAGGCCCGCAAATGAAAATTGTGCGTTAGCGAGCAAACCGCGCTGCTAATTTTGGAGTTATTTACGCTAGATGGCGCCAGCAGTAACAACAGATATTTACTTTTAACGCTAAAAAAACTGCATGTGCAGCAAATGAACAATTATTGTAAAACATTTATAGCTAAGCCGTTTATTTTTTATTGTGAACCGCTAAGAGACTTTTCGGGGCGCTGCGTACCAGTGAAAAAAAAATCATGGTGCTAAAAATGTTGCTAGCGTTTGTTTTATATAAAGTTAAATGAGTCTACATATTATTTTTTAATGAAACGAATAGATCTTAATTTAATACTTTATGCCTATATTTTTTCTTTCCTATCCGATTTTTATTGATTTGGTGACTATTCTATTCTTTGGAAACAAGATATACAATTTTGTCAAAAACAATATTTTCGTTCGATACCGGTCTATTTGCGATGTTTCGTATATTTTTTTGACATAAACAAAACCGAAGTCTAAGGACTTTTTAAGTCGGGTTTCAGAGATAACCTACAAAATATTTCGATAGTTAGGGTTTTTTGGGGTTATGTCAGAAGCCTGAAGTAATGCGGTTTTTTTAAACTTGGATTCGGATTGAGCGACTGCAAAAACACATAAAACCCATGGTCAGAAAATCGGTTCGAGGCGGTGCCCGACAGTGTAATAGTCTCTAAAATGTACAAATTTCACCTCCCCTTGCCTATAAACTGCATCAATATTTGTTAATAGTAACAAATGACCTAGAACCACCAATTTTGGTAAGCTGATTCATGTGCCTCTAATGAACAAATCCACATCCAAATTTTATCAATGCAGTCCCCCAGCCCCCGCAACCGATTTACCGTTTTTTCTCCCACAACCCTCAACATATCCCCTTTAAACTTACCCCATATACTTTAAATAACTTCTTTGAAGTAAATTTAGAGTCAAATATTGATGCAGTTTATAGGCAAGGGGAGGTGAAATTTGTACATTTTAGACTATAACTTTTGTTGTATTTGTCCGATTTTGTTTTATTATTATTATTATTATTTTTAACACACGGATGCATGTAACCACAATGCATCGCTCTGTTAAGTTTCAGATTGAAATATCAAACGGTGTAGCTAAAAACCGCGAAACTCTGCTACGAGGAAACGGGGAAGGATATGGACATGATTCAACAAACTGGATCTTCTGAGGACGTATGCGCATCGGCTGGTAAAGTTTCGTAACTCTAGCTCCTATAGTCTCCGAGATCTAGGTGTTCATACAGACGGACAGGATCGCTACCCGAGGTTATGATAAGCATTTTGGTATAAAGGACTTGGGGTCTGCCACGCCTCTCTCTCTCCGAGGTACAGGTATAAAAAGTCCCACAACATTTTTTTTGCGTTTGGTTGTCCGACGATATTTTTTATTCATTTCTGGGGTCGCTGAGTCCGAATTCGATATCATCAAAACCCTTCTATGTCCGATTTCTTGCATTCGAACTATGTGTACTTTTAATGAAGTTGATTCCTTAAAGCTTAAAGCTAAGCTTTTTAAGTAGTACCCAAATGATATAATGCGGTGTACCCGCTACTTGGCATGCAAGTCCATGTACCCTGCGGACATGTCTGTACCGATTCAGCTATGCAAATAATAAGCTCCTGTTTCACATACTGAGACAAGCTTATCTTAACTAGAGCTACTCCCTGTGCAAACTGTATTAATTACTTTAACTTTTTGACCAAAACACGCGTACTAATAAAGAATTCCATCATAGCAGGTAATTTTCTCTCCTTTGAGATTTATCCCTTTAGCATTACATTATGCCCCTAGGTCAGTGAACTTTTTATTTACATATTTAAATTGCACCGTTGAGAAAAATAAATTCAACTGGTTGGCAAAACAAAAATTGCCAACACGATGGCATTAACATTTGCGCAAATTTGGCTTAAACAAACAAAAACAAAGTAAGGCAGCACCTTTGCCCCACCCAGTAACCCAGTGGCTGCCGCAGTCCCAGCGCTTAAGCAGCGCCAACTAACCAAACAAACGCCGTAGCTGCACCGTCGGAGCAGTCGCCTGTAAGCAGCATTGAAAGCGCCAAGTGCACAAAAACAAAGCAACAACAAAATTCCAACAAAATGGCAAAAAAAAAAAAGAAACATGACGCTGAGTGCGTCAGGATGGCTCTACCTGATTACCGGGCGGCAAACGTGGCTGAATGTTTATCAGGCGCAAAAATGTCATACATCATGCGACATGTGAAAATGGAGCTTGAGCAGAGCGAGCTGGAGGGCAGCCTTGTTGCCACATTTGGTCCAGATTCAGCACGAATGCCTCGCTGTTGAAATCAGAGCTGCACAAGTTGCCACTTCTTCGTTAGTTAGGGATAGAATTTGGGGGCTGCCTTGTTGCAATGCTAACCAGACAAGCGTAAAACAAACAGCGCGAATTCGAAACTGACGCACGGCGAGTCGTGTACACTGTATGCAGAATGAGCCTGCAATTTAGTAGCATGTCAGGATAGCTTTACCAACACTGTAAAAACAGAGCAACCAAAAAATGCTGCAGTATCATCGACAGCATGCGCAGCGACAGCATCATTAGCAGCAGTAACCAGAGCTGCCAACGTCTTTTAGCTGTAACTGGGCTATGTGTTGGAGTCTGACATGAATGACACTTCAAATATAAGTGGCATGAAGCGTTAAACTATTAAGCACATGTTGCCAGTGTGCCGCCGCACAGTGGTGCAAGTTAGACAGCCAGCTATTCAACCGCAACAATTTGTTGCGGGGTTACAAGGCAAGCTACTCGTAACTTGATTATTATCGCATATTTTATCTGAGATGTGCCGCAAAAAGGTGGAGACAGCAGCCACATGTTTACCTAGGAGACCCTACCCAAATGGCTTAGCTGTGAGATGAGGGTATTGCAAAAGTGGTCCGTCAGTGCGCCCAAAGTGTTTATGTAATCTGTGAATAATCAAATTGGCTCTGCCGGCGGCCTATTGCTGCTAATGACTTGCAAATGAAATTTACCAACACTTAAAATAGCATTTAAAGTACAGCATATATTAAATTTGCTAAAAATTTCACTCGTTGCGTATACGTAACTTTCGTTTTATATAAATATATTCACATTAGCCTAATGAAAAGAAAAACCTTGATAGGTGTGTAAACTATACCATTTAAGTAGAAAAAGTTTAGCGAAGCGTTTTTTTTTTACCGTCTAGCATATAGTACCAGCTATGTTGGTATATGCCATGGTTGGGGTTTGTTGGTGGTACAAATTCTAATTAGAATAATTTCGCGCTGCGTTGCGCTTGTGAACATTGGAATTCGCTGTTGGCTCTACGGTAAAGGTAACTGTCCAGACACCGGACACGAGACAGATGCTGCCTCCAAGGCACACTCATGCAAACACACACACACACATATGTCAACAAATAGACTACGCTAAAAAGCAAACAGCCTTACTACCGTACTGTGTGTGTATTTGAGTGTATTCCAACACTGCTTTCGTTTTGCTCAGCTCAACAAGCAAGTGTCACAGCAAAAGGTCAGTGGCCCTGACAGCGATAATCAGTAGTCGGAGTCAGCAGCACACAAGCCCGCGCATATGAATATGTGCATGAACGTAGCAAGGACTTTAGCGTGGGGGTATTCACTAACTAAAGCTATTTAAGGTTTTTTATATAAGCCTTTTTCACTGTTAATGTCAAGACAAGCCTTGTTGTTTATGATCTGCACGCCAAAGAATTTTCTGATATCCATATATGAATAGTTATTATTCATAATATATGCAAATTGCCATTTTTGTTCCTTCGCCAGCTACAAAAATAAAAATTACGCAAGAGCCATAGAAGTAGTTATAATTGTCTGACATGGGCTTCCTATTTTAATCAATAGGCTATAATGTCCACTAAACTGTTTTCTTCCATTGAACCTGCTCCATTCTAAAATATTTTAGATAGACATATGATAGTATTCACTGTCACTTTAAAAGCATTTCTTAAAATTTCACCCATAAAACATGTTTCCCTCAAATACCACACTTCGGGGTCGAATTATACAAAATCGTAAAAACCTTTTTTTTGATCCCCAAAAAAATACATGTGCCGAACTGTATATCGATTTAATGACAATAAAAATGGTCTCCCTACAAAATTAGACCCGCCACCACTTAAAGTTGGTATGTCACACGAACACCACAAAATCAAGCTCAAAGTAATACATCAGACTTCTAGCTGTCACCGTTTGGGCTCGCGTCAAAAAGTTTAATATATTTTACAAAGGATTTAAAAAAAAAATTTTACCTATTGGAAATACTAGCCAGTTGGTCATTTAAGCAATGTAGTAGTTAAGTATTTTAAAAATGTGGTCGTAGATATTTTTGGGAAGACATTTACACCCAAAAAAATTGTGTAAGATTTTGCAGACTTTTTTCAGCTATATTGCAAGCAATCAAAAAAAAAAAAATAATTTATAGGCTAAGAATTAGGATTGACTCTGATGGGTTGCCAGCACACTCTCTACAGCCCCCCTTCGCTACTTTCATGCTCAAATGCCATCGCAGAGCTCACACATAGACAAACACACTAAGCTTTTTCTTTTTTTTCATGTTGGCTTTAGTTTAAACGAACCGGATTTAACTGTCATGCATTTTTCATGGAATTTTGTCTTTTAGGCATACATATACATATATGGTTTTTTCTATTTATCATATGCGTTTTAATAGTTTTTATTTTGCACATGTGATGCCATTTTGTATGGCTTAATTTTAATTATTTTCAATTTCATTCAAATGGAAAAAAGGCTTTCGTTGTGGAATGCCTGCATACAGATTATGCTTTATTTTGATAATGTTTAATTTTGTTTATGAATTTTAAAATAGTCTCTAATTGGCAAAAATTGAAATGTTAGTAAATTTTAAACTATGCAACAATCGCATTGTGGTATTAACAGTTTGTATCAGCTCGAGCTTTTCATATCAGATAAAACAGAACATTTTTTAAATATTTTGGATACATTTTTGCCATTGCATTTTATATATATATATATACATACAAACATAAAAAAACGTTATATGAACTCGAAAGTATTTGTAGTTCAAAGGCAAACATGTATATGAGAGAAAACTTATAAATTTAATGGCTGGCAAATTTAATTGGATTTCCTTTGATACTAAAAATATGTCATTCTGCTTCTGTTCATTAATTCAATTGTTTGCTTTGAACTGTTGTTACTGCCATTCATGAGAAATACATTTTAGTTTGAATTATTTCCGAATATTGTACATAAGTATAATTGCATTTTTGTTCTACCAAAATATCGTCCTTTTTTCTGTTTTCCATTTGATACTCTTTGTATTGAGCATATTAAGTAACTACTACAAAATGGTTGGTAACATCTAGAGGGTAACGAGTAAAATCCTGCGACAAAGGAAATCGATTTGGTCATGTCCGTCCGCCTGCCCGTCTGAACGTATTTCCTGTTTCTAAAAGCCGCGTCTTATAATCCAAAGATAATTTCCGGCTTAAGAAATTTGGAAGTTAAAAAAAAAACTACAAAATTTTTGCCCAATTTGCCCAAAAACTCCAAGCTATTTATAAATCTCTTTATAATAAAGCTTAAATCACCAAAATCGCTGAGTAGATTATGTATATTAAGTTATATGATCCTTTGCCTACTTTTAGGGATTCCACACTACAGTCAAATGCAATTTATTATCTTCAAAAAGAGTTGATTCTTTGCTCATTGAAAATGTATTAAGTAGAGTACAGGGTACAACAAAGTCGTGATATCTCAACCGCAAGTGGCCCACTTTTTTTGGTCCTTGTTACCAGGTTACTTGTCCTTCTGTTTTGAATTGTTTACTGTGTGTTTTGGCAAAAATGTAACGGAAACTTATGTCAAGCTGCTTATTATTTGCTATGTACAGTTTTGTTTTTTTTTGCCTTTTTTTTCTTTTGTTTCGTTTTACCTTGTTTTCTGTTTTTCTCAATGATTACTCATACGCACCGTTGAGCAATTAGCTAATAGCAATTAGAAGCAATGACCGCAAAGTTGCAGAAATAGTTTTATTGCAGAGCACAGAAAAAAGTAACTTAAGCGTATAATACTATTCTCTGGAAAATTGAGCTAATATATATTTAAGTGGCTATGATTAGAGCTAGTGACATATATAAGTCAGCAGTGCAAATTAAAGCTTTAACTTTATATTGGAATGCTCCACTCTATCTTCATTATATAGGGTTTCTAAATAGAGACACTGCTTGACGTCCATTTTGTTTGTAAACTTTTTGGTTATGTCAGTTCTCAAATCAGCACGACAAGATATATATTCGAAATATGTATGGGTGAAAATAAGCGAAACGGGCTACTTTTGTATGTATTGCATTTATCTCATTTATCTCTGGCCAATTCAGGGTGTATCTCATAAACATATTATACTCAAAAATAAACTACACTTTAAAAACTTCACCATTACAAAAAAAGTTGTTGTTAAAGGTTGAAAATAATAAACTAAAAATGCACTGAAGCGAGTTAGCAACTGTTGCCAGCTGCGTTGCCAGCTCCGTTGCTACTTAGGTTTAAATATTGATTAAACAAACTTAAAAAAGAAAGCGTCTAGCATTAAAACAGACTCTAGAAATGGAATCTGACAAATTAAACGAATTAAATCGACAAATTAATGAGATTAAAAAACGCATATTGCTGGCAGGTGAGCTTTAAATTTAATTTTTCAATTTTTAAGTATTCAAAACATGTAAATCCTGCAGAGGGTCAAAAGACCGCAAATGCAGCTGAATGGCAGAAACAAAATCGTATCAATTGTGATACGATTGGTACGCTTAAAAAGGATATTAAGGAGTTGACGGTCAAGATGAGTCGGCTGCGTAACCCACTGCAACGTCCTGTGGTAATAAAGGAAACCAATGGTGAGCCACGCAAATCTGGAGCAACTCCTACCATTATTGTGGGCAAGGCCATGTATCCGGTGGGCGCCAAAAATGCTGATGACGCGCTTTTTCTAACGGATTTGAAGGTCACCGAAAGTCGCAAACAAATTGATTTACTGCGTCATCGCTTTAAATCGCGGCAGCAGTTCTTTACCAAGCTGGTGGAGAAATATCGCGAGCTCTTGGCCAATAAAGAAGCACAGAGTCAGAATCTGGGCGAGAAGCCGCCCGAAACACTTGAGGAGGATGCCAATCGTAAGGTTAGCAGTAAGTTATACATCACTATTTGAGACTACTGTACATTTCGTACTCTACCCTTTAGTTAGTCTGTCAGCTCGAGAACGAGATACATCGCACCAATGTGCAGTGGATGGAGGCGGAGCACATACGCAAGAAGTATCGTTCTATTGAGGCATCGCTGATGAATGACGCCGAGCGTTTTGAGCGCAGTCTGCGTGAGCTGGAGGCTTCTCTGAGCGAGCAGAAGGCTGAAATCGAGCGACTACAAAAGGTGCACAATGAAGCGCTGGAAATGCGCGACGCTGCAAAGATCATCTTGCAAAGACAGGAGCAGCAAGCGAATTTTTCGCAGAAAACGCGTGAGCGTCAGGCTCTGGACTTTCGCAAGCAGGTGGAGGCGCGCAAGCTGGAACTGGAACGCATTGGACGCAAGCTGTTTGCGGAGACCAAGACGCTAGTACATCAGGATAGCGTAGGCTCCAGTTCAGGCGATCAACAAACGGCCAAGACAGAAACTGGCGAAGCCGAGCCGGTGTCACAGCTGGAGAGCGTAACAAGCGATATGGAAACGCTGTTTAAGCAGTTGATGGAGGCTTCAGGTGCAACCTCACCCTACGAGGTCTTTGAGCGTTTTAGCGCACAAAAGGAGTCAGCAGCACGCTTGAATTATCTGCGCAAGGCAGCCGAAGCGGAGAAAGCCAACTTGGAGGAGGAGCGCGAAGCACTGACTAGTGAGCTGGAGGCTTTCAAGTTCTCGGATGTCAAGGAAAGCGAAGTGTATGTTGCAATTTTATTTAAAAATGCCTTTTGTTAACATTTCGCCACAGTAATCAGGAGATTATAGAGAAAATCAAGATGAACATTGCCGACAAAGAGTTGGAGCGCAAAAAGAATATGGAAGCTGCAGACAAATCCATGGGTGTCTTAAAGTACTTGAAGGAACGCATTTGTGAAATGATTTTTAAAGTGCAAGAGGTTGACGAGAGCTTCATTGAGATACGGGAACGCAAGCTACGCATTAGTGTGGCAGAACTGCCCAACTTTTTGACGCAAACTGCTAAGGACGAGGACTTGATAGAGGTATAGACGCAGTTCGCACAGAGCCTAGTGCCATAACTCATTGCAAATTTTGCTCACAGATACTTAAGCTGAAAATCAAACGCTGCCAAGAGCTGACCAAGCAGGAGGAAGTGCCACCGCTGGAAATACCACAGCTGGAACTGGAAGAAGAAGATGAGGATGGCTACAAGCTGGAGCCACCCAAGTCCCCATCTGTGCCGGAGGGCGAGAAGCCACAGCCCATGCCCATGTGTTACTATAATCTATTTGCTGGACGCGCACAACGTGCTGCAGGCACTTCATCCTCCTCACCCGAACAGGCGCCCGCGGCAGGTAAGTCATTTGAACTTATAAGCTGTTAAATAGCCTAATGCTAATATGTTTTATTATACCAGCAGTGGCTGCTACGGATGACGACAATGAGGTACCATCTCGCAATTTTCTCAAACGCCAATCTCTGCTTATTGTGGACTCCAAATCGCGGCGAAAACCGTTTAGACCTGCACCTGGTGCAAGACGCAAATAAATTTAAATGAATAAGCTGCTCATATAATAAAATCCAATAAAAGCAAAGTGCGTTCCATCAAATTTGTTTTGTGTATTCTGGATGGGATTTCGCTTTTAAAGAGAGTGGCTGATTTCAATTCACTTCTTTATTTATACGGAAAATCCTACGTTGCTTCAGCAAGACGAGCTAACAAATAGCTGCACAGACGAAAATGACAACGCGACGATGATGAGCAAAGACAAGAAGACGAAGCAAAAAACAATAAACTAACGGAAAGCTGAGTTCTTGACAAATGAAGTGAAAAACGGAGCCAAGTAAATAGAGTGCTTCCTGCTAAATGCACATATATAGTGTTGGTAGGAGTATATACATTATATGCTTGTGTGTATATTTGCGGAATGGACCATCAAAAATTATTGCTTCTCGAGCAAGGGGCGTGGGGGGTGTGACTCGATTGGTCTAACTCGCAACAATAAACTGCAACAGCTGACGTCCAGCAATCAACGGCCAGAGTTCATGGGCGTCGCTAAAACAAAGACGCCTGGTGATCCATTGCGCGCGGCGTGCTATTTCACTCCGGGTCAGCGTCTACGTTCTGCATGCCAACTAAATGTCAACAACGTTAACATAAACCACAGCGGGTGCCCGTAAACAAGCAAAGTGACTGCAAAGTGAGTTAGGAGCAGAGCAAAACTTGGTAAGCATCTTGGCCATTGACAACCTTCGTTCTACAGTTGGAGGAGAAAACAAGTTGGCAAACGGAAAAGTCAAAGCAGTGTAAACAAACTTTAGGGAGGGGTTGCATCACAGTTGCACTGACTGCACGACACTGCGACAGTTTGACTGTGGCACTGTGAGACTTTGGCCCGTGGTCCCGCCCTACCAGCCGCAGCTGCATTGTATACCGGCGATTTTCTGAAAAGCTGAAAGCCAAACAAAGTCAAGGATTGCAAGGCGCAGCACGCAGTTTCTGCCATCAAAAGAAACGTTTAACATTGGAATGTTTTGCTCTGCTGTGGGCTCTTTTGTGGTTCCAATATGGCTCCACTGTGGATTTACTGCGGCTAGCGGCTTGCTGCAGGCGCTTTGCGAAACTTGTATTGCCTGTCTCCCACAGAGGAGAGTACCGGAGTACTGGAGTAGTAGTGCTGCAACTGAATTGAAAATCAGCTTTTTGTTTTGCAGCTTAGCAACTGCACGGAAGCTTGTTGAATGGCGGAGCCATGGGCACTGACCGAACCATCGTCCATTGTGGAGCAAACAGCTTAATGAAATTTTAATTACTTTATATTATGCGAAAACTCAACAAAGTTGATGAGTTAGAAAAACAAAATTTTCTGTATGAATTTCAAATTAAAGGCAATGAGCTGATACAGATTTAGTCTTTCGTTTTTTTTTGTTGAGCCAGATCTTTAATGCCAAAGAGAGCATTAAATACTGTTTATTAACAGTCCTTTTGAGTCTGTGCTATGCTTCCTTCTAGCTAAGCAGGAAGTCAATAAACTTTTTTATTTATAGTGCTAATTTAAAGCTTAACGTTCTGAAATTCTAACTTAATTTTACATTAAGCAGCAGCAGCAAAATGCTTTACATAAAAAGTTTAATCGAACATGGTTTTTCGTACAATTCCTTACTTTGTTAAAAAACAGAGCTAGCCTTCTAAAATCGACCCCTTTTTGTGACTTTTAAAACACTCTAGCTTCGAAAATATTTTAAAAATCAAAATATTTAAAAGAACCAAAGAATTTTTATATTCATTTTTGTATTCATTAGATGACTATCTAAAGTCAATGAAAAAGTTTAAGGGCAACAAGTGTTTTTTAACCAATTTCTTGGTATATTTTTCGACGCAAAAAAATTTTTTTTTTCACAATACATAACAAAATATAATGCATTTATGAAATATGATAAGATAATTTTTTCAGTGTAGTAAAAAAATAAAATTATTTAAGTTAAAAGTAAACCTTATAATAACCTTTAATTTTTTTTTAATTTTGATTGTCTTAGACAAACCATGTATAGATTGAATTTATGAGATAATTTTTTCAGTGTTATAAAAAAATATAATTTTTTAAGTTTAAAGCAACTCTCATAATAATTTGGTATTTTTTTTTTTAAATTTTGATCGTCTTAGACATACCGTATAAAGTTTGAATTTATAAGATCATTTTTTTTTCAGTGTAAAAAAATATGTGTTTAATTTTTTAAGCTTAAAGTAAATCCAATAATAATTTTGATTATTTTTTTAAATTTGATTGATTGAATTTATAAGATCATTTTTTTCAGTGTAAAAAAATATACTTATGTATAATTTTTTAAGCTTAAAGTAAATCTAATAATAATTTTGGTTATTTTTTATACCCTGTACCGTATGGTAAAAAGGGTATATTGTGTTTGTGCAAGCCGAAAATGTATATAACGTACAGAAGGAAACGTCGGAGACCCCTCAAAGTTACTTTACATTTTCATTAAAGCTAATGGTTAATTACACAGGCCTACAAATACTGGGGTAATGTCAGTTGTTGGAAAGCGAAGGGTCATTTCCGAAGTAATTTGCTGCGTAGAATCCGAATCCGGGGCCAGAATTGGCCTATCACGTCAGGATTTTGAGATATTTGAGGTTATTTACCCCAAAAACTGTGTTTTTTCCTACATTTGAGGTTATGTACAGGGTGCAAATAATTTTTATGGTCTGTCGCTCCAGTTAAATCATTTGGTACCACTTTTACCCTTTAATTTAAAAGTTCAAGCGATCATTTACGATTTTTTTTTGCAAAGTTATGGCTATTCAAAGTTACGAAGTATATTAAGCCTTTGGTACAATAACACAGGCAAATTGGTTTAGTTGTTGGGAAGCTAAGGGTCATTTCCGAAGTAATTTGCTGCGTAGAATCCGAATCCGGGGGCAGAATTGGCCCTTCACGTCAGGAACTTGAGATATTTGAGGTTATGCACCCGAAACACGGCGTTTTTTAGCAAATTACTTCGGAAATAACCCTTAGCTTCCCAACAACTGAGCCAGTTGGCCTGTGTTATTGTCTCAAAGGCTTAATGCAAATGCTAATGACGTCGAGGAATATACTTCGTAACTTTGAACAGCCATAACTTTGCGAAAGTGATCGCTTGAACTTTTAAATTAAAGGGTAAGAGTAGTACTAAATGATTTAACTGGAGTGACAGACCACAAAAATTATTTGCAGCCTGTACATAACCTCAAATGTAGGAAAAAAACCGTTTTTGGGGTAAATAACCTCAAATATATCAAAATCCTGACGTGATAGGCCTATTCTGGCCCCGGATTCGGATTCTACGCAGCAAATTACTTTGAAAATGACCTATAGCTTTCCAACAACTAAACCATGTTGGTCTGTGTTATTATAATTTTACCGAGTTTTAGCAGACGCTTTCAACTGAAATATTATAGATTGTGTCATTGTTGACCTAACATACATTTATTGTTCAACTGCCATGAAGGTAGTGTAAAAATAGTGCTAAATAGATTACTAAATAAAACCAAGATTTTATGAAGTAACCAATATTAACTTTCAGATCCTGTCCTCCTGCTTGCACGCAGTACGGATTTAAGATAGCAAATAAGCTTCCAATAAGTTGAACACTTAAAACCAGAACGGAATCGCATTGATTGTTGTATTTCAATTAAAATTGCAAAAATTTGCGCAAAAATATTTTATTTACTACAGATTGTAGGTAAAAGCATTTGTTATGAGTAAAATCAAAAAACACAGATCCAAAATATATGCATCGAAAACCGCAGAGTTATTTATTTCCAGCATATTCATTTCGTGAGCAATCATTTTATTAAGGATAAATGCAGAGAGCAAGCTATTGTTTTATTTTAAACTGCCATGGGAAAGCAGTTTCCGGTAGCCATTCACAGCAGTTTTTGCTTGCAGCGATTTTACTGCAAACAGCTAATTTAGGAATGATGGACACTATATAAATATAAATCAATTTCGAACAGCTTTAAAATATTACTGCTTCGCTTATAAATATAATTGCATAGCAGAAGTCAAGTTCCAAAAAATTCGTTTCATTTTTTTGTTGCTGTCGAAAAAAGTCACATAACCGCTTTTAAGTTCAAAATTAATTAAAATTTACTTGTAATTAAAAATGTACAAAAAGGCCAAAATGGGTTAAGCCAAAAGGTAAACTTGAAAACTGTCAACCCGAATTCCACGTGTTAGCTCATTTCCGTGCCATTTTCTTGAAGCAAGCTAAAGTTTACAGCAGTTTAGGTTAAGGAAACAAAAAACCTTTTCCGAACCCGTGTCGTAAATTAAAGACAGGTGCCTTTGAAGTTGCAAAGCTTCTGGCCACACCCGTCCAACATTCAAGACAATTAGGTTATTTCAAATGCTTTTGACCATAAATCAAACGCCCACCAATTCATGAGGCGCAACTAATTTCAAGGCAAATAAGTAAAGACCTTACAACATGAAGAAAAAAAAAAAAAACGCCGTTCAATATAACCGCAAAACAATAAATTTAAATTTTTTTTTGCTGTTAGCATGAAAAACTTTTTAACTGTGCATAAACTACAAGAACAACAATAAAAACAGGCTAAATTGCTATTTGGCAAAAACGACGTTTCGTGGATGGGTGTACTTTGTAGCTGTGTGTAGGTGTGTGTCACACAAATACATGCATGATACAAAAAAAAAATATATAGTATATATGATTGTGTGTCGAAGTTTTATTTCGCCAAAAAAGAATTTCCCGCGCGCACAATTCAGCAAATGATAAATAAGAAGACAAAAAATTTCTTTATAACTTTTCATGCACATTTTCGTTGCTTTGAAACGTTCTTATCACGTTCTTATACTTTGCTCGCTCCAACAGACTGCTGCTTACCAACACTGTTTGTTGTTAAGCAAAATAAATTGCGATTCCATGTAATAAAAGTCAATCATAATATTTCAATAGCCAAGTCCTATTGTTCCGCTCTATTGCCAAGCCAACTTAAGTTCAGGTCATGACTCCTGGCGCCCTCCAACTACTACCAACTACCACTACTACTCAGCTTTGAGTTTGCTTACAAAAAACTTTCCCCTGGCTAAAAATTAATATTTCATTCAACCCCCCCCTCACACGTTTTTTTGCGTTCTTTGACAACACAAAAGAAATATTAAATATTATATGCTTGTTGGTTATTGCACAGCGCCAGTGGGAAACAAAATGAAAGTCAGCTATTAATATTCACTAACTCCGCGATCTGCTCCATTAATTTTAAAGACCAGGCAACTTCAATGCAGCATGTTTACTTTATACAGTACAGTCAGTGGCACAATTAATCATAATTTCATCAAATCATGTTAAACGCTCTTATCCAATTTTTACCATTGTGCGTAGGCAATTCGCCCCGATACGCTTCAAGCACCCAAAGCATTCGCCCCGAATAGGCCGTGTGAGTTGTCGCACGTTTCGTGCCAGCTTCCCTTTAGAGTTCAACACCCTACTGCTTGAATGTAGCAAATTTGACTGCGAAAAAAATGTGCTGAAAATATTGCCAATGCATAAATCTTGTAGCAACAACAAAAGTTTGACTTTTTTCCAACTCGGCTGTTGTTGTTTTTTTTTTTTTGCTTTCTGACTTCCGGTTGATTTGGCTGCCATTGTTATTTTTTGGTTAGGGTATGTAGCATGCTTCTTTGGAAAGTACGCTGAGTTTGTATAAATTGTGAGAGGGGGCCATAATTATATATTGATTTTTGCATAATAAAATACTAGCACAGTCTGCTTTATAGTAACTTTCTAGAGAGCTAATAAAAATTGGTGACTTATTGTGACCAGCTGAGAATGCCAAAATAATCAAAATTGTACAAAGTTGGGCATTTGGTCAGTGTGTTATACACTTGGACAGAAAACAATCTGCCACTTTAAGTGAAGTAATTTATATGTGCATGCATAATATAAGTACAGTCATGGCAGAAGTGTAACTTGAGCTAGTTTAGTAGAAAATAAATTGTGTGCATACACTGAAGAAAAAATATGACAAGCTTAAAGCAAAGCTTTTGCTAAAGTATCATTATTTTATGTCGAAATTGCAACTTTCCAGCCGTCGCTCAATTAAGATTAATTTATTCATTGGCCAGACAAATATTTCGCACAATGACAGTATTAGCCATTTTTAGGACATTGCAGATGTGACAACTCGAAGAAGAAGAAGAAAAACGCATTTTAATTAGCATTTGTCCTTGGATTTCGACCCTACTTGAAGTTGACGATGATTGATGTTTTTTGCGACATGTGGATTTTGTAAAAAATAAACTTTAGTTACAAAAAATTATTGTTTTCATAATTTATATGTGCATTAATTGTAATTTTTTGTAAATTAAGTTACTTTCAATTAGTATCTGAGGGCACTTAAAAGTGTTCCGCATGGCCTCTGTAACTTTCATCTAGCTACAGCTGAATATGAACTAAGTGAGAATTATCGATTTTTATGACAAGCTTCTTCGTCTCAGATTGTGTTTAACACTAAACCAATATAACTTATTATCGCCAAATGTGCTTATCCCAAAAAGTTTGCATTGGCAGCCAAAACGAAGTATTTGTTTTATTTGTATTATTTTTGCTAACAAGTGGCTCGCTCCACTTAAATGCCTAAAGCAGCTTAAACAAAATTACGTAAAATTTATTTTTTGTATTTAATATTTAGAGTCCGCATCCAAAAAGTTAAAGACGGTACATCAAACAAACCAATTTTTTAATTAAAATTTTTACTCCATTTTAGGTCGTTCTATACGGCCCAACCTTACATTTCCTTAAGCTAACTTTTTTGAAGGCAAAATTTAGCAATATTTTATATATAAATGTAATAACAGCTGTTAACAACAAAGGATCAGCAGGCGCTGTTAAATGGTAAGGAAGCATCGTAGCTAAAAAGCTGTTAGCAAGCAAGGGAGTCAAGAACCTACAGCCACGTTGAAAGGTCGACATTATAAAGCCGCGTTGGCCACTTGATATAAAGTCATCGTATATAAAGTCGCAGTACATTAAGCCATAGTACACACAGCCGTATTTATATAAAGCTGTATCATATTAAGCCGTGTTCAATATAAACAATAAGCCTAATATAACATTTTCTCGCTTATGATAATTATCAATCAGAATTGGTTCCCTTTTTATACCCTGTATCTTATGGTAGGGCGCATATAAGGTATGTGCAAATGTATGTAACATAGAGGAGAAGACGCCGAAGAAGGTGCAAAGGTCCAGAAGGACCAAAAAAATTAATGCATACATTTCCACCCGTCTGTCTTTTTGTTATAAAAGCTAGATTACCCAAACTTGAGCCTTCAAGTCATCTCTTTCATCTGCCGCATCTCACACAAATTTCAAAAAGGTGTAGTTTCCTAAAATGCGGAAAATAAGAAGGAAGCACAAAAGAAATTGTTAGATTCATTTCCACCCGTCTAGCTGTAAATCCGTATGTGTGAACGAGTAGATTTTGGAGATTATAAGAGTAAGGGTAACCAGACTTGAGATTTGCACTTCCTATATGTGCAGGCAGATCTTTTTCATCTGTCGTATCTCCAAAAATTTCTAATAGCTATCTTTTCTAAAATTGTAAAATTGCTTCAAAATGCGGGAAATAAAAAAATTTGTTGGCTTGGCCACACTAAACTTTCCATTATATGAAAGCTAATTCATCCGTTCGGACATGTCCTTTCTGCAGCTCAAAATCACTTCATCTAAATCATATATTAAATGACTGCTCAAAAAAGAATCCTTCAACTAACACCAAACATCATTATATTGTCGTAACATCAATATCGGAGATTATAGCAATACATACATATTTTTGAGGATAGAGTTCGGCCTTAGAAATAGCATACATAAGGACAGCTGAGTTAATAGATTAATGATCTAAAAGCTTATAATCGTCTAGATAGCAAAACTCCATTCCCTGTCGAGGTAAATTTTTTTTTTTTTTTTTTACGAAGTTTCCTTATAATGTGATGGCACAGGGTACCCCCAAGTCGACAGCGTCCAACTCTAAAGTTCACCATATTTATCTTTAGCAAAGCGCTGTTGCAATTTCATAATGTAAACAAACACATAAGGTTGCCAGCACAGAAGCAGTTTTATGTCAAATTTACACTGACGTCACAAGGGGGCGCCACTAAGCGTAACAGCAGTGGCATTGCCACAAGTGTTAAGTGCAAAAATGAGTAGTAACATGGATTTGAAAAAAAGTTTTCTATAATGGAAAGCCACAAAAATTGTGAAATTTATCAGATGTTGGTAGAACAACAAAAAATAAAACCGGCAAGTTATCTATTCGTCACTTCGTTGAACCAAATTGTCATTTCAGTATATGCTTTTTTTTTTTTTGCTTAATGCACCAGTGGACACGCGATTTGGTTAGCAGAACTTAAAAAAAAATTTTAAATACGTGTTTCGTGACGAAAAATTTATGCAGTATTTATGAAGTTAAGTCGATAGTCAGTTATGAAAGGAGCAAATATTTAAAACAGTTTCAAAAACTTGCTTAAAAGTGAGCAACGTAGTGTAGTCAGTTTGGAAAGCCAAGTAAAAATTAGTCTTGCTAGGTAAACGAAAAGAAGAACACTCCATCAGAGCTGTACAAGATTTAAGAGTTTCTCATCTGGCAAGAAGAATATTTGCGCATTTGGTAAATACATAAAACTAACTGGTTGCACCGCATTCGTGTAATAACGAGTAGTAAAAGATCTACCTGACTTTGAGACTTCTATACTCCCATATTTTACACAGAGTTTGTGCAACAACTGCAAGAAACTTTCTTTATACTTAACTGTTGCAAGTTGCAATCTGCTATTGTTTGTTTACTTGCTACTCATTTTATATGAGGTGGCCAAAACTTGGGAAATAAAACGCATTTAACATGTCAACAAGCACAAGGTCGTAGCAAATAACATTTTTGGTATATACACATATGGTTTATGAACTAAATTTAAGCCAGCAAATTTAATTTTTTAGTGTCAACAACATTTTTGTTGGCCATAACAGAGTTTTGTGTTAACAAATCAGAGCTGCAATGCCGATTATAACAAACAAAAAAATCGGAGATGCCACAATTTTGTACACATCTCAAGGCCACTTACAACTGAAACTCAAACTTTTTTTTTGTATTTTGCTTGGAATAGCTGCCCAACACTCGTCCATCGAAAATCTGTGGGTTCAGTCAAGTTCACCAAAATACAAAGACTGTCTGGGGAATACGCTATAGCACTAGAAAAAGGTAAAAACGTAAGATTTGGAGCAGCGCAGTCGACGGGATGACCAGGTGCGTCTACTCATACCCAAATAAGTTATGACCAATTGAAGCGAGCTTACAAAAATTACTGGCATGTTATGCCAAAGGGGCTCGAAGCATGTCTGTCTATTTAAGAAACTTCGCAAAGTTTTCGAACTAGCACAATATACTATACATACTTTGGTAAGAAATGTTTAGTATAAAACACAATGCTAAATGTGTGCCTGAAAGACGTTTTTACTTAACACTTCAAAAAAAGTAAAATTTTGGTGGGTGCAAAAACTTTGCAAAGTCTAAACTAGGTTTTGGAATCTGCAAAGCAGGCGTAGAGACGACAAAAACTATTTTATCGAGCACACGGTAGCCCAACTCAAGTTAAAATAAACTACTAAGAGGATTGCATTCGGGTCATCTTCACAACATTCAACGATTATGGGTATCTAATCCGGTGGGCAAGATGGAAATGTTCCCTGAGCACCTCCTTTTTAAGCAGCTTATTGGCGTTAATGAGATCTATTGCCAATCTGTTCTGGTGACGTAGAATACGGCCTGTTAGTTAACGATGGGCGTAAACCGCATAGAATTTCTAAGTAGAAACATAGACGACATTGACTTGAATATACAAACTCAAATTCGGCTGTACGTGCTGATTCGAAATATATATAGGTATTTATATATTTTAATGGGAAGATGCTACTTATTAATTTTTTTTACCAAACTGAACAGAGCTACACTTAAAAAAATACTGTTGTCAGTTTAAGCCGTATTTGAACTACGTATAATAAGCCACATCGTAAAAAATAAAAATAAATAAAAATCTGTAAAAATTTACGGAACTTATAGATATAAATAACAAAAACCGTATTTTCGTCCTTTAAATATTTTTTAAATACAATTTTTATGAAATTGTTTTCATTTTTTGAATAGAAAAAGTATTTTTGATACCGAAAAAACATAAAATAAGAATGTTCAAGATTAAAATAAGGCTGGAAAATGTACAAAATCGTGACTACACTCTGTTATCCAAATTTCTAACAAACTTAAAATCAAATGTTCATATATTTAAAATTAAAGTTTTATAACGCTAAAAATCGTTATTTAAGTATTTCTTCTTCTAATTCTAGACATTTTATCCTATTTTATAGTAGTTTCAAATTTTTTTTTCTAATTTCAAGAATTTTAATTTTATTTCAAGATTTGAATTCATTTGCTTGTTTTAAGAACTAAGCTTTTGTTATATGCACTAAAACCAAGAAAGCTTAAAATCTTAATTAAAGTTGTTACTTTTTTTCTCAGTGTATTTGACGATAATGCAGTTTGCTTTTGGTGCATAAGTAGCTTGCAACTATGAGACTTCCCCACTTTTGCAACATCTCAGTTGGCTTCTTTTGGGGTCCAAACTAACAATGTTGTATGGAACTAATCTAGTATACTCTTCTATGGCTGCTGACATAATTTTGTATGCAAGATAGAAGCTTTAAAGTGGTCGGGAGTGCTGGGTAGGGTGACTCAAAAAAAAAAAAAAAAAAAGGAAAAAACTTGGTAGTCAAATATTGCAACCTCAAATTCACTTATCTAAAGCACAAGACATGAGGTTACTACGAAGGGAACGCCTGTGTGTTTGTGTTTGTTTGTTTGTTTTGGTCTCTACGTGCTTGCTTGAGTGGGGTACAGCAGCGTCTCCATAGTCGGCACATGCAGCCCATGTAATCTGCTTAGATGTGGCTCGTTGCACCTATTGACATTTTATGCTCAAGCACATGCTTAATATCCCTACTCTAAGTGGAGACAACACCATAATATCGCAAGGCGCAGCCGCTACTGCTGCTGCCACATGGAAACGCTTGAATGCGGAGTTGCAGCAGAATGACAGCAGTTTTTCCAAAATAAAAGACTAATCTTGTCTAGGTTTTTGAGCTTAGCTACTTAAAAATTCATACTTTGAGTTGCGATTAGTGCAGAAATTTGTTTTTGTTAGGCAGTTTATAGGGAAAGCTGTCACCATCGATAACAACTTTTTGCCTCTACGACTTTGTGCAGTGAGCATAGTTGGACCCCGAGCTGTAGCCACTTCCGGTTCACAAGGTTACGTGTGTCTGGAGGGGCGCTGACATTTGCTGCCATTATCCTTGTGTGCACGGCATTTATGGCAGTCATCATCGTCACGCTCATCTGGCGACCACCCGTAATTTTCTTTTCAATCAGTTGTTCTCGGTGTCTGTCTCTCCCACAGCATCGTATTATGGCTACGGGGTACGCACGACGGTACCAGTTCCGGACGCTGCGTTCAAAAGTTTTAAATTGTGCTGCTGTGTCCTGGGCTTTTGTAAAGCTACCTGTGTATTGTTGTGCCTTACAGTCTTTGTTTTTCTTTTGTCTTCTTTATTTTTCTGCCTTTTTTTCGTTTTGCAATGTTTGCGTGTCTCTCTACTTTCTTTATTTTTTTGTTGTATGCTTTGCCTGGCTGCTTTTGCAATTTTTTCCACATGTTCACGGTTGAATATTTTATGGGCCTAAGTGCTTTCAACTAAAGTCCTTTTGCATTCTTCTTGCGTGCTTTGCACCTTACACATATACACACAGTGTTACCGGGGTTCCCAGTAGGTCCAAGATATGCTTACACACCAAGGACGCATAAATTCATTACATAGATTAGTTCATCTGGGCACTTGGCCCATTATTGCGCATGGACATTGTAAAAGCTTAGAGTGTCCGAGGGTAAAATGTGTACTTGTTGAGCGCAAGGTTAAACACTCCATCCATTCGTTAGCTTACCTGGAATGACAATAGAGAACAGCAAAAGCATAAAGTCAATAAAGTTGCCCCAAAAAAAGTCTTAGAGTTACAAAAAAAAGAAAAACATTGCGTATTGATTACAAAGTCAAGATACTCATGAAATTATTATATGATATGCATATTTTGTTGTCCTAAAATAACATTGTTAGGCACGGTTAAATGGTAAGGTAGGGTTGGAAGCGCAACAAAAACAACGGCGTCAGGACTGAGTAAAATGAGTAAGGCCAGTAGAGACTGTAAAGCTCTGAAAAAATAAACAATCGCCGGAGTTAGCTGTGTGCCCACAAATGTGACCACAAATATGTTTTGGACGCAGCTGCTTATAGCTCTTAGTAACCGCAGTGCAAACGCAGCATTAGGTTAACCTCAGCTCACCAAACTGCTTGCAACCAATTAATCACATATTTTTAAATTTTTTTTGTTTTATGAGAGGAAGCCATAATTTACGAAAGTTTGACAAGCTTTAACTTTCTGTCTTTTTTTTTTTGTCATAATTATTTTCTACTCATTGAGACAAAAGTTGTTTTTAAAGTATGAAAATGGGAATGTATCTGTTTTTTGTGATGAAATCTTTTTCTAGACAATACGTTATTATTAGTACCGTCTAAAATTTGTTCAATATGATCAGTTCTTGTGGTTGCTCGAAAGTACATTTTCACGTGTTACTTCAGATTAAAGAAAATAAACAGGTTTCTTTTCAAAAAAAAAAAAAAATCAATTAAACTGTCTTTTTACCTCCAATGCATACTATATAGAAAATGTACCTCCTTATTCGCTAGCTCCGGTACTTTGAAGTGTGGAAAGTACAGAAAACTTTTGACTGTAAGGATTTTAAAAAAACCGTAGCATATCTTGAGGGGCTTCAATGCAAATATGTGAATACATATCTTTAGATTCACAATACACCCAATTTTGTTTTTACACGGTCTTGAAATAACACGGTCTAGAAAAAAGTTTTTACACAAATTCATTCGATTTGCCACGGTTAAAAAAATTATCAGATTAAAATTTTAAAGAAAGTATTTGTAATCATCTAATCTTTTAGAAATTTAGTTAGAGAATTCCACTTTCTAATATATTTCCATAGCTGCTTAAGGATTTACTACATGCCTTTTATACACGGTTTTCCTGGAACATATCTACAATGTAAAAACAGAATTAGGTGTTTTCATTGTTGTTTTTCAAATTTGTCATAAAAGGAAAAACCAAATATTCATATAAACTTTAACCAATTATGGTTCTGTTCAGAGAATTTATGTTAATTTGACTCTATAACAAGTGCCGGATACTATGGTGACCATTGGTGGCGTCATCACAAAAATAAGAACAACTTTTTCAATTTTTTTAACGCGCCGAAAATTTTATCGTTCTAATTTTTAAGAAAGGTGAAGCATCCATTTTGAACATTAAATGAAATTAAAAATAATAATAAATACATATTTTTTGTTTAAACTTAAACTTCTCAATTGAACAACAAATTTTTCAAGTAACTTTATTCGATTACGATATTTGGCTTCTCAAAGAAAAGTCTACATAAATAGTTAGTTATCGATTAGTAATCGAAGTGATTGGCTTTCGAGCATAATTACATATCGATTCTCTGAACATAATTATGACCTCAAGAGGACGCCATACTTAATTTGATGTGACATCATATAGACTATAACCAGCGGACTGTTAAAACGGTAAGGTAAAACGGTTGCTTCGCTGATTAAGAATTTACCGTATAGTAAGTGTATTAAAAACTACCGAAAAATAAAAACTCAGCGTTTAATGAGGTCCAAAGGGCAGATGTCAGAATATATAAAGTTACTTCACTTCATTCCTCTGGCTTTTTTTGTCTGTTATGTGAAGGTCTCCTCACAGTTGTGCAACTCAACTGCTTGGGCTCCATGTAATGTTTGTGTCTAGGCCAAATTGAAATGCCTCGAGTATTTGTATGTGCAAGGAGTCTGTCTAAGAGCTTCTCTTTATAAATCGAAGCAGTGAAAGTCATCCATGAACAAGGCATGATTGTAACCGCGTACTTTGTGTTTTGCAAACAGTTTTGACTACAAGTCCTTATTTATAATTATTATAAGTTGTTAACAGAGCCGTCAAGCGCAGAGGCAAATAAACGTTTAATTAATTAAACATGGCGTCGGGTGTTTAAGCTCTTTGGATGTTGCTTGTCAGATTCAACAGATATCTGCCGAAACCACATAAGATGCTTTAATATGCATACTACTAAATTTGAAAAAGTTTAAAAGGGGAATATTTTTTGTAGTATGCTCTTCTTACTGAAGCACCCCCCATAAGAAGTGTTCTCGATTGCACTAACATATTTAAAACATCATAATTGCATTAAAAAACTTATATTTAAGCTTAACATTCAACTCAGCTTAAGCATTTGACAAGAAACATGCATTTTAATCTTTTCCAGTGAGTCCACTCAGAGCACCTGCTGCAGCTGTTCGTTCTAAAAGCTATTCTTTGCTATTTGCTCATAACCATCAAAAATCCATTGTCATCAATGAAACCAGGAGCAAGGAGCAGAAAAGATTTAAATGTTTTTACGAAATTAGTGCATTTTCTTTTATTAAGAACTAAATGTATTTTGGGGGGGGCCAAAACTTGTGTCTGCACAATTTGAAGTTTTTCTCCCATTTAATGCCAGGGTCTTAATATCCTTAACTAAGTAAGCACAGCAAGTGCTACTCGTACTTGTATAATTTGGAAAAAGCAAACCCAAGTTGGCTCACGTCTTTGGAAGCGTCGTGGTAGTAGTATATTGCTCAAGTGGACCATCCGTGCACTCAGGCTGCTTCATTTCACCATTACGTTGCCCTGCGCTCGGGGACAAACGGACACACTCTAAACGGCTTGCTACGTTGTTGCTCGGGTACTGGCCCCGCGTGCGGCCATTAACGCTTTGCTTTCTATCTGTTCATAAATTTTAATTTTACCAAAATACTCCAAGTACGTGCGGCAAAATGGCGGCGGCTACGCTTGGTCCGCCACAAAATTCAAGTTGAAACGATGCTCACATAATTTTCTTTCCTGCTCCCCGGATCCCCACTTGGCTTGTCTGCCGCACAATTGTATGCTGTTGATGTTGTTTTCCATTTTTTGGGTTTTATTCTTTAGGAGGGTTTAAGAAAAATATGACTTCTTTGCGGGTTTGCGCATTTTTCTTTATCTTCTTTTTTTTCAGCATTTTTTGTTTTTTTTTTGTTTTGGTGCGGCTTCTGTTTCAGCTTAGCCCTATGGCAACGGCTGCTGCGTGCAAGTCAAGAACTCGTAACCCTCTTTCTCAAGCAGTGGGCCGACGAAGCTTGCAGGTTTGTTTATCGTCCTTTGCATCTCATTGAACTCGTTCCTGCTCATGAAGCGCGCAGCTCATCGTTTGCGTCCGTTCAAAGACAGTGCTGCAAAGCGTTTCGAAGCTTGTATCTCGAGCCTTCGCCGGAGCCTGTCACTGTTTTTGCTCTTTGGCGCTTTTCATTTTTCATTGCATATTTAACCTAATTAATATGAATTATACAAGGCAGTAGATGGAAGCCAAAGTGCAGGCTCATCCTTGACCTGTTGAGTTTGCTCTTTCTTGCGGAAGTTAATTTAGCAGCGGGGCGGGCGTTGTCTGTTGTTTGCAGAAAAAGTCGCTTCACCCACTTCATCAGTGGAAATTCATACATTTTTAAGCAATTTTCCATATCCTCAGGTCAGCGCCTGCATAAATAATTAAAGTTATATTATGTATGTATTTTCGATACGCTCGGCTTGTACTACGCCATTACACGGTCCGTCACGTTGGGCTCAGTTTTGGGGTTGCGGGTGGCGTACACTTGACCTAAGCTTCAAAATTTTACAGGTTTTTTGTTTTATTTTGTTCTTGTACTTGTTGGCACAGCACGTAAACATAATTAGACGTACATTTAAAGGTCGTTAAAGGCTGCGGCAAAAACAACACTGAGAGTGCCTCGTTATGCCTCGATGTCGTTGATGGCGCTCTGTACATATTGTAGGTAAAAATGTTGCTGGCTGTTTGGGCGTAGGGCACCCTAACAACAACAAGTCAGGCCCATGGAATGACGGATGGACGTGGGGTATTCGAATTTGGCCAAAGTGAGCCGGGTGGCCCACGAGTCTAGATGTGGGTCTTGGTTGGAACATGACACTGGCTGCTATGAAAAACGAAGGTTAGCATAACAACGCCACCACCCGCTTAGCATGCCGCTACCCCGCATAGCCCCTAGACGTGACAGGGCTACAACAAGACAATGTAAATACCATCAGCCAACGCTGGTGTTGAGTTACTTTCAACAACGAGTTGCCTGGCCGTGGCAGATGGGGCGTCTAAGGAAGGAGCAAGCAGCTTGAGCGCACTTAAAAATGTTGTCAACGACTTGACATTGTTTTAAAAAAAAAACCGGCAAAAATGAAAAATATGACTTTTTAGCATGTTGTATGCAGATAATGGACAAGGAACCATAGAAAGAAGCCAAGTAAAAAGATGAAGAAAGACAACTTTACAATTATGTAGCTAAAACGCAATGTAAGACAGATATCTCGTAAGTACGTTAGCATGCTTAACATTTATTAATGTTTAAATACTAAGATGATAAAAGATGATGTAGAGCATGCTCGAGATATTGAAAGTAGCGTAGTCTTTTGTGTACTAATAAAAGATATTCCCAACTAAAACCAAAAAGTTTAAAAACTTGAGTTAAAAAAAGATATTTCACTAAGCGACGCAAAATGGGAAGATGAAGAAAAACAACTTTACAATTATGCACATTAATTTTCACAAAATACAGATATCTTCATATCTTTAAATGTTTTTATACAAAGGTAATGAAAGATGGCGATGCTCGAGATATTCAAAGTAGTAGTACTGTACCAGCAGAGATATTGAAGTCGATATTTTATGCAGCAATAAAATTAGATTAGATGCAAAAAAAGCAATTTCCCAATTATGTAGCTAAAAAGCGATGGAAGACAAGATATCTGTAAGCATAAAAGACTGCTAAACATTTATTAATGTTTTAAATACTAAGATAACAGAAGATGATGTAGGCTTGCATGCTTTTAATATACCATTTCAAATAACTGAAGTCTAAAACCAATAAAGCTTAAAGAAAAATTAAATTAAAACAACACGATGAAGAAAAACAAATTCCCCAAAGTTCGTTAGCACGCTTAACATTTCTTTATGTTCAAAGATGATGAGAGATGATGTGTGGTAGCATACCCTTTCATTTGCCATTATTGAAATTTAAAACCAAAAAAGTTATATGTATATGAAATCGATATTTTAAGCAGCGTGAAAAATTGAATTATTATTAAGTAACTTTAACAAAGTTGGCAACGCCATGCAACAGAATTTTTTCACTTTACTCTTAAATATTTAAAAAATATTTAAAATAATGATAGACGCCATTTAATTTGCATTCCACACCAAGTACTTTTACGAACTTAACCTGTTTTCAGGTATTTTATGTGGTTAAAACTTTACACATGGAGTAACTCGGCATGCCTCAGCTGATCAATATTAATTAATTTATTATGTATTTTAAAAAGCTTCCCAACCCATTTAATGCTTCACATTCTTGCTGGCTTCTGTGTCGTTTTTTATTTGTCCTTTTGTTTATTTTTCACATCAACACATTTTTAAATGACGCCGCATTGCTTGCATTTTTCATTATTTTTTATTTCCACATTTATTGCATATTTAACGCAGCACTGTAAACATTATTATTGTAAAAAAAGAAGAAGGTCACTAAAGTAATACATAAGCATATTTAATGGACATCAGAGAACACTTACGGCCCGGCCCCACTGTTATTAATAGTAAAAAATTCAAAAATTCCTCAATTGGTCCGCTGGGTAATTTAATCCGATTTCTTTAAAGCTCTTTGAAATTTATATTTCACAGAACAGCTATAAAAATATCTACACCCAAACAGAAAATAAGATAATAGGTTTCATTGACATAGTAACGCATTAAATTGTCATTTACCTATTGTAGCTAAAATAAATTAATTTTTGTAATTTAAAGCTTCTTTTCATAAGTAAAGCCCATTAGTTAGAATATAAATAATAAAGGTAATTTTATATTCTTCGTAGTTACAATTTGCTTTTCAGTGTTGTCCTGGTAAAGTTTTAAAGTTTTGATGCAAAATATTTTTAAATCAACTGCCAAAATATAACTCGCAGCTTGAGGCCGAATTTTAAATACTCCTCAACTTTCAATATAGTTATTTGTATAGTATTTCATCATCTTCTTCGTAAAATGATACTTAAACTTTTATGAATTAATATTTTCAGCCTTAAACAAAAACCTTCTTGAAATAAGCATTTTACTCTCAATAATACAAAAAACGATCTGGGCAAAACTCTCTCTGCTGATCTCAAAATTGTTGTTTATTTCTCTCAGTGTAATAGTTAATTAATATTAACCTTCATTGCATTGAGCTGTCCTCAACTTTACCCAAACCGTCCATCCAAACCTGAAGGTAAGCAGGTACTGCATTCCCGCTGTCCCGCTTTTGCCTTAAAATCGCACGTGCTAACACAACGCTTCTGCATTAAAGGTCAGCTAATTATTTGGTCAGATTCTGGCTAGTAGCCCCTGTGTCGATCCGAATATCCGCCCTGGCTGAACTCTGTTCTTGTCATTTCAAACTGCGTAATAGCTTGAGAGCCCTATGCTCCAGTGGGAGATAACTACATATTGTACCTCACCACTAATAAATTTTTATAAACTTAATCTAGACTTATCCTGTAGAGTCAGGTTAAAGTGGCTGCCTAAAAGACCCGCAGTCAAATGTATCGATAAAAAAGCAGTACAACAATAAGGATAACAGCTGACCAGAATGAGTAGCATAAGCAAGAGTCCGAAAATTGAGACGTAGAAGACAAAATGTTGCATCAAGGGCATGTGACGTCAGATGCATTTAGCAATATAACATTAAAATAATATAGGGTGGGTCATCTGTTGGTTTGGTTGTTAAACGCTCATATTTCGGAACATACTCGTCCAAAATGGTTGCTCTTCGACATATGTCAAGTTCCAAACCAATCAATTTTTGTACAACCGAATAAAGCGTTAAAGGTTTACAGGCTTACCATAAAAATGGTCGTTCTGAAAAACAAAAACATCGCTTAAGGCCGGTGTCGACGAGTCACCGGGAACATCAACGCGCCATCGTTGGCAAGAATTACACCTTGCTAGAAACACTTTGCGTCTAATTCTGCATGAGGATCTGCATTTACAAGCTAACAAGATTCAAATGACGCAACAATTGAAGCCCAAGGACAATTATCAGCGTCGCTGGTAGAACAGCCAGATGAGTTTTAGTCAAAAAAAGTCATCGAAAATTACGATGTTTGCATAGGAGCCTGTAGAGCCAGCCGCGGCGGCCATTTGGTCAATATTATTTTTTATATAATAGATAAATGTCTAGTTTCAAACTTGAAAAGTATACGAATAAAATGCAACTAACAAACAAACCAACAGATGGCCCACCCTATACCATTTATAATACTGGTATAAATAATATGAGTACATACTATACGATATTTTTACTGATTCCGATTATTAACTTGGTTTTCCATTCCAAAATCTGCCCTTCAAAATGTTTCAAAAAAAATTGCAAACTACTTTAAAATTCTTTTAAGAATATAATTAAAAAATACTTGTTTGGTACACTAAACTAATATTAACTTCAACACATAAATGTAAATTGCTTTATTCAATTCTAAAATAAATTTTTTATACTGTTTATGGTACGCCTTATCAAAAAAAAAATTGTTTGTCTGGTGGGTAATGTCAATGAGTTTTGCCAATGAGTTTTGACAGAAATTATTGTAATTATTATTTATTATATTATATATTTCTGAACAAACTGCTTCAAATTTTTTTAACTCTACTCACTTGAAACATAATTTTGTTAAATGTAAACTGTATTGTATCCACGCTAATTCCCAGAAAATAATTTACACCAAAATTAATACATATATTATGAGGAGAGATTCTTATTTCTTAAAAATTTTACGCTCTGCAGAGCCTTCATCAATTATCACATTAAAAAAAAATGTTGAATGAAAGCACATGCATGTCAAGCTTCATAAACACCATTTATGATAAATGTTTTAGCATAAGGAATACGTTTGAAATTGTTAAAATTGCCGAAATGGCTTAAATGCAAAATTGGCAAAGTGTTGTGTAATGAACGAAACTCATTTGTTCAAAAGCAAAGCCAAAAGAGGACCAAAGAGGCGTATACGCATTAAAAGGCATAATAATAAATACTTATGGCATGGAGCTACGACGAGTACTTTTGAAACCCAGCAGAGCAAGAACGTTATTGCCCATACAAGTTTGTTTCTTTGGCGGTTGGAATATATACATAGTCTTATATACTTGCTGCATGTGTATGTGTGTGTGTGGTAGGAGAAAGCAAATGTCATAAAACAAATGTAAAATGAAATTGTTTTCAACGCTGGGAGCACCTGCTGCGACCGCGACCGCGCCCACAACCACATACAAGACCTGTATGCCCTATGCCCGAAAAGCAACTCCTTTGTAGAATTTACTCGTATGTGTGTATATGTATGTGTGTCGCTTTTAACAAAATGGCGACAGCAACGGAAGCAGAAGCGGATGTAAAAAGTGCAGTCATAAATGCGCCGACGCCTCCCTTTTATGTAAAACGTTAATAATTGTTGCCCGAGTTGGTGTCGAGTGTTGGTGACGGAGAGGTGTAGGTAGGTGTAGGTGTAGGTACAGGGCATCTGCATAGGGTGTTGCGCTGCTTCATGCTAGGTTTTGTGATATTCACCGTCGACGTCAAAAATGAAAATTCCAAATTTGCGCATTTTCTTTTATTTTATAGCCATCCTTATGCTTTTTGTTTCAGCCCCCACCGCTCTTGCTCTGACGACATCTGCTGCCTGCTGTCGGCTCCTGTTTTATAATTATGACAAATGTGCGCTCGGTAAAAGTGTGTGTCTGTGTGTGTGCTTGTGTATATGACGGTTGAAATTTCAGATTTAATGCTTGGTGTGTTTATTTTTTTCGTGGGACTTTAGAGTTAAGCCCCAAAATAAATATAAAAATCTGATAAAAATCCATAGCCCGTATTAGTGTGACGCTTGCGCCAATTTTTTTTATTTTTGTGTTTCTTTTTCCCCCAAATCCATGGGTTGGTAAAAATATACATATTGTAAATGCATATGGCACATTTCATTAAATCTTGTTATTATTGCCAAAAATTTTACGAAATACTGTCAGTTTTGGTAAGCTCTATATTAAAAGCTTATTTTATATAATATAACTTTTATTATAAATAACAGTTGCAGTTAACAAGCTCTGATTATGGAAATTTATGCATTTATTGTTCTGTATAATAGTGCTTTATGCCAGCAACTAATTTATTAACTTTTGTGCATGAGTTCATGCTGAAAAAAACAGAGTTGCTTTGGAATTTATCAAAAATTGGGTTACAGTCAAGCGTCTATAAAAAGACGATTTAAGTTAACTTTACAACATGTAGCTACAGCATGAGCTCCATCATAAAAAAAATCACGGCATGCAAAATTCAAACTGAGTCAAGAGTTAAAAAACTAATTAGTATTTAAAATTTATAGGTCAGCAAAAAAGAGTAACACATAATTGAAAAAGTTTCGCATTAAAGTTGATTGTTGTTCTGTTAGACGGGAAAATGCAACTGCAATTAAAAAGATTTAAAAAAACGGGCTTATAAAAAGCTTGGCTATTGATTTTGCAATTAATTTTGTTCCGGGCGGATTGACGAATCATGTCTTAAGTGAGCTGCAACATGAATGCCTTATTCCAATCAAATGGATAGCGTTTTTTTTAATTAACTCTCGAAAATAAAAAAAAAAATGTTGGCTCAGTTGCGACTCGAACCTGGATGTATAGACGACATTTATACAATCGCTTTTTGTTTTTTAAGGCTTGTGCGCAGCAACGCAAAAACGCCTCAAAGAAAACAAAACTTCATATAAAAAAAAAACTATCAAAATTCTTAGCGCTAAGAAATTTACTCTCTGGTACGCAGCTTCAGTACTGCCCATTTTTTGGCAATTGACATATAGATGGCGCCAGCAAAAACATCAGTTCTTCCTTTTGAGCGCTAAAAACAAATCATTAATGTGCAGCAACTTATTTTGGTCAGAAACAATGTCGCTTAGGCAAAATAGATGCACAAATTTTACTAAAGAGCAGAAAATGTTCATTTAAAGACCATGTGGGGCTCCAACAACGCAAACAATGTGTTGAAAGCTACCGATGACATGTAAAAGTTTTCTGAAAATTCTGTCGGTCTCTGTACCATGGCATGAATTATTGAATATCAATATTAATTTACTTGAAAATTCGTACGTCTCTACAAAATCTTCCACACTCAGCTCTGCGTATTAAATATGAGTTTACCCAAATACTATGTTTTTACTTGAGTTTTGCCTGTACTTGGCAACAATTTCGCAAACAAGTACGCAATAATGGCGTTGTTTGCGAAATAAATATTAAACAATATGTATTTTTATTTGGCGAATAATTTTTTCACTTTTTCTAATTTTATACACTTGTAAACAATTTAAACAAACAGCTGATTTTTATATTTACTCTTTGTTTGTTGTTGCTAGCGCCATCTATTGTTAGTTGCGCCATCTACATGTCAATTGCCCAGATAGGGGCAGTTATGTTTGGTCACAAGCTCCACTCGAGTTGTTCATGTGATGTTACTGCTGGCGCCATCTAGATGTCAAGTTCCCAAAAAAAAAAAACATGGGCAGCACAGCTGATCAATAAGGCTGCGTGCCAGAGAGCAATATTCTTTGTCCTTTGAATATTTTAATAGTTTTTATATAAAGTTGGGTTTTCTTTTAGGGCTTTTTGTTTTGCTGCGTACTGGCCTTAAGGAATCACGACGAATGGAAAATAAAAACATTTTCATTGCTGGAAAAGGCAACATAACGCAGACATTAATATCTGAAGAAAACAAAATAAAATTAAAAATGTATAGTTTTAAGAAATATTGTTGAGGAAACCAAGACGAATGGCGATTACTATTATTTTAAAAATAATATTCCCTTTTTTTTACTGTTTAATAAAAATAGCTAGATGTCACAAAAAATAGATTTTTATAAAGTACTCAAACTATATAAAAATGAATATGCATTTTTTAAATCACATGTTTGAAATTTTTAGTTTTACAAAATTTTCCCTTCTTAGCTAAAAAACTTAACTTATAGTTTTCCAATTCAGCACAAACGAGAGCAAACTGTAGTTGTACTTATAACCAACACATTTTGAATAAGCTCCATGAATTATGAATTTAAATCAAAGTTCATATGTACATACATATTTATGCCCCTTGGAAATAAGCTAATTTGTAGAAAAGAACTTCTAAGCGGCAACGTTTGAACTATCTACTAATTACATGTTTACTTTAATTTCCTTCAATTAATTGTGCGGCACATAGCACAAAAACCAACAGCTTAATGATGAAAGCAACAAACTTTGGAACACCCACTCAAACTAGCCTACAAGGACTTACATCTATTTACATACACAATACTAGTAGCATATACGCGTATAAGGATATCTCATGACTCTGAAAAGTTTAATTGAATATGCGAGTGAACACAAGTTGAAGTGACTTTATCGTTTACCATTTCCTTTCTCCCGTTTCTTCATTTTTTACATACGAAGTATTTACAAAGAGCTCAACATACACATCAAGCTTAAAATTTATCTCACTCTGTCTTGGTTTTTGGCTGAAGCTGCGTATGCGTAATTTCATGGTAGCGTGTTGACAGAGCAATTTGTTCCAAATAAGGCCTAGAGGCAAAAATGTCTCTGTTTACTGGCAAAAGTTCAATAACAGGAGCAAATCAGCACGAACTGTGCACAATAAATGGAAAAACATGCCAATAACTAGCTGGAAAGAAATTATATTGAAAGCGAATTGCGACTTTTGGGCCAGAGTTGCCACAGTTACGATTTTGATTTTTGATTCTGCAGCAGAATTTTATGAGTTTTCAGCAATATTTCCAGCGCATTCAAGTCCAAGGAGTAGAGCATATTTCGCTGCTAATTTAATGCTTATTCATTCTCTTGGCAGCACTTTAATTAAACACAAATTAATTTATTGCACATCTCACAAAAAGTCAAAAGTTAAGTCTTATATGAAATTCAGACAGATACATTTATGTACACTTGGAAATTAAAGTTGGTAAAGCTGGTCAATACGAAGTGTAGCAGCTGTTTTAAGGCTTTATTGCAACCAGTAGCTTTTGGCCGATAAACATGCAACCCAGTGGCGTAGAGACATTTTTGTAAAAGGGGCTAGATATACATAAACGTTATTTTCTACTATTTTGTCTGATGTAACATTTTTCATTATTGAATGTGTTATCTAAGTTATTAGAAAAATATTGTATAGTATATGTGTCGCAAATTAATATGGGTACCCAATTTTTTTTTTCACCAGTTTTTTTCGAAATATTTTTCGTGTTAATTAATTTTGCTTAGCTTAAATCTTAAAAAAAATAAAAATAAAAATAAAAAAAGGTTTACGCAGCGATTTTTCATGAATTCAAAATTTCCTGATATTTATGCCGGAACGCCAATCTTTTGAGATGATTTCACCCGGTTTCAGAAGCTCATAGTATACTCCACCGAGCTTGGCCCACCAAATACAGAGCATAACGCTAGCGTCCTGATTTTAAGGTCGCGCCGTCGACGTTTAGGCATGTATAGGCATTCCCGAGAGTTTTTTGAGCTTGGGATTATCGTAATTTTTTAAAGAAAGTATAAGCTGACTAATTTGGTTATGTCGTCATGTTGGCAGCTTGTTCTGAACCAATTTAATCTGGATATTCGTACCAGCAACTGCCGCTACAGTCGTCCACCGAAAAACGGCCGAATCAAAGTTATACACCTAATAGTTTGAGATTAAAAATTGCATGCATAAAAGAGTCTCATATCATTTTATGCCCATGGGAAATTAGTTGTACCTCTAAGTCCTCCCCCTCACTACATACGCCTCTGCTGCAAAAACTACCAATAAGTCAAGATAATCGTATGTACACGTGAGGCAACCGCAGACGCAAATACACAGACTCACCCAACCATGCGCAAAACCCATTGAGTGGGTGGTGGGGGGTTGACTCAAAACAACATTGCTTGCTACATGCAACAACTGGGCTACTGTTTTATCCATGTTCTGCGGCAAAACGACTGTCAATGTGAATATTTCATATCGAGAACAACTTTGCTCGGTGACAAACACGAACATGAGGTGCTGCTTGTTGGCATTGCCAGCTTGTTGACCAGACTTGTGGCCCTACAGCGGCATTCCAATTGCTGTCGTTTTAATTATCCACTGACCACCTCCACCAGTTGCATCAACATGCTCTATAGATGTTGCTACGCTTACAGGCATTTAGGTTCTAATGTAATCCCAGTCGTTTTAATTACAAAAATCCACAGCCAGCAGCAGCATCAGCCTTTGTAAAGTGTCCTGCCGTATATCTACTAAACATACTCAAACATGCTCACACTTGTTATTCACTTTGCTGCAAGCAGCACTAATGTTTAGTGTTGAAAAATTAACGTAGCACACTTTTCGGGGACTAAAATCCAATTCTACGCTTCGCTGCCACTTGCTTATGCCAGCTGTCTGTCCCAAGTCTGAACCGTAGTCCGTTTAGAAGCCGCTTAGTATTGTTTTGCGAAAAGTCTGTGATTTAGTTTCGGTTGTGGTTAAGCTTGCGGTCACCCGCATGATGACTATGCCGCAACAGGGCTGAGAACGTTGTGAAAACTTTTTGATAGTTGCGTCACCGAAATCCTCTATAAGGCGATTTACCAGCGTCTGCCACTGGCAGTTGAAAAGTTTTCAGCCACATGGTCGCCACGTGGTGCAACCCAAACAGTTCTGGTGCTTAATTAGTAAAACTGCCACCTCGACACATTTGAATGAATGGCAGTGTCCTTTGGGTTGGACTTATCTTTAAGACCTCTCGCATTTAAATTGATGGTGTGTCTTTCCTACAGTCCGTCAGTGCTTCTGAGCACTGCTCACTCAAAGCCAGCATGTTTTTTAAAATGTCTTATATGAATACACTTAATTATCGGGCTTAATTGGACTGGCCATTCACGTCGAGCACACGCCATCCATTGACACTTTTCATTTAGTGAAATGACTGAAGCCCTGCCGTAACGTTAAGATGTCTATTGTACTTTTAGGTATTACTTCTTGGTACTTGTTTAAAATAAGAGTAGGCAATTGGCTTTATTTAAATTAAAAAATTGGCTTAAATTCAAATTTGGGTAGCATTGTCTGTTGTATGAATAGGGACCTTAAAGGATTCAATTAGTATACTCTTCTTGAAAGTAATTGAGTTACATGCTTCTGTGTAGCTCTTTGTCTAAAAGTTGTTTATTTGCAGTTCTTTTTCCCACATAGAAATATTTAAAGTCTGCAGTTTACAAGCCATCCAGTCGATACTTTAAAAAGTTGTTGGTGTACATATAGGGTGGGCCATCTGCTGGTTTGTTTGTTTATTGAATTTATTTGTATATTTTCCAACAAAATTGGGCAAACGTATATACCAAATGAAGTTTGAAACTACTCATTTATTGTATGTATGAAGAATAAGTCCGCCCAACTGCCGCCGCGGCTGGCTCTACAGGCACTTATGCCAACATCGCTATCCTTACATCAATTTTTTTCGACTAAAACTCATCTGACTACTCTCCCATCCATCGAACGAATAAGCGACGCTGATAATGGTCCGGGGATTTCACAAGTAGATGGTGCGTCTACGTTCCTGGCGACCCGTCGACACTGGCCACTATGTTTTTTCACAGAACGACCATTTTCAAAGTACGCCTGTACCACTTTTTCACGATGTTTGGTCGTTAAACGATCCATGACTAAAATTGAGTAGTTTTGAAATTGACATTTGTCGAAGAGTTTAATTATGAGTTTTTAACAACCAAGCCAACAGATGACCCACCCTATATTTTGAAATTCAGATCCAAAAAGCCCTACAACCAAGAGTTCTGAAATGGCTTCCAAAATCCAAATAAAATGAGTTATTAAATGGGATTTTTTATATGAGATTTTGTCATTCCGTGCAAAATTTTTCATTGTGCGTATAGGCCTTTAGTAAAAAAGCCGATTTTATGTTTGTTTTTTTTTTTTATATTTCACTTTTTAGCTTTAAGGCCTATACGCAGAATAAAAAACAAAACTTCATATAAAAAAAAATCCCAAATGGGATATATGAAGTGTTGTCGTTCCGTGCAAATTTTTAATTCTGCGTATAGGCGTTTAACAAAAAGTGTACTTCTTATTCGTCGTTCGAAAGTTGTATTTCAATTTCGGTTAATAAGTAGGTACTGTGCAATTGGCGCTTGGCTTTTGGTTAGATAGTACCCAATGGAATCATAACAATAGTCTATGCTCTTAACTAATTCCCGCTTATTATTGAATTTAATAGTCATTGTAATGTGGTTAGAGCATAGAAATTTAATTTAGAGCTTTCGAGTGAATATACGTCGTTGAAGCAGCTCATTGGGCAGACATACATTTGCTGCTTTTTTTTTGCGGTTAACATTTCCAAGAGATTTTCGCAAAACATTTACTTTCATCTAGCATCTGTAGTCATAAGTATATATAAGTACACACACACATACAGACTAACATTAACATAACATTACCATAACATTACCATAACATTAACATAACATAACTTCATGTGAATAGGCTAAGCTATTATAAGGAAATGTATAATAAAGCATTCTGTGATCGGCCGTTGAGCTAAGTACAAGCGTTTCATTGTGTCGCATACGCGGCGCCTACAATTCAGAAGTGGGATATATACACAAAAGCCTACAAACAAAAAGAAAATAAAATAAAAAAGTGTGGCAAAGTGCGTGGCTAAATCGTCAATTGATTCGTTCAATGAGAAAAATTTTTTATTCCTGCAAAGTCGCGTCAAAGTAAGCACTGATGGAGCCCATAGACGCCAATCAATACTCAGCAAAACAACTTAAGGATTGGCTGGGGCTACTTGGACTACCAACAACAGGCACAAAAGCTAACCTAGCAGCACGTCTTAGTGAAGTTTCAGTTTCCGTACGAGGCGATCAACCACCGTTTTATGATGAAATAGACATAACGGTTAACGACAAGACGCCTGAGACAAGCAAAAAGACAAACGCAGCAGCTAGCGACGCTACACCATCGACAAGCCAAGGTCAAGACGCCGACGACGCAGAGCAGGGCGCCGGCACCGACGCGTCAGTATATCAAAACGACGAGCAAAATGGCGAAACGGTAGCAGCAGCAAACGAAGGGACAGAAATCGAAGCGTTAAAACAAAAGATAGAAAAACTGATGGCACAAAACGAAGAATATAAGAAGTCTGAGAGAGAGAAAATAGATAGAGAGCAGAGAGAAGGCGTACAAAATGTAAGTTCGATGCCTGTGAATGCTAACTTTTCGAACATGTTGCTGAGTATGATAAAAGACATGTTGCCTGAGTTCGACGGTAAAACAGCAGCCAACGTGTGGGTCGCACAACTGAAAGCAGTAGCAGATGTATACAAAGTCGACGACAACATGTTGCGTATGCTGGTGTTAACAAAACTTAAGGGTGAAGCTCAAGCCTGGTTGTGTGCGAATAACAGTCGGTTGAACATGCCAATAAACGAAATACTTAACCAACTGATCGACATGTTTGGCACGAAGCAAAGTAAAATAACGATGCGGCGGGAATTTGAGAAGCGCAAGTGGTTGGAAAACGAGGATTTCGCAACATATTTCAACCAAAAAACTCTACTGGCTTCACAAATTCAGCTAGACGAAGATGAGCTCCTAGATCACATCGTCGAGGGCATTCCAGACGTGCATTTACGCAGGCAGGCACATATGCAATGTTTCAAGCAAGCGGCTCAACTACTATCAGCGTTTGAGAAAATAAAACTTCAAAAGCAAACGGCACCACCACAAGAGGAAAAGAGGGTTGACAACAAAGTACGTGAAAAAACAACAATGCGTTGCTACAATTGCAATTCATTAGGCCACATGGCGGCCGAATGTCGTAAACCCAAGCGTGAACGTGGAGCGTGCTTTTGCTGCGGAAGTATGGAGCACCAAAGCGCAACGTGCGAGGAGAAAAAGCAGAGAAACAAATATGTAAGGTACTTTAACATACATTTTAGAGAAAATAATTATGTACTATATTTTACAGAATGCCTCATCGATTCGGGCTCCGCTATAAGCCTTATTAGAATATCGTGTTTAATGAATATAAAAAATGAATTCAAGTTTAATTTCGAAAATTTAAAAGAATATAAATGTAAGGATACTCAATACCATGGAATAAACAACAGTAAAATTCAAACTTACGAAAAGTTAACTTGTTTCTTGATTGTAAAAAACGTTGAAATAGAGTTCAAAATTTACGTGGTGCCCGATAATACGATGAGTCATGATGTACTATTAGGAAGAAATTTTCTGAATACGTTTAAGTTTAAGCTTGTAAGCGAACTGTTTCCAGAGGAAGAATCCAACTGTAAAAAGTCAAATGCGACAATGCAAAACGGAGAAAATGAGTGCATATCAGAGAAAGAGTGTTTAACGCCAGGCTTAAAAGATGAGAGTTTAGCAATTGGGTGTCCATCAAACGTAAAGCCACAAAGTGAGTGTTTAGCAAATGAGATAGTAGAAAACGAACGTTCAGCAAATGATTTGGTTACAGATAGAAAAGTGATAAGCAAGGTTTCTGAGGGGTGTTTTACTAATGAGTGCATGGCAAATAGTCACAAGGAAAATGAAGAGACCAAAAAAAAAATTTCGAAGTATTACCACTAGAATACCCGGAGGCTGAAAAATCATTAAGCTTAGTGGTAGGGAAAAAATGTAATCAGATCTTTGTTAGACAGTTGTATAGATTGTTCGATCAATATTATGAGGGCGCAATTAGGCCAGCAGTTCCAGAGACAAAGTGTGAGATGAAACTTAATTTCGACAACGTAAAGCCGTTTCACTACTCACCCAGAAGACTCTCTTACGCGGAAAAAAATGAAGTTCAAAAATTTATAGCAGAGTTTCTACGATTAAAATACATAAGAGAAAGCGAATCCGAATACGCTTCATCGACAGTGCTACCGGCAAAAAAGAATGGCGAAAAAAGATTTTGCGTGGACTACCGCACGCTAAATAAGAGTATATTGAAAGACAACTACCCGACACCGCTCATTGACGACCTAATCGACAAGCTCGCAGGAAAGAAATTATTTACAAAGCTCGATTTAAAAAATGGGTTCTTCCACGTGTATATGCACGAAGACTCAATAAAGTATACAGCTTTTACAACCCCCTTTGGGCAATACGAGTGGCTCAGAATGCCGTTCGGGTTACGTAACGCGCCGGCAGTCTTTCAAAGATACATTAATAAGATTTTTTCGGATATGATTAAGACAGACAAAGTATTGATATATATGGACGATATTTTAATAGCGACAGAAGATGAGGAAAGTCACTTGGAAACATTAAAAGAGGTGTTCAAGAAGTTAGTATCGAACAAATTAGAGTTAAGAATGGATAAGTGCGAGTTTTTACAATCGGAAATTAAATATTTGGGATATATGGTGTCAGGAGGCGAAATAAAACCCGATGACAAAGGAGTGCAGGCAGTCATGGAGTTTCCTGTCCCAAAGAAAGCCAGAGATGTCCAAAGCTTTATAGGCTTGTGCTCTTATTTCAGACGGTTTGTGAAGGACTTTTCTACAAAAGCAAAGCCACTTTATGACATCATCAAGAAGGACAGAGAATTTAAGTTCGGGCAAGCAGAATTAGAATGTTTTGAGTTGTTGAAGAGAAATTTAGTGGAAGGACCAGTACTGGCATTATATAGTCCGAAGGACGAGACCGAATTGCATTGTGATGCCAGCTCTTTAGGGTTTGGAGCGATCCTGATGCAACGTAAGGCCGATGGAAAACTTCATCCTATCTTTTACTTTTCAAAGCGAACGACAGAAGTAGAGTCGAGATACGAAAGTTTCAAATTAGAAATGTTAGCAATAGTATATGCTCTGCATCGTTTTAGAATATATTTACAGGGTATACACTTTAAGCTCGTGACAGACTGCAACGCACTAACGCTAGCGTTAAATAAAAAAGCGTTAAGCCCGGCAATAGATAGATGGGTACTTGAGCTTCAAAGTTATGACTTCACACCTGAGCACAGGCCTGGGAAAAGAATGCAACACGTTGATGCACTTAGCAGAAGTTTAGAAATACTAACGATTGACACAAACACTTTTGAGGAGAACCTTATTATTTGCCAGAGCAAAGACACCACAGTAAAAAAGTTGAGAGAAATGTTACAGAAATCGGAACACAAACAGTACGAATTGAGGAATGGAGTAGTTTACAAAAAAAAGGATAGCGAGAACCTTTTGTTTTTAGTACCAGAAGAAATGGAAGAACATTTACTTTATAAATACCACGACGAAATGGGCCATATCGGTGTGGACAAAATGACCGAAATAATCTCAAAAAGCTACTGGTTCCCAAAAGTTAGAGAAAAAGCCAAGCGTCATATAGCTAATTGTCTTAAGTGCATTTCATATTCAGCAAAGAGCGGCAAAGAGGAAGGGTTTTTGCATAACATCCCGAAAGAATCGGTGCCGTTTGAAGTGGTCCACATAGATCATTATGGCCCAGTAGATAAGGGGAGGGCTAACAAACACGTTTTTCTGGTAATTGATGGTTTTACAAAATTTGTCCGTTTGTATCCAACGAAAACCACAAGCACCAAGGAAGTAATTACGGCACTTGAAGACTATTTTCGCGCATATAGTCGGCCGAGATGCATCATATCCGATAGAGGGAGCTGTTTTACGTCAGACAATTTTAAAGATTTCATGGAAAGTAATAATGTCAAGCACATAAAGATAGCAACCGGCTCGCCACAAGCTAATGGGCAGGTAGAGAGGGTGAATCGAGTATTAGGACCAATGCTAGCGAAACTAGTAGATTCGGAAAATGGCTTACACTGGGACGTGGTTCTCGAAAAAGTGGAGCATACATTGAATAATACGGTGCAAAGGTCAATCAAGCAACACCCGAGTAAGATGTTGTTTGGAGTGGCACAGAGAGGAAAAGACGGAGACACTTTTAAGGATGAACTAGAGAAGCTGAACGACGTAAGGGAAGCTAGAGATATCGAAAGCATTAGGCAAAACGCTAAGTCACATCAAGAGAAAGTACAAGAATACAACAAAAAGTTAGTAGACACAAAGCGGCTAGAACCTCCAACGTACAACGAAGGAGATTTCGTGATGATTAAGAATTTTGACACGCACGTAGGAATATGCAAAAAATTAGTGCCAAAATATAAAGGACCGTACAAGGTTTCAAAGGTTTTAAAAAATGACAGATATGTGTTAGAAGATGTCGAAGGGTTTCAACAGTCTAGAGTTCCATACAAAGGAGTTTGGGCAGTCGCCAACATGAAACCTTGGTTAGGAAACAAAAAACGCAAAGAAAAGAGTTAAGAGTTCAGGAGCACTCAAGTCAGGATAGGCCGAGTTGTAGTCATAAGTATATATAAGTACACACACACATACAGACTAACATTAACATAACATTACCATAACATTACCATAACATTAACATAACATAACTTCATGTGAATAGGCTAAGCTATTATAAGGAAATGTATAATAAAGCATTCTGTGATCGGCCGTTGAGCTAAGTACAAGCGTTTCATTGTGTCGCATACGCGGCGCCTACACATCTAATTCAATTAAAGTAATCCAGTAACTGATATAATAATTTTGCTGCGGGCTTTTAAGTTACATTAAACTTTATTATTTATATGACAGCCATCAAAGATGTGCTTACAACTTAATCCTGTGACAAGCTTAATTAATTCGTCGAAAACATTTGACCGAAGGCGCAAGTTGAGTGGAAAACTTTATGTCATGACTTAAGCTTAGATGACAGAAATAACTCACTAAAATAAGCGCTTGCAGTTTATGGAACTCGTAATCGCAAAAAATTCTTAAATTTCTAGCTTTCGAGAACTGTGCGAGTCGAAACAGGCGCAAATGAATGAAATCCTTTCGAATGTCTACGAGTGCGTGCGAGTGCATTTGAATAGTGCTTTAGATAAGCATGTGTGACTGAATGCTGTTGCTTTCTCTCTGTGTGGGTGTGCTTTTCTCTGTGTGTGCGGATGTGAGTGAGTGAATGTAAATCTGTATGAATGTGAGTGTATGTGGAGGGGTAACATTCAGAATGTTCTTAATGTTTTTGTATGCCTAAGTGGTAAGTATTATTCAAAAAGGAATTAAGATTGCAATGAAAAGCTTGTTGACGACGACGTTGCCAAGTGTAAAGTGAAGAGAGAATGACGACGAGAATGTCGACGGCGACAGAGTTGACAATAGCTGCGACGCTTGAGTTTTTGCAGAGCAATGGCAACCATAATGCCAAAAGCACGACGCATGCTTTAAAAACACACACACACACTACGCGCCACTTGTATAGTACCACACCTGAAAGATGATATATTTTTTAAACTAGACTCTATAAGTTTCTTTTAGTAATATAATTTAATTTTGAACAAAGGAAACTTAATAAACCCTTATTAACTGACTAACACTAAGATTTATAAAAGAATGATTTATAAAGAAATAAATTCCAAACTAGTATTTCATTATTGATTCAATTATTTCTCATAAATGCATGACCAAATCGTTTTATTACCCTATTATTTATATTTATTATAAGTTTGCGCTTAAGTGTTTGTTTCGCCATAAAATTTGCATTTATGTACCTGAGCTTTTGCCACAAATTTTTTAGTGTGAATAATATGATTTATTTAAACACAAATTTATATTTATTAATAATTTGGGTACTTTTAACAATAAAATTTATTGTTATAGAAATTTTAATTTAAATATACTGGATAATTTTTGAACTACAATTTGTGAGGCAAGAATTAATAAAAAGTTACGAATTAAAAATTTTGTTTACCAATACAAAACTTTGAGAAACATTGTCAAATGCCGAAATATATAAAAATCTAAAAATATGCTTTATAAAAGAAGAAGTCAGCATAGTAATAATCTAGACTTATTTTAATTATAATCAAAAATTGGTGTTCAATTTGTAAAAAAAAATTGCATTGCGTAAAGCATTCTATAGTTTTTGGTTTTCAAATCGAGCGAATCTTAAAAAATTCGAACGAAACACTTTCGAAATAGTGGAATTTGTTAAGCAAAACGTTAAAAAGTCACACAAAAATTAAACAAAACGATTTTTAAATCCTTTTTTTGGCCCCCTTACAAGATGCTCTACCTGATATATAGTATCCAATGCCATATGAGCAAATTTTTGTCTGTCTGTATGTACACATAGATCTTGCAGATTCCAAGAGCTAGAATCACCAAACTTGAGATTTGGACTTCTTTCAATTTCAAAATTGCAGTTGTTTGTTTGGGTAAAAATGTAGGAAACAAAAAATCGCTATAAGGATATTAGCGCAGCTAATTATATAAGTAAAAAAAGAATTGGTTTAGGAAATTTTTTTTTCAAATTTACAAAAATACAAAGCATGCTTAAAAAGTATTTTGAAAAAATTAGAAAATGCCGAGGTTACTGGGATTGCCCTGCGCTTCAATATATTATAAGAAATAAAGTAACAAGAGCCGGTACGGACCCCTTCCCATAAGTTGGTAAAATGGGTTGAAAGTCTTTTGCGAGCTCTGAAATATATGCACTTCGAAATGAAGAACTCCCCAAGACGAAAGCCTAGATCCGCACCAGGCTGTTCTACATATGTTTATCGTTACCTATTTTGCTAGCCCTTTTTCTAATTTGCATGCCTTTCAAAGGTTTGCTTTTCTTTTTATTCTTTTCTTATGTCAGTCTATCGAAGAGCACATAACCTACTTAGAACTCAGACCTGCACAGTGATTGTAAAGCCAGCTAACTTAGCAGCTCAAAACTTTTAATTAATACGCTTAAGGGTACAATTGAAACCGCTTTAAACGTGCTTTTATTCTTAGCCTAAGCAAAAGATTCTTGACTTAAAGAACTAGAAAAAACATTGAGTTACTAACTTTTGAACCTACTTATTTTGTTTTGTATGTATATTTTACAAGCACTTTATATAAATCTTACTTGCTTAGAAACTTTGGTTATTAAATTAGATTTCTTAAGCGTAGGTTTCCTAGCCTAAAACTTATAGTTAATAAATCATTATGTTCTCGGAATAAAAATTAAAAAGTGGAGCACAAAATGTAACTGCATAACTAATACTCTTAATATATCTTGTAATTAAAAACAACAAGTTTAAAAATGAAAACTGAAAACTTTAAAAACAACACAAAAAATCAAACATGTTAGATCTCAAAATGTAAAATATTTAGTCACTAAATTCTTAGACCCAACGTTAACATCGCTCGGCAGGCACTTCGCTTAAACCCTTAAGGGAGAGGTCGTCGTGCTGGTGTTCCAGCAAAAACATGTAGAAGATCTATCGATCATGAATTACAAGCTGCCAGTAACTCATGGTATGGTATCTGCTGTGAATCCCGTAATAGAGATCGCTACAAGAGGATGGTCTGGGACACTCCACTGGAAGTCGAGGATGACAAAGAAGAAATTTTTGAATGCACATTATCCATGCCAAGCTGAAGTATGTCGATGCATTCGGCGTCATACTAGAAAGTCCAACGGGCTTCAAATATATTTATTATGATCGGATGAAAACCTTAAAAGATATTTGGAAAAAAGTTCTTAAATGAGGATCCCTTTTCTATAACTGCATTCAAATTGCACTTGGTTTCAGTAATTAACATATTTGGAATGTGACCTATTTTTATATTTTTCACAAGACATGCATCAATTCTACTCTTCCCAAACCATACTTTTTTGTCTATAGGAAAACCTATGTATATACAGACCATATCGAATTTTTCATCTTGCAAATTAAATTAGTTACTTAAAAAATTGCACTCTGCTAGTAAAGACAAAAAATATTTTGTGAACTATGCAAATGGCGAGAGGTGTATATAAATGTGTTGGTGTGTGTGTTTGTGTGTGTCTGGGATTTGCTTGGTGGTTTGTGTGTGTTTGCCTGGTTTGCTATGCAAATGCACAGCGAAATGAGCAACAGCCAGAAGATGCCAGAATGCCAGACGTTTGAGGGTTAACTTGCAATTGGCCAACCAACACTCTGCCAGATAAATATACACACACTCATACACCACAGTACGCACACAAACAAATAGCAATTCACACAACCAACAAACTACATATGTACTTATAAAGATGCGTGGTGGTTTGTGTGGATCACATAAATAACTACGACAAGTGTCAACATGATAACTTCATTACTAAAGGGTGGTGCTGGACCACCGTCATGCTATACATAACATTCTATAGTATGTATGTAGGTATATACTAAACCAGGCTCAAACTAAAGCCAATTCAAACATAGACAGCAAACATGCAACAACTTTGCCTGCTTACTAGGAAGATTAGTGGGGAACATGTTGCAGGGTGCGGCACTTAGGGGAGAGGGTATAAGGGTTTAAGGGTCGGTAGGTGTGCTGGCTTACATATTCGCCTAGTTGCGTGCAAAATGAGTTTAGAATGTTGCACATAAATTACCATGAACTGGTATAACGACAGATGCAGGCACGGCCACAGAGACAACATTACATGAGGCCAGCAAGTGATAGATGGAGCTGCAGACCGAGAGATGGGGCGTGCGGGTGCAGGAGCTGTAAACGGATTCATTCGGTAAAGGTGGCCTTGTTACGGCAAAAGTTACAATGGAAGAAAGTGACATTTTGCAATAAAAAACAAATGTTCAGCTATAAATAAGTTGAAAGGTTAAATGGGGGATGCCTCAACCTTAAGAGGTAAGTTTTTTTTTTTTTTTATTTATTTTGTTGGGTTAGATTTTAATACCTTACTAAGTTGAAATTTTAAGTTTTATTTATTTCTAACTATCTAGATTTAGTAAAGCAAGGAAAATTTTTTTTTGCTGAAATTTTCAGTTTTGATAGTTAACGTTAAAAAAAAAAAAAAACTGATTTTCACTTTTTATTTTTTAAGCTTATTATTTCTTAAAATCTTTTTTTATACCCTGTACCTATAGGTACAAAGGGTATACTAGATTTGTGCAATGTATGTAACGGCAAGAAGGAGGCGTGGCAGACCCCAAGTCCTTTATACCAAAATGCTTATCATAACCTCGGGTAGCGATTGAGCCATGTCCGTCTGTCCGTCCGTCTGTCCGTCTGTCCGTCTGTATGAACACCTAGATCTCGGAGACTATAAGAGCTAGAGATACGAAACTTTACCAGCTGATGCGCATATTTCCTCAGAAGATCAAGTTTGTTGAATCATGTCAATATTTTTCCCCGTTCCCCCGTAGCAGAGTTTCGCGGTTTTTAGCTAAACCGTTTAATATTTTAATCTGAAACTTAACAGAGCGATGCGTTGTGGTTACATGCATCTGTGTGTCAAAAATAAACAAAATCGGACAATTACAACAAAAGTAATAGTCTAAAATGTAAAAATTTCACCTCCCCTTGCCTATAAACTGCTTCAATATTTGACTCTACGTAATAAGAGTAACAAATGACCTAGAACCACCAATTTTGGTAAGCTGATTCATGTGCCTCTAATAAACAAATCCACATCCAAATTTTATCAATGCAGCCCCCCCACCCCCCGCAATCGATTTACCGTGTTTTCTCCCACACCCTTCAACATATCGCCTTGAAACTTACCCCATATACTTTAAATAACTCCTTTGACGTAAATTTCGATTTTCATCAAAATCGGTTAAAATTTGCGGAACTTATAGGTATCAATATCGTTTTGCACCAACAAAAAAATATTCCAATTGGAAATTCTTAGTAAGAATATTCAGGAATAAATCTTTTTTTGAGAAAAAAAGGTACAGGGTATTACACTGTCGGGCACCGCCTCGACTGTATTACATTTTTTTAAGTTTATGAAAGTAAAAAATCTTTTCGTTTCTTTCTATAAGCCATTACTTTTTTTTGGAACTTCAATAAATTCCTTTATTTTTTGATGAAGCATACTATTTTAAGCTTGTTCATTTAATAATTTATCATTTTTTGTAATCCATTTAGCTATTTTTAAGCAGATTCCTTAAATTAGTCATCAATTTTGTAATCCCTTTAATTCTAAAATTTTCCCAATTAATTTGAAGCAACAATATAAAAAAAAAAAAAATAAAGATTTTTACTGTCTATTTAAAAAATTATATAAAAAATAAATTTAAAAAATAAATAAATCAAATATAAAATTTTATTCATTTGTTTTAATTTTACTTTATTTTACTTAAATACAAAAAGGAAACTAATAATTTGTATTATCTATTTAATGCTACTTTAAGCAATATTTTCAATTTATTATGGAAAATAAAAATAAAGCAAATTGTTTTTTTTTTTAATTTATATACCCATATACATATTACACAAAAATCATATTTATTTCATATTTTCGTATTTGGTAAATAAAAATATGCCACAAATAGTTATTTAAAAAATGTATAGAATTTTAATTGTTCAAAACTGTCTCAACTGAGCATCGAACCTGGATTTGAAAACGACTCTCAATTCTGAGCCCGACACTCTTCTTACTCATATTCTCATGCACACACACATACACAGCACAGCTCATTTTGTTACGTGACGATTTTTCTGACTATTCACTCTAGTGCTGGAGAATCCATCGATGATCGAAGTTCAAAATCTCTATATATCGATGTCGGCCAACAGAGATGTTTCTCCAGCACTTCTGCTCCAATATCGATATATAGAGATTTTAAGCTTCGATCATCGATGTTTTCTCCAGCACAAATTCACTCTCCGTTAAGGAACTTCGTTTCAAAACCAATTTTTTTTCAAAGTCTGTTATTTTGAATACATCATATTCAGAGTTGTATAGTGAAAAAAATATTTGAATTCCCAAGAAGATTATATTAATTTTTTTCCAATATATAACCTATATTTCATATAAAAATATATCGGCTTTAAAACAGTGAATAACCAGGTACAAAATGCCATTTTCTTTTTCTTTTTAAATTCAGATTAGAATTATTCTGTATATTTTTGTGCAAAGTTTTTTATTTTTTTAACCGAAGTTTGGATATTTACTTTGACTTGAAGTGAAAAAACTACATCGGGTAAGGTTTACTATCCTGTTCAAATTAAAAAAAAAAATTCTGCAAATTCGTATTAAAGATTCGCGTCAGCTTCAGCTCGAACCTAACCATTCTTTTCTTACAGTGTATAAATTTTAAAACGCTCAATCCCAGCGCTCTATTAATTCACAATCATAAGCGTTGAGTACTTCCGGTAACTGAGACTAAGCCGCTGAATTCGCTCAATTTTCAATTTGAAATCGCCGCACATTATCAGCCAGACGTAGTTCGCCCTCAGATAAGCGCGGACATTGGGTTTGCTGCTGCTGTGGAGTGCTCATCATTATCTGCTTATTAAACTCGCATTGGCTTGCCAGTGTCTCATGGAGAGATGCCCTCAGCATTTGAGTGTGATTACTCGCAGCGTGCGCATCGAGTTAAGTGGAGGAAGCAGCGCTTCTATATTAGTTTTGGTTTGATTTGTTTTTAAAGCGTTAATCGCTGATAAGCAAAAATTCCAGAAACAGAATCAAATCAGTGGAAGATGAAGCCGTTGATAATCATATTTGCAAGCATTGTTGTGGGCTTGTTAACACATGGTTATGTGCAGGCGCAGGATGAGAATGGTGAGCTTGAAATGTTATATGTAAATGGACTTGCATGTGAACTTTGATACCTTCTCGTGTAGAAGCGGACGCTGGAGACAAGAGTGATGAAGAGCACAATATAAAAGCAAGTGAAAATCGCGTAGCCGCGCAGCTGGAAGCACTACTGGAGCACTACCAGCAAGCAGATCCCGTGGGATTACCTGGCGTACCCATACCCGATCCCATGGATGTGCCTGATATTAAGAAAAGTCTGGGCATGGCTAATCTTAATATGATGCAAGTGAAGGCTTATGGTCTTTCCAAATTTCGCATTGCCAGCATAAACGCGGATTTAAAGGAAATGAAGGCAAGTATGCTTTAACATTGATATAGACATTTTTATAAACTCTTTTATGTACAAACTAGATGGAAGTTGGCATTTCGCTGGACAAGATGTTAACCAAGGGCACTTACACGCTCACCTCATTTTTCTCCAAAGCTAATGGCCCATTTACTGTGACGTTGTCAAAAGTGTACGTAAAAGGCTTGGCCACGTTGGCCGTGGAGCGTAATGGTCACTTAACCACAGAACGTATCAAAATGGACATCACCTTTGCAGACATGGACATGGAGTTTCAAAATCTAGGCTTTCTTGGCACTGTTTTTCAGAGCATTGTTAATTCAGCGCCGAATCTTGTTTTTGACGCCATGAAGCCGTTCATGCTGCAGGAAGCGGATAAAAAAATACGTGCTGAGATCAATGCAAATATTGAAAAACTAATGGGTGATCGTCTATTGCCCAACTCTATTACTCCTCTGGACATGGCCATAGCCGAAGCACGCAAGAAGGTGCGCGCTCTGGGCTATGATCCCTATCGTGTACCCGACTACAATCGCACTATGGGTGTTTTCAGCGTACAGTTGGCCAACACCTGGATCAATGGCATCTCCAGTTTCTATCGTGTGGGCGATGTGATTGCATCCATGGAGAATAACACTGTGTCACTGCGTGTGCAGGTTGGCACACAGCAGGTAACCGGCGCTGGACAATGGGAGGTTGGCTTTGGTCTGATGACCCGTGTCGGACATGTGCAGTTTACGGTGCAGCACATAAGGGTTACTGTGGGCATAACACAGTCCTTGGATACACGTCAGCGGCCACAGATTAAGGATCTTCATTTTGATATGGGCAATATACAAGTACGCTGCGATGGCGCCGGCACCATGGACTATATCATGGAGTTTGTGGTCAATGTGCTGCCCAATTTGTTGCGTTATCAGATTATGGAAGCTCTGGAGAATCCAATTAAAATGCGCGTACAGGAGAAATTCAATACGATTGACGTGGAAAAGGCCATCAAGGATTTGGCAAGCAAACATGAACAAGATGGCGCTGAAGCCTTTTCCTTCGATTTTAAGTTCTAGGAATCCAGGGATTTATATATTATATACATAAAAAAAAGAGAACTTAAGGTTATATCATATATGTTATGTACAGATACAGCGTTTCTTTGTGGTTAGATTTTTTATAAACTTTTAAAATAAAAGCCAAAATAATCTGAAGCTAACTAGGAATTTTTGATGCTTTTCAGGTCCACCCGCATCTTAAGCTTACCAAGATTTAATAATCTTAAATTTTCCTCAAGCACTTCGATACTCACTTTCACTAAAATTTGGTAAGTTTCATTTAAATTTGTTTAAAACAATGAATAAATTTAAAAGAATAGGCCCATATTTATAATTTTAAAAAGTTATAATATGGAAAAAAAGAAAAAAATTTGAAAAAAGATTTGAAAATTTAAAAATGGCAAATTCAAGAGGAAATAGCTCGTTTTTATAAATTTCTGGGGAGAGTAGGTTAGTACTAAAAAAACGCTATTGTGAATCTTACAAAATAGAAAAATTAAAAGTTAGGATTATATCAATGAAAAATATTTTTGATTATTAAGGTCCACCATGATCGAACTGAAGCTTCAAAAAAATATGCTCTAAATTGTATTATTAAAAAATAATATTCAAAGGTTATTAAATAAAATAGTTTAAAGGTTTTTTTAAGCGCGTCCGAAACTTCAATAAAACAGAGAAAAGTGATCCCAAATATGATTTTATTAAAAAATAATTTCTTATCATTTGATATTTGAAAATGATCTCTGGCATATAACCACCGACTACGAGTTAAGAAGCGCATCCTGTCAGTTCAATTTCCGACCACACTTTCAAGCATTTGGGGCTGTATTTCTGTAATGACACGTTCAATGTTAGTTTCCAAGTCGTCAATTGTTGCTGGCTTGTCTGCATAAACCCAAGTCGTGTCCCTAAAGAAAATATTCAAATCAAACGACGGCGGCGGTTGTAGGGCCCATTTCTTGAAATAACCTTCTCACCGAGTTGAGTTTTCAGTAAATCAATGGTTGCGGTCACCGTATGGCACGTGGTTGAAACCAGAACTCTTCGAAATCGATGTCACGTAAATTTGGAAACAAATATTCGTTGATCATCGATAAATCGATCGATAAATTTGGATTTTCCTCTACACTGGCTTCTTCAACAGATATTTTTTTCGGACCGTGCTTTTCTCATTCTGGTTGGTAGTCGGACATCGTGGAATGCCAAATGAGTTCGAAAATGATTAAGAACACGACGAATAGCACGTTCTGATTTACGATTATTCGGTCCATAAATTGTACGAAGAGCTCTATAGGTTTTTACAACAAAACACTGATTTTGATTAAAAATCTCAAAGATTTGAAGGCGTTGTTATAGTGTAGATCTTTCCATGATGAATTGTTAGGCCTTACTGAATAAAATTGCATTGACATTTGTCAAAAGTGACAACTGGTTCCAGATATATGCTTTTCAGAAATCCGGTCACTATTAAAAAAAACACCCTTTATATAAGGAAATTTGATTTAATTTACGGAAAACGCTTCATTGTATTAATTTCTCTATTTTTTATATATTTTTTTTATTTTTATTATTATTATTATTTTTTTTTTTTTGTTAAACCATGTCACGTACGATAAGGCATACCTATGGCATGTTTAAAAACATATTTAGATTCAAACACATACTGTATCAAGTTTTAGACAAATACGTTTAGCTCTTCAAAAAAATACTTTTCCTAACAAATTTTAAAAGTTTAAATTTCTCCAATCCCAAAACTCAGATTTTTGTTTGCGAATCCAACAACCACTCCCCACTCAAACTTAAACTCAACTATAATCTTTATGACACGAAACACATCAAGTTTCATGTATATCAAAACTGCACACAAATGCCTCAAATGACCAGGACACCCGTGTATCCTCACCAATGCACTTTTGCACACTGTCGCACATTTACCGTTAGATGCCAAGGTTTTTGATTTACGCAAATGCTGAGCTACAACAATCTGGTCCCAGGGCTCTCACCTAGCTATCTACCCGCCTACCTACATATGCAAGCTCATCAACACGGCATTCGACGCAAACAACCCGACCGCGTCCTACCATCATCATTTATCACACACGCATGCACATACACTCAAACACTCAAACACATATGTACATTCATACAAAATGGTGGCCAACTGCCCACTTGACATATGACACAGAACACAACTCACAACACAGAAGCCAAATGCAAAGCATTTCAAATTTGCAATTCCATTTGTTCCGCTGCGTTGCCTTAGATGCTACCATGTTTTCAGGTCCTTCTTTGTACAGGACTCGTTTTTATGACCCAACACACATTAAAGTTTTATTATCTATAATTGTTAAAGCTTTCTCTTATTTTTCGTGCTAAATGTGTGTTATTCAAACTTTATATAGTATACGAGTTTGCCAACAACTTGAAAAGGATGTAACTCAATTGGGTTGCAAACTTATTTGACGCTTTATTTTAAATTTATTTGTTTTTAAATTATACATGTTTTCGATTTATATAAATGATTATAATAAACTAATATTTTTGTTTTTGCAATAAAAGCCAAAGCATAGTTTTGTTTCGTTTACTTTTGCTTTGGCTTTGATTAAAATCCAATTTTCAGAAGGATGTATGCATATAAACAAGCAGGAAACATTCGTATCCACCCAGGTGGCGCTCGTTATAGAAATAGAGGCCGCTTGCTATTTACCAAACAAAAAAATTTTAGCTGTGCTTAGTTTTCTATGAGTATATTGAGCTTTGTATGTGAATTCAATGGAAGTGAGGGGCATAACGATATGTTTTGAGAAAAAAAATAAAAGTTTCGTTGTTTATTAGGCTTACAAAGGTTGGCCTATCGAATTGTGAGGCTCCAGAATAAAAAAATTGTTGTACCTTATGGGAGACGAGGTCCTATATAGGGTGTATATAAGGTTCAAGCCGCGTTTTTTTACGAAGAAACGGAGCAAATATTTAGTGTATTCACGGTGACTGTTGTGTTGCACAAAAACTCAACTGGCAAGCGTGAACGCTCTTTCTGTTAAGCAATCGTTAATATGCTAAATGACGAAAGTGGCTCAATGAATTAATTTAGATAAGCAAAATATTCTATCACCAACTTAAAAATATTTAAAGAAAACTAAGAAACTGCCGATTGCAACCGGTTACTATTAGGTTTGTATGGAATTTTTGCTGCGTAATTATAAGAATAACTCCAGAAAAAAAGTCTTTAACAAACACGCAAGATGTGTATGTATTTTTACTTGTTTAAGTAAGTTTGGCTGGCTTAACTAAAAACCTATCGATATATTTTTGGCACGTTAAATTAAGTATCGAGGCTTAAGTTGGCAGCATCGGTCTAGTAATAATGAGCTGCATTACAAAAAATTAGTATTATAGCTGACTCACAGTGAACATTAATATTTAGCTTAGTAAATTCTTTTCGAATTTATTTTTGTATTTTAATATTATTTATACCTTTTGAAGAACAATTTTTACATATAAATGCTTATACAATAATTACAAATTTTTTCAGTTAAATCGGAAAAAATTAGTTTAAAATTAAAAAAAAATATATTAAAATAATGACAACAACACGGTAGCATGTGGGTTGCAGTTACAAGAAGTTGTGAAAATTAAGAGTGAGATGACGCCACTACAGCTTATCACAGACTCGAACCTTATCGATCTTTTCATCTGTATAAGTTAGATGGCGCTATTGTTACCAACGCTCAGCTCATTAGAAGCCGCCATTGCAATACATTCAGATGAAGTTGGAGCTATAAATTTCTTAATAGCTCCTCTCGGAAGTGACTTCAGCAACTGCTTAAAGGTTTAAAGAAACATATTGAATTGAATATATAAGGGAATCATGTGATATATGTAAATGATAAATCTTTGCTAAAATCTAATAGCATTTTAATTTTGGTTTTAGCAGTTGTCTAATTGCCCGTTTCCACTTTCCAACTTATCCTGTTCTTTTTCTGCTTTATAGAAATTTTTAAATATGAAATATTATTCAAAATTCCTTCACTTATCCGCAGAAACGCATATTTCTTTGTTTTTCAAATTGTGTGTGTAAAATTAATAAATAAATTCAATAAGATTTCCAACTAAGGAAAACTCAAAGAACAGCAACCAATTAATTTAATTATCACATTTTCCTTGCATTCCAAATCTATCAAAGAAAAAGAGAAAAAGCAAACGCCTCGTACTTAACAAGTTCCAACATGGCTTCTACTATACTCATTGGCTTATATACTCGCATTTATATATATGCTTACTTCGAATCTAATGCTGCAGTGTATAAAAGAACATCAATGTGCGCATAAAAGTGAATCGAGGTATTTATTCGGTTGAACGATTCCATTTAATACGAAACGCCTTACTGATTTTGCTTAGCTCAGCTAATTACCCATACGCCAAGTTGTCAACTGCCCTGTCAATAAAAGCGGATACAGATTTGATATTGATGCCCGGGAACTAATTCAAATTCTAAGAGCGTTATGAGTCAACAAAAGAAAAAAGGCCACAAACAGAAATAACAAAATGGCGCGCAGCTGTTTATGTGTGTGTTTGTGCTTGTGTGTGTCTGTATTTGGGCTTGGTTATGAATAATAGGCGACACGGATTGTTGTCAGCTGAGAAATTCATTGGCCATTTTCATTAATTTAATCAAAGCCAAACGACATTTGCAAATGTTCACAGGTTGCACATGAAAGGGCCAACAATCACACAATACTTCAATACACACAATATAACTATCAAGATTGAGCACGACTCTGGCACTGGTGGCGGTGAATCATTTGACCGGAAGTGACAAGTCAGCAAAAGTGTTACACTTACCTTTTTGGTTAGTCTTTTTGCGGCACTAGGGCTCACAGAGTGGGCACAGTTCAGCTCAGTTTTGGAAGCACCCATAGTGTTATGGGTGTTGGGTTAGAGCAAATAAATTCACCATCAAATTATATGCTTAATCATACGTAGATGCCAAATGTCGCCAGTGTTTTTATACCTATTACTCATGGAGCGAAAGGGTATACTAAGTTCATGGACATGAATGTAACACAGATAGTAAGCATTTGCGTTATTGTTAACCATGAGATGAGAGATGAACAATGGGATCATGGACAATTCTTAAGTTTATTGAGTTAAGGCGATATCTGCTTCTTTTTTTGTCACCAGAGTGGGTGATTTTTAAAGAGTTTCTTTAATATGATATGCATTTTGACAGCAGACTGTCATTCCGATAATTTTAATAGATATAGAAATTTAACTCTTACAGTTTAAGCGTCTTTCGTCTAAAAACTACTTTTTATAGCGGGTGATTTTTTAAGAGTGTTATTCTAATTAGCACGCATTTTGACAGAAGACTATCATTTCGATAATTTTTATAGATATAAAAATTTAACTCTTACGGTTTAAGCGTCTTTCGTCTAAAAACTACTTTTCATATCGGGTGATTTTTAAAGAGTTTTCCTCTAATTAGAAGTGCATCTTCCAAAAACTACATCGAAATTCAACTATCCATCTATATGCAAATATTTTTATATAGCGTGATTTTATAAGAGTTTCCTTTTAATAAGATGGACAAAAATATTTGTATATCGGGAGATTTTTTAAGAATTTTAGACAAAATATATTTTAAAATAATCTGTTCGTTCACTGCAAGCTAAAAGCAAAAATTATTAAAATTAGTGCTCACCAAAAATGAAAATGACCTGCATGAGAATGAACTGCAGGACATTTGCCTCGAATATGATGATGTCACATGTCATACTGTTTGCGACACATTGCATTTTTTTACAATGATCTTTGTAGCAAATTTATTTCCGGAAGGAATCTGTATACTGGACTTCTAAGCTTTAAGCTCCTAAAAAATAACCCTATATAAAAATATTTACCCATACAAACTTAAATTTTCAGAAGGATTAAATTACTTTTTTAAGATTGCACAGGCCCACATAATAAATGGTGTGAAATTTACATGAACTTTGTGCTACTGAATTCGACGTCGAAAAAACCCCAATAGCGAAAGGTTCTGAGGTTGTCTCCAAAAACCTCAAAAAAAAAGTTATTTTATTTTTGGGATCGCTAGTTCTAAGTGCGAGGCCCAAAAGCACTAGGTGGGTATTTTGGGGGTTTTTGTAAAAGTTAAAGATAACGAAAGTACCAAGATCACCGATTAAATCATCGAATTCATAGATCAAGTATTCTCTTGATGTGTTATCCAATCCAGACAAATTGATATATTCGAAAAAAACACCCTCTATTTAAATTAGAAAAATGAATGGGAACCGAAACTCTGTTCGTATTTAGGGATGCTACGGGTATTAAAAATATTTTGCTTTCCAACAAAAATAATGCTCCCAATTTTAAACCTTTTGCAAATCAGGCCTTAGTAATGAAGCACAAATTATACAACCCCTGAATAAAGGGTATATCAAAGTTGATGACACCCAACTAAACTTGCGTCAATTTTGTTATTCTTCCCGTAGTTGCCCTACGAAAATGGAATGTCGATTGTCTGGCATAAACTAAGGAATCGATTTAATTCGTTGGAGGGCAGTAACAATTGTATATAAACTATACTTAATTTCCAATGTTCGTGTTTCGTGTTTCCTTTGCTTTTCCGTTTTCATTTCCTGTAACAGTTGGCACATTTTTCTTGCCCAGGCAACATTTGGTTTGAGTTTTCCCACATAGTAATTTGTTGGTTTTGATTAATGTTTGTGTGAAAATCAAGCAAATTATTCACAAAACTTTGTAGTTCATCAAAATGTTTTCAAACAAATACTCATTGGCATTTCAAAGCTTCAAATGCTTATCTGTTTTGTCGGAATTTGTACAAATAGTAACTTTATGCAGTTTAATCCTTTAATTTGCTCGGCTTAGATAAACTTTGCAAAATTTAATATGCTAAAGTGTGAATATCTGTCAGACAAAGCATCTAACGAGGCAAATACTTCCACCTATATTCGAGGGTGTTCACCCAAACGATTAATCAAACAAATCAATAATTCATCAAATCAACGTCAAGCCTGGCAGATCCGTTTTGCAGGCGCCGCCGCTCCGACCTTACTTCGAGCCGACAGTTGGACAGATGTTAACCGAGCTGTTAGTTACGGATGCCTTTTGGGAGCAATATAAAGGCAGGCGCTGTAGTAGGTGTACATGAAAAATTGAATCACATGCATTCTTACATCAATTTGGCCTTTTTTTCTCCTGGCTTTTTGTTGTTGTTATTGGATGTGTAAGTGTGTATGGGGGAATCTCTACATATATGCGTGTGCGTATTTCCTTATGCGGGCTTGTTTTTTGGAATCGTAAGCATTTTGAATATTTCATGAGCTTAAAATGTGAAGTGAATTGATGTTAGCCCCTTTCCCCCTTGGACAATGCAGTTCTGAGTTTTTTGCATTGCCAAGTATGTTGGTCCTCTAATGGAGCGTGCCGAACCTTTGGAGAGAAGGAGCAAAAAACTCAAACAAAATAAACCCTAGTAAGCTATGCGTGACTAGATAGTAAATGGCTACAACTACAAACGGAGCAGTGGTGTGGTCAAGAGGGTATTGGGGTTTGAATGAAACTGTTCAAAATTTCGTTTGAATTTGGGCATTTATATTTCTCTAATATACACAACAATTTTTTCGACGTCTTGCTCATCGTCATCAAATATTTTTTCTCTAGTACAACATATATGAACTTTTCTCTCTATAACGCCGCTGGGACAAAACGAAAATTCAAATAAAAAAAATTGCTAGCGAAAGTTTTGGCCGCTGGTACGCAGCGTTTGCGGGCAAACAGTGTTGCCCTATTTATTTTTAGAAAATATATTATGAAATGCTTTTATCGATCGGTGAGCAATGCTAGCAGTTGCTTAATAGTATGTAGTAAATATTAAAAAATAAAAAACTCCTTGAGTGATGTACAAAAATGAATGTAGAAACCAATTTGATATAATGCTTTATAGAGGTGATTAGAAATGTAAGAATTACACTTACTATTAAAAAGCCTATAGAACAGTTTAAAAACTTATATGGAAAAATTAAAAAAAAACCCCAGCTTTTAAATGATTAGAAGAATTTCATGTTTGGTTTGGTTTCTAAAATTTCAAAATAATTTTTTTCAGAATTCTGGCCATTTTGTGGCCACCAAGCAATTGTCGACCACCTACTTGACGCCTAAAACTGACTGGAAAGTATAAGAGACTGCCTATTAGGGGCTGAGCAAAATTCCTTCTGCCTCTGGCCTCCTAACGTATCCCTCCTTACGTATCATTACCACAATGAATAGTTTTTTTAACAAATAAAAATTGGGATTGACATTTAAGTTTAATATTTGCTCAAATATATTTAAACTCTTAAAACAATAATAGTAATAGATTCTTATGATAATAGCTACATATTAGATTTAGTATTAGATACTCAATCTATCTTCTAGTCTGTCTAGATTTCTGTCTGAGCTAAAGCCAATTATTTATACTTTAACATCCTCACCACTTGCACAAACCTATCGCCGCCACTGGCACAGCTGCACATGAACATGGAAACCCTACTCACTCTAGCTGATATCATTGACAGGAACAGATGTGCCAGCAGTTTGACTTGAAAAATGTTATCAAATATGCCTAGCTTTCCGCGCCTAGATTAGCCCCAGCAATAGCTAATCACCCGAGCCATCGAACAAGACAAGTTGTTGGGGTTCTACTAGCCCCCCAAAAATAAGTCGTTATCTACAAAAAAACAGCTCTCTTATAATTTAAGTGTTCGATGACAAACTCTTTTGTTTATTTTTGATTTGATTTGATTTTTTATGGCATTCGATATTGCTTCACCTAATAAACTGCGTTTGGATTTATGAATATATTCATGGGGTTATTCCATTGATGCCACAGCATACAGCACTGAATTGCCTTTCGATACATTTATTTTATCGTTTGCCTTGATTTACCGTATCGCAACAATGTCCTTGCCAAGTATATATTCTATAATACTTATGTACGTACAAACACACAAACATCGCAGTATATGTATGTGCAGATACTTATGTTTGTGTTGTTATGTAGCAGCAAAGTTTTTAAAAATGCGCAAGAAAATATGGAAAATAATGGCAAACTTGTAGGGTTGCCAGCGCATCGTTAAAACATATAAGAATGTCCTGACAGAATGATGTTTTGAAATTTACGCCCCCTACCGCCCAACAGACAAAAACAACAAAATAAAAATGTGAAGCAGTCGGAACGATGCCCGACGGTTGTATACACTGCGCTCACTTTTACCAAAATTTAGGATATTCGGAATTTTTATGTATTCATTATTATAAAGTAAAGTCTGCTAATGTATAAATAAAAAAATGCTGTTTATACTTATTATAATACCAGTGGCGAATCCACGGGGGGTTTTCAGGTCCGGAACCGCCAAAACTTTGAAAAATGAGTTGACAGTCTTTTGCGAGCTCTGATATACATATATATAGTACACTTCGAAGAGAAGAACCCCCTCTAAGACAGAATCCTGGGTTCACACCTGTATAACAATATTCTTATCACCAGAAGGATTATCTGCTGCTCTTGGTATCTACGGAATATTACTATCTGTATGGGGGTCCAAATGTCGGCATGGTCGATACCTAAACTAGCAAGAGCCTCCTGTACCTAGCCACTTCACTGGAGGGAGTACGCCTTATGCAGAGACTGCTTTGCAGACATTTCGGTCTCCTTATCAGAAATTTTGCTGATCGCTGCTTTCTCACTGTCAAGGCCTACATTAAGATAGCCCTTAAGATCATCTACTCTTCATATAATATTATTATCACTTTTCTCGTATGTATGTCTTACAATATATATTTATTTTTGAGAAAAACGATCGGAATTATTTTAGAAAATAAGCTAATTATATTTTATAATTATTATAATATACGTATGATAAGAAACTCTTTAAAAAAAAATGGATACACTTGGTAAAATTTCGCCCGGGTGGCTTTTATAGTTTGGAAGCGATAACCGATAACAAAATTTCAACTTCTTGCAGATAAGGCGCAGCTTTTGGTAGGATTTGGTGTTTCGAGCTCCTAAATCTAGTTGTTCATAAGGACAGAGGAATGGACATGGCTTAATCGCTTTCCAAAGCGATGATTAGTATTTGGGTATAAGAACTTATTATCTCCCTTGTCTGCTTCAGACTGTCTCTAATACCCTACTCCTTATAATTATAGGGCATAACAACCAAACTCAACGAAAGTATCTGATGATGACAACAATGAAGTTTAACATGACTGTAAAAGCGACGACGATAAGAAAGACGGCAACGATGATGCTGTTGTCACGCAACTTCTACTTAAGTGCAGCGTGGCAGTTACGGCTGTTGCAAGTTCTGCGGACGATATGAAGCATGGTTGTCTTTCTGACTAAGAGTCTTCGGGTTTCTAGCTGACTTGCAAAATGTTTGCAAATTTATGCAGTCCTTACCTGCGTTCATGCTGCAAACCAAATTTTGAAGGCACACACATAGTATATAAATAAACACACACACTTACGCTTAGATAAAGTTATAACAATAATAATAAAAACCATATAAGGTTGTGCAGCGCAAAAAGGACTGAAACTGTTTGACATACAGTGAAGCATCATGAGCATCTCATGTACGTGGTGTTTTTTCCACTAAAAGCCACAATTTGTGCTTGCTCATTTGAAAATCTTGAGGACTCGCGGATAACATTAAAATGTGCCAAGAAACAAATTTTGCGGCTATAGATTGCTTATTAAAGAAAGAAAGTGAAATATGGTTTCAGGGGGTTCTTAAATTGATCTTGTTGCAACCAGAAGATGCGAAAGCGCTTTTTACGAATTATTGGCATCAAAAAATTAATAAGTATACGTAGCTCTCTTTTGAAGATAGCTGGCTTTGACCGATCGCCCTCGAAAAAGTACGGCCCAATCACAACCTTTGCTAAAATTCTACAACAGACGCTCATTTTTTGGTCTAAGAGAGGTTCTTTGTGGATTAGCAGACAATATAGACTTTTCATTTTTTTTTTTTTTTTTTTTTTTTTTTTTATTAAATTCAAATTAATATCTCTTTATTACTAAAATAAACACTAGTACGTACATTTGTTGTTTGTTACTCTACTAGTCCCTAATGGGCGCTCAAGAATTTGAATAGCTTAGAAATACTTATAATAGGCTTTTTTGGCTTATGCTATTTTACAAACTAACAAGCAAGTTTTAATTTTATTTTTATGGATATTGTATTGAAAGGGTACAAAAACAATACTTCTTTAATTGCAAAAAAAAAAAAAAAGGTTATGATAAAAAAGGGTGGGGAAGGGGAAGAAGGAGGGCACTATTGTTTTGTAACAATTTTTAGTTTGAAGTTAACCACCAAAACTTTCTTCGTGTGTTAGCGGAAACTTTTTTATCCCTATGACCTATTTTTTGGTCAAATCTGAATTCGACGCTTGGTATATCGTTGTTCAAAGTTACAGATTTTGTGGTTGCTCTTCTGTATCTATGGTAGAAAATTGGAACTCCTTCATTATTTTGAATAACTCTGCTCTTATCTAGATAGAGGAATGCTGCGGGAGGCACAAAACCATTGTGGAGTGCGGATTCTATGTACCTGTCGTCCGCGCAAAGCGGCGCCAGTATAAAATTATTCGATTCATTGGCCAGACTACTTTGTATATGTTTGCGTATAATATTTATTATGAAATTGTCTATTCTAATTACTCTAGTGGCATTATATATTTGGTCATTTGGGAAATATTTAATAAAGTCGCTCTCTGGAGTTCTGTGTAGGGACGAACAAACTCTTAGGCAACGTCTTTCAAAAATTCTTAGTTTTTCCATGTAAGATGGAGAAATATTAAACCAAATTGGGCTCGCATATGCTATTATTGGGCGAATCAATGACTGGTACATTATTGTTTTAACTCTGCTTTGAAGTCTTCTTGCATGGAACAGGCTTTTGTACAGATACCAGGCTTTATTTGCTTTTCCTATTTGAGCATGAATGTGGGTATTAAAGTACAAAAATCTGTCTAAATGTACTCCGAGGTATTTTACAGTCTTAGTATTGCTGATAGGTGTGCTGCTGTTTCTCTCTAATATTTGGAATTTTTTCCAGTTTTTTCTAATATTTGAATTGCATTTATTGACTGGAGGCCTAAAAAGTATTGTTTCGCATTTCTTTGCGTTTATTTTTAAATGCCAATCCTCAGAATATTCTGTTACTTCATTAAACATATTTTGCAAATTCTTGTTAATTTCACTTATTGTGCTGTCGCTGTGATAGATAACTAGGTCATCTGCGAATGCTATGATTTTTCCCATTTTTTCCAATAAGTCGTTAATGTAAATATTAAACAAAATAGGCGAATTAACTGTGCCTTGTTGTAGACCGTTGACTATTTTAAAATGTTGTGAGCTGTATTGCTTGCTATTATACACAATAAATTGTTTTTCAGTGATCATGTTATATATTAAGACCAGCAAATGTTCAGGAAATTTATATTGTATAAGTTTACATATTAATCCTTTGATCCAAACTGAGTCAAAGGCTTTTTCCAGATCAATAAGACATGCTCCTACGCATTTTTTTTCGTTCCAGCTCCACATTACGTCAGAGACCAAGACATTAATGGCATGTATTGTGGAATGCTTGAATTGAAATCCGAACTGTTTGTTACTTATTATGTTTCTTTGTTTGCAGTGCTTATTTATGATTTTGTTAATGCATATTTCAAACACTTTACTAATATTAGGAAGCAAACTTATAGGTCTTAGATTGTTTACGAATCTCTGGTCGTTGGTTTTTTTGGGTAGAAGGATCATTTTAGCAGTTTTCCACTTGCTGGGGAAGTAAGCATTATTGAGCATATTATTAAATAAGGTACAGTATTCTTGTGTGACGATATGAGGAATATTTTTAAGTATGATGTTTGGAACTTCGTCACGCCCTGACGATAATTTGCTTTTTAAGCTAGAAAGTACATACTTCAGGTCATCGACTTGAATAAAAAAATCTTCGCATTGTTCTGTACTTAGGGTGTTGGCTTTCTTGTGTATACTAAAATGGGTTTTTCTAGTATTTTGTGTTTCAAACCGATTTTTCACCTGTAAAAATCGGAGGAAACACGTTTCAACTTTAGTGTGGTTGAGGTTGTCTGGGTTGTTCTCTTTGGGAGAGTGCACCGACTGAAAGTAGGACCCTATCGTGTTCAGAATGGTTGTTCGGTCTGTAATAATAAGATTATTACTGCTGTCTTTGTCTATAGACTCCTGGGAATTTTCAACATTTTCTAGAATGTATCTAAGATCATTCGGAACTTTTAGTAGAGGTATGTCTAGAGAGACCTTTTTCTTAAAGATTTTATTTATTTGTTGGAACATGTCTGGCGAATTACCTGGGTCGATCTTTTTAAGTTTGTGTTCATATTCCTTGTTTATCGAATGGGTCAAGTTTTCCTCGATAAGTTTTTTGACAAGTTTTAGTTTTACTTTATGTAGTTGTAGGTCTGAAGGGTTCAGTACCCTTTCTAGTCTGTTATGTTTTTTTATAATTGATAATGTATTACTTTTTTCTCTAATTAGTTGTTCTAAAGAATTATTCATAAGCGTAGAAATCCGATTAGAAGGCCTGTTTAATGGTACTGTCTGTTTGGTTGCTTGAGTTATTATCTCACCTATTTTCTTGAGGTGCCAATCTATTTCATTGTTGTCTAAATTTTTATTATTTGGGGTAGGTGGTTGGAGTGACATAAGCCGGGTAATCTTACTTTGAAATTTTTTCCAGTTAGTTTTTTTGTAGTTATATGTTACGTCTTTATTTTGTTTAAAAATTTCAAAAGTTTCTTCATTATTATTTTTGAAAACAATCAGCTGTACTGCAGAGTGATCACTATCGTAAGGAAAAGTATTTAGACAGTTTGTGCTGTTGGTATTTCTCTTTATATGCAGTCTTGAGTCGACCATAAAAATATCCAGAAACGAGTATGCTCTGTCAAAAGATGGTTGTGTAGACGCCCATAAACTACATTTGAATGCGATTGAATTCTCGTTTAACCATCGTTGAAGAATGTTACCTTTTTGGTTTGCTCTAATATTACCCCATGCTGGATGTTTGCTATTCAGGTCACCAGCTACTACAAAATAGTTTTTGTTGCTATATAATTTGAGTATATTGAAAAGTGTATTTAGTTCTTGTTCGAATGTGTTGTTGTTGTTACCACTGGGATAATAAGCTGCTACAATGTAAATACACGAATTATCTACCATTGGAATTTTTATAATGCATGTTTCTAGGTATTGAAATAAGTTTATTTTGTTGTTCGTGTATGTACAAAACTTTATGTTGTTTTTAATTAGAATAGCCGTGCCACCGCCTCTAGCTGAATTTACTCTATCTTTTCTTATTAGGTTGTAATTATTAAATTGTAATTTGTGTCTGTGATTAAGTTTCGTTTCATTCAGTAATAGTATGTCTGGATTGTGCTCATCTACAAAGTTTTGCAAATCTATTCTTCTACTTATGTTTATAAGGGAGTTTACATTAAGGGTTATAATGTTTAATTCTTTTGATATTGTTTGGGATCTAGTACTATCGGGCAAATTCATGGTTCGTCTAACATTGAAAATATCGTGTCAACTCTGGCTGTTTGCAGCTCCAAGTCTTTCCTCAAGCCTTTAGTTTCTGCTAATAGGTTTTTAAGTGTGTTTTGTACCTCGATAAGCATTGCTTCAATTGGACTATTATTTGGGCGTGCTCTGTTATAGGCTGGGATTGGTTGTGTCATTGGGTAGGATACATGCATGTTCGCTTTAAGAGCATTCGCATAAGTTATATTTGTTTTTATTTGATTGTTACTTAATTCTAATTGAATTTGTTTTTTAGACTCTCTCTTAGCTCTAAGTTTTTGTTGCAATTGCTTGTATTTTTCACACCCCTTGTATGACGCTGGGTGGCCGTGTTGGTTGCAGAGAGTACAAAAAAGTTTATCTTTGTTGTTCTCTTCTGTGTTTATTGTTTTGCATTCCTTGCTTTGGTGGTTAGATCCGCATTTTACACATCTGGGAGGAAGGTAGCAGTTAGCAGCGCTGTGGTAGAAACCTTGGCAGTTTCTGCATTGTGGGATCTCTGGACGTCGCAGGTTTTCCCATCGAACTACGCGGAATAGTAAGTTCGATATTTTTTTAATTGCTCCTACGTTGCTGTTAGCCGCTAGTTGAACTAAAAACATTGGTAGTGGCTTGTTTTGCTCAATAGATGTTTTGGTTGAGTACTGTGTGACTTTGGTGAATTGAAGGTCTTCAGAGTTGTGTTTTATTAACTCTGCGAGGATCACATTTGGGTTTGTATTAGCACTGAGGCCTTTTAATATGTAGGATTTTATTTTGAGGCATTTAGGTGTGTAGGTGTAGAATTTGACTTTGGTCTTTTCTAGGAAAGATTTAATTTTGGTATACTTTTCTAACTCTGTAACGAACAGTGTTTGTTTATTGTTTTTATTTTCTCTAATTTTAAATTGAGTTATATTTAAACCTTTCGTTAGAAATTCAATAATTTGTTCCGCCTCTAGGTCAAAAATTATAAAGGGGGGAATTTTTTTATTATTGTTTTTATGCACTGGTTGGCTTGTGTTGGCGTTCCTCTTCTCATTTGCAGTGTAGTTTTCTGCAGTACGTTGTTTGTTGTTGTTTATTACCGTAGCATTAGTAATAATAGCGGCTTCTGGTTTTGTTTTGCTATGACTTTCATGCACATGCTTAGTAAATTTTTCGAGGTACTCCTCATCACATTCATTGTCGCTTGCTTCGTCGAGAATTTCGTAGTAGTTGCTTTTGTAAAGCTTGTCTACTTGAGAACTCATGGTGTTGTTTTTTCTTTTTCTTCCTTCACTTTCAGTTTGTTTTAACATTTCTGGCGAATTGCAAGTTAAATTGTTCATGAGAGCATGCTGCTCTAGCATTGATTTGTATGACTTTTTAGTTGTTTTAATTGTCTTTGATATTTTTTTGATGTTTTGAGTGTTTTTTTTTGGCTTCATAGGGTTTAGGGTTTAATGACCCGGCACCCAGCCACAAATTTGGGAAATACAGTTGCACAAAAGAGATTAAAGTTTATCGTTTTCCGTAACACGTCAGTCGCCTATCACGGTCGCGATCGAACTTTTCATATAAATGCTATTAAGTGGAACGCACATTGAGTGACCATGATTGAGAAACTCAAGGGTGGGCCATCTGTAGGTTTCTGTGTTAATTGCATATAGTCGTATATTTTTCAACAAAATTGGGCAAATGTAAATACCCTTTCCCTTTAATCTACAAAAAAAGTATGGGGAGTAGGAAACAAACTGCAACGTGTCTAGGTCAAAACCCTTAAGGTATGCTATTGGGCGTTTGCCTCAGCTCCCATGCGCAATGGGGACAATAGCCTGCCCACTCGGATAGTCAGCAGTGCGTTGATGGTTGACCCTAGGAATTTGGCCAGCCGCTTTAAAACTCCACCCACGGCACAGTTGGTGCGTTTCACTGGTGGACCCAGCTTAGGGCAATGAGGCTTGCATTGTGGTATATTGTTGCATTAAAAATATAAATTGGGAAAATATCCAAAGAAGCGAAAAAAGCTAAAATCAATTGGAGTTTTTATAAAAATTCATTGTAACATGACACTGTGGGGTCCATATAGTTTTCGCTGTATTTGTTTTCACCAAACCTAGGCCTATTTCCGTTTTCACTCTGACTAAAATTATGTGAAAATTCATTTATTTTATTTGCTTTAAAAAAATGTAAACTCGCATGAATAACGTCGTTGTTATGTAATGTAATGTACTGTTATATAGTGTAATGTAATGTTATGGAATGTAATGTAATGTAATGTTATTTAATGTAATGTAATGTAATGGCATGCAATGGAATGTTATGTTATGCAACGTTATGTAATGTAATGTTATGCTATGCAAAGAAACATTAATTTCAATTCCCTATGTTTCAAATTATTGTTTTCTATATTTATGAACTTTATTTACTTAATTTTCACAAAATATAGGTGAAAGCCGAAACAGGCTTTTATAAAACGTTCCATTTGCTGTGCGCAGAGCATAACAAAAGTAAATGGATAAACCATAAATTAAATTAATAAGTATGTCGAAAAATGAAACCAAAGTTTTTATAAAGTTTTTTCGAGCTCTCATATAAGGTACATTGTAATACCCTTACTTTAAATAATGAAAATTTACTTGGTGATTTGAATTTAAATCCAGAATGTCTCGTGAACAAAATTTTAACCGAAATAAGAGACTATAACAATTTCTATAATTAGGAAAGCTATGTTTATTTTAGGGATGGTACCTCCAATGGTCACCATAGAACTAAGTATCTTATAAAAGTGAGAAATAAACATTGGTCCACGGAATGAAAAGATTATAAAGCGAGAGTTGCATTGTTATTTTTAAATTTAACGAGGAAGTTCAGAAGTTCTCTAAATAATCAAGTTCAAATGTCAAATTATTCCGCCGACTTAAAAATATCTTAAATCGTAATACCAAGATGAAGACATTGCGAAATCATGTGAAATTTAAACTTTTTCCTAGAAATATATCAAAATATCTTTCACTTACTAGAGTAACCAAGCTACATCAGGACACTTAGCTTTTGGTATGTCTACTAAGCTTTCGAGCATTACCTTAAGCTATAATTTAAGCAAAAACTTTTATGGCACGTTAAATGTTATTGCCCGTAAAATAGCTGACATTCTGTGTACACATAGTACATATGTATGTATAAGTATAGGTAATATAAACAAACAGCAAGTCACGGTCTGAACTACCTAGATAAGTAGGTATTTACCTTAGCAAACTAAACATTGGGCTCCATTCAAGCAAAACTTTTCGGTCAGACTTAGCTATTCTTTCAGTCTATCTGAATTGTGGTAATTTCAAATCATTCAAGCGTTCACTCATTCAATTATCCATCCATCCATATATATAGATAGACATAACAGCAGCAAATAGCAAAGTGAATGCACGACCTTCAGCTGGGGCCGTTCCACAGCTGCTATGATGCTCCCAACACGAAAACTCATCTTAAATTCAATTAATTTGCCCACAAAAACCGCTGCAGGCTATTTAAATGCTTGTAAATTGCCAGGCAGCAAATAACTTCTGTAGAAGTCCTAGGGCTACGCAGTTCAAATGCAAAGATCAACCCAAACTTGTGGGAAGTGTGTGTAAACTTGTGGCAACAACTGTGAGTATGCCCATATTTGCATGTGCGCGCCACAAACTATGCAATATATTTTTATGCTTTATTCAATGCAAACACCAAAGTCCGAAATGAAAATGAAATGTTAAAAAATTCTATCAAACGTGTCTGCATAATGAAGTGGATTATAATTTTGCAGCCCCCTGGCAACTCTATCTCTCTCTCTTAACAGGGTAGCAATTTTTTTTTGTCGCTTTATCAAAGCGTAAACTACAAGAATTTTTATTTTTTAAATAAATATAATTGCTGAATATTTAATTGAATTGGTTATTATTTTATGCAGTGAGTAATATATCAGCATAATATATTATGAAGTGCGGTTTTTTGTAACATGCTATGTGAATGATAAATGTATGTCAACATATTTTTTCTCCACTGAAAAAATAGTAATTAAACTAAATGCAAATTAATAAATTTATCTTTAACTTTTCAATTTTATTTTACTTTACAATAGACAACAATAATAGTATTTTTTTGTCAACACGATAATAAATCATTTTTATGCTAGTGATTATTTATTGCTGTGTCATATTTTAATTAAATTATACGCGTAATTGAGTTTTCCTTTAATGTGCTTTCAGCATGAGATCCTGAGCACTATGGAAAAGAGGCAAAAACGGCTTAAATACTTTAATATGCGCTTCAGTGGACCATCAACTGCGCCACTTAAAAATGTCCATTACAGATGGCGGCATTTTTTTTTTTTTTTTGCCTTAATGAATAGTTAATCTTATTAGCAGCAGAAGAAAAAGCTACTAAAATAAATATATTCTGACTTGCTGTACGTCTTGATTTCGTTTTATTTAAAACTAATTACTCATATATAATTTTTAAAAGCCCTCTAAATGACTTGCTAGCTAATGTTCTACAATCATTTCAACAAATTGAAATTTTTCAAATTGTTTTAGTCCATTGCGCACGACTATTTTATTACAGTGTTAGTAATTAATCGTAACCAAAGTCTTCTAGTATAGAACTAGTTCTATATTCTTTGTCGTAACAAAGTATGATCAAATATTTTTGTGTTTAATACATGCACCCGGTTTTATTGACTATTAAGAGCTTTTTCTGAAGGCCTGTACGCAGCAGTCAAAAACGCGTCGAAACAAAAGCTGCAACTTATTGGACTTTAGGTACGAACACTGGCGTTTGTAATATTTCGACAAATTTTGTTGCAGTAGTTTGGAACAAAGTGAAAAGCTGTTTTGTTTTCAATTACCAAACATAAACAATGCCAAATAAAAACATGAACTGTCTTTAAGTTCTGTTGCTTAAATTATTTTGCGTAAAAAATGGACACGTTATTTGGAAGAACCAATTTTTGATAGTTAGAAAAGCTAGTTGAAGATTGCACAGAGAAGTACACATTTTCGATTAAATTAAAAACAAATATTTATATTTTGTAGCAAATTTTCAACTCAAGACCTTTTTACATTATACGGCAGTTTTTTATAAAATATTTTATGCTACAACGATCGCTAATTTATACACTTTGTTTACATTTTTGGGTTGCTAAGAAATTGTGCCCAAACGGCTTCAAACTAAATAATAAATGGCTTTGTTATACAACGAAAGTACCAAAACCAAAATAAGTGACTGTACATTAGAGCACAGAACAGCTCATCTTTTATTGCACAAAATCATGGGGCAACACTGATTCAAACAAGTTTGAGGGATCACTTTTAAATTAAAAACTAAAAATGATAAAAAATTAAAAAAAAAAAAATCCTTCAAAATAAAAAAAAAATTTTTTTTTTTTAATTTAATATTTTATCTATCATGGCAAATAAAAATCACGTCAATATCTTTATTCGTTTAGCAGATATGGCTTAGCACAGAATAGTCTAAAAATGAAAAACTTAATTTTCATTTATCGATAACTTGATAAATAATCGGAATTTTTCTATAAAATTTGACGTGGCTACTACCAAATATGTAAAAATCATCAAAATCGGAGAAGGTCGGAGGAAAAATTGTTCGCTTCACTTATTTTCGGGGATATATTAAGTCTGTGCAAGCCGAAAATGTATGCAACATATAAAAGGAGACGTCAGAGTTACCTAAAGTGTGATTAGGGTGACTAGAGTTGATATACCCATGCCCGTCCAAATTCGGCATTCGAAAGTTTCTTAAGAGACCTTAAGCACTGTACCAAATTTGATCAAAAACGGTTGACTATATCATATAGCCACCATTAGTCAAAAAACGTGTTTGGTGCAAAACTCTCCACCAAGTCGTATACAGCTAATGATAACAATTATTCGCGTTACTTTCTTAAAGGCATTTTAAATTGATTTTTAATCAAGTGCCCCGAAACTTTTAAGCTGTACTGTAACTTAAATGCACAGGAATTCCCACTTTTAAGAACTTTTTCAAAATACGTGAGTAAACTAAAAGTTATTAAGAATTTACTGCGCGCTTATTGAATGAAAATATTTTTCCTCAATTTGAGTTTGCTGACAAAAATTGATGAAATTCTCTGCACAGCTCAAATTTTAATCCCAGCCAGCGTATTGCGCTCGCCAAGCTAAAGCAATCAAAATCAATTGACAATGAACTTTATCCTTGGATGACTGTTGCACACACATATTTTGGATGCCAGCGAAAATTTATAAATGGAATTTATTCTTGTATACGCATGTCTTATCGATTTCAGCGAACTTCGTTTTCAAAAGTTTAATTTCATATATGTAAGAAGCAGGGCTTTTTGTGTTTTTGGGTCAAGGCATGCTTCAAAGGGTTACAAGCTAAATTGCAAAACTAAACACAAATCATTGAACACAATAATAATATCCGAAAAAAGGAACACCCCAAACACTGCTGTGTCCAAGTCATAAATTGTTCAAAACAAACCACACACAACGCGAAGCATAACCTTGGCCTGAGGACAGACAAACGCTTAATGCCAAATGCAGAGAACGATTTTTGCTCAAGATAACGCTTTAAGTAATTCCTAGAACTTGCACGGCGTCCTTCTAATGTTGAATATCCGGCGGCTAGTTTAAATATTTGCTGTCTGAACGAAATGTATTGTCTACACGTAGAGCACTCTATACGCAACTTTTCTTATAAAAAATGCGAATTTATTGCGTGGGAATATTAAAAAATTCTAAAAGTGAATTGCAGCATCTAGGACTACCATCTCTAGGAGTAGTAGCATTGTGCTGCTTATGAGAACTGCGGCAAACTTTACTAATAATTTGCATACTTTTTAGCGCAACGGCGCAAACTTTTTACCACCCCAAAAAAACACAAAATCACAGACTAAGCTCATGGCACTGGCAGGAACTCTGGACCTGTACCCAACCACCTGCTACACCCAACTAGTTTTGGAACACCACAGACCTGGAACTGCGCAAAAAGCGTAAAATACATTTTCACACTTTCTACGCAAACAAAATTACCGCTAGCTTTCTATGTAGTATTTTACCAACTTTAGTTTCCCTGCCATCCGTCATTCCTGTTCCCTTTGGCCATTGCGTTGGCTAGTTGTGGTGTTGGTTCTGGTTCCCAGCCGCCGCAGCGCAAAAAAGACGCACAAACTCAAAAAACTTTCTCCAAAAGTGTCACCATAAAAAGTACAAAATGCAAAAAAAACAAAACAGCAAGAGCTGGCTGTAGTTCCTAACATTTCTCTGTTGATTCATGCTGTGGACAACATTTTGCCCATCCGTAAAAAAAAAAAACCCACTTTATCTCTAGGGAGCCAACAGTACTTTTGTTGTGGTTGCTGCCTTGGCTGCTTTCTTTGAAAGACTAAGGTCTGATCCGACTGGCTTTTTGGCAGAGCGCCAATATTCCTTGCAACCTGTATGTATGTTTGCCCATGTCCTCTGAGCTTTAAGCGCTCTTCTTGTGACAGCCAACTTGCCATCACCCCAAAGCGCACTGTGGCCTAAGGTAGCCAGTAATAAAATGTCAATCCTTTCAGTTCGTGAACCATCAAATAAAATTTATTGCGCTAAAGTTTGACGACCCACAATTTTACAGACAAATGCCGAAGTTTTTATTTTAGCATTGAGTGTTAGTTGACTTCAAGTTTAGCTAAATAGCTAAAAGAATAATAAAAGTAATAATAATAGTAAAAGTTAAATTAGTACTAAAACATAATGAAATTTAGGTGAAGATTTCTAGCTAAAACTTAGGCAAGTATTATCGGCGCCATTTTGCGTTGCGGTCAAAAAACAAAACTTTTAAATATATGGAAAAAGAAACAACCCGCTTACAGTCGATACATCCTTTAGCATCTGTATTTTAAGTTAGTGTCAGTTAACTTTTTTCAAACAAATAATTAAAAAATTTAAGTCATAATTTTCGATTTAAAATTTTATCAATTAAAACTTCCTTCTAAACTCACATTTAAGTAATATAAAATTTCGCAAGTTTAAGAGCAATTTAAAAAAGTATTCGGTGCACTCCGACTATTATATACACTTTACTCATTTTTATTTTTTCAATTTAATAACAACAAAAATGGTAAAATGATTTTTCTTCAAAAAAAAGCAGCATAACTAATGCGTGGAACTAGGGGGAAAAAAAATTGGATATACAATTTAACATGCGTCTACATACGAATTTTGTGTACTCTAACTTCTCACAAATATATTTTTGAATATTTTTATATTCAGCCATGCTACAGAAAACGAAAAACGAAAAAGAAAGCATACTATTCGTTTTCAAATTTTCGAACGAATCTTATTCGTTATCGTTTTTGCATGCGCTCAATTTCACATTTTTGTTGTCTACATCTTAGCACACAAATGAGTTGAGACCAATTTACATATCTTTTCCAATAACAATTAAAAAGAAATCAATTAAAATTAATCAGTATATAAGTATCAGTAAATTATAAGCCTTTATTACAAGCAGTTAAGGCGTTTTGCCAAAAAATGTACTTAATTGGTTATGGCAGGAGCTCACATATATGCACGTTTATAAGTTCTAGCAGGCAGATACATTTAAACTCAAATTTACGAAAAAATGTCCAACGATAAATTGTTTATGAACTTTTTGGTAGTTTAGTGAACATCTATCATAGAAATCCACTAATAAGAGTCTACTTCAACTTTGAAATAAAATCTCTGACAAGCTAAATACCAAACTTCAAAGGAAAATAAAAGTGAACAAAAAACTCTGCGCAAGTGTAAAAAATCGAAAATTGTAGCGAAATATTTGTCTGTTTAAGCGGCTTTATGCCGCTGTGTCAATACTTAAACTAGTTGATATTCACACGTATAACTCATACGCCTCGTAGTACGGCTCACACAAAACAACTGAATAGAATAGAATAATATCGACTTGAAAGCTACTTCACATGCCTCTGCTCTGAAGCTAGAAACCATTTATTATAAAATGATAAATGAAGCCGAGTCCTAAATGCATTTTAATTTGAAAAACGAAAGGCAGAGTGCAGTCTGGCGCTTTCCAGAGCTTTGAACTAAAAGTGAAACGTGACTGAAAGTAGAAGCCCTAAAGTCACTTCTAGCTAAGGGAGAGCCATAGACTGCTCCTTTTTCGATATGTTTTCCTTTAATTATGCATACCCAATGTGAAGTTGCTCGAAATATATTCTATTTATGTTGAAGTTGCAAGCGAACGCATTTTGCTTGCCCCTTGCAATGTGGTAGGTAGTGTTGTAAGGTGCTGTAGTGGGCAGTCATATATTGACTGAACCAGTGTGCTTTATGCAATATTCATGATGATGAGGTTGAAAAAAATGAGAAAAAAAATGTAACAAATACATTGAAGGATATTGAATATACTTATTTTTTAAATGTGTGCATGTATAAAAGCAAATAAATTCCTAAAAAGTTATGGCTCAGACCATTTTGTATTTAACCTCACATTATTTTGGGGCACTTTTTTAAAGCAAATGGAATCAAATAAAAGCAATCGTGTGGTTAAGTGAAGAAATTTATTTGTTCGTTATATAGAAACTTTATATATATTTGAGCATATATATAGCTTAAAAGCTTTTAAAGCTGAGTTTGCGGCCCTTTGCTCCAACAGGAATCACACAGCACACTAACTAAAAGTTTTTTTAGATTTGGTCCAGATTTGGTTCCTCCAAAAAATATTCTCAAATGTTCAGGAACTAAAATACATACATAAAAAGGACATTGGCCCCAATCTCCAAATTATATTCAAAAAATAACAGTTGATTAAGAAACTTTATTTTACTAAACAATGATAACTCTTAATAGAAATGTTAGTGATGGTTTCTATTATTTATTTTCTGAGCTGTAATATTATTCCTGGGAGTCCCCGAAAATATTTTCACTTTTTGACTCGTTATCCAATTTAAGTAAATTTCTTCATACGGACAGTAAAAAAATCCATTTGAGATTAAGTTATGGAAATTTTTTGTAAGCAAATCAAGATATACTAAATCTTGTAGCAAAAAGTTGTGTTCTTGAAAAAAACATTATTTTAAATTTTAAAGAAAGGCTTAATCGCTCAATCTTATGTATGTATGGTTTGTTCGTCATAGCGAAGTGCCACTGTATTTAAATTTTGTTTAACATTCTTCAATGTTGATTTTAAAAAACTGTGATATACAGCCGTGCTCTGGAAAACGAATATACCAAACCGAACAATTTTATTCGGATTCGTTTTTACGAATTTTTCCCCTTTTTCCATACTTCCCTTTTTATTTTCGATAAATACGTATATTTCCCTTATTTTTCCGATAAATTCTCCTGTTGTGTTGGCCCGGAATTGGAAGCACAAAACATTCAATTTTAAAACGAATCCTAATAAAATGTTTGGAATCGTTTTCCGATAAATTCGTTAACGAATATTTTACAGCCCTAGTCAAATAAAATAAACAAATTACAATTTTTCTTCTTGTGTTAAGTTCAAAAGCTTCCAAAATTTTTATCAGTGCAGAAAGGACAAATTATTTTGTCGCGCATGTTTAATACACATAATAAACTCCACCAAAGTTTCGAATGTGTTTGTCATTCAAAAAACCAATTAAATTTTACCCCTGCTACCAGCAATAATTGTAAGCAGTATTAAACCCACAATCATTTTCAACACTTATATCCAATAAACTCATTACTATGGTTTTTGTTTAGCTTATTTTAATTAAAAGTTTAATACCACATTCAAACAATAAATATAGACACAAATCATACGCCATGTATGCAGCTGGCATTATTATTTGGCAACAAATTGTATTGCATACTTTTGGGATTGCTTAAAAATAGTTTATAAATATTTACCGTATTCAAGTATCGATAGCAGTTGGAAGAAACGTACCTGAAATAAAGTATATAATATATAGTATTAAGTACAGATAAATGAAATATTTAGTTTATTTTGAAGAAGCAAAAATTAATTGAATGAAATAAAATAAAGTGCAATTTTGCAGGCAAAAGTTTTGACTTCAACTGGCTGGATAAAGTTAAGACAAGTTTGGTCAAAAGCGAATGTTCTGGATTCCAAATACAAAACAGAAGCAATTACCAGAAAAGCAAACAATAGAGCAACATGATTTGCAGCTGCACACACTTGATAGAAGAAGTAGCAGAGTAAAGCGAAACGAAGAGAACAAAATTGCACAAAAAGGCACAAAAGCAAATGCGAAAAGCGTAAAGCTTAGACAGCCAAAAGTTTTCTTTGTTCGCATTGAATTTCGCCAAAACTGTTGCCAATGTCGATGATCACAATAATGAAGTTGATTATGAAGTAACAACGAAACCATCATAGAAAATCAAGCATGCGAAAACTGTGCCAAAGGAGTGCGACGCGGCAGAAGACCTTGAAAACCAAATTAAGCAAAGTGAAATAATTTTAAGCTGGAAAAATCCTAACAAATAAAACAGTAAATGTTACATGTTACACGATGCTTTCATGTAAATGCCTCTATTACCTTGAATTGGCTTTAATGTATGCGAGGGCTGGCTGCAAAGTAATCGTCTTGATATCTAAGACTATGAAAAACTTGGCAGAGCCAAGAGTCCAAGCAAACTGAACAACGCTGATAAGTAATTGTTTGGCAGTCAACCAGGAGAATATCAAAAGATATTGCAAGGCGTACATTCTCCGGCTCTAGGCATAATCTAACCATCATGTTTTTTACTTGCCGCAAAACAGCTTTCAAATTGGAAGGCTTCAGCTTCTTTATCCCCTTGACTACTTAATTCCCTCACTCGTTTCGTAAAAAATAACAAAAATTGAATTTTGTAAAATAATATATAATCCTCATTTAATGAACGTGGCAAGAAGTCCACCCTAATGCGCCCTAACATCGCCAAATACTCCTTTGACAATCACATTTGCTTTCGACTTGGATCAATCCCGGCCTCCAACTGCCACATATCTTTGTTAGATACAATGTTGGTCAAATATATTTTTCATTCATTGTGGGATGCATTCAAACTCAGCATTCTAGTTGCTCATACTCGTCTCGACCACTTCGTAGATTTTGTCATCTTTTTTTGGGTTGGGGACTTCAGGCATATTTCGGCTAGTTTGTATCAAAGTTTCTGAGTCCCTGTTTGCTTTTGAACTATACCCATCGGGTCAGTCTTTTCGCAAGATTGCACAGCTCTTAAGCCGATATAGAGTGTCGACAACTGGCTCCGTTTCTTGGATAACTTACACTCAAACTATAGAAGAAAACTGATATTGAGGTCAGGCACAGTTATGCAAGTACACCAGTCTAAGAGTAATATGGGACATATGTAAATTAATTACACTGGGTGTAAATTTCAAATAACATAGGAAAATTTTATCACATTTTAAAAGCTGGAGATTCATATGAGTCTAATCAACAACGATGTCGAAGTTTACCCTGGGGAAGCATATGATATCGTCAATTACATATGTGTAATTGTAGGCACGCAAAACCGAAATCGCATAAGTATTGTTCGTTTTTGTTTTTCGTTTTTCGGAGTACGATTGAATAATAAATTTTAACCTGTTTTTCTTTTATCAACTCCAGCCAAACTTAATCTGGAAATACGTTTGTTGAAACTCTGCAATCGGCTGATAGGAAATGTCCTTACTCTTTAAAGTATTTGTCCAATTTTATGGTAATTCGATGCATATTTTAGTGCCTGTAGATACATTGCAAGCATATACAACATAAGTTTCTTTTTATATAGACTCTTTGGTAAATGCGGTTTAAATTATTGTTAATATAACTACCAAAGTTGTGCCTTACTGCTGGGTCATCAAAGAGTTCAGGTCTATGTTTAGTTTTTGGAAAGCTCTGCTAGTATACAGTAAAATTCTTTGAGGGTACAATAACTTGAACATAGAAACACAACCTATGCCAAAATTTGCATGCTACTAGCTCTTTTGGATTTCGTTGGTCAACACGCAAGATGTACAGACAAATTTTTCTTAAGTCCAAAACTTTTCAACCTGCCCTCGCATGCCATATATGTACATAACACATAACACTTTGTGGTATTTTACGGGACAACGATATTTTGCATAATGCAAAACTGAAAATATTGCAATTTTTCATTGTTCCCGTCGCTGTTTCTGGCACTCCCAAAACATTTATCGTAGCATTTCGAAGCCAAAGGCAAAATACTACAGTTGTAGGTAATGCCAAAAAAATAAAACAAAATAAAATTAAGCGCAAATATTTTCATGTAATACATATTTCCAACTGGCCAACAAACCAACCCAACAGCTTTTGCTGTTTCAGCTTTGCTGCAAACACTTCAACCGCATCCAAGTTGAGCGAACGACCCATTTTTTATGGTTAATGCTGCTACTATTTTGTGTGCGTGTGTGTGTGGGTGTGTGTGGGTTCGAACCGGGCTTTTGGCTTGAACCCGCTAAGACCAGGGCCAGGACCAACAACAATCATAAAAACAAATGAAAAGGTCACTTTGTATTGGTTGAGGGACAATTTAACACACAGCACGAATGTATTTGTGCAACTGTAATTTTTGTACATTCCACACAGATACACACACGCACATGGCAGCAAAATAGTTTCCTCTTTATTGTTGTCTGTGTGCAAATGTTTCATTTTTTTCCTTTTTTTTTTTTTGGCTTTTTCTTTGTTAGAGTAGGCATATTATTTATGTGCTTGTTGTTGCTATTGTGTACCACACTATATACATACAAAGAAACACACTTATGTACTTATATGAATACACATGTACATAAAAAAGTTTGCCCATTGGAACACACCAAATTTGCTGTTCTTTTGGCTTACTTAAAAACTTCTGGTTCGTAGACAATTCATCACTAATGTTTTTTACTCATCTTTATTTTCCAGCACTACTTAGAGAGTTACTAGCTCCTTAAGTGCTGAAATGTTTGCAATAATATTTTACAGTGTAAAACAAAGTTAATTACTGCGGATAATATATGTTAAGTGTGTTCTGAAAGGATTTGAGAGGAATGAAAAATTGCATGTGAAATCAACGAGAACATTTACAATAATAAGTGGTTCAATTTTCATGTGGATGGAAAAATATTCAGCGCTGGGATAATTCCAATTGTAAGTGATAAAGCTAGGAACTCACCTAGTAGAACTCTAAAAGTAGTTCTTAGCCCCAAAATTTTATTAGATGCTGTTATTGTTTTTTTTTTTAATTTTTTGGTCACACATGTTAGTAAAGAAAATAAGAAAACCTTTAAAGTTATTTGCCGATCATTATACACTGTACTTTATGTGCCAGCCACTTCCTTATCCAGCCACGCCTCTTCCCGCCCCAAAAAGTCGTTATAACGTTACAGCTTAAATACGGGATACAAGAGCTCTTAGGATCATTACCCAAAATCAATTAAGAGGGACCATAAATATCGGATATAATTGCAATATAGCATCTAAGAGGACTTTTTTCCCTAAAAGGAAACTAAAAGAAATTTCTACAGAATAATTTAGTAAAAATGTAAAAGTGGATTACACTTATAAATTAATGTTTTCTATTACTGCGCCTAATAACTTGGGACACCCCATTTTTCACAGAAACAGTCATAATAACACAACTACTTGCTTATTAGATTTTCAAAATAGTCCCACAAAAATCTTGTAAACATTTCGTTTACTTTCCCTTCAAGCAAAACAAGTTAGCCCCGAGAAGGAGGTGTCCCTACTAACTTGGGACACACTGTAATTTTACATACTCGCGCAAGCGGTTATAAAGTTGCTTCAAATGCAATATTATAGAGTACCTAAAAGTCGGATGCGCACGACTGCAACGTTCACCACAATTTTAAGGCTGTATTTGGAAGTAAACGCTTATAATAAATACCTAGTTCGCCGAGATCTATTTTGGCAATAAGTTTGTCTACGTAAGGTAAATACATTTGTCCATAGTCGAAACCCCAATAACACAGACCAACATGGTTTTGTTGTTGGAAAGTTATGAGTAATTTTCGGAGTAATTTGCTGCGTAGAATCCGAATCCGGGGCCAGAATTGGCGTATCAAGTCATCCCATAGCTTTTCAACAACTGACATGACGGTATTTGTAGGCCTGTGTATTTGCAGTGACTTAATACAATCCATATACATTGGGTATGGAGGCCCTATGCCCCACTGGGGATAACAGGAATTGAGAGAGAAAGAGAAATATACATTGGGTTCTATAAATACAATATAAAGGAGTTAAAAAAAAAAATGTTGCAAATTCTGTAATCGCTAAAACTTGAACAAATTGGAATTGTACTTTTTTAAATGTTCTCTCCATATTGATCCATGATTATCGCAGTAGCAGAGGTTTTATCTGTTTATCTCTTTGATTACATAGCTACTCCAAGAAATAAAAGGTTGTCTGGGGTCCTGGCGTATGTTACTTATAGTCTATGACGCGCTGAATCCAAATCCCCATGCAGTATGGGTCCAGTCAGTCTTGTTTGTATCTTTACCTCAAAAAACGTGCTAGGATTTTGTTTTTATCGCATTCGCACTCAGCGAACCCAAAAAACATCGTCGGACAATCGGTCTCGAAAAAAAAATTTTTATTGCATTTTTTTTCGGTTCTGACATAACCTCAAAAAAGTCAACAAAATGAGGCATTCTGTCGTTTATCTTGAAAACCTGACTCGCCAAGGTTCTTTTGACTTCAAATTCGAGTTCGCGACTGTGGAATTTTTTTAAGCTATATAACACACCACAGAAAAAATAGTTTCTTAGCTTCAGAGGCCAGACCATGTTCTCTTTACGTTTTTGGGATCGCTGAATCCGAATCGGAGGTTAAAAAATAACAGCTCGTCAGGATTCTGACATAACCTCAAAAATGTAAAGAGAAATAAGTTATTCTGGAGCTTATCTCGAAAACCTGGCTTGTCAAGGTCTTTTTGTCTTCAAATTCAGCGACTCTAAAAACTTCGTTGAACAAACGGTCTCAAAATTGTTTTTCGTTCTTTTTTTTGAGGTTAGGGTAGAACCTAGACCCTTTGGACCAATGCTCGACATCGATTCACGACACTTTTTCTTTTGGGTGTGGCTATGTTATATATTCTTATAACTACCATTTAAGCTGCCTTACTCTTTTTCGTTATTTCCGTTCGTCCTAAATTTCTGTGCGTCTGCTCGTCCTGATCTCTCTATTCATGCGGCTTATCTAGAACACAAAAGCCAACACTTGAATTTTTGTTTCGTGTTCATTGCCTGCTCGAATTCAACAAGCAAGCAAAATTTATATCTGAAAAACGATGATGATGCGGCTTAAACAAGCACCAATTAAAAAACTTCAACATTTATTCAGCTCACTTTTGTGCAAATAATTTAAGTTTTAATGCTAACTGCTCGAAAGTCCTTGGCCAGTAATGAGAATAGACAGTCCTTGTTATTATGAACAAGAATGTTAACAATAATTTGTAATTTCGCAATTATTCTATAGTATAGCAATTAGAGAAATGTTTCGTTGGTTACGGAGAGGGAGGCAAGGAATTGGACTGTCGATTGTTAAGTAAAAATTTAATTATGTGTCCGAATTCAAATATATACTTTGTGCGTATGGAAATGAAGAAATTTTGGGTTCTTCTTTATTATGTTATTGAAGCTATTACTTAAAAGTATGCTATTAAAAAAATTTGATTAGGGCGTTGCCTAATTTAACAAAAATTTTATCTGTTACGAGTTTGTTATGGTGAATTGGTGACTATAGTTTATATACATATACATGTATTTATATTAATTAAAGAAAGTAAATTATTGACCGTAGGGTTAGGGCTATTTTTCCCATATCTTTTGAGTTCCGATGGACATATTTACGGTGCTTGGGTTATATGGATGTTGTCTTGCAAACATTCGCTTTTTGCTTATGCGTAAATATGCGTAACCTAGATTATATGAAAAATTTTAATATTTATACAGGTGGGGGTCTTTGTAATTAATACTAGTTCCATCATTTAAATTTATTTTGTACAACGGCGCCTAAATGAACCCTTATATATGCTTTAGCTCAGAATATACTGTACAAATCTATAGTACACTTGAATCCATTGATTTGAATATAAAATGATTTTGTCCAAAAAATGTCTATATCATGTCTTTTTCGCCCTTGCGAACCTATTTTATTCGCTAATCGCTTCCTACCCCTGTCTTTTTTTGAAATTTTTTGGTATAAAATATTAACTTCAATTTTGTTTAAATAATATTTGGCACAAAATAGTAAGAATTTGCTTGCGCCATCTGCGGCCGACCTAAACAGAAAAAAACTTCTATAGAGCGATATTAATAGGAAGAAAAGATTTTCAGTAAATTCATAGCCAAAAGTTGCTTCTATGTAATAGTTGTTCAGAGGTTTGACGTAACCGTGTTTTCAGACCTATGCTAGGCCTAACCGCCTAAGGGCGGGGTCTCATCACGCCCAAAACACCACCAGCCAAACCCAAAGTAAGTACAAACTGCTCATCGTGCACGCCAAAGAAAAGCTTCAAAGTTAAGAAATTTTTCCGGAGTGGCAAGAAATTTATGCCACCCTTCCATAGGATCTGCTAGATCTGGACTCTTTTTTTATTTTATATTAAAAATATGTATAAAAACACGAACGCACTGATGCTCGCTAACTAGTTATTCCTTTATTTGAGATGCTTTTAAAAATAAAATTTTTTAACATTAATATATTTAAGTAGTATACTTAATTAGTATGTGCGTGGAGCTGGCGGAATAGACTTCAACTTATCGTCCAGTGTATTATCTATAACCTTGCGATACTTTATGCTGGCACAGCCTTCATCTCCTTCGGCAAAGGTCATGGTATGCTTACGCCAATGTTCTTCAAATTTCAACTCTTTCTGTCCCTGAATAGGTTTACTGTAGTCATACTCATCAATGCGCGTCTTGAAATCCTCACGAGAATGCGAGCCCCTTGATTCCTTACGATTTTCCATGGCGTTTATAATATGCACTGCATTGGCTAACATATTTTGCAATTCCAGTGTCTCTACAAGATCAGTATTCCAGACCATAGATTTATCGACAACCTTGATATCCTTAAATTTTTTACACATATCCATAACCTTTTCCTTGCCTTCCTGTAGTAGTTTTCCTTCGCGAAAAACGGCCGCATGCCGCGTCATAGTTCTTTGCAGCTCCAAACGTAGAGCGGCAGTAGCCACCTTGCCGCTGGCGCAGCGCAGCTTTTTAAAGTTGTCCAACGACTGCTCGATTGCTTTATCGTCCACGTCAGGTATTGTATCGCCTGGTTTGTTGTTGGCTGCAATATCTATAGCGCAGGAGCGCCCAAAAATCACTAGATCAAGCAGTGAGTTAGCGCCCAAACGATTGGCACCGTGTACTGAGGCACATGAAGTCTCGCCGCAAGAGTATAGACCCTCAACCTCTACTTCACAGCCTTCATCATTCACGGTTACTACCTTGCCCATGTAGTTAGTAGGAATGCCGCCCATATTGTAATGTACAGTGGGAATCACAGGCACTGGTTCCTTGGTGACATCTACCTTAGCAAATATCTTGGCTGTAACCATAATGCCTGGCAGGCGTTCGCGTAGAATCTTTCCATCAATGTGATGCAGCTGCAAATGAACATGATCCTTTAGTGGGCCACAACCCCTGCCAGCGAGCACCTCCATTGTCATGGCGCGCGCAACCACATCACGGGATGCCAGATCCTTGGCTTTCGGCGCATATTTTTCCATAAAACGCTCGCCCTCGGAATTCAAAAAAAATCCACCTTCGCCACGCACGCCTTCGGTAATAAGACAGCCTGCACCATACATGCCTGTAGGATGAAACTGCACAAACTCCATGTCTTCCAGCGGCAACTTCTGTCGGGATACCCAAGCATTACCATCACCAGTGCAGGTATGACCAGCTGTGGTTGAGAAATATACACGTCCACAGCCGCCAGCTGCAACTACTGTGTTCTTGGCCAAAAAACGATGTAAGCTACCATCATCCAAGTTCCAAGCAAGACAGCCCAAACAGCGACCATCCACCATAATAAGATCCAATACAAAATAATCCACATAGTATTCGCAGAGGTCTTTGTACTTAAGAGTCTGTCCATAAAGCGTGTGTATTAGGGCGTGTCCAGTGCGATCGGCACAAGCACAAGCTCTCTTGGCCACGCCACCTTTGCCATAGTCTAGAGTCTGTCCACCAAAGGGGCGCTGATATATTTTGCCATCCTCTTTTCTAGAAAATGGCATACCATATTGATCCAACTCGTAAATGGCTGCCGTGGCTTCCTTGCACATGTAGTGTATAGCGTTTTGATCTCCTAGCCAGTCGCTACCCTTGACCGTGTCATAGAAGTGATATTTCCAGTCATCTTTATCCATGTTGCTGAGTGCAGCATTTATGCCGCCCTGGGCCGCCACCGTGTGTGAGCGTGTTGGAAAAAGTTTGGATAGTAAAGCTGTCTTAAAACCTCTTTGGGCTAGTCCAAATCCGGCACGCATACCAGCACCACCTGCTCCAATGACAATGGCATCAAACTTATGGTCAACCATATCAGCTTCCGCGGATTGATTGAATTGAATTGGAGTAACGTGAATTTGACGTTTATTACCAATTATGCGCCATTTTGCGGCACCACGAAGGTGCTGTAACAATTTGGAGGAAAGCATTCTGGCTTAATTATTTTTATTTAATATTTTCTATTCGATTTATTTATTGTGTTTGGCAAGAATGAAATTGACAATTTATACAAAAGTTGCTATGATATCTATAAATTTGATATGGTTTAATATGAGAATACTTTAGGTTGACTAAAATGAAGTGTGGACCGGTTAATGCCAGTGTAGTGTTTGAGAACCTTCTTAGCTGTTTGGAAAAGACTTTTTTGCTTACTTCATGCGGCTGATATTGCTCTCATGGCAGCCCGAAAGTTGGTCAATCGATTCATTCTTTTTTATTAAAAACATAAATAAGTGTTGAATCCGTACGCAGAATATACCTTAACAACAAGAGAAATATCAATCCAAAATTGCCAAGCTTAGAATTAATAAGAGGGTTTAGCATCGTCACGATTGAATCGTGTAAGCGAATCCTTGTTTCTTGAGCCGCCTAAGAGGTCTACCGTGAAGTAGACTCCTGGCGAGTTCACTGCTATGACATCTGAGTGATTCAATTTAGACCAAACTGATCAAAATAACAAAGGAGGCTTCTTCACCTGCTAGCTACGTCAACTTAGCTGTTGATGTTGTTTAACAAGTATATGGTAGATACTTTATGGGGGTCTACCACGCCTGCTTTCGCCTCTTACATATATTTTTATGAACTTGCTATAACTTTGGTCCTGGAGTCAGATATCATTAGGTATCAAAAAAAATTTCACACATTAGACGGTAATGGGTCTATGTGTTCCTACGGACAAAAAGTCAAACCAACATGGCTCAATCCCTACCCGAGTTGAATGAAAAAAAAATCGCGCACTTGACGATTTTGTGTCTATGTGTTCCTACGAGCAGAAGGGCAAACCCTACCCGAATAAAAGCTGTAACATGCATTGCACAAAACCATAATACCCTTGTCTCTATGAGCGCAGGGTATAAAAATAGAGTTACAGAGTTCTGCATGCCTTTCTTTCATTTGAGCCAACTACAATATGCTGCAAACAAAATGGAAATCTAAGCCAGATAGACATAGAATGGCCAACTGCCATGTTAATGGGTGGGATCAATTTCATTGTTATGTCCATCTTTACCAAATAACGCCATTTCTAAATTTAAACACCAACTCGTTTGTTCGCTTGTTGGAGCATTGAAGTGCGCCTGAAGCTCAAAGTCAAAGTCGATTAAATAAAAGCTGCCCATTTCCACGAACACCATTAGCTCGAGTCCCATGGGCCGGAGCCCATGCAACGGCGAGCTGCAAACAGATTGCTAAGACAAACAGCAAATAAACGTTTGCGCGAGTACGAAGCGTTCGGGTTCCGGGCCAAAGCCGGCAAAGAGTAAACATGCTTAAGTGAAACGAAAACACAAATTACACTGTTTTCAGGCAGGCCAAGAGCGTGGTGGAGGGCAGCAGCAATACCGAAGCAGAAAAAGAAATCCAAACAAAAACGCAACGTACAAATATGCAAATTGGTTTTGGGCCTGGAAGATACAAAGTAGTACCCGCACGGGCGGGTCTAACAGATCCTAGGCTACAAAAGGGGCGCACTGGGCGAGGCTATAGCAGATAACGCATAGAACGCGCAATTTGTTAAGTAATGCGATAAGGAACGAATGACTTGGAACACAAACGCGTTAGAAGAGCATTACTTGGTTTTTGTTTGAACATTATTATGTACATTGGATTTTCCGACGGCAGCCGCGTACGCGTAATGGGCAATAAACAAGATCCTTGTGTGTCCTTTGTGCCACATTGCCGACGCCGCCAGCCTGCAAAAGGATCCTCGCGTGTTTGGTTTTATGAGTTTACAACCTCAGCCTAATTGAGGCGGGGAAATTCGCTTAGGTCGTCTCATAAAAATGAATTGTTTGCAAACACGGTGAAAGATTAGTCCCAGCAACATGGTAACAACAAAGGTGTGCGGTAAATATTTAGAGCAAGGCCAATAACAAAATTTAACAAAAAAAAAAAAAAGGGTTGAGGTTAGATGCATTTTTCTCGGAAACTAGCCAAACTCTTAATGAAATCTAGGCTGTCGCTGTTTAATGAATGACAGCCGCACTGAAAGTCTGTCAAAGATCTATATATGGTTTGTCTAGAGTAGCGCTCTCGACTATTAAAGTAGCTTGTATTTCTGCTGTTCCATTGAAGCCACTGATGGAATTTTATTTTTTGTTGGTTTTTCTTATTTATGTAGCCAGCGCCATGTTACAATCAAAAGACCTAAGTTCTCTGCGCTTCCCTGCTATGTAGCTCAACAGTCATTGACTTGAGACAGCAACTGTGGCGCCTGGGGAGAGCATTCAAAATGAAGCGAAACCAAGTTATTCAAAACCAATCAAGCCTTTAAATTCAAAACCATTCAACCCGTCGCCATATTGTAAAATCTTTAACTAAAAAACAAGATCAGCTGTACTTTTTTATGGAACACCTCAAGTCAAACATGTTGGGCCTGTTTTAAAACTATAGTATTGTATCACAAAATATTTCAAAATGAGTATAATAAACATATTAAGATCATGTGTTTTTTACCCCAGCGTAAGTATAACAAATTTTAGTGTGTTAATTAACATGCAAATCTATTAAAGTGGATTGCAATATTCTAAATATACATTTTTTTATGCGTTTATAATGCTAGCAAGCAACACCACATTTATTTAAAGATTTATAATAGAAGAGTTATGAAATATTATATGATATAGAGGCCATGAGGAAAAAGAGTTATGAGTTAGTCGAAATTCTGCGGTTCCATAAAGTCGTTAGAGGTGGCGTATGATTTCAATTTTAAACACATAATTGGTAAATAAGATTTCGCTTTTTAAGTTAATGTAACTGTCATTTTACTCCCTGCTTCTTCATTTTTCTGAATTCCTTATTAGAGATTTCAAGTATCCAGTTCCTGAAGCATCATCCTACTTTCTTACTATACTACAAGCTCATTCATTTAAAAGATTCCTAATTTCTGGCTATATAGTATTACGAGCCCACTTAGTTATTACAACTACTTAAGTGCTCAATATATTTTTTAAGCGTTTTGAAAAATCGTTTTAGCGTTCCACCTAACAAATGCTTATGTAGATACAATTATTGGAAGCGGACTGGGCGGTCATTTGCCAAAAAAGTAAACCGAAATATTATTTTTCAAATGTGCAAATGTTGCACTAAGTTTTTCTGTTCCGAAATGCGCTGAAAATAAGCCTCAAAAATTAAAATGTAACAATTTTATATAACTCTATATAGGTATGTATCCAAACTTATGGAAAGTATAGATGTTGCAGCAAAGATAATCGGCTATGCTCAGAAAAACGAAAACGAATAAATTTTCTTCGTTTTCGTCCTTGCGTACTACCAACATTTTTTTGCTGTCGATATCTTCGATGAAGATAATAAAAAGCGTTCTTGTCGAAGATTTTAGACGAAAGGTGTTTCACTAAATTTCTCTGTTCTTAACTGTGCTAAAAAATGTAGCCTTAAGCCGTAAAAAGTCTTATATGACAATCTAATATTTTCGCGTTATAGACATTGCAACAACAAAAATGAATTTTTCCAAAGATAGTATGTGGCTATGCACAAAAAATCGAAAACTAATAAATTTCCTTCGTTTTCGTTTTTTTGTGTTCCCAATTCCTAATTATACCCTGTACCGTATGGTACAAAGGGTATATTGTGTTTGTGCAAGCCGAAAATGTATGTAACGTACAGAAGGAGACGTCGGAGACCCCCCAAAGTTACCTAAAGTATGATCAGAGTGACTAGAAAAGTCGATATACCCATGTCCGTCTGTCCGTCTGTCCGTATGAACGCCTAGATCTCCGAGATGGTAAGAGCTAGAGCAGCCAAACTTTCAGATTAGATACCTTATTAATCCATAGGAGACAAGTTTATTTTATTTTTTTGATATCGGGATTACATTATATAGCTCCCATAGGGGTGTTTCTGAGGACCTCGAAAAAAACCAAAAGTTTTAGATGGATAATTCGTTAGTTTATGAAGATATCATAACCAAATTTGGCAATCGGACCCCCAGCAGTGTACTAAATTTTATCAAAATCGGTTGACTATATCATATAGCTCCCATAGGATCGATCGGTCGAAAAAATGTTTTTGTACAAAATTCGTTGTGTTTCGTTTGTTTATGAAGATATTGTAACCAAATTTGGCATAGTTCTTCATCAGAAACAAAACAAGTTTTTCGTACATATTTCCATTCAAGAGCTCTTTTGACTTAATTTAGAAAAATTTGTTCAAAAAGAACCAGTAGTTTAGTAAAGATTAAAAAAAAGTAAAGGCCTAGTTTTTTAAATGAGGCCTAACACGTTAAGTTTCAAAACTGAAATTTTCCGAAAAACATTTTTGGCTTGACTGAATGAATCGATCGTCATCACTAGCTTTGCAAAATCATTGGGAACAGTTTTTTAGTTCTTATCTAGCTAGAACATTTGAGCAAGCATTGAGATAATTGGCAACTATAAATGCCAAAAGTTTCAGAAGCCTCTCCAGAGATTTTGCTGAAATTTGAACAATATCTTATTATATTATTTTAACAGTTCTTTCCACATAAAACAGCCTCAAAAAGTCTATTTTTCTGAAGAAAATTACATTAATACGAATTTTTCATACAAATGTAACTCATGCCTTATCAATTTTCCAACTTTCTGAGTCATCTAGTTCAAATTCAATAATTTATATAAATGGAATCTTTGAATGGTTTTGGAGCCCTTGCAATAGATCAAGTTTATATTAGAGCAATTCGTAATTTTTAAATGGTACTTTGTGGGGCTATCAAAATTTAAAAAAAAAAGAGAAATTTCATATCTATAAATTCAAGTTTTCAAAATTGGACAATTTTGTGTTTTTTTTATTGGTGATTTCGGTGAATTCATCAAAAAGCATTACTTTAGAAATTTTTCAAAGAAAGTTCATATTTCTTAGCGAAAATAGTTGGGTCCATCGAACAAAAAAGATCTAATTTTTTATCATTACGGCATAGCGAGGTTAGAGTATTTTTATTTTAAAAATAATATTTTATACTTAAAAATAAAAATCTTTAACAGTTATACTTTTATATGTATGTCAGCTTTAATTATAAGGAAAGTTGGACTTCTGGAACAGTACCTAAACTTTTGGGGCGGTGATTTAGGAATTTCGTAAGGTGTTTTGAAGCGACAAAATAGCGACGGAATAATAACATTGGTCATGGATTATATAAGCACTTGAAGTATTCACTATATGCATATCCAAAACCTTATAGACAATTTGCTCACTCTATCTAAAAAAAAAAACAAACTGCATATCATTATGAGTTCCAATTTTAAAGCGTTATTCCCTGAAAATACTGCAAATCAGCATTACTAAGGTATGAGTATTGTATTCACATGAAGTAAGCCCGAAACAACGTCAATGCGCCGAAACACTTTGCCCCACACCCAGCGCATATTTTGGCCACATCAACAAATTTACGTATATGCGGCCAAATGTTTACAACTCGAAATTCAGTTGAAAATTGAATTTTTTTAAAAAAGTTAAAAACAAATGTTAACGCGTTGAAGGAAAAACCAGTTTCTCACAGAGCCAAACCCGATATGTGAACACAGGCATGGCCAAGAGCTACGGCTGAGGGCCACAACAAACAAAACTGGTGGAAAAAAAATACAACATTTTAATTGGTTGCACAAACAAAAACAGAAAACGAGCGTCTAAACAAATCAAAGCCTGTCCAGTTAGTCAGTCAGCCAGGTAAAGCGGTGGACGACCGGCGTCGTACAGACGTTGGGGACCAATGGACGGAAACGAATTCCAGTGCCCCCCAACACGGGACAAACATGCCGAAAGTTGTAAACGCACTGAATAGATCTCGTACAACTAGGTTTTGATCAATAAGGGATTACGGCATATGAACAAAAGGTCACTGGCAGCATGACAAAGCTGTTTGAATCTTTGAATTTTTTAACAGTGTAGCGCCCCTAAGATGGCAGTCCGTCCAAGCAACCATCCGCCGAATACGAACAAACTCATTGATCGATTGTCAGCCATGAAAAATGTTGAAACCTGCAAGCAAACTAAGACCTAACTGAAACGAACTACCTGTTGCCAAGTCAAACTCTTGGCCATAACCGGCTTTTAAGATCGAGCGAGACGCTCGTGTAAGTTATACCTGTGTTAGAAGGTGTGGCCTAGCGTACGTCTGAGCTTGCACCAAAGATTGTGCGAGTGAGTGAAATGTCAATAGCTGCTGTCAATGGCTAAGAAAGAGTTGCGCAGCTATGGCGGCTATGCGGCATTTGAGCCCAAAAGAGATGGACAGCGTGTCGCAAAAGGAAATAGAAAACACACAGATCAAATCCAGCACAGCTTGAGATGGCTGAAAAAATTAGCACCACTCGTCGATCATTAGCTCGGGAACGGTGGCAACGCAAACAGTTGACGGTGCGGTATTTGGCGTTACAAAAAAAAGTGCTAAAAAGAACAAAAACCGTCGGCGTAAAATTGAAAAGCGGGAATTGCGCTCGATCCTGTGGCCCGATTTTAGTGTGATTAAAACTTGAATAAAAAGCAAGGAATTAAAAAAAAATTATAGTTAAACCAAGTGCTTGGTTCGGAACAGTATATAACATACTATGCCAAGTATTTTCTAACTGCCCAAAAAGGAATAATTTATTTTTTTAATAATAACTGTGTAAGTCTCATTCATGTCGTAGAAATATTTTATTAAAAATATAATTTTATAGAAATCTGTAGAAAACCTTTAACTTGATATATAAAAAAGATTATATTTAAAAAACCTTAGAAATTAAGAACATTTAATGAAAAGATCAGTTTAGATTGAATAAACGCTTGATGGGAATATTTAAGATGTTTTGTTTTTCAGCTAAAGGATTAGATGATTGGATTGGAATTGATAAAAACTATAGATACTTTCTATTTACTTGATTGGTAGTAAATTTAAATGTTAATATTAGCACTCGGCTTACATGGATAAGCCGCTTAGATTAACAATTTAGTTGACTATATCCAATTATTATTTATCTATTACTACTAATTTTTGCAAAATAAAGGACATATACTGGAGCATAGGCTGATTGTTGAAAGTATTATAAGTAAGCAAGTAACTTCTCCGATTAATCACGAAAACTTGTACAGAAAGGGTTTTAAGCGGTTAACCTTTGGCAGACTTAGACCATCAGTAATGCAATGAATTCCCAATCCCTTAAACCTATTGCGTGCCACAGAGAAAAGAATCTTAAAATTTTGCTCTGAAGAGAGTGGGTCTCCATAGATCTTTGCTGCAGAGAAAACTCTAAAACTTTGAGTGGGAATCAAATTAAAACCCGAAATTGGAGTAAGCACCAAACTATTACGATACAAAAGTTTTCTTAGTTGGGAAACAAAAATGAACTTCAAGTTGTAGCCATGTTCTAATTAGATATGGGCTTCTTAGAACAAAATAACTTTACAAAAGAGACTAATCCCTTTTTGGCAGTATAAAAGATAAAAGAGTCTCTTGGAAAAGCTCAGAAGCTTGAACTGCGAGGAACTCTACTAGGCCTGCAAGCACATAAGATTAAGAATTTTGGAGTGAGCGATACAATGCGTAGCTTGCAAGTGCGCCGCAAGTGAAAGACGAAAACAAAAACGAAAACGAACAAATGTTTTTCGATTTTGATTTGGCTTAATCCCAATTTCACTTTTTTTTATCGATATCTTCTAATATATCTTTACTTATTGTTATTACAGCTCTGAGCCTTTCGATTACTTCATATCGTTTCAATTTTCGTTTGCTAGTACTTTATTGTTTTGTCTTTTAATTAAGATTACAGACACAATTATGTTACTTTAGCAACAATATTTTTTTTAATTATCACGATTTAGCTATTTCATTGCTAGGGAACTTTTTTTATGCACCACTTATGCAAGACATGAACCATTTTTTTATGCAAGACATGAACCATGTCCATGTGTGTATGTAAAGGTATGCCAAAAATTCAATTTTCATACTCTTTTTGTGTTGATTCAAAAAAAAAATAATAATTTAAAATAATTATCAATAAATATCTAACTTGAAACTGTCATAAATAGAATCTAAGAAAAAAATAAAAAAAATAATTTTGGTTTAAATAATATGCATTTTTGAACCAATTTTTCCAATTAGTTTTAATTTCTGTTGCAACAAATCATTTGGTTTCAAATCACATAAAAAATGCGTTCTGATGCAATTGGAATCACTAAACATGTGATTTTTCAAACGAATTCGAATAATTTATTCGTTTTCTGCGGCAGGGCCGATTATTTTATGCTGTTCAATTATAATTGTAACTGACTCACAGAACTCTAGTGACGTTCTCATAACAGCTTTCGATAACATTGTGCTACACAAATATGCCACAACAATCAGAGTTCAAAAGCCTAGCAGTTTAATAAAGATTAATCGTATGCATATGCATTCAACTATTTACGCATATAATTGTGTGAATACCTAATATAACAGCTAAACAATAACAAGATAACTGTCAAAATTCACAATACACAAAATTTGACACCCAAAAAAGCAAAAAAAAAAAACATCAACAAACTGAAAAGACGAACTAAATCAACTGAAGCAACCAAGTGACAAAAACTTTTATTAATGATCCTAATAATAGATCTAACACTATAAAACAGCAGAGCCAAAGACCGCAACGGAACCCACGCGTCTCTGAGCGGGACGCAAATATTCACACGCAAATTAGGAGTAACATAAGAATTTGGCAAGTTGACGTTGCTACTGCGAAGCTTTCCGGCTCCGCTGCCAACGCCGGAGGCATTTTAATCAGACCGCACGCAATAACAAAGAGCGGTACAGAGCAGCAGACGTACCCCACTTAAAGACGGACTCAAGAGCCAACCAATTACGACACATGTGAAAATTATCCTATTAAATACTAATCAAAAGAGCTCAGGAAGCGACCGGCCCATACCAAGTCTGGTTTAGTACTTGACAAATGCTTACTAATTAATTACAGTTTGTACAAAATTTTAGTACGCGGCTCATAAAGTGCGTTTATTAATGTACGCTGTTGAGGATTGCGGGTTTTGAAGGTGGCAATTGAATGGCATGAAAATACTTGGAGCACGTCCAGAGTGCACAATAGTTAATGAAAACAGAGTGTGACATTTTGCTGACATACTCGTAATATCAATTAGTTTTCACACCCTGCACTTAAAAATGTTTATCTCAGTTGCACCACAGGTATCTGACGTCACTGTTGCGCGTTGCCCTAGCTTAACCTTTGTTTGTTTTTATTAGTGGTAGCAGTTTTTATTTTTGGCCTTAATGCGTTAAAAGCGTTTCGCGATTTAATTTATTTTTATTTTCACTATACAGAAGTGTGAAGTGTGAAATTTAGCGAATTTATTTAAAATGCTTCTGATAAACTATGAATGGCAGTAAAAAAATTCAATAGAGTGCAGTTAGTAATCCTTATCAAAGCTGTAATTGAAAAAATTTAAAGATTATAAAATTGCAATAAATTAATTGAGGCAATATGTTATTAAGCGTTGTGGCAAGCAGTTTTTGTGTCAATTAAAGGTGGTTTATATATTAAAAGCAGGCTTTATTTGACAAAGAGATAAAAGTAATTTTTTAGTACTTGTTTTTAATATATGAGAGCCGCATTTTTACTTCAAATGAGCAATTTAATTTTTATACCATCTATCAAGAAGGTTTTGTGCTTTTTTAGGTTGAGGCAAAAAATTTTATATATTGGTGGCAAATAAAAATCACCCCCACAACCCTATAGCTCACGCAACCGATTTCATCATCATCATCAATTCACCTTTTTTTTTGAAACAATATAATTTGCATACAAAATGATGATATTAATAACAAAATAGTTTTTAATTATATGATGCATTGTTATGTACATTTATTATGAGTTTTTTAATTAAAATATTTTTTTATTAAAAATAATATAAAATATTTTTTTATTAAAAATAATATTTTTGTGCCCTGTACCTGCAAGTTATAATAGTCTAAGTTTATGTACGTCGAAAATGTGTGTAACATAGAGAGGAGACGTCTGAGACACCCTCAGGCTGACTAGAGAAGTCGATATATAGATAGAGCAACCGAAAAGCTACTTTCATTTTCCGATTTAGGGATTACAGCTCTCATGAGTCAGAGGACATCGAAAAAAAACATTAAGTTTTAGATGCATAATTCGATTGGTTATGTAGATATGGCAATCAAGTTTGGTTATCGGAAGTTTTTTAGGGCTTCCTATCACATCAAAATCGGTTCTTTTTTAAATATAGAAAAAAATGCTTTTAGAGCTTAATTCATTTGCTTATAAAGATATTGTAGCCAAATTCTGAAATCAAGCCTTTTTCTGAGGTACCTAAGGTCTTTGTCGAAATAAATCCAAATCGCTTCATTTATTTATTTGTTTATTGTGATGGTGCAGGGTGTCTCAAAGTCGTTCGCGCTAGATTTTCATGTTTGATATTTTTAGATTTTTCCATTGCTACACAGTTCAAGGTTATTAACCCATTTATATCATTAACAAATCGGAAAATTTAGTTTAATTTAGTCTCCAATGCTGCCTTCAACTTTTTGGATATGTTCTATCAAAAGTTTGTTTTAAATCCCAAAATGGTATATCCCAAATGGGATTTTTTTTTTTATATGAAGTTTTGTCATTCCGTGCGAAATTTTTCATTCAGCGTAAAGGACTTAAATCAAAAGAATTTAGCATATAGCTGCCTTAGATAAATAACTAAAACTTAAGTATTTTCCAAATGCTACTTTATAATAATTTTTCCTCAAAGTTAGCAGTACATTCAAATATTAAATATTATTAAGCTTACTCACCGTCTTTTTAGCTAAGCGTATATTATCAATTTATAATGTGTCAATATAGTATATTGCGCCTATAAACACTTAACTGATAAAAAGTTTTGGACAAAGATTATTATATTGCAGCTGGTAATGCCTTAAGGGTAAAAATGTTAAGTCATTTTATAAACTTAATTGATTAATATAACTAAAACAATGGAAATCATATGCCTCGAAGTCTACCAATTCACAAAGATCAACAATGAAAATAATTGGCAGTGCTCCGAAAAATGGATCGGAATATTTTATTCGGATTCGTTTTAAAAACACATGTTTGGTGCTTCCAACTTGACCAAAACGAATTTTTTATATAATTTAAAACCGACTACTCGATTGCAAGAGGAATTTAAACGAATTGGCAAAATAGGTTCAAAGGTGTAAAATAATTTTTTTCATATTCTTTGAAATTCTTACACTATATTTATGTCAATTTCATGTATTTGATAATTATTTTTCATAATTTCAAATATTTTTTTTTCTGATTCAACCCAAAAAATTGCCTGCACAACTCAAAACGAATTTTTGCTATACGTTCGCATACACAAACATGGTGCATGTCTGGCATAAAATATGGTTCATGTCTTGCATAAGAAAAACTTCCCTTGTAAGAAGAATAGCTTAGTCCTGGTTAATTTTAATCAAAAGCTATAGAGCTGGGTTAACAAAGAGTAAGGGAATTGTGAGTAGATAGCGATAGCAAGAAATATGGAATTGGGTGCACGCAAAAACGAAAGCGAACCAAATTTAATCGTTTTTAGTTTTTCGTTTTCCGAAGCACGGCCGACTATTACTATTTACAGCGCTCTCGCAATTTAAGTACGAGGGCTGTTCTGGAATAAGACGGCCTTCGAAAAAAATTGTAATAATAAGTGAAAATACCATATTATGAAAGCTTAAGTGCAAAGTTTTGATTATTACATGGTATGGTTCGTTTTTGGCTGCTATTACTAGAGAATGGAAAATAATGAAGTAAAACAAAAACATCTCTAAATTTTACGTCAATAAGCGATTTACGGTCAGCTAGCTCAGGAACTTTTGATCGACTGTCATCCAATACTATTTTGAAAGTTTTTTCAAAATTGCTGAAGCTGGGCACAACGGTTCTCATCTTGGCTGCTCAGTCGAAATAGTGTAAGCTCTGCCATTCAATATTTTACTGCTGTTAGAAAAGGAGCAGAATCCCCTAGTGTAAAATACAGCTTGCTCTTAATATTGGTTGGACTAAGACCTTTCAAACGAAATTACTGCATTACATAACGAAAACCCGTTTTTTCCAATTGCTCAAATTCATCGAGAGCGTTTTCTTGTAATGCACAGTGTAACGAAACAAAATTTGAACTTTAGCTTTTTAAATACGGAACATCCCTATTTTTAATTTTTTTCAAACATTTAGCATTTAGTTTGAACAATTTTTCAGACTGCTTCGAACTGCTTCTTGCTCGCAAAAAATGGAAACTTTATCAGAACAGCTTGTGTTCGCCAAAACCTAAAACTTTTAATCTACTATACCAAAATTTTTTTTTGCTTTTTGTTATAGCTGCTCATCTGATAAAATACTTTTTAATGGGACTTATAAGAATTTTGCAGGAATGTTTTCTGTTTTTTATTTATTTGCCGCGGAGATTACTGATGATTAATTGCCAGAGCAAAGTAATTGTTTATAACATGAATTGGTTTTTTGTTAAAAATTCTGAAGACATAATAAAGTTTAATTTAATTATTGATCAGTCAGTGAAGAAAATGCCTAAATGCAGAAAAACAAACATTTTTCTGGTACTTCCCTAAACCTTAACATTTCAAAAAGTTTTTAGTACCTACAAAATTAAATTTTTTCTCAACACATACCTACTTACATGTATATACGTATGAGAAAACAAACTTTATTAAAAAAAAAAATGCACATATCACTCAAGCCAACAATTGTTACCGAGACAAAATTCTAAAACAAAATTTTCAAGACTCCATTTTAGAAACTTGTTCAAATCCCCAACAAACGGTAAAAACACATTTATAAATTGTTTTTCGTTTTAATTTCAAAGAGCGCGAAAACCGAAAAAAAGTAAACTTAGTATGGGTAAATATTAAAGTCACGAAGTCATTAAAAAAATCAACAACAAAATGGTTGGGTGAAAAATAACAATACAGATACATGGCCATCAAAAGTCAAAAACAGTCACACACAAAGCTTTTTCATCAAGTCTTTGGGGGCAGTGGGAATCGTTGGGGAAACACAAATATTAGGCTTACATGAACATCATTCCTATATGGTTTGTGGTGTGTGTGTGTGTACATACTTGTATATGAGAAAAAAAAAACTCTCTAAATTAATGCATACTATATACACATTTGTGTATGAGTGTTTGTGTGTGTGACCATATTAGACAAGCAGTCACGAGCATTTCACTCAAACCGCATTCATTATAGGCTTTTACTTAACCTCAGACAAAAAAAAAATTCATTATATGGCCTAAGCTTTGAAGCGCTGTTCTGGTTTAAGGCAGACTTTTGTAAAACATACGCTTTTAAGGAAAACATAGGTATTGCGGCAAGACAAATTTTTTTTGCGATTTTAGTGCTCTATGGGTCATTCCTGGAATTTTTTGAAGGAAACCACAGCTCTAAAACGTAATTCGAGTCCCACACTTTTACAAAAAACTAATTATTTAGAACCTATATCTATTTCATTCAACCCAAGATAAAATATTCTATTTTGGTTGACTTTGGGTTATTCCAAGAAACTATGCCAATAAAATTAATTTCGAATTTCCCACTCTTTCAGGACCTGTACCGATTCCATTCAATTTTAGACTTACAAATTGTTTATATACTCTTTTTATTAATGCCATATCTAACAAGATTTTAAAATATTTCGAACAAATGCGTACGGTAGACTCGAAACTTATTTTCTCGGGTTTCTTCTGCAAAGTTTCTTGAAATAACCTCTAGAACCAAAATCGCTATGCGCTTTTGCAGACTTTTTCAGCGCCCTACAATTCGATATGCCCTTATACATATGCATCTCTGTTTATCTAAACTATGTACTTTGCAATATTGGTTCGAAAACTAGGGGGCTCCGCCCACAGTTGCTGCGCTCGCAAGCACCTTCTCTGCGTGCAAACCTAATATCAGTTTTGGTTTTTCATTTCCATTGTATAATAAGATTTCCGCTTTCGTTTCTATTGATAAAGCTTAATATTCTACTCAGTTTCGCTTCCTTTTTTACCTGACTCAAATTTTTAATATTTTTCTTTTGTATTTTGTATCTGCCTGCTTTTCCTCTTTCGCTTGCTCAGCAGTACGCGCTTTTTATCGATGAGACTACAACAATTTTCAATATTGCCCGCTAGAGAATGCAAATTAAAAAACAAGTTCCCAAATTATCCACAAAAGGATCAAGAACAAAAATTACGAATCATGCCGAATGAAACATACGAAAAAATAATAATAAACAGAAAAAATATTTTTTATATAATAGAGTTATACTCCTGAAAACAATTAGAAGCAAATCTGATGGCGAGTTGTATTTAATGACATTAATTAAACATTTTAATTGCAAGCGATTATTTTAAAATGATAAAATGATTTTCAAGCTTTCTAGGATCCATCACAAAGCAAATGTCGCAATGATATCGGACAGATTAACCCGCCTGGTTCAAATTATGACCACATTAGCCAAATTGTTATGTTAATATGGATATACGTAGTTTTAAGTTTTTATCCTAAACAGTATGGGAGTTTTTTTTTTTTCTTAAAAATAAGCACGTAGCACAAAGCGGAAAAGAACTTATAGGATTATAGAAAAATTCTAAAAAAAATTGCAAACCAATCAGTATAAAAAACAACAAAAATAATAGTTATACAAATTTTTTCAACAGCCTTATTAGCATCTATTTTTAAGGATTCAAAAATTTGTCAGTAGTTTAGTCAGCATTAAAAAAAGAATTTCTTGAAGCAAGGCGGTACATTGAAATCCTATTTTTCAAAACAATCGCTTCCAGCATTTGAACGTTGACTTTTGTTTTTCGAATACTTTAAAGTTTAAGCTATCGTAGGCAATTATTCAAAACGCTGAACTATCTCTTTTTATGCTGAAATCTTTTATGCTTTGGTAACTTGTAAGTAGTTCTACATTTAATTTCGAAAATAGTTAACGAGATACAATAGATCCAAAGCTAACATTTTTCGTTTTTTCACAAGTTTTATTCAAGTACCTACCAACTATCTTTCAGCATTGAAGCTAAAATACTTAGTAAATTCAAGTAAAATTGTATTTTATTGAGTTGTAAATCGACAATCAAACTTTTGCGCTTCAAAATGGCGTACATGAAGCTGAAAATTGGCAACAGTTCATTTCAATTGCTCACTTGTATTAAATATTCACTTCATTTAAATCAAAGGCATTTTTATACCCTGTACCGTATGGTACAAAGGGTATATTGTGTTTGTGCAAGCCGAAAATGTATGTAACGTACAGAAGGAGACGTCGCGACGCGTCGGAGACCCCCTAAAGTTACCTAAAGTATGATCAGTGTGACTCGAGAAGTCGATATACCCATGTCCGTCTGTCCGTCTGTCCGTCTGTCCGTCTGTCCGTCTGTCTGTCTGTCCGTCTGTCCGTCTGTCCGTATGAACGCCTAGATCTCAGAGATGGTAAGAGCTAGAGCAACCAAACTTTCAGATAAGATCCCTTGTTAATCCATAGGAGACAAGTTTATTTTATTTTTTTGATATCGGGATTACATAATATAGCTCCCATAGGGGTGTTTCAGAGGACCTCGAAAAAAAGAAAAAGTTTTAGATGGATAATTCGTTTGTTTATAAAGATATCATAACCAAATCTGGCAGTCGGAAGTTTTTTAGAGATCCCCAGCACTGTACCAAATTTTATCAAAATCGGTTGACTATATGATATATCTCCCATAGGATCGATCGGTCGAAAAAATGTTTTTTTTACAAAATTCGTTGTGTTTCGTTTGGTTTTGATGATATCGGAACCAAATTCGGCAACAGGAAGTTTTTTAGAGTTCTCAAGCACTGTTACAAATTTGATCAAAATCGGTTGACTATATCATATAGCTCCCATAGGACCAATCGGTCAAAAAATCGTTTATTCTACAAAATTCGTTGCGTTTCGTTTGTTTGTAAAGATATTGTTAGCAAATTTTGCATTAAGAAGTTTTTTAGAGTACCCAAGGACTGCACCAAGTTTGATCAAAATCGGTTGGCTATATCATATAGCTCCCATAGGAACAATTGGTCAAAAAAACGCTTTTTTTACAAAATTCGTTGTGTTTCGTTTGGTTTTGAAGATATCGGAACCAAATTTGGCTGTCGGGAGTTTTTTATAGTTCCCAATCAGTGTACTAAATTTGATCAAAATCGGTTGACTATATCACATAGTCCCCATAGGACCGATCGGTCAAAAAAATTGTTTGGTGCAAAATTCGACTGATTTCTTTTTTTTTATGAAAATATCGTAACCAAATTCGCCGAATAAAATATCTTTTGAAGGTTTTAAGCAATGTGTCGGACTTAATTGCAATGTGGTGGTACAGGGTATCCCAAAGTCGTCTGCGCCCGACTTTAACGTACGCCATCTTTTTTTATGAAAATATCGTAACCAAATTTGCCGAATAAAATATCTTTTGGAGGTTTTAAGCAATGTGTCGGACTTAATTGCAATGTGGTGGTACAGGGTATCCCAAAGTCGTCTGCGCCCGACTTTAACGTACGCCATCTTTTATAATCCAACTTGTGTACTAAAAGAGTCATTGAAAAAAAGAATTTCCTTTCATATATAAGTAAACTACAAATTGCGTTAGCATATGTATATGCTCAAGAGCATTAATTTATTTAAGTTAGTTATAACAACAGTTAGCCGTAAAATTCTTAAAATTCAAATGTTTTGAGTAAATGCCTTTTCTTTCAAGCACAATCCCATGGAAAATTGAACAAAATAAATCAAATTTCTATGCATTAGGAATTCAAACAAATAATATCAGGAATTTTATTGATTCAAAAAAAAAAAAACAAAGTAAAGGAGTTAGGTTGGGGGCGTCATAAAAAAGTCCTACAACTAGTTGTTTGAGCTGTATGGACAGGGGGCAAACGAAGTGCTTCAGCGGCTGCCTTCAATTTCATAGTACAATAAAAACAAACAAAACAATTAATACATTTTGTTAATTTATGATTACAAAAGATTGCGAGAAACACTTTCAGCTCAGTCCAGTGCGGCTACAGAATTTAGACATCAAACCCAACAACAACAACAACAAAAACAACAATAACTCAACTTAACTACCAAATGTACAACGGCCAACGAATTTACTTTGAAATTTCTGCGGCTTTTTAGCCACTCTTACAATGACCATGGCGGGGGCAAACAGAGGTGTTTGTTGCCGTGTTGTTGTGGCCATAAATAAAAAGGGTACCCGCAGCAGGTTTATGGCCAGAGCCACAGCATCCGACTATGGACTACAACACAAAACGTTGTTGCCCCTTGGACGTCTCTGGCCCTGGGTTCAATGTGGCTAAGGCGTGCAATATAATTAAAAGCCGACAACAGAGTCTGTACGGCGGCCGGCCACAATGCAGTCTTCTAATGCGCCTGGGACAGTGTTGTAAAAGCATAAAATAAAATACCAAGCGATTGCTTGACGGTTTTGGGTATTTTCTGTGTTGCTAAGCGGCAAAGCGCCTAAAATAGCTTTGATGTAATGAAAAGCAATTGTGTAGGAAACTCTTTTATTTCCCACAGCGTATTGACTGCTTTTACTTCATTTCATTTCTTTATAGTGGACATGACCACATCGCATATACTATCCGCCGTGGATCCCACAACAAGCCTAGCTAGTGGCGCAGCCCTTAATGGCAATGCACAAGGCACAGCCGGCGGTTCGCCCCAACATGCTGCCCACACTGCTCATAATGCTGGCTCCGTAATGGCTGCGGGCATGCAGCGCTCAGGCAATGGCGGCGGCGGCGGCGGCGGTTCGGGCAGTCCCAATGAAGTGGATCGCAATCTGCGCGTATCGCTTGATGATCGCGAACTTTGGCTACGCTTTCAAAATCTAACCAACGAAATGATAGTTACAAAAAATGGCAGGTGAGTCAGTCTAAATATTTTTCCTTTTGCTTTCCTCTCGCGTCGCTTCTTGCGCCTGCTTCAAATGTGTTAAATGGCCAACCGCCATATCGCTGCTGATCACTGATCAGTGATCACTGTAAGACGCGCGCGTATTGCGCATTTTGTTTTCCTATGCAAATTGGCAATGAGTTTTCAGCGTTTTTTTCCTCGCTTTTGTTTTTGCTGCATTGATTTGGAGATATTTTTGTGTTTTTTGTTTTTTGTTTGCAAGTTATAATGAATCGTTAACGTTTTCTGTAGCTGCGCATATTTATTTACACTTGTATTTGTGGAATTATCTTAGAATACTTGCCGCTGTGTGCGTCTGTCTGCCTCAGAACTAGTCTTGGCCCAAAGGTGTTAATAAGTACAGCCCGGCAACAGTCGCGACGCGGAACCGAACCTGCACTGTCCGCCATCTTGTACTAATTGTTGTGGAACAACTCAATGTCTGCGCGTCAGAGCTACAATATTTGACCAGTACCTCTTAACCAAAGTCAATAAACACAAAACTAATGTCAAACAAGTCAGATGCAACTTAAAGATACCCTCCAGCACTATGTAACACAGTGAACTAAGTTAAAGTTTGGCGAAGTTTGTGTGTGCGAGAGAGATGATACCAGGCACTCTAGGGTGTAACCTACAAAATATTATTGCCGCCCGTCGGTGTAGAAGTGGGCGCAGTTCAAGTGCTTTCAAGCTTGCTGTCTTTATATGCCAGCATTGACTAATGGCTATATGGCATAAATGCACTAAATAGTTTGGTATCAACATGTTCGACTACTTTCACAGGCCAGTTTACGCATCTTCCAATGAACTAGGTGTCTAAATCCTGATACTTAATGAAGCTACTTTCTAATTATTTTAGACTTCCCTCTTATCAAACTACACAACCCAACGTAAAACTACTTATATTTAGGGATTACGATCCCATCCGTCTTTTGTACAAGTTCAACCCTCTTCAAAAAGAAGGCAAGGTGCGGTAGTGTTGTAGATGTAATATGACTAGGAAGCTCAGCTCGGCAACCGAGATTTTGAAAAATATGAAATGCAGAAAAGCTATGCTATGATTCCAAGGAAGCAGGAAAAAAAGGGATTAAGATAAAAATGATTGAATAAGAAAAAAAATAGGGTTTTATGGAGGGATACAATAAATAAATATTGATCAAGCTATTCGGGATAGTATTTTTTTTTGTTACACTATATTTAAAAAAACTTCTCACATTCATATCTTCACACTTCTGTAGGCATTCTTTCAGCATAGGAAGGAGACCCATTTATCCACTCTCCTCTCGCAAACAAGAAGCTTATCAACAAGTTTTTCAACAATTCAAAGGTGCAACCTCGCGAAGGCTTTCAAAATATGGGATGGCCTAAATATAGCAAAGCTCTTCTTCACCTTCATATTCCCTCAACCACTTTGTTAAATTGATTCTTGACACCCTATTTTTTTACAAATTAAATGCAACCCTTATCCTTAAGATACTTAAATGAGCTCCTAACTTTATTTTATATGATAAGTATATCCAGTATTGTTGTCTTCGTTGTAGACGCATGTTTCCTGTGGTGAAGATCAGTGCATCGGGCTTGGATCCGGCAGCTATGTATACGGTGTTATTGGAGTTTGTGCAGGTTGACACTCATCGGTGGAAATATGTTAATGGCGAATGGGTAAGTAAATAAAAATTTGATCAAGGATATTTAATTGGGTGGCAAGGGGCGGACTCAAAAAAATTTTAATTACGATCAAAACAAGCGTGGAAAAAAATAGAATAGGACATGATGGAATAGATTAAAAAAAATATATATACAGGACGGGACGACTACACGACTCTTTCGTTCCCATCGTTTGTAAATATATGTTATGTGTAGACACCAGGAGGACTTAAGGGCAGTCAATTAGTTTTGTAACTCATGATACCAAACACCAATAAGACGAAATCTCTGTATAAACTAAAACATTATAGCTTGGTTAAATAATTTCAGGTTCCTGGCGGCAAAGCAGAGGTGCCACCTTCTAATCCCATTTACGTGCATCCAGAGTCTCCTAATTTTGGTGCACACTGGATGAAAGAGCCCATTTCATTTGCAAAAGTAAAACTAACTAACAAAACTAATGGAAATGGACAGGTAAGTTCTTCGCTTACTAGCGTTTTCAAACCATTGCTAAATTCGCTTAATCTCTTTCAGATAATGCTAAACTCTCTGCATAAGTATGAGCCACGAGTGCATTTAGTACGCGTAGGTTCCGAGCAGCGGCATGTCGTAACCTATCCCTTTCCGGAAACCCAATTCATTGCTGTTACGGCTTATCAAAACGAAGAAGTCACCTCGCTGAAGATCAAGTACAATCCTTTTGCCAAAGCATTCTTGGACGCTAAGGAACGTCCAGACACGCTCTACCCGCATGATGCGCATTACGGTTGGCTCATACCACCGCCTGGTCATTATGGTAGCGCCAGTGCAACGGTAAATGCACCACCACCACCGCTGCCAATGACCCAGACCCACAGCCTAGTAGCGCAGAGCGTGCCTGTTGCGCCCGCTTCTGCTAACTGCGATCGCTATGGTCGCTCGCTGTCCAGCCGCAGCACAGCGCCAACAGTGCCTACACGTGGCACGCCCTACACACGTCCACGTGTTGTGTCTGGCTCTGGCTCCTCAGGCAGCGCCGGTAATGCTTCCTCATCTCCACAGCCACCGTCGGCACCACATACACCCACTAGCATGCAGTCCTCGTCCACGTCTTTGACTACCGCTGTTGGTACTGAAGCCAGCAGCAGCAGCTGTCTTACAAGTTCCTACTCTCAATCGAGCTTTATGCCGGTTGAGGCCAGCTCTACGAGCTCAGTTTTTTCCTATCCTAGTAGCTGGCAAAGCAACGGCAATTATTGGAATCCTTCAAGTGTAACCGGTCCCATGCCTGTCAACGTATGCAGCAGTCGCAATATCTGTAAGCCAATCTCAATAATATGCGCACTAACCAATACTAATAACTCTCATAAGCAGCCGCGCACAATACGCCATCACCCACAAATGGTTCGCCAAGCTATACCACGCCCTCACCCGGCTACACTATACATCACCTGACGCCACACACGCATAGCCACCAGTACAACATGGCCCAAACGGATCTGTATTCAAGCGGTACAGCTACAGCGGGTTCACCACAAGCCTACGGCGCACCCACTCATCAGATGTACCATCCTACGCCCACCTCGCCCACTCACCAGCTGTACACAAATGTGCTCAATGGGCCATCAGCACTTGGGTACACTGCTAGCGGCTGGCATAATGGCTCTGGAGCAGAGTACGGACTATACCAGAACGCGGCGGCTGCATACTATCAACCAGAGTATATACCGCTAGAAATTGGGTAGGATACTAGGGCTTTAATTAAACTTGGAACTTAATGTTTTATGGCTAAATTAGCTATCAATGAATCCGCCCACTGTATTACAGATACCCTACACAAGCATTGGAACCCGTAGATGTGACAAAGACCTACAACGATTCACAGTCTGCGTTGTACAAGTCAAGTGAGGAACAGAGCTCCGTCATCACACTGGAGAGTTCCAGTCTGAAGGCCAACAACTCGCATGAAGTGAAGCTGGAGTCTCTGGATCATGTCACAGAACGCAGCACTGTTTCCATTGTTCCGCCTTTGCCCAATGCAGTGCCCACATCTGTAGTTACTGCCGTCAGCGCTGATGCCTGGACACCGTTAACGCCACCTCAAAGCACTTTACAATAATGCGAACTAGAACAATATAGAACTGAAGGTGTAGCAGCACCATTCCAGCCTTTAGATGCATATGACTAACACTGGCTATTGCCGAGCTACTACAATGGAAAAAACAAATATTCATTATTATCGATAACTATTCCTAGACCTTAGTGCACTTCCTTAATATATATGTAAATGAAATAAATTGTTGTTCTGCACTATGCACAATGTACAGTACACAAAAAGTTCAAATTTTCTTTAAACGAAGCATTATAACGTCATAGAAACTGATTGTGAGCCGATTGTGAAATAAAAACCAATTTAGTTACTAAGCATTTTTCAATTACTTTGGGATAAACGTGGAAGTCAATCAAATCTTATGCCTGAAGCAGCTCGCCATTTTGAAATAAATATAAATTTCAATAGCTAGAGTATACAATTGAAACAAATATAGCAGCTAAAAGTATGCAACAGATTTGAGTTCCCCTAAGCGCATAAAAGTCGGTATTTTCGTCTTGAACCCCTTTTGACCGTTCTAGCTATTGTTAGACATATTTTTTATATTTAAAGGATAATTTCAAGATACTATTTTTTATAAACTATAATTTCTAAACAAGCAACATATACAAAAAGAAAATGAAATCGTCTGACACATACTTTATACTTAAATAATACAGGGACGGTTGGAGGATGGGTGGCTTTCAAAATTAAATTATAAACGGAACGTTGCTTTACAGAACTTGTTGAGAATTTACAAGAAGCTTATATATTTCCAGAGAAAAGTCGTAACGCCTATATTTCTCCTTGATTTTAAATGGCTGTATGCACTAGTCTCCAAGTCAATGGATTTTCAGTACAATTCGGGGCTTCGCAACAATTTCCACTTTTTTTGGCGAGCTGTAGTCGAACTGACAGAAACAACTCAGTGATTTTACTGAAATCACTTGCAACCAAATTTCATTAGAGTAGCCAAAAGAAAATTAGCCTTTCAGGAATGATTATAATAATTATCGAATATGACCACCCACTAGAAAATTATATCAAAGCACTCTTTCGCTCAATGAAGTTGAGAAAACAAAGAGCGTTAGAGAAAAGCAAGTACAATAATGAAATTCTATTTAAGTTTGGAACAGGGCCAACCTGGTGCAAAGTTTGAAGAAACAACTACTGAATGTGCCACCATTAGGTATGCAGTGAAAGCAGCTAGACATACATAGATGCCACCAACACACACAATACCATAGTTCACAGTGGAGCGCAATTAAAAGTACATACCAGAGTCATTCAGAAAAGAATCTGCACGTGCATAGTGCAAAAACATTGTGGGTCGCAACCAGGTCGAGCCAGGTTGCGGGTAACAAGTAAATACATGCGGGCACAAGACACCCCACCCACTCACCTGATAGTCCATTGAGTTGCCGTAGCCCATGTGATTGCAGGAGCACGAACAATGCTTGATATGCTGTTCCAACTCGTCGTCAATTAAAGTGCCGCCGGACGGCACAACCACACTGTGACCGTAGCAGGCAGCATCACCACTACCACCACCGCTAAACTGCAGCTCCTGTTGATGCTGGTGATAGGCGGAATGTTGCTGTTGCAGCTCCGGCTGGTATCGTGTCTCATTTGTCTGCTGTTCTTTGAAGCGTAAACCACCTCCAGCACCACCGGCTGCACCGCTCTCCCCAGCCAATGTTTGCGCTGCATTGCACAGCTGATTTGTCATTGCCACAAGATCTGCTGCTGCCATCATAGGCTTGTTAGTAAGCTGCGGATACTCTGCATCTCTGGCCGCATCCACAGATGTAGACTTTAACATTTTTCTGCTGCCTGGCTTCACTGTGGATTGCATTACTCGGCTGGGACTCTCTTGCGCTGTTAGACTGCTGCCGCGTAAGAGAGTGCGTCCGTTGAGAAAGCCCAAGCTTTTTTGTCTTTGGGCTAGCGCTGTATGAAAAGCTTCATAAGCAACAGTTTCAGCCTCATCCGCAGCGCCATCGACGGTCTTAGCAGGTTGATAGCAACGCGTCGGCGACATTTGGCGAAAGGACGCTGTGGCTGTGCCACCAGTTGCTACGGACATGGGCTGACTGCTCATGACAGCCGAGCTGGCCGCGCTAAACATTAAACGCAACATTTCATTTGAATTTTGTTCTGGCAAGGGCACGCTGCAGGAGCCCGTCTCGGTGGCGCTATCGTCCTGCTGTGCTGCCGTGTCCGTCTCCGAGTTGAGCTCGTCAGAGGTGTTTGACTCTAAGTCAGAGTGACGCTGCCTGCGTACACGTTGTCCAATAATAGAGGCCGCTGTAGAGTTGGCACCGTACTTCCAATAGGTCTTATTAGTGCCCAAAATGCGCTGTAGTTGCGGTTGTGGCTGCTGCAGGCGCTCCTGTTTGACGCGCTCCAGTTGTTGCAGCGTCTTGAAAGTTTTGCGCACGGGCTGTGTGTGATGCAGCGTGGCACAGCGGCGTATGGGTGGTGGTGTATAGACTGGCGAGATGCTATATGACTGACGTGATGGCGACAAGGAGCCGCTTGATTTGGCGCCCACCAGACGTGCTTTCAGTTTCTTGCCAAATCCTGCGGCACTGCCACGTGTCGGCGTCAGCGAGTGTGCCGATAGTGAGAGCGCGCGTGTAAACTTCAAGCGCGACGAGTTGCTATTGCTTAAGGATTGACGTTTGGCGGCTGCTATCAGTTGACATTCCTCGATGGTGGGTAACTTGAGCAGATGCGGATGGAGCTGTGCATAGGTGAGCGTTGACTTGGCGCCAGCACTAGTTGTTGAAAAAGAGGCAGCAGTGCCGGCGCCGGGTGAGCTAGTGGGCTCAAAAAGATTCCTTTGGCTGAGCGCTAAGAACTCCCTTTGCTCTTCTTCCTCAAGCGCTTTAAGCGCGCGTAAATCCCACTCACCAGATGTCATTACATTGCCAAAACAACTGCCAACTGCATGCCGTTTAGTTACACCATTTAAAATTTATTATAATATTTTTTGCCGCAATGCATTTTGCTTTTTAAAAATCTATAAATTATTTTTTAATTATCGTTCTAAGCATTTGCCACACTTGCTGTCCACTCACAATTTAAACTCATTAAATTTATCTTATATCAACGTAATTTCACGCATTTTTCGCGTTAACTTCTTCAAACGCAGCGCCGCCATTCCTTACCGTTGGCATACGAGGTTATCAGCATACTGAGTGCTGGCACTCAGCTGTACCGTAACTTTATAACGGTCAGCCTAACAGTACTGCACGTGCCGTGCTCAAGAACACATTCAACAGTTCGTAATGGTACGTAGAGGGTCTCGACTTGAGTTTGACGCGTTTGTGGATTGTAAGTGACCTAGCATAACATTCGGAATGCTCTCGCTCTTGCTCTTCGTTGACAGAGCGCCACAAGTCACAGTGGAACTAAGCCAGTGTGTCACACTGTTCATGCGCTGTTGATAACATGTTAATGTTAACAAAGAGCATAGAGAGAACATTGCTGCTGCTGCTGCATTGAAGGTGACGAGGCGACAGTGAAATATGTTTCACCATTTATTATGGATACTATATTCGAAACATTTACATGCATCTTGCAACCAGTAGCATGGCATTGTCGTTCGTTATAACCACCAACCAATGTGGAAGCTGACATTTACACCGTCACCCTGTGTTACCCTCATGTTGTAGCCTTGCATGAGCACGTGACTCTTATGCATATCCATTTGAGTGATCATATGTCAACCTGATGTATGGCCATCAAGCTTGTCGTCAGCGGCTGCTCTAATTAAAACTTATATTAATTTAGTAAACATTGAATTTTTCTAGTACATGGCTATATTTTATAGAGCAGTCCGCTTTTCCAGAAACAGTTAGTAAAACAATATATCAAATTTCTTACCGAAGCGTTAAGCTGTTTAGACGCATTAAAGAACTAAAGCTTACAGCTTAAGGGTTAGGGGATCGTTTCAAAAAAAAAATAAAACGATTTTTTTTATAGGGCTCATTTACTGAAATATATACAGAATTTTGAAGTTTGTGACAGAAAGTCCGTCATCTATGGATACAAGAGCTAGCTGACCTGATGGCTTACTCCATTCATAGAAATTAAAAAATCAATTTAAAATAATTATTTTTTAGTAAAACGATAGTTAAGATTCTTAGACATCATCAACTAATAGGTGGATCCTTCTCTCTGCTCTTTTTTTTTGAAAACTTTAGGCAACAACCTTTAAAATCCTTTCCTTATGCTTTTATTTTCAAGATGGTTAGACTTCATGGCATTCTTCTAAAGTCTCGTTAAGACTTAACTAGGCAAGAAACATTTTATCTATGCCCTATGCTCCTCATAGAAGTGACAGGATTTAATATAATATATATATGAGTCATTCTCTGCCAAACCAGCCACCCCCATCAACGTTTTTGGGCTTAACATTTTTGTCTTTTCGACTACTTTTTAAAGCCTCATTGTGATTTTTGATATTTTAAAATGGCGGAGCTACAATGGCCGCCAAAGCAAAGTAACTCCATAATTTAATCACTAATTTTAATCTTATTCTCAGAAAAACATTGCTACAAGCCCTTTTATATGCTATTCAGACACTTTTGTGGTAGTTGATTAAAAGTACCTTATTAATTTTTCTCAATTTAAAAATGCCGGACCTAAGATGTGTTTTTCATTTTTGTGTTTAAAGTTCGAGCTGGCTATACAAATATGGGACCTAGGAATTTCGCATGAGAAACTCTAACCCCAGATTCGTGATTAGCGACCCCGAAAACCCATATTTGCATATCCTACTGAGTATATGATTAATTAAAAGTGATTAAATTATGCAGTTACTTTGCTTTGGCGGCCATTGTAGCTCCGCCATTTTGAAATATTAAAAATCACCATACGGCTTTAAAAGTGGGAGGAATTTAGAGCTCTCTTAGGCGTGCCCTTAGTAATGCATAGATTAAGCTCGCAAACTAATCACCAATATCTTTTCCCACATTCTTTTTCTCCATCTACATCAGCTTATTCACAAATCGTTCATTATTTAATGTATTGACTTATAACATATTGTCTGTTAACATATTTGCAAGTAATTTGAAACATTCTTAACAAGTTACGTAAGCCAATTTAGTTTTAAGTCAATTTTATAAGCTTAAGAGTCAAAGAAGTATAAAACTTTATTTCTGAGCGGAGACAAACTTACAATGCATTACCAAGGAGCTATATGTTACTGCCACTAGCAAGATATTTACTTTGGGTGCACTATTGCATGGAAATACCACCCCGTTTACAATTTGCAATAGCACCATACTCCCATTTGGAACTGTCAGGAAGGATAACAATAAGATTCAAAAGCAAATAAGTTACAATAAGCGACACTACGCATTCGAACTGAGCTGAAGCCACTTTTGCTCCTATCCCGTCGACCCTCAGATGGGTAATGTGTAGTTGTTTGTGGAAATGTGTATAAATTGTACAAAATATAACCAATTTTTACTGTGTATTCTTATCTACAAGATTGTCATCGAAATATTACCTCTACGAGCGCTGTACTAAATTTTTGTTTTCTTATATCCAATAAATTATTCGTTTCTTACTTTTGGTACAGTTTTGCAAGAATAAAGTTTCTATTACGATAGGTGCGGTTTGAATTCACATATGCTAGTACACAATGTGTGCTGGTGACGTCATGTTCGAGCAACTTGCATGCTCAAATTCTCCGCGATAACCATCGCGAACCAACTTTTCCATAAAAATATATTTTTAATTTTTTTCCTAATGGAAATGCGCTCATTAAAAAATTTTGAGAAGCTAGTGGGAATATGATTTTAGAATCAACCCAACGTTTTTAATTAGACATATATGGTGTAGGTGGGCAAAACTCATACAAACAAACATTTCTTTATGTGAGTAAGCAGCGCAATAAGCAAGAACGCAATCAAGCAAAACAAAGAGAGAAAATTGTCGGCAGAGTTTTGTGCCGTAACCCGGCACATGTGTTATGAAAATTGAGAGACTGCCCACTACTGGCATAATCTTTTTCTGGAAGGTTTAATGACGACACAAAGTCAAATATTTTGACTCTTTACAGTGCAGGATTCCACTAGATTGGTAAATTTTTGCAACATGAAGGTATACGACTATTTTTGAAATTTCGAACAGATTGCTTTTATAATGTGGGTGTAAGTGTCAAAATCTTCCTACGGGAACATGAATCGAAAAACCTGTCTGCGGATAGTGCGCATCAATTGGTAAAATTTGTGAGGTTTAGCTCTAGTAGTTTTCGAGATACATTTTTTCGGACGTACAAATAACAAGAATATACCACTGAATGCTTCATAGGATAAGAGTTGCCACCTTTCCATGAAATACACCCCTGTCAAAAATCAAAAAAGAAGAGAATGAAGCAAGAATCTATCTCGAATTTTGTAAACTATAGGCCTGGTACGTTGTTAGATGTATTTTCTAGAGAGTTCAGTCGCGCAAGTCCCTCTCTCAAACGGTGTCAAATTGTGTACCACTTAAAAGGACAAGGACTTGCGAAAAAAAAATATGTACCGTTAAAGTGGACGAAATTGTCCCGAAAAAGTGTAGACCAGTGACAATACGTCCGACACCATAACACTTTGTTTTACTACATAATACCACGATAAACTTTGCTCTTATTAAAAGCTCCTCTTCTATTGCCGCGGAAAAGCTTAGGTTTAACAGTGTGGTTGTAACCATTATGATTTACTAAACTTGGTACAAATAGAGTTTGCCAAACCAAAATACCACAACCACATTGAAAATAATAGAAGTATCGCTTGTGGTTTAAAAAAGTAGACTATAATATTTAAAATCAACCACAAATATATACATATTTTTTATTTACTACTCGCGCTTTTTGCAACAGTTTGCTCTCTTTTTTCCAAGAGCATAAAGACAAGCAATGTCCTTTAAAGCCAAACGTAAAACTACAACTTTTTTTTACATCAGAACTATTGACCTAGCCGCAAAGCCCATAATTCTTCATAACGTTGAACATTTGTTAGAAATGAAAAATGTGATCAGGCCAAATGTGCAAGAGGATTTCGCCATTTTAATTGAAAACAATAGCCGTTCGTGGCAGCAAGGGTTCCCAACTTGTGTCCACCTCCTCTCTCTTTGTACCGTTTACTTTATAACCATCGTATATGGATTTTGCATTTGAATCTGCTGCTGACATTCGGGGCGTGTATTCAATTCGCGAACAAGATGGGGCAAAATTCATTAGGCATTTTCAAATTTGCATATCCGTGACAAATACGCAGTGGCGACAATAACAAAGCACGGAAGCTACGGATGCCCGAGCTCCCAACTGAAATACGCACACATGCGCCGCTTACATGGTTTATTCATGTAAATGGACTGGGTCCAGATGTGAAAGCTTTGATATCCTTTCAATTTTTTGTAGCAAGGTGTCTATAGAGTAGCGGTTATAAAACTTCCATATTTTGAAATTTAAAAAAGATATATTAAGTATGATAAAAAAATGTTGTCTAAGATAGCCTCTTCATGTCACTCAGCTAAAGTAAATTTAATGAGTTTTTGTATTTTGCACACATGAGTCAAGGCAGGCCAGTCGAAAAGGGATTGGGGGTACTGTGGGATTTCCAGATCTCTATAAGGGGGCTCGTATTTTTTGTATGAATTAGCTTATTAAAAATCTTATTTAAATGTGCTATTCTCTCGACAACCCTGGCATTGTCAGTTTCTCATTATAATCAGAGACCATAAAAACCAACAGATGGCGTAAGCGTGCGCACAAAAAAGTTTGACGATTGTCAATAAATTGCACCGAAGGAGATTTTGCCGTACCAATATTCTACATAATCAAGAAACATAAGTAAATCTATATATATAAGATTTTTAGCCTCAAAAATAGTTTGTAAATTCATAAGTTGACAATGCGTATTCAGTTTTTATCCAAACCACTTTTAAACTAAAGTTATTTTTATTCTTAAGGTTTGTGTGAAAAAAACGCGAATTTTGAACAAAAACGCGTTTCTTTAAGGAAAAGATAATATAGATATCTAATTCAATTTTTAATATTAAAAGTGTCGCGTCACTTGGACATTTCATTATTCATTTGTTATTAATCATAACGAGGTGCGTGCAAAATTTGGAACGTCGTTTAAACATTGAAAGAGAACATTCAGCAAGGTCACGTTCTAATAGTTCACGAAAAGGTGACCGAGATGAAAGCAATGAAAACATCTTGACGAACCCGAGTGAAAATGAGTGCATAGCAACGCTGGCACGGGAACGCTCTAATGCCTAAGCCAGAAAGGACAGACGAATAAACCCAACAAGATAATAAAAAAAATGTAGTACCAGTATCAAAGGAGCCATTGTCTACGTTCCTATTACAGTTGCGAATCATAGCAGCATACAGGTCGCTACTGTCCCAGAGTACTGTAAAGTCGGGTAGGATCGACTGTAGCATGACAATGACTTAAAGATTACGGAAACATTATGATCTGCATGATGTAAATAGAGTATAGAAGACTGCACGGGGGTGGGAGTACGAAGCAGGCAGGCGGCGGAGCCCCCTAGATTATATTAAAATACTACTAATAAAAAAGTAAGCAAAAACTACAATCAATATGCATACTGAGGAATAACTGCATTAAAGCACAAATATTACTGCTATGTAGGTATTATAAGTTTTCAAAGAACATTCTACAATATTTTGTATACGTGCATTCAAATAAACTTAAATTTGTGGAATTATTTCTGCAATGCAGCACAAAACTTCTTTGATTAATATTAATGTCAAAAGTTGGTTATATGAGATTTGAACTAAACTAATGCAACATAAACTCTTGGGGAATTTCGTATGGTGTCGAAAATCAACACTGCAACAAAAGTATGGGGCTTAAAAATATAAGTTACCTCATAACAACGAAAAACTCTAAAATTTTATTTCATTTTAAAGTGCAAACTATTTAGGGTATACACGCTTGCCGTTGAGTTGAAAAGTTAAAAAGTTGAGGACAACAACAATATGTACACGGAAGAGTTTTAACGCTCAACTCAACTTTTCCGCAACCCAGAAGCTATACTAGTCCTTAGCTTTTGACTTCAGTTGAAAGTATTATAAGTGATGGTCGGTGGTTCGATTCCCCGCAGAAGCACTGGTGCATTTGCCTAGCACTGGCATCGCTAGCAAAAACACGCTATTTGCCCAAGAAAATCTCTATACATTCAAGACACCGCCGTTCGGATTCGGCTATAAACTGTAGGTCCCTTTTTTTCTCGAACAGTTATTAATAGAGATCCCCATGCTCCACCTAGGGGCGACTGACAAAATAGTCAGTCAGGGAATTTATTATTATTTAAAAACATCCAATATTCAGGTATGTTTTAACCATTTTGTAAAGGCAACAGCAGTAAGCAAAGTAACTTTTATTAAATTTATCTAGATGGAGCAAGTGAGTCTAGCACAATTTTTAAAATAAATTTACTTATTTAGGCAATTTTATTTTCAATTTGAATTTAAAATTTAAAATTGTAAACAACATCTTGGAAAGAGGAAGCACAAACTCTACAAGCCAACTCATAGACTAACAAAAAGTGCGTTCATGCTTTAGACAATTGAGTTTTTGCGCAACTTTGCAATGCCTCAATTGAATAACATCCGCGAATAACCTATTTATTTTATTGTTCGCATGAATTTTACACTATTGAGATAAAGTTAGAAGATTTTTCGTATTTTAGTCCATATGAGTCTAAAAACATCGATTTTAAAGAGTAGTTTGGAAAAAAATTAAAATTCTTAATTGCAGGTAAATTTAATTTGTATTTAAAATCATATAAGATCACGAACCGATTTTGCTGACTGTAGCACAAACATTAAACTAAATAAGTGCTTAAGGGTGAGTATTTGAGTAAGCGTTGAAATTTTGAACATAACTCAAAAAATTTTAAGCTGTTTTTAAAGAAATTGGGGTTCTTGTTTCGAAACTATAGGACATTTTATTCGGATTCGTTTTGAAACCGAATGTTTGGTGCTCCTAATTTCACCAAACCGAATTTTTTCATGTGGTTTGAAGCCGAATGTTTTGTTGCAAGAGGAATTAAAACGAATCAGCAAAATAGGTTTAAAAAAGTACGAATTTTATATTAAAACAATTTGTTAAATATTCTTTGATATTCTTAGATTATATTCATGGTATATTTACTGACAATTATTTTTTTCTGACTCAAAAATACAGCCAATACGAGATTTTTTTTGTGCTCGCATATGTGTTCGTATATCACATGACGATAGGTGCGACAGGGTTCCCGCGTTACACAAAGAAAAATTCCCTTGTAACAAAAATAGCTAAGTCGTGTTTAATTTCAATAAATATTGTTGCTAAAGTAATATTTTTGTGTAATTTTATTTGATATAAAAAATAATAAGGAACTAGCAATATTTTAAAGAAATTTAAATGTAAACAACATATTGGAAAAAAAGTGCAGAGCTGCGTCAAGCATGGCAGCTGTTTTGTATCAAACAAAAATAATTTCGCGGAAACTTAAGAAAAACATTCGAATTTATCGAAAATAATAGGGAAGTTTTCGACAAAAAAAATTCGTTTTCGGGAGCACGCAAAACCGAATCGGAATAAAATTGTATGGCTTGGGTTTTTCGTTTCCGCAGCACGGCTATATACTGCAGTAGTTTTTTTTCATTTTATCTGGCACTTCACTGCATGCTGGGCTACAAGATTTTAAATCTAAAGTAGTCTACGTACGGGTACCTATATAATGTTAGCGAAAACCCAAGACAAAAAATTTTTGTTACATAGTGTTGCAAAATTTGAAAAAATTTCATATGCATATTATCGTGAAACATTTGTTGCACTGGATATTTATATCTATCTCGAATTTGGAATATAAATACTAACTTTATTTTCTAAGCCCTTGTTATTCCCAAAACACACAAAGACATTTGCAATAATAAATTATACTAAAAAAAATTAGCAGTAAAAGAAAAGTCTAACGCTGTACATATTCACATAACTCTCCAACTTTTTGAAAAATTGTTGTTAAAAATTTTGTTTACTTTTGCCTTTATTCTCATATTAATATTAGTTTAACTGCATGCAGCATACGATTGCGGAACAGTTGTGCATTCCTCTGTGGCCACATTAAAGTATTTATCGTCCTCACACGCAATGGGATCACTTTCAACACCATTAGTACACTCCAGATAATGTTTACAACCCCTAACTTCTGCTATAGTACGACCACTCTCAATGCCATCACAACGGTCATGGGGACATTTTAAAATCTCGCGGCGCACGCAGCTTTGACGATCCACATCAAAGAAATACGCGTTGTTGCATTGTTGCCACAACGGATCGGGATCAGGTTTGCCAGAGCCTAAATCATGACAATAATAGTAACCACGGCAGGTGGCGCCATCCGCTACAAACTTATCGCGATAAGCTAGTTTCGTGGTACCGCAAACATTTTCCGGTAAAGGATGCTTTTCACAGGGCACCATGGACTTTTTAAGGCAACCGCCCGAAGCTGTATCGTAGTAATCCGTACTATCGCAGGTATTATTTTTGGCAACACCCTTCTCGCATGTCAGATACTGACTGCAGTTACCCTCGTCGGCTATTTTAACACCTGTGGGCACAATCTCACACAGCTCGAATACGGCCTCGCAAGTGGTGTGTTGGGGATAGACGCATTTTTGCTGCGTTGCGTCGAAGTACATGCCATTATCGCAGGATCCTTGGCCCTTAAGATCCTTACCATCGCAATAGTACCAATTGGCGCAGTTAAGAGTATCCCCAACATATCCTGTTGTCTTGGTGGTACAAATAGTTTTGCTGCAGTATTTGTCTGTGCTATCCAACTTAGTGGCACATTCGGCTGTACTAAGTTTAAAATATGGTTTGGAGTCCTCACAAGTTTCGCCAGCAACGGACTTGTAGTTCTCGCAAGTAATCCATGCGTTGCAAGTACCAGGCTTACGTAGAATCGTGCCGTCTGGGAAGAGACGACAAATATCTTCTGAGCCGACCAAGCTTTCCGTCTGTCTGCTTAGTTGCAGCAGACAGCTTAACAAAAGCGTTCCAAGCACGCACTTTGAAACTACCATAAAGAAAAAAAAAAAAACTGAATGCAGTGTTTTTTGCTTTACTATACCTCTAAATACCTGACATTTTTACTCCGCGAAATCACAGTGAAAAATAACCACTCGTATTGACAGTGGTTTCTTATATAGAGGAACGCCTTTCATGGATCCGCCAGTTGTCATATTTCTTTAAATTAATTAGTATTTTGTTGTAGATAAGGCTTGCTTTACAAAAGACAAGACACAATACCACACATAACGTAAGAACTAGGACTGCTTACTCATTTTGGTTTAACCATTGACTGTTTGGAAAACGCCAGCATGATGACAGCCCAATCTGCAATCTTTCAGATAAGTCAAAGCTCTTTCAATTTATTGCTGCTTGTGACATTATTGGCATGGAAAATGGCACCAATAAGTTGTTGTACCAGCTGAACAAATTGATATCTTAAGCGCGCAGGTGAAACCATTCTAAAATTAAAGATAATTATTTTTAAATTGGTTATATAAATCACTTTAAAGATAAAGATGTATACTAATTTTTTTAAATATTTATATGCCATATATATCTTCCTTAAGTTGTTTTTAAGATAAGCGAAACGAGGGGTTGGTTGGTTCTTTTTAGCAGGGAATATTTTGACCAAAGGGAATTTTATTGTTTATTAAGCTTACATGAGTAACAGGCATATTTACTGAAACAATTATAAAAGGTTTTTTTGAACAGGGAATATATTGACAAAAGGGAATTTTATTGCTTATTAATCTTACATGAGTAGCACATCTACTGTAAAGGCTGTAAAATTTGAGAAATATTGCAACAGCAAAACGTGCAGGGTTGATATCAAATCTGAACTTGGCTTTTCTTCAAATCAAACTCAATTCTAGCGTGAATACCCCAATATTACATAGACGATGTGCGTACTATAAATTAAGAAACTGACAATAAAATAAAATTGTTTACCAACATGAAGTCTCCATAATTTTTAAATCATACCTCGCACATCGCACAAACTTAGAATAACCTTGTTACTATGGATACAGGTTGTTAATCTGTAATACTGTCCACATTCGCATTTCTCACTAGACTATAAATTTTGTACTATTTAGATTTATTATTTGTATTGTATTTTAAACATGTTGACAAAAAATGTAATCAAGTTATCAAGTACAATTGGTAAATAGGTCAAAGTTGTTTTTTCTGAATGAAAGTGCGCAGGTGTCGTAACGTAACGTAATTTTGGGAAGCAAAATAATCATCATAATTCTCAATAAAGTTGCATCCGCTTGAACTATCAAATAGCCTTAAAACATGCAGCTACCGCTTCATCAGGCATCACAAAACGTCGTACTTGCCGTTTTGTATTAAAAATTAATCAATTAGGGTATTCATGCTTGCTGTTAAGTTGGGGAGTTGAAAAGTTGAGGACTTTTGCAACAACAAAGTGTACAGGGCTGAGTTTCAACTTCTAATTCATCTTTTCTTCAACCCAGACCCTATTCTACTTTTTACCTATAGAGTTGTTGAGAAACTGTTATAGAATTTGCAAAATTCTGGATTTTTAATCCAGTTTATCTTATACTCTGAGCGGCTAAATACAAGAAACCAGTAAATTTTATGTATTAAATTAAGTGAATTAAATATTTTTTCTTATAAGTGACTAAAACAGCACCTAAAAATTACAACATTTTAGAAGCATTAACTCAAAAACTTAACTCATATACAACCTAAAGTGCGCCACTTTTCAGCTCTTCAACTCAAAAACAAGCGTGAACACCCTAATTAAGAATGGCAAGGACGAAGTTTTTTGATGCCTGAAGATGCGTTAGAAGCATTAAATCTTTAATGTCAGTCTGAAAAAAGTAAAAATTTTTACTAGCGATTATATTTAATAGGTTATATTTTCTTAAATACATACCTGGAGGACAACAATTCCATCAATAAAAGTAACAACCCTGAAATTTGTATATGCTTGGCAACTCTGTTCAACAATCAGCTGTTGGTTCACGCAAAAAAAGTACGAAACCTAAGCTCAACGTTGAAATGGCAAAACGTTACTTCGGAATTTAAGCAAATAAAGATGATGGTATCTGTTACGATATAAAGTAATCGCTTAATATTTTTTAAATGCTTTTACTGTGATTTGTCATTGTGTAACCCTTGGACATAGAAAATTAAATCAAAATAGATGAGTTCTGTTGGGTAAGCGTAACTATCTCTTAATTTCGCCCTACAAATAGTTAAGATGCATAAAAATATAAAATAATTTTTTGAATTTCAGAAAAGTTTGAGCTTAGTCATGTAAAATAATTTGCTCGTTAACAAAATAAGTTAAAGAAAGTAAAACGACAACAGAAGAGTTGATCAAATAACGTATATAACTAAAAAATTTAAAATTTTGCTCGTTATTTCGAGAAAAGTCTACCAAAGAACTAATTTTTAATAAAATTGATATCGGCGAAAATAAATATAGCAGGCCCATTTTTAAGTCATACATGAAAGGCGGTTTTTGGTTCATAAAAAAAAATTATTCAAATATGCTTATTCGTTTACAAAATGTGTCTTCTCAAAAAATATGCAAATATTCCGAAATGTTCACCTATCGATAAATCGATTAATGATCGAAATTACAAAAAACATATTATAATAATATTGGCAAGTACCTCTATCTTATATATAAAAAACAATCATCAAAATCGAGGAGATCAATTCAAAGCGTGCTCCGCTTTATTTATTTTCACCCAAATGTATAAGATAAGTAAATAATTTTATTCATTTTTTTTCAACAACGGAATCTTTTCCTCTAAAGTTTCAGTGTGCAATCAAAAATTATGATTTCAAAAAAAATTATTGCGTATACGCAATGTTGCCTTTTATTGGCAGTTAAGGTTAAAAATTTTTGGAACAATTTTATGCGTGCTATTATTTTCAAATTTACTAAGTTTCAGCTCTGTAAAAGCATTTATCAACATTTTTTCAAAATTACAAAAGTACATAGCATTGCTATTTATACTGCTTATCTTTTGGTAAGTTTCTAGCCCTATAAACACTCCGTTGCACTTATTTCATCTTTAAAGCTCTTCAGATATTTCAATGATTAGTTTGTTTTAAAATTCCCATAGATATGAGTGTTAAATTTCACAACATTTTCGCACGTACTTTAAAAAGCTAACCATTCCACACTCCGTGTGGCGGATTAAAAAACGCTCTGGGACTTGCAAATAAAAGCGTCAATGCGCTAATGCTGTATACCCTGCGGCAGCTGCATTTGACACAATTTGGCTTTAAGAGGATAATGTGAGACTAAGTACTCATAAGTACACACAAGCAGTTTCACACTCACTAACATAGCCAGTTAATGTGCACATAATTTGTACTTAATTGATTGCAATTACAGGAACATTCAAGGTTTGCTAATGAATTGCGGGTGAGTCTTTAAATGTTTAAAACGTTATCAAAGTGTTATGAATAAAAATAACTTTGCAGTAGCTACTATGTACACAGATATGATATGATCTTTATAGATTTGTAGAGTATTTTAACTGTTGATGGTGTTTGTAGCCTATAGAAAGGGAGGTGTGGCTGAGCCAGGCCTGTGGACAGAAATGACAAAGGCAAGGACTCGCACAGCGCCAAAATTTCTTTAAAGAGCTCGTAAATTTAAAAAAAAAAAAATAAAGTTAAAAAAATTTTAGGTTCTAACATGATTTTGAAACAAGGGTGTCTTTTCCATTTTTTAGTCATTGATTATCTAATTTTTTATCACTTAATTTGAAATATATTTTGTCTAAGCTCAAATTTATGCGCTTAGTGTGAGTATGGACTTTTCTCTCGACGGACCTGGACTGACCATATTTTTTCGAAAACGTAATGCCAAAAATAAAACTTTGCCACAATTTCAAAAGCTGCTGATTCCTGTTCTAAATGAAGAGCATTGTAGGCCACACTTTTATTTTTTGGTATTTTTTATGTTTTTCTTGTTTGGTCACACTTTCGAAATGTTCATGAACAAAACGTTGTTTTAATGGAAAAAAAACGTATAAGTTATGTATACTCGAGGTGGTGCTTTAATTGTTTTTCGAACGACATCTTTTTTTCGAACGTTGGATAGTTGTTTAAAGAAAATTTTAAAATATGTAGCTTGGCCTCCGAAGCAAAAATCTATATCTACTAAATATATTTACACTATCCCCAATCATCTACTATTACTTTGCCAAACAGAAGTCCACAAGTTACCAAGAGTTTGAATCAACTTCTTTAGCATGTATGAAGGTTTAAGGATTCCTACCTTATTTCACAGAACCTACAGGTGTTAGAGTCTATAATGCCATCATCATGCTCAGATGTTTCCTGAGCTGGCAGTGTCCCGTAAGCAAACCAGTGAGTATTCTAAGGGAATTCTTGGCCAAGTGGGATATTTTCTTGAGCCTACTAATTAATTAACTAATTTAATTCTATCTTTTTTTTATGGACTCGAACTCTCGGTTTTCCATGATTTTTACACATGATTACTCATAATTTTCTTTGCAAAAATCCGATTATTTTTTGAGCTATCGATATTTTTATAACTTTTGCTATCAAATCAAGCGACACTGATAAGCGCAAGAGTATTTCAAATTCGTCTCCACTAGTTTCGGCAATACTATCTAATATTTCATTTTAGTATAAAATTGTGCTCGAATTTTCTGCTGACATTGACAACCAACAACTTCCGACCACTGTTGATTTCCGACAAACCATAGTACTATACATCATTCATTGCACTTTAATGGCTTCCAAGTTGAACCAGTCGTCACTAGATACCCCATGCCTAACATGAGTTTCTTTTTTTTTTTTATTTCACTATTTATAACTACAGATAGCACTAGGCATACTGCGCTGCTGATAATTTCCAATCAAAAGTACTGATTTCGAATGGTGCTAGAATTGTAATTAGTAGCTCCGAAACATGTCCATCTATGCACCAATCGATCTCAGTTTTTTAATTCGAACATTGAGCACAGATGAGCCCTGTTTTTTTTTTTTGTGGATCCTGCGAAAGTACTTTCAAGTATAACACTTTAGGATCGCTGTCGTTGTCACACATGTCACATGTGATGCACGCGTTGATGTCGACTGGCCGCTGTATAGGCACAACCTCGGCTTAAATCCGAGAAACCTGTTACAGATGAGAAAGTTTTTACAATAGACCGTTTTACATTGCCCGATTGTTTGTGTTGGTGCTGTTGAGCTGCTCTTGTGGCAACTAAACCTTTGGCATTCCCGTCCCCATGTACTCTGGTGTAATGTATACTCATGACTTTGCTGAGGCTTAGACTCTTGACTATAGCTTTGGCCAGAGCACTAGGCAAACGTCGACAATCGTACCTTTTGAGGCGACTATCAACTGGTTGCACAATTTTTGCTCCTCTTTCTTTTAATAATGTTTTCTGAAGTTTTGTAATTTAATTCAAGCGTACTTCTCTCATAGTACATAATTAGAATTGTTTTGGCTTGAGTTTCATTGGGCCCATCTAAAACTGTTTGCAGCTGAAAAGCAGGAAGCCCGTCACTGTGCACTATGTAGTCATATGATTCTTGGCCACAGCATTCAGTACTTGGCTACAGACATATTAAAACCAACATCTGTATCTTTCTCTATCTGTCGTTTTGCGTAAGTACAATGATCCCCTAGAGCCGGTTTCGTTTGACATGTGCTCGGGTTCTGTCTGCGCTTATTTATAGTATCGTTTTCAGGTAATAACGGTAGTTCGTCTTCGTTTCAATAGCTGTAGAGTCTATGTACATATATATATCTGCATATACTGACACATTTTATATGGCTACTTGTCCATTTTAGATTAACCCTGCAACTAGTCTATTATCGACTAAAACAAACTTAATTTGGTAATTTGAAGATTTCACCAAAATTTGCAGCGTTCTCCATTATCAACGGCGTAACTACATGGATGGTGATTTTTGAATTCAAATGAACTACAAGCTATATGTGGTATTCGAGCGAAAGTCACTGTAAGGATGTCGAACACAGGGACGCTCGCTTCTGTGATGGGAAGAACAGACAATGGAGGATCTTTGTAGCGCTGGGATCACCAATTGCCGGCAGGCACAAGATAATAACCGCTGGCGAGTGATAATTTTCTCGGTCAAGAGCGATAACCGGTTGTAATGGGCAAATATATAGAAAGAGCTACGTGCTGGTGTATTTATCTGTCCTCTGGGAGTGTCCGTGGGTACTTGTGTTGTTCGACCTTTTTACTGACTTCTTTTTTACTTACCATACCCAATCGGATGACGGGGCGGTAACGGTACCTTGGGAAACACTGAAGCCTGTCCACTGACAGGGGGTAACATGGTCAAAGTTATATGAATGAAGTAATGTAAACTCTTTTGAAAAAAATAACTTTCTCTCTTTAAATTGCGCATTTATAAAACAATAACTCGCCCTATCCTTATCTATGGATGCGAAACCTGGACATTGAAACGAAGCGAAATTGAGCGTTTGTGCGAGCCGGAACGAAAGTTTATTCGGAGAATAACTGGGCCAGTTAGACTAGCTGAGGGTCAATACAGAATAAGAACAAATACAGAGATCCTAGTTATGTTGCAAGATTCAGGACTAGAGGGCCAAATGATTCAAAAATTTCTTTAAAGAGCTCGTAAATTTAAAAAAAAAAAAATAAAGTTAAAAAAATTTTAGGTTCTAACATGATTTTGAAACAAGGGTGTCTTTTCCATTTTTTAGTCATTGATTATCTAATTTTTTATCACTAAATTTGAAATATATTTTGTCTAAGCTCAAATTTATGCGCTTAGTGTGAGTATGGACTTTTCTCTCGACGGACCTGGACTGACCATATTTTTTCGAAAACGTAATGCCAAAAATAAAACTTTGCCACAATTTCAAAAGCTGCTGATTCCTGTTCTAAATGAAGAGCATTGTAGGCCACACTTTTATTTTTTGGTATTTTTTATGTTTTTCTTGTTTGGTCACACTTTCGAAATGTTCATGAACAAAACGTTGTTTTAATGGAAAAAAAACGTATAAGTTATGTATACTCGAGGTGGTGCTTTAATTGTTTTTCGAACGACATCTTTTTTTCGAACGTTGGATAGTTGTTTAAAGAAAATTTTAAAATATGTAGCTTGGCCTCCGAAGCAAAAATCTATATCTACTAAATATATTTACACTATCCCCAATCATCTACTATTACTTTGCCAAACAGAAGTCCACAAGTTACCAAGAGTTTGAATCAACTTCTTTAGCATGTATGAAGGTTTAAGGATTCCTACCTTATTTCACAGAACCTACAGGTGTTAGAGTCTATAATGCCATCATCATGCTCAGATGTTTCCTGAGCTGGCAGTGTCCCGTAGTCTATTATCGACTAAAACAAACTTAATTTGGTAATTTGAAGATTTCACCAAAATTTGCAGCGTTCTCCATTATCAACGGCGTAACTACATGGATGGTGATTTTTGAATTCAAATGAACTACAAGCTATATGTGGTATTCGAGCGAAAGTCACTGTAAGGATGTCGAACACAGGGACGCTCGCTTCTGTGATGGGAAGAACAGACAATGGAGGATCTTTGTAGCGCTGGGATCACCAATTGCCGGCAGGCACAAGATAATAACCGCTGGCGAGTGATAATTTTCTCGGTCAAGAGCGATAACCGGTTGTAATGGGCAAATATATAGAAAGAGCTACGTGCTGGTGTATTTATCTGTCCTCTGGGAGTGTCCGTGGGTACTTGTGTTGTTCGACCTTTTTACTGACTTCTTTTTTACTTACCATACCCAATCGGATGACGGGGCGGTAACGGTACCTTGGGAAACACTGAAGCCTGTCCACTGACAGGGGGTAACATGGTCAAAGTTATATGAATGAAGTAATGTAAACTCTTTTGAAAAAAATAACTTTCTCTCTTTAAATTGCGCATTTATAAAACAATAACTCGCCCTATCCTTATCTATGGATGCGAAACCTGGACATTGAAACGAAGCGAAATTGAGCGTTTGTGCGAGCCGGAACGAAAGTTTATTCGGAGAATAACTGGGCCAGTTAGACTAGCTGAGGGTCAATACAGAATAAGAACAAATACAGAGATCCTAGTTATGTTGCAAGATTCAGGACTAGAGGGCCAAATGAAAGCCCAGACTCTGCTTTCAAAATCCCGATGAATAGGACGTCCACGAGCCGGCTGGGTCTACGCAGTGAAAGCAGACTTGAGAATTCTTGATCATGAAAACGTCGCCAGATATCGTGAAGAATGTAAAGATGTTGTGAGGAAGGCCAAGGCTGAACTTAAGCTGTAGCTTGAATGGGGGGGGGTTAAAATGCAGAAACATGATTATATTCACACCATAAATATCGGAATTAATCGCAATATAGTGTTTTGTAGGAAAAAGATCGACTCCTTTCTGGGGCCACACTATCCATACGGGTAGCTGAGTTGTTAGAGTATCGGACTCAAAACTTACAGACGTCTGGAGACCAGGGTTCGATTCCCAGTTGAGGCCAATTTTTTAAGTATTTCATTTCATTTCTATTTAAGAATTCATCAAAAACTAGGATGTCACATTCCACCCTGACTACTTCAGGTATATATGTATTATAGAAAAAACTGTCAAAGATTATAAGCTGCAGATTTTTAAGTTGAAAATGGTTAACTAGCTAGCACATGATTTAAAGCAATACACAAAATTTAATCAATTTCCTTATTTACGAAAACAAAATGTTCATACGCTTTAAATTTTTAAAATCACTTTAACACATACTAATTAATAATTAAACGTATAAATTATGTTTCGGACTTAAAGTATTTGGAGCAGATTAAGAAGTCAAAGTCGGACATAATCAATAGTTATCAAAAATAATAAAAGAGTTTCATATCTGCTCGAATGATTTTAATTCCGCGAATTAACTCGTTTTTTTTTTTTCTTTTAAACAACAACTACAGTATTAGTAGATTGCAAACGTGGGAAAATCCAATGAACGACAACAACACTTGAAAATATTTGTAAATTGTTAGACCCATCGTCGCGATTCATTTAAGAAACCGCGTTTAAACATTTTTTTTTTTTTTTGCTTTTTTACGTCATTATACTACATATGTATATCATTACATTTAAAATTAAAGTACTTATGCACTTGAATGCTTATCAAGCATAGAAATACATACTTTACCTTTAGATCACTTTCAATTTCTATCTAAAAAAAAAAGTAACTCTGTCTTGTACCCTACTACAAGCCTGCCTTGTTATCAAGCCCCAAACATGCACCTAATTACCGAAAGATAAGAATTCTGATGTGCAGTCTACGGCACACACATATCGTAAAACAAACCCGTAGTCGTATTAATCAAGAGATAAATGTGGCTATATTTAAAAAAATGTTTGCTGATTTGATTTACTTTGGCACTTTCTGTTGCGCTAAGAACGCATATAAAGGATGACACTGTCTGCAGACCAGTATAGTCGTTGATGAATTTCAACTAACTCAGCTACAAAGTAATAAGAATGTGCCAACTCCAAGTCGGTAAGTAGTTACTGCTATCGAATGTTAACATTTCTAAGAACTCTTGCTTCAAACAACAGCTAGCATTGGCCTTGTGCTGCTTTTTGGCCTGCAACTTGCATTAGTGGATGCTGCCGCTGAAGCTGGTGCTTCGGGCACGACATGCAACGATCAGGGACCATGCGCTGGTCAAAAGGATGGTAAAATGTTTGCCATACCCAATTCGAATGGTTACTATGTTTGCCAATGTCAGTGTCCCATTGCCATGCCTTGCCATGAAGGTCTTAAGTTTAATGAAACGGCCGAGACTTGCGATTGGGATTGGAGCTCTGGCAGCGGCTCCAATGTAGTGGCTTGTCCCGATGGTTTGGTTTACAACGCCGAAACCGATGAGTGCGACTGGCCGGAAGGCTACGTGCCAAAAGTGGACTGCAACAACACTAGCCCCATATGCCAGGGACAGGAAGAAGGCACACTGTTTCCCATGGACGGTGTATGCAACAAGTTCTATAAGTGCAACTTTAACTGCGCTGTGGAGCAACTGTGCCCGAATAACTTGATCTACGATCAAGCGCATAAGCAGTGCGATTTTCCGCAAAACGTTAACTGTGAATGGCCTTACACACCGCCATCTGGACCCGATGCAGGTCCTTCGGGCATCAACTGCCCCACCAACGGTCGCTGCCTGGGTCAACGCGAAGGCACCTATTTTCCATCCACAACCAGTTGCGGCAAATTTGTGATTTGCCAGTGTGAGTGTGAGGTAGAAATGGATTGCTCACCGAATTTGTATTGGGATCAGAATAAGCTTACTTGTAATTATCCACAAAATGTTACGTGCACGCTTTAAATGATGAATAAATGAATAATGCAAATATGTACTCGCAAATCTGAATTCGTTACAAGATTAAGCTTAAAAACCTCTTAAGCACCAAGAGAGTCAGTCGCTCAATACTTGGCGCCTATTTATTATTTTATTTAAAGTAATCGATTGCTGCGCGTTATCTGTTTATCGATAAGCAAAATATACGAGCGATAGTTGCAAAGTGCTTGAATCTTTGCTTTCTTTTCGCGCGTCATTGTGTCTCATTACATTCATGATTTATTCAAATCAAGTTCGAGGCTTGATTTTTTTATAAAGCCGCTATCAGCACGTACTTATGTATCACATAGCATCTTTATCTTAATCATATGTCAAAATATTCTACCAAAAGGCAACTTTCAAGTTTATTTCACTATATCAAATTTCATTCAGCAGTCTCTCTCTGGAACTCGCGTCTACATGCCCAAAGGTAAGTTATCAAGTCAAAAACATGAAGCTAATTACCGGAAGATAAGAATTTTTATATGAAGTTTACGGCATTTCGCATACAGTAAAAAATGTCGAAGTCGAATTAATCAAGAGATAAATATGGTTATTGGTATTATCAAACTGATTGACTGCTGATTTTATTTACAACTTTCCTTGGCGCTAAGAGCGCATAAAAGTAATGGCGCTAGCGGTAGCCCAATCTAGTCGTTGGCGTATCTTAGCTAACTCAGCTACACCAATCCAGAATGTACAAACTCAAACCCGGTAAGAGAAAGCTAAATATTGTTACTTTAAGAACTCTAGTAACTATTCCTTTTAACTACAGCTATACTTGGGCTTATGCTGCTTCTTGGACTGCAGCTGGCGTTTGCCAATCGCTGCGCACGTAAAGCAGATGGCACGCGTTTGTCGCTGTCCGCAGACTGCTCTAAATACCTAAAATGTCAAGGAGGGCTGATGGTTGGTATTGGAAAGTGCCCAAGTGGTCTACACTTTAATCGCCATTTAGGTGAATGCGATTTGCCAAGACGTGCTGGTTGCGCCAGTTTCTCCATGTTTGCTGCAGATAACGAAAGTATCTGCGATTGTGATTGCTGCGCCAGTGAATGCCCGGTTATAGAAGAGACAACTACCACTGAAGAGGCAATCACCACGGATTGCGACACGGATACGCCGACCACACCTAGCGGCGTTACAGACGATGCTACTGCAAATACAAAACCACCTCCTTCGGACGATGGACCAGTGCCGAGTCCCACTGAAGAAACGCCTGTATCCCCAACATCGGCACCCACAGCAGCAACAAGTGAATCAACAACATCTAGTGGTAGCAGCTCTACCAGTGCTTCCGAAGTGTCCTCATATTGTACCAACAGTCTTACTGACTGTGTTGACCAGAAGGATAATACAGTGCTTATGATCGCTGGTGATTGTGGCAAGTTTATTACTTGTAGTGTTGGTTGCGCTGTTGTACAGGAATGTCCTAGTGGCTTGTATTATGACTTGGATAGAAATTTGTGCGATTATCCGTGGGCTGTGGACTGCGAGCCAGCGACAGGAGATGCCGGCTCTTCCGATCATGCTGGTCCTTCAGGCACAACATGCAACGATCAGGGCGTTTGCGCACGTCAGAAGGATGGTACCATGTTTGCTGATCCCGATACAAATGGTTACTTTGTCTGTCAATGTCAATGTCCCATAGCCATGCCTTGCGATGCCAACACAAAGTTTAACGAAACTGCTAAGGTATGCGACTGGGATAGAAGCTCTGGTAGCGATACTAACAACGTGATTTGTCCCGACGGCTTGGTTTATAATGCCACATCCGATCAATGTGATTATCCGTTGGACTATGTACCGGAAGTGATCTGCAACAGCACCAGCACTATCTGTCAGGGACAACCAGAAGGCACACTATTTCCCATGGAAGGTGTGTGCAACAAGTTCTACAAATGCAACTACAACTGCGCTGTAGAGCAACTGTGCCCGAATAACTTGATCTATGACCAAAAATACCAACTTTGCAACTATCCAAAAAACGTCAACTGTGAGTGGCCGTACACACCGCCATCGGGACCGGATGCAGGTCCTTCGGGCATTTCTTGCGAGAGCAATGGTCGTTGTCTAGGCCAAAGAGAGGGCACACTGCTGCCATCACTGACCAGTTGCGGTGGATACGTGGTTTGTCAGTGTGAGTGTGAAATCGAAATGGAATGCGATGAGAGTTTGTATTGGGATCAAGATAAGCTAACGTGTAATTACGCATACAATGTTGAATGTAATCTTTAAGGAACATAAATATAAATTAATTATGCAAGCCACGCTATAAAAGTTTTATTTCATGCATAGGAATGAAGTAAGGGAATCGATTTCAAAATTTGTCAAAAAAAGGTTATGCCAATGGTTTCAAGGACCAACCTTGATGTTTTGTGTGCTGGCTCCAAACGATTTCCACTATTAAACAACTGGGAAATTACGTATTTTTTCAAAAGTTTGGGTTGGAGAGGCAACCCAGCTTCGACAGTGGAAGCAAGATTTTTCTTCTAGGTAGGCAGTCTTTCCAACGGCTTAGCTCAACCGAAACCGGAGTCTGCAGAAAACGACAGCTCGTAGAGGCTTTCTTCGACGAGCTGCGATGTATGCCTATTAAAATCTTTATCTTACTCTAGGCGGTCTTATATAGCGTTTGATAAAGTCAGGAGTGCATGTTTGAGAACAAGATGAATTTCATTACAATATTTACCCACAAATATAAAAGCAACAACTAGATGGACAGAAACATTAATAAATTTGAAGACATTTTTAAGAAACAAAATGCAATTAAGTAACAATATCTATAATAAGAGCCGAGGCAGAACAACAATTGGACACTGGGTCCAATTGGCCGAGCGGTCTAGCCAATGTTCAATCCGAAGCAAACTTCCAAACTCCTGCAATTCCACAAGAGCAGGACTAGGATTGTGATAGGGCTCCTAGCTGAGAGGATGCATGCTCCCCACAACGATTTCTGTCGCAGCTGCGGGGATGAGGAAGAGATAGAAAGCATCCAACACCTGTTGTATGATTGCCCTGCAACCTGACAGTCTGGCAAATCTGCCCATAGAAAGACATCGCCAAAATTATGTGGCGATGATCGGACACCGACCTAATTGTTGCCGAGTTATGAAATAAGGTTAGAAAGTGTAACAAGTGGTTAAAACTGAGCACTGTAGAGATGACCTAATTCACAATTCGTGTCTCTCTGAAGTAGAGAGGAATGGCTCAATTTTTGTATGGTAGTAATGCAAAATTGTGAACCAATTTTTGTATCGTATCCAAATTTATGTCACTTGTTATTTGTTTTAAGGCCCATACGCAGCGTATGGGCCTTAGACTAAACATTTATGATAAGTTTGATCAAAATTGATCTACTATTTCATATAGCTACCATTCAAAATTGAACCAGCATTCTGCGCAGGCGTACTTGCTCACTTAAAGCATTGTTGTCTATATGTCTCAAGCAATCAAATGTCGGAGGGCAAATAAGGTTTTCTAAAAAAAAAAGGAACATTAAGGGTCACGAAGTACATCCATACTAAAGCGACCAGTTCTTTGAAAGACAAGAAAAGATTATTACCCCTAGTAATAACATACCTCCAGCACAAATCCCATGTTCGCTTTCTATTTAAGCCCTGTTTTCCTGTCAGCTGGCATTATCGTTGCGCAAACTTAAAAAATTTTTGGATTTTTTGAATAAGCTTATAGAAAATACTCGTGATTTTCGCCTATTTCCATGTTGCTAATTGTGCTAAGTTAAAAATTCGTTTAAAAAAAAGTATGTCAAATTTTTCTTTATTTTATTTTAATTTTAGAATTTAACATGCTCGCTATCAATAAAATCATGATTCTATTGTACTACTACGATTGATAAGGTCAGCAGTGACTTTTTTTATCTCAGTGCATGTAAGAGCACGAGATACATTTCATTATTCTAATTGCCAGAAAATATAAAAGCAACGTCTGAATAGAAAGATACATCAGTAGACACTTTTGCTCCAAGGAAAAAGTTTCTCGAGATGTGGAGCGTAAATTTTTTACCAAGCAACAATATGCAATTAGGTAAGACTATTGCTATTGTTTGTATCATTAACAATTCCCATTCGAAAAATTCTCTTCCATGCAGCATTGTTCCTTTACCTCTCCTTAATTATATTCGCGACTTCGGCAAAAGCTGCATGCTGTACAGATGGTGAGACCAAAGCGGATCCCAATAACTGTCAAGACTATTTAGAATGCTGTGGTGGGGAATTCGTTTCAAAATCCTGTAGTAATGGCTACTATTGGAACAATGGCTGCGTGGTAGACAATGGTGAATGCAATCCAAATCCAGTGTGTAAGGATGGCGAGACCAAGGCAGATCCCAATAACTGCCAAAACTATTTAGAATGCTGTGGTGGGGAATTCGTTTCAAAATCCTGTAGTAATGGTTACTATTGGAACAATGGCTGCGTGGTAGACAATGGTGAATGCAATCCAAGTCCAGTGTGTAAGGATGGCGAGACCAAGGCAGATTCCAACAACTGCCAAAACTATTTGGAATGCTCTGGAGGTGTATTCGTTTCAAAATCCTGTAGTAATGGTTACTATTGGAACAATGGCTGCGTGGTAGACAATGGTGAATGCAATCCCCAACCTGCATGTCAGGATGGCGAGACCAAGGCCGATTCCGCCAATTGTCAAAACTATTACGAATGCTCTAATGGTCAATTCGTTCTACAATCTTGCAAAACTGGTTATTATTGGAATAATGGATGCGTATTAGACAATGGTGAATGCAATCCCCAACCAACATGTGAGGAAGGAGAAATAAAGGAAAATCCTCTTAACTGTGCTGGTTATTTGCAATGCACAAATGGACAATTTGTAAATGTCAATTGTGCAGCCGGTAGTTACTTCTTGGTAAGTTCGGGCATATGTGTTCCCGATACCGATGGTGTGTGTGTTAACAAGACTTGTGATCCCGAGTGCTGCAATGTTGCCAGCGACACATTGCTCCCTGTTGAAAAGAATTGCTCAGCTTTTATTGCCTGCCTTGATGGATTCAAATTCGATTTTACTTGTCCAAACAATCTACAATTTAATAACATTACCAAAGAATGCGACTATCCTGAGAATGTACAATGCGAAGATGGCAGCGATCCAAATGGACCATCTGCTGGACCCTCGGGTACCATATGTGAAAGCAAGGGTCGCTGTGCGAGCCAACCTGATGGCTCCAAATTCTCTACAGCGCAAACTGGTTGTAGCACCACTTTCATTACATGCCAATGTGAATGTGAAGTGATCTTCGATTGTCCTGATGGATTGGTATTTAATCAGGAAATTCAAGTTTGTGATTGGCCAGGCAATGTAGCCTGCTAGATTAACTTTAAAGTTATATAATCTGCATTAAAAAAAAAAATAAAATTTCTTGAACTATTCATATGGGTTATTTGCAGTATGTCAATCCAACTTTGAGTCGAACTTTTTTTTTTAACTGAGAAGTAGAAAACTTTAATATTTTATTTGTCATTGTTTTAGAAAGAGGCCTAAAAGTGATTTTTTCCAGTATCTGTCAAAACTAAGCGGATTGAGCGCCAAATTAACCTATGGGTACACGGGGCAAGAAAGGGAAATATGTAAATAACAAAGCACCTGCATATGCATTATGCGTATTTTTAAGTAAAATTTGGTTCCATTTCCACCCTTGCTTATGTAGCGCATTTAGATATAAAGAGCAAGGCCTAAAATTTCAAATCTCTCGTTCCTTTAACAAAATCTCAAAAGTAAGAAATAATAATACTAGTTTACAAATTTTAAAAAATTTTGGTATCCTCAACATGTTTTGGCCATTTCCGTAGTAAAATGGCACGCTAAATCCGAAAATAAAGTCAAAAAATTTTTTAATGGAACGGATTTCGAGATTTTTCAAAAAAAAATAGTTTTCGAAATTAAAAAAAAAGTGTCTTTACTTAAAAGCAAATATCTCGGGAAAAAAAAATATATATATCTTGGAACATATTTTTGTTAAATTTACGGTTTGGACGCTATTTATGCATTCATATGAAATTTTAGCAAAGTTTTGAAAAAAAACTGTATTTCGAACGTAAATTTAAAAAAAATTTTCATGCAGTTTTCTTCATGGCTCGTAAAGTTTGATCGATTACGAAAAAAATGAGTTGTTGTTTATCAAAATCGAAGAAAAACTGTGGAAATATCAAGTATTTTTGTAAAAAGTGAAAAATTTGAATTTTTTTGAAATACCAAAAGTTTTAGATGGATAATTGTTTATAAAGATATCGTTATAATTATTAATAATTAATAAAGATCTTACAGGTTCTGGAAACAAACCAAAACTGCCAGAACGAACTGGCACCTTAGGGGCCATACCCAAATTACGTGACCCGTATAGGGGGGGGGAGGGGGTCTTGAAAATACAAATACCACGCTTGGTCACTCGACCGGGGGGGGGTCTAAGTTTTTGTCACGTAGTCCAATGACCTTTTTTTTTTTTTTTACACATATTCCTTCCACAAGTGATACTTTTCTATGTTTTTTGGTTTGTTCGACCTTTTTACTTTTTATTCATTTTTTTAAATGTAGGACCACGTGACAATTAGGGGGGGAGGGGGGGTCTTGGCATATACTACGGTTGGTCACCGGGGGGGGGGGGGTTCAAAAATAGTAAAAATCGGGTCACGTAATTTGGGTATGGCCCCTTACCTGAAACCTAAAATTATTTTCAACCACAAAAAAAAAAAAAAAGATGAATTCTTAGTTTGGTTTCCTCTCTTAAACTAAGCGTGATAACTTCAATATTGAAGTTGATTGTTTTGCTGTCGCTATATTAGGATTATATTTAATAAAATTAGGAGTAACACATTTACATTTTCAGCACCTTACGTTTACTATTTTTTCTTGTCCTTTTTTTGTCATCTTTATTGCTGTTTACTTCGCAATTGGCAATCTTGGCGTAATCGCAACGTTTTGTCTCTGGATTGAAGTGCAAGCCAGTAGGACAATCCATTACCAAAAACATCATATTACTGCATAGTAAAAACTTGCCACAATCCTCCTTATGTGGCACAAGTGCATCTTGTTTTTCGCCAGTGCATACTCCTGCTGTTACGGCTGGCTTGGACTTAAACTCCTCCACTATTTGCTGTTCCGAAGCCAAAGAGCATTTCGCTTTCTCCGGCTTCATGCAAGTGCGTTGACTTGCGCTAAAATGTTGCTGCTTGGAACAATGACGTAGTTTCGGTCGTTTCGATATGCATACATAGTATTCACTACAGGAATCGACTTTGGCAAATTTATAACCCTTCTTCTTATGCAAACATGCAACACTCAGCTGGGTTTGTGCTACGGGTCTCTTAGGTGGTTGAGTCGTAGGTATCCGTTTAGTTGTTGTTGGCTCTTCATCTTCCTCACTTTCGGATTCCGAATCTTCATCTTCCGCCTCTTCAGAGCTATCAAATATGCAGTCCACTTGCGCAGAGTCCTCACAATGCAAAGTACTTGGATTAAAGAGTGTGTTCATGCCGCACGTTTCAACTATGGCACTGCCATTATTGCAGATATAATACTTTTGACATGTACCAAATATGGGCATAAGTGCACCATTTTTGCCATCACACATGGAGGTTTTAAATTCTAAACCATTCTGCAATACATTATGAAACTCTTGGTAGTTAAAAGTATAAGTTCAATAGTCATAAAATCTAATGTACCTGAAGGTTAGCCAGAGCGATTTTATATAAGGCCAATATAATGCAAATAAAGCCAAACAACTTCATTTCAATCGTTACTCTCTAGTTTTAGGCAAAACTAAACAAGTCAAGTTCGCACACACCTTATATATAAACTATGTTTTTGCCAAAAATTTGCCTCTCGGAAAAACCGACACTTGATGTTTTGATAAGAGTCATCACTTTACCTTTCCCTTTTGTAAAACAAAAAAAGTGGTTGGAACAATGAAATCTCGACTTAACGATACTCTATACTGACGCACATTCCCAACAATCACTTATACTAAACAAGCACCTTGGGAACTTCTGCCCAAAGCTGTGTTGTAAAATCGCCAATATGTAGTGTGTAAAGGACGTTCAGAAAAATATATTATGTTTCGGCAAATATCTAAAGCTTTGATTTTACGCTTTTTTCTCGCAAAAAGTTTTCTCAACAAAAAATGCACACCATATGACATTTGAAAAAAGCTGATTGTTGTGACTTACACTATTAGTCTGGCAGACAGCTGGTCGGGCGCTTTTGCATTTCTGCCCGACAAAGGGAACGACAAAGGGAACTTTAACGAATTCTTCCAAAAATAATAAGCTGATTTGTTCGAAATGATTTTTAATAAAAAAATTACTTTTTGTGTTTATCCCAGTACCAAAAATTAATTGCAATGAATGTGTTCCTGCCGCGTATCAACTGATCTGAATGCGATTTATATCATAGTCAAAGAACCATCAGTCTCTTATGTTTTATATATATGTACCTTTATTTAAAAGCGCAAAACAGCAACAAAACTGAACAACCCTTACGTCTATGCAAAAAGTAACGAGTAATAAAAAACAAAATGTTGGGAACCCACAGGATATCGGTATAATTAAAAAAAATTATTGTATTGATTGTATGACTTTTGAGGCAACCGCTCGATTTCGTCTCAGGAAGACAGACTGATAAGCTACCAGACTGTCAGTATTTTCTAAAACGTACCTAATACATTTTCTCCCAACAAATATTAAAAAATAATTTTTATGCAAAAACTTCATATGGCCCTTATACTCAGAGCATAGAGTGTAATGATAAAACCTGTTTCTCATGAGCAACACGTGTTACATCCATTATCAAGATGTCAAGTGCTGAATGGGCGTAAACATTAAATAATAACGAATTCTTGGGAATATAATGAACAAAAGTCAATTACAACGTTCGCACTTCCACCTTTACCTGCCTCCAATAAAGTAAAGTAAACTTTTAAGGATATTGAAAAATACAAATAACTTAGAATACGGGCAAATTCGAAGATAAAACCCTTTCTAACATCGTAAAGGGTTAAATATTCTTATATCTCAAGATCAAGATTAAAACAAGCTGATATCTTCAGTGAGAGGTTTTTTTCGCAATAACGAGTTTCGGTATATCAAAAAATGCGCAAATTTGTAAAGTCAAGAAGCTTAAGTTGTTAGTGATATTTATGATTAAAAGGGAAACACTTTTATATAAATGTGAGACTGAGCTATTCTAGAGCTTCTCTATAATATAAAAGTTTAAAGAGTCCCTCGAAAGTGGGAAAATGTTAGCTCAGGGTACTAATAGTCATGGACTGTGATGCCCCATCAAGTACAATGATTTCTCTAGTCAGTCAAAAAATGCGCGGATTTGAAATGATCCATTTTCAAATAAGCATAACAGTTTATGTAGACTTGCGTCTGACAAAACAGCTTGGCTCAGTCACAATTCTTCAAGAATATTACAAAACTGATTTTATTTTTTTTCCTTTTATGGGTTCCTCACAAAGATGTGGGACACTGCGACCAGAGATCTTTTGTTCCGTACCCGTATGTTAATGCAAAAGGCTTTCCGCGTTCCGCATGAATAGCAGTAGGTCTTTCGTTGTTATTGTTCTAAGCTGGAAAGGATTAATCCGTTCCTTTCCCATCTGACAGGCTCTGTCTCACACCAGCGCTGGGCAGTGACAGAGAATATGTCTGGTGGTTTCGTCGTCTTCGAAACAGGGTCTACACTCTGTAAAATCCAGTAGGCCCATATTCTGTAGGTGGTATCTTACAGTCTGGTCTTTTACAAACAGATAATAAACACAAAAACTTTTTAATAAAGTAGCTAAAGACCGTAATTAAACGCCTTAGTGTAGTGGGAATTAAATGGGAATGAAACACAAAAGACTGCCGCGAAGCAATGCCAAGAGAGCTTTCCTGACAGAAAAGCTTTTGACCACTGACACGCACTCACACGCTACATACAATAAGGGATAGCTTTTACGGACGACACCACCTTATATTATTCCACCATGCCTTGGGTCTGCTCGCGATACTTTTCTCCATTTGAGTTTTGCATAGCTTCGTTTGTGACAGAGTCTACGAGCATCTGGTCCGCTGCTTCTCTGTCTCTTGCTCTCACAAAAAATTTGCATTGACGCCGGCAGCATTACGCTACGTGTATAATTATACCTTGCTGCTTGCTGCGGCTACGGTAGCCAAATGCTGCTGGTCTATTTGAGCACACACTAAAACTGTCTAGTTTTATTGAGAGCGGCTGGTAGAAATGTTGGTAGCCGCTAGATAATGTTGGAAGCTTCTGACAAATGTTGGCAGTTACTGGTAAAACTTTTGGTATCAATTGGTAGAACTATTTATAGCTGTTTACCCAGCAGCTATCAATAAAATGAAAGGGCTACCAACATTTCTACCAGCAGCTACCAACATTTATCAGTAGCCCCAACATTTCGTAGCGGCTACCAACATTTCTACCAGCCGCTCTCAACAAAACTCGTCTGTTTTTTTGTATGCTGAAATCGACCAGCCTTCGGTTACAGTAGCCAACTCAATTACGTGTCTATTGAACAGGCATCTATTTGAGCTCACAGCTTCGGCAGCAGCAGCCCAGCACAAATATTACTCGGCTGAGACCTTAAAAATTATGCTGTTCGCAGCGACTCTCAATTTTCAATTTTGTCGTAGCTGTGTGTGGCGAGATACGATCGTCTCTATTTTATTAGTGGCTGCGTCTGCTGAAGCAGATATTGAAAATTTAAAGAGCTGACTGAAGCAGACAACCTCCAGAATTCGGCAAATATAAATTTCAAGCAGCTCTTTCAAATCTTCTTAGGATTTATAGTTTCTAGAATAATAGCCGTTGCTTCATTTGGTCCAGGATATGATGGATACGATTGGTATTGTGGAGGAAGTACTGCAGTCAGCGCATTAGGAGAATATGTTCCCGGTAATAATTGGCTTTTTTTGGCGAATCGAAACGTTGATTTTGCAAATTCCAACCATTATTTTCAGGCAGCGTTAGGGAGTTGTGTTAATCCCCAGAAAGGCGTTATGTTGGAATCATCACATCTTGCAAACTGTTTGAAGTCAGAACGTTAAGTTATCTGGAAGAACAAGTTATAGTAGCATTGATATGAATAGCCTAGGCTGCCTCTACAACTATAATACTTGTGACAGCCTCTGCTTATGGCGACTGTTTTTATACCCAAGACTTATCTACTTCGAATCATACAAATATTGACTTGTTTCTTTATTTCATCCCAAACATCCGTTTAGCTATCAAGTCAGTTTTATAAGAAAATAGAGTTTCTTAAATTCTTGATAAATATTAAAACATATATTTATATTACGATCGTATGATATCGAATACAAAGATTATGTTTGTGGTTTGGAACTTTAATTATGAACGTGTACAAAAGTTCATATTTTTTTTTTTAATCAAGCTATAATCGGCCGTGCTTCGGGAATTTTTTTCGATGTCGTTTTTACGTGCTCCCAATTCCGAATTTTCTACTGTCGTTAGCACATCTCTTATCACGATACAAAGGAACTTTTTAAATTCAAGACATGAACCAAATTTTATGCAAGACATACAAAGGGTATATTAAGTTTGTGCAAGCCAAAAATGTATGTAACATACAGAAGGAGTGTTCGGAGACCCCCAAAAGTTACCTGTCTTTCCGTATGATCGCCTAGATTTCAGATATGGTAAGAGCTAGAGCAACCAAACTTGAGGATTAGATGCCTTATTATATCAGGGGAGACATTATTATTATTTTGTTTAATATCGGGGTTACATGATATAGCTCCTATAGAGGTGTTTCAGATGATCCTCGATAAAAACCAAAAGTTTTAGGTAAATAATTTATTTGTTTATGAAAATATCGGTTGACTATATCATATAGCTCCCATAGGACCGTTTGTTTTTTGTTTATGAAAAGTTGTTCTTAATTATTATATCGGATTTAATTGCAATGAGTGGTACAGGGTATCCAAAAGTCGTCTGCGGCCGACTTTAACGTTCGCCATCTTTTTTCGTTCCTCTTGCAAGAAATTAGTCGTTTTCAAAAAACACAAAAAATTCGTTTTTGGTGAAATTCGAAGCATATGGTTTCAAAACGAATACAAATAAAATATTCCGATGTTATATTTCGGAATAAAATATTTGGAATAGTTTTCCAAAACACGGCCGAGTATACATATATTTATTTTTAAAGCCTCAATGGCTTTGTTACTCTATATGAGTGCTTTATATTATAAAAAAAAAAAACAATTTTATCGTTTTGCATATTTCATAAATGTATTTTCACATAAAAAACTGATCAACAAATAAAATACTGAAACTTGATTTTTTTTTGGTTTCCTGAATGTTGCATCATTATGGACGTCATAGCTGGTTTTACATTTCCTTGTGTTCCTGCATTAGCAAAAAGCAAACTGCATTGGAGGTTGTACAAGCTTGGACATTCCAGTCCCAGTATAAGTTTCCAGGGCATGTTATCACGGTAGGTGCTGGTCCACATTGGATAAATTTGTGGCAATCTCCAGGATAACTTAGATATGCATTTGGAGCGGCATTTTTGCATAGCGAGGCTGGGTTTATGGGTGCTGGAATGATGGAGGGCGCGACAGTTTGATCTGAATATGATTGATACGATTGTTGTGATAAGTATGAAGGATATGTTGGCGGAGTAGCTGCAGTAGGTTCATTGGGTGCTAGTTGCTCTGGAAAGGCAGCACAACCTGCGTTTTGTGGCGTATCGCAGCGCTGCATTTGCACATTCCAATGATAACTTTCTGGACAACGCAGCACACGGATTTCATAAAATCGCGTACAATCATTCTCGTAAGGTTTATAAGTTACATCCTCGTGTGGCGTAGTGTGCTTTTCAATGCAGCTCGAGTACTCCTTAAAGTCACATCGGTAGGTTATCTGACTCCAGTACAGATTAGTGGGACACTGTTGTAACACTCCTTGGCCAGCTTGGCAACGATAGTACTTTTGGCAGTCATCGGCATATGGTAAGAATACTGTATGATTGGGGTCATCGTAGATTGGACATTGACTTAAGACAAGTGGAGCTTCTTCAAGTGAGTCCTAAAAGTAAAGGACTAGTTATATTTAAGTATATTTTATTTACATCAATTACCTCTCTATACTGCGAATGGGCAACACTAGCGGCTGCTATAAGGCCAGCAAATATGAAAAGGCTTCTGAATACCATGGTTCTTGAGCGCAACGCAATTACAATAACTTCTTAATAGGTAATCGGTAGTTATAAGAATCTCCAAGATATCACTGAATACTTTTTAATTACACACCCAGCTTTTTATAGCATGGCTTATCTATATCTAAACTAAGTGTGGGGTTTATCGCTTGGCTTTATCTTATACTTCCTTTTGCATTTAAAGCCCACTTCATAAGTCAATAACTTGTGAGTTTTTAATGAGTGTTTTATAAATATTAATAATAATCTGGCGGAAAAATGCGACCTTGTACACTTATCACCTGTACTGACATCATCAAACATGCTGTTCCGGTTCAAGGACGATCTCTCTATTTAAGTATACCCTGTACCTATAGGTACAAAGGGTATAGTAGATTTGTGCAATGTATGTAACGGACATAAGGAGGCGTAGCAGACCCAAAGTCCTTTATACCAAAATGCTTATCATAACCTCGGGTAGCGATTGAGAAATTTCCGTCTGTATGAACACCTAGATTTCGAAGTTTATAAGAGCTAGAGACACCAAACTTTACCACCTGATGTGCACATTTCCTCAGAAGATGAAGTTTATTGAATCATATCGATTATTTCCCCCGTTCCCGCGTAGTATAGTTTTGCGGTTTTTTGCTACACCTTTTTATATTTTGATTTGAAACTTAACAGATAAATGCGTCATAGATTCCTACATCTGTGTGTCAAAAATTAACAGAATCGGACTAATACAACGAAAGGTGTAGTCAAAAATGTATTAATTTCACCCCCCTTTGCGATAAACTACATCAATTTTTGACTACACGTAATTATGGTAAAAGACGGCCTAATATTACCAATTTTGGTAGGAGTATTCATGTGGTCCTAAGAAACAGGCCTACATCTAAATTTTGTTGATGCGACTCACATGAGCGTTCATTCAATTTTGACTGAAATTTTGAGCATGAGACGCGTCGCTGCAAGAATGGTTCCTAAAAACGATGCATGTCGGTAATGCACCTTCGTACAGAGCATTGATTGTGACCGAATACAAAGCCAACAACTTTTTTTATTCCCTAAACTCAAATTGACGCTCCGTGGAATACGTTTTGAGTCCATTTAAGGAGACAAAATAAATTTGGATGATTCTTCTTCTCCCAAACCCTGTTTACCTCTTTTCGGACTCGCTTATGCTGCTCCTGAGGTGTGGGTATGCGATCTCAGCATTCGTCTGCAGGCATTCCGATCCTGGATCATGTCATCGCTGAGACCCATTCGTTGCTGATGTTTTTGCATTTGAAAAAGGTGAGGTTTTTGGCACTTGTGTATGGATATTCGTTGGTTTAGGAAACTTGAAACTCATCCCATATATGTACTTTAAAAAGCTTTATTGACGTAACTTTCGATTTTCAATAAAATCGGTAAAACTTTACGGAACTTATAGGTATAAATTTCTAATGTCACCAAAAAAAAATATATTCCAATTGGAAAGTTCTTAGACGGAACATGCAGGAATAACATTTTTTCGAGAAAAAAGGTACAGGGTATTACACTGTCGGGCACCGCCTCGACTGTATCACATTTTTTTAAATTTCTCTAGCAATAAAGTAGTCGGTTTCAAACCACACAAAATATTAATTTTTGGTGAATTTGCAAGCATATGTTTTCAAAACGAATTCAAATAAAATATTCTGATATTATATTACGGAATAAAATATTCGAAATCGTTTTCTAAAGCACGGCCGACTGACTATACATATATTTATTTTTAAAACCTCAATGGCTTCGTAACTCACGCATATGAGTTCTTTAAATTATAAAAAAAAAAAAACAATTTTATCGTTTTACATATTTCATAAATGTATTTTCACATAAAAAACTGATCAACAAAAAAAATACCAAAATTTGATATTTTTTGGTTTCCTGAATGTTGCATCATTATGGACGTCATAGCTGGTTTTTAATTTCCTTGTGTTCCTGCATTAGCAAAAAGCAAACTGCATTGGAGGTTGTACAAGCTTTGACATTCCTGTCCCAGTATAAGTTACCAGGGCATGTTAACACGGTAGGTGTTGGTCCACAATGGATAAATTTGTGGCAATCTCCAGGATAACTTAGATATGCATTTGAAGCGGCATTTGTGCATAGCATGGCTGGGTTTATGGGTGCTGGAATAATGGAGGGCGCGACAGTTTGATCTGAATATGATTGATACGATTGGTGTAATGAATATGAAGGATATGTTGGCGGAGTAGCTGCAGTAGGTTCATTTGGCGCAAATTGTTCAGGAAAGGCAGCACAACCTGCGTTTTGTGGCGTATCGCAGCGCTGCATTTGCACATTCCAATGATAACTTTCTGGACAACGCAGCACACGGATTTCATAAAATCGCGTACAATCGTTCTCGTAAGGTTTATAAGTTACATCCTCGTGTGGCGTGGTGTGCTTTTCAATGCAGCTCGAGTACTCTTTAAAGTCACATCGGTAGGTTATTTGACTCCAGTACAGATTAGTGGGACACTGTTGTAACACTCCTTGGCCAGCTTGGCAACGATAGTACTTTTGGCAATCATCGGTATATGGTAAGAATACTGTATGATTGGGGTCATCGTAGATTGGACATTGATTGAAAATAAGTGGTGCCTCCAGAAGTGAGTCCTAGAAATAAAGGACTAGGTATAATTCAGTATATTTTGTTTATATCAATTACCTCTCTATACTGCGCATGAGCAGCATTTGAGGCTGCTATAAGGCCAGCAATTATTAAAAGGCTTCTGAATACCATAGTTCTTCAGCACAACGAAATAACAATTACTTCTTAATAGGTAATCGGAAGTTTTAAGAATTTCCAAGATATCACTGAATACTTTTTAATTGCACACCCTGCTTTTTATAGCATGAGTGGGTTTGGGTTTATCGCTTGGTTTTATCTTACACTTCCGTTTGCATTTAAGGCCCACTTCACAAGTCAATAACTAACTAGTGAGTTTTCTACAAGTGTTTTATAAATATTAACCTTGTAAAATTATCACCTGTACTGAATGCATCAAACATGCAGTTCAGGTTCAAGGACAGTCTCTCTATTTTTATATTATATTGGCTCATGGATATACATATTAGATTAGTGCGTCTTAAGTTACAGGCAAATTGAGGTGTAGTGCACCCTAAAACAAAATGCTAATTAACTCCTCAGACAAAGGTTGAGCTATGTCTTTTAAGTCCGTATCTGCATCATCATATAGACCATAGGAGCTAGAGACACTAGTATAATGGCAAAGCTTTTCGATTCTTTGTGAAATCTCGCAGTATTCTCTCTATAAAATTGAAGCATATGAATATTGTTGTTAAAAATATTATAATATTAATATCAGCTCGCTTTACTGGCAGGTCATATACCAAGAAGACGACTAAAACACCTCCATGCATGTGAGTGCAGACGTCCATAAAATTTTTGTATGCCACTTGTTTTATAGTGCCACAAGAGAGCGACCTTTCGCCAGTTCTATTCACTAACGACATGCCAAGCTCAAAGCTCAGCTCTGGTCTTCTCAAACCAACTTATGCCGACGACACTACCATTCTATCTCTGCTTCCTATTGGACATTATCGCAAATTCAGCACAATTCTGTAACATCCATCTTAATGGTGACAAATCTTCCAGCGTTTTATTTTCCTTAAGGAAAGACCCAAGTCCTGCATTTACTTTTAAAGGGAACATAATTCCTGCTAAGACATTGAATTCCTAACTCTACATCCACCTCGACGCAAAACTGTGCCGGAGACAGCACTTTGAAATAATCAAGGTGTAGCGCGAAGCTAGACAAAATGGAGTGGCTATTATGCAGAACCAGCAAGCTGTTCTAAGGAAATAAAAGCATTCTCTGTACGAGCATAATAATGCAAACTTGTTATTATGGAATCCAATACCAGCCTGAAGAAATTTCAAATTAAGCAAAATAAAGTCTTGCGAAAACTGGCGGGCGCCCCTGATAGATCTATAACCGTTACCTCCACAAAGATCTCGGCAATGCTTTTGTAGGTGACCCATTCCAGTTATCTTGCCTGCGCCCTATGACCGGCCAGTAGACCAAGCAGACGCCTAAAACGCCTCCACCCTTGTAAGCTCAGACGTCGTCTTTGGAGTTAGTCGCTGGAATTCCTCGTACATCATTTATCACATCATAAAACCCCTAAGCGGTAAAGCGGTCCACCTTAAATATCTTGTGACCGGGAGGGTGGGTGGCGGGTCATGATATTTATTGTTACCTTTAAACTTTATTTGAAAGTAAGCATAACTTCCTTATCTACTTACGACTTACAAAATTTTTATTTTTTGTTTTACGATTTTTTTTTTTAATTTTTTAAATTTTTTTTAAGTGAGAGATCACTTTTAAATTTTAAAATTAAAAAAAAAAAATGTTAAAAAATTTAAAAAAAAATCGTAAACAAAAAAATTGTAATTCAAAATTGTATCTTTCATGGGAAAAAAATTTGCGTCGATATCTTAATTCGTTTAGTAGATATGGCTTGTTTAAGAAAATTCTAAAAATTTGATTATTTAGAAGTTAATTATAATCATAAAAGGTTTGTAGCCGAAGCAACATAGGCCTTCTGGCTAAAAAGTCTAAAAATAAAAAATATTCAGTATTCAGGCATCAATAAATAATCAGAATTTTGCAATAAAAATTTATATGGTTACTCTTCTCTGGTAGCTCTATTGTCAAAAGGGTAGCTCAGTGGTTTGAGTATTTGCTTTAAAATTTAAGCTCCCAATATCTAAGGACCTAGGTTCGATTTCCAATCAAGCCAATTGTTAATTTTACCATAACACCAGACCAGAGTAGCAATTCACTTGTAATTTACCACCTATTGGATTATAGCCTTAGTTTTAGTAGGCTGATGATTGCCCATAAAAAAAAAAAATAAAATAAAAAAAAAGTAGCTCTATCACATAAACAAAAATCATCAAAATCTTAAGGGGTGGAACAAAAAAGTGGCCTGCTTCACTTATTTTCGCCCATATACTATATAATTAAACTGTTATCACGTACTTAGATTTGGTTTGTGTGTAGCAATAAAGTTTTCCTTTGGCTTGTAGCCTCATCTGCTAAAAGATGGATTGCCAATAAATAACTTATATATATAAAAAAAATTTCCATAGAAATTGTTTCTGCAGCCCTCAGACTCAATTTTGTATTAAATATGCATTGCATACTTTTGTGCGTGCTAATAAATAAGCGCAAGATAAAATAATTTTTTAAAAAGATGATAAGACAACGAATAACATGTTTTGATTTGTATCTAAAGTTTATTTGTCATCTTCCAAAAAATATTTCGAGAATACTTTTTGTAAATGTTTAAATACATAGTATCTTTAATTTTCTTAATAATTGGAATAAACATAACATACACTAGCCTTATTGTTTATTTTGATTGATTAATTGAGCTGTGCATTATATTATGATACCAGAAGATAAGATACACAACATCTTGTTATATGCTAATTAAATTTCGATAACATTTGCATTTTCCTAATATGATGTCATTTTAGACGCTATAAATATAGAACGTTTTGTATGCAATTTCTTCAGTTGCATTGAATAGATTCTTGAGCAATATGAAATGTAAGTCTCATTTTATAAGGTAAAAAAGTATTCGCAAATTATAACTCGTTTTTACGCTTTAGCCATAGCGTGGATAGTACTTACTTTGCCGTTACTGCTTTTGGCAAACGAGCTAAACGCTGGAATATGTTTTACCAAAGAACCCACTACTACGCCTTCAACCACTGAAATGACGGATTATCCCACAGATTATGACGAGATCACAGAAAGCACCGAAAGCACCGTGTACACTGAGATCTCTGAGCAATCCACGGAAGTTACTGTTAATATCACTGAAAGCAGCGAGAGCACGGTTAGCTCCAGCAGCACAGATACTGTGGCTAGTTCAACGCTAAGTACCAGCTCTATAACAGAAACATCCACAAATGAGGACTTAACGACGGATATAACAAATACCACAGTTAGTTTCGAGAGCACAGTAAGCTCCACTAGCACAGAGGATACGAATAGTTCCAGCTCTACAACTAACAATTATACAGAAACCACTGAAAGTGTAACAGCAAGTAATACAGAAGACAGCACAGAGATTTCTACAGACAGCTCAAGCATTTTTTCCAATTCCACGGATAATGCTTCAACAACAGAAAGCTGGCAATTTTCCACAGAGAGCACAAGTATATGTACCAAAAAGAGTACAACAGATGTTGTAATTACTACGACTCCAAGTTCGACGAACGCACACACAACCACACTATATCCCTTTGTAGATGCAGACACTGAGTGTCAACTTCAGCCAGGACTTGATTTGTTGCCTCATCCGTATGACTGTCATTTGTTTATACATTGTGATAGTTCCAGAGGATTTATTAAGACATGTGCAGATAACCTTTACTGGAATGCTAAAACCAAAAGCTGCGATTATGAGTGTGTGGGCTTAGATTAAAGTATACAAAACTAAAGATATTGCCAGATATGTACCTATATGTGGCCATAAATCGGTAATAAACGATTTAAACAAATCATATTATATTTTAAACGAAATAAAAGTTTTGTAAACATGGCCATAAAAATATTTTTTATCTAGTTAAAATATATTTATTATTTCATTAAACGTATGCCAATCGCATCACATATGGCGACCTGACTAAATACGTCCCTCCAACTGACTTTGCTTCGCCTTCAGTTTCTCCACTCCGTAATACTACTCGGCCCTTCCAACGGAGGCAACGTCTGCCCCTACGTCGATTTCCACAAAGTAAGGAAGCTATTTCACCTATACAAACAACATAACCAAGACAGCAGAGCCACTGGACATTTGTCCGTCCAATTTTATCAGGACAGGATAGAGTTGGCGCAAAGTTATTATTTCTATAATCTAACTGCAATAGCCCTTTTAATTTCCTTTCTTTCGAGCGATCTATGCCTTCTATCACTACTTCTATTGTTAAGTCTTCTTGACTTGACTATTGTAAACCCTAGTCAAAAGACACTTCATGATGCGATTCAATGCATATCATTAAAAAGTTCAGACCACTGACTACAGACGCGGATTAGTTCAGATCCATATTTTCATCGTTCTACTTTTTTTTAAAATTCCTTTTTCATAATCTAAGATCAACTCAGCTACGTTGTATATTTTAAATAAATATGTACTCACATAAATTATTGATTACTATACATATATCGATAAATAATCGAAATTGGAAATTTTTTTTGTTGAACGTTTATTAGTGCAATGCAGTAAAAATTTTAAATTTAACAAACAAAATAATTATTATCTAACAATAAAATTACACACTGCCTCTTTAGAGAGTTCTCAAGTGTTAAAAAAAAATATATAACTAAGTGTTATACGTGTATTACATGTCCTTGTTATGTTACAAATTGTAAAGAGTAAATATTGTCTTGAGTCATCGAAACGATCGAGTTAAAAAGCTTTCGAATTTCTGGCTTGAGCTTGATCCCAAGCATCTAAAATTAAAAATTGAAGTTTTTCTCACAAGTCATTTGAAAGTATTTCATCCAGCTTAAAAAAGAAAAATACTTTCATTAATTAAAAAATATAAAGAACAGAATTAATATATGGTAGGCATATTTTGTATTGTAGAAAATTGTTAAAAAATTTGCTTTGCAAAACTTGGCATAAGCCAGCCCTTGAAGTCTCGTACAACCTCAAACACACGGATAACGCCTTTGAATCCGCACTAGATGGCCGAACAAATGCAAAAATTATGAATTGATTTTTATTGATTATATTGAATAGAAATTGAAACCATAGCCTCTAAAAACATTTATTGAAACGAGACGATCAAAACCGTAACCGAGTTACCCTTCGGTTGATACCCTCCGTGAAACACAAAAAAAAGTAACGAACAAATCGTAGGTACTTACTATATACGACCTTCAAAATCGGTTATTGTAGCTAATGTTATCAGTTTGTATTATCATTAAAGCATTATTCTTGACATTCAAGCACAAACGCTTATCGATTGTACAGCTTCATTCATGAAAAGGTCAGGGTGTGTCAGATATACATGGTGCCTTAGATATACCCAATACATATAGAAGTAATACCCCGCCCAAACTATTTGGTATTCTGGGAACTCATGCAAAAACTTTAAAATCAATTAAAATTAAACATGTTTTTCATAATTGACATTAATTGATAACAGCCCAGCCTTTAAGCATCATTTATACATCCCGAGATACTTATAAAAGGTGCAGAAATTTGTTAAATTAACGGAGTACGACTTTAGCGACACAAGCGCAAGATAGTGTTCGGAAATGAAAGGTATGGAAGTTATTGTTGGAGTATCTTATAGAGCAACTTCTAATCCTTTTTACTACTATCCTTTTGCAGTTACTTTACTTACGGTAGTGGTACTCACTGCTGCAGCATTTGCTAGCGCCGCCGATCCTGAGTGCGTATACCGCAAGCTACGAGGCTTGGCAACCCACTGGCCAAATCCTGCAACCTGCTCAAGCTATTACCGTTGCACGAACAAAAATGTTGTGCGCTCCGTAAAATGTGCTAAGGGCAAAGAGTATAATCCCAAGAATGGAAAATGCGCTGCCGCCGGACGAGGCCTATGCAGGCTGAGCTTGGTGAAGCCTTTTGCTGATGTAAGTAACTGTGGTGTGAACCATTGCGGATTGATTTTAATACTCTTGCTTATTCAAAGGAAGCTAATGTATGCGTCGATGAGGTGAGCGGCGCCTATTTACCCAAGTCCGGTTATTGTGGCGAATATTACATCTGCAACAATAAGCAGGCGTATCCACAATACTGTGATCTGGGTAGCTATTTCGATCTACAGAGCAACAACTGTTTGCCGGATATAAATAAGGAATGCTGGCAGAACGTATGCCAAAACCAAGAAGATGGTACCACACAAATCAACCAAGCTGCCTGCGCTAGCTACTATGTCTGCCTCAATCAGCAGGCTACAAGCCAGAGTTGCGCAGTTGGCAGCTACTTTGATACGAAACTGTTAGCCTGCACACCCGATGTGGGTTACACACACTGCTGGGAGAACTTCTGTATAGACAAGCCCGATGGCATGGCCGTGGCTGACAGTCAGGTTTGCGGCACTACCTTCTACATCTGCCTGCAACAAAAGCCAACTGCTCAATCTTGCCCGGAAGGCAGCTATTTCCATGCAGAGAGCCTCAATTGTGTGCCAGGCGTTTGTCCCGATGATACGAGCAGCACAACAGAGGAGTGCGATGATGAAACAACCACTGAGGCTTGCGAAGTCGAAACCACAACGGAGGCTTGCGAGGATGAGACTACAACTACCACAGAGTTCTGCGAGGATGACACTACAACTACCACAGAGGCTGGTGACAATCAGACTACAAGCACCACCGAGGCTGATGATAAGAGAACTACTTCCGATGATGATCAAAACATATCCACTGTGACGCCACCCGGTGGCTGTGGCAATAATATCAACAATGGAGATATTGTAGAAGATCAAGAAAATTGCAGACTCTATTACATCTGCATAAATGGCGATATGATATCCCACGATTGCCTTACTGGCAATTACTTCAACGCAGTTATAGAAGCTTGCGTGCCGGATACTAATAATGAATGCCCCACGAGCCGCCAGCTTTATAGGGAATGTAATGAGCACCAAAGAGCTGCCATAGCTGAGGACTGCTGGCATTATCAAAGCTGTAGTGCAGGCAGATGGCACGAAGTTGCCTGTGAACGTGGCCAATACTATGACGCTGATTTGGGTGACTGCATTGAGGATATATTTGACACATGTCCAGAAAACATGGCACTTAAAGAGCGCTCCAAGCGTAGCGTAGATGTTGATGATTGTAGCTGTCCCGATGGTATTGCTGAAAACAGCATGGTTTCCCATCCCACAGATTGTGATAAATATTTAATCTGCCAGAATCAAACACTGGTCGAGGGTTCCTGTGGTCCAGGCAACGTATTTAGCAATTGCACTGGTGTATGCGTGCCTGATACTGAGTTCACATGTTGGGTTTGTGGCAACAAGCCCAATGGCTATCTAGTGGCCAATCCGAATGAATGCAATAGCTACTATACCTGCTTCAATGGTCTGGGCATAGAGACAACTTGCGCTGAAGGCGAATATTTCAATTATGAGTCCTGTGCTATCGATGTAACTGGCACATGCATCAATCCCTGCAGCTGCAGTGACTCAGCTGTAGTAGCACATCCGATTTGCACCAAATACTATAAATGCACGAATGGTGTGCCAAAAGTAGTAAACTGTCCGCTAGGTCTAGGATTTGATGCCTCAAGCGGCAAATGCTCCATGCAGGTAGCCTGTAATGCAACACTCTGCGCTGGTGCCAGTGACGGCACAATTTTGCCGGTAGACGGATATGACAACAGATTCTATGTGTGCTTGAACCATCAAGCAAGCATAAGATCTTGCATAGATGACCACATCTTTAGTAGTACTCTAGGCATTTGCCTGCCACAGCCCAGCGTAAGTTTTATAGCTCAAAAACATCAAAATATGCATAATACTCAACTGCTTAAATTTCAGCCGGATTGTGATCAAACCAAATGCAAAGCTGCCAATGTAAACGTGGTATACCCCTCGTCCACTTGTGACAGTACAAGCTTTTGCCTTTGCCAGAACGATGGTGCCTACTTGAAACACTGTGAACTGGGCTACTATTTTAATGAGACGTTAGACATTTGCACCTTTGTAAGCAACTTTTTGTTTCTGCTTAAGCACAATACATAATCATTTCCTACTACATTTTAGACGGGACCCTGTAACCCAGCTGTTTGCTTAAGCAATCCGGAGTATCATGTTTCCATCAATTACGATGATCCAAATAGTTTTTGCCTGTGTCGCGCACAGCAACCAATTGCGGTACCCTGCCCAAGAGGCTACACTTTCAATGGTGAAATTTGCGTGCTTGTGCCCATACCGGATGTAAGTGAATCTGGGTTAAGCTTAATTCTAACTTCGATTAAGCAATATTTTATTGCAGCCAAGATGCTGTAGCAGCTATTGCGTGGATAAGAATGACTATGTGAATTTCCCGGCGACAAACATTGAAACGGGTTTCTGTACGTGCTTAAAGGGAGTACCGGAGTTCAATGAGTGCCCACTCAACAAAGTTTTTAATACAACGTATTTTATATGCATGGATCCGCCTGTAAGTAAATAATGGTTTCAATAGCTTGAGCTCAAACTAACTTGTTTTTTTTTCAGATTGAGGAAGATACATGTGATTCATGTCCCTGCGATGCCAGCCAATGTGCTGAACTAGCCCTTAATCAACCTTTTCCAGCTATAAATACAGATGAAGGCTTTTGCACCTGCAGAGATGATAACGCTTGCTACACAAGTTGTTTAGACGACAAGATCTATAATGCCAGCATGGGCATTTGCGTGCCAGTAGAGGTAAATACAGTACTATGTAACAATAGATAACTGATCCTAACTAGAAACAACTTTCACTATTCTCAGAATGGCTGTATCAGCAGTGTCTGCAATGTCTTAACGTGTGACGAACTCTCGGACTATTTACCTTTTGAAGCTGAAAATGGCACAGATGGCTTTTGTTATTGCCTCTCGGGTGTGCCACAATACCGGTTGTGTTTAAATGATTTTCAGTACGACGTGGATCTAGGATTATGCCTAAAAGTTGAGGTAAAATTGGCTTGCTAACTACTTACGGCATTATTTACCATATAAAACACGTTGTTTTACTATGTACAGGATACTTGTGGCAACAGCTATTGTGACGATGCGCAGTGCGATTGCTTGTCCGCAGATCAACCATTCCTATCTTCTAAAGATGACCCCGCTGCCTTCTGTTATTGCGAAGGCGGTATAGCCATATTGGACAGTTGCGTCGATGGTAAAATTTACAATGACGCTGAAAAGATATGCATGCTGCCTCAGGTAATGTTTGCTTAAGAGCTTTATAACATGCAACTCAAATCATTTTCTCATTGCATACGCTAGGCTCCAAGTACAGTCTGCAACTCAAAGCAATGCGCCCAGCAACCCGAAAATCAGCCATTTGCAGCCTTAAACGGTACAGCCGGATTTTGCCTCTGTATAGGTGAATACCCATATTATGAGGCATGTGGCAACAACAAGATCTTTAATACAACGGAAAATATATGTATGAGTGTGACTGCAGCGACAGTACCTACTAAATTTGTGACTTGCGATGCGGCACGTTGTAGGGACCGTGTGGCATACAAGCCGTTTGCAGCTGCAAATACTAGATACGGTTTTTGTTTATGCGATGCCGCATCTGGCGCTGTGACCTACCATAGCTGTGAGGAGGGCTATAGCTTTGATGCCAGCTTGGATATTTGTATACGTGAAGTCGAACACCATATGGAGCGGCGATCAGTTGAGGGAGAGCAAAATGTAAGACCGTTAACAGCGCTTAAGAGATTTTTTAAGAAATTAACGCTTCCTTTCTGAGCACACGTAAAGCTTGTTCTAAATAACTTGGCCCTACCTATATACATATATTAAATTTTTAGATAGTTTTTATAGACGTTTCTAGACGTCTTCATAACTTGTGCTTATTTAACCACACTTATACAAACATAATCACGTATTATTAGAAACTTGTTTTTTATTTTTTTGGAAATTCCGCTTGTTCCATTTTGTACCTTTATTATATACTATATATTGTAACAGCATATGCATTGAATAAATCGAAATTAGAAAAGATACCATTTTGGACTTTTAATTTAGTTGTAAAAAGCAACTGATGCCTTTGCAAACTATAGAATGGAACAAGTCGAACTTTCTGCCAATGAAAATTGCGATTACGTATTCGTATTGTCATTTTTTTTCAACAATTTACCCTTCTCTTGTTACTTGTTTTTGCAGCCGCACTGCCTTACCGGCGTCAAACGCTCAGTGCCCGCCAACTGCTCTCAGTACGAGCTTTGCCTGGACGGTAGCTGGAAACGACGCACCTGCGCTCATCAAAAATACTACAATCCTGAGCAGCAACAATGCCTTGAGCCGCGCGATGATACTATCTGTAAATACGCCAAAGTCGCTGGGCTACCACCTTGCACAAATCGTACCGAAAGTCAAACACTATCCAGTAAAAACAATAATTGCCTGGAGTACTTTCGCTGTTCCCAGCAAAAGTGGCGCCTGCGCAGTTGCCCTAAAGCACACTATTATGCGCGACACATGAGAACCTGCATAGCGGCTAAACAAAATGCTGATATGCAGCACATTTGTGAAAAAGAGCTGAGCAACAGATTTGAGCCAACACGTCATCAAGCTCAAAAGTGTAAGCACACCTCGGTGCGAGCCACAACAAAAAGCTGTGCACACTATCTTATGTGCTTGGAAAATGCCTGGTGGTATCAGCAATGTCCGCTGGGCATGTACTTTAGCCTGGAACACAACTACTGCATGCCCAACGACAAGGGCCAGTGTGTGGATGTACCCACAAATCAGACGACCCAGTTAACAGCTTGTACGAACGGCTTACGCCGTGCCGTGATCACCAACTGTACTGCATATGAAGAGTGCCAAGGCGGCAAGTGGTTGCGCAATGGCTGCCTGGCTGGCCAACAATTTGATGAGCTGCTTAACTTATGTGTGCCCAGCGATAGCAGCTGCCAAGTAAGCGGCCAGCGCCGCGCTTGTCAGCTGGGCGAGATGCGTAGCTTTCCATTGCGCAGCAACTGCACGCAATTTTACTATTGCGAAGCGGAGTTGTGGCACGTGGCCAGTTGCTTGAAGGGTCACACCTACGCCAGCGAGGTGAGTGCTTGTGTGCCACATGCCGCGGACAACCCTTGCCTACCGGTCTGGCAACAAGTGCACAAACAAGTCAGCAAGCAAATTGATGTAGATGAGACTATTTGTCGTGATCTAGACGACGTTGCGGCCGTGCCGCATGCTGAGGACTGCACGCGTTTTTATCTGTGCCACAATCAGCAGGCTACTTTGGTGCAGAGCTGCGCATTAGGCAGCTTTTTCGATGCCGACTTAGGTTACTGCAGGCCCAATGATGGTAGCTGTGCAGTCCCGCTGACGGGCGTTTGTGCCGAGCTCAGTGACGGCAGCCTGGTGGCACATGCCGAAAACTGTCGCGCATACTACAGCTGCTCCAGCATCAATGGCACTCAGCTGCACTACTGCGCACTGGCTGAATACTACAATAATACCATGGGACAATGTCAGCCGGATTATGGTCAGTGCAGCACACAGCAAGTCTCACCCAAGAAGTGCGATGGCCTGATGCATGGTGCACGCATACCTCATGAGTTGTACTGTAACATCTACTATGCATGTGTGCGTGGACTGGCTATGCCGGTGGAATGTCCCGAAAATTATTACTTTAGCGCTGGTGAATGCGTCTACGATGCCTTACAGCAATGTCAGAATGGACAACTTGTGGACAGCAATAACAATAACACGCTCTACAGCTGTGAAAGCCTAAAGGATGGCACCTATTTGGCCGATCTCAACGACTGCACGCGCTACTACATCTGCTCGGAAGGTTTGGCAGTGCCACAGCGTTGCAGTAACGTCACCTATTTTGATGCGGAGCAACTGCTGTGCATGCCAGATGATGGCTCCTGCCCTTACGTAAATCAAAACAATAATACGCATGTACCACCGGATGCGTCTGTATGCGAGGGACGTCACGGCAATATTATGTCGGACCCTGCAAATTGCAACAACTTTTACATATGCGTCTCTGGCAAACTGCGTCATGAGCGCTGTTACACGGATTACTATTTCAACATGACCATTGAACAGTGCCAGCTTCTAAACAATACCAATAGCTCAAACATTACGGATGTAGAAAACAAATTCTTTAACGGCTCGCAGAAACTTGTCAGAGCGGCGCAATCAGCAGTTTTGGCCTGCAACGACAAGCGCACAGAATTTGCTGATATCTGCCCCAAGATTGGTGAAGGCAACTCAATTGCGGAACAGGGCGACTGTCGTCGCTACATCAGCTGTGAAAATGATGAGCCCGTCTCGCAACGTTGTCGCAATGGTGAAAGCTTTGACAGCTTATTGGGTATATGTAGGCAAAATGATGGTACTTGTTCCATGGAGAATGGTGAGCGTGTTGGGATCTGTAGTGGCAAGCATGGACAATTGGCTAAAGATGTCGATAACTGTAGGGGCTACTTTGTCTGTGTGCATGGACAGAAAATTGAAGGCATGTGCGAGATGGGTGATTACTTTAGCAAGGTGACTAACACCTGCGAGAAGGATGTGCTAAAGGAGTGCTTTACTAATGAAATTTTGGAGAAAACTGCAGAGACACCCGGACCTTAGGTTCATTCAATTAATTTTTTTTTTTTAAGTACCTATATTGTAAATATATTTTTGGTGTTGGGTTAAATAAAAAGGTACGTCTATCTATGTAATTTTGAACAAATGTAATTTATTTCACTCAAAATCTAACATAAGTAATCGAATTCACTCGTGAAATCAATGGGTTTTCAGAAAGGCAGAATCGTAGAAGTGTACAACAAAAGCTTACACAAAAATACCTATAATTTTATTCTTTTATGCTTTAAAATTTAAATTTTTACATAGAAACTCAAAAAAAAGCAAGCCGTATGACACTTGTTAACAACTGATTGATGTTACTAACTTTGTTATCGATCAAGTATATCGATTTGTATATATATCTCGCCACAAATCTCCGTGAGAGAACTACGCAGTTGGTTGGATGCAAACTTCAAAAGTTATTATTCTGTGCCTCAAAGATGTATAGGAAACGAGAATAACTTAACTAGAGGGCAGGCACTTTAGTTCCGAAAAAGAATGAGTGTTTATCTCATCAGCTTTTTATCAAAATTTCTTAACATAATAAATACACAGGTTGCAGCAGAAAACTTTCGTTCGGTTTCTATAGCTGTTAACCAAACCGACAACCAGCACCTACTCTTGCAGAACCATAACAAGCTTTTTTGGCGCCTGGGGCAAGCTTTCAAAGGGTCTGGCTGGATAAGGATTTAAAAACTAATGATTAAGTTCGATGCAAATTTTTTTTTATTTCATATGCATCGAACTGCAGTTTCTAGTACCTTATCCAGCTAGACCCTTTGTCAACTATTCATACCTCAAAATTTATTTCATCCGTCACGGTACTAACAGCCTCAGCTATAACTATAAGTGCGAATTTTTTGATTTTCTGAAATTGTTGGTTCATCCTTTTTTCGCTCATACAAATTCAACTTTTCTTCTTTCTGGATTTTTCAATAGATTTCTATTTTCTTCTAAATCTGCACTACAATTTTCCTTCGAAGTTTCTAGCATTAAAAGAACTTTTAACTTGTTTTAGTTGTTTCCCCAAATTTTTCCAACTTCGACACAAAAAATATCGCAATCGAAACAGGTCTTTAAATTTACACTGAAATCGTTTAGTTGAATCGGATTATGGATTATTCAACCGAATTCGGTTATACCAAAAAAATATTTTCGATTATGAAAAAAATTCTTTTTTCTTATCTCTTTAAGTTGTGGCGCCCCCGTGGTCACACAACTCTCATTACCCCCCTGTACTCTTCCAAAAAGTGTAAAATAATTTGAGTTTACACGTGTTATTAGTTGACTCAATTAAGTAATATTTTTCTAAGTTTATAAACACTCAAGGTCTGTAAGCCTTCATTCGACACGCAACTGTGTTTTATTTTCTAGCACATGTCATTAGTCCAATAAACCCAAGCCAATAAAAATTAAAAACCTTGTAACTTCCATGAAAATCAAACAACAAATCTTTAAAAAAAAAAATTATTTGTTTTATTTGCGTAACCTTTGATACCAGCTAGTGCCTTTTATTGTTGACTTTCAATTGAGTTCAAAGATTGGCGACGTAGTATGCCGATCTTGATAAATTTTGCAAAACTGATAGCCTTTTAATTTATTTGCGATATTACCTAAAACAGAAATGTTTTTTTTTATCAAGAAACTACGGTTTGATTATTCCTTTAGGTTGAAAAAAAAAAAAAAACTTTTATGCGAACTAGTAGTAGCAGCAAAATACGTCAATATTTAAATACTACCTACACATAGAGAAATGAATTTATAACAATCAAAATTCTTTTAAGGAACGTTCTTTTTTTTTCTTGTTCTAAATTAAATAACGAGTAAAACACTAGATTGCAGCTTGTACTGAACAATGGACGTGGACTATGAGACCATCCTTGCTCCTATAGTTTTAAGCGTTATGTGCCAAATAAATCGACCCGCAACTTTAAATGAAATTGTCGATGGTGTCGGGGAAGTGCTGGATGTATTGCGTTACCATGCAATAAAACGTAGATGAATGATGGGCTAGCTAGGATACGTTGACCAAGGATTATTTTTGGTTTCTGTGCAAGCAAACTTTCAACTAAAGCATATGTCAATCTATTAAAAACAAAATTAAAAAATATAATTAAAGTCTATAATTCCATTAGTACATAGGTATGTACATATGTAAGGTTCGACAATAGTACCTAATTAATATAATGAGGCTGCCCTCGTACTCATGAAACTATGAAATTTTGGGACAAGTTTTAAAACTGTGAGGGCAAAAATCGCCATATAACTTTCAGTATAAGTCTACTCACCTAGTTCTTGAGAAGACGTGACTTGACGCTACTGAACTCTCTTTTAAAATGGTTTACTTTTTGAAAGGTTATAGCGAATATATTTGTCACATAACACTAGTCGACGATGAAAAATCTCCAGAGATGAGACTTATATTTTATGTTAGGGTAATGTTTCAGCGTTAAAAAACCGTTTTTTTTTTATCCTCCCATAGCTTGTTTTTTTTTATGACTATTTTAGTGAAAAATGCCATTTTTTAAAATACGGTTGCACATATGAGGTCATAAAAACTGTACTTATTCGAATTTTTTCATTATTATTTTTTTCAAAAGTAGAGAGCACTACCTTTCCAAAATGCCCCAAATCATAAAAATTGGAAACCCTCAGAAAAAACTACAGCCGAAAGTGTGTGCCCAAAACCCCAAAAAACACAACATTTTGGTGACTTTTTCTACGAATATCGCTATTTCCTTCAGAAAAACTCTTAGACACTTGAAAAGTTAGCTATTTTATGTTATTGGTCATGATATGTAGATGCGATTCCTGTATAGTGTCGATTTTTTATGATACAAAATGACTGATTTATTAAATTTTTAGTAAAAATGAAAAAAATACAATTTTTTTCGGTAGAATTTTTTTTTGTCACTTTCAACTGCATTTAAGATCTTGAAAGTGGTTGATTTTTCTATATTGGGAACTTTTACATAAAGTAGTAGTCATTACCTTTCAAATAAGTCCTTTTTCATGAAATTCGGACTATCCATTGGACACCAGCAGTTGAAGGAATCATCATGAGTACACGAAATCTCATGATTTCAACAAAAATATACGAATTTTTTGTATATAATGGTGCTTGCGTTGACAATAATCGGCATTATTGTTTGGATACATAGGAATAATCTACTACACCTTCAATTATTAAGATTCCTTAATAAAAACACAAACAAAACTCTCAAATTTAAAACTAAAATCCAACATAAAATGCAAACGGCTTTGATCATCAATTTTTTGGTTCAGTTTCTATGGCCCTTTGCTTACATTTATATCATATTGTTCTTATCCAATATCTCCTAATGCTTTGATAAAACAATAATTAATGATAATAATACTTTTTATTATATATAAAGCTAAGAAATCAACCCATCTTTGGACAAAAATTGTTACTTAAAGTGCATGTCTTTTTTTTCTTTTGAGATTCCTATCTGATTCTGGAACTAAAAACCAGCAATATTCACCCAATATTTTATGTGTGACAAGTCCTCTAAACTGACCCTCTAAACTTCTAATGTCTCAATGAAATATTTTACCTTGTTGGTCGCTCATCGTACCTAAATTTTCAGAAAAAATGTGAAAATGTGATTTTAAATGATGCATTTTTAGACTCAATGTCGAGAAAATTTTTTCATATCTATAAAGCATTTCAATAATTTACTTAGCATTCTGGCTTTTCATCTTTCTAAGAAATTTTCTGCAACTTCTTCGAAGGAATTACACGCATACAGTTGATCAGGTGGTAATGTTCTTCAAAATTCGTTACTTTTCATTGCTTTACGAATTTGAGGATCTACGAATATTCCTTTCTTAACTTACAGTTTGCCTTACTTGGGGTCCCATGTTCTAAGTGAGCGATTGCCATATCGTTTCTATTTTTTCCAAATGCCTTAAGTCCGTTTGTTTCAAGGCAAGCACCATTATATACAAAAAATTCGTATATTTTTGGTGAAATCATGAGATTTCGTGTACTCATGGTGATTCATTCTACTGCTGGTGTTCAATGGATAGTCCGAATTCCATGAAAAAGGACTTATTTGAAAGGTAATGACTACTACTTTATGTAAAACTTCCCAATATAGAAAAATCAACCACTTTCAAGAGCTTAAATGCAGTTGAAAGTGACAAAAAAAAATTCTATCGAAAAAAATTGTATTTTTTTCATTTTTACTAAAAATTGAATAAATCAGTCATTTTGTATCATAAAAAATCGACACTATACAGAAATCGCATCTACATATCATGACCAATAACATAAAATAGCTAACTTTTCAAGTGTCTAAGAGTTTTTCTGAAAGAAATAGCGATATTCGTGCAAAAAGTCACCAAAATGTTGTGTTTTTTGGGGTTTTGGGCACACTCTTTCGGCTGTAGTTTTATCTGAAGGTTTCCAATTTTTATGATTTGGGGCATTTTGGAAAGGTAGTGCTCTCTTCTTTTGAAAAAAAAAATAATAATGAAAAAATTCGAATTAGTACAGTTTTTATGACCTCATATGTGCAACCGTATTTTGAAAAATGGCATTTTTCACTAAAATAGTCATAAAAAAAAAACAAGCTATGGGAGGATAAAAAAAAAAACGGTTTTTTAACGCTGAAACATTACCCTAACATAAAATATACGTCTCATCTCTGGAGAAAAAAAAAGTGTTAAATTTGTCGACTAGTGTAATTGGCTTGTTTTGTCTATTTATTTTGCTTTTATTAAAAGGTGTTAAGCATTTTTTTAAATAGTTCGATTGTTCTTAAAGCAGTTTATATAATTTTTTGTAAAATCCAAGAAATCGATTAATCCGTATTCCCCTATCAAACACGAAAATTACTGTCACTTGTCTACGTCGATAAACCAGAGACAACTGAACAACATTCGAAGAGTTATTGGCGAAATACGGCCGCAAATGCTGCGGAAAGTTTGTAAAAATTGGTGTTCCCGATTGTGCCTTGTACGCGCCAGCCGTGGCGGCTACATGGCCGAAATCATATTTAAACATTAATGTCATATAATTTTCTATCCAATAAAGCCCGTTTCATTAATAAAAAATATTTTTTTTTTTTTTTTTTTTAAACTTGTGTAACTCTAAAAAAAACACCCTTGACTTCAAATTTTTTCACAAGGTGCATCTTATGATCTAGTTCTTCAGTTGCTTTCAGTTTTTCAATAATTTCAGGAAGTAAAATTTTTCAACACATTTTTGTGTTTTTTTGAAATCAGAAAATTTTTAATTTAATGCCATTTTGATTCTTCCAAAAAATGTGAAATTTTAAATATTTTTGTGAAAAAGCTTTTAGTTGATAGACGCTTGTATTGTCAACTATAATAATCGGCGTGCTCCTTGTCGATATATTCTCATATTGCTTACTCTTTGTTAGCCGTGCTCTACGTCTTTCCATTGAAATTAACCACGACTTTTTAGCTCGAGGCTCTCCAGCAGCTCTTCTTATTCCGTGTCGACCTCTTGTAAACAAACGATATTTTGCTGACTTCTGTCTTTTTGTCTATTATATAGACTTGTTTTAACGCTATCCAGTTATTTTGTAGACTTTTGCTTTATTTTGGAGCAGCATGTTTTTTGACGCTCGGTTTTGTAGACTTTGAGGAAGTTTGAAGACCCGGCTGCATGCTCTGAAGTATTTATCCAACACTATCTTTTATGCGTACCTCGTACCTCGCAGCATTTTGGAGTACTAAACGATATGCTAAATTTTATCAAAATCGGTTAATTTATTCATTTGTTTATTGTGATGGTACATGGTTCCCCAAGATCGGTTCCTCAAGTTCGTAATGATACCCTGTACCGTATAGTACAAAGTGTATATTAAGTTTGTGCAAGCCGAAAATGTATGTTACATACAGAAGGAGTCCTCGGAGACCCTCAAAAGTTAACTAAAGTATGATCAGGGTGAGTAGAGAAGTATCGACTTCTACCATGTCCGTCTGTTCGTCCGTCCGGCCGTCCGTCTGTATGAACGCCTAGATCTCACAGATGGTAAGAGCTAGAGCAACCAAACTTTCAGATTAGATCCGTTACTATCCTACGGGAAACAAGTTTATTTTATTTTTTTGATATCGGGGTTCTATTATATAGCTCCCATAGGGGTGTTTCAGAGGACCTCGAAAAAAACAAAAAGTTTTGCCACAGGGAAGATCGGTCAAAAAAACGTTTTTTGCACAAAATTCGTTATCTTTCGTTTGTTTGTGAAGATATTGTAACCAAATTTGGTGTTTGTCAGTTTTTTAGAGTACCCAGCACTGATCAAATTCGGTTGACTATATCATGTAGCTCCCAAAGGACCGATCGGTCGAAAAAATGTTTTAAGCACAAAATTCGTTGTGTTTCATGTGTTTTGGAAGATATCGTGACCAAATTTGGTGTTCCAAAGTTTTTTATAGTTGCCAAACATTGTACAAAATTTGATCAAATTCGGATGACTATATATATACTATTCATATAGCACCCATAGGAGCAATCGACTTTTCAATCAAACTTTTTTGCTCAAAATTCGTTGTGTTTCGATTGTTAGCGAAGATATCGTACCCAAAGGCAATCAATTGTCTTTTAGAGTGCTTAAGCAATAAATCGGACTTAATTGCAATTAGTGATACAGGGTATCCCGCGCTCGACTTTAACGTACGCCATCTTTTTTAATTGTAATTTTTTGGTAGAAAAAATTTATTTTTTTAATTTTTCAATTTTATAATGGCAAGAGATTGCAACCAAGATTGTACCGTCAACATATCTTATTAATTTCCTTAGTAAAATGGAATCTTATGATACAAAATGAAGTCGAAAACTTTTTTAATTTATTTCAAAAAACCATCACTTTTTTGCATATATAGGCAAATTAGGATTTATTAAAAAACTTTGCTTAAAATTTCGAAAGTTTAAATAGTAGATAATGTATTAAAAGCGACTAAACATGAGAAAAATGGTAAACAAAAATGGTAGCTTAATAAAAATTGTCTTCAAATGAAAATACAAAAATTTGAAGTCAGTTTGCAAGTGAAGATATATGGAGCACAGAAAACGTTTTTTTTATGTCTTATTTATGTATGTATGGCTTTATTGTGAACTTTTGAAGACACACAAAAATGTATTTTCGAATTCCTTGTGATAAAAAAATATACTTAATGAAAAAGACACATTTTTTTTTTTTAGGTTCAATTGCTATAGTCAACTTATTGATTCCACTATAACTTAATGACATTATTCGTTGTCCTTATGTTTTGAAACTATGTTTAAGTAAAGTGTACTATTTAGGCCACTTTGTTGGTATGATAACTGATTGACTCATCCAAAATGTTCCATTGACTTTGGAGTTCACTATTTGACAACTTTCATTCACCTGCACAAAATGCTCTTCAGCAATCACGCACATATAAATGTCTGATTTTTTATTTAATTAAAGTGTAATTCAAGGCCCCCACTTCAAAGAAAAAATATATTCTATACGCTAGTAGTGACGTATACTTGATTCAAAAATACTAGTAAATAATCGCTGAAGCCTATTTTTATAGTCACGATTTTGGTGCGTCAATTAATTGACTTGTGATATGTATGTGATTATGCCCACCCAAAGGACTCCTACCAGATGGACACTGCCAAACGTTCAATGACATACCCACCATACTCAGTAACTCATGTTTTGTTTTTACAATGCTTTATAGTTCAGGGAGAGACACAAACAAACCTTTACTATACGAGTGCACATACTACTTTGATTATCTTTTAAATGGTAAGCCACCAAAAGAGCACGGACCTGACCACAATTCTGACCACAGTAGTGTCACTTGGTCATTCGTGCGCGAGTGCTCCAACAAATCGGGCGGAAATCGTGTTGTCTGTCTTTTTTGTAAGGCATAACAAAATGTGTTAATAACTAATGATGAAAGTCGGGCGGTAAATTGTTGGTGCACTTAGATCCCAAAAAAACGATAATAAAATCAATAATTTGGAAAATTATTACAAAACTTTCAACTCATTAATTAAACTAATTCTGAATGGCATAAACTACAATAAATAAGCAAAACAATGTATGTTAATTTTTTACGTTTTTGGTATAAATTTATAAGTAAAAAAAAAAGTGATTTATGCTTAGAAAATATATTTTCAATCGGCTCAATGAGTGGGAATATATGAGCAGAATTTGGTATTTAGCTATAGTTTTATCATATAAAGCATTCATACTCGATATGCATTCAATTTGAAAATTGGACAATTTTTAATCAATAAATCTTTTGACTTTTTTATAGCTTGGGACTTTGCACAACTGACAATCATTACTGGCATGACAAACCCAACACCAAGTACTAAAATTCTTCCACTTTTGGTTTTGAAATGTCATTGTCAAGTTATGTTGTGAACAGATACATGTGTAGACATTTACATTTATAGTATATGGGAAGTAAAGAACTTGCAACAACCCCGCCCAAAAATTATTACAACAAGGTTACAACAAAAACATGAAGTTTTTTTCGAGTTACTTATAAAGCTTATACCATATCCAAGCGTTAGGATAACATTACCTTTGGAATTGTTATTGCATATATATTAAACTTTAACGAAGAAAAAGATTTACTATAACCAATTCGCAGCTCTACTACGTCAAAGGCACAACTAACCTATTATAAGGACACTGCGCAACAAGTCTATTTGTATAACCTTCAACGACCCAAGAGGGTTTGTTACCGTACTGCTTAATAATAAGTGTACCAACAATTATTAAGGCCACGTCTTTATACATACATATACTAAATATGACATCAAAGACTAGAACTTGTACATAGTTATAGACAACTTTTTATAAATGCAGTTCTTTGAAATATCAGCATAAGTTTGAACTGACTTTAATTACAAGTTTGTATGCCACATAGAACTTTATATGTTATACATTTTTTTTATTTGCTTCATTAGTATAGGTTTGTATACATTTACATATACCTCAGGGATTCACTTCCTGACATTTACTTAGCAATGAAACATATACATAGATCCCAAATTGCTAACAAACACAACAGATATTCCCTGCCACAAAAGTATATACAATGAATCATAAAATTGTATTCTTATCAAAAAGCTAGGTAAAATAATCTATCTAGTAATTTTGTGCCCTAGTCTTACTCAAAAAACAAGATTAGACTCCAGTAAGAGCTTTTAAAAATATGGCTACATTAAAGTCGGGAGCCAAGGACTTAGAGTTGCCCTGTACCATCATAAATATTATAGACAATTTTACATCTGCTTATATAACGAAGACTTGTAATAATAAACCAATTGCATGAAAACAACAAAAATTTAAAAAAAAAAAAACTTTAGCTGGCTTAATTTGAAATAGAACCAGGGACTCGGTGCATAAAAATAATGCAAACCAAAAAAATTTGATACAGTCGAGGCGTGCCCGACAGTGTAATACTCCGTACTAGAGGTGGGATACTATCGATAGTGCCACCACTCGATAGTTTAGACTTCGATAGTTGAAACTATCGATACTATCGATAGTACTATCGAACAAAGTGAAATATGGCACACAAAAAAGGCACATTCTTTAAATAAGTACCATAAAGCAAGTGGGGAAAACTCTAGCACTTACAAAAAGAGTACATATTTCAAAATTTTTAACAGAAACGTTTTGCTTATGACATTGTTCAAGGGGATACTTTTGAAATTCCATCTTAAAAAACCTAAAACTGTCCATTCAACAATTAGCAATCTTAAAAAAATTATCTTTCAAGTAGCTTGTTTTTGTGGCAGAAGATCAACATGTCCACATTTCTAGGTTTCAGTCGAGTCCTTATGACTGGCCAAATAATGTGGAATGTCAAATATTGCTGCTACATAATTTTAAGAGATCTTTTTTTCTATTGCAACTCGAATTTTATGAAATTCGAAATTTCGGAAGCCAAAGTCGTCTACTATCCGTAAATGCTAGACGTCTGTGGCATCAATAAGGCTAACGATTTTTGGTTTTTTATGCGAAGAATTTTTACAAAAATTTGATTTACTTAAATTATTTTTTATGGTGCCAATCGGATTTGGTGACTCTAAAAGCGTGGGATGGTCAAAAAGGTTCGACGTGTTACCACTGATTTTGTGTTCTTTTTGACATGTTGCCAATTTTATGTCCGTTGATTTGTCAAAAAAGTTTAGAAAAAACCAAATCAAAATTTACACCAATCAAAATTCTTATAAACCAATTTCATAATAAAATTTTGATTCTGGTTTCGCCAAATTCATTCATGAGAAATGACAAACTATTAGCATCATTAATGAAGTGAGAAGTTAAGGTACTATGCTTAACCTTTTTTGCGAAGAATTACGGGTCACTTTAGTACAGCAAGCCTTTGGGAAATGCTTCTAAAATAAGTATAACTTGAATTTGTTTCAAGAACGGTTCATTTAAGCAAATATTAATTAACTTTAATCAGCTTAAGAGATTAATAATAACACGATTCTTTTGTGTATTTCAAACTTACGATACATCGACGCATCGTAGGTATCGGTACAGAACTGGAAGGCTATAGGACGGGCATTCAATTTTTATGCTCAATAATAGTTCTGCATAGACATTGAATGAAAAAAAAAATCATTGCTTTCGAAAAAGCCCCAATGGTTCTCCGGCAACATTTTCGAAAGCAAAATTTACATTCACAGTTGGGTATATTTAAAAAAAAATAATTGTTTACTCTTTATAATTGATTCAGAGTACAGATTGTCTGCAAAGATTTTTTTCTAAATTACTTGCTCGTCATCTCTCTTTGATGATGCCAAGATGCAAGAAGTTGTACAACTCGGTTTTTAACAACTTTTCGATTTTTCGAGAGAACTATTATACATACAACGACCCCATATAGAATGCAATCGATTGTACAACCTGCACCAGTCACACAACCAGTGGCATCGTGGATGCCTTGCTTAACATTAAATTGCATAAAATAAAAAAATGTTTGTAATACAATATTTAAAATGTCGATATGTCGAAAGTAACTCACGTGCTCCGTACGTCAACCCCCTATATTAATTTCAACACATCCCGGCTATAACATACCCTGTACTTTCCTGAACTTCTAAGAATTCGAGAATGCTGCAGTTGTACCCAGGCCTGACGAGAGGGGGGTGGGAAAGGGGGGATTCCCCCGGGCCCGGAGTTTTCTCAGGGGCCCGGTGTAATTACTGTCGTACTGTCCTGATTCAATCTAAAGGTGTAATCGAGAGGTCGGAAAATTTTCCCCCGGGCCCGGATTTTCTCTCCACGGCCCTGGTTGTACCCGTCTACTACTTTACAAAGCCAAACAGCTTACGCACTTTTGAAAGGCAAAGGGGCTTAAATTGTGGAATTTTTGCTATAACTTCCGAAGTTATAACGTAATGAAAGAAGGAAACCATGTGGAGAACTTTGACTTGCTCTTGAGAATAGTTTCGGAGTTAATAGTAAAATACTGTTGCAGGGGACTGGACGTGGTATACCCACTAGTGCTGGAAGAAACATTGATGTTGTATCGATGCATCGATAATTTTTATTTTTTTTCCGATCATCGATATTTTTATTTCGATTTTCAATTATCGACTAAATCCCATTACGGACAAAAAAACCATAATGAACAGAACATTTTTTTGTAAAACTCACAGGATTACGGATTCGGCTGCTCAAAATCCATAAGGGATACCTCTGTCACCTGTTAAGTTTACACCACTTTTATCGAAGTTAAAAAATATCGAAAACATCGACTGTTAGCCAACATCGATGTTTCTCCAGCACTAATCCCCACAATGAACAGTGGCCGAAATAGCTACAATTTTCGAATAAACTAGAGGAACATACTTACAGTGCTGAAACTTAGCATATTTATTAAAAATATTGTGGACTAGTTTCATACCGGTTCGACCAACTCCATTACTACCGTTCATATAAGCTATATAAAAATATAGCGTATTTTGTACAAAAAAGTCTCTTTCGGCTTCTCCGTCCACTGTACCATATAGAAATAATTTGCATACCTTAGTCTAGATGTGTCTTTATACCAGTTTTTGTAACTTTAGCTTCGTCAGTGGTTTAAAATCAGCTTGAACTAAGTACTGTTTATTTAGAAGTCGTTCTAAAAGTGTAAAATTTTCAACATTTAACATTTTTCGGTTTCTAAGTAAAAAAAAAATGTATAATTGTGTCACATTTTGACTATTATAGCGTAAGTGTAGGCCGCGAACGTTCTCCTAAGGGGAAACGAGGCAAGATATCGAACTGAACCAACAAACTTGACCTGTCATCAGATAATGCTCATTTTCAGGTAAATTTTTGACCCTCTGCCTCCTATAATCTTTCAGATACTTTTTGACATACAGACAGGCACGTCCATATCGACTCAGCTATTTATCGTGATCAAGATTGTATATACTATACTTAATGGCGTCTTCCACATATCCTTCCACCCTACCTACTACCCATTGTAGCTTCCGTACAGTGTAAAATAATAGTAAGGTATTTGGGTTATTAATATTGTAACATATGTCAAAGTGTCGTGGACAAAACTTTTTAATTCGCTGCTTTTAACATATAAAATTCCAGCAAAGCCTAGTATATACGTCATGTTTCTACGTATGACGTTATGTCATACATAATACAAGTTTCGTAAACAGAAAATCCCGTAAATTCTATATCGTACAGTGTGGGTGATAAAACAGGTGTTTTGTAGAATAGCTTTTCCAGTGGTATGACTTAAAATAGCAAATTCTTAAATAAATACGCTATAAATACTTAAGCCTATGTACTATATGTCTTATTATCGTAGAGTTCGATGACGTATTAGCCAGGAAGCCATAAATAAAGACAACCCAATTATATTGAATATCAAAAATGAGCAGTCACGAAGGGCCAAACGGAAAGTCCCATATATTTCAAATACGAATTGACAGTATCGATGACGAAAGCATTGCACCGATAACAGAGTCTAATTCTCGAGAAGATCTTATTGGCATTGCTCAGCAAGATATTGAAGAGTCCAAACACGAAGCGTCCTTTCAATTTCCAAGTAAGTGTGCGCTTAAAACAATAATGATATAATTAAATAGAAAAATTTTTAGGATTTTTGTCAGTGCCTACGCTGCGTAATCCACGTCAAAACTCCGTACACACAACTAGGAGAGAGGTAGTATCCAGCCCGGCAAAAAGTGAGCGCATGATACGCAACAATCTGACCAAAGTGCGTCCGCGACGACTCAGTCAGGATAGTGGAATTGTAGCTGGACGACTAATAGGTTACGGCGTAGGTTTTTGTGTGCGGTACTTAATATTATAAGTAATTTACAAAGTTTTTCAAAACAGGATAGCTCCTTGCATGATTCGGAACTTCAAGCTCGACCAATGGAAACTGGAAGCACTTCGCATGACAACATATACAGTTTCTTAGTTGCCGAACGAAATGAAGCAATTGAAGACAAGCCGGATACGGTACATTCTGCAAAACGTATTAACCCGGAACTTAGTGCTAGTGCCGCTAGCTATACTGAAAAATGGCTGAACACATCAAGCACGCGTTCCGGCGTCAGTTCGTTGTTTCACAAGTGCAGCGGTATGACGCTACCCATGCCCACACATGTGGAAGCCGATTCAGCTGAACCCAGTCCGACACTAGCCTTTGGCCCCAAATTGGTGGGCAGTCATGAAGAGGATATACCAGGCACTGCTATGCACCGCACATTAGGACTACACTTAACTCCCGGCCTAGACGGGCGTAATGAATCATATGAGATTGTGGACTCATCGCATTCCAATGTGTTGCCAGATCAATTTAGTTATAAGCAAATAGGAACAGTTGATCGGAAGGCCTCCACAGGAGAGAGCAGCATTAGCGGCAGTTATTATGGTAGCCGTAAGGGTAGTAAAAATAATAGCATGGCCGGCGATAGCGGAGATGAGCGTCGTGTTAGCAAACAAGATCGCGAGGGCTTGGATCCTGAATCGCTCATGTTTCGTGATGGCCGACGTAAGGTGGACATGGTGTTGGCCTGGGAGGAGGAGGACTTGGGCGTTATGACAGAAGCGGAGGCACGAAGACGTGATAACAGACGACGCTTTATGGAGAATCTTATAAAAGAGGGCCTTGAAGTTGAGCTGGAGGATAAATCACAGTCATTTAATGAGAAAACATTTTTTCTCAAAATACATTTACCATGGCGTTTGGAAACGCGGTTGGCCGAGGTCATGAACCTAAAATTGCCTATAAAACGTTTCATTACCATATCAGTAAAACCATCCTGGGTAAGCACATAAAACCAACAACTGTATACAATCCATTGCAATCAATTGTAACGTTTAAAGGAAGACGAGAGTGTAGTGATGAGAAATGTGCAATATTGGAAAGATGTTTGGCAGCGCGTAACGAAAAAGATACAATTGGAGCAAAGTCTGTTGGATGGAGAGACCACTTTTAAGGCAGCAACCGCAAATGGCAATCCTGAGGAGCAGTAAGTAAACTAACTTGAGGCTGTAGCTTAATAAATACGTATTGTTTAATCTAGGTTTATAGTCAAGGATCGTGCGACAGCTTTTACAAGTGCTCAGCGTTCCCTTATGATCATGCAAGTACTTATTCGCACACCCTTTGATGAAAGTGATCGCAGTGGCATTAGACGTTTGCTCAATGACGGCACATATCTGGGCTGCTTTCCACTGCACGAGGGTCGCTACGATCGGCCACATTCAAGCGGCATCTCCTTAGACCGACGCGTACTTTATCAGACTTGGGCGCATCCCTCGCAGTGGTACAAGAAGCAGCCACTGTGTCTGGTGCGCAAATACTTTGGTGATAAAATAGCGCTTTACTTTTCCTGGTTGGGTTTCTACACGGAAATGCTGGTCTATCCATCGGTAGTAGGCACGCTGTGTTTTATCTATGGCCTGGCTACACTGGAATCAGAAGATAACATACCTAGCAAGGAAATATGCGACGAGCTTGGAACCGGCAATATAACGCTATGTCCACTTTGTGACAAGGCTTGCAGCTACCAAAGTCTATCCGAGTCCTGTTTGTTTTCGCGACTTACGTATCTCTTTGACAATCCGTCCACAGTTTTTTTTGCCATATTCATGTCGTTTTGGGGTAAGTGGAATTACCATAGTTAAAAAAATTGTTTCAATTGATTCGAAACCGGGTTAACTTACTTAATAGCTACTCATATTTCTTCAAAAGTACTTTATTTACGGCAACATCATTCTAAATAACGACAACTATAAAGAAATTCATTTATTGCAAAAAAAAAAAAAAAATTGGTTTCCGTATTCAGTTTGGGTGATTCTAAATGTATCCTAACTTAGATAATTAGATATAATTTAGTTAATGACATTGAATTACAGCCAATTTTAAGCCCTAGAAGTATTCTACTTTCAATGGGATTGTGTAAATGTAAATAATAGGCATAAGGAGGCATCTCCTTAAACGTCCGAATCAATACAGCAACGTCTACCTGTCCGCCTGCTAAAAAATTATGTAACAATTTAATATGCAATTATATAGTGAGGATGTCCCGAATGTAAACTTTCCACTCATTTTTCTTAACGTGTACAAAAAATTAGCGCCCAACGTGGGGCCACGAAAAGAACGCAACTTTAAGTTAATATTTATTAGGTATTATGGCGACATTGGGAACCTAGCGTCCCAGCTCACTTAGGCCAAGAATAGGCCCTTATATTTATTAGGCAAATTAAATAATTAATTAGGCATATTTAAAGCAAGTAAACGTTGCTGTAATCCAAAAATAAACTTTTTTCCACATATTTCAGCAACTACATTTTTGGAGTTGTGGAAGCGCAAACAGTCGGTGCTAGTTTGGGAATGGGATTTGCACAATGTTGATATGGATGAAGAAAATCGACCAGAGTTCGAAACTAATGCTACCACTTTTCGCATGAATCCGGTAACACGCGAAAAAGAGCCCTATATGTCCACTTGGAGTCGAGCTATACGTTTCGTAATAACCGGTAGTGCAGTGCTTTTTATGGTAGGTAACAGAAAACTTTACCAGAAAAGTATTGTAATGTGCTACTAAAATTTCCACAGATCTCCGTTGTGTTATCCGCAGTGCTGGGAACAATTATATATCGTATATCCTTAGTCTCAGTCATCTATGGTGGAGGTGGTTTCTTTGTCAAAGAGCACGCCAAACTCTTTACCACTGTAACCGCTGCGCTTATCAATTTGACGGTCATTATGATACTTACACGTGTAGGTGAACTTCAACAGCTGCTCAGTAAAAATTATTGATTTTTGTTCTTATCTGTTTTTAGATCTATCACAAAATGGCAATAAAATTAACGAATTTGGAAAATCCGCGAACTCATACAGAGTACGAAGATTCATATACTTTTAAGATATTCTTCTTTGAGTTTATGAATTTTTACTCGTCACTGATCTACATTGCCTTCTTCAAAGGTCGCTTCTTTGATTATCCCGGAGATGATCAGGCACGTCGTAGTGAATTTTTCCGTTTAAAAAATGACATCTGTGATCCAGCGGGTTGCTTGTCAGAGTTGTGCATACAATTGGCTATAATTATGGTGGGCAAACAGTGTTGGAACAACTTTATGGAATATCTATTTCCCAAGTTTTGGAACTGGTGGCGACAACGCAAGCATAAACAAGCCACTAAAGATGAATCGCACTTGCACATGGCTTGGGAACAGGACTACCATATGCAGGACCCAGGGCGCTTGGCACTTTTCGATGAGTACTTGGAAATGGGTATATTTTACTATAAATTTAAGTGTCTTCGGTTCTATAAATGTTTGTTATTCTTATTAGTTTTGCAATATGGTTTTGTAACATTGTTTGTGGCCGCCTTTCCGCTGGCACCACTATTTGCACTTCTTAATAATGTGGCGGAAATACGCCTGGATGCCTACAAAATGGTTACTCAAGCCAGACGACCCTTGTCGGAGCGTGTTGAGGATATAGGTGCCTGGTACGGCATATTGCGAATCATAACTTACGCTGCCGTGGTATCCAATGCGTTTGTGATTGCCTATACCAGCGATTTCATACCACGCATGGTTTATAAATTTGTTTACTCTGAAACTCATACGCTTGCTGGCTATATCGAGCACTCATTGTCAATCTTTAACACATCCGATTACAAAGAGGAATGGGGCGCAACTAGTAGTGAAAAGGACCCGGACACCTGTAAATACCGGGGATATCGGTAAGTTTGTTCTGTGGTATTTTTACTCTTAATAAAACATGAATTCCTTTGATCGTAGCAATGGACCCAAAGACTTCGAGCCCTATGGTTTAAGCCCGCACTACTGGCATGTTTTTGCAGCACGACTAGCTTTTGTTGTGGTATTTGAGGTGAGTAGCCCATTCGATGATATCTATAAAGATATAAGACATCTAAAGAGTCTCAAAAAGTTGCACCATGATAGGGATCTAAATCCTGCTAACGATTGCCAAGAGAAATTGATTAACTTTTTTGTTTGAATTTTAAAAGGATATTTATGTTTTCTTTGTTTTCCACAAATTCCGTTACCTTTCCATTTTCACTTTTTCAGTACATTGACCGTTGAGTATGATTCTTTTGCTACCTTCCCTACTGTTGCCGTCCCAACATAACGACACAGATTTACTGCATAGCCCAAGAACTCGAATATGTATGTCAAGGTGGCCCACGCAGCTACCCTTCACGATGAGCCAAAGGTGAAGAGTAATGTTAAAGACAAGAACCAGGTTCCTTCGGCGACAATGTGCTTTACGTAGTCTAACTGCCTCAGGAATAAGGTGCTATCTCTGTCTGCCACTCTACGCCCTAAGGGGCTCCATGTAGAAAATATAAAATAAGCCGATAACAATCGAGTTACCTTCGTATATTTATGGGATTACACCTTAAGGTCTGTTTTATACGCGTACTTTTCACCAAGAAATCGAACTGTTATCGCAACCTAGAGCTTATTAGAATCCATTTAAACTTATAACCAAAATCGTAACCCATATTTTCGCACCAGGATTGATCTTAAAGTAATTCCTTTAATTGCTGCTTAGTTCCCAACACTCCCAAGATAAATTATACTAAGTGGATATCCTTTTATGATATGCCATATGCTTGGAAAACAATATATAGATATATACATACTATATATATGCTTTAAAAATTTTTGTATGCTTTGCAGCACGTCGTATTCGTCATTACCGGTATCATGCAGTTCATAATTCCCGACGTGCCAGCTGAGGTTAAGACACAAATGCAGCGCGAACAGCTTTTAGCAAAGGAAGCCAAATACCAACATGGCATTAAACGCGCACAGGGTGACAATCAGGACATTATGAGCCTCTTTCGCGATGCCAGCCATCGCACCTCTGTAGCTGGCAGTCAAACCACTGCACGAGGAAGTTGGGCTCGACGATTTAGTCGCCTAAGTGATGGACTTGACGCTCACGTAGAAGTAGCAGCACGTCCTCGCCGTTCTGTTGAATCAACGGTTTGGGAGGTCTCCTGACATGAGGAGGAGGCTGAAAGCCAAACGACTGAGCAAGCAAATTAATAATGTTGGAAACCTAATGGCCTTCTAAGAATAACGGGCACGCGTATAGTTTTAATATAATAATATGCATATTATAAATGTTGATCTGTCATATACACAGTTATTGTAGTGCATTGTTGATTACATACATAATTTTTCAGTCAGTTACTAATTACTTCTATTTTCTTTGTAAATAATGTATTCGTTAATTTTAAACCTTTTTAGAATCTAAGCTAATAAAAATAAAACCGATATAATTAATTATAACAAGCAAAAACTACAAGGTTGTAGTTTGTAACCAAAGCTGCTAAGCTCTTTTGTGAAGTGTGACTTATGGGATTTAACATATAAGATTATGATTCTGGCTAAAAAAGCAGGTTTGGTCCAGAAATACTAGGACATACGTGTTTAAAACGGATCGACACGCTACAATAAAAATTTGCGAGGGGAAAACTGTTAAAAAGGAATATTTTTTTATATTTGCATCGATTTTTTTTAAATTTTACTAAATGAACTAAAAATTATTCAAAGCCCGATTTTCTGCGTTAACCTCTTTTTTATCATAAAGGTAGTGTGATCTGGTATGCGCACAAAAGTTGTAATAATTAGAATCCAATTGGTTTGCACATTTACAATGTGTCATCAACGATTTTTTCTTTCCTAATCTTTAGGACAGCAGTTTAAAATTTGTAGATTTAACTTGAAACAGTCAATTCGAAAATTACCAGTGTGACCGAATATTCCCAATGAATATACCGAGGTAGTATTTACTACTAAAATACTGCAAAAAATACTCACGGCAAATACGTTGGAGTGTACAAATTAATTAAATTAATTTGTAGCTTATGCCACAATGCTATTTTTTTAACTTGTGTAATACCACGCGCCTGTCACAAACATACAGTTCTTGTTACCAAAGCAACCCAAGCGTTGTTATTTCGTATGTGCCTTGTATTTTTTGGAGATTCCTACCTTATTTTAAGGACACAAATTTTCGTTATGAATAAAAAACTCTCTCCCGAAGATGCTTTTTATGAAAATTTAACCCTTGGACTAATAAAGACACTTTGTAAGTAATTATTAATGTTAAGCCATTCAAATGCAGCCTCTAACGTTTAAACAGCTAATGTGCCACGAATTTGTAATGTCAACCTGGAACGGCGTCAGCCCCTGAACCCATGCCAGGTGGTCAACTGGGAGCAGCGTCATTGCGTCTACTTACCGGAAGATATGAAAAAGTTTTACTTATCAACAGATGGTTTTATATTAACCTGGAGCTATCAATATGCACGTTCGTAATAGCGTAATAACGATGCTACTGCATCTACATATATTTAACCCGACTTACTTGTAGCAAACGATATAAGACGCGTTGGTCACATTCACTTTCCACACCTGCTGCAGGTGACTTTGCTGCGCGAGAACATAGAGCACACAAGCAGTGCCGGCAGCTCAGTTGCGCCCAATGTAAGCTCTAGCTCAGGAACGGATTTAAGTTCAGCTGGCAGCACGCCCAAGGACAAATGGGGCAATGCAATGCCAACCATAACGGCTAAAACTAAAATTTTCGAAATCAACAATATCAACGAAATGGCCAAGGTAGTCTTTAACCAAAATATACCTTTAAACGTTCCATTAAAGTTAAGCCTTCTAGGTATGCATGCTGTACGAGTCCACCAGCTCTAACAGTCCAAAATTTTACTTGCTGGAGCTAGGTACGCTTAGTTGGCAATTTTTGGCTGATACATTTAGCGAATATTTACGCATGGCAATTGCACACCTGGGTCTACCCTACTGGGAGCTGTGTTTCTCCGCATTTGGGCTACCCTCTTGGACTGAACAGTTGTTTTTGTTGTTGGCACCACATTTGTTAGAAGAACATGAGCTGCGACGTGGACGCATTGTTAACCCGGCCTCCGAACATCCGTACAACATTATTGATCCTAACATATTTCGTAGTAAGCCTAAGAATGTGACAAAACCTACAGCTGCCAGCAGCAAGCATAATAAACAAAGCAATTAAAAGTAAAAAACAAATTTATATTATTATGAAGAACTGAGGTAAGAAATCAGAGATAGTTGACAAACACACAACATGATTAGGTTAAAAAATATCTATGATTAATGATCAATAAAAATCCGAGCTCTTGTCCTCCAAATCAGCTAACAATTTGTCTCTTATTTGCCGTTTAGGGTCTTCGGTTATTTCCGTAGGCACTGCCCCTGCTTGACCTAACATAAATTCAAACTCATCAAGGGTTAGTTTATCACCACGCAGCTCAAGTGGTCCAATATACTGCTTACGCATGGCACCTTCATGGTATACAAATATTGTGGGCAGGTTCTTTTCCGGAAAATTTGGTATGCATGTTGTGGCTATAGAACGCAGGAACTTTGTCTGTGGAAAGCGTTGAGCTAGCTGCTGCATATGATGATGTATGAGCGCACAAAGGGGCACGCCATTAGCGTATAAATGCAATACAACCCAAATGCCCTCGCCAGCTTTTGTCACTTCATTGACATAGTCTTGACCGGAGATTTCACGAACAGTTCCAAACCGCGCTTTCTCAGCTGTGGCGCGCATCTCAGCCATACGTCGCCTGCGGTACTGCTCTAACACAGCCTCGTCCTCTGAATCTTCGAGCTCGTCAAGTTCATCTAGCGACATATCAATAATATTCTTATCACGCTGGCCTTCTTGCTGCGGCATATCTGTGCGCCGTTGTATAGCATCGTCCATTAATGCTTGAATTTGATCTTCTGTAATTTCCGCCTCCTTTTGCTTAGGCCCAATAATACCCTTGGCGCGCAGCACATCATTCCACTCAGTGTCTTCATTGGGGTCCTTGAGTAAAAATTAATTTATTATTTTTAAATATTTTCATTCAAAAAAAAAAAAAGAAGTTCCATGTAGGTTAATGAAAAGTGCAGTGTTTTTACCATATATGGTAGTGATCGTCCAACACATGCATCAATGTTTATATTAAAATGTAACATACACACCAAGAAAATTTACTTATTTGGCTTACCTGCATTGTTACTTGATTTCTTTTTTAATAAATTTAATAAATAAAAGTTCGCTTTAGTGATAAAACGTGTTTAATTTGTTTAAGCTAAAAATAAAACAATCACAAAAATTTATATTGCAGAATGACTAATAATTATATCGATTAATCGAACAGTGTTGCACAAGGCAATAAGTACAAGACGATACTAGAGTATATCAAAAAGTACTCACACTGGTGCGCATTTGTTTTGGCACAATTTCATTACTAAAAAAAACAGTTTTTAACAATTTGGCTTCAGCAGTATAATCAAAAATATCTCACTACTTTTATCATATGTAAATAGCACAAAGCCATGGCCATAGCTTATCAAAATATAGAATCTTATAATACTAATACTTCACGCGGGCATAAATTTTTAAAATTAACAATATTTTTTTATTAGTAAATTCGAGTTAGATAATTCATATTTGTGCTATCAGTTAAACATTAATAACTTTTTGTGCTAGTTAAGCTACATTTTCAACAGATACTTGGTAGTAGTTATTAAAATTAATAAGCCGTATTAGGTCGGCAATTTCCTCCTGGTAGCCGGAAATCGCCACCTTGTTGCCTAAATAAATGATATAACGCATAAACTTTTCAAACTCGGCCTCTTCATACACCAAACGTTTGTAACGCGGATGTACAAGCTGTTCCGCATCCACTTTAAAATCCTGCGACTGCAATATCCTAGAAGAAATAAGCAAAGCATGTGAATACCAAAGCAAAAACTTGTACATATAACATCTACTCACTGGCAAAATCGTAGGACTATCACAAAAATGCCATCGATCGTTTCTTGAAATTTAGCACTGCGCCGATTAAGCAATGCGAGGAATGAAATGCGTTTTAGATAAGCGACATGTTGTTGATACAGTTCCTCCACCGTGCTGGCATTACACAAATCCTCCTTAAAAGTTTTCCACGATGCCTGGAGCGCATTTGTCGCCAAATGGGTTTGAAGCGTAGTTACAAAATGCGAAAGCTTGCAACGCGTCATTTGTAAATGGCGGTATTGTGGAGATACGCGCAGCATTGAGCTATGTCGCTTGCCCACTTGGCGCAAATACTCATAAGAGCGGTCCAGCATAAAAGCAATGTGCCGCAACTTTAACAGGTACGAAAATACTAGCGAATACTTGTTCAGGGTCTCTGCACTGATGACAAGGTTCAATGGCCAGTTTACCTTGTAGTTCAGCTCTAGAAACGACAACGCATCCAGAGACATGAGATCAAATTTTTCAGGCATGTCTTTATAAGTCAATGTGAGGTTCTCCAGCATGTATTTAGTGTCATCTGCAAAAATATAAGATAAGCTGCTTAATAAATTAAACTTAAATTTTAAGCTAAGTTTTTGTGGGATAAACTTGCGTCAATAATATCGAATTTTAAAGAATATGTTTGTTTGGTATAACTGTAGGCAAATCTTACCAGTTGTATTCACATTCAATGCATTGGCAAGTATGGAATCAAGGAAATCCTTCTGGCATAAACTGCGGGGCTCTATGCCTTCTTCAATATGACAGAGTATTCTGCTGGTAAGCTGTGTTCCAAACTCACCGTTCAACAAAAAAAAATAGTTGCGCAAATGATTAAAATGATCATAGATGCGTACTTCTTTTAGAAATATTCGTAGTACTTCATTGCGTAACAATGAAAAGTGGGCCTTTAGGGGCAGCATAATAGATAGCTGAAGGTAACGTTGTATTAGATCTGTATTGTGTGTTGGGCGGGATTGAGCGTACATTTTTGGCTTATCTATAAAAGTAGGCAAAGGTGTCAAAATTTGCAAGTGTTGCGGCTGCCATTTATTTTCTGTAGAAGCTACGTTATCCATCACCTGAGCTTCATTTGTGTCAGTTTCAGATTCTACTTTTTCTTCCCAAGACTGAGTATCACCCTTCGACGAATTTTCAGAAATGACTTCTTCACTACTTGTATTGTTGTTTGCAGCATCTTGAACGTCTGCGGTTTGACTTATATCAAGGGCTATTTCAACATCTGATGTGGTTGACATAGGTGTTCCAGCAAGTGCTGCTTCTGCAACATGCAGTTTATTTTGTTCCAAAGGTAGATTTAAGCTTTTTTGCTCTACCACCATAATGTCAAACTCGCCCTTGAGTATACGTCGGCGATTGCATGCACGCTCTGTCTCACCATCAATTTTACACCGAACACGACGCGTATTTGCGTCTTCGGGATCATTGAAGGCCGCAAACATGTCATGTTGCATCATGCGAGTTCTATTCCGTTGCAAGTCGCTTGCCTCCTCTGGCATTGTTTCCAATGAGTTGAGATTCACATCTAAAGCAAGCTGCGTCTCGTTGGTACGGTTCAATACGCGTACTCTGTTCCGCTTCGCTTCGGAATCAGTGTTTATCTGAAGTTGCACACGCGTTTCCTGTTCTTGGAAACTATTAGCAGTCGCCGTAGAAACCGGCTCATTGGAGTTAAGCACATCTGAAATACTTCTCTTAAATTGCACGCCCAGCATTAAACCTTCGCTTGCTGATTGTGGTTTTACCTCATTCGGAAAAACTTCGTAGCATGATACATAGCTCTGACTGCCTGAGCTCCCATCGGGGCTACTCTTTTCCACATTTTCGTCCTCCAATCTACCAATATTTGCCTGTAGCTCATTTATATTCCTTTGTAAACGCATTTCCTCCAGCTGCTCACACTGATTCTGGTATTCATATTCTGAAACTATCTCATTACGCCGTTGCTGTAGCTTACGGCTGATGTCTTCTTCACGTTGTGCGTTGAGTTGTGCATATAATATCTTCTTTTGTTTGTTTGCCGCCTGTAATAATAGTGATTGCTTCTGTTCCCATGCCTCAATGTGAGCCTGTGTCCGCTGCAGCATTTGGTTTACAAAGCGACTATTATACGCCGCACGTTCAGCATAGATATCCTGCATTCTACATGGCTCAAAATATTGCATAATGCTACTATAATATTGTTCTATATTATTTTGCATATCATATAGTTGCTCATGGGACAAGCATACATATATATTTGGATATTTGTACTCGAATATTTCGTGCTGAAAAATAGAAGGAAGATATAGTATGCAATAAGGTTGTTTGCACGTCTTAAGGACTTTGTTGTTTTTTTTTTTAATTCACTCACTTTTCTTTTAAAGGTCTTTAACAACTTGTTGTACTTGCCGCATTGCAGTATGGCCTGCTCGCACCCAACCAAAAAACCTGGCACAGTATCATCATTCACCACAAAAGATTTATCAAAAAATTCTTTGGTGCATTCATCATACATGCCAATGCGTTTGATAAATAGTTCGTTAAAGGGCTCCTCCAGTGTCCCATGGTATATCCACTTTTGAAGTTGGCAATAATAAGTCTCGCACAAGCGCTTCAGAAAGTATAGAAGCAGCTCAGAGTAGTCACTACTTATGCAAGAACCAAGCTCGGACCATAAGTAGCGTAGAAGATGCGCGCCTGATGTGTCGTTACTTATATCAACTGCAAAAAATAAAAGCAATTCTAAATGTTGCAAAATTTTTAATTACCACTATACATACACCTGGGTTCGGCAATAAACATGTTATCCACTGCGACCAACAGCTGCATTGCTGATCGGGTATTATTAAAAAGCTGCGTAAGCTGTGTAGTACACTGGGAAATCATAAACTGACGATAGGTGGTTAGGAATTCTGTAACCAAGTAGCGCATTGTCTGCAAGAAAAAAATTAAATTAATTTTGTTTAGTTACAGCAGTAAAATTATGAACTTACCCGGTTTAATGGATGCTCAATGCGACCTGTGCGCACCGCATCCCTATGCCATTTCGTACGAGTATTCAGTCGCTGGTAACAAGCGCCACAGTACAGAAAAGGCTGTAAAAAGTCGGTCAGTACATCGGGCAGCACATTTTCAACAGTGATATCAGTTTGGAGAGAGAACACGCCATTTATTGTACAAGGAAATATTTCAGATTGAATCCCGGCTAAAACCAACACGTAAAAGAATTGGTGATAAAATAAAAAGGATGACACCAATACGTACTTGCAGTTTTCTTAAGATCCTGGATAAGCGCGATTTGACTAAGAATGCTGGCCTCAAAGATTTTTCCGTGACTTTGAGCATAAAGGGCCTGTAACTCGTGACTTATATTGAGATCAGAGCAAAATTGTTTTTGCAGATCAGGAAAGGTACATTCGTTATACGACTCTTCTTTCAAAGCCGTATTATTGACAGACACTTTTTCTTTTACACGTGGTAGTTTGAAAAGCATTGGCTTTCTTGGCTCCCATATGCGTTTGGCAGAGCAAAGAAAGGTGGTCGTCAATTTGGGCTCAACTATATAGCCATTATTTTGCAGAGCGGAAATTTGGTTTGGCAAAGTCGATTTCTTTTCATACACAGGCGTATGCAATTCGGTAGGCAAGTGTTGAAGCTTTAAAATTTGAGAACTTGGTTGTGCTGGCTTCCAATCTTCGGACATAGGCTTTAACTTAAACAAAGCTGGCATTGGTAAACTAATCACTGCACTGTCCGCAGCCGATTTATCATTTTCCACTTTGTTAAACAAAGTATGTGAAATGGCCTTTTCAAGTAAGGCGGCGAGAAGTGGACTTATTTCTTGACATTGCAAAACAAATGACTTGTCGAGTAACAAATCGGGTTCGTTCTCCAACAACTGACTTAAGAGCACATGGCAAGGAGGTTGTTTTAGCTGTGATGAAGATGCCTTGGAACTTAGCAGAATAGATTCAAATAATTGCATGCGAAGCTTGGGCACAGCTGCTAATAACAATTGGCCGCGCTCATTGCGCGAAAGTAGTTCGGCGAGTTTGTTGACTATATCCAAAGTGCTGTTACCGCAATTTACCAAGGAATCCATTCAAACATATATTTTTTCAAATATCCAAACAACAATGCAAAAAATTAAATAAACAAAAATAAACTACTCGTCGTTCGCATCGAAATATCGTGAGCACTAAAAACGATGTTTTTGTTGTACTCACTACACGCCGATGATTCCTGCAAGTGTGTACACATTTCGTTTGCTCGAAATTGTTTAACGTTTTCTATTTTTTAAAATTATATGTCAAAACTATACTATACAATATTGCTTCTCTTCGTCATTCTTTTTAATTACTGTGGTTTTATTTCATAAGCTTGCAATAACTTATAGCTACATACAATCGCGACGTTGCAAGTAATCTTCATATTTAGCTTGCTATAGCTTATGAGCTCCATGCAATCAAGCCGCATTTGATATTTAATGTTACAAATACAATTTGAGAAAATGTGTTATAGCAACTGAACTGCTCAACACGCTTCGCCTTTAAAGGATAACTATGAGTTTTGAGATTGGCAAAGCGTAAAAATAACATACATATTTGGGAGATGGCATTGCCTGATTAGAGCAAGAAAAAATACATTTACTCTTAGATATTAATGGTTAAGGAAACAAAACCAGGACAAGTGTGTCTTGGTGTAAATTAATTAATTCAATGAAAACTTGCAAAAAATGCTGACATATCGGCAACAAGTGCACAGGCAACCGCTCCACATGCGCATCATCTAACTTATATTAGATTACGATTTCTGTTCATTTTATTCAATGCATTTGGTGGAGCGGTTAGGGCAGAATTGATTAACTTAACTCGTCGTCTGAAACTTGTTGCACGGCTGTATAATTGAAGTTTTCCGCGCTGGCACCGTCTCCGGCGTGGGTATAGCTTCCCCAGTGGACACCTTATTAGCAAAGACCTGCTTTACGCCGCCACCCTTCTGCTTGGCCATTTGATAATCACCAGAATCAAAGAATTTTTGCTACGAATAGAAAAGTAGGTGGTAAAAATTAATGCAATAACTTTATTACAATAATCTAACTTACCCCCTTTTGCAAGCGTTTCTGTAAGAAAGCTGAATGTCCACCTGGTACACGCATTCCGCTCGGGTACTTTGATTTAAGCTTCTCCTCTTCAATTTTTTCGAGATCCCGTGGATTAGTTGCCTCGGGAACTTCACTTTCCTGTGGCGTTGTCGCCGGGCTGTTTTCCTCAGTTGAGCTCATTATAGGCACCGAAATATTGCTTACTGCAAATTATTTAATTGATTTAATTTTAATTCGATTTGAACAACATTACTACATAGGCTACTACTAAAAAATTAAAAATATGCGTTATGTTAAGGATTTCCAATAACAACAAAATAGTCAACGAGTCAACGAAATTCCAAGGGCAACAATTTAAAAGTGCTTAAATATGATACGATAAAAGTTGCATTTCATCACATACATATACACTGCTATATATGTACATATGTATGTATGCATGTTTTTATGAGGCGCATAATACTACATGTACAGCATGAACGCACACACTCAAATTGGTTGATGTACAAAAGAGAACTGCGCGTAAATATAATTAAATAAATTGTGTAAATATTGGTCAAAAACTTACGGGTTGTGTGTATGTAGTCGTTATATCTAGATTACTTCTTTACCTTTGCTTGTCGCCTGTTAAACAAGTCAAATCTGACGTTTAACTGTTATTTTCTTTTTGTTCTTTTCCTCCGCTCTGCGATGACTGCTTTGGCAATTAGCACTTCGCTTTAACAACGGCAACAAGAAAATTTAGTTAAGCCTTAGTGCAGTAGACAGCGAAATAACATACGCAAATAATTTAAGATTATTGGTTTATAAACGTGCTTTAACGAAAATAATATATGAAGTTTGAAGGCGAAAGAAGTTTATTTTTCTTGACTGCACACAGAGGACTTAGACGCGCTTGAGAATAATGCAAGGAATTTGTCGATATGAACAGATGCTATCGATACTAGTGATGGGTTGCGAAGTTCTCAGCAAAGTAGTTATCTTTTGTTTACTTTTTCCTTTTACTTGCCACTTATTCAAATGCTTTTCTTTTACTTAACTCATGTTTTTAACCAATAATGAAAATATGAGAAATAAACTACATAATACTTGCTGCCGAATAAAATAATACACACCAAAATCAAAAGAGCAAGTTAATTGTTCAGTAAAATGTATACAGCTACACTATCATCGATATTTTTCAATGCGATAGTTCTTCTCGATACTCACATACAAATCAGCTGTTATTGAATCGAAGAGTTGAACATACTGACCAGGGTCACGCTGTCTCCTAGTTCTGTTTTGCAAATGGGTTGCACATTTTGTTAGTTTAAGCATTGATAAGACAATTATTATTATAGTTTAAGAAACGCGCCACCATAGAATATAAATACCGCTTGTAAAATCAATTAAGCATGAGCTCACGGGATAAGGAAATTATTTCGAAATCAAAGTTTAAAATTTTTTCGAAATCAGTGAAAACTGCAGGTGGTAAATAGAAACAAACACGCACATACCTAATAAGCGCAATTCTTTGACCCAAAACTCCTTCAATTTTAACAGGTGAACGTACTTTACACACAGAATTTGAACGCGAACTAAGACCAGAGCAGCCAATTGCGCAAAGATGCAAAACATTAAAGGAATTGGGTGAAGTGCATTTGCACAATATGAATTTGGACGAGGTGAGCACAATCAATAAGCATACTTCTTGTTACTCTAATGACACTTACTTATGCGCTACTCTGCATTTAGACGGCGATTACCAAGCTCTGGCAACTGACCAGCGATCTCATTGTTCCCAACAAACCTGCTGAGACACGACAAATCACACTTAGTTTTTATAAGCGTCTCATTCATACGCAATATAAAAATTTAACTCTGATGCGCGAGAAGTTCTTTCTGGTTATACAAAACCATGAGGTGAGGGAGGACTTAAAACACCTATTGGAACTGCTTGACACACTAACAGAAAATGGCAAGGATATAACAAATTTTGAGGAAAAAGTATGTCGTCAATGGCTGCAACTTGTGTTTGATTTTAATATACCATTTCTCTTTACAGATTGGGAAATTCATGCTGGTTTGGATACCAGCCATTACAGATGCGGATTTATTGTGCCCATATCTTAATATGTTGGTTAACTTGATTAAATTTAATGCGGCGCATTTAGACAAGGATATCGTCGTAGGCATAGTGCAGTAAGTATGCTTCCAATTCCTTTGATTTCAATCAAATCAGAGATAGTTTTTTATTTTTAGGAATGCATGTCATCTAAGCTGCACAGTTACCGACGACGAGATCGGCTTACAGTGCCTTACCATTTTAGAAATGGTCATCGGTTATACCATATTCCCCAGTGAGCCCTTGCCACAGTGCATAGTTACGCTTTGTCGCACAGTCAACCATGTACGCTATTGCCAGACCTCATTCAAAGTAAGTTCTGTTTAGATTTTATCTTTGCGCAAAAGGGAACCCAAATTTAACTAGGCGAAGGATTTACAATATAAATGTTAGGGCAAAACTGCTTTTTTATTTTAAACTTTGCTTTTTATAATTCTTTAAAACGACAAAAACTTTGATGATAGCTTATTGTAATTACCGTCGTAGTCAGCTCCAGAGTGTTGCTCTTTACTTGGATGCATGTCTGTGAGATTTACATCGACCTCTACAGCTTCTGTTTTATGGCTTAACTTCTTTGTGGGTGGTAAGGGTCGCTTATACTGAAGCACTTTATTGTTTGCTGTCTTAGTGCACTGACCGCGCACATCCCAAATGCAATAGCGCTTTAATACATCAAAGTATTGTCTGTTGGGACAGTTCATGTTAATGACACGATTGCCAACGCATATAAAGTATTGACTGCAATCAGTGCTATGTGGCACCAGCAGAGTGCCAGTTCGGCTACAATCACTAAGTGCCAAAGCTTCAAGCTCAGCGAACGAAGTGGGCGGTTTTGTCGGATGTTCTAGACACACGCCGGTAGTGTCCAGAAGGCAGCTACCTATAGTCGAGTTGTAGTAATAGTCCCGAGGGCACTGGTGTAGAACCGCCTGTCCATTTTCACAAATGTAGTAAGTCTCGCAGTCGCTGGGATTTGGCAGCGTAGAATGATCCGGTAGCAAGCAGCTGCACTGATGATTAGCAGTCACAGCTATTGGTAGGCAGCTTTGTAAGCCAGCATCAAAATAGTTATCCATGCCACAGCTAAGCAATGCGTAAGCACCGTGCGTTGTGCAGTGGCGATACCTTGAGCAATCATCGCGCACGCGCTCCAATCCTCTTTTAGGACATGCTGCTGCTAAAGCTTCTGGTTCGTTGCATGCACCTGGGGAACAGCGCATAAACTTGCTGCTAAAGTGATAGTCCCGTGGACAACTATATTCATCATATCTGCCAGTGTTTTCCTCAGTACAGACATAAAATTTACGGCAGTGTTGCTGATGTGGCACCAGCGTCCAGGCAGCTGACTGACTACAAATTTTTGTTACAAGCTCGTTTCTTAGAGCGCTCTCTAAATGTAGGCCGTTTGCGCCAATTGTAACCAAGAGACAAGAGAAAATGGTTTTTAACAGCAGCACTGTAAAAGAAAGAATTATCCAGGTTATCTATTAGTGGATGAGCTGAATCTAAAGTATGCTGCTACTAACTGTTTGCTTCTGGTCTAACGATTTGAACCAGTTTACTGTCTAATTTTACCAGCGTTTGTCTTTTTATGGCAAACTAGGTTGCGGGGACTCGCATTATCAGTTGTTATTATAAACCAAGGTAACGTTTCAGAGTTTTGATTTTGTTCGATTAGTTCGTTACAATATGATTGGAAATGCTAATGAAATTGTCTTCTTCTTCGTTGAAAGTCTGCAATTACGCTGCCTCCATCTAGGTCTTATCGTTGCCCCTTGCAGCCTTACCCCGATCACCGTTTCTTATCACTAGTGATGCTCATGAATGCGCAGCTAAATTTTAATGGAATTTTCTATGACTCCTACTACATTTACCATAAGTATTCCACGATCCACCAGGTTCAACGACTATGAAGGCTATGTAATTGGAATTCGATAAAAAGCTATTAACAACGGAATTTAGTGTGACTCAGTCAAAGATTCAATTCTTTTGATTCTCAATAAAACTAATTGTGACTTGTAAAAATTGTATACATCCATACCCTTAATAGACTTTTTGATTTATTGGTTTTTCAAATATTTGCGTTAGACCACGTTGTTTAAGTTGCTTAGCCATCTGTACAAATAAATCCCATAAAATCTTTACAAATAAAGCCCATCAAATCTTTGGGAATACAACGCAGACCGTCGAATCCCTCTCTTGTAACCTTCGCGCTAGTTACTCTTGTTCCGTAATCCAACGCATCTGTTATTCTCATTTTCGCCTCGTTAAGCGCATAAATTACTGCTCCACAAAAAGTGTCGTGTTCCCCAATGGTATCCACTACCTGAAGGGGTATATGTCCCTCCACCTTAAAATATGTGTCATCTGCCAAAAGACAACTAGCCCCCTCAAGGTAATTGGCAAATACAATGACCGGCTTGCGCCACTCACTTGGCCTGCATGTCTGTGGGTCAATAGGCTGTTCCTCGACTGACATATCGGGCATCTTCTTGGGTTTTTGTAGCTCCCAGCTATCATGTGCCTGATTAAGCAAATCCCGCACTCTCCACACTGTCTCGTGCCCATTCATATAGGCATTGACGGTTTGCACCTGCTTAGCAATAAACACATAGTCCGCTAGGCTGGCCATGTATAGATTTAATTTGCGCAGATTGGGCAAATCTATTGATATAACAATGTGATCATCGCAGCGTTTGTTATAGTCATGTACAGCGGTCATCATACGCAGTGTTTCCTTGGAATTTCGTGCTTCAAAATGTATCCAATTGTATTTTTGGAAATCCACAGCACCCAGAAATTGCTGAAAGGTAAGCTCATGGCAAGCACTTGAGTGATCGACTGTGGTGAGTGTGCCCTTGCCCCGCACAACAATGATAGATTGATGTGGTGGATCTTGCGGTCCACGTGGACAGTTGGAAATATCAATGCCCATGCCTTGAAAACTAAAAATCAGGCTTTCGAATGACGCTGCGCTGCTAAGATGGCCTAGAAACTCGCAGTCAACACATAGGCGACGCAACACAGTACATATATTTGAAGCGCTGCCGGCTCGTCTCCAAGAGCCCTCCTGAGTGCGCTCAACCTCACCGGGCTCCGGAAAGGCTTTGCATACGGTGACCATAGCCAGCGTGCAACGTCCTACCACTAAAATGCGACGTTTGGGTGGTGGCGTCGGTGGTGGTGGGTCTCGCGGTAAATACCGAACTTTTTTGACGGTAATGAAGTTCTTGACAATTTGCCTTTTCATTTTTTAATACCAAAATTTTTTTTTCACTTTCTGAATTTAGAATTTAATCTTAATGACTTGAGAGTCACAATTGTTACTTAGACCGTTGGTCGATGTGTTATTTATTATTTTTTAAGTATAAAGTCTGCAAGCAATAACCATTAGAACAATACCATTTCATTTTTAGATAATGAAAAACCTTTTGGGCACTCAACTTGGATACCATTCCATGAAAATGATGTGCAGCATTCTGAACGATCGAGGACTTTATGAGGATGCACAGTTGTTGCGCGGTGCTGTGTTTCATTTAAATATGAATATTTTCGGCTCAAATCAAATATTTCAGGTATCACCATTGATATATGGCACAAATGTCCTAACCGGCTTTCTTAATGTAAGTACATCTTTAATAAGATTCTATTATCAGTTTTAACTATAAAACTATTAAACATTGCAGGCACTCGATAGCCGCCAAGTAATTGTGACCTTTGAGGTTATATTAAGTGTGCGCATGGTTATTACTAAACACAGTGACTTGTCTGAAATTATATGGGACTTAATTTGTGACATAATGTCTGCCATTGTAGACAACATTAATTACTACGGTAAGAAGTATACCATCCAACATATAAAACTTATGACTCAATATTCAACTATTACAGAAAACTCTGGCGTAAACAAGGACCGCCTGCATCACTTACAGATAAATTTTCATGAAAACATCAACTGCATCGAAAAGCTGCTTCAAGATCGTTCACAATTACTAGGCAATTATCGCATTTATGACCTTATTGAGCGAGTTGTAGACAGCAGACCAGAGGCCTCAGTGCTAGCTCTGATCGAGTATCGTACTAAAGGGGTGACTGCAACACGTCCCGAATGGTTGCACATGCTTACAAATTTTGTGGATCGTTACTACCGTATGGGCAACGTAAATGTTCGCATAAAAATAATAAATTCATTGGTACGCATAATGGAACAGAATCGTTCCATGTACGAGGAGGAAATATTGGATCGTGTAGTCATATCGAAGTTTGCACAAATACATCAAGAGCAAAGTGTGCTAGTGCGCACGGCAGTGGCACATGCTTTATTCGTATTTGCCGCACATTGCGATACAAAGCGCTGCGGCGAAATTCTTGACATATTAGAGGCGCTCATCAATCGGCCTTTCGATCATGCACGCCACAGTGGGACAGAAAGTTCAATACCTGAGCCAGCTGGATTTATAAAGAGCGATGCAGACATTGAAGATATTATTGCTGCGGTTGATGGCTTGATTGAAGTGTTTAGCATTAAGCTACATCGCCTGCCTACCACACATGCCATAAAGATATTCAATATACTGATAGAGCATTTGGAGTTGCATTATGAAAGGCCCAAATTTTTTGAACAGATGAGCACTGTGAGGCATAAGGTGAGTTAAATTATTTTTCTGCTTTTAACAAAGTTGTAATGCATATATTTTTTTTCAGATATTTAATTGGTTGCTCAAGGTACGCGCCAATGCTTCGTATTGCATTGGCTATCCAGATGGCAATAACGAGGCACTTAAGTTTAGCCATTATTTGTGTATTGAGTCGCCGCTCGCTCCACAAACACAAATAACAACGATCTCCATTAAACGCGCTTTTAAGCTTATTGTGCGTTGCCTTGACCAAGACTGCGGTAAGCGCTGCAAAATTACAGCTAAAACCAATTGTTATATTTTTTTTCTTGATTTTAGATTACCAAATTTTCCAACTGGTCATTAAAGAGCTGCCCAAGATGCTGCAGAATAAGGCGCTTATGCAGTGTAACGATCTTGAGGAGCTGGCCAACACGCTTTTTAAAATCAATTCAGTTAGCAACAACAAGTTCAAAAGACCCACCGATGAGTTTCATGCTCTAGTTCTACCTGCCATCGCATCGCTTGTTATCTACCATGAGAACATACAGCCGTCCCAGCACTATAATATTATCTCTGCGCTCAACTCTCGTGTTTTAACATCGGGAATTGCCAGTGTCTGTATAAATACCATGACAATTCTAATCCTGGAGATGCCTAAAGCTCTCATGAGAAAGCTGCCAGATGTGCTGCTTCAAATGAGCAAAATGTCAGACACTACTGCAGTGGCTATACCTGTGCTGGAATTTCTTTCGTGTAAGTACATATATAAAAAAGAAAGCTAATTTTGGTTTAACTGTGACGAAAAATCGGTCTTTTTATTTTGTTTTCAGTGTTGATCCATTTATCGAACCATCTGTTTACGAACTTTACGCCTATGCAAAATATGTACGTCTTTGCCATTTCACTACCCTACACAAAACCACATCGATACGATCACTACACAGTGTCACTGGCTCATCATGTAATAGCCGGCTGGTTTTTGAAATGTAAGCTTGAGTTGCGTAAAAACTGCGTGAGCTATATCAAATCGGTATGTATCACTTTTGTTGTTTGTATGAAAACATATAATCTAATCTCTGTGTTACCTCTAGTCTATGCAATCTAACGCTAAGATGCTCTATAACGATATTGTGAACATTAACACGATGAACAATGAAGATTCCTCGAACCGCAAGCGCAGCACAAGTTTGACGGAACGCGGTAGTCGGAACAGCAATACCACGCGAAATGACTCCGAGATGCGTCCGCTTTTGAACAATACCTTGCGCAATTTTCACGCAGAGCTGGCAGAGACATGTTTTGACTTCCTGGCGCGACACACCTTCTCTCCGTGCCCTTCGTTGCCCAAGCGGTAAGTCCGTGGCATATCATCGATTATAATTAATCTGACCATCTTTTTGTGTAACAGTTTGCCGGCCGTTGAATATTTATTAAAGGATGGTGTCTCGCAGACCTGGCTAGTCGGTCACAATCTCATCACAATCACCACATCTGGCTGTCCATCAGCACCCACCCGCAATGGCCTGTGTGAGCGCTGTTCACAGCTAGGCAAAACACCTAGCATTAGTCTTAATTCAAAGAGTCTCAGCGATGCAGCACCACCACTATCGCCAGACGTAAGCGCACCAGCTGGTGCTCTTGAGCGCCGCTATACCAAAGTAAGCCTGCAGCATAGCAGCGGCAATGAATCAGCCGGCAGCACTGAGCTGACTTCTTCATCTTCGTCTAACTCGGCAGCAATGACGACCCGTCAGATTTCGAACAGTTCAACAGCCTCGTTGGATGCACTTTCACGGCGTGGCTCAAATCCAGAAGCCTTAGGTAGCGGTCTGGGTGAAGGCTTGAAAACCACTGGTAGCAATACATCGCTACTAGGCAATTCGCTGTCTCAATCGACAGCAAGCATGAGTCCATCGACACAATCGGTAGTGCAGCAACCCGTATGTGTGCGCGCATGCACCGGCTGGGCTGAGGTTTTTATACGACGGCCTACAGGCAATATTTCTTGGATTACGCGTTTGCAGAATCCTATTACCAATGATTGCTTTGGGCAGGATCTGCCTTTTAATAGCATAGCTTCGTTGTTTTTACCTACGGCATATGGCGGTGTATTTGGACCTGATTATTCTTTTCCAACAAACACAGGGGATGGCCACGAGCAGCTACAGGATACTGAATTTGCAGCTATGCAAACAACACAGACGCCTCAAGTAACGCAGCCCTTAGCAGTTGCTACGCCAGCAAATCAAGCACACAACGCTGAAGTACGCAGTCGAATGGTGGCCAAAGCTCGCGCCTTACAGCGCCAGGAGGAAATCTCATCTGGCAATGGCAATGGTGGATCGTTAGGAACAGCTGCTATTGATATACCAAGAGTCTCCTCCATGGTCAAACGAGGCAAGGAAGCACTGTGTGGCAGTGTCAGTGACGGTGAAGCCGATGACGATACTTTGGCCTTTGATGATATGCAAAGCCGCTCTCGAAATCCCGTCAGGCGCGTCAACTCCAGCCCTGAAATGAGCTCTAGCTGGCGGCAGGCATTCCTAGCCGCCAAGCCGGCGCCTCTGTCACAAGAGCTTGCTAAAGCCGTAGCTATCGCAGATCAGCAGTTACAGCAATTTCAACAACAGCAAAAGAAAAAGAGCGTACAGTATAGAACCAAAGACATGCGTGAAAGCTGTGAGGCTATTCCCGAAGAAATTGCTGGTTCACCACAAGTTAATGAAGCCGAGCCCAATGTACTGCCGCCCAAGCAACACTCAGCTGACGATGTAAGCAGCCAGGTAGTTACTGGTATGCCGGCTGCAGTGCAACCATCTGGATCAGCGTCCTCCCTAAAACTGAGCAGCACTTCGGCAAAACCACCTCTGTCGCCGGCACAAACTGTGCCGCCTTCGCCACGTCTAACGTTGGAGGCTAAACAATTGCCAGCAGCTGGCAAATTAACAAGCTTTGGAGCTGCGCCTAACTTGAATAGCAATGTTGCTCCTCACCAAGGAATTGCTAAGTCAAGCAGCAGCGGTGGCGGTGTGGCTGTAGGTGCACATGGCGGCATCGGTATAGCTCCGAGCTCCGACTATCTTAATGGCGATATGATGCGTGGCCGTTCCAAGACTATTTCTGTTGTGCGAGAGGTTAACAACGGCAAGGCGCGACCACCGCCGACTACCAGTTTCCGCAGCTTTGGTGCTTCCAAGCCCCCAATGAATGCCAAGCTGTGTATGAATCCGAGTTTTATTCTGCTGCAACTGTATAGCACGGGACAACTAGAGGTAACTGAGACGCCTCTGAAGGTAGGACCAGAGCATGCCAGCGCGATTACATTGTTGGATTTTGTCCCACCATTCGAGACACACAAAATAGGCGTACTCTACGTAGGCCAGGGACAGTGTAACAACGAGGTGGAAATTTTGCGTAATTCCTATGGCAGCACGCGGTATGTTGAATTTTTGCGTGGCATTGGAACGCTTATCAGTCTCAAGGAGGCAGAGCAAAACAATCTATTTATTGGTCTTGAAAAGAGTGGTGCTGATGGAAAATTTGCTTATATTTGGAAAGATGATATACTACAGGTGCTGGAGTATAATCGTATAATCTTATTGGATAGTACAATCTGAAATATTTTTTTGTTTGGTTTTCAGGTTACTTTTCATGTGGCCACATTGATGCCCAATAATAAGCAAGACGATCCCAACTGCAATGAGAAGAAGAAGCACATTGGCAACGATTTTGTCAAAATCATTTACAACGAAAGTGGCGAAGAGTATAACTTGACAACCATATCGGTACGTTAATGGTGTTTACTTAGGTTTTAGAAAAATACCTATGAAATTAACAACGGAGAATAGGTACCTTGTTTGATCTTGTGTTTGATCCATTCTCGCTATGCTATCTTTGCAAAATGTGTCAGGGGGGAAAAAAACTAAATCATTATATGACACTATTTATTATTTAATTTCTAATCGATTACTATTTACTTTACAGGGTCACTTTAACTATGCTTGCGTTATTGTGGAACCGCTCGAATTAAACTCCAATCGTGTTTATGTCAAAGCACGCGCCGAGATTTCCAAGTTCGTGTGCCATTCGGAACCACGTATAGTTTCTGATCGTAGTGCACCTTTACTGGCGCGCCAGATGGCGCTACATGCTAATGTTAGAAACACAATAGAGAAACTATGAAATACCTTTTTATAATAGCTTTTATTTATCTTTTAGCTGGCCTCACTTGTCTATCAAAGTGTGCAAAAAAAGAACCCTTATGCATCCAATTGGTTGGAAAGGCTACGTCAATTAAAACGTCTACGCTCTAAGGTAAACTTTTATTTAATTTCAAGTAAAATTTTTAAATTAATTTTTATTAATTTAACACAGCTCATCGAAAATTTAAATAATCAACCACAGAGTGGCAGTGCATCCAGTGGTATTGCCTCTACAGTCATAAATTCGGACATCGATGATCATAAGGCAGATTTTACCAAGTTTACTTGATTTTAAATGGTTAGTTTGGAGCATACTCAAATGGACGTGCTTTTAACAAATTTACAAAATTTGTGAATAAACTAAATAATAACTTTGCAAAATTTACTAGCTATATATATTTGGAAATTGAATGTAAAACATAGGATCAGTAAGCTGGCTTTCTCAAAATTTTCACAATATGGTCATAACCATATCGGGTGCATTTATAACTGGCTAAACGGTTGGCAAAATCGACGGCAACTGCGACAGAACGTTCTCTAAAGTAGATGGCATAAATAAAAGCAGCCGTAAAAGTGTCACCGGCACCCAGAGCGTCAACCATTTTTTTAGGCTTGTAAGCAGGTGCATAAAAGAACTTGCCTGACAAGTCTAGATAGCAAGCACCTAAACTACCCCATACGAATACAAAGTAGGGGCGCAAGGAGTAGCTTAGACTCATACGAAGTTTTTCCTCGATGTTCAGGCTGGCTTGCTGTGGGGTATTCCAGTTCTGCTGCATGGCCAATTGCTTTGAGAATATAACATAATCGCAATATTCCACTAAAGGCCATATTTCCTTAAACTTCTTATCAAATTCAAGCGAAATGATAATCTTCTCTTTGCTTGTGGTATTATGGGCGACAACGTGTTTCATCATTTGTTGAGTTTCAACTGGTATGTTTGAAGTGAAGTGTATCCAGCCGTAGTCATTCAAATCTAACTTTTGAAAGTCCTCAATTGTTACATGAGGAAAAGATGGGTTATAGTTGACAATGTTGCGGGTCTTTGTGGACTTGGCTATGATAACCGTGGAGAACGGCGGGTCCTCGGTAGTGCGCGGACAATTCTTCGTAATAATGCCCCGCTTGCGCATGTCCTCCAGTAATATACTGAACATGCCCGAAATGCTAAGAACTCCAAAGTATTCCACCTTAGCACCCAAATTACTCAATACAGTACAGTTATTGGAAGCACAACCTCCTCTTTGCCAGTAGCCCTTTATGCAGCGATTAACGGCGTTTTCGCGTGGAAATTTTTTCATAATTGAAATATAATCGATCACGTTGTGTCCAACACACAGTATGGTTTTTTTACCAACGGCCCAGGTCATTCGTTTGTCAGGTTCCGCCATTTGTAGAATTTTCAAATTTCTGTAATTTTTTTTTATAATTTAATTTTGTACATATAATTTGACAAAAAAAATTTAAAATAAGTTTTTATAAACCCTTTTACTAAGATTTGAACTACGTTTACGATCTTGCACTCACTACCGACGTTATGACCAAAATTAATTTAACTAACGATTTTTTTAACAATAAACTTTATTTGGTAATGAAAAAATTGATCTAAATACATTTTAAAAATTCTTAAAGATTTTTAGCTATTTTTTCTTGATTTAAATTTCTTTTCTTGGCAAGTACTTTTGACAGAAATGTTCAGACTCCACTATTTTATCTGCCTCAGAGTCAGCACTGACCTGATCAAAGTGCTCAGTAAATTCTAATGATGGGTAAACATTTATATCTCCAATGTGATCGTAACCGAACTTTGTAATCTTATGGCTGGCTATACGATTTGCAAAATCAACGGCTTTCTTCAAAGAATGCTGACGCAAGTAAGTGGCATATATAAAGGCGGCCATAAAGCAATCACCAGCTCCAAGCGTATCTACGATTTTCTTTGGCTTATACGCGGCTAACTCATAGTAATTATTTTCCACATCCAAGCAGCCGGCACCTTCGCTGCCCCATGGACAAATAATGACCGGTCTATGCAAGTTTAGTGCACGTCGCAATTGTAGCTCATGATCAAGACCGCGACAGGCTGCTTCTGCTGTGAGCCAACTATTTTGAAGAGCCAGCTCCTTTGAGAACACAACATAATCGCACATATCACACAAATCAAGATTCTCTTTATACATGGACTCAAAGTCCAACGAAATGACGATCTTATCTGTGCGCCCGCTGTTATAATCTAAAACAGCACGTATCATCTGTACCGTCTCCTTGGCATTACGCGCCTCGAAGTGCACCCAGCCATAGCGATTAAGATCCACTTGCTTAAAGTGCTCAGCCGTTACTTGCGGATAGTTCTTATTGCAGTGCACAATCGTGCGTGAACCCGTATCTTGAGCCAATATTACCGATGAAAACGGCGGATCCTGGTCCGTTTTGGGGCAATTTTGCAAATCAATACCTCGTTTATGCATATCATCTAACAATATGCGAAAAGCATCGGCACGACTCAGCATACCAAAGAAATCCACAAGCGCGCCTAGCACACGCAGAACGGTAGAAACATTGGATGCATTGCCACCACGCTGCCAGAACCCATTATGGCAGCGCCGGTCTGTGTCCTCCTTCGGAAAACTAGCAGTGATCGTCACAAAATCAATGACCGTACAACCTACGCACAACACGGGTTTTCTATAACTAAGGGCGCTGTTCATGATGTTTGCACAGTTGTTTAGAAATCTATTCAAGACTTGTCATAATTTGGATTAATTTCGATTGAACAAGCCAAAATGTTAGCTACCGTTTGTTTCCAGGCTTTTGATTTCAAAATATCTTATCTCAAATTTGCTTGAAATTTCATTGTTTTTTATTATTACAACTGTCATATACTTATCAAGCTCTCTTTGTATTTCTCTCTTTCTGGTGCTGGTGCTGAGCTTAATAACCCAGTTGGAAATCGACTTAATCTCAAGTAATCGAACTGTTCCGATATCGCTACTTCGCAGTGACTTAACGATCAAGTCATTTAAAATACTTGTAAACACATTGTTAATGCTTTAAAATTTTTTTAAAAGTAAACAAATTTTCAATATCTTAATTCAAATGAGTAGTATTTATAAAAGATTTACGCCTATCAAGCTTACGTCCATAAAAGAAGCTCCGCTCCGATCTAATCCAAAATAATAGCCCTGGACTTCTTAAGAAACGATACCAGTATCTAAAAAAGCCCTGCTTTGAAGACCTGGACAGTCTGGCAAATCTGCCCATAACGGACTTGGCTGTTTTTATCGAATCCTAAAAATAGTTTATCACGCAGAATGATTAGGCAAAATTGGGCACCCACTGTTTTACCTCCCCGACACCCAACCCTATGCTCCTCAAGGAGATAAAGGAACTAACAACACCCAGCATTTATACTCTACTCTCTACCATTCCCTTCTCTTTATCCCTCAAGTCTCTTAAATAGGCATCACAATGGGCCGCAAGGTCTCCAGGTGATCTCGGCCTCGTGTCGGCTCCTTACCTAACCTAAGTAACTCAACTTCAATGAATGAAAGAAATATTAAATTAGGGAATGTTAGGTAAATATTTTATTTCTTATTAAGTAAACTTTAGCGCATTTGTTGCTTATAAACATATGTTAATTATAAACTTGCTAACAAATGATTTTACAACATTTCTTGAAGAACCACATTAATCTTAAAATCAAATATTACTTTGTTGTTGGTCCTGTCGTTTCCATACATATATACATAGCATTTCCATGTAACAATATTTATATATATATATTTTTATTTATAAAAAAATGCACAATAACTATAGTATATATGTTAAAATGTATATATTTAGGCTATAATTTTTATTTAATGGCTATATTGCGTGTGTTTCTTGAAAGCTTTAGTAATCATTTTTTAAAAATTCATGTTTTCTTATGTACAAACACTTTTGAAGTTACTTCATTAATAATGCATTCTAAGAACATGATTATACTTATATACGGTTGGTTTTACTTATATACTAAATAAACTTATATTTAGGCGAAAATTAACTTGTTGCTTTTGCTGTTCTAAATTAAATTTACATACATATATAAAGCTTGCCATATAACAAAATGATTTGTTTTTGATCCCTCAGTTTTCGATACATGCTTGTTAACAGAACAAACACAATTTTGAATGACTTTTAAGCATATAAATATTTTTAAACTTTAAGGAAGTTACATTTTTTAAATGAGAACCATAATTGATAGTGTAAAATTCTTAATTAAAATGAACTCTGCCTTATTAAGTTGGCTATATGTAGTTTATTTTATAGACCTCTTGATTTGCTGTTAATAAAAAGAGACAAGTGTCTTAGCTATAACTTATATTATGTAGATATAGTATTTGAATAAATATATTTATATACTCTTCACGTAGTGAATGTTTTATAAGTTTGTTTAGCAGTCAAAAGAAACTCACCTTCGCGCCCATTAGCTTTATATTTAGAAAAAAAGCATATACAAACAAAAGTCTGCCCGAGAATTGCTCATAAATCATTAGTTGTGTGTATTATAATTAAACATTTGTAGGAATTGACCATGTCCACGTATAATATTTATAAATCTATTGCGCTCAAATAGTGTGATATAGATCGAGTTTAGCCTCTCAAAAAAATATTTTTTTCATTATTCAAACAATGCTCATATCTGCATTTTATTTTACTTAAAATATTAAGACTAATGCTACATGAAGAGTATTAACACTGCGGTGAAACCGAAGTTATTGTATTTCTCTTATTAAATGTAATAATATTTATATTCAATTGTGTATATCATAGTTTATGCATAAAATAACTACCATATCGAAATACAATTATTTTTTTAAATGCACCCAAAAATAACCACGTGGAGCCCTTGTGATACATTTTTTTTTCTAACGTTTTTTAAAAATATATCTAGGTTTATTTGCCTTTGCAGAGATCTGGATTTTTCTTTCTTTCTTTTCGACAGGATTCCGAGTTTTATTCGCTTAAATCGAATGTTAGGTACAACAAACAGGTAACTGATTAATATCTAGTTTTGGTAAGCTTTTTGTTAATATCTTATGAAGTTTGATTTAATATTTAAGAAAATTATGCGCAGCCAGAGAAAAATTAAGTTAAACGTTCTAATGAGAGATATGGAATACAAAAGGAAAACTTAATAGTAAGGCAACAGAAAAGAAATGAGTACTTCAAAGTTATGCATATGAATATTAGTATAAATTCAAATAAATGAAATAAGTGCTTCCTAAAAGATACAAATAGTCAAGTTGCGCAAACATAGTAGTACGTCCTAGTTATGAAATTAAGCGGGTAAGCGTTCATATATAAATACTTCGCTTTAACGAACTAATTTGTCGAAATATACAATATTATGGGTTTTTTTTTACTTAATAAAATAGGTATTTATAAAAACTAGATATAGCTAAGTTGAAGACGTTCTTTCGTTCAGTGATATTTTTTGTATGTGCCTGGCGTTGCTATTATTTAAAAACGTTTGCTCAAACAAATTGTACTTTAAAAGCTTTGTTCTCTTTTTCTTACTTTTTTTTTAATCTGTAACATACAACAATGTTAAAAGTGTGTTAAATAATAAGAACTATGCAAATAATTACTTTGGATCAACAAGTTTTGATTCGAAGTCAGTGGGATCAATATCGTGTTCGACTACTACAGTGTTTTTCGAAATTTCATTTGCGACTTCGTTCACTGAAACTGATTGAGTAGACGCTCTGTATGTTGTTCGTTTCTTAAGTGTCGCCTCTTGCTGCTCTTTTCTGTAAACATCACTTAGACGAAAAGCTTCTAAAAACTCATTCAAATCCACTTTGCCGTCTCCATTAAGATCCATCATGCGACATTTTTCCAACATTTCTTTCTTTGAGTAGGCGCCTGGCATATGGGTGGCTAATAGATCTATTGCTTGTTCAAATTCATCCACCGTTATTTCGCCTAATAAAAGAAAAAAAATTTGTTTTTATATATTTAAAATTTATAAAAAATGATTACCAACCGGAGTCATCAGTGTCTATAATATTAAATATGGCTTCTAAGCTGCTTTTGTTGGCGTACAAGGCATCCATAACAGTTGTACCATCCGCTTCGGCTTCCATCTAGTTAAATCAGTAAATTAGTTGAGCTGCTACTTAGCTGCTACTCAGCCAGCAACTTACAATAACATCCGTATCTAACAATTCGAGAGTCGCGTAGTAGTCCACCTTTTCATTATCATTTCCAGGTGCTAGTTTATCGCGTAACATACGCCACGGTAATCCCAGTTTTGTAACCTTTTCCATGACAAAGCACCACTGCGATATAGTTATAAAACCCGTCTCATCTGGATCAAGTTTAGTAAACTCGTCCTCCAGCTCCCTTCGATGCTCACGCATTTTTACAGCAAGTTCTTTAAGAGCCGCACACTCCACAACACCCATGCGCTGTTTGAACGAAAGTTGTCGTGCCTGCGAGGCGGCAGAAACATACTGTACAAAGTACGGCTTCATATAGTTATTCAAACGCATATATGCTCCTTTATTAGATCCTATGGCATAATAGTTCGAAGCGGAAAATATGGTAACAACCTGCAAAAAAGGCGAACAAATATTAATAGTATTTTGTGTAAAAAAAAATGTTTGTAAAAAATAAAGTTTCAGATACCCACGAGTTCATTATTTAGCTCTCGTTTTTTTTTATTATACTCATCTGACCTTGTTATCATGCATGAATTCATGACCATTGGGCTTGCACTCGTGGGAACGTACGAGAAAACTCAAGTTATGTTGATTCAGGAACGACTCAGTTACATCGGGTCCAAACCAAACGCCCGCGCCTCGAAGCGTATTTGGTATACAGCCTTGCGTGCTTTGTGGATCACTCCACATGATATCAAATAACTAATGGAGAATATTTTTTTAAGCATTAATTTGTATAGACACCACTATATATGTATGTTAATTTTATCACCTGTTGCCACTCTGCTTTATCAGGTGGGCCTTCGGTAATAGGTGGCCGCAAAATAGACACATACTAGAGCGGAAAACAAAAGTTTAATAACCTTTCAGTAGGCATTATGCAACATACTTTTCCTCTATCCATTTTTTTGATTATTTCCAAGTTCGTGTTATTTGAAATGCCACCATGCACAATGAACACGCGATTGTTTAGGATGCTACCGAGTGGAAGCCAGCGGTAAACCTCATCAATTAGGTGCAATAACAGTTTGTGATTTCGCTGGAAGAAAAACAATTATGATTAATAATTCCATAAATAACTGAGATTAAACTGTTAGCTGTATAGGCATACTTACTGGATATTTGGTTTCCATTTCTCGTATAAAGCCATAGCGTGCATTCATTACGCTATCTTCGTGATTGCCACGATTTAGGAAAACAGAAAATGGAAAGGCTAAGCTTAAAGACAGCAGTAGTAGAAATACTTCGAGGCCCTTCTTGCCTCTGTCCACGAAATCTCCATTAAAAACGTACGGATTCGAAGTGGAAGGTAGACCATTCTATAAAAGAATAAAAAACTTAATCAAAGTTATTTCATTACAAGCAATTAAACTTTCTAACCTTATGCAGCACGACAAGCAGGTCATCGAGTTTGCCATGAAGATCACCACATATTGTGACTTGTTGCGACACAGCTGTAGACAAAATATTAAGATTTGGCATTTTTTTAAAGTTTTTTGTTGCCTCTCGCAAAATTAAAGCTACGAATTGTGGATGTAATCGATTGCTCTGCAACAAAAATAAAAATTTAGCTTATGAGACTTTGAACCGCATGGTCGTTACCTTTTTCTTGCGAAAGATATCAATCAATCTGTCTATATCATTCTTTTTGATTGGCATAGTTAGCTTTAATTGCACAGATTCGCCCTGTTCAGGCACAATCTCATCTACTTGATGAACTGAGGGAACTGTGGAAAAAAAATTGATTTATTATTGTTCATAGTATTTTTGTCAAAACGACTAGGGTTTTAAAAGCTTGTAAGTATTTCGAATGGCAGATGGTTTATATGGCAGCTATTTGAAATAATTTTATTCGTCAAAATAAAATGTAACTAAATCGCGAAGATTGAGGAAAAACCGCAAAACCCAAATCCTTATATTTAATTTTTTTCTGTGACAGACATGATTGTCAAAAATTGGTTTAATATTTCAAGATTTGTTTGCAACTAATCTCGCTAAAAGGAACGTGATTATAGTCCAGTGGTCGGCACGAAACACGCTCACATTTTAGCTTGCGTTTGTGTGTGTGGCGCAGTGACGTCACAACGCTTCGACACAATCATCGGCTGCGCACACAAGTGTATGCGATGTGTACGTGAACTGTACGTGTGTCGACGTCGCTGCCGCCACTAATCCCGTAAGATAGGGCCATGCCGAATACTGTGGTAGTCCGAACATTTCTTAATTAAGATTGAGTAGGTGTAATGCTATTAGACATGAACAGTAAAGTCAAATCAGTATTAAAGTTACTTACAAATAATAGTATTTATGTTATATTATATTTCTTTTAGCCGCTTTCAGATAAATATTTCCTTATATGGAACAAATTTAGCGCTCTTAATTAGTACCACCTTTAATACTGATTTGACTTTAATTTTGATACGATATCCTCTATTGGCTCAAATGTCACAGCACAACTATCATTATCTATGACAAGGTTCTAACAAACACGGGAATAGTAGGGTAATAAATATACATAGATTCTTACAGGTTGATGATTTATGGGCTCTGTCTTCCTTGGCGACAGCCTGAGGCATGTGCTTGATGAGGTCATTGAAGAATTTGTAGAGCTGTAAAATAAAGTTAATGTAAGGATTATTTCATTTATATACAATATATGTTAAATTGTTAAAAGTCTAAACTAGACTCTAAAGTTTTATCACGAAGTGTATCGGTTTAAAGGAGGGCCAAGATCAATAAACTGAATGCAAGGAAGAACTAGATCACGATGTGCTCCTAGCCTTTTGCTCTTGGAGAAACAGGCAGACAGACGGGCATGGCTTAATCGATTTATTTTTTCGCACTGATCAAAAGGGTCTTACTCGTTTCCTTTTAGGTGTATTTTTTATTCAAATAATTTAATCTACCCTTTGTACACAAGGTACAGGATATAAAAAAAACAAAAACCCAAGCTAAAGACGTGCTTTAACACGAAATCATAATTTAAACAATATTTTTAAACACACAATCTTCTCGGGTTTTTTTTCATCGACTTTTGAAACTTTACAAATGCGCCGAAATGACGTTCTATTGGCAACCTTCCAAGTGTGCCATTGCCAACTCATGTGCGAATAACATAAGGTGGCAAGGTGTCAACCTCAAAGCAGTAGCATACAGACGGTTGTGTACGAGGTATGTTCAAAAAGTAGGCGAAATTGATTATTTGGAGTTGTGAAATTTTTATTGTTTGGGCGTTGCTCGGTTCTGACAATCTGAAATGCTTTTAAGTCACATAAGGTTGCTTAAATTATGTGTTCCAACGGCACTGTGAAAACCCAGTATTAGTTTCGAGGCCATACTTTCTATTTTTAGCTATTGGACTGTGTCCTCTGCTCGCCTTGTGGTTTATTTGCGACCTTCTTGAATAGGCTTATACCAAAAAAAAAAAGATGAAGCATATGTTTTTCTCATAACATACACACCAACAAAAAGTAATATCTAATAAGTAGCAGCTCTTTTTTATACCTAGCACAAGGGATTTATAGATTTTTGTAATATTAGTCCATTCGTATTAAAACCTAGATTTCGCAGATCATAAACGCTATACAGCGAAAAAGATATCATCCAAAAGCCGCACCCAGGGCCGTAGAGAGAAAATCCGGGCCTCGGGGGGAAACTGTACCGGCTTGATTGTTGATAACATATTTTCTGACATTGTAAGTTATTTTATATATTTCAATAGAAAAAAATCTTTTCCAAAATCGAGGAAATAACGTGAAAAAAATTATACATCTATATAGTACAGTAAAAATAGACCAAAACAGGGGCTGACCTGGAAAAAATTGCACACTGGAATTTCTCTTGCTTAATGTATTAAGGACAATCCAAAAAGTCTAAAACCAAATTGGAGACCTCCTCCCCCTGTAGGGTTTTCCGTTATTTTGACATATGTTTGAGCCCATTTATCTCGAATTCTATAAGTCGTACACAAAAACTTCGAATGCAAAAAATGTTCAAAATTGAATACAAAATTTTATTTGTACCGGAAGGTATACCCAGAAGTTCATATTTTAGGCGGTAGAGCGCGCCAAAGCTACTACAACGCAGTTTTTCGTATTTTTACCCACCTCCTTGCCCGTTTTTGATTTTGATGTGTATCAAAACATTGTAGATATCAAAAAAGTACACAATAATGGTTTGTAAATCATGTAAGTATCTCTAGTAGTTTCCACGTTATGACGCTTTAAAGTCTTCCCGTGCCTTGAAAAACATGCAACAAGTCAAAGGACTTACTATGCACACACTGGTGGCTCCATCTGAAATAATATAAAACAGTTTCCATATGGAATTTTTCGAACTGCGTAGACCCCTTAAAAAAAAAAATTTCAGAAAATTTTATTACGACAGTAATTACACCGGGCCTCTGAGAAAACTCCGGGCACGGGAGGAATCTTCCCATTTCCCCCCTCTCTCGTCGGGCCAGGCCGCACAAACCACGTTTTGGCAGGGAGGAGTAACTTGCCGCCCCCCAACCAAGAATTATCCACCTAAAACTTTTGATTTTTTGTAATCATCATCTAATCCGAATGTTTGATTGCTCTAGCTGTTACCATCTCTGAGTTCTAAGCGTTCATACAGTCAGACAGACGGCTATACTTCTCTAGTCACCCTAATCATACCTAATCGTTAACTTTAAGGGATCTCCGACGTCTCCTTCTACCAAGTTACGAATTAGCTGGTTAAATACTTAAAAGTAGCCCAAATTGCATAGTTTTCATTGCATCACGTAAAAACAAACTTGTCTTTAAAGATATAGATAAGTCAGCTGATAACTTACCTCAGCCTGATCCTGTTCGCTGGCATATTCCAAATTTTGAAATATTTGCCAGTTGCAACGATTCTTCATTTCGCGACGAGCCTGATGTCTTCTGTACCATTTCTGTATAAATATGGCCGCTCTGATAGCTAAAGCATTAAATAGAAAAGATAAGTATAGCTTAGTATTCTGAAAAACCATTTTATGAATGATTAAATAATGAGTTCATGAGTTCAACAAAAAGTTCCAAGCCTTTTATAAAGTAACTAAAGTACAGTTTAGTTTGGCTGTACAAAGACATTCTTTGGCATTACATAAAATGCTTTCACTTTTAAATGTCACTTTTTGTATTTTTGAATAGACCCTTAAAAAAACGTTTTTTTTTTATTGATTAATTAAACAACCCCTAACCGCATAAATGCAAAGCAAGCGCGGTTTTTCACTAAACTGAACACGAAACTAGTCTAACAAGCTTTGCTATTTAAGTAAATTAAACACATATTTTAAGGGCTGATATTAAATATTTTGTTAAACTAATAGAAAGGTCTATGAGCATGATGTATTCGTTATGCTTTAAGCCTGAGGACTTAAATATGAGAAATTAGAAATACTTGCCACGCTCATCCATTATATAATGCCTGTCCATTTTGTTTAAAATGTCTTACAAAAACGCGTTATGACGAGTTTTAACCTTACTAAAGTCTAGAAAATCCAATCTTAGTAAACTGCTTGTTTTTTTTTTTAATACACACTTTTTAAAAATTGTTCATCAACCGAAGCTGATTTCTTTTCCTTCTGGCAGCCGGCACCCATCAGTAGAAGCCTCTGACCTTGACACTTGAATACTTGAAACTAGTTTTATCTATTGCAGAGTTACTAATCCCGATTTTTAGTAAATAATTTTTGAATGCTTAGACGGAGTTATGCAAGATGTTTTTCATTTAAAAAACTTTTTCCTTTTATGCTGCCGTACACACAAATTTCAACGTCCGACTGACACTCTATCGGGTTTTACACTATTTCAAAGCTGGTCGCTTCGATTTTTAACGTCGCCCTAGCCCCAATCACATGATTGGCAGTGTCAACACCAATGGCTGTCTTTCTCCTTTCCCCATTTCACGTATCTTTTGGCTTGGCATGTTTCTGTCCATTCGTTCTTTGGTGTGTGTGTGTACTTGAGTGGTTGCGTTTTTGTTCACGGCTGTTCAACGGCTCGGAACTTTGGTGTTTGTAGTGCATGACCGTGGTTGTCTGTTTTTACATAAAGCAGTATCAATGCAGATGTTATGTTCTTCACAGGACTAATTGTAGTAACAGGAACCAATTACAAATTCCTACATGGAATGAAAGTTTTTATATGCACGTTTTACATTCCTGACATTAATTTTAAAGTTTATATGTTTTTTTTCTATTTTAATTAAGGTTATCGAAAAATAACAGAAAAAGTTTCCGTCAAACGACAGAAACCTTAATAAACTTATACCCCAATTTGTTTATTAGATTTACCATTTATCTTGTTTAAGCTGAAACAAAAATATCGGCTTTTTTCGGGTTTTATTCCTTTTAAGATATTCTAGATTTGTTTAATGCATATAATAGAGAGAAAAGGAAGCAGACGCGATCAGCTCAGACTTCAGTATCGATAAAGTCATGTATGTTTTTTTCGCATGAACAGCTAGACCTCGGTGACCATAAATGGATTAAGCGATGGTGACTTATCGTCAAGTCCTTAGAGCACACCTTTTTCCCGAAGTATTTAAATGTTTTTTTTTTTCTCTTTTTCTGCATATTTTATATACAATATGTCTTCAGACAATATGTTAAATGTTTTTTGTAAATCTGCGGTCCTTTTGGAAAACTAGTGCCACAGGAGAGATTCCCCCCTTCCACCCCTCTGTCCACAGGCCTAGATGGAGGCACCACAACTTGTGTATTATGTTGTATGAATTTCCACGGTTTCTTCCAAATTCCACTTTCAAAATTGTGAATTTCGACCAGAGCTCCTGCAGTAGGAAGGAAAGCCATCGTCATCTTTTCAAGATATTAGTCGATAAAAACACTGTACCAAATTTGATCAAAATTGGTTGAATTGTTAAGATAATTTTTCTAGAAGAAATATATAGTAATACATTTTTTTTTGCGAAAAAGGTTACAGGGTATTACACTGTCGGGCACCGCCACAACTGTACTACATTTTTTTAATTTAGACCTTGGCTTGGCAGTAAATGGTTAAAAACTTTTTCTGGGGCTTTTTGCGAGGCTTTTGCGATGGGATATCAGCCTATCATTGTATTTACCGGACCTCCTTCTTCTCTGGTCCTCTGCAGTACTCAGATTGAAGTAATAGTGCAAAGTTAAATTATTGACGCACCAATCGCATCAGAGTGCCTTATAGACAGTCGGATATGTCTACATCGATTTCTCATGTTACAAACATTTTCGGCTTACACAAACTTAATACCTATACGATTTTTAGCTTACAGATACAGGCAGGGCCGTTGAGAGAAAATCCGGGCCCGGGCCCGGGGGAAAAATGTACCGGCCCCACTATTACACCATCAGCTTGAATCAGGACAGTACGACAGTAATTACACCGGGCCCCTGAGTTAACTCCGGGCCCTAAAGAATCCTCACCTTCCACCACCCCTCTCGACGGGCCAGGGCATAACATGAGCTGGAGCCTTTGTCTCAAGCTAATTTCGTTAAAAAGCCAGTTATAGCAGGTTAATACAATTTTAATATTCCATCGAGCCATATTAGTTAAAAAAAATCCATTAGCCCAAAGCTTCTATTGACCCAACCTGGGTACGAAAACGAACGAAACTTTTCACAAACGTTTCATAAACGTTTCGTCTAAAGACACAAACTTCTCTTGTTTAGCTCACTTACTCTAGTACTTTTCGGAATGTGTTTGGTGTTCCTTTGTGACCACAAGCAGTACAAAAACAGTACAAACAAACTTTATTTTTATTCGTTTGGGTTTTGGTCTCGGCAAAGAAGGAAACAAAGCGAAAAATAACTTTTCATGGTGGGTAAAATTAACATGTTGCTTTTATTGGAATCGGAATCAATGGAAAAGGTGAGAATCTCTTAAATTTTGACCATTCGCATTGCCCTACATTCTTTTAATTCTTTCTCTTCTCTTTAAATTCTAGCACAATTTCCTTTGTACGAAGGGTATACTTAAAGTTGAATGTTTAAGCTCTTAAACATTTCCATGTGCAGCTACCTGATATATTGCTTGAACGCTTTAGAAGTCTCCTTACTTTTCATTCCACTAAGTTCTTTATGCATTTTTCTAGCACTGCACTTCATCTAGGTGTTGCTCTTACTACATTATTTGCGTTGAGAGTAATAGAATAAAATTTGTTAGGGGACTAATTAGACAGCAAAGCGTCGTCTCTTAATATCAATTACGTCTAATTACTCAGTTAGAACTCAATATACTATGTTGTCTGTTGATAGTTGAATGGAAACAAAGCAAAAGTTACGACACCCATAGGGTACTTACTCCGCTCAGCCTTGGTGACGCTCATGCCTCGCAACGGTTTGCGAAAATGCTTGCACCAACCTTTACTTTGAAATAGTTGTAACAAACTGCTACTACGTGTCGTCATCTGCGGTTGGCCATGGGACCCCCGCATTGTTGTCGTCGTCGTCTGCATGCTGGCACTTGCCCCCATACGCTCTGTTTCCGATGACGAGGCGTCTTCTGCTGAGGAGCTGCGTCGTTGCTTGCCGCATTCGCTGCGTAGACACACACAACTACGCAGCATATTTACTTTCTAGTAATGGTTATGGGGATGGTGTTTGCTAGACAGCAGCGCACAGGTAGTGCCGGCGACAGTGGACAATATGTATGCCTTAAACTTTGATTTTTTGAACAACGACAGTCGATCGCTTTTGAATTTTGTTGCTGGCTTTGCATAGACTTCCCGCTTAGAGAATCGAGCGCCCTGGAAGTGATGCGTGTGATGATGTCAACCTTACATACATAGTAGCTCCAGCCGGTCTTGGCCACCCACTCTTAATACGAATTGATTTTGTTGTTTTTGCAATTATGTATGCCGTCACAGGTTTCACCTGCCACCTTTTGTTGGTCGATTTTTGTATAAATATGTAAAAATTCCTTTAAGTGCTATTTTCTCTGTGTGTGGTTGTTAGGCCTGCCATGTCGTTCCGCCATCTGTAAAACAATTATATATATTTGTATTATAACTATTTGTTCAAGTGTATGCAAACACTGCATTTATCGTGTACTTAGAGTACATATATATTTAGCCAGAATGGGTATATACGAAAAATACCTTCACTTTAATTAGACAGTCTCATTTAATGGAGCAAAAACATCACATGTTGCGTGTTCCATGCGGCAAAGAGCAATACATCGTTTCGTGACAAAGCTTTTTATTGCAGTTATAAAGGCTCTCGAGGCTTATGGCTGTTGTATTTTTTTGGCAACAAACTACTACAGCACAAACAAAACTATACAAAAACATGAAATATCAAGAAGTGACCTTTGATTTCCGAAAATCGTATACTCTTCCGGCAGCAAAATAACTAGCATATGGTTTCATATAGCATATAAGTTTTGTTGTACATAACATTTAAGGTGAAAGCAAGTATGTAGTTATATCGCCTCTTAATTCCAAATAGAATTTTTTAAGAAATACTTTGGAATTAAACTTAATTCACTTAAACAATAGGAATGTGTTTAATAGTTGAAAACTGTCTTGAAAAAAGTTCGTGGTCTGCGCTTAAGAAATCTTATTTATATTTGGAATCTATTTGAAGCATATAGCTCTCACAAAATATTTCAAAAACGCTTAATAACTTTTCCGGAACATTAATTTAAGTTAAAACCGATTGAAATTGCTTTTGGGTAATTTAAGAAACACTATTTGACATAGAACATGAACAAACTTAAGATGACGTTGAAGAAATCTCTAGTCGGCTTAGGCGTCATTTCATTTAAAAAAATATTTAAAAATTTATTCTTTCAACAGTTTCCCCAATAGGTTTCCAACGATTTCAAAATCTCTACTAGTGCTGGAGAAAACATCGATGATCGAAGTTTAAAATCTCTATATATCGATGTTGGCCAACAAAGATGTTTCTACAGCACTACTAAACACCCTTTTGATGAGTGCAGAAGTGCTGGAGAAACATCTCTGTTGGCCAACATCGATATATAGAGATTTGAAACTTCGATCATCGATGTTTTCTCCAGCACTAATCTCTACGCTTATGCCAGCAAACTGATTTTCAGTTTAAAATGAGTTGAAAGAGACATATGGCGCCGTAAGATGACCGTTTAGAAATCTCTAGTCGCTAAAGAAAAATTTTATTTAAAATGCAATATGTATTTAAAAAATTTCTTCTTTCAACAATTTCTATAATAAAATTCCACAGATTTCAAATATTAGTTACAACAGCTAGTTGCTGTTGAATTTGGATTGAGTTTAAAGACCCAAGGATAAACTGAATGTAGCCGTGAAGAGATCTAAAGACAAATATAAAGGGTTTAGCTTAATCTATACTTGACTGATTCATTGGCGATCAACAAACAGCCCAAACTGAATAGCCAGCTGTGCTCCGGAAAACGACTCCGAACATTTTATTCGAATGTTTAGTGTTCCCAATTTCACCAATTCGAATTTTTCATGTGGTTTAAAACTGAATGTTTTGTTACAAGAGGAATTAAAACGAATCGTCCAAATAGGTTTAAAAAAACTGAAATAATTTTTTTAATATTCTTTAATATTCTTAGATTATGTTTATGGCAACTTAAAGTTATGTATTTATTGACAATTATTTAAAATCTTTTTCTGACTCAACCCAATGACAGTATGCACAGCCAAAACGAGTTCGCTGTCTATCAACAAATAAATTCGTTTCCCGGAGAACGCAATAACGAATCCGAATAAAATTGTTCTGTTTGTTTTTTTCGTTTTCCGGAGCACGGCTTCATTGTGAAGCTGAGCACTAAGAAAGAATTTTGAAAAATTCTGCCCAAAGCGGTGGGAGCAGTGTGTCAAAGTTACTTCTTTTTTTTTTTGATCAGACTCAATGCTCTACGTCAAGAGAAAAAGGGAATAATTTTTAACACTCAGCACATCCACGCCGTGAATATTTGAATCGTTAATAGAAGTTTCCAAAATAAAATTTCAAAGATATAAAAACCTTCGTCTACATCAGCGAACTGCGACATTAAAATTTGGCTGTCACACCACTAAGAAAATACGTGTCCGAGATGTAAACGACGATTTTCCCAAGGTATAACGAAAAGGTTGTAGCATTGAACGGATACCAAGTAAATATGTGGCGCCATCTACAAATGTTCGGACGTGCTCCGGAAACCAAAAAGAAACAAATTTCATGTATTTTTTTTTTTTTTAATAATAGTTATTACCTACTCATTGGAGTTCAACTATTTTTCTGTTAAATTCTAATTTCCAAAATATTCACTTATTGTCGAAGTGATAGATTGTAAATAAAATAAAAACGTTTTAAAAAAAAAAAAATTTTTTTTTGATTTGCCCAATTTCACATTTTTGTAGTCGATTTATTTATTTATATTTCCCTTACTCTTTGTTAGCTTTAAATCATTCGATTATTTTTTAGTTAAATTAGAAAAAATATGAATCAATTTATATTATTTCTAAGTAACTTAAAAATTGGCATAAATGTAATCTGAGAATATCATAGAAGTAAGTTTGCTTAAAGCTAGCCATTTAAATTTACAGAGTTAAATAACGAATCTTTTCAACTAGATCATACTATGATATAGTATGAATAATTATTTTAAGTGTACTATCGCTATATAGCCAAAGAAAAGTGAACACAAAACCTTGTTTCAAAGAAAAAAAATATATATATTTATAGAATATTTAAAAAATTATTTCAGTTCACTTACACTTTTGAAATTAAATATTTTGCCTATTCGTTTTTATTTCTCTTGTAACAAAGTGGCCGGATTTAACTCAAGAGCACCGAACATGCGGCTTCAAAACGTTTTTCGTTTTCCAAAGCATGGCCGAATGACATTTCCCATCAAATACTTTATATTGAGTGAAACCCCAGTAGTGTACTCTGAGAAGTTGCAACATTGTAAGACCATAAAATGCTAAAGTTATTGCTCAAGTCGCTATCTTTTAGTGGCTATAAATGCTTGAAATTTAATTTTTTTTTTAAGAAAAACTACTTAACTCGATATGAAAATACAGCTAAAATCTGTTTTGAAAGACTTTCTTATTTTTATGCGATATTAAAAAATATATTCTATCTATTATATACATATACTTAGTTGATTTCATTTCGCTTAAATTGTTTCATCTTAAACTTAATTCAAAGGTTTCAGCGACATTTAGAGCTTTCACTAAGCTTCAAATATAATGCAATAAAAACGAATTAAATTAAATGTAATGCAATAAAAAGGCGAAAAACACTGAACACCTAGCCAGACAAAGAGCTTGCCTCTTGGTAAAACATTTGCAATGACAGGGCCACAGGAGCAACGGTTTTCAGAAATTGCTTTGTTTGGTAAAAAGTTGTAAATGGTTGTGACGTGAATGAAATGGCTGCCATTTGAACCTAACTTAATAAAAAGTAAGCCAAATTAAAAGTAAATCACACCTTAATGCTATAATATTTCACATTTAAAGGGATTTTAAGATGACTTAAAAATTTTTGGTAGAGCCTATTGTTAAATAGCTGAAAATTCGTAATTTACTTTAATGAAACGATAAATAAAAGAGCATTTTAAAAAGAAGTCCGACTATAGAATGTGCATAAGGTTTGGTATCAAAAACTGTCACAGTTTAAAGTGCAATAAGTTACAGCAAGTATTTTTAATAATTGCGCCATAAATTGAAAATCTTGATAGCCAGAGTTCAAACCTGCCGCATAAAGTCTTAAAGCTACTTTGGATGATGTTTGCCCAACTGACCAAAGCTAATATTATGCCATTTCGCACTTATAGAGTATAGAACATGAAAGCAGCGCCATAGAGCAACAGACAAAGTTCATGGCATATACAACATTTCCTGCGGAAACCAAACCATTATGTTCTCATCACACATACTGCACACACACACACATATTCAAAGGAAGGAAATCTAATACAACAAAATCACCTTAGCGAAAATATTTGAGATTCTTTATTCCCAAGTTATCCTCATGGAACACAGTGCGTAGACCACAAGCAAAACAAACACGGGACTAGCCTGGTAGCTTGGTAAATAATGACCCTTAGGAATGCGTGCTGTAAATCAAAAACTTTATATAATATACAACGCACAAGAGCCAAAAAAAAAAAAAAGGAAGCACAAAAATTACAAAGAAAAATTGCCAACACCAGAGCCAAGGCAAATGCCAAGTGTCAATGGGACGGGTGATTCGCTCCTTTGGAGCAGCGGCAAGGTTCATGTTAAAACGAAAGCGAAAGGCCAACACTCAAGAACTTGGCCCAAAAAGGAATCCATTGTCGTATGCTAATTAATTTCTAGAGTGAAAAAAAAACTGCAATGAAAAAGCTATCATTATTTTTAAAATTGCTACTCATAGTAAGTATAGCAACGTGCAAGGAATGCCATATGTACATATGTAGCTATGTATATAAATTATACGGCAATTTGACACTTGTTATAATATGCGAATATCAAGTATGAGGTTTTTACGATTTATCGTCTCAGGTAAATAGCAGCACATAATTTCTATGTGTATTTAAGATTTGTGTTTTGAATCCTTTTACATGTCGCTAAAAATAAAACTTTACCATCGATCCAAGCGTTCTCGAAATACCACAAAAACAACAATAATGACTCACATAGTCAGATTAAGCGCCCTCGGCATAAACGTCACCTGAGTTTGTTTTGGTTTAAATACTCTTTACCTAATAAGGTCTCTGCAGCGCTTTAACAATTTATCATCAAAAAAAAAATATTTTTTTTAATTTAACATTTAATAGCTCTTGGTAAAACGTTTTAAATTTTTTAATGAATTGCAATGATTTAAGTCTTTAATAGAGCCAAGTCGGATCCACCACAGTAAGCTCTTTATTCTAAAAACGTTTTTGGAGTATCAATGTAAAGCTTTGTCATAGTGCGTTTGTTTAAAAAAAAAGTTTTTTTCAGAGTTGTGGTTACATCCTACATCTGCATAAATGTGTCTTGCCTTGCATCAGACCACTTTGACGTAAAGCTACCTTCTTGTAAACAAGACCTACTCATACATCAATAGGTAAAGACTGCTTGAAATTATGTATATGTATGTATGTATATGCATATATGTACTTGTGCCAATACTCTCACCGCTTCTATAATAATTTTTAATTTAAGTTTTAAATAAACAAAAATGTATATATATATCAAATAATAATAAAATTCAGCATAACATATCGACGTTTTTTTACTTTCCAAAGAGATGGAACTCTGATAGCCTCCTGAAGTCAACAAAATTTTTCAGCTGGCGCCTTTGTTACTACCTTGTCTGTTGCAGAGATTCTTTTGTAACACAAGTAGGTCCAGATGCTTCATCTGCTCTTTTAATTACATACATAGATGACCGGTCTGATATTAACACTTTAGGGACTTATTTTTCAATCATCTCATTAATTAATCTTAAGGAAAGTGATCTTAAGACCGTAACACTAAAAGATATATGTATACTCGTATGTAAGTACAAGGGCAGCTTGATAACTCAGGGACTTTTTGCGTAATAATAACTGAGCGGATACATCACAAAGCCTTGGTCGCCCTGAAAAAATTTAATAAATTGGGCTACAAAAACTGACCTAGTAATACAATTTTTGGTTGTCTGGGTGTTATTAAAAAAAAAAGATGTTTAATATTTCTTGATGTATCAAAATGTGTGTACATACATGTATGTAAATAACATCTAAACAGTTTGTACAAACCTATACATTTTTTGTTATGACAGAAACTTTGAATACTTTTTGAAATTCAATCGAAAACAAAAGCTACAAATACGTGCAGATGACAGACAGTTGAAGCACTCATAGAATATGAAAGGGGCTTTATAAAAAAAAAACTATTCAACAACAGTGTAGCTAGAGAAGATTGCAGCGTCAAAAAATTGATTTAAGAAGACAAAACGTCCTGCATCAACACATAAGTACATATGTATATATAAACAAGGGTAACTGAACTTAGGCTTCACCAACGTACATAAGAAATCCATGAATTTAAAAAATTTTCTTATAGGCAATACAGCTTTTCCAAAGGCAATACAAACATACATACGTATGTACACACATATGTACATACATAGTATTAAGTGTAGTATCATATTGTTTACACATCATGGATATTCTGCAATAACCAAAAAATTAAATATCTTCGGCACACTTTTTTGTTTATTTGTCATATTTCTCAATATTAAATATTAAACGACAGACACTGACACGTACATATGTTGGTACATATGTATGTACATATAAGTGCATATATACTAACATACTATGTATCTGACAAGCAATTTATTTTCACAAAACACTTGGTTTATTTCTGAGTTAATGCATAGCGTTTATATCATAAGGTAAAAATGTCTACTTTAGCTGTTTCCACACGAAAAGGCGCTTTATGTAAGTATGTATGTATGTTGTAGTTAATAGGATTAGGAACGTAGCATCTACCTAGTCATTAAGCATAATTTTGTAGCAATAAAAATAAATGAAACACCAGGGAGTGGTACTTAGTTAATAGGTTATTATTAAATATAATCACCTGAATAAATATGCATAAGTTTATCTTTATCTAAAAATGCTAACAAGCATCAAACGCCGATTGAACACATCATTATCGTTCAATTTATTTTCACTCAAATGGCACATTTTTTAATAATCATAAGAGACGGCAAAAGGTGTCTATAAAAATATTGGCATAAATAAACATGCATACAAACGCACATCACACATATGTTTGTACATAATCTATACATAAGCGTTCATACATATGTAAACACAAATTTTATCAATAGCAAAATTAGCGCAGCATACAAAAGTGTATGTATGCACGTATGTTTGTTGGTTTATTTGTTTGTTTGTATGTATAACAGCTACATAGTACAAGAACAGCTACGAAATTGAAAGCAGCATAGCAGAACGAACGCTGAAGAAGACGACACAATTGGCAAATGGTGACAACAAGAACAACAATAACATCACTACGCGTTTACACGCTGATTCGCGTTACCGTTAGCTTGTGCAGCGTCACAATGTTCCGTATGTGATGGAATTTCATAAACAACTGTGATTCGGGTCAAAAACGCGGAACGCGGACATCCTTTTGCCGCTGTTTGTTAATTGTTAATGCGCATGACAAGGAAAGAGAATAACAATTGTTGTTGTCCAAACAGCTGATTTTTCATTATACGGCCTTTCGCTTTTTCACGTTTCACGGAGGCTGCGCTCTGCGCTGCTTGCGAAAGCTCTCACTCTTGTTCTGCCTCTTGTTTCTTTAGTCGTTTGTTAAGCTATGGTCACACATTAAAATTATTTGTATAGTAATAACCGGTGGGCACGCCTTGGCTATTTTTGCTCCGAGTGCTCTTTCCGTTATTTCTTGCAAATGACGTCAACCAGACGCACACGCAAAAAGCCGAGAATTTTACAATAACAAAATACACACAGTGTGTGCCATCTCTCGACTCGCAGAATTTTACAAAAACAAAATACACACAGTGTGCGCTTTTATGGCCCTACTCGAGGATGCGACCGTAACGGTAGTTTTTATGACGATCGCTGGCGACGCGCCGAGCTTACAAAAACAAAATACAATCGGGCCATCGCTCGACTCGCAGAATTTTACAAAAACAAAATATACACAGTGTGTGCCATCTCTCGACTCGCAGAATTTTACAAAAACAAAATACACACAGTGTGCGAGTTTTATGGCCCTACTCGAGAATTCCTTGTGGGACCGTAACCGTACTTTTTTTCTTGATGTTGCAGGCCTCTTTCCGTTATTTTTCGTGCCCACCGCTGGTAATTACTGACAAATGCTCTATTAAACGTTTTCCAAACAACTTAATTTATCAACAATAGCATTATGCATAGTACTTGGTTTAATTTTATAATATCTTGGGTTATCATGAGCCGAAAGCTGTTGTAGTCATTTCTGCAAAGCCGTTCGTTAATGAGACGCTTTTTATTGATTTCCTTTGATAGACAAGGTCGGTCCAGTTTGTTCTTCGCCACTCAAAAATAAAATATGTAAGTAAAATATTCATTTTTAGATTTTCTGAATATGAAATTTAGTCAACAGATTTGCACTGAAAAACGCTGCAAAATTGTAAGTAAGGATGTGACTTGGTTTGTCGAACACAAAAAAAAAAAACAACCAAATCGGTCAGCAAATGTTAGCTCTTTTACAACCAGTATTACCGTCGGAAAGTCTAAGTAACATTAATTTTATTGTCTCCTTTTTTTTTTCGGATTTTTGAACGCAAGATTACCTTTTGTATTTTTTGTAGAGCAGCATAATCGCCGCCCATTGTCCACATTTCTCAAGAAAGCCAATTTCCGAAACTTATATCTAAAACTTCTGCTTAGTCATGCCCAGAACAACTGCAAAGCAAACAATTTAAGCGTCTGACCGCAGCTTTATAGCTTTACGTACTTGCAAGAATAGACAACTTATTTGTATATTCTTTGGTACTAGTTACTAGTGTATGAATATGTTATGCACGCATATACTTTCGATGATATTGCAGTGTTATTTTCGGCTATAAATATATCGGTTTGTCTGGAGGAAATTAATGCAAATGTAATCTTATAAATTAATAGTGCCCACCGCAGCTTGATGTGCTCTTGCTTATAAACGAAATATCCACCACTACATAATATACTATGTCGGCATGTTTGTGTCTAAATAAAAATATGCATGAGAATTCAGTTCTCGGCAATGAGAAGGCCATTCGCTTCACTGACATTTTGGCCAACACACTGGTACAAAGATAAGTCAACACGTAACGCCACAGCGGTCCATCCAACGGCAAGACAGATTGCAAAATTGTAATATGAGGCTGACACACATTGTGACCTTTGTAAAGTAAACAGAGACAATTAGAAAAGGCAACAGGATGCCATTTATATGTCACTGTAAGACAAAAGAGATTTTTCATGGCAATTGTGTAAATACGTCTCTATTTTAATTTTTTCTATAAATGCATAATAAATTTATTTATTTCAGACACTGATTGATACTATGTCAAGACTAATAAAAACATAATACAAACATACAAGTTTTTAATAAAAACATCTTTTCACAATTTTAGTGACTTAAGGTCTAAGGATGTGTTGAGATCTTCCGCAATGATTGCATCAAAATCAATGACGATCTGTTTTTGGATTGGTGTGTATCTAGTGTAAGCTATACCAACTGCATCAAGCATTCGTTTTGCAGCACGATAGATAGGTTTGTCAGCATACTTATCAGACATATATAGTACCTCCCTGATGCCCGACTGTATGATTAGCTTGGTGCACTCATTACAGGGAAAAAGAGTAGTATAGAGCCGAGTTCCTACCAAATTTGCGCAGTTGCTGTTGAGTATGGCATTCGCCTCGGCGTGTACCACGTACATTTTCTTGTCTTCAAGCGGATCGTCGTTTTCATCGCTGCACTTTGACCAGGAAAAAACGTCATCAGAGCAGTTGCGTGGAAATCCATTATATCCGATGGCAACAATACGTTTTTGTGCGTCCACAATGCACGCACCCACCTGAGTCACCGGATCCTTGCTACGCTTGGCTGACAGCAGAGCAGTAGCCATAAAATAGTCGTCCCAATGCAAATAATCGGTACGCTTATAATTTTTGGATGACTTAATCTCGGTGGGGGCAGTTACATCGCTCTTTATATGCTCCTGAGACATGCTTGTGCGTGAATCTTGTTGAATTCTGGGTTTACTGTAAGTAATCAACGGAAAAAAAAAATTGATAAGAGTGGGTATGAAGATGTGTATAGCATGAACTATGTATGAACATACTATACTTTTGTACCGAGACCAATCAGAATTTTGATAAAGTAAACGAGAAGCTGTTGTGTTTGTGTGTGTATATAGTATGTAATTCTTTATTGCCTTCATTATACATAAATGGTTGCAAAAAAAAAAAATAATAGAAATATTAGTAATATAAAGGTTTAGCATATAATTGGAATAAACAGCGAATACTTTTCAATATTAAATTGATATTCAACTCAAAATTGGACTCTTCTTTAGTTCTTAACCGCTCTTCACTTGAATGGGATTTTGTTTGAGATGCAGATAAATTGAACGCATTCGTGAAATATCCTTTCCCGATTTATTGACCTTGGGATTGAAATCGCATAGTTTGGAAATACGCTCCCATTCAGTGCCTGGTTCAATGGCACCATTTTCTACAGAAGCAGCCTGTTTTTCTGCGTTGCGAGACGCCAATTTGGTTTTGGCAATGGACTCTTCGATTTGCCGCAGCCAGTCGTCCAGCTCCTTTTTAGCATGCTGGCGTTGTTCTTCCTTTTTACGTTCCTCTTCGAGATCTTTTTCTTCTAGCCGCTTTTTCTGCTCTTCCCTCCATTTTTTTATTTTCTCGGGTTCTTCGCGCGATGGTGGCGGACCAGAAATGCCAACTGGCTCATTTGATTCACCGCCAATAACTTCGAAACTGCCCGTAGAGGATTCAAGACCGCCTGCTGCAGTACCAGATAGTTCGCTGCCAAGATCTCCGCCGAGCAATCCATCATCGGTTGCCGGAAGAGTCGCAGCAACGGTGTTTGACGCGGTAGAGCCACCAGTTATCTCTGCTTCTAGATCACCCAAAACAGATTGTTCGCGTGCCAGAAACTCAGCTGCAGGATCCACTTCCTCTTTGCTTGCGAAATCGTCTCCAAAGTCCATGATGTTTTGTTCTAAAATAATTGCTTAATTTATTGGGCGTTTTTCGAGCATATCTAACACGTACGCACAGTTATTACTAACATACATGCCTATGACATTTTTATTATACGTACATATTGTTTTTAATAACTGTTACTGCACTTAAGGAATTAACTTACCTGTATTTGTTTTGAAAGCGAATTGTATTAAAAAATAATTAAACAAATTTTTGAGTTAATCAACTTTTTCTTAACTTTTGTGCAATAATGGATGCGTAAATTGAACTGTCATTGTCATTCGTGTATGAACTGAAACTGCACTAATCGAACTGATTCTTTTGAGCTTGTAGCCTAAATAAAAACAATCGATTTTCACACTATGTGTAATGCAAGTGCATTTTGTAAAAGAAAATTTACTTTTTAATTTCTTATTATATATTTAACGTGTATTTGAAATTTTTAAATTTTTTTATTGTGAAGTAATACATTACATAAATATGTACGTATTGTATGTCAATATTATGAAAGTAAATCTGACAGTGTGCTTATGCCTCCAATGACAAAATGTCATGTTATCAAAGCAAATTCGGCACTGGGTTTATTGGTGAACAAAGAAATTAACAACTAACAAAATGCTATTAACTTCAAATAGATTTGATTCAGCTTTAATTATTATTTGAAGTAAATATAATACATACCTAAACAATAACAAATCACAATAACAAGAAATTTTACAATATAATTCAATTCAAACAACACAATATGTTAGCAGCTCCGATACCGCATATAAACATGCTTTAGCAGACTTGTGTAAATCGGTTCATCGATGCCTAAATTTGAGCTAGTTACATAGTTCACAGGCATTAGGGCGGCCATTTTGCAGATTGTTTCACTCACAAAAAAATTTAGACAGCAATGTCCATATTAAAAAATTGACAAAAAACTTGTATTTTTAATGAAGAAAGTGCATAATTAAAAGTAAAAATAATGTTGTATCGCTTTAGTACAATCATATAGCAAGTGTAAATTTGACGAGCTGCTTGTTAGTGAACTTGACTATTTTTTACACACGCACACATGTATGTATGTATGTATACATGCGAATGAAATCAAGCTTAAAAGTGTAAGAAAATATGAATTTAAATAAGTTTTATTTACATTTAACCAAGTACAGCTGCAACTTAACAAAATTGCATATATATTAAGCAAAGTATTAAAGATTTTGTGACTGCAATAAAGTAAAATTTTACGCGGCATAATTTACCTGCAAAAATTCACTTGTCGTATGTATGTATACAGTACAGCATAAAAGGGCTGCAGACACAAAATATAATTGTATAAAAAACCCACCATCTAATGAAATGCCAGCTTTAAATATGCTTTAAATAGTTATTATCGTAAAAACTTATTGGTTTTAAAACGTAAAACTAAAAAAACACTTAATAAGAATTTTTGGATTTGTTACAATATTTGCATCCCTAGAATAGACTTGCATTTTATTGTTACAGTACTAAATTATGATATTTTCATATTTTCAGCTGTGTGTCCGCAAGCGCTCCCAAATATGGATCCCAACTCTAGCCCTTGGTACGCCTACAACCGCATTGTGCCCACCTCTGCCAGCACAACGAGTGGCTCAACAGAGGAATTCCAGCATCCGCATCTGGCCATCACCGCGGCCAGCCTTGCAAGTTTTAATGCGGCTGCTGGCGGAAGTTTTGTGCCGCCCTCACCTATAGGCAGCTATAATCCAGTATTCCAGCAGATATATCACCATGCTGCGGCTAGTGTGCAGCCTAAGCCAGCACACTATGCCTCCACTGCTGTGAACACACCTCATCGGCAGTTGCAGCTGCCGAGTACGCTGGACAAACAATTGAGCACGTTTCAAAATTCAGCAGCTGTTGCGGCAGTCAATTCGGCAGCCGCCGCAGCTGCAGCCAATAATGTCTCGTCTAATTATTACGGCGAAAACTCATCGTCAAGTGGCGCCTCACCATCACCCACAACCATAGCGTTAACTTCTACTTCACTGACGTGGAATACGCCAAACATGATATCCAATACGTTTTTGGCCATGCAACAGCAGCAGCAGCAGCAACAACAGCAGCAGCAACAGCAACAACAAGCACAGCAACAACAACTTAATCTGGCGGACAAAGTGGTAAGTAGTATTTTAAAAGTATAATGCTTTATTCATAACCATATCGCGAATGCTGAGAGAATGCAGTCTCTCTCATCATTCTCATCATATTTGGGACTTCAAGCAGAGCGTTGGTGTTGGCTGTTCAACAGTTAATCTTTTAAGTATGCATAAACATAAGTGGACTCTTTTGTGCCTATGCTGTATTAGACCCTACCTTTAACTTGACCCAATTCTAACTGTCGCCCCTTAAACACCTCTGCGTCTCTATACACCAACATCACCAACTTAAACTAAGCCAAAAACCTTTCAAAAATGTAACAAAACACTTTCCAACCACAAACAAACCCGCTCCTTCTGCAACTGCAATTAGGAAATCAAACCAGAAAGTACACTTCAAACCAAGGAGCAAATTAAAGCCTACAACGATCTTATTTACTTGACCCAATTGCAACAACAACAACAGCAGCACCACCAGCAGCAACTGCAGGAAATGTCAGAGCCGGAAACCTATTACTACACAGTTGATGGCCAGAAGATAAAGATTGCACGCAAGGAGGCGACCTTACACGTCGAACATCAGAACGCTAGTCCTGGTGGCGGTGGTGCTTATCCCACGCAATATGCCAGTCCAGCGCTTAGCTCGGCGGATGACTCGCCCATTATGAATTTGCAAGCCGTCGAGGTGGGCGCACCCCAAGTGATTGTCTATAAGGCCACAACAGGGGCTAGCTCGCCCGTGCAAAGGCGCACCACAGTGGTTAATGTGGCAGGCGCAGGCTCGTCTGCTAACACCACTCCCACGGTAGCCTATTCATCTGTGATACAAAGTACGCTGCAGCAGCAGCAATTGCAGCAAAACAATCATTGCTGGACAAAACTGGAGGAGGGCCAAGAGGATATAAAAAATGTGCTGCAGCTGCAAGTAAAACAGGAGCAACGACAATTGGACTATTCCAATGAGGCCGGCGGCAGTGGTGCTACCGTTGACTCTGGCGAAAACTTGGTTTTCAATTTGCCGCCTGGCCTGGAAATAAAACAAACATTCTATCCTCCTATCCTTCAGCAGTCAGAACAACAGCATAACAGTGTCTTAACATACAGTGGAGCTGCCGGGCAGCAACAACAGGAGAAGGAGCGGCGGCAGCATGTGGTGGCCAATATGATAATGTCACCACAGCCACAATCACAGCAACGCCTGCCTTCTATATCCTTGGCAGCGGCAGAGGTCAACCTCAGCTCAGCACAGTCACAGACTCAAATAGTGCCAAAGGTTTGTATTTAATTTATATTTATTTCCGAATTGGTTATCGTTTCGTTATACCCACGTTTTATGTTGTTCTGTCATTCCGTTTTATGTTTTGGTTTGTTTTGTTTGCCACAGCAATGTACAACGCTTTTCAAAGGTAAAAAAAAAAAACACGAAAATAAAATATGCGCTTCATGTAGTTGAGTTTTTCGCACTTGCCTCTCTTTGAATTTAGTTGTTATTATCATGTTAAAACGTTTGAAAAGATATTAAGTAAATAACTTTTTACCAAATACAAAATTTCTTTAAAACGAAACGAGTCATGAAAAACAATTATCCAAGCAAAAATTCTATAAATATATGGATCAAAAAAATATGTACAATACGACTAGATGGTCAAATTGATCAGATAGAAAACATACCATAATAAATTGGTTGAATTTCAGATTAAAAAATGTATTAAAGCTTCTATATAATTCATGTTACGGAAGGATCTGCGAGTTGGCACATTTTTGTATACCTGGAGCCTACTATTCAAGAAGCAGTCAAAGTAGTTGTTACTCAATGCGCGCATGCCTTAACACATCTTTTCTATCTTTCCAAACTTAACGTGGTTTTCCATTCTTAAATTGCTCTTTGATTTGCTTATCTCTAATTTTGTAATACCTATTTAGTTCTATTTAATTTGTATTATAATTTTTCAAAGCCTTGGCAAATTTGAAACTGTGACCCGACGTGTTGAATATGTGCCGCCAATTATTGTTATTGTTGTTGTTGAGTAAGCTAACACTAAGGCCATTTCGCTTGTAATCACCAAAAATATAAAACTCATTTAAGAAATTTTGTCATATACCTAACCCAATGTTTAGAACCAATTCGGGATATATTAAATGTCTGTCTGCATTTTCGAAGCTAATTCAAGTCTTTTTTATCTTTATTTTATTATTTTCCAGGATGAGGTTAAAGCGCCGCCAAAGCCCGCAAAGACACCACGCAAGCGTCAGCCGAAAAAAACGCTTATAGCGAGCGATTACAATGCTGGACGTCAGGAACATCAGTTGCAAACCCAACAGCAGCAGCAACAACAACAACAGCAACACAATCAGCAGCAACAAAATACGTATTATGATTTCAACACAAAATGGAATACTCCAATAAAAACTGAGAACAATACATCATCGGTATCCGTAACAGCAGCCACGATCAACATACCCACATATCCGCAGCAGAGTCAGCAACAACAGCAACAACAACAGCAGCAACAACATCAACAGCAGCAGCAGCATCTGCCACAACCAGCGCATATGCAATCATCCCAAGCGCAATCACATCTTACGCAGCTGGCGCAGTACTATCCGGCATTTCCACAACCCATTGCCTCTCAGTACACAGCTTGCATGCAACAACAACAACAACAGCAGCAGCAACAACAACAACAGCAGCAACACCAGGTCTATACGCAGCAAGTGCAACAGCAGCAGCAGCAACACACTCAGCAGCAAGTGCAACAGCAACAGCAGCAGCCACAACAACCATCACAACAGGAAAAGATTGAGGCTGCACAAGACGAGGAAGCCGAGGCGGCGGCAGCATCTCTACAAAATGCCAGCAATAAAGTCATCGTGCCCAACATAGAGGAGGAATTGGAATTTCTGTCCAATGCAGCAGGTGGAGCTAAGCAAGGCTATGCCAACTCTATAACCAGCAATGGGCGCAACTCGTCAACAAATAACACCAATTTTGGTATAAGAAATCCAAATAAGACGCCCTCGCCAGAACCTCCACCTATAGCATCCAGCAACAGCAGTGGCAACAATGGCCTTACGCCAGCCTCCTCCTCGTTATACAACATAGGCGCGTCATCGGCGGCGACGACAACGCCTAAGCCCGTTAGTGTTGGTACTTCCATAGGCGAGAAGAAGACACAGTTCATGGATAGCTATTTAAAGTTTCTGCAAGGCGATCGTGATGATGATCCGCCACCAGTTGTGAAGCCATCGCGTAAACTTAATTACGCGCGTGCGCCCAACAAGCGCAGGGGCAAGGGAGCGTCTACTCCAGGGGGCCCCGAGGAGCCAATAACAGCGCAAGCAGCCCCATCCGCAGCACAGGACAACGTGGGGGATGGTATCTCTGGAGCTATTGGGGATGATGGCCATCGCATTAAAATACTCTCGCAAACTCAAATACTGCCCAAAAAAAGGCCGCATCCGCAAATGGTGACTGCTGCGGCAGCAACGTCCGCCGACTCAACTGCCAGCACAAGCAGCACCTCCTCAGTGATACAGCAGCCCAACGATCAGACGTCCTCCTTTCGGCCATATGCCCAGCAACAACAGGAGCCTTTGGGAGCCACTGGACAGCAATTTGTGCAGCAGCAGCATTGTGCCCAGTTGTGCAGCGTGGGCGGAGGCAGCGGGAGTCAAGGTATGTTACTTGACCATCAGCATAATACCAATAAGAACTCTACTATCGCTACTTCCGCAACATGCAACAACAACTACAACCACAACAACACAACGCCCGCGTCCACAAGCGATACGACAGTTAGTGTGACGCCTCCAGCGTCGGCGCCGCCGCCGCCAACAACGGCAAATCATCATTTTTTAAATCTGCTGTGGCCGTGGCAGCACTAGCCAGACAAAAGCGTAGTTTGTACACAACAGAACCACCCTTCCCTACAGACACCGGATACCCGGCTTGTACTATATGAATCAAAAATACAAAAAAAAAAAGAAAAAATTTAAATTGTTAAATACTTAAATGAAGCAAATCGAATCGCATGAACAGAGTTAAAAGTAAAACATAATATTTTTGAGATGAAATCAAAAAACAAAATATTCATTTTCAAAACAAAAAAAAACAAACCGTGTATTTTTTATTTTGCTTATTCTGCGGCAGCGGGCGTACAAAGTTGTTGTTGTTGTTGTCATAGTTGTTTTTGTGGTTGCGGTTGGGCGTTCCCATCATTTGATGCACTCTGTGTCTTTAACTACTCTTGTGCATTTCACAGACCCTCTAAATTTGCCACCACGTCGTGAGCAATGCTCGCGCAAGGCCAAACAAAGCGGCATGCACGCTTTGCTGCTCAATTCGACCGATGGGACGGTGCCAGAGCAGGAAGAATTTACCGATTCGGATACCGACCCAGTTTGGACACCCCAGGAGGATGATGTAAGTCCTGTTGCGAGTTGTTTAGTCAGTTTTCAAAATTCCTCCTCTCACAAAATTCTTTCAAAACAGAGTGATGATGGCACAAAAGAATTTGGAAAGCGCAAGACAACGCGTCGTATTAAGGGCACTCCACGCAAGAACACTTATGCAGAGCCAGGGCAGCACCATCAGGATCAGTTACAAGGCGCGCAGCACTTACTGCAACATCAACAACAGCTGCACCCGCAACAGCATCAAGTGAATCAACAACAGCAATTGCAGCACGTCGGCGATGGATACAATCCGCAGCAGGATATGCCTAATGTAGCAGATGCTGGCTACGCCAATACATCGAATGCTACTAGTTCTACGGCTGAAAACTTTAAAGTATGGGCCTCTATGTTTAAGTTTGGTGTAGACAATGCCTAACGTAATAATCCCCATTTTGAGTTAGGTGCACATTGTAGTAAATTACGAAAAGTTTTTAAGATGCAAGCATTGCCGATATTACTTATTAAATCAAACTTAGATTTGTGCCGTTAAAATCTCACAAGTGAATGCAAGTAGATATATCAGAATTAAGAAGGGCCTGAATGTGTAAACATTCTGATTTCGATGTGACATAATAGTACCACGAGCGTCTGCTATTAGGTTAATATACAATGTGTTGTCAATTGTAAAAAAAGGACTTGGGAAGAGGTGGCAGAATAATCTGCAATAAACTATAGTCCATGTCTGTACAAAATCAATATTGTATGGACGTATTTATATATATTGGAACCTATAGCTTGAATACACCATTATAGTCAAAACCATGTATATTTCTTAAAGAAGATGTAAGAATGCGAAAAGTGGTTCATTATTAATTAATAAGTATATATATAATCATTCTGTAGCAGCATTGTAAATTTATTTTGTATTTAAAAGATTTCTCAAACCAGAAGTGATTACAGCCACTCGATAGCTAAGGAATATTTGTAGATACATTCTTATTTTATATTGAAAAGATCAATTATAAAAAAATATGTTACTCAAACTATTGGCTATAGTAACACCAAATAAAAATTATTTTTTTGCAAATCTTCCATAGCTCTAACGAGAATAAAGAAATTCGAATCAATTTGTAAAATAAGTCTTTACTTATACAATAATTCTTGTCAAAATCGTATTATGAGTGTATAACCCTGTTTTTCCTTTTTAAAAATAACCCAGTTCTTTATATTAGAAATTTAGAAAAACGTTAGTCCCTAACGGCAATAGGTATCCCCGTTATACTAAATTACATTGTTAGTAATGCAAAATAAACAAACAATGCGGTACCATTCAAAAGCGGTATATATTTCAATCGGTTAACCGTTTCATGCATTTCAAAATTGAATTCTAATTGATGGGGGTTATAATTATGCTCGGAAATGCGTTAACATAGGCTAAGGATAGTTTTAGTAAGAGGAACTTACAGATCATGGCACAAATTCAAAATTAATCTAAAATTTTACCATTCTCCGATAAACTAAAGTTATTTGTTTTAGCTACTTTTACTTTGAATTTAAGGAAACTGTTTCTATAATTAGTAGTGAGCTGGTTATAGCAAACTCTTTTCAATCATTCACAGACCGGTGACTTTATAGTCTTGCGTGCAGATCTGGTCAACGATTGGCCCACTATCTGGCAAGTGGACTCCAAATGTATATTACAAAAGTACGAACCATTCCGACAGAATGGCAAAACTTTCTATCGCAATATGTCAAAGGTAAGCATTGTGCTTTTAATCTACAATTTCCTAAACGCTCATATGGTTAATGTCTGACAGTACGCTTCCTGGAATCTCGAGACGAAAAAACTTTACCTCAAAGCGCCAGTGCGTATACAAATGCAATCGCATACCGAAACCATTGTGGAATTTATGCGCTCAGAGCTGTTGGCCGACGATACTGAGCAGTTTATAGAGAAAATAATGGAAGACTATTTATCGTACCGAGATCATTTTGAGATATACATACAAACAATGATATCTCAGGCGCTGGATCCGAGCTTCTTTTCCGAAATAACGCGTGAGAAAGGTTCATTATTTTAATGCAATCGCAAAAACAATTGCAAACTTTTTTTTTTAATCCATTGTTTTTGATTATAGACGACTATTTTTTGGGCAGTGTACGTGTTGTTGACACTATCATGGAAAATTGTAAGCGAAAATTGCTTGCTATAACTCCTTGGACACGCACCATCATATCGTCCATTGAGACTTGGCCGAAGTGCCACGTCTTTTCAGAGTGGGTTCAGAATAATCTTACCCAAAAGAACTGCGCTGGCTGCCATCAACCTGGAATTGCTGTTCGCTTAATGCTCTTTGGCGAGCCTTATAATCCAAATACTATGCAAGCTATACCAGTCGATGCACGTATTCCATATGAAAAGGTATTATTATAAAATGTACAGCAAATATGCGTTATTTACATTTAAAATTGTATCTTTTAGGACATTGTTTTATGCCGCATATGTGCTGCACGTGCTGATCTCTTCCATAAGATCGCCCATGAGAAATTTAATCTGTTCATTACATGCTCCCAACGCGTGTCCAAAGAGCAACAACAATATGCTGGCAAGTCTTCCACCGAAATATTGAACGATTTGCTGGCTGAGCACAATTGGATCGATGAGGTAAGAATGAATGCTAACTCTGAACTACAATTTCATTATATTAAAAAAAACTTCGAATTAGTCGAAGTTTGCACTTATCTGATTTTGTTTTGCTAACTTGAATTATTACTTTCTTCAGCTATTCCGCAATATGCGCAATTGTTGGGCCGAGGTTGAAAGCTTGGAGAGACAAAAAAGATTCCGTGAAGTAATGCAGTAATAATTTATTATAAGTTTACACTAACTTTGCAATAAACTGATCGATCGCGTTGTTAATTTGCTCGATACTATGCTTAGAATTATCGATCCATAGTTTATAATCAAGTATTGTATATATTGCAACTTACTTGTAAGATTTGTCTAGGTTTTTGCTTTCCAGTCTTTAGCATTATTGATTGCATGTAGAAAAGTATGGATTTTCCGCCAATTATTATAACATTATAAATAAGCTAAACGCAATAGTAAACATATAAGAACACTTTAATAAAGTGTTAAATTAATTAGTGTACCGAGGGCCGGTTTTTCAATATACAATTAAGCACTATACAACGGATAAAGCTTCAATTAACATTAGCTTTTTGAAACTTTATGCGCTAGAAAAGCGTTTAACGTTTATTTTTAACTTATTTTTTAATATGTTTATACGATGGCCTTATTGCATGAAGCAAAAAATACACGTATAAAAAGAAATCAACGAAATTGCGAAACATAGACGCTTTCGAAATAGACATGAAATTAAAAATTATACAAGCAAATGGATACTCACCTAAATTCCATATTCAAACTAATTGAAAAACCGACCCTTAGTTGTTTACAGGGAGCATCTGTATAGACCTGCGGTAGGGTAGAGGCTAAAAAATTCAATACACTCCCGACCATAGTCCTATTTAATGCACAAAATCATAAAATATATAAATAACTTTAAATAAGTTGTACTATCTCTAAGATATCTTCGCTTGGCATTAAGAATTTGAAGAGTTCTTTGGTTTATACATATAGGGTGCTAGGGTGTTTTTTACATAAATGAAACTCGGGAATAAGCATCTTCACAAGGCAGCATTGCTATATATCGTCAAATATGAAGTTGTAAAAAATTTTGCCTCCAGCATATGCAGAATAAAAAAATACTTTTCCTACATAAAAAAGCACCCTAATAGTACATTACCAAATTTTTTAACTGAAAAGGTAATCGCCGATTTATTTCCTTATTTTAGTAAGAGTCTATCTATACAACAAGCCGTAGTATATATATATATATACCATTTATAAAACATGTATGTACAGACTCATAATAATACTAAACTCATTCTTATATGGATTTTTACGTAACATTTTAATTTTTAGGTAAACCTTGTAAATACATATAATTTTAGTATAATTTAGTTTTATATTTTGTTATAAAGTATTGACATTTTTAAGTTTTGAGCTGGGCAAAGCCTTATTACAATGTTTGAAAATTTCCTTTTTATCATTTTAATGGAAACTTTATAAGATAATTTGAACATCTATTATAATATAATGTAACCAAGATTAGTGTTATCTCAAATTAAAGGTCTATAAATAACAATCTAAACTAATATTAACAATGTTTTATTTCTTTAAATGAGTTTATTTGAAACTGTTGAAAACCGACAACGATTTGGAACATGACTCTTCTTAAAACAGGTGGCACTCAATAAATTTTAATTAATACCTTACCTGTTTACAAATTTTTGATAGATTTTAAAAATTTTCTATACAAGCACAAACAAAAAAATAGTAATCTTTGAAACTTATGATAAAAAATTAATTTAAGGGTGTCTGTTTATTTAAAAAATTATATAATGAGTTTCTTAAGATTAAAGCTTACTAGTTAATACCTATAGATTGATTTAAAAATTAAAGTTAATTGCAAGGACATAGTATGAGGTATTTACACCGATATAAAAACCACCTCGCAACTCTGCTGCTCCTATAAATAACGTAGCAAATCCAACAAAAGCTTTTTTTGGTTGATAAAGTATTCTATAAAATTAGATTTGTAAATCTAATCCAGTTCCACGGAATCCGCAGTGTCCTCAGATTTCTTTGAAGATGGCGAATCAGAAAGTTGCAGCGACAGGTCCCGCAACTTCACCACATTACCCACAGAGACCAAATTGGCCGCTTCGACAACAGAGTACCCTATGTCAGGTGGTGTGCCCTCCGGATAGCCCAAATAGTAGTCGGCTATGCGACCGGCCTCACGTAAACCGCTTAAATAGGCACCGTGCACTGTGGCTGGATAGTTGCGAATGGTGTGTTCGCCGGCAAAGAATAGCCGCGGCAATTCTTCAGATTCCTTTGATGGATGCGGCTCATTAGACATTGTCGGTAAGACTGGAGCTGCTAAGAGATCGTAGTCACTGCCAGAAGAGCCCGCAGAGACATAGCTATACGAGCCGCGGGCCCATTGATCGCTTCGCCAGCGTGTGACAACTGTTTCCTTCGGTTGCGGCACTGAAGTGTTGCCAAATATGTTTTTCAATACCGACATGCAGCGTCCTATTATAATGTCGTCGGTTACGCTCTCCACAATATTGGCTGCCATGCCTGCAACGAGTGCCAACAAAACTGGAGACGAACTGATGCTCCAGAAGAGAAACATTTCACCTAAAACAAAGTGTTTGCAAATTAACAATTTGGTTTGTATTATATAGAAAAAAAATCAAAAATTACCGCGACTCGATGTAGTGCTGCCAACATGCCCGAAAAGATTGGCATTGGGATCCCAAAATATGCGATCGAAGCAGAGCACTACCTTATTAAGATTGCCAAATCCTAGCCTTCGTATGGCCTGCTGTTTCCAGTCCGGTAAAGGGGGGTCGAACTTGACGGTATTGCTCTGCTGCGACTCTTCGTGAGCAACGGCCACTTTGAGCACGCCAAGGGTAAGCGTACAGACAGCTAAATCGGCCTTGTAAGTCATCAATGAATTGGAGGTTTTGACATTTTCGGCCACTATTTCAACGCCCTTTGATGTGTACTTAATTTCCTTGACCGCACTATTGACGCGTATATCAAGATTTTCGGTAAGTGCAACAGGCACGCAGGAATAACCATTGCGTACTGTCGTGTGGTGGCCAATGAATTCAAAGTCATCGTCCTGGTCCCAGTGCTTCAACGACAGGTTATTAAGCCGGGTGGCATTTGCAAACTCTAAATTTGCAAAGTGCCAGTCAAGTATGAGCCGATCTCGAGACGATAAATAGACATCGCTGTAAATAGAAACTGCATGAATGAGCTCTGATACTAGTTGTGTGTACAAACCTCGGACCATTTTGCTCCAGTTCATGTAACTTAATCTCTAGCTTGTTAGCTTGGTTAAGAAGCTCGTCGTACAATTTTACAGCTTCATCCAACTTGATTTGAGTGTTGCGTATGTTGTATTCATGACGGGCATGGATCACATCATTGTCTATGTGACCTTTGGGTGTGCGCTGACGGATCAAAGCCTCGTGTTCTTTGTGCAGCTCCAAAATGTTGGCCTTGAGACTCGTCATTTTATTCCTGTGCTCTGTGATCTTGTTTTGGGCGCCAATGATCTCATGCATATACATGGCACGCTTCTCCTGAACAGCCTTGTCCTGCATGTTGATAATCCATTCTAGTGCATCGCCCAGCGAGACTGGAACGTTGCCAGCATAATTAAAGTCCAAACGATGGGATAAATAGCTAGCCGACTCGAGCAGTCGATTAAACTCGCGCTCTATGACGTCATCCTTCTCCTTAGGCACTGGCTTGCCATCTGGGCCATACAAGGGGCAAGTCTGTTGTATGGGCACTAGATCCATCCCTATCTGTTTGCTTAATATGGTCATAGGATTACCATAAACTCCGGTTACTACCATTGCACCTAAATCTGCAATATAGCTGTTTTTACGAAAGGTTGCAATGCGTCCACCAACTCGCTCACGTGCTTCTAGCACAATGACGTCCATGCCAAACTGCTGCAATTGTTGTGCAACTGCCAGTCCCGAAATGCCAGCACCAATGACTATGACCTTGCCCAATTTTTTGCTAGGTATAGCACGTAGCCGTTTGAATATGCCAAAGTTAATAAAACCATGCCGTTCCAGAAATGAGTGTACACGGCGCACTAGATTCGGCTCGCTGTCAAATGGTGGCGGCAGATTTTTAAGTGCATTGTCAAACGTTAGCTGTAGCTTCGGATTGTCTACCCACATGTGCAGCAGGCTATTTCTTATGTTTAGGAAAACGCGATGGCCCAGAATACCCGATCGACTGATATCCGGAAAACAGGCCTCCTCGTTGGGTGTCATCTTGCTAAATGGCAAACGAGACTGAAAAACAGCACCTTCCTGTCCAGAAAGCGCTGTAGGTGTATTATTCACATCGCCGGCACGAATTTCTCCATTAGCAGCGAGCGTTGTTGCTTCCTTCTGGATGGAGCTGCGCGTACCTATGCTTTGTACGGAGCCGGTATCCGATTTTCGCGAACGCTGTTCAGTTTGTGTGTGATTTCGTTTTTCCGAAATGTTGGTGGTATTAGGGACAGAGCTAAGTGCAGATTTTTCATTTGGCGTATTGTCGGTGCCACTGGCATTTGGCTTGTTAGTGCTATAGTCCACCTTGGGTTTGTTGCGTCTGCTGGTGCGTCTCTCGTCACTGGTTGCCGGTGCATCGTTTGAATCATCGTCAAACTTTGTTTTTGCCTGGCTGCCGCTGTTGGACGAATTCCGCTTCGGCATGGGCTCCCCATCTGACTCGTCGCTAATCTCGATAGGTTCAGAGAGTGCAGCAACATTGCATATTATTTGCATTGACTTCATTTCCAACAAATAACTTTTGAAAAGCCGCTTTAACACTGTTATATATTTTTAGTTAAGTTTTAAGCAAGCAATCCAAATTCTAGCACATGTAAATGTAGGTACTTTATTTTTGGCTCGCCGAATTTGCTACTATGCCAAAAACAAGTAGGCTTTTGTGAATCCCTCAAGCGAAATCCGTTTTGTCTTGGCAGGAATTTTTTAAGGAAACCTGTGTGTTACTGGCCCATCTCGACCAATCACAAATATGTGCCTTTTTTACAATATTATCAAGAATTTATCATTTTAAATAACAAATTTTGTGTACACAGCAGTTGTAGGAAAGATTCGCGATACTTTTAAACAGGCTTAGCAATGTATCGATGCTTTTCCGCACGCAAACAAAAATATTGCACAATATTGATTGTACTCATTGAAGAAGTGGTTGATTTTTAAATATATTAATGCAGTTTTAAGTTTCTTTTATTTTTGCTGAAGATATATTTAAAAAAAATGCATAAATTAACAGAAGCATAATACTTTTATACAAAGTATAGCAATTAATTTAGCCGAGTTTGACCGAATAACTTAATAGTTACAAAGTTTTATTTGTTTTAAGGAGAAAAAACTTCGCAACCATTTTTTTTCAATATTGCATGTGCACTCTGCTGCAATGAGGGTCTGTTGAGTTCAAGATTTCAGGAAAAATTGTAGAAACTTAACTTAACTTAAGTTTGAATCACGGTAGGGAAACACTCATAAACTAACAAAAAGATCGTTCTGGCTATATGAACTAATATCTCACTTATAACTTTTATCCAATTAAAAATATCTTGGTTTATAGTAACTTATGCAAAAAGCAAAAAAGAAAAACATTACAATTGCTTTATTTAACGCATTTATTAAAAATCATTAAAAACTTACTTCTCGCATGCGGCATATTTAATAATCTCGGTAGTACAATACCCATTTTCTTCGCTAAAAAAATCGTTGCCACAGGTAAGTGTATTTGCAGTTACGCCATCAACACAGTGCAGATAATGTCGGCAACCTTTCGTACCGCTTACTACAAACTGCAGAGTTCGCCCATCGCAACGATCTTCGGAACAAACAACAGTGGTGGGGTCGCGACAACTTTGTGTGCTGGCATCGAAAAACTTATCTGCAGGACAATAGTTCCATTCAGGATTTGGATCTGGAGTTTTGTCCGGCTGTTCGGCGCAGTAAAAGTAACCACGGCAAGTGGCGCCATCAGAAACAAATTGGTTATTGAGCGGTTTGCTCGCTTTTCCGCAAACGTTTGCTGGCAATGGATGATTATCGCATTTAACTAGAGACTTGGCCTTGCATGTGCCTGAAATAGCGTCGTAGTACATATTCTTGCAGGTGTTTGTCGTAAATCCGGTCTTCTTGCTACATGTGTGATACTGGTCGCAGCTTTGTACATCGTCGAAATTCGTATCGTTTTTAACAATGCTACAGTAGTCAAAAGCATAGGTGGTGCAAGCGGATTCATCCAATTTTGTGCACACCTGGCGGGTTTCGTTAAAGTGTGTACCTTCGTTACACCTGCCGTACTGCGGCGTATCCTCATCAGCGCAGTAATAGTAGCCATAGCAGGAAGTTGGATCAGCTACAAATTGACCTGCCGCATTCGCGCATGATATCTCACATGCGGAATCGTCTGTCAAGCTTTTTACGCACTGGCCGGTGTTCTTGTCAAAGAAAGGTTTGGAGCCGCTGCAGCTGCCATAGTGACTCCTAAAGTCAATGCATGTTATATAGCCGCCGCAAGAGTCTGGGTCACGTATAACTGTGTTATTGGAAAACAGCTTGCATATCTCACCCTCGTACGCAGTAGCTATAACAAAGCCAAATGCGGCTAGGTATATAAGGCAAATTTGCGCTAAAAATAAAAAATGTTCACGTATTTAAAGAAACATTAATGAACCCTAAGCAAAAACTGAGTTTTTGTGCGTTTTCTCACCACCATTCATATTCGTAAAACTTTGTTCCGTAATCCAATCCGTCCAAAGTGGAACTAATCGCGTTAGATGCATACTAAGAACTCTACGGTATCGAAAGATTTGCAATTATTTATATTGCGTGATAAGTGATTTTTAAATTAATATTAGTAGATAGCGCCAATGAGGTTTTAGCCATTGGAAATAAATTTTAAAGATAAGATTATCACCTGCTATTTTTCCAAAAACAAAATAAAGTTTATAAATTGTCTTCCCATGAATTGGACCACATGCGTAAGCGTCAGTATTGATAACACCCATTGAGTTTATTTGATGACTTATTTACATAGATATAGGGCATGGTGACTTATTTACACATACATATTTTGCAACGAAATTAGTTATTGAACAGGACGACGGAGCATATATGAAATATTATTTTAAAAAGATGGCGTATGTTAAAGTCGGGCGCGGACGACTTTGGGATACCCTGTACCACTGCTTGCAATTAAGTCCGGTATATTGCTTAAGAACACCAAAAGACATTTGATTGCCAAATAAGGTTACGACACCTTCATAAACAACCAAAAACAGACGAATTTTGAACCAAAAATGTTTTTTTGACCGATCGTTCCAATGGGAGCTATATGATATAGTTAACCGATTTTGATCAAATTTGGTACAGTGCTTGGGAACTCCAAAAAAAAACTTCCAAGTGCCAAATTTGGTTATGATATCTTTATAAACAAACGAATTATCCATCTAAAACTTTTGTTTTTTTTCGAGGTGCTTGTAACACCCCTATGGGAGCTATATAATATAGCCCCGATATCGAAAAAGTAAAATAAACTTGTCTTCCCTGACATAATTACGCATCTAATCTGAAAATTTGGTCGCTTTAGCTCTTACCATCTCTGAGATCTAGGCGTTCATACAGACAGACGGACATGGGTATAATCGACTTCTCTAGTCACCCTGATCATACTTTAGGTAACTTTGGGGGGTATCCGACGTTTCCTTCTGTATGTTACATTAATTTTCGGCTTGCACAAACTTAACCTTTGTATCATACGGTACAGGGTATAAAAATATAAATCACTGTCGACTTTACTTCTTGAGTCTTATACATATATACACTACATGTATGTACATATCCGTCAATGCTTCTTATTCTATTTTTTGTACACAAATTATTTATACTTTACTTTGGAATAATTAAGAATTATTAAATTATTTCATTAATTTCGTTTAAATAGAAATAATATATTTAAGAAATATTTTTTTTATTTATCCTTGCACATGTGCCGGTAAAAAAATAAGTATATAATGTATTCAATACAAGTATGTTTTATATATAGTATAATGATATGATTTACTACAAAATTTCGCTTGGTGTTTCGTACATTATATGTATAATTTGTGTAATTGTCTTACTAAATCAAATTATTTTCTACATTGATCTAAGTCATATTGATTTCCTATGCCTTACGGTCAAAAATTCCCAACAGCCTGCCGCGTTTTATTTCTTTAGCTTCTTTAACGCCTAATTCATAGATTTCATCGTGCATGGACTTTATCTTCTTACAAAGCTCATCAGGGGTCATTTTAGCAAATTCTATGGGAGCATTCGTGTATAAGAATTCTGTAGCTTAATTATTTTATCACTGCTTACCATTCATCTTTGCTATGTTTTCACTAGTCAAATGAAGAGTTTGCTCAACATTGGGTTGGTGTATTGGGGTATCGCTCATAGCTAAAAATTCATTAAGCCCGGGAACTGCTTGCAACAAGAGAAAAGTCCTTTATTTATGGCGCTTTTAAATTTCAATATTTGTTTGCTTACGACGCTCTGGCCATTGAACAGGAGATTCCCTCAAAGTCTCCTTAGATATTAAATGTTCTTCATGCGATTCCGAATTGTGCTGAGTTAATTCGTTCTTGTGACCATTGTAACTATCCTTCGTGTCAAAGATAATTTCTGCAATGTATCACATAAATTTATAGTAAACGTTTATGACTGCTTAGAACTATGAATCTTTACCTGGCGTACATAAATCATGGTTTTCATCGTTTTTGTTCATTGTTTAGCTTCAATAAAGGCAATAAATAAATAATTTATTTATTAAATGTTGGACTCTGCGACGTTTCGATGTGAAAGGATGCCCAAATATACGGCAGCATTTTCTAACGATCTGGTAACACTGTTTAAAATACAGTGCTGTAAAAGAATAAAAATATAACATATTTTGATGATAAAAATAAACTTTATGCTAAGTTTCTAATTTCGTATAATATCTTCGTTATAAGAGCACATGTCAACTGCGTTATCCTTAAAAAAAGTAATGTTTTTAGCTTTTCTATCACATAATTGAAACTTTAACCAGCATATTGGTGTACACAGTTGTTTGTACCGTCATGACAATTTTTCCGTTGTGCGCATTTAAAATAGTAAAAAACCCAAGGTCTCTTAAATGTCGGAGACTATAAATATGCAACTAATTTGATATAATGCTCTGGGCCTTTGTTGAATAATTTGTAGGTACCTGGTATCCTTTGTGCGGCGCCGTCCAACAAATCAAACTTTTTAATTTCTTAAAATTGATTTAATTCATATTTCGACTAAATTAAGAGTATAAAATTAGTTTACTTTGTTATTATTCTTAATTAAGTCAATACAACAAAATCGCATAAAAAATCTACTTTACAATATTTAAAAACTACAATATTTCTACAATTATAACAAAGTAAAGGTAGTTATACAAAGGAATGAAGCAGATAGTTGTTAAGACTAAATGTATGTAAGTAGGAATTGGAGAGTTGTAAGTGAAAAACATTACAAAACGCCAACTTTAAAATTCGAGTTGAAGCCGTACTTTCATAAGGCCAGCTTAAGTTTAAGTATTTTTATGCCTATTTGAATACATTCGCTAAAATTGAGCGGTCTGTATAAAGCATTTGAAGATGTTTTTATCTTAGTAAGCACCGCCGCAAACAAAGAAAAAAGTATAATTGATACATTATGCGTGTGGCCCTGTAACAGGTCAATGTGTTTTTGTATTCAGTTTACTCAGCTCCGAGAGAGTCTCATCGTTCTGTAGTACTTGGGACTCAACCAGTGGCGCTGTGACCTGTAAGTGCATTTCATAATCCGGAGCTGTAATAATAGAAAGAAAATTTAATTCCATAATGTAAATGCTATTTTCTAAGACTATCTTAAATGAATGAAGAGTAGTGATAAAACTTAAAAAACAATCAAATAAAGAAAAAGATGGGTGCGCATTAAGTAAGCGTAAATCAGAAAGTCCCATACTTAGGGTGAGTACACAATCCAAATCGTCCGGACAGTCTATTGTAGGAAATTCAATGTTAGTCGCCTCCTTTAAAATAATGCAAATATCCTTATGAGCAGCCATTAAAAACATTGACACATTCATCTTGCCAAGCTCCTTGTATAAAGATCCCATACCACGCGCAGCCGTAAAATCAAAATCTATGACAAAAATTATAAATTTAGAAATATTCTTTAGACCCAAGATAAAATCATCCTTACCATGCACATGAGCACAGTCTAAAACCACCGGCGCTGTACCATGTGTCGATAAAGCCTTGGAAATACCTGAGCGCACCCATTCAATTGCTGGAAAGTAAAGCGAACTATGCTTGGGTCGCACCAGTATGTAGCTGATGCCATTAGCGGTCTGTAGCTTGGAAACGCTTAACACAGGGCGAGCTGCCCGATATACCAAAAAGGCCACATCGGCGCCCACGCCCAGCAACAGACCAATTTCCACACCCACGCCGAGGCTTATAACGAATGTAATAGCTCCGGGCAACAGCTCACGCCGACTGCAACGCCAAAGCGGACGAATCACTTCAAATTCAATCATAAATATGACTGCCGATATAATCACAGCGCTGAGGGCAGCTTTTGGTATGTACTGAAAGTACGGAGCCAGCAAACCAAGAGCTAGAAGCACCAGGACACTGGTATAACAGCCACCAATGGGTGTACGTACACCGCTTGCATGGTTAACAGCGCTGCGAGAGAAAGAACCTGTAACCGGCATGGAGCTGCAAAAAGCGCCGCATATGTTGCTCATTGAGAGTGCAATTAGCTCGCGAGTTGGACTTAAACCAGCACCGCCAAAAGCCTTGGATATAGCCACATTGCCAAGTACTGCAATTATGGGCAATATAAGCATTGATGGACCCAGTTCGGAGAGCTGTTTGGTCGAAAAATTGAAAAAAAAACTTTGATATATATTTATAAGCTTGATTAAGCTTAAAAGGCTATACACACCATTGCCTCGTAGTTCTGATGTACCGTCGTGCCATTTGTACCCAGTACATTTGTTTCGAATTTGGGCAAAGCTAAGCTAGGCAGCCCGCTTTTTACCTTGCCCGTAAGTATATACGGGCAGGACTCCAGATGATCGCAGGTGCTATATGCTAAAACGCTGGCTACAAGAACCACCAGCGCATTTCGTCCGGTGGCAATTACCCAAATACTGCCATTAATGAATTGCTGCACTCGCACACTACGTCCATGGGTATCCAGCTTGACATTCTTAAGTTTCTGAATCGTAAAGTAAATAGATTAGCAGCAGTTGTGATTTTATTTTTTTTAGGCTACTTACGCGAAGTAGTAATAATACAATAATTGAAATTAGGCCCAATGTGAAGTCTCCGGTCCGCACTTGATGCAAATTACTAAACACTGAGCTCATAGTATGAATAAAGTCCGAACCAGAGCCGCCACGAAGACCCAGAAGGCCTTTTAGCTGCGAAGTGCCTATGATGACAGCCGTGGCCGAAGTAAAACCCACTGTTACCGGCAGCGAGATCAAGTCGACTAAGGCGCCTAGTTTCAATATGGCCATAGCCAATTCTACAACGCCTGAAATAAGACACAACAAAATAGCATATGACGGTCCCGAGTTTAAGCCAAAGCCCGTATGACGACTCGTCATTAATGCTAATAGTGCAGTGGGTCCAATTGTAACCTGTCGGCAGCTACCCATTAAGGCATACACAATGCCGCCGACAAATGCAGAATACAGGCCATACTAAAAAGAAAAATAAATTATAAATTTTTTTTTCTTTTTCCCATTATAAAATGATAAAACATACCTGAGGCTCTAGACCCGCCAATGTTGCATAGGCCAAGCCCTGGGGCAACACCGTAAGACCCACTGTTATGCCTGCAATTAGGTCGGCAATGGCATCTTGAGCAGAATAGCCCTGAAACCACTGAAGACCAGGCAGAACACGATATAAAATATTTTTGAATGGCATGACTGCTAGAGCTTCGTACGTATCTGTTGAATACAAATGAAAGTTTCGCGTTAAAATATTACTATGTATTTAAAAATATTTAAAATGAAATAAGCAAAAAAAAGTTTCCCATACCGGGAATCGAACCCGGGCCTTCCGGGTGAGAGCCGGATATCCTAACCACTAGACAATATGGGACTTGAACAGAATGTGCCAAATGCCTTACTTAAGGGTAAGTCAAAATATAAAACAGTTGTATACGGTTTATTTTTCCATTCGCTTAGTAGGTTATTATGTAACATAGTTAAACAGCACATTTGTCGCGCGTTGACACAAGTCCCATATTGTCTAGTGGTTAGGATATCCGGCTCTCACCCGGAAGGCCCGGGTTCGATTCCCGGTATGGGAAACTTTTTTTAAAATTTTTTAAAAGTATTTATTTTTTCTTTATCATTATATTGAATTTAATCCATAAACACAAAATATAAAACGCCATATGCAAATATATCTCTGGTCTAATGTTTTGTTCTTATTGCGATACACATTATTAAGGTTTAATGTTAATTCGTTTGCGAATTTATGTGTAATTTTTTTATAAAAATGATTAAATTTTCATAATAATTATTATTAAATTATTAAATTCTACCCTAAAAAGTGTTCGGTGGATTCCTTTGTAGTATGAAAATAATAATACCACCATACCATTTTAAATAATTTTGTTAATGGAAATTTGCTTTTATTCTTATATTTTGTTAATTATTATTTAGTTAATTTACTTATTGTCTAATAAAGACAGATTGTGAATAAAATATGAAGAGAGAAATATATTCAAATGAATGTGGTAAAAAAAATGTTTTTGAAATAACACATAGTGTTACTTGTATAAGACCAAGCTATTCAAAACCACACTTTGGTTTAGAAACAAGTACCTCCCATATGGTCTAGTGGCTAGGATATCTGGCTTTCACCCAGAAGGCCCGGGTTCGATTCCCGGTATGGGAAAACAATTTTTTGTTTTTTTTTTTTTTAATTATATACAAATGTATATAATGTCTATAGTATACAACTGCCACTCTTTATTAATACAATTTTGTAAGTGGGTTATTTAGCACAGTCATTCAGGCAGATTACAATTAATAAATTTTTCGTATACAGAAGACGTAAAATTTGTAAAATGCTTTAATTCAAATATCGTTTCAATAATTTAATCACCAATTTATTTTAAAAATTAATTCTGTGCGCATAAATAAATATTTAACTATTACATTTACAAAATATAAATAAAAAAATTTCTTTCCCATACCGGGAATCGAACCCGGGCCTTCTGGGTGAAAGCCAGATATCCTAGCCACTAGACCATATGGGAGATATAAGTCTTCTTACAAAGATCAACTTTAGTCTAAGACGCACATAAGGTACTAAGTATGCTTGAAATTAAAATTTATACAGGTTTTTGTTATTTAAAGTATCCAACATAAATTAGCATAAAAAATACGCATATAATAATATTTAATTCTTTAATGGTCTTAGGCAGTGCCAACCATTTTAACATACGCGTCGCACGCATTTACATATATGCGTGGCAACGGAGGCTGTCACAGTCGAAAACAATACGCACACAAACGCAAGCCAAAATGTGAGTTTATTTTGTAACGACTACTGGTGTACGATAAATAGTGTATTTAAATTTAGTTATTTTTTCATGGGTTTTTTGTTAAATTTTTTGCCTCCTAAAATATTCTATCTATTTTGTTCAATAATTTGCTAAAAATGTTGTTACTATCTAAGTAGGAAAGGCTAGAAGCCTAATCTCTTCATTTTATTTATATTAGATCTCACAATGTATATTTTTAATTTTAGAAAATAAATAAATAAATAATAAATAAATAAACATTTTTTGTTGTTCTACCTATAGCGACACATTTTCTAAATAACGCATAAAAAAAGATGGCGTACGTTAAAGTCGGGTGCGGACGACTTTGGGATACCCTGTACCACTGCTTGCAATAAAATCCGGTATATTGCTTAAAAACACCAAAAGACATTTGATTGCCAAATTAGGTTACGATACCTTCATAAACAACCAAAAACAGACGAATTTTGAACCAAAAATGTTTTTTTGACAAATCGTTCCTATGGGAGCTATATGATATAATCAACCGATTTTTTTTTCAAATTTGGTACAGTGCTTAAGCACCCTAATAATTGCCAAATTTGGTTACGATATCTTTATAAACAAACAAAACACAACCAATTTTGTGCAATAAACGATTTTTTGACCGATCTGCCCATCCTATGGGAGCTATATGATATAGTCAACCAAGTGCCAAATTTGGTAACGATAACTTCATAAACAAACATATTATCCATCTAAAACTTTTGGTTTTTTTTTGAGGTCCTCTGAAACACCCCTATGGGAGTTATATAATATAACCCCGATATCGAAAAAGTAAAATAAACTTGTCTCCCCTGACATAATTACGCATCTTATCTGAAAATTTTGTCGCTCTAGCTCTTTCCATATCTGAGATCTAGGCGTTCATACAGACAGACGGACATGGGTATATCGACTGATCATACTTTAGGTAACTTTGGGGGGTCCCCGACGTTTCGTTCTGTATGTTACACATTTTCGGCTTGCACAAACTTAATATACCCTTTGTACCATACGGTACAGGGTATAATAAAAAATTGATGTTCAAATATACTCGTCGCAATATTTGTATCGTTTATTTTTACTATTTCCAGAAAATACACAAACACATGTTTTCTTTAAGGCAGTTTCTTTTAATAAATTTTTAAATTTAGCTTACAAATGAACTAATGCCCTAGTACACATTTTGAATCCCATATATCAAGTCCCATATTGTCTAGTGGTTAGGATATCCGGCTCTCACCCGGAAGGCCCGGGTTCGATTCCCGGTATGGGAAACTTTTTTAGATTTGTTATACTTTTTTTTTTTTATTGATAAGTAAAAGAAAATATTTATTCCCGTGTTTATTTTAATATGTTTTTTTTTTAATTGCAAGCTTAAAACGTTAACCACAAGAAAAATCAATACGACCTCAAGCAGGAAAAAAAAAAAATCTAACTATTTATTTATTTGTTTGCCCTAATATTTTACATATTTACTTACTGACTAATTACAAAACATATATAGCCTTTTCAGCTGTACAGCTAAGATATTTGAATTCTAAAAATTGAATCAAAATATTTGTTATATAATATTAAATTAATAAGGAAAAATGGAAAAAAAAAACCTTACATAAAATATGTATTCAGTAAAAGTTCTGCATTCAAGGAAGAGCATTGTAGATGTTTTACTAAAGCGCTTGTAATTATGCTCTACCACGTACACAGATATAGCAGAATACATATATAATATAAATATATATAACAATATGATCAATATCATTAATTGCTGTCTTCTGTTTATTAAACTAGGCCGCTGGACTCAATTTTTCTTTGCATATGTATCCACTTGGATAGAAGCAAAGAATATAGAACTACTAGTTCTATATTCTTTGATAGAAGTAAAGAAACAGGCGGTTAGTGTGATAGTTATTTTTTAAATCGTGACAACTCTTATTACATTTTCAAATAGTTTTTGTCTACAATTACAAGCGGTACGCTAACTAAACTATGAAAACTCTGCAATATTTAAAAAATTTTATGTTCTGAGAACGTTTTATCTGAATATATTTTTATATTTTTGCAGAACAATTCGTGGAAGCAAAATTGAGTTTAATTGCGAACAAAATTTGATCATGTGACTTCATTCACCAATCATCCTTGTTATAAGTTTATATATTCCCATTCGTAAACATTACAACTATTTGCATATTCTTTGGTAAAAGTCAAATTAGCATTGACATGCATTAGTGTTAATTTAAAATTTACAAAGTGTCTAAGCAGTCAGCCAGTTTAATTTCAATGTACATTTTCGTTTTTTATTTTTATTGTAAATACATACATACATTTATTTATTTAATAAAGATTAAGAAAGTTTACAAAACTAGCTTAATTAATAAGGAAGCGCAGGCAGCAAAAGGCCTTCGGCTCATAAATACATTTAAATTTACTAGTAAATGCAAAAGTAAATGCTTAAACATTTGGCTAAATTGGTAGAAATAAAATATGATGTCAAATACTGTTGCGGTAAGTTCAATAAAAGTGTTTTTAGACATCAATACAGTCACCTCCCATATGGTCTAGTGGCTAGGATATCTGGCTTTCACCCAGAAGGCCCGGGTTCGATTCCCGGTATGGGAAACAAATTTTTTTTTTTTTTACAAAGCAAAATTTAATCGCTATTAAACTTTATACATATTTTATTTGCAAAAAAAGACTTATTTTGGTCTGAAGAATTATATTATATATATGTAAAGCTATTTTTTGTCTTTTTTATGTTGGCACATAATTCTTATTTAAAAAGAATATTTATGTGAGTACATAATTGTCTTTATTAAAAAAAAATATATTTATGTAAGCATATAATTGTTTTTATGAAAAAAAAAAAACAATAACGATTAGGCTGGAAAAAAATGCTCTAAATTAAAACCATTTTAATGTGAATAACAGAAAGAGCATACAGAAACTAATAACTTGTCATTGCCGAAATTTGTTTTAAGTCTACTGTAAATATTCGGCAAAATTTTTAAATATTTGTACAAATGTTTTGTACTGACTGCTCTATGTATATTTTTTAAAATTTTGTTTGTGTTTGCCTTCGTCCCACTAAAATAGCTTCGAATAAACAAAAAAAAAGATGTGATGCTATTTAGAGGAATACCCTGAAGGTCTTTGTTTCACGGACAACCTAAATGCTTCCAAGAGCTTCACCTGCTTACTGATAACGCACATAGATACAAAGTGTACATCGATATCAGATTTAAGATACGAACCCCCTCAACCTAATAGCAACAAGGCACTAAATGTAATGTTCAGCAGTGTATAGGCTCGTTTAGTCAATTTTCATCACATACCAGCATTTGGAAGCAGACAAAGTCGATCACGTGACCACAAAATTTCACTCAATCAGGAAGTACTAACAATCAATTGGATTGCGCTCGCCACAAACAGATCTCCTATAGTTCTCCATAAAATTGCGTGCAGTTGATCATATGCTAATTCTATTGTATTTATCAATGAATTGGGGACACACACGCTCAATGCGAAATTTAAACTTTACATGATTCTAAAAGGAAGTAGAATAATATTTATATGCTTATTTGAAAAAGTTGAGAAATAAGTTCGTTGGTGAAAAATTCATTTACTAACATTTGGTCTTTGAACTTTATGATATGCTTGGTTAATTTTTGGTGAATGGGTACTTCAATATATAATTATCAATATTCATTAGACCTTATCAGACTTGAACTCAAGGTCATTCGATAGGTCTACGTTAAAAATTTGTATGAGCTACATCGACTAAAATCCTACCTACTCAGCATGCCAAAATAAAAATGAAGAAATTCCGTAGTCAGCTCGAAGCGGTTCGTTGCGTATAAGCAGAGTCAATGACATGAGAACATTACTAACATTATAGAATGGAGTTAGCGCCGCTTTTATTTACTTTATTGTCACTGTTGAGGGCTTATGGGAACGCACAATTGATTTCGTGAAATTATCAAAAACTAGTTTGCATTAATAGGTTTTTACGTACAAAACAAAAATTAAATTGACCTTTAAAGTAGTAAATATAAACAAAACATACCAGGCACTATGATTTGTTTACTCGAATCTTGCACGTGCGGTTTATTTATAATAGCAAGCAAGCTACTAACTTGTAGTATATGCTGGCTTGGAAACAGGAAAGTGGCACAACAAAAACATCAATACAAAGTAATCCACGCTGGCAGAGTAGTAGACCACTTTCACATTGGCAACTACTGTGGTAGCATTTAGCATTTAATTGTGTTGTCGACGATATTGTTTATTTTGCACTTTACGCACATTTAATTAGCAATCATGTTAAAAATTTCACATTTGTTTTCGTCTTGAAGCATTGCCCATTGCTGTCGAACTCTGCAGCAAAATGCCGGTGTTCAACAGCAATAGCAAAAACTGCAGCGCCCTCTACCGTACAGTCGAGCAACAAAAGCGATAGTCACAAACATTTTTATTTTTGTAGCTTTTTGTATTAATCTTACTTAATATCGTTTCATATTGCAATATATTTTAATATTTTAATACTATGCAGTTAATAAAATGGTACTTTATTCTTCTGTGAGCAGTTCGATAATTTAATAAATGGCGCAATTTTTGCCTTATGTATTATACAGCACTATGAAACACTTTGGTATTTACCCACACTTAAGTGACTTTTCCATATTAATATGGAATTTTTCTTGCGTTATAAACAACTATCGTGATTACTTAAACTTTCGCTTTTATCTAAGCGAAAAAATAAGCAAAGAACCTGTAAAAAAACATTATTTTTTCCAAGGGTTTTTTGCAATTAAAGCTGCCGCCATTAGCACGCACAATACTCGGCTACAACAAAATTCACTAAAGTGTTAGTTTTGCGACCCGGTGGAGCCCTACTCGACGACTCGGCAGTATGAAATGGGTATGTCTTATTTTCCAGTTGCAATGGAACATAAAAGTTATCCATTGCGAATAGTTTTAGTACATATGTAGATGTTAAAGGCAATTTTAGTGGCCTTGATTTTTCGCAAATGCAGTTCCCCTGTGTAATCTTTAGTGTGTCTATGCCAGTTCATACATACATATGTGCATATATGTTTATATGCGTGTATATGGTATATGCCACAGAAAATGTTTGGGATAGGTGTCAAAACGAGTAAACAGTATAGAATACTATTCTGTGCCATCTAAGATAAAATCAATTAGGTTGCATTGAAACAGGGTAAAACCATTGCTTGAAAAAGTGCATTACCACCCCTTCATTTAAATAGGTCAGTATATTCTGTATACATATGTAAATATATTCCAGTTGTGCCCTCTATTGCACACACGTTACCACATTCATGAACATGACTTCTGTGATTTGCATAGATTGTCAATGTTTCATATTTTTTATTGTCAAAAGCTGAGATTAAAAAAATGTATGACATGTGTAAAGGATTTCTGTAAGCAAATAACCAAAATTGTCAATCCAAACAAAATTCTCTTGCAGGCCGTGCTGTGAACTTATAAATAAATCACGATCGGTCTAGAAAATCTAAGTTCTAAACAATATAAAAGAGCTTATTTATATACATAGCTCATAATCCAAAACTAGCAGTAGCCACCAGGTAGGAACGTGGCTGAAGCGGCGGCTCAGCTGGAGCAGCAACAAGCGACGACAAGCGAGGAAGTAGTAAGTAACGCACAAACCTACACAACAATCCAGAATCCAGCAAACCATTTTAATTTCGTATGTGCGTTTCCTGGCAAGCAAAATTCTTGCACCTTAACTTTGCAGTTACATTGGCCATTGATCAATTTAGAATACAAATTTGCATCCCACCATTAAGTTGTTTAGTTAGATAACTTGTAAACCAATTGGCTCGGCTACTTTGATTTGTTTATAATGCTAATCCAAACATGTACCAAGCTTCTTCATAACAACAATGGAGCTCGGCAAGAGGAATGCCCGCCTTTTTGCTTATTGCATTGCCACCGTGCTCCATGTGTACAATTAATCATATGTTCTTAAGAAGCTACTTTTGAACTAATCAATAAATAAATTTCACAGACAATGCCCTCAGCCATCAGCGGCGCCGCTCATAGTCAGGTTCACATACCCAGCAACGAAGAGTGCGGCATACGTGATGTCTGGAAACATAATCTTGAAGAGGAGTTCCGAACCATACGCAAAATCGTACAAAAATATCACTATGTAGCTATGGACACTGAATTCCCCGGCGTGGTTGCGCGTCCCATAGGTGAATTTCGGTCAACGGCCGATTATCACTATCAACTGCTACGTTGTAATGTTGACCTTCTGCGCATAATACAACTTGGTCTGACATTTATGGATGATGAGGGTAAAACGCCTCCTGGATATTCTACCTGGCAATTTAATTTCAAGTTCAATTTGAGGTGAGTAAATGAGCCAGTTTTTGTTAGGTTTTAGCTATAAAATGGTATTTGTTTCCTTTACCAGCGAGGACATGTACGCGCAGGACTCCATTGATTTGCTTCAGAATTCAGGCATTCAGTTTAAAAAGCATGAGGAAGATGGCATAGATCCAACTGAGTTTGCAGAATTACTTATGTGCTCCGGCATTGTGCTGGTAGACAACATAAAGTGGTTGTGCTTTCACTCTGGTTACGATTTTGGATATCTCCTGAAACTGCTTACGGATCAGAATCTGCCCAGCGACGAAGCTGAATTCTTTGAACTGCTTCATATTTACTTTCCACACATTTTTGATATAAAATATCTGATGAAATCGTGCAAAAATTTGAAAGGCGGATTGCAGGAGGTTGCTGAGCAGCTGGATTTGCGAAGAGTGGGGCCCCAGCACCAGGCCGGTTCCGATGCTCTTCTAACTGGCATGGCATTTTTTAAAATGCGAGAGGTAGTTCCATGTATACATAAACAAAATGAGTCATAATTTACACCATTGCCAAAAAATAAGATATTTAATACATTGATATTTTCATGGATTACTATATACCGAATCTATGACACTACTAAAGATACACTCAAATTATCTATTCTAATTTCCTATAGATGTTTTTCGAAGATAATATTGATCACGCAAAATATTCTGGCCATTTGTACGGATTGGGCACGTCTTTCATTGTGAATGGTACCAATTTCCATGAAAGCAACGGCGAAACGAACAGTGCCTCGTGATTCATTTTGATGAAAAATGCCGTGGTGCCTGAAAAGAGGTTCGAAAAAGCAGTTGGAATACCTACTTCAGGAGCAGCGGCATTAAGTCAACATTCTTCGCATACTCAATCATACATGCCCACGCCACCACCTCCACCTCCTCCTCCACCCCCAGTTTCATCCTCATTTATAAACCATTTTAACAACATGGATCTACAGTAATTAAAAGAAGTTAAGTTTATAATTTGAATACTTTTTAAATGACTAGTTTGCTAGATACAATACTTAAGGAAACTTTGAAAATACATCAGCTATCAAAGGAATATATATTAACGAATTGCACGAGATAATGTTAAGTTCTGCATCAAAGAGTATTCAAATATAAAATATGTGCTAATTATTGATATACTCATTGATTCTTACCAATAAACGCACTGGATTATAAATTTTGCATACCTTAATTTTTTAAGCCAGATGTGTAAGTAAACTATACAAGCTAAAATCTTAAGCCAAATGGCCAAACAAATGATGTGCTTGTTAACAAGCTAATATGTATAAAAACAATAAACAAACATTTATAACTTATTTCAAAATCTTTTATTTGTAAAAGAAAGATGAATCGAAATTTTCGTGTTAGGATAGCCTATTAAAATTGCCAACGGATTGATGAGTTCAACTCAAGGAGGAGTATCCAGTTTGATACTCCTTGTTCCAGTAAAGAAAAATGGAATTACAATTTAAAGCCAGAATGACCACAATATAGTCACAAAATTATTCGCTTCTTACTAGAATTTCTCAAGACAATTTCCGCACAAAATGATGAGAAAAATAATTATTTTATTATACTACTGGAACTATCAAAAATTTGAAATTTGTTTAGCAAACGCAATGCGCAACAACCAATTTTCAACTTGCAATGGCACATGGTCACACTAAAACATGTATAAGATTGTCTCTTTTTTATGTTTTGAAGCACCGATTGGCAAATTGTAAACATATTTTACGCGCTCACCAAAAATTTAAATTTTGTAGAAATTCTTTTATTTCGATACTAAAAAGAGAATGTAGCAACGTTCACAATACACTGAAAGTGCTCAATTTAATACATACATATGTAATATATTATTTTTTCACAAAATTCTACACTTCAAAGTAAACAAACAACAGCTGTTTACGACCTGAAACTGTACATTGGATTTATAATTATTAAAACAGTGAAAAATAAGTTTATAATGACACCGTAATCAGCTGTTTTTATTTTGTTTAAAGAAAACTCATGCCACACTGATATTTATTAAAATACGATTATGCATCCTCTTGTTTTATTTTTAACTAAAAACACTTTCCAAAAAGTTAATACTGGTTTTTTGCATTTGATAAAGTAAAACAGTATTTTACACGTAAACAACATATGGTATTTAAGCGATTTTAGAGTTTCGGTCACACTGGTAGCGTTGTTTTAACACACGAGCAGATGTAATGTTTAAAATATAGTAAAAGTTAAAAAAATCATAGTAATGTGATGGCAAAAAATAAAAAATAGCTTTGCCGATTATTGTGCAAAAATTAAATTCTTTGAAAACGCTTTATCAATTACATTATCTCTAGATGTCTGCGGTCGCAGCAGCACCCCCAACAACAATACCAACAACAACAAAAGCTAAAAACGCGCAGAGAACGCGACGGGGAAGCAAAAGAAAAAGTGAAATTTGTACAAAAGAAAAGGGCACTAATTTGAATTCATAATATAATGGAAAATTTAAAAATAAGTGAAAAGTTATTTGAAGATGTAATATATTTTGTTGTTGGAAATTTGGATGAAGAGGTAACGATGAAAGCGTGTATTAAAATTATTTTGTATTTTTTACATACGTGTTTGTGTGTGTGTGTGTGTGTGTTTGTATATCGTGCAGCTGCACAATATGTCGGCTCGGCGACAAGAACTTATTTGAATGTAGAAGTAAATTTTTGTTCTTTAATTTTTTATAAGCGTAATTTTATGAAATGCAACAAAATAAGAATAAAAAAACTTACATTGGATAACTGTAAAGCAAATTATTATTTACAGGGTGCGTCGTGCAGCACACAAAAACGCGCGAAAATTAATGCCGGCAAAATATTCGTGCCTTTGTCTGTGATAAGAAATATATTGTACATGTGTATGTGTGAAAAATAACATTTTATTTTTATACTCTATTGCAGATTGAAAAATTTCTTAAAAACGGCGGTGCACAATCAAAACTTTACCCCTCCGATCAATTAACGCATTTAATATGCGCACCCAATTACTCCGAGGAGGAGCTCTCGATGAACCTGGACCTCTACAATGTGATACCCGTTACCGAACAATGGATTATACACTGCGCCAAGCTAAACCGCATGGCGTCACCGCGCGCCTTTGATCCTAGTCAGCCACGTCTGATGCGAGGTGTACGAGCCGCTATTACCAATGTGGTGGCCAGTGATCGGCGTCGCCTCTATGCCATGCTCACCTTTCACGGTGCCGTCGTCACGCACAGTTTTGGCGCAACCAACACGCATCTGGTTTGCGGAGCGGCTACTGGTGGCATTTACAACAAGGCGCTGGCGCTGCCCAAAAATGCCATCAACATTGTCACTCCAGATTGGGTCACGGATTGTTTGAAGCGCAAAAGTTGTTTGCCGTGTGAGGCCTATCATCCTCGACTGCTAAAGCCCATTGAGAAGTCTCGTTCACAGAAGTCTGCAGCACATAATCAGTCCTCAATTCTGCAGCAGGCGCAGCAACAACAACAACAGCAGCAACAGCAACAAATGCATCAATCTACTTTATCAGACATACTGGGCTTTGCTGATGCTATGGCTGCTGCAGGAGGGAGCTCTGCAAAGGTAGAGGATAGCGCAGCTGCTAAGAGTATAGCCAGCATTAAGTCCCAGCTGCAGGCGTCGGCAGAGCTCGTGACAGCAGCTGCTGAACAACAGCAACAACAACAACAGCACATACCTATGACTGCGCAGCAGCAAGTTGTTTTTGTTCGACCTCGCAACCTGCAACAACAACAGCAGCAACAGCTTCATCAAGGCACGCCAACTACAGCACCACAACAGCAAATAATAATTCAGCAACAAAAAATCATACCAAGTAGTGCAAATTTACAGCAGCAACAACAAATTAAAAATATTATGCAGCAACAGAGGCCAATGAAAACCACGCAACAACAACAGCAACAACTACATCAACAACAGCAGCAACAACAACATCAAATGCAACTAATGCAGCAAGATCAGCAACAATTGCTACAACAACAGCCTCGCCTGCCCAATACGCCTTCCATGGTGCAACCTCCAGCTCCGCCACGCACACCACAGCAGCAACCAACACCACCAACCGGACGACAAACACCACGTACGCCACAACCCTCAACCACACCCCAACCAGTGCTAACACCAGTGCAGTCACCACAGCAGCAGCAACCGCAGCAGCAACAACCAGCGCCACAGCAAGCACAACAGGTTCCCATGTCACCTCAAATGCTGCATCAGCATATTCTTCGCCAACAGCACATGCTGCAACAACAGCAAATGCAACTCCAACAACATGTACAAAACGGGCAGAGCCTAACACCCCAGCAACAAGCGCTACAACGTCAAATCCAGCATCAACTCCAAAACTTGGCTCAGCAACAGCAACAACTGCAGCTTCAAATGCAACAATTGCAGCAGCAACAACAACAGCAGTTGCAACAACAACAGCAATCACCGCGCATGGTACAGAATCGATCACCAGTTATGCCGTCTAATACGCCTTCTCCATCTCTTCAACAACAGCAACAACAACAACCACAACCGTCTAATATGGTTGCCAATATGTTGCCTCCTCAATCACCGCGTCAACTACAATCACCAGCACCACAAATGACACCGCCACCGCCGCCCCCTTCGCCCCAGGCAGTGCAACAGCATTTGCGTCAGCAAATGCAACAAAATCGTCAGCAGCAACAACAGATGCAGATGATGGGCTCCCCACAGCAACAACAACCTTCACCAGCAGCGCCCATAATGTCACCGCAGCAGCAACAGCAGCCCTTCCAACAACCCGTGCACCAGCAGCAGCGCATGCAGCTACAGCAACAACAACTTGCACAACAGCAGCAAAGTCCACAGCATATTTCAGCCCCACAATCCCCGCAAATATCGCAAACGCCTCCCATGCAAAACAAGCAACAGCACCAACAACAGCAGCAGCATCAACAGCAATTTGCACAACAAAAACCGATTGATCCAACAGACCCGGTTCAGGTAGCTCAGGTACTAAGCCGCTCTACCCTGTCTTCTAATCAGGATTCATTGATAATGCGGCAACAGCAATTAAAGCAACAACAGCTGCAACAGCAACAACAACAACAGCGTCAATCACCATTGCAACAACAACAGACGGCGTCACCACAGCAACAACCTCAACAACAACAATTGGTTTCTGGACAACAACAAGTTATAACTCAGCGACATGTCATCAATACATCCACAGCTCAGGGTCAACAAATAATACAGAGCCACATGATGAATATACAACAACAGCAACAGAAGCAACAGCAAATGCTGCAACAGCAACAACAACAGCAACAACAACATCAACAAGTGCTACAACAGCAAAAGGTGGGCCTAGTCGAAACACAGCAGCAAATGCTTCCCCAACAACCTTCTCCTCAGCAACCGCAGCAACAACAACAAACACTGCCACAACAGCAGCAGGTACAATTTACTCAGCAACAACAAAATATTGCTTTAGGAAGTGGTGGTCAAGTTAGGATTATACAGCAAACCATACAACCGTCACCTCAACAGCAACAACAACCTGCACCACAACAACAAGTTACTCAAGCACAGCAGCAAATAGTGGGCAATTTCCAACAGCAGCAACCGCAGCAACAAATCATAGCAACACAGCAACAAGCACAACAACCGCAACCTATGCAACCTCAAGGCAAGAAATTTATCATTACTCAGCAGCAATTTAATCAGCTCAGCGTGCATCAACAACAACAAATACTGGCGCAAAATCAACAAAATCAAAATGTTATCATTGTCAATCAAACAAACATATCACAGCAACAACAGCAACAGCAACAATTGCTTCAGCAACAACAACTTCAGGCCTCAAATGCTGCAAATCCCAATGCGATGTTGCTGCAACAGCAGCAACAACAACAGTCCCATCAACAGCTCATAACTCAACAGCAGCTTATCACCCAGCAGCAGCAACAGCAACAACAACGCTTGCAAATGCAGCAACAACAGCAGCAGCAGCAAATCGTAATTAATCAACAAGTCATCAGTGATCCACAACGCTTGCAATATTTACAACAACAACAGTTGCTGCAAAAGCAACAACAACAGCAGCTTCTTGGCAATTCACCACAACAAATACTTATACAGCAACCAGCAATCCCTGTCCAACAACCACAACAGCAATCACAATCATCTCAAATACAACAAATCATAACCAGTGCTGCTCCAGGCAGCATGCAAAATCAACAAATTGTAGTGGCCCAACCTCACCAGAAGTTACCTACACAACTTGATGCGCAGCAACAACAACAACAGCAGATTATGCAACAAGTGCTTATTAAACAACAATTGCCACAACGCACTCCACCGCCACAATCGCCACAACAACAACAGCAATTAATGTTGCAACATCAATCTCCACAGCATCATACTCAAATACAACAACAACCACATTGGTCACCACAAAGCCCAGCTCAAGCGCAAATGCAGCCCGCTACGCCGGGAACTCCCACTAGCACTGGTCCTGGAATGCCAGGCATGCAATCACCACTTCCAGGACCACCACAAACTCCCCAGCAGCAACAACCACAGCCGCAACAGCTGCAAAGTCCCATGCATCAGGCACAATCGCCCCAGTTTGTGCGTGGCATGCGTCCGCAAACACCTTGGGCCACAGCAACACAGCAGCAGCCAACACAAGCACCACAACCGCAACTACAGCAGCAACAACAACTTGTGTTACCTCCAGCTGCACTAGCAGCTGGCAATTGTCAATTGCCCCCTGCACAACAACAACAGCAGCAGCAACAACAAGCGCAACAGCAGGCAGCACCGCAGCAACCACAACAACGACAGCTCATTCATTTAGACGAAAAAGCGCATGCCCATTTTATATCATTAGATGCTCATAAACGGGCCGAATTTATAAGCAAACGTGTAACGTTGCGGCAGCAAGTGGCCTATCAGCCACGTCCAGGTGCACCGAATGTTGTTGCACGCGCAGCTGGTCCTGGTCCTGTTTCGGTCCCTGGGACCTCACACATTATTGTCCAAAGCCAAATGCCGGGTGGCCTGACGCAACAACAACAAATGGCCTGGTTACAGCAACAAGGCACGCGTCAAGTTGTAGTTCGCGCCAGTGGTGCCCCAGGTCTAAGTCCTATTACCCAGCAGCAACAACCACTTAATACACAGCAGCAATTGCAGCCAGGCACAGCTCCACCCTTCAATCCGAACGATCCCAATCAGCAAATGTTACTGCAGCGCCAACAGTTGCGAGTTCAACAGATTCCCTTGCAACAGCAACAACAACAGCAGCAGCTTCAAATGCCTGGAGGAGTTGCACCTGCCAAATTACAACAACAAACTGTGCAAGTCATAACAGGCCCTAATGGCCAAATCATAGAACAACAGACCATAGTGCAGCCAGTCACGCCTACAATACCTGGAACCCCTGGTGCTACTGCTACTGCTGGTGGCAACATTATGACTGCATTGGCGCCCCAAACTGTGGTCATGTCGGCAGCAGGTATGTATTTAGATAACTAAAATATAATTTTAAAGTCCTAAAATTGGTTGAAATTGCGGTGAGATAATTAAAAAAAAAAATTGGGGTTAAAATTTTTCGATTAGATTCTCTTAATGCATAAATATATATCATATATATGGTCACTTACCATACTGACATACATTGTTTAGAGATATTATATAGGAATGAATCTTACATATGTTTAAATACTAACCTAATGATTTTTAAACAGGTGGCGATGGACAGCAACAACAAACGCCTCAGCAGATGAATCTTAAGACAAAAACCGCTTTAGCCAACATGCTAAGCAATCGATTAGGCAACAATGGTGTTCAAATACAGCAGCAACAGCAGTTGCTTGGAGATCCCCAACAACAGCAGCAACAAATAGTGCAACAAGTTGTTGTTAGTGGCACACCACAGCAGCAACAGACGCAATTGCTTTTAGCTCAACAACAGCAGTTGGTTGCACAGCAACAACTGCCCATACAGCAACAGCAAGCCCAACAGCCGCAGCAGCAACAACCACACGTAGAGACACAATCAGCTGCAGGAACCCTACGCTTAATGGGACAGCAACACAATGCTGCTCTGCAGCAGCCACAAATAGTTGGAGGACCTCCTCGCACACAGCAAGAGCTTCTTCTGTTACAACAACAACAGCAGCAACAACAACAACAGCAGCAACAGCAGATGCTACAACAGCAGCAAATGCGTCGTGTGGTTGGCGTCCAGCCAGGCGTTTCCGGAGGTCCGCAACAACACTTGGTGCAACAGCAATTTGTGGTGGCGCCACCTCCCACACCACAACACCCACACGCGGTGCACAGTCATGTACAACAGCCGCAACAAACTACAGCGCCACCGCAGCAGCTTGCTGTCGCCGGGCCGCCAACGCAAGCGTATATGCAGGCAAGAGCTGGGCAGCCATTGCCTATGCCACCTCGGCCACAGTTTTATGGACACAATCCCAATCTCAAACTGCCCGCTGATCTGTTCCTAGTTGGCTGCACTTTTTTCATTGTCGAGTACGATGAAACGGATAGCGATGAGCTCCCTATCTGGCGAGATACCATACGCCAGTTTGGAGGTGATATTGAGCGCGTCTATTGTCCTAGGGTTACCCATGTCATTTGTCGCACACAGCGCCATGGTGTTGTCATGCAGGCATTGCGCGACTCAAAACGTTGTGTAACCGCATATTGGCTAAGCGATATTTGCTTAAAACGACAGCTTATGCCACCCTGGCAGCCTCTACATCTGCCCTTCCCCAGCCAATTTGGCTATCGCAAACCGCTGGAACGGTACATCATTACATCGGAGGGTTTTGAAGGTGAGGAGGCCATACGTTTGCAGCAAATGGCCGAGGAATGTGGCGCCATTTATACATCGTACCTATCCAAGGTCAGCACACTGGTTGTGTGCAAAAAGCTTGAAGGAAACAAATTCAATGCGGCTAAGGAATGGAACATACCTATGGTGAATTCTTTGTGGCTTAGCGATGTTTGCATTGGCAATTTAAGTGGTCTGACCCAATATGATAATCAGAAATATCAGCAGTACAATATGCCGGCACCATTTCGTATTGATTATGGGCTCGTGCCACATTTACTAGGTAAATAACAAAGCGAATTAAAACTTGATTTATGGAATACTAATAATCACACGTTACTTGAAAACAACTTTAAGAACTTTGTTTAACTTACTATTTTTTTTTTGCTTTTAGGTGCCTGGAAAATGCCTATTAATCTGACACAGGAAGCACATGAGCGGGTTAAACGTCACTTGTCCGATCCTTTCAATGAGCAGAAGCTAAAACGTCAGAAACTTGCACCTTACCTCGAAGAACTGCCCGAACAAATAGTGTGCATTGAGTATCCGCAAAATACAAAACCGCCCAAAGTAATATTTTCCCAAGTGGCCGATGTGGAATCCCTTAAAAAGGCCGTTGTGTAAGATATTCAATGGCAATCTATAGCAAACATTTACTGATAAAACCGTCTATTTACAGAGCGCTAGGTGGCCTTGTGGTAGACAGTCCAACCGAGGCTACACATCTAGTAATGACGCGCGAAAGTCGCACATGTAAGCTGATACAAGCTTGCTGTCACGTTGACTATGTGCTCAAGTCCACCTGGCTGATAGAAAGCGCCAAAGCCGGTAAATTTGTGCCACCCGACGCATACCGCATACAAAACATACCCGTCGACGAGAATTTGCAGTTTAATCTGGATACAGTGCTGTGCTCGCCAGCTCGTGCCACTCTCTTTGCAGGCAGGTGTTTCTATGTTACACCCGATGTGTTCCCTGCACGCGAGGATATTGTGCGCATGATTGAGTCCTCTGGTGGTAAAGTCGAGGCAAAGAGACGCAGCGGTGCTGCCGTGGCCGAAGCGAATATCCAGGCGCCCGACTCTTATTTTATTGTGACCTGTCCCAATGATATGCATCTGTGTGCTGATCTCACGCGGCACGGTAATCCCAAGTGTCATATTGTATCAACAGAGTTTGTGATGAGCTCCATACTCAGGCAGCAACTGGAAATTGAACCTAACCTCATACCGTATTTGTACAACAATAACATTGGCAATAGCTTAAACAACAACAAGTCCTAGCGACTAGTGTTGCTTGCTAGACTTCCGGTTTATGTATAAAATTTTTGAAAAGATATTCAAATATCAGAAGTTGTACCTATACACACAAAATTACATAGATACATACTTTTAAATATATATATATATATACTAAGAACGCCCACAAATTATTATAAAATTATACAAAACATATATATAAATAACAAACTATATTTTAAAAAGCAAGTTATACAAAAAAATATATATTTTTATAAGTGTAGGATTCCTAATTATAAAACAAAACTAACAAATGAAAATTAATAGGGTATACGAAATGTTTCACAGAAATTTATATGCTGCCTATTTTAAAACTATACACACATTTATAGCTCCACAAAATTTTCTTCTAGCTAAAACCCATTATCTAATACACACAATTTGATATTTGTTAGTTAGTTATTGCTTAAGTTCAAAAAGATATGAATAAAGTTTATATCAACGCATTTAGTCAAAACCAATATCTTCGTTTAGTTTGCATGATATTTTCCCACAAAAAATATGAGACATAATCAAAATAATTCAATATATTATTTTAGAGAAGATAAAAATTTAATTATATATATATAAAAATTTAATTTATATAACATAAGTTGGTGTTCCATGGCCAAAGAATCGTCTAAGCTATTTCGCAAGCAAGTGATATTTCAAAACTTATACTCGATTGGGCGAAAAGGTAATCTTATATTATCCACTTATTGAATTTTCAGCTCGCATCGAAAGTTTATCTTTTGTAAAGTTACTTTTCTAATCAAAATTTTTCGCAAGTTTTACTAATGTCTCATTTTAAGGTGGGGTAAATGTAATTTAAATTTGATTTTAAGTCCTACAATTTCCAGTCGATAGTAAAATTTGCAGTGACGGATTGGATACGAAAAAATGAAGATCTGTATGTTGGTGTATTGTAACTTAAGAACGGTGAATACTTTGCTGCAAAACTTTTTGCTTCTAGCTTGGCCAAATCAATATCGTTTGTTTTCATGATAATTGAGCTATCAAAGTAAGAATGAAATTAGAATATAATTGAAACTTTATACAAATGCCACAAGTTTGAAAATTCTCAAACCTAAATTAAGTTGAGGCTTAAGCCATGTCTTTTTTTTTTGGTACTTTCTATATAACCAAATCTAACTCCGTGTTGGTCTGTGTCCGATAACATTATCATGCATTTTTTCATTACAGAAACTGTGAGACTACGAATGATATTCCTAATACCTATTTATTAAAAAATTAAAAATAAAGGGGTCTACGCAGTCAATTTTCCGAACTGCGCATAGGCCTTAAATCAAAAATTTTTTTTTATGTGTTTCAGCATTTTGTCTGTTTTTAAACCTATTTGCAATAGATTTCCTCATTTCTTCAGCCTCACTTATTAAACCATCCTCATTGAGGATTTCCCCAGTAGGCTGCTGGTTCTGTGTGTCCGCCTGTAAATTCCAATCCTCTCGAAAGATGCTGTTGTGTTCATTCAAAAAATTTTGAAATTTTGATTTTATAACTGATTTCATATTTTTTATGTCGCTATCCAGCCTCTGGGCTAAGCGACGGAAACGACATTTCAATTAACCAAACGCCTTTTCGACAACGCACCTGTCCTTCCATAGCCGGTAATTAAATATTATTTCTTTTTCTGAAGCTGCTGTGGATAAGGCATATGGCTTAATTATGCTTGGTCCAAAAGGAAATGCAGCATCGCCGATAAGGTCTACCGGCACTACAAAGCCTTCAATTACCTTTGAGTTAACTTCCCACAAATTTGTTGTGCTTACAACTGATTTAAGTCTTGAGCGCTCATAGATTGTCGAATCATTGATGCTCCCTGGTGCACCAATATATATATACATAAACCGATATCTGCAAAATAAAAATACGGTTATACGGCTTTTAAACAACTTTAACGAAATTTGACTACGTGGAATTTTACTTGTAGTCCCCAAGTGCTAAAAAAACGGCCCTGACTATTTAAATAGTCCATTGAGTCGCCCTGAGGAGCTTTTATCTCTATACGACATCCATCGACTGCTCCAACACATTGTGGGAATCCCAGTTTTTCAAAATCGCACACACATTTCTCAACCTGGTTGTGTTAAAAAATTGTCCCGTAAAAACTCTGACGCGAGGGCTCGCACAGACTTCAATGCAAAATTCATTGAAAATTTTGCAAGCGATAGTGCGATACTCTGTGGAGGAACCTAAAGTGTAGAGCGCTATTGCAAATTGCTTTTTTACAGGGATGCACTGACGAAAGTTTGAGTTCTTTTTGGCCAGCTGTGGCAACTTGTTTACAAGTTTGGCAAAGAGTTATCTTTCCATTTTAAACTTAAAATCACAAAGCTTGGGAATATCCAACTCCCAGCGCTCCATACAAATTATTGAACTGTACATATGTTCAACATACTGTAAATCCATCTCCTTACTCGCGATCGGGAATTCGTGGAAGCAAATGTTGTCCAAACCTTTTGTTGACATTGTTGATAGAGTGCGACTGCTCGGTCATCGTCGTCGTTGACCGTTTCCACCATTTGTTGGCTTTGCATTATAGCGAATTCTATCAATGTCAATTTATCGTCCATTTCTACACTCCACTACAAAGATTTTTCATGTAAAATCTAACAATAAACAGCTGGTTCGACGGTTTTTTCAATGGAAACTCCATTTTTGCGACTTTTTTGGGCGACATCTTTTGAAAAATTAAGAAATGAATTTTTTTAGAAATGTGTATAAATTGGTCTAGTTGGTCAAATAACCAACCATCACCGGCTTCCATTAGTTTGTTTTGCTTACATTCACATTTTGTTTTAACGAATCGTTAGGATGATGCTAAATGCTAATGACACTGACAATCAGTGAAGCAGCTTTAAAAAAATACGTGCTTAACTATTTCGTACGATGTATTTTTATAAATTTAATATTAAATTAATAACAATTTATTAATAGTAAATCAGACAAAAGTGAGGATGGCCACCTAGACAAATACCAATTTTAAGGTGCAAACCTTAAGACTTGCACTTAACATATTAAAGCACATTTGGTAGATTTATTTACTTCTGCCGCACACACTTTCAACTGTATGCAAATTTATATGTACATGAGAGTATACAACCATATACTAGTTGAAACGTCACTTATCCACTTGAATCAATTAGTAGGGAAATATCGAAAATAATACAAGTCTAATTTTCTTTTAACTATTTAATATGTTTCTATTTGTTATTGTACATGGAAGCAATCGCTGGGTCCTCCGTCTCATAAATAATCAATACATTTCGAAACTTGTCCAACAGCTGCAGCAGCTGAGAGCGTCGTAGATTCTCAAAGTACATAATTTCCTCCAAATGATGCTCACTCTTGAAATAACCCATTTGATAAAGTTTAACCATAAGAGAAAGATCGTCCACGTTAAAGGAGGCAGGTATTCGGCGTATAGCCGAACGATCGGGTACATCAAATACCTCTAGCAACTCCTTTAACTTCTGCTCATCCTCTATGGAATCAATGCTTTCGCAATTATCAGTGCTTAACGAAGCAGTCATGCTAAAATTAGATTTGTGGCTCGATGAGGGCTGTACCACAATATTATCTGATGTTACCGAGCCACCACCCATTGAGTATTGGTCCTCGGACAAACTTCGACGACTTGTGTGCGGAACCGGCAGCGGCTGACTAGACATGCTTAGCATGGATCCACCATGTAGCTCATTTGGCTGCTCATCGTCCTCTGTTAGATTGCCACAGCTTCCTAAGACAGAACTTTGACCGGTGCGCACAGTACCAGGCAACTGATTGCAAGACGCCGAGTCTGCAAACTCATCGACCTCATCACTGGGCATAAACTGCACATAAGTGTGTAACTGCATCAGCAAATGATGCTGCAGCATCCAAAGCACCATCTGCGCTAAAATACCTTGTCTTGCTGGCTGTTGCAATGGCGTGGTTAGATGTCCAATAGAAGTGGGAAGAGAAAAATCTGATATAACTTCAAATAATGACATGCCTGCAAAGCGGGTGGAAAATTTTTCCACCAAATGTGACTTGGTATGTAGTGGCGCATCTGGAGCAATAACATAGACATTTGTTTCACAGAGAGGGTAGATGATAGTTGCCTTTGCCCAGTAGACTAGGTGGGAGACTAGCTTGTACACATGCTCAATACTCAGATCGGCGTCCGATGCCATACTCTGCAGGCTCATTAACGGCGTGTACACTTCCACAAGCTGAAGCAGCATCCGAGCTCCTGTTGGTGGCACGCAATCCAATAGCTCGGCAAAATCGACTAGTAGCAGCATGCCATGGTAAGGTTTAAGGGCGCGCAGACATCGGTCAATGGTCTCAGGGTCGACCATGCTGCCCTTTTTATGCAACTGATGGGCCTTCTGTGGGAGACAAAAGCTCAGCGTTAAGTTCTGGTTGAGCGTCGTGTTAATAAGGCCAGTGGTTTGTAGATCATGAAATATGGATTTCAGCGCTTGAGCCAAGCTGCAACGCTCTGCAATAAGTTCAAAAGTGCGTTCCAATGGTTGCTGCTGCTGTTCGTCATGTGTGCGTGCCATATGAGCGGTTTCTTCAGTAAGATAGCCGCTGCGTTGCTCCTCAAACTTAAGAGCAAGACCTAAACGCTTGCTTAGTTCATGATAGCATTTAACGATCGAGTAACTGGCTTGAGCGTGCAGGGCGAAGACAATGTTTATGAGCATTTGCTGCTTTTTGGCCATGCCCGTTAAAGTGGCAGTTACGGATGGCACAGATGTCGTAGCTAAGGCGGTTGTATTGGATGTAGTTGGTAAAGTCGCGGCTGCCATCTGTGCATTATTTGGACGCTGTTCCTTGTGTGGTACAAGAGTTGGATGGCTAACGAAGCGCACATCGTTAAGCTTGAGCTCGAATTTTTGATTGCAAAGTTGTGGCTTTACCGCGAACAGGGCAGAGAGCACATCGTCGGCAAATCCTTGTAGTTGCCCTTGACTCTTGGCGGCACTGATGTGGGTGGGCGTTTGAAGGACATCGTCCGTATTGGTTAGGGCGAAGGGATTGCGCTTTTTAGCTGGCTCCTCAAAATTTCTATAGCCCACAGGTTGCTCCTCGAAACGGAACGTTTGGCCAAGAGTTTGGTACGGATAGCGGTAGAGCAGGCGATCGCCTTTGCTGTCAAAGTACACCAAAATCACCGCTAAAGGATTTACCTCCATAGCAGCAAACAAAAATTAACCAAATTATGGATTATTGTTAAGCGTTGCTTGTTTTTGTTTTCTTATCAGTATCCAGTGTTGCCAGACCGCTTGAAACATGCAGCCCTCGAAAATACAATTGTCTTGTGCAACTGTTATTGCTTATCCTTTACAGCTAAAGTGGAACAAATGTATAACAAATTCGTTATAATTATAATCTATCATAGTTATCTTAATTATGCAACATTTAAATTGCTTTATTATTATAGTCGGAAAAACGTCACTACAACTATCGATTTCAGCTGTCGATAATTATCGTATGCAACGCTTCACTGTATATCATCTGTCTATCTCCCTTCAACTAATTTTTTTGTACTTTTATTTTGTACTCTTCCGACATACTGGTGCAAGGGACTCTAGCATTCCCAGAAAGAATTCAGAAGCGAAAGAAAAGTTCAGCGTGAAAACATTTGGAGCTTGTAAATTTATTATAAAATTGAGAATTAATTACACCAAATAAGTTTGGTACAAAGTGTACGTGTGCGGCTTGCGCAGCAATATAAAAAGTAATTGAAAATCGTTTTATTTATTGTTAAAAACTTAATTTTTTATAATAATTTCTTATAAGCGTGAGAAAAAAAGGAAAAACACATACAATGTGAAATGCAAAACGCCTTAAAGTGTAAGTGTAAGCGAGATGGCGCTGAATTGGAATGTGCGCGAGTGTGTGTGTGTGTGTATGGTATATAAAGCAAGGTACAAGCAAATGTAGACAGAATTACACAAAATTTAGTTATATTATTCGTTACACATTATCTTCTTTGCATGCATATGTATGTAAAACAAAAAAACAGACACATTGTAATTCACGAAGTTTCTGTGCATTTTGCCGGATTTGATTTTTTTTAAATAATCCTAACGGTAGTGAAGATATACAACTTTTAATTACAAATTTTTCGTTTTAATGTTGGTATATTACCATTGTTATTTACAAATTAGCAATGATGTGAAACCCGCGTAAATATAAGTTAGCAATTTGTCTATTTTTGTGTATATGTGTGCCACATCCGTGTGTATGTGTATAAAATTTACTTACATACATATATCTCTAGCAAGAGCGCGGTGCGAGACGTACATACATAAATATACATATGCTACATATGTACATACATACGCTTTAGCGGTACACTTTACTAAAAAGTACACTTCGGAATGGCCAAGCAAAGTAGTAATGGCTAAAGAAAGACACATCAAAACGCAGAGCGCAACACAAGGAAGAAGAAGCACAGCAGCGCAAACAAAATAAAATAGCCGATAATAGGCAATAAGTGCACACTGTTAGACGAGTTATAGGAATTGCTTTGGTAAAAACGGTAACACTAGCTAATGTGTATATACGTTTTAAATAACATACACACGCACACTAATGCTAAATGAACCGCGCGCATACACTGTATTCGCATCTCGCTTGCACGCTCTACTGTCGACTGTCGTTAAATGTGTGTGTTTTTGCTAGCGCTTTTTTGTTTCCTACTATACGTTTTAATAATAAAATTGATTAATCAATGTAGAAACGTTTGTTTTAGCAAGCAGTGAGCTATGAACATCACCGCGTGAAATGTTTAAGTCTAAATAAATAATAATAAATGGAAGAGCAAAAACGCGTGTGCGTAAAGGTGAAAATGTGTAAAAAAACAAATGAAAATCGTTAATTTAAAAGGCAAAATTCAAATTCAAACAAAAACGTCTTTAATAAGTAAACCTTAAAAGAGTGCAAACCGCTTTTCAAAATGTTTTGAATTTAATGAAACGGTAAGTGTTAACAACTTAAAATGCAAACAAAAGAGTGTGTACAGAGCGCGCGCGAATTTTGGAAAGTTATTTCGACAGCAGCTTAATATCTCCAATGAATGTCAACAAAAGTTTCAATTTATTCAGGAGCAAGTACCAGATGGCGTAGTCGCATTTAAATGTTTGTAAAATATTTTTAATATAAACAACTAGTGTGTGTGGATTTTTGTGAATTGTGTCGCCATATTTAATTTTGTAGTTTTCCAAAAGCAATATTAAGCCATCTCACTTGCACATGTGATTTTCGTATAGCTCTGTTTTCGTTTGTTTTGCTCGTAATTCCCTTTTCAGCAACGTGAAGTTAGTTGTGCGTAATAAAAGTAATAAAAACTGCGTGGAGTTGCCACAAGGGCATAAATATTTAAAGTTTTTAAAATCAATATTTTTATGCTGCTTTGTATTATTAATTCTGAGTGAACATGTGTTTAAAATTTAAACAAAAAATTTAATTCTGGAATTTGAGTGGCAACATTTAATACATTCATATGGATTTGCATAAGCATTCCAGTGCAAATGTGTGTGTGCGTTATACTTTTTTGACATGCGCAGTATCACTTTAATACAACGCAAACTTTTTTTTTTTATTTTTAAATTTTGTAAACCTTACAAAAGGCACCATTTTTATTTTACGTGGTTGCCTCATTATACTATTCTATTATAAATAAAAGAATAGCACAACTATCCACCTTAAACTGCCTATATTGGTTCCACTTTATTCATCGTTTTCATTTTGTGCTGCTGTACACCTAGTATGTGTGTGTTGTTTTCGTCAAACGTTTTATTATCAGTTTTGTCTTTCCACGCTTGTACGGCACGAAGTTGGCTGCTGTTAGATTTTTCTACTTGCTGGCAATGGTCATCTCGCTTCTGCGCATTTGAACGATACATACATATTGCTATTGCTACGTTGCCTGCTCCTTTTTACGCATACGTGATTTTTGCAATTGTTATTTATGGCTGCGCTGTACCCGCTTTGATTTTTCGCTTCTGTAAAAATGAAAGCAAAAGTTGATATACAAGTTTTGTATGCGCTGCGCATTGCTGTTTGAAGCACGGGCGCCCAAAACTAAATTCAGCTTCAGCTACCTTAAAACACTCGTGAAAGACTAACATTCGATAATTTCAAGGGTTGTAATGTTGTGCATGGTGTACGTCACACCCCCGCCAAGAAACGTGTGATTCCGTTTACATGCATGTACATGGGTGCAGTCACATACACATGAATTGAGGTTTATTTCGTTGCTTAAATTTTTTTAAATGTCAAAATGCCCTCATGAAGTTACAAATTCTTTTCATTTATCAAGTAAAAGTAGGATTTCGATTTTCAATTGCCCTCATACGTTTGCAATTGACAATTGTCCAACACTGTTCAGTCTAATGCCAATGCACTTTAGAAAAAAAAAAATGCATACACTCCCAAAAAGAGCTGAATTTTATGAACAAAAAAAAAACACGCAAAGAACGATCGAAAGAAACAAACAACCATTTAAATAACTAACACAAAACGTCAAATAGGCAAATTACAAAAAAAAAAATTAACAATAAATAAACTGATATGTTGTATACGTGTTCAACAACAAAAATAAGACGCAATTAGATTTTACTAGCTGTTAAATTTAGCAGCGAACTACATATGAATGTTTGTATGTTTGTTTATATGTAAATGTATGTACATACATACATATGCAAATTAATTCATTAGAAGAGTAATCTAAGTTTGTATGTGTGCAATCAATAGTGGGTACACAACTACGTCTCTTTTAAAGGTCTCTATACTCCCAGATAAAATAATATATGCATTAGCAGCTTAATAGTACGACTGTAGATTGAACTACCGATTTGAAAAAAAAAAAAAATAGTTGATATTCGTTGATAACTGCAACATACTGTGCTGCAATTTATCTCTTTCGCACAACCGCAAAGCTTAACGAAAGCGTTCAAACATTGTCTTTATTCTGTATGTGCGCTATAATTTTTAACGAACCCGCTCGCTCTTTTTTTTTTTGCACAGCACGCCGCAATGTGCGCTTATAGTATGTATGTATTTACATACATACACACATACATATATATATATATATATATATATATAATTTTGTTTATGGCGCGTAATTTACTTGGGTTGGGGTAGGGTAAGCTTTTGTTTTATGTTTATATGCATGTGTATTTGTACATATATGTATATGTTGTATCTACAAATGCATACAGTAGACCCACTGATTTGTTCGTTTGTTTGGAATTCGTTCAATTTTATTTGCGTATTTTTATTTTAAATTATGTTGTGCAATTTGTACGACAAAGTATGCCATAAACACACAGTGCCCCCACTATAGATAGAACGTACCATGGGCATAGTGCTGCGTTAGCTGCCCTCTATTAGAAAATAACTAAGCATCCAGCGGAAATAAACTTTAATATGTACATACATGTATGTATGTAGTATGTTGAACGAAGTGAGATAAAGTCTACATTATCACAAATGCTTTAGTACATACATATAAACGTTTAAACGTAGGCTTACAATTTTACATATTAAATAAATGTTTTCATTGCCGGTTGGAATAATGATCCCTATAACAACTTAAGACTGGAATAAAAGTTCTAATACTTGACAACACATTTGGAATAAATTCTGACTATAGAGATAACGGTTTCAAATTTACCATAACTGTGTGCGCTATGTTTTAAGAACAGTATACAGCAATTTTTAAAGTCGGATGAAAACTTCAAAAGATATTTTTGTTTTTCCAATTTCAATTCTTTATTCACCCTTTCTTTTTTTCATTTTCGAAAATATACATACATAGCTGCAAATGTGTTTATTTTGAACACACACCCCCATAAACTGCACCAGAATCAGGCTTTTTATAAAACGAGCCCCTAGTTTTATCTAAATTGACAGGATTTCTCAAAAAAACAAGAAAGAAAAACATGTTGTCTTGTTTCCCTTATACATTTGCTGCACTGTGCAATGGCTCTCTAAAACATTAACTGAATAATGTAAAACAAGTAGCCTTTGCAGTAACTAAGTCAGTGCGGTTACATAGACCCAGCATTTAACAATCTACATATAAGTACATAAGTATGTATGTATATTTATTTATAGGTAATATGTTTTAATGATTTTTTGCAAAGCAAATTTATCCTAAGTAAAAAAAAAATCATATGACAAATATGTACGTGGTTTGTACGTATGTATGTATTTAGTATTCAATTGAGCAAATAATGCTCCGCTCCTCTATTTCAATTAGGAATTTCATAGAAAATGCGCAAATGGTCACAAACTACACCCAATTGCACATGAGACGACAAGTGCAAGCCTATAGTTATGTATGTATATAGTATATAACATACACACGACCGGCGGATGCCAAGGAAAAATTAGTGCATTCACTTTTGGCGGTGCCAACAACAACCAACCAAATGCGAAAGTGTGGTTGAAAACAAATTGGCGAAAAATGCATTTAGAAAATATTCTGTATTTTGAGTAAGACAGATAAAAATAAAAGGTATAATTGAGTAAAACTTATGTACATATATACAGTACAGTGCTTATACATATATCCAAATGAACTACTTATAAATGTATTTATGACAAAGTTATCATGCTAATAGTGTGTTTCATGTATTATGGTGGGCTTACACTGCGTCACGAAACGTCATTATAAAATTATACAACGTTGCCGTTAAGAGTAGATCGCCATACATATAATACTATAGTTCAAAGGATCAGTGATAAACTCGTGACAGCATATTTCACACATGTTCGCTTTCCTTCAAATTGTGACATGCCGGAAAATTTATTATTGCACTATAACGGAAATTTAAATACATTCAAAATCATTAATTTTTGTTTAGTCGTGTTTCTGTAATTTAGTGTGTTCAATTGCTTCTTCATATCTTTGTGTAAAGCATTTTTTATGACAAAAGCTTAGCGAACTGCCGCCACAGTGTGGCCCAGTGTAAACTTAGCATTAGTCAAAGGTCCACAGCAAACAAGAGAACGAACAGGTTTTAATAGAAAATGCACATGTACTAAATGCATACACACAAACACAGGCACATACATACATGGACATACATACATATGTGTAAACATTGATATTCATAGAGCTCTCTGCTTCTTTGCTTTAGCTTTTGCGCGCACCTTTCGCTGTTTAGATGCGCGTTGAATTTGCTTTTCCAATAGGAAGTGCAGCATACCAAAAGCACACACACTCACTCACGCTTATGTACATTTTTTAATTTTCTTCTTGATGTGTAGAAAAAGGCAGCAGCAGCAGACACAGCTGCTGGACTGTGCTTTTCAATAGATTACATAACGGCGCATTCACACTTTTGCTTTTGCGCTGTTCGTGCTGGCAATGCCGAGCCATCGATAAATAAGTAATCGATTACTTGCTTGATTTAAATTTTTTTGAATTGCGTATGTACATGAAATAAACGGCATTTAAATTAAATTTTTTTTTATTTCAGCAAAAAAAATAACGAAAAAAATCGTTAAATCGTTTGGCTAGAAAAATCTATACGCCCAAAAGAAACAAAGTTGCAGTAAGTGAAAAAATTTAAACGACATCGACTCGTAAACAATACAGTAGCAGCAAAACTAAAATAAAGTTAATCAGAAGCGCTGAACGCTGCCGCTGTATCAACAACAACAATAACATTTAGAACTCCCACCAGTAATGTTTGTAATGGCTGACAATGTAATGTGGCACAGTGTTGGAATTCGTATTTGCAATTTGAATGCGCCCTTTAAGTTAGCCAGCAATATCGCCACAGGCACAAAATCAGCAGCAGTATCAAACGACGAAAGCATTTCTGGTTATGCATTAAGCCCCCAAAACTTTGGGGGCACCACAACGCCGCAACAGCGGCAACAACATGACAAAAGTGAAGTAGTGTTGTGAAATGTCAAAAGAAACAGCGAATACGCGAAGGACAAATACCAGAGCAAAAACTTAGCACCAGTTTAAAGCCCATACTTAAATATTTAGTAGTTAGTAATATTTTTGTGAGGAAACACACACTTTCGTAACACTCTAAACATAAGAACAACAGCACTATTAAGAAGAAGAAAAGAATAAGAAGTAGCCACCATGCCCATGTCCACACACGACACGGTGTTCGTAGAGCCCGTCGTCAGTAGCAACAACAACGTCGTAGTTGGCGGCAGCAGTAATAGCAGAGGAATAAATTCTGCACCGCCTCCACATATTGTCATAGATGGAAGTAACCTGTCTCCTCAAGCGCAGTTGGCGCGAATCATGCAGCGACGCATGTCTATCAGCACGCGCCAAATTCTTAGCGCCAGTCAGGTGGGTGGTGGCGGTGTAACAGTTTCCGCCGCTCAAAAGTACGCGGTGCGTACAACACAGCAGCAGCCAATAACTACACAGGCTTCCAATATGCTGACAGCTACAGGCGCTGGTCACGAGCTGCTTAATCCTCAAATATACAAGATCGTTACCACTGATGGCAGCACTAGCAACGTCATAATTGATACATCAGCCGCGGCACCACCGCACAATTCAAAACTTTTGCTCAGCAATGTCACCGTGCTGTCCAAGCAAGCGCCTCAGTCGGCAGCAGGTGGTCAGGCAACGGTGGGTCAGTCGCAGCAGCTAAACTATTTGAATGCCAAGAGTTTGCCCTATGTAACGGCGACGGCAGCGGCGACGCCAACGAAGCAACAGCAACATAAGTTTACCAACAGCAGTAACAATAATATTGCCACTACTTACAAAACTGGGAAGCAGCTAACTACTGCCAACTATATGCAGCAGCAGCAACAGACGACCCCAATGATGCAAAAGGTCACGCTGGGCTCACGAGTGGTCACGCGACTGCAGTCTTACGCTCCGCCACAGCAGCAACAAATACAAACGTCGCAAATAATTGTGCAGCCGACGACGCAGCAAAAGTTTATGGCGGCGGGTAGCAGACAGCCAACTGCGGTGAATACCGCGATCGGTGCGACTGCGTTGCTGAAAAAAAACAATCAGAAAATAACCGTTAAAAGCGTTGGCAGTGTGATGCAGACCCAGCAACAACAACTGCAAGCACATCAGCTCAAATCTTTTCTTTCGCAGCAACCAATGATTGCAACTTCGTCGTCGACGTCGACACCAACAACGATGACTTACAAAACGCAGGCGGTTGGCGTGAAACCAAAATTTGTCAAGCAATACAGTACAGGTGGTGGGGGTGGCGGCAGTAGTACTGGCGCGCTGTCCATAGCAGCGTTGCCGGCACAGCCGCAGACCCACAATGCCTATGGAAAGCAGTCGACCACACTGACCGCGGCCAAGGTTACTAAGCTGGGAAACAACAAATACGTTTTGCAGCAACAGCAACCACTGCAGCAGCTGGCAGCTACTCTACCGCAGGGGACACAACTACAGCAAAAATCTACTACAGCATCGAGCTCGCATCAGCATAATGTCAGTTACATGCTGCAACAGTCCCAGACCGCTGGCGGAGGCACTATTAAGTTTGTCAATTCGCATGGCACGGTTATACAGCAGCATCAGCCAAATACGGCGGCGTCACCGACATCAGCATCAGCGACACCAAAGCGAATACACTACAATAGCAGTAGCAGTGACAGCGATAATATGCATCAATCTTCGCTTATTACAGACGACGTGATGGTTGTGAATGGCACACAGATGACCGACGAGCTCTCGGCGCGCATTTTGCAGAGCATGGCGCAAAAGTCTTTTAGCCAGCAGCAGCAACGGTATCAGCAGCAACACCCGACGCCTACGTCTGCGTCGATCATGCCGCCGCCCGCTCCACAATCAACAACAACTTCTACGCAAATTGTATACAGCAGTAGTGGCGCAACGGCAGCCACCATGCCGGCAAATCTGCTTTTAACGCACTTCCAGACGACGCAGCAATCGACAACAACGTCGTCGGCATCGTACCTTACGGTGACATCACATGCGCCAACGTCTGTCACAGTGGCCAGCACACCAACGGTCAGCATATCGTCACACGGCTTTGCTAGCGGCAGTGCCGCTATATCCTCCTATATGTCAGCCACGGCAGCCCGACGACAATCTGTCAGCGCTCCAAGTAGCCGCGCAGCGTCTATTGAGCGTAAGTTACAGCACGAAGTTACCACGGCACGCAAGACGCCAATCGCCGAGTATTACAAGCAAGGGTTAGTTGCTTATGCTTAATACATTTGTAATAATATATAATAATGTTGTGTTTTATGCTTGCAGCAACAACAACAGTTCTAGCAGTTTAACATTCAGCAACAGCATAACCAATCTTAGCGCGCTTCGGAGTACAAATAGCAATTCCAACAGTAGCAACAATAATAGTTATTTACAATTGAGTGCAGCACAGTTAACGCCTCTTAGTGCAGCTCAGCCACAGTTGGAGCAAGCTTCAGGAGCAAACATTAAAGCAACAGTGCAACAACAAACACAGCAACTCCAACAACCACCGCAAATACATCCTCCACCAAACATGAGCGCTCAAGACGAGGAACTCAATATAAAAGAAGTTCGCCCTGTGCCCGTACATACGCAAGATCTCCGACTACAGCAGCTAGATGCCATTATTCAAGATCATACGTATGCCTCGCAACAACAGGCTTCATCTGGTAGTGGTCAGCAACAACAACAGCTTCAGCAGCCGCAACAATGGTCGCTTGGTGGCATAGGTGTAACCGTAGCTGGCGCAGCCACTCCTTCACCTGCAGTGTTTAATACATACTACGGTCAACAAAGTAAGTACTGCTTTGTATAAATTTTATATGAATATATTAAATTTTGAACTTTTTTGTAGTACCACGACATGCCCAGGACGATGATGCACATTCGGCTATCAGTGCCAGCTCTCGCCTTGCAATTGGAGACATTGATCCCGGCGAGGAAACGGAAACGGCACCAGAAGCTGAAGCCGAGGACGATTCTGTTACACGTTGCATCTGCGATCTTACCCATGATGATGGCTACATGATTTGCTGCGACAAGTGCTCGTAAGTATTAAAATCCATTGCAAAAATATCGCAAAATATTAACATTCCTTTTATCATATATCAGCGCCTGGCAACACGTGGACTGTATGGGCATCGATCGTCAAAATATACCTGACGAGTATCTTTGCGAATTATGCCAGCCCCGCGCAGTCGACAAAACCCGGGCACGTTCATTACAACGCCAAAAGCGAAAGGAGCAAATGCTTTTGGTAGCAACACAAGCAGCTAGCGGTGCCGCCGCTGCAGCAGGCACTGCAACCAGCCCTATTGGCCCTGTAGCTGCTGGTCCAGCAGCTCAGGAGTTTCTGCAACAGCAACGCCTTGCTGGATTTAATGGTGGCTACGTAGCAGCCACCAACCAAGGACTTTCGACTGTGAAAAAATCAATTAACAGTAAAGTTCACAAAAAAACCAAAGAGCCTGCAGCAGCTGGCGCTAAAAAGTCGAAGAAGGGCGGGGTCGGGGAAAAGAGCGCGTCAGCAGGTTCATCCAAATCGACTAAAAAGACGACCAAGCGTAAAACAAAGTCGAGTAATGACGCCGGCGGCAGTCCGGCGCTCACTGCAGCTGAAAAGCATGCAGCAAATTTGCGTCAATGGATCGAACATTACGAATACGCTGTGACCAATCACTATTCGCCGGAGTTACGTGCTCGCCTGCATGCCATACAGAAACAACCAAGCCTGCTCCAGAGCATACAGAATACAGAGAACAAGGCGCTGCGGCATTGCGGCGGTGGTGAACTAGAGCGACGCGCTCAGCTAATACCCTATGCTGGTGCTAAGGTGCTCATCTCAAGCGTGGATCTTACACCACATTCGCCCATTCACGAGCTACGTGGCAAATACATGCTGACAACCCAGTTTCGCACTCAGAATCCCACCGTTAATATGAACACTCCTCCGCCCAGCAACTACCTAAACAGTTTCAAGGCCCACAAGACGCCTGGTCAGTTTGTATTTTTCTATCAGCTGCCTGGCGTGGAAGCACCCATGCAAACCTTGCGTGCCGACGGCAGCGCTCCATCTGCTCCACCCCAACCACCAGCTTACCTCAAGGGCCCTGAGGTGTGTGTAGACACGCGCACTTATGGCAACGATGCGCGCTTCGTGCGCCGATCTTGTCGACCCAATGCCGAGTTGCAGCACTACTTTGAAAAGGGTACGTTGCATTTGTATATAGTGGCTTTGACACACATTCGAGCACAAACGGAGATAACAGTGCGTCATGAGCCCCATGATTTAACCGCCGTCGAGCATAAGAAATCTCATGCTGCCGTTGTTCAGCCAACCAGCACCCGCTGTGCTTGTGATTTGGGCAGCGATTGCCTCTTTGCCCTCCCACTCGCCATTCAACAACAATTGCAGGCACCTCCCGCTCAGCCTCGCAGCAGTCACCGCAACAAAGCAGCAGCTGCGGTGGCCGCAGCCAACAGCGCAGCAGCGATTCAGCTTACCATCGGTCTGCAACAACCTTTGGCTAATGCGCGTAATCGCTCCACTTCGTCCAGCGGAGAGAGCAGCACAATGGGTCTCAATAGTCCACAGCTGTCCCAGTTAAATTTGGGCTTTAAGTCGGTAACAGCGGCGGCACCAGTTGCAGCACCGGCTGTAGCTGGTGGTAGTAATATGCTGCCAGTTTTGTGCAACAACAACAGTTTAAGCAATACCTCATCGTCTGTTTCAAGTGTGCTGCATGATTCGGGCATATGTACTTCATCGTCATCGCCATCGGTGTCAATTCCTTCGCCTACACCGCAATTGCAATCACCGACATTGCAAACGTCGTTATTACAACGCAGCCCAACGCAGCAGCAGCATCATCATGTGGAGCAGCAGCAACAAATTTTGGCAGCACTACCCACGCCAATGCTGTTGTCGCCACAGTTGCAAAAACAGCAGACAGCTATGATGCAACAGCAGCAACAGCAAACTCTGACTATGTTGCATTCGCAACAACTAGCAGTAGCGATAGCTGCAGAGCATCAGCAGCCCTTGGCCGTTATAGCGGCTGCAGCGGCAACTCAGCGTCCAATGACTATGTCGCCTAAACAACAAAATCGTGCGCATTCCCTCTTTATGCAGCAGCAGCAAAAACTGGCGGAGCAGCAACAGCAAATGCAGCCGCAGCATCAACAGCATACTCAGCAGCAACAGCATACGCAGCAGCAACAGCAAGCGCAGCAGCAACAGCAAATGCAGCAGCAACAGCAAGTACAGCAGCAACAGCAAACGCAGTCGCAGCAGCAACAACAACAACCACGGCCACAGCCACAACAACAGACGCATCCGCAACAAGAACAACAGCAACAATGTCTCTTGAAACACCAGCAGCAGCAAATTGCAGATAAACGCATGGCGGTGAGCGCACTGCAAACGTTGCATGCAAGCAATCACATTGTTGTTGCACAACAGCCGCAGCAGCAACAACTGAACCCACAACAACCACCACAGCATCTACGACCACAACAACTTCAGCTACAACCTGGGCAGTGTGAACAACAGGCACAAGAGCAAATCGTCCAAGCAACAGCCATAACATCTACCACAGCAGCAACGCCTATTCAGCTCGTTGTACCGCCCAGCAAATCTCCACAAAAAACAAACAACAATACGACAGCTACTCCCATTCTGCGAAAAACGCCAGTAAAACATGCCCCTACTTCACGTAGCATCAGTGAAAGTGCTAAGGATGATGATGAGCCCCAAAGCACGTCGCCAACGACGCCTACAACACCAACGCCAACGCCCACTAAAGTGACACCAGGCAAGGAGAAGCCAAAGCAATCTCGCGAAGATCGTAAACTGGAGGCCATACTGCGCGCTATCGAGAAAATGGAGAAACAGGAAGCTCGCGGCAAAAAGGATAGCAGTAGACAAACAAAACGGCAGGCTAGTCATTCTCCCGCTTCACCTAATAAGCGAGCTTCCAATTCGATCAGCGAAGATACGGACCCTACGGGGGCCGGCACGCCAACCAGCTCCAGCAATGGAGCCGGTGTCTCGCGCCGCAATAAGAAAAAACGCAAGGCTAGTCGTTCTTACAACAACAGTGGAACGGGAAGTGCAGCTGCACTTCGCAAACGGCGGAAGAGTATGCTATTTAGCTCGACTGAAGCAGCGAGCATGGCGGGTGACGCTGCTGAATCCGATGGTGAGTCACACACTTTGACAACATCGGAGTCAGAGGCTACGTCTATGTATTCACCACCTGCACAAGCCAATCACAATCAACAGCTGGCGGATCAGGCGGCTGGCATGCTGCTAGCTCTGGCTCATAACGGCCCGACGACTGCGGAGACTGATAAGTACGGAGTTTCACAAGACTTTAAATCGCCGCCAACACCAACTTCTGTCAGCTCGGCCTGTTTGTTAATTGAGGCAGCCATGGGGCCACTGGGGCAGGCAGCAGCAGCGTCACATGGCAATGAGTTTAAATACCCAGGTGGTGCCAAAACCAAAAAGACACTAATGTCCAATTGGTTTCAGCAGTCGGAGCAAGAAGAACAGGCTGAACAATCACCCAGCTCCGGTCTAGACAGTCTAGTTCAGGCGGCAATGAGCGAGATAAAAGTAGTGCAGGAACAACAAGAGTCCGTCGAAGAGGTTGCAGCGCCTGCGTTAAGTTTTGCGGCACTTAAGGTGGAACACTTTATAAACCAGGCAGAGGCTAGCTCCACCATCAGTACGCCGCGAGAACATCTGCAGTTGCCGCTGCAAAATAATTCGTCTGTTAAAAAGCGCTGGCTACGACAAGCTATCAGTGAGGAGACTACTGAGGAGAGTTGCAGTGCATCAAGTACGCCATTGACGCCTAGTTCATCTTCGCCACAGGCATCTGCTCAACAGCTGCCAAATGGGTTTAGCACTCCACTAAAGAAGCGTCGCCTGGTGGTCGTAAGCAATGGTAGTAGCAAGGAATTGGGTGAAGAGTCACATGTTGATGTCACGGGTGGCACTGAGGAAGAAATTAAGCCCAAAGTCGAAGAAATACCAGATACAGAAGTGCTTAAATTAGATGCTGATCAAGACGACGATGTGGATATATTGCGTTCACCCAGTCCGGGTGCGCAGCAAATCGTGGCCGAAGACAATCTGGTGAAGATAGAGCCCGAGGACACAAGTGCTGCGGCTGATGATGTCAAAATTGATGTTGAGCGCGAGGAAAGTCAGGCCTGCGATAAGTTTGAGGAACTGCTCAAAGTAAAACAGGAGGCAGAGGCGAAAGTTGAAGCGCAGCCATTACCTGAACCAAAAGAGGAGCCAAAGGTAGATGTGGATGTTGTAGATGTTGAGTGCAAGCTACAGTCTGCCAAATTGGAAAATCAGTCTACTGCTAAGGTTGAGACGCAGCCTCAGCCGCAGCATGAGCCCAAGCCAGGCGAATCATTATTACGCAGTGCGGCAGTAAAATCAGCAACGGTTTCGACGACGCAGCAGTCCCTGGTCGATTCTGTCAAGGCAGCCATCAAAGCGCGATCTCAGACGGTTAAGGCGGAAGATGAGCCAATTAAAAAGAAGCCGAAATTGGAATTATCGGTAAACGAAACTTCTATCACATCTGCATCAGTTGATGCTGCAATGCTTCCTGCGCCTGTAGTAGTAACTGCTTCAACAACAAAAACTACAAATCTCACCGAGCATGATTTGCAAGAGCGTTTATTATCATTTCATGCCGCTAATATATCGTATTTGCAGTCACGCAATAAAAAAGCAACACCAACCTCAACTTCGAAAAGTTCATTGTTAATCTCTCCAATAAAAGCCAAAAAGGATGCTAAGTCGGAAAAAGACCGAGAACGTGAAAAGCAGCTCAAGAAATCGAAGAAGGAAAAGAAAAAGTCCAAGGATAAAGATAAACACAAAACAGTCGCCTGCGAATCTACTTCTTCCTCTAAACAGAAAAAAACGAAGGACACCAAAACTGCAACAACGCACTCTACAGCTAACACTGCTCTAGTTGCACTAGCCCCGACTGCCCCGACACAGCCAGCAGCAGCTCTAACCAACGGCAAGCTCAAACATGTTAACACAATTGAAGCTAACAATACACTGCGTCGTCGCACTATGTCTATGTGTGTATCATTGAATACCCCATCTACAAACATTGTTAGTAGCACTCCAGTAGTCACTACTCCAACACCAGCGACAGCAAAGAAGCGACAAACCAACTTTGAGCAGGAACTAACGAAACCAAATAGCCAAATACTCAGCAGTAGCTTACTAAACAACAGCAGCAGCATCAAAGCGCAGCCAGCGCAAACAGTCGGACTTAGCGCACAGCAACAACATCGTAAGGAAAACCGTTTAGAGGAGAATAACCCAAGCAATACCAGTCTGGCTGCAGCCGTAGCCAGTGGCAAGGTAGCGGCAATCACACGTCGACGCGAATCTATGTGTGGTAGCCGGCAACAGGCTGCAATTGCTGCGGCCATTAAAAAGGAGAAAAAAGAAAAGAAAAAGAACAAAAAGAAGGAACGTGAGAAGGCTAAGGAAAAGGAGAAAGAAAAGGATAAACATAGATCAGGTACAGCAGCAACCACTGCTGCTAGTAACAATCACAACTGCATCCAAAAGTCGGTAGTCATCCCCCATAACAATTTAACGCAAAAACCAATGTTCCCCCCACACAACTTTAGCAATATTAATAACAATAGCAATAGCTTTGTACAACAAGCTAAAGTAATGCCAAGTCCTACTGCTGCTGCACCAATACCCGTGCTTATAACACAGCAGCCTAAAATGCAACCGCCTGCCTTGCCCTATTACAATACCATCTATGGCAAGCTGCAGGATCGTGGTACAGAGCAGCAAGCGGCTTCTTTAAGCAAAATTTCCGGTATGCCCAGTCTTGCTGAGTATTTGGAGCAGACAAAGTCACGTGCGACGCTAATGTCAAGTACGCCAACTACGCCAACTACACCGACAACACCAACAACACCTATAGCTGTGGCACCAACTCCGTTAGCGGCCTTTAAACGTGAGACTCCGCAAACGGCTGTAACCACACCTGTAGCTGCTTTGGATATGCCACCTCCGCCAAGTACGCCACTAAAGTTGTACACCCGAACAGCTAGCCACGATCCACGTCTAAATCCGATGCTCAGTGTGCCAGAGCCAACGCCTATGCCCAAGCGCAAACTCTCCATAAGTGAGTATCGCATGCGGCATCGTCCTTCAGTGGACACGGCGCCGTCAAGTAACCACCAAACAACCCCGCCCATAACGCCTCCAGCGCAGTTGCAAGAGCGCTTTATTAAACCGCAGACCATAAACAAGTGTTCGTTGCAATCGCCAGAGCGTTATCAGGCGGCAATGCGCGAGCGTCGCAACTCGGTTACTGTGCACAACAATAAAATCAACAAGCAACAGGCAACAGCAATGGCAGCACCACCGACTCCAACAGCTGCTTCACCGATTACACCTCTTAAAACGGCCACCTTCAACGCAGCTGCCACACTGAGTACAGTTAACAACATACTCAGCACGGCACACAAGCTGCATATGTTCGATGACAAACCAAAGGGTAAGAAATGATAGCTTTAGTTTCTTTCTGTTTGCTTTGCTATAAATGTGGATTATTTTGGTAGGTGGCCATTTCAATGCAGCACCAACACTGTTAGAACAACAGCAGGAAAAGATGAGTGAGCGCTCGCGTTGTCTGCAACGTACTATTTCCTGTGATTCTCGTGTTATAGAACGCTTTGCCGGTGGTGGCGCACCAGGAGCTGTTACCACAGTGGACAAAGCAATGGCGGCGCCAGCGCCACGTCGAGATGGCGCCGCATAAGTTGCCTATTTACATTAATTTTTAACTTGGTAAGTCACTCATCAATTAGAGTGTATTGATTGTTCTCATTTAAGTTTGACATTGCATTTAGCTAAAATGAGCCTGACGTTCAATTTGGCCATGAGTTTTGTACTCATGCATCTATTGCAAAATGTTTCAAGACATTTTGGCTTGCAACTTTCACAGTCGCGTTTCTACATACTTTCAACAATTTTACAAAACACTGCTATATTTCGACAACTGTTGATTATCAAATACATTTTAAATGTTTCTTAAATTAAGATATTATTAATTTACATATATACTTACTTTTATTAGTTGATGCAATTAAATAACCGTTTTTTTAACTATCTTCTATTACAGGGTCGAAACAAAACCATTATGACACCGACAGTTGCAACTTCGTCCTTATTTGTATTTTTGTGGGTTTTATAAGGAAAACAACAAATTTAACAATTGTAAAAACAGATTGTACACTAGATACGAAACTTGTACATAAATATATATATGTACTAACATATATGTATATATACTCAGTATCACAAGAAAAATTATCACGGTTTTTTTTTTACCAAACAAAGCAATGTAAATTTCAAAATCTTGCTTAGCAACATAAAACGACCTACTACTTAGTTATTTAATAGACGCGTTTTACAGGCCTGTATACTACTTACTCCGAATTCTACTATATATAGATAAACATATATACCTAGAGCCACATATGTCTAAATTTACATAGCGTAGAAACAGATTTAAACAAAAAGAAAACTGTTAATTGTAAAAGTATTTAAGTAAATTGAAGTTGAGCATACAACAAAAAACTTTAAATTTTGGTTTAACAATTAACATCTTTCTTTTTCGTTTTATAAAAAAATGTTCTTTAAGTTGCACAAAAAGATAGAAATTTGTTACATAAATACGTATTTACTAAAAAACAAAATAGCCTTAACTTAAAATATTCAACATTTTTGTTAATTATAATTTTATTTTCGTATATACGTATAAAATAAAAAAGAGTAAAATATATAATGTTACCAATTAACAACAAATCCAGGCTAAAAACGCAAGCAACAAGATTTGACAAACACAGAAACAAAAAAATTACAAATATAGAAATAAATAGGTGTACAAGCAAAAGAAAAGTTTACTTTACAAATGCCCAAAGAACAGCGCAAATAAATCCATACAACAAAGAAACGACTAAATGTAAATAAACTTAATGCCGAACTTGCATAATTAAATAAAATAAGAAAACATTTAAAGGGCGATCCTTGTATATAGTAGTGTATATAGGCAGTGACTAAAAGTAGTACTAGATTAAATCATATACCTTGTAATTTTAACACGAAAAAGAGTACAAAGCGCGAGTTAATTGAAACTAGTTTAAGAAAAAACTTTATGCACATAAACACTAACGTGTTAAGCGTATTATTGGCCATTGAATTTTATATATTCACCATTTTGATTCATTTGCTGCTTGCTAAGACTTTCTTCCAAAAAAAAAAAAGTTTGCTTTGGTTTGTTTAAAATATCAGTGCTTGGCATAATTATTAAAAACTAAGTTAGTTTATTTTGTAAGATAACTCTCAATGAATCCAGTTAAGAAAATAATTTTCCAAGCACTGTAAGTTAACAATTGCCATTGAAAAAACTTTTTTATTTAAGCATAAAATGTCATTACATTGCTTAAATCAACCTTTTAAGTTAAAGTTAATTCAGTTATTCGCGAACCACGCTAATAATAAAAAAAATGTACACAGCACGGATCAAATTTTGTTAGTAAGAAATTCGCTTCAGTTTTTTGTTTTGGAGTTCTTCAATTAACACCATTTAATTTTAAAACAAATAAATTGAAACTTTAAAAGTTCGAAAAATCGTATAAATTTCATACTTGCCGTGTTATTTTTTATATTATTAATAAATTTCCTTAAACTATACTCATTAATGTTTATTTTAAAATTTTTCAATTAAACTATACTCATTTTGAAGTTTATTTTAAAATTTTGGAGTATATATTTACTTGTACTGAAGATTAAGTTTTTATTTTTCAATGTGGAAAAAGAAATAGCAAAGAGATCTCCAAAAGCAGCCCAAAAAATTTCATATACATATATTTATACATCGCAATATTTATAGAATACCATTTTTCTAAAGTTAATTTTGATTTAATTTTGTTTCAATAAACACTTTTTTAAACTGAAAATCAAATTCCAACTTTAAGTTGCTTAACCGAACTAAGAAAGTGACCCATAAAATCTATTGAACCCTGTGAGAGATATATATTTTATAGTTATAAGAACAAAAAATGAAATCGTAATCCAAACAACTACATTTTAGGCAAAACTTTTTTTACATGAAATATTAAATAATATTAAAAAATTGCAAAATTGTACATACAACTTTTTGATTGTACATTTTACGTAAGTGAAAAATTTTAACGAAACATGTTTTTTCTTTTGAATTTGTATATACATATATAAAATAAAAATGGCAAAAACTATCTTAAGCAAAGAAGTGTAAAATACATTATAGAAAATAAATTTATTAAGCCGATTTTATAAATTTAAATGAAAAATATTTATTTAAGCGTTGTTTTGTGTAATATATATACGAATATATTAAAACTCGAAAAAGTTTTCGTAAATTAACTGAACACTTTTAAAATAACGTAGAGTGAAAGATACAATTTAATTTATAAACTGTTTAAAGAGTGTGTCAGCATTAACGTAACTAATTTGATTTTATAAATACTTATTATTAAAGTTAAGTATAAGGTATAAACATGAATTAAAACCTTTAGGCTAAGGTTTAATTCTTAAGGCTTTTTGGTTTAACCTAATGTATAAAGAATATAATATACTATGTTAAATATTTACTAAAAAATTTTAGAAGACAGCCCAACTTTGTCTGTAAATACATTAAAAAGGAATTCGTAAGATTCTTCAACAATAAAAGCCGAAAAAATTAACGAAAATAAAATGAAACATTTTAAACAATAACTTATTTATGTTTTTTTTTTATGATTAACTTTTAAAAAACGAGGTTGTTTAGGTATTTTATTTTTTGTCCCCTGCAACAAAGAAAAAAAAATGTATTGTGTTTGTCTTAAGAAACCACGCCGACTAAAATAGTCAACGTATTAACGCAAAATTTTTCTTTTTTTTTTTTAGTTAAGGATATTTGGAAATTTAAAAGCACTCCCGAAACTCTGTAAAAAAAAATAGGGACTTGAATTGGATTTAAGTTCTTTTTCCAATAACATTTTGCTCTTCTTGGTTATAAGAATTTTTTGCTCTAGAGTTTTTCAGAAGAAGTTATTATACGCCATATTTATAAAAAGGCCAGGTATGTGTAGCTGCGAGTTTTATCAAAAATATGAAAACGTTTACAAAAATATGTTAGTAGTTACAACTTTAATAGACTCTTTATAAAACGCATTTTAGCTAAAGTTTTTAAAGGGGTTAAAGCTAATCATCCAAAGAGATCTCAATTTTAAAAAAGTATACTCTTTTATTAAAGCCAATTTAAAGATAAGGCAAAAGATCACTCAATTTGGGCAGATATACATCTGGCAACAGCTCCCCCAAGTTGTCAGCTAAAGCGTTCAACTTGTCCAACTGATAGCTGCCTGTGCCAACTAGCAAAGATTGCATGCCACAATTTCTGGCAAAGCTCACATCGATTTTGCAGCTGCGAAGAGACAAGTCAGATGTCATTTAAAATATTACAAAACTATAGCAAATCAGTTAACACATACCAATCTCCTATCATTAGGGTGCGCTCAGCCACTAAACCACCAGACTCTAGCAAGGACTTCAAGACCAAGGGATTTGGTTTACCCATTTCAATAGCTTGACGTTGCGAACACGTCTCAATGCCGGACACAAAAGCGCCTGTTCCGGGTATGTGAAAAGCGGGATATTTATGCACCGCATCCTTGTTGGTGGCTAAAAATACGCAGTCTGGATTTGTGCAGAGTATATGACAAGCGCGTGCAATTTTGCAATAACTATAGTGTTCGTCCCATCCTACAATTACAGCACCTACATTTTCGGCAGCTGCGGGTTTTCCAAATTCACGTATCACATAGTCTTGCCATTTAACGTCCGGACTTAGTTGATCGGGCGATCCGGCGCCATAGCTGTCGATGCCAGCTAATGATAACTCACGAGCAATTGCCGCGTTGCCCACTACGTAAACCCTTTTGTTGTTATTGTTGAACTCAGGGCGCTGCTTGAGAAAATCCACAATTGTGGACGTGGGCGATATGATGTGCCTATCGTTGGGCAACTGGAAGCCCAAACGCTGACTGCGCTGCCATAGTTCCTGCCTAGTTTTTAAGCCATTGTTTGTAATTAGATAAACGCGCTTGCCGGCACGTGCTTGCAATGCGTTTAATACATCCGGGGCGCCAGGAATCGCAGTATCGTCATTCCATATTGTGCCTTAATTGGAATTAATATATATTCATAATTACAAACATAGTATATAATATATACCTATGTGCTACAGGTGGCGCCACCTGTGGCTTTGAACACACGACATATTTATAACAGCTTTTGTAGCAGGTGGCAACTCCAATTATATTGAGCCAACGGCGCATTCATCACGTTCTCATTTTTTTTTCATAAATACTCACCATCACAATCGCTGAGTACCGCATCAAAACCCTCCAGCCAGCTGCGAATTTGTTCCGAAGGTAAGTCCAACAAATTTGTAACGCTCATTGAATCAAAAATTCTAGATTCTGGGTGATTCGTTGAAAGTTTGAGCAGCAACTAAACCTAAGCAGCAAACGCAGTACTCCAGCCGGTTGAGCTTTAGCTATTTCGCTCACATACATGTGTATGTATGCTCTACAATCGTGATTATATGGGGCTTATTGCTTTATATAAAATAAACAAAATAAACATGATTTTGTTTGTAAATAAAAAATGTTTTATTTATTGTATAGTTTTGGTAGTTTTAGTTGTACTTTGAATTTGTTGCAAATTAAATTCCTTTCTATTTGTTTCGATATTATAAGTAGCATCTCTGAGCATTTAAATATAAAATTTTTAACAACACTTTCTTATGCCATAAGAGCTGGCAACAGATCGCTCAGCTTCGGCAAATACACATCCGGAATCAATTTTTTATCCTCAGCATTTTCGCTAGCCCGCCATTGCTTGACGTCTTCCAGCTGATGTATGCCTGAACCAACCAATAAAGTTTGAAATCCACAATTGTAACCCAGTAGTATATCCGTATTGGCTCTGTCACCTATCATTAATGTGCGAGCTGGATTTATTTGCTTTTGCTTAATCAGCTCCTCACATATGGCCGGATTTGGCTTCCCAATAATCATAGGCGCCCGCTCGGCACACGTTTGTATGGCCCTAACAAAACTTCCGCTGCCAGGTACTACCAATTCTGGCATAGGAAATCTTTCATCCGTATTTGTGGCAATAAACAAGCAGTCTGGATCGCTTAAGTACGAGGCTGCTTTTGTCATTTTCGGAAAGCTGAAATGATCATCAAAACCCACCACAACAGCACCAATATCCTTTTCTAGTTTTAAATGCTGCGACATGAACTCGCCTAGTGAGCCCTGCATAGGATCGGGCCCCGTACCGGTATGTCGTATACCTTTAAAATCTAACTCCTTAGTAATGCCCTCTGAACCTATAACATAGACGCGCTTATTAAAATTTCGCTCTTTTAAATAACAAGCAGTTGCATGTGCTGTTGATATAATGCCCTCTTCAGTTATATTAAAGCCCATATCAATGCCTTTTTTAAGTAATTCAGATCGGGTTTTTGTAGAATTATTGGTGCAAAAGTAGATACTTTTACCCATTGCCTTAAACTGATTCATGGTATCGGCGGCACCTTCTATAGCTTGGCCATAGACCCAAAGTACACCTGTAAAAAAAAAGGAGTCGTTACTAGATGTTCCGGCTATTTTTTAATTTATTTTGGCAGCCTTAAGTAAATGCTTATAGTGTCTTATAACGTATTTTGTCTATAATATTATCAATTTGCAACCATTTATTTGTTGCAAATATACATTTCTCAATTGGCAGCGGCTTCATACAGCCTTAGTGACCGCACTCATTCACATTTGAGTGTGAATGCTCTTTGACATTGAAATGTAAGCACAAGTGTGTATATACATACATATGTATGTATACGTGCATGTACATACATTTGTGAACGAGCATACGCATGTTCGCCAATTACGAACAACAAAAATTTTTGCCCGCATTAATATATGACGCTTTCATGGTCTTTGACATTGAAGTTTGAGCAGCATTACGCAACTCCTTTGAAAACATAACATCCTTTAACTACTTTTGTTACTTACCGTCACAGTCAGTGATAACGGAGTCAAACGAATTTAGCCATTTGGCTACCTTGGCGGGTGGCTCTTCCAATAGTTTGGTGCAGGTTTGTTTGTACATTTTCCAGATAGTATTTAGTTTGTTACTATTACTAAAAATCATTGTCTATTAAACTAAAACATTTTACTGATAAACTAAATTGCATATGCCAGTACCTGAGAAAATTTTACAGCTGTTTGGGGGTAGGGCTGCCATCTGCGCTCACTTGACGCAATTAACAAAGTATGGCAGCACTATTGCTGCGATTATGCAAAATTTTTGAAAAACTAGCTTCCAAACTACCTTTTTTTTTAATTTTTTGTAAATTAAAAATCGCTTTAGTGCTTTATACAACTAGTACTCGTACTGTTTTTATTTTTAATATATAATCGCTTACTTATAAAATTATTTACTTATAGTACAGTTTTTTTATATAATAAATAATGCATACAAATTTCTATTATTTGTGTTTCTCAAAAAACTTGACTTTGAATCTCAGCTTTTTATAAACTTGCTGGAAGAACAAACCATTGCAAACGAAAAAATTTAAATACTGTCTACACTATGCAAAAGTTTAAGATAACAATGTATGTGTAATATATTTTGTTTGGAGCTAATTCTATAAAATATATACGGTGCGGGTACATTGTAAAACTGTATGAGGGCGCATGTGGAACCTGAATGGAAATTTTTTTCTTTTTTTGTACCATGTTTTGCATTAAATAAATCTCATTAAGCTAGCGTGAAAACAGTAGCTAATTAAAGCGAACCAAAAAGATTGCTAATTAAATGTAAACTATATTACAATCATAGTTAAGATCATAACAAGAAATATTATCGAGAAATTGCAATAAGAGTGTGCATTGAGGACACCTTGAAGTAATGTCTATCTTGCTGCTGTTGGTTTTTGTCGTAAATAATTGCTGGGGCTGAGTGCATGAGAGGTAAGTTATAAGTCCAGTCTATACCTAATGTCATTTGCTCCTAGAACTGTGACATTACTAAGCTGCCTGGACCGTTACCACCGCCGCCCCCGTTATTTCCTGGGCCACCAGCGCTACTGCCTGTACCAAGCATGGAACCCAATAGCGCACCGCTGCTGGCACCTTGCAGCATTTGCTGTTGCAGTGGCAACTGCTGTTGCATTTGCAGTGACGCTGGAAAACTGTTAAGACCTACAGGCGCGCCCAAACCTACACTACTAGAGCCAGTGCTCAGATTGGTCAGTCCCGCACCAGCGCTTAGGGCGCCCAGGCTTGTGGCGCCCATGACGCCGCCAACTAAACCACTGCTTGGCAGCGTACCCAAACCAGCGGTACCAGGCTCAGGACTTTGATTCTTCTTTTTTCGCTTTTTTTCCTTTTTACGCTTCTTGCGCTCCTTGTCGTCTTCGTGACGCTTCTGTTTTTTATGCTTCTTCTCGTAAGTCTCTAGGCCAGCCGAGTCTATAAAAATTAATGCAATATCTGAGCACCAAGGCAGAATCGCTATATTTAAATACTTACCCAGCAGCGTGGACTCCTGCCCGGTGGTTACGCCCTCTTTGTGTTTGTGCTTTTTATGTTTGTTTTTGTGTTTTCGCGCAGGTGTGGCATAAGTGGTGCGATACTGTTCTGGCAGCTAAAAGATTGAAAGTTTAAATGGGACGCCTTTGCATGGCAGCAGCACTAGTATACAACACTTACCGGTCCTGGATGCAAACGGAAGCCAGCCATCTGCACTGCAGTTAGTGGCAAAAGCTCCTTGCCACCAATGGGCGGCTTTTCGATGACACTGCGCAGCGTGCTGTTCTCAACGGGATGCGTTATGAGGTCGTTAATGCCGGGTATATTGGGTAAAAACGACGCCAACGATTCCTTAAACTTTTTCTCTTTGAATTTGGTCAGCGTGTGATGCAAACCATATTCAGTCATGAGATCCTTGTCACCGGTCAGTTCCGCCTTTGCAGGTGGCTCCTTCATCGAATAAAATGGACCCGTGTGTATAATAGTGGGTGTTTTGCCCAGCGATATGGTTGTCTTGAGTGTGCCGGACGAGTCTTGACGTGCCACCACAGGTGAGCGTCCGCCGTGCGGCGAAGACTTCGGTGAGTCCATCATAATGTTGTAGTTGTTAATCATTTTGGTTGGCACGCACACACTAAAGCTACACAGCAGCAGTAGCAACAACAATAAGGCCAGAAGGTTTGCTGTCGCCGTCAAACGTTGACGTCGCGAGCGCAGCGCAGTAACTTTCGAAACGCGCTAGCTGGCGCTGCCACACATACACAAATGTCACAGTATGCACTTTGCTTGCTATTAGCGATGTTTCAAACTTTTAAGTATTTTTAAACAATTAATTTGCAAAATTTGTAGCGTTTTTTGACAAATTTGCGCACGAAGAACTCCTGTCTTCTAGCTTCTCGCCATCTTGTTGTGTTCGCGAAACAATGTGACCGCATCACGGCAGCGAGCATCGTACTAAAATATGAGGCCGAAATTTCTGGCAAGGCATAGCGGCAGTTGTGCAAAAATACTAAAAATGCCAAAACAATACTAAGCACATTATTTGCTTTTACAAGGGTAACACTAACTGTGAAATCGGTAAGCAATAAGCGATAAACTTTTTATTCTCTTAAGCCCTGGCCTGCCGCAGTGAATTTTGTTAAAAATTCACTTTGCGAATAACATCAATTTAGTGCTGTGTTACAAGTTTACACATTTATTAGTTAATTTTCAAAACACTAGCAATGCAGTCTACACTACGCTCTGCTATCTCCTCGGTAGCTAAGGTAAAAGATTTCGCGAAAAAATATTGCCAAGGAATCTTTTTATTTTTTTGAGGGTTATGCAATCTAACCTAATTGGGTCATAACATTGGCATTAAATGCATTACTTTGGAGTTACGAGCGTCTGGCATGATCTTGCCAACCGGGAAACGAAGCGCGTGCTGCTATCTAATTTAATTTATACCACCAGTAGCACTGCAACTGTTTAATCTTAATCATGCCTTCTAGGTGTCAAGGTCGTCTATTAAACCAATTAACAGCTGATATGAGCTCAAGAAGATTGTGCCGAATGTGTTTTAAGTGCGTGTGATTAAAGTTTGACAACAAAATTTATAATGCAGCAGTAGAAGCAAAACAAATAATACAAAAACCGCGAAGCGCAGTGACTCCCACACTAAACTACTAAAACTGTATCTAATGGATTTCTTTTAAATTGCACTTGCAGACCTCTCTGCGCACCAATTCAGCCATTTTGGGCGCCCTGAATGCAAGATACTACTCCAATACACATGAGGCAGACATTGTAGTCATTGGCTCTGGTCCTGGTGGCTATGTGGCGGCTATTAAAGCTGCCCAAATGGGCCTTAAGGTAAGTAACTATCTTTTACAATTTTTATTAAGGAGCATAGTTTATAGTACGTACATATTCGTGTTAATGGAGTTATTCCACTTAAGGTGGATGTCGATTTTGAATCTACTCATTTTGATCTCAAAATAAAAGCGTAACGAAGCTTAGATCTCTTTCAGTATATAATGTTCTAAGTGTCGTAAATTACCAAGTGTATAAAAAACGTTCTTAATGGATCGATACGAAATCCATCGCTATTAAAGAAGTTTTAGATCAATCTTTCCCAGCTATTTGAAATAAGAATATACATATTTATTCATTCTTTATTTTACTTAAAATAGACCGTCAGCGTGGAAAAAGAAGCTACACTGGGTGGCACTTGCTTAAATGTCGGCTGCATACCCTCTAAAGCATTACTTAACAACTCGCATTTTTATCACATGGCACACTCCGGCGATTTAGCCAGTCGCGGCATTAACTGCGGCAGTGTTTCACTCGATCTGGAAAAGATGATGGGACAGAAATTGAATGCTGTCAAATCGCTGACAGGGGGTATTGCTATGTTGTTTAAGAAGAATAAAGTGACACAGCTGACTGGATTTGGCAGCATTGTGAATCCCAACGAGGTGCAAGTAAAAAAAGATGATGGTACCACGGAAACTGTCAAAGCAAAGAATATATTGATAGCAACTGGTTCAGAAGTTACACCTTTCCCAGGCATTACTGTAAGTTTTGTAAAAACAAGTAAATTGAGCTGAATCTTATGAACTAATGTGTGATATTTTTAAGATTGATGAAGAAGTTATTGTCAGCAGTACTGGAGCTTTAAAGTTGGCCAAAGTGCCCAAACACTTGGTTGTGATTGGCGCCGGCGTCATTGGCTTAGAACTTGGTTCCGTTTGGTCCCGCTTAGGAGCTGAGGTTACTGCTATTGAGTTCATGGACACCATTGGCGGTGTAGGCATTGACATGGAGGTTTCCAAGACTTTCCAGAAGGTGCTTACGAAACAGGGCTTGAAATTCAAGCTGGGCACAAAGGTCACAGCCGCATCACGTAGCGGCGACAATGTCAGTGTTTCCGTGGAGAACGCAAAGTCAGGAGAAAAGGAGGAAATCCAATGCGATGCCTTGCTAGTCAGCGTTGGACGTCGTCCGTATACCGAAGGACTGGGTTTGGAAGCTGTGGGCATTGTAAAGGATGATCGTGGTCGCATACCTGTAAATGCTACCTTCCAGACTGTTGTGCCCAGTATTTATGCCATTGGTGATTGCATTCACGGACCTATGTTGGCGCACAAGGCTGAGGATGAGGGTTTAATCACAGTTGAAGGCATTATGGGTGGCCATGTGCATATCGATTATAACTGCGTGCCTAGCGTGGTCTACACGCATCCCGAGGTTGCGTGGGTAGGCAAATCTGAGGAGACACTAAAGCAGGAGGGTGTGGCTTATAAAGTCGGCAAATTCCCATTCATGGCCAACTCACGTGCCAAGACCAACAATGAAACCGATGGCTTTGTAAAGGTGTTGGCCGATCAGCAAACAGATCGTGTTCTGGGCACGCACATTATTGGACCTGTTGCTGGCGAACTTATTAATGAGGCGGTATTGGCTATGGAATATGGAGCAAGTGCAGAGGATATTGCGCGTGTATGCCATGCGCATCCGGTAAGCATAACTAAGACCAAGGTATAAAACAAATATCAATTATTGTTTATTTTTTCATTATAGACGTGTTCTGAAGCGCTTCGTGAAGCAAATGTGGCAGCTGCCTTTGGCAAGCCCATTAACTTTTAGACGTTGAAAATAACCAAAAGAATTCTTTGCACCTGGCAACTAATAGCTGGTTTTCTTGCGCTTTTTGGTTGACAAAAAATTCTGCGAACATGTAATTTTTAATTCTCATTGTTCTTATCGATACTTGCGAAAAAAAATAGAAGAACGCATATGCGCAAAGCGTTTTGTGTAATATGTAAAACTAAATTCATGTAAATGTGTGTGCATTAAGTTTAGAATAAAGCTGATTTAAAACAGTTAAAAAATTGGCTGCGTTTTTATGTGCGCCCAGTTTAGCTGCTTGTTTTTTTTTTTTAAAGCCGCGCCTCCAATAATCGTTTATCGGTGGCAATACACACTTTCTTATCTTGTGGGTCTGGTCACTCTAAATATAAAACATATGATTTATACGTCAATCGTCGGCATACACAGATATTTTGAAATAATTTTTTTTTACTGCAGTACATATTTATTTTTCTAATAAACCTCCCACATAACTAATGAGAAAAATTTATAAAATTGTTGGATATGTATAACTTGCTTAGATACAACGCGCTCAAAATTAAAGGCCAAGTACAATGGAAGCAGCTGTCATCGCTGGCTAGACACTTCGCGCCTGTGTCTCGCAAAAATCAAAATTCCAACACATCGCCCACTTCTCAGATATTTGGGAATGGAAACCATCAAAAACCAAGACAGCCACATCAAGACGAGAAAGATGAAGGCGGGGTAAGCAGCGTAATTTTAATAAATTGTGTTGTGCGTTTATATAACACTTCTTGTTGTAGGTGTCCTCGTGCTGGCAGCGCAAAGTTTTTAGTGGCATTCAACCAACTGGTGCCTTGCATTTGGGAAACTATTTGGGCGCTGTGCGTAAATGGACGGAAATGCAAAATGCAAAAGAGGATGTAACAGTTTGCATTGTGGATATGCATTCGATTACAATGCCTCATAATCCGCCTATTTTACGTGAAAATATTTTTAAATTGGCTGCAACCTTACTAGCCTGTGGCTTGGATACAACCAAAACGACACTTTTCGTGCAATCCTCTGTGCTAGAGCACTGCGAGCTCAATTGGATATTAAACTCACTGACCAATATGCCACGTCTCGCACAATTGCCGCAGTACAAGGAAAAGTCACGCAGTCTGCGTGATGTGCCGCTGGGTTTGTACGTTTATCCCGTTCTGCAGGCAGCTGATATTATGCTGTACAAGTAAGTAACTGAAATCTATAAACTACCAACAGTGACTAATTTTAGTCTCTCCCGTAGATCCACACATGTGCCAGTTGGCGCAGATCAACTGCAGCACATTCAGCTGGCACAGCATTTGGCTCGCAGCTTTAACACCCGCTATGGCGAAACATTTCCCGTCTGTCAAGCAATGATTGAACAAAATAATGCCTCTCGCGTGCTTTCGTTACGGGATCCTACAAAAAAAATGTCTAAATCCGATTTAAATCAAAAGTCCACCATTTATGTAAGTGACCCACCCGAGGTAATCAAGGAAAAAATTAAAAAAGCCATCACCGACTTAACCTCGGATATTACGTTCAATCCTGAGTTGCGTCCCGGTGTTAGCAATTTGGTCAACATACATTCACAGGTTACGAATCAGTCAATTGATACGGTGGTGCATGAAGCCAACGCTTTAGACACTGGCAGATATAAGGAACGCGTTGCTGATGCAGTCATTGAGCATTTGCGACCCATTCGTGAACAAATTGATCAGCATCTTGCAAAATGCGATGAGCTCATCTACATGTTGGAGATTGGTGCGCAAAAAGCGCGACAAAGAGCACAGCAGACCATGAGCGAAGTCAAGCAGCGTCTGGGCCTAGGCACCAATACTAAGTTGCCGGCGCCGGTTGAGGTAGCACCTTTGCAACCGCAGCCATCAAAGAAGACTGTTAGCCAGCGTATGCTAAATGTTCAGTCGAACTTACGTTACGACCAGACAAGTGAAGCCGAAGTTGGTTCAGGCATTACGACTGCTGGAGAGCTGGGACAGGAGGGCATTATACAGCCAAATTATACGTGGCCTGCAGTGCCCATGCAGCGCATGCGCGTAGAAAAGCAGCGTAATTTTGGTCCACCAAAGTACGTCTTCAAAATGGACACATGCAATGCACCAGCTGTTGGCTTTAAGACGCCGCCTGCGGTTGCTAGCGGCGTTGCTAGCTCCTTGAAACACAAGCGTGGAAAGCTGGGGTTCTCTGGCACTCAATATGCTTCATCCATGGCTAGGTATAAAGGCGGATCTCAAAACATCCAAACAAGCACTAGCATGGCAAATGCTGCAAAATATCAGCAGGACATTGACTGCAGTGACTTCTATGAAGCAACTGCGTCAGCCAACGGAGATACCACACTTGACAACAATGAGTCGTTCACTTCAACTGAGTGCGATCAAAAAGAAGCAAGTTTAAAGACTGCTATTATAGCCTCTGGAAAAGATAATGTGGTGGAAGAGGAGGTGGACGAAGAGGAAAAGGTATCTTCAAAGAATACAGAAAGTCGGGAAACTAATGATGAGTTAAATTGTGAGGCGAAAAAAGCTATAAATTAATTGTATAATTTTTGTTATTGTTAAATCTCGTATGTAAATAAACCAAATTTGGAATCGCTTGTAGGGAACTATATACTATGTTGAAAAAAGAAAATATTTTTTTAAGTTAAATTGTTTTTTTTTTATTCGTCAATACTTTGAAAAGCCCTCGTCAACAATTCAAAACAACATGCCTTGAAGAGGGATAAAGATTGCTAAATCCAGCTAAAAAATGCTTGAACAACACCTGATCGGAGTGAAGGTGGACGCTTACAGAAAGTTTTTACAACAGATTGTTTTTCTGTTTTTGACCACAAGCCCGAAAAAATATTCAAGAAGAAAGCGTTAGTTTTTTCAGTTTGTACCCATATGTTTTTTCCATTGCAAAAAACTTAATTTACCCCCTCATTTAGGAAAAGAACAGCTCACTTTTTCAATTGCCTATAAACAGTAGTTGTGGGAATTAGCATAAGGACTTTATTTATTTGTTTATTTATTTAAATATTAATTATAATACAATAACAATACTATAACTAATAAACATTAGGGTAACTAGACCTTAGACCGCATAAGGACTTTATATTAGTATGAATATGTTTTCTTATGTAATTTTTGCGCCGCTATTTAGGTTTGGGTACTATTTCAACTGACGATATTGAAACAAATTTTCCAAACGAATATAGTCTCGGTTATACAATTACCAAATAAAAACATATTCTGTAAGCTTTTTAGTTTTTTTTTTCGAAAAATATGGTCAGTTTCGGTTTTATGATGTGCTTGTAAAATAACGACGTTTAAAATAAAATATCGATGCCGCTCATGCATCGTTTAAAGGCATATCGATAAGTAGTTATCGACACACCAATCATGCCTTTTTACATCACTAGTTGCAAACAGCAAAACAAGACAAACAACGAAAAGATTCGAACGTTTGCGGTTGTGTGCGCGCGTGTTTTGCCTTTCGGTATTACAAATCAAAGTGGAATAATCACAGCTAATGTAAAAGCCGCGTTACCAACGTTACGCACGCGTATCAATAAAGCTAAATCAAAGTGTTTTTTTGTTTATACAAATGCAAACAAATCCTGTGCACATAATTTAATGAATAAAATTAAATTAACGTAATCAGTGAAAGTGCAACCAAAGCTTAAGCAAAAATACACACGCATACAACCAAAACTAAAGCCAATTTACCGTTGTTTAGCCAGCACATACGTTGTCTTCTTCTTCGTCTTCTTGGCCTTGGTTACAGTTGCGGTTGCCAAAAAAAAAAAGTAAATAAAAAATGTATATAGTAATAAACAAATTTTAATGTTTTATGTAGCGCCCGTACGTAATTAAAAAGCTGCCAAGTCTAAACAAATAAAAAATAAAAAAAAAACTACCTGTTCCGTCTGTAGAGATCGACGACAGCAGCCGAAAAAAAAGTACAACAACAACAACTACAACTGTTGCGCGCGCGCTCTCTTTCGTTCTCTTTTACGTTAACCTTACTACTCGTTTGTATGTACATAATATACACTAAGTGCATGTCTTCAAAATCTTATTAAATTTGTGCTGCATGTTTTAAAATAATATACATATGTGCATTGTTTTTGTGTGAGTGCGTGTGTACTTAAAAGTTTTTAAGTGTATATAATCTGCATAAACAAGTGGCGCCCGTTTAGCAATACCTAACGTTAAACAAGTTGCGCTGTTGTTGTTTTTTCGTGGCACGTTCATACATAAGTACATAGCCACTTATATACATACATAATTCGTATTGGATATACCAACAACTGTCTAAACAGGTGCGTTTTCATTTAACTGTTCTAAATAATTGCTCAAAAAAAAAAAAAAAAAAAATTTTAAATGTGTTAATTAAATATATATCTCATGCCTATTAGTTACAGTTTGGCATCTACTGTTAGCTTTTGTTTTAATTTTACTTGGACCACTAAGTTTTCAACATAATTACCAACCAACCACATAACTAATTGGGGCTCTAAAATGAGAATGAGCAGCAAGATTTCATGTGAAGCTGAAGAAGATGCTGCACAAAGATATATATACCTACCATAATTGCATAGCTAATTGTGAAACTTTTCTTTTATTTTTTGTGCATGCATAATAGTATGAGAGTTATGCAGCTGCAAAAATCCATTGCTTTGCTGGGAATTTTATATGGCAAATGTACCTTATAAATAATATATAGGGTAATCCGCTGATAGACATGTACTAAGAATTCTAGGGTTTGTGCAAATACGGCACTCCTGACATTTTACAAGCTTTAAGGGTTATTTCATTTATTGTTATGGAATCTTTGTACATACTATATGCTATGTACATGGTCAATAGCTCAAGCCAATAGTCAAGTTTTAATATATTATTAATTTTAAAAATGTAAGTTTTATATGCCAAAGTTATCTGTAAAGTTTTTGTTTTTTAAAAGTCAACAAAATCTTTGGTTTTTTTGCCTGTTAGCACTCATTATTATTATTTTTTTTATTATTTAAAATTTCCTTAATTTTCTATCGACCCTAATGACAAAGCGTCATAAGGGTATTTGCAAATTGAAACATGTTACGTGCGACAGTTGCTGAATTTTTTATCAAATCAAAAATATAACAAAGCAACATAATTGCCCAATATTTAAAAATTTGTTCCATATAAATATTGCTTCAGGTTTCTCTGAAATCGTTCCTCTTAATGTTTACCATGAAAACCACTTATATTTTTGTCACGTGCGAACGGCTTATCTTTTTACCAGAAAACGCCTCAAAAAAAAAAACGTAAGCGCCAATTATAGCTCTCTCTAAGAATTTCACTTTGAATTCTTAAAATAGTCAAATTCGGCGATTTGGAAATGCTCATATACAACATCTTTGATGAAAAAACATATCTTTAAGTTATGTTGTGGTTGATACGATCGGTCAGATTGTTTCGAAAATTTGGTTTCGCGTTTTTTATGTAATTATAGTTCTGAGAACGTATATCTCTAAGGAGACCGTAGATTGGGAATTTATTTTTTAAGATTTTTTCGAAAGTTGAAAAAAATCATAATATCTCACATATTTAATTTTGAAACAATGCAATATTTTCAAATTTTTTGCTGTTGATTATATCAATATTTATCCTTAAATTCATAATATCTAGGTATATGTGGTTTAACTAACAAAATGGAGATTCATGTGCTTAGGGCCATCGATAGTCACCAACAGGCCCTACAGCGTGCAGCGTCCTTTAAATTACAAATTTTTAATGCAAAAATGTGTTTAAATATTTTTCTTGAATATTTAAACAAACATTTGCCATACTAGAATTGATGTACTGAAATTAAATGTATTCAAGTGCTTCGTTCTTTGGATACCCTTACTAATTGCTCAAAAAACATAATATGTATTGTTGAATTTTTCGCAATAATTTTTTTTTTGGACTAATTCTATACTTATGTATATTTGTCATTTAGAAATGGTTGCTCATCCTACAAATTATACTTTTGAACTTTAGCGCTTTATTTAGTGAGTAATTAGCTCATTCCAGAAAAGTTTGACACGCATGTGAGCTCCTATTGATTCTCAAACTGAAATATTCATTGTCTTATTTCGGGTTGCTTAAATAATATAATATATAAATTCGCTAATTCTTATGTGAGACAGTTGTAACTTTTTCACAATGAAAAAAAAATCGCAATTGTTTTTTTTGTTTCAACTTTATTGTTTTTGTCGTTAACTTGGCTTATTGCTTTTGTTGTTGGTTAAAGCCATGTCGTGCCATGTGGCGATATCGCCGTTTGTTTTACTACGTATGAATTACATACACTTTTCATTTGCCTTTTTGGTTTGTGCTTAAGCTCTCTATTTTTGTGGTTTTTTAGTAAATGCATTTGAGGAAGTATTTTCTCTCTTTATACTATATTGTAATTTCATTTGTTTTAATTGCTGAACTCTTAGGTCTTACTTCCGGCTGTGTGTCAGAGATTCGATGTTTTGAACCACCTGCCCCGCATCTGCCTTGAACAGGAAACATTTTCCTCTTGACAAGTGGCCGAATGAAGCGCATATTGTATGTGGAGCGGTGCTTGAGTGGTACTAGAGCGAAACGAGGATTGAGCTGTGGGTATTGTGAGACCCAACATAAGCAGCAGCAGCTGCTGCGCTCTCTGTAGCTATCTTTTCTTGCACTATTGCATAATGCATGCTTAGCCACTTGCAGTTTATTCTGCTTCTTTTCAAGTTGCTCATTTGTATCTTGTAATTTGATACTTTTCATTTCCTAAGTTCATTTGGCCCTCGTTAACATTGTTTAGCATTCTAAAATTACAGCTGGGGCTGCATGTATTTCTACACGGGATTCTCTCACACTCTAACGGTTTTGCATATTATGTCCAAAAAAAAAATTATGCGCTTTTTGTTGTTGCTACCTTTGGCATTTGTTTTTTTTTTTTTTTGTGCTGACTTGCCTTGGCACAGTTATGTATATGCGACTTGGCCATGTTTTGCTGTTTTTGGCTTGGACAGCTGTGGGTTAATGTTTTGTAGTTGTAGCTTTTGCTGCATTGGAAGAGGGAGCTGTCTTTATGCTATGCTTGACCTGTCGCTTGACCTCGCTGCAAATACTACAACAAAATCTTTTTGTTTGGCTGTCTTTCTTGCTGTTAGAACTTTTTTGAAAGCGTTCCCCAAAATTCTATTATACAACACTGTCAGCATAAATATCCTCAAAGAAGAATGTTAACATTCGTGCACACACCAGTGATTAAATACTCTAAAAAAGTGACAGCTTACTACCCAATTGAAATACATAATAGCAGTAGTGCCTTTTAGCTAAATTTGCACCAATTGCAATGACTTCCTAACTGGCGGTATTCATTAGCAGGTGTTGTGAATGCCCCTTGGTGTTGTCTAATGTTACATTAACTGCTTGGTTTGCGCTTCGTTTCATTCAAAAACGTTACTATAGAAAGATGAAATTCTATTTCGTTCTTAAACCTTTGGACAGATATTTATATATGCAAAATATTTCATCTTAAAGGTGGTGCTGTTTTTTTTTTTTCAATATTTCTTTAGTAATTCTGCAACTAAAGTAACTAGACGATATAAAATAGAATATATAGTATTATATACCTATAAATTTGATTTTTTTTTATATTTATTTTTTTTTATTTTTTATTTTTATTTTTAAAAATTTTTTTTTTAATTTTTATTTATTTTTTTTAAGGTTTTTATTCACATTTTTTCCTTAAAAATTCAATTTTACTTTACAAAAATTTACACAACGCAATTTTTAATTTCCTAGTTGTAAAGCTTCTTTTTTAAGCTAAACTCTATAACTTGTAATTTGTACCCATAATTATGATGATGATAAATAAACAATATATATATATATATAAATAGTAGAAATAGCCTTTTTTGCTTTTTAAATCCTGTACTAAAAAGTACAAAAGGCAGAAGAAGGCGTGGTAGACCTCATAAAGTATATATACTCTTGATCAGCGTCAACAGCTGTGTCGATATACTATAGCCATGTCTGTCTGTCTGTCTGGCAGATCAAGTTTTTCGATTTATTTCGATATCTTTTTTGTCTCCTCGTTGGAGAAGGAGTCAGGCTACAAGAGCAAGTGGTTAATACTATGCATCTCAGAGAAGATTTAGAGATTAGAAATGCAGAGCAGGAGATGGATAAGGTAAGGATTTGTGATAAAAAGACTTAAGTAGTGGCCAAAATTTGTTTATGTGTATTCAAGATACAATTTTTCCCTAAATTGATAGGTCTTAATGTCACCTTAGTTTAAAAGATCATGTCTTAATTTTGATAAATATTTCAAATATTTACCTCAGCTTTAGATGTAATCTTAAGTTATTAACCATAATTATTAATTATTTAAAGTTAAAAAATATGATCAGATTAGCAGCCATTCCAATCGTACTAATCGCCAAAAAGCATATAAATATGCCTTTTTCAGAAATACCATTCTTCGTTTATTCTAAAAGTAATATAACTTTAAGAAGGGCATGCAACATACGATATTCAACACAATGCTAAAGGAAATGCGGAAGTGCTTTGCTGACTGCATTTTGGTACTATGTACTGTGCATACATATGTACATACGAGTATGTATATGCATGTAAGATACATGACACATACTCGTGGTTTCAAGCTGCATTACATTATTGTAGCAAGGTAAGCGCATCAAAGGCAAAAACCCAAGTGACACCTGTTTTTAAGTACTACGCTACCATTGTTTGCCTTGTAGCCACAATTATTTACTTAGGTGCTATCAAACAGACCGCTGTCATGTTGTCGTCATCATTGTCTGCCTCAAAAAGTGTCGCATACAGCAAACAAACGTGCCACAAATGCAAGACGTGGCATTAGAGTGACTAATAGTTGGACAAACGCACAACCTGAGAGTGACTTGGAGAGACATGCTTACACTTGTTTATCAGCTCATACAACTAATTACAAAAATTGCCGGGTTTATTTTTTCATAGCTCAACTTTTTTTTATGGCAGTTGTATTGATTTTCTTTTTTTACAGTGCATTGAACCGCTGGCAATGTTTGAAATGCATTTGACCCAGTTTATCTTTGCTGTCTGCATTTCCATTTGCACCTCGTCGGCACAGTCAGGCAGTCAGGCAGTCAGTCAGTCAGTCGATTCTTCTTTCAAATCCAATTAAATGTCAATTTGGAGCAGCCCTTGTCTAGCCAAAGAGCTGCACCACCCAGCTGCATGCCGCTTTTTATTTTTTTTGTTTATGGTGCAGTTTTACTTTTTTAATACACTAAAAGACAGTACGCACATTTTGTTAAGCAGTTTGCAGCATATTCAGGTAGTCATCAAAAATTTGATTTTATTGGAACTTGTCGGAAATTTTGATTTTTAACATTCTTAAAGATATTTTTTATAAATTTTCCTTTGGTTGAAAGTTTGAAAGGATATCAGGCAAACCACGCAGTCAATTCTATACTTTTTAATACAAACAAGAAAGGAGCTTTCTAGATTTTTTTTGTTCCGGATTTGGATTGTGATAACGATCTCAAAAAAAAAAAAAAACAAATACTAAGACTTCTGTAACGCAAAATATCAACAATATGTATTGCTTGGAAAATTATATTAGAATATTCCGATTTATAAATCGAAATCACGAAAAAGCTTGAGTGTATCTTGAAATAATTTTTGGAATTCATTTTGAAATATGTGCTTCCCTTTAAAAATATCTAATTAATAACAATGTAAAAAAATCTAGAGCATGCCATATTCGTCATTTGTCAGATTTTTCAAGTTGTTGTTAACTTTTTATTTTTTGGCCTGCAACGCAAATAAAAACAACAACAATAAAAAAGTAATACAAACAACAAAATTTGGCACTGCGTCTCGTTTATAAACAAAATCTTTTCAACTTGTTTACCTTGAATTGATTGAAGTTCAAATGCGCAAGGCGTGTAATTATAAATTTAACTATTTTTTTGTTTCGATAAGATTTTTTTTTTGCATTAATTATTGCAATTGTTCAAATAAAATAATCATAATAATAGTTTGAAGTGATTGCCAAAAGGGACAACAAATATGTCGGCGAAGGTCGTGAGAAAAACGCTTTGCATATAATTTATAAAAAGTATTTGTTAATGATTGTGTATATAATATATATTTCATCGTTCAGACAAAAACTTGATTGTATCTTAATTTAAAAAAAGAGAATCTTTTGCATAAATCATTATTTCAGTAGCACAAACTGGTTTAAAATTAATACAAAAAGTATGAAATTCTTAAGCTCGATTTTGTACCCCGTAGAAAACCAAATTTGGTGTGTAATACGTAGGAAACGATAAAGTTTGCACATAGTTTGTACTTTTAAAGAAATCCGTCTTTCTATCCGTATTACCTGTTTCTCGATGACCAAATGATGTAGCAGGCTGAAATTAGGTGTGTTTCTAATTTTGTATTTGTTATCAGTTTGTTTTCTGATTTTTGCGCTTTTTTCCCTTTTATGCAGTTTTGTAATTAAATTCCACTTTTTTTAAGTTACATCACGAAACGCCAAAAGTCTTTCTTTTTTTTATTAATGTAGAACCTACAAAAATGTACAATAAACGGCCGTGATCCGGAAAACAAATCCGAACATTTTATTCGGATTCGTTTTGAAACCGAATGCTTGGTGCTCCCAATTTCACCAAACCGAATTTTTCATGTATAAAGAACTAGTAATATTTTAATGAAAATGAAATGTTATCAACATATAGTAATAAATGGGTGCAAAGCTGCGGCTACCATGTCAGCTGCTTTTTATTAAACAAAAATAATTTCGCCGCAACACAACATTAGTATTTATCGAAAAGTTAAGGGAAATATACGAATTTATCGAAGATAAAAAGGGAAGCTCACGACAAAAAATTCGTTTTCCATAGCACGTAAAACCGAATCCGAAAAAAATAGTTCGGATTGGTTTTTTCGTTGTCCGGAGCACGCCTGAATCATTTTTATATGAAAACTTGGGAAATTTTTTCCATATTTGACCCATCAAGAATCTAAATGAACATGAAACATTAAATATCAAGAGATACGTGGGTCCAACATTTTAGTTGCCTGTATTTTTATACATCAGAGCGATGTACTATATATAAAAAAAAGATCTTGTGCAACAAATCCGAATTTCCTGTTGCCTGGCCAAAAGAACAATTCCCGCTTGCTACTGCAACTAGCCAAGAATTTTGCATGCCCCAACTGACGCCTGCCTCATTATTCATTCAGTAAAAGACTCCATGCAAAACTTGACGACATACAATTTCTTTTCCTTTTTGCTTCCGCCTTTGTCTTCGAAGAGCCCCAAGCATTTTAAGTGTCTATGGAGCCGGTTACAAATTAGCGTAGACGAGCCGCTTGGAATATCTGTTGTTGTTGTGGGTAGCTGTAAGGTGCAGACAGTTTGGAGCATAAAAATAAAATGTGTCACATGAAGCTAAATTAAAAATATATATACTAGAAACGCTTGCAGACGAAATGAAAATAAGTTGGGCGTGTAAAAGATTTGTCAATGCAGCTAATTGAAAACTACTTTTTTATTTTTTCCCATAACTCAGTTTTCCCATGCTTTTCGAAAGAAAGAAAATACGAAAAAAACTCAGAAAAAAAGCTTCAACTGTTAATGGATTTCAAGTTCCGTCATTTTTATAAAAGAATTTTTCAAAACATTTGCATTATGTCTATGTCTATCTATGTCTTTGGCTTTTGTTACTTTACATTGTCATACGCTTTTCCTATGCCCAGTGACCCAATTTTCCTATACATAGTACCATCAGGCAATGTATTTGTTTGTCTGTTTGTCTCTTTGAATATGTCGCAATGCATTTTCCGCTTTTCTCCCACTACTTTGTCTAATTAATCAATATTGTTTTTATCTCTTAGGCTTTGATTGCACACATGGCCGTCTATGTGGGGGCGTTTGTTTTGGAGTGTTGCTATATTTATGCTTTTAAAGGGCGTATTTTGTTGCCAAAGCGCCACCAAGAGGCGTGTAAAGGTCACTAAGTTTCTGAATACTTTTCGAGTTTTTTTTTTATCTAATGCGCAGCTCTTTAATGAGCTGCAGTATTTATGAAATGAGGTAAATAATTTAAATTTTTCAACTAGAGCTAGAACTCTTGTTTCGTTTTTAAACAATATAAATACAACAAAAAAAAAAATAAATAAATCGACGCTATGAGCACGTCTTATGGTTGGAATAATTTTATTATACAACATTCAACACGTTTTTAATGGCACAGACTCCCACCAGTTGATTATTTTTTTGAACGTAATGCAAAAGTTATACAATGAAAATTGCAGCTATTAAATATTTTCAAAGCTTTCAAGAAAGCTGAGGAGAATTGCTTTAATTGACAAAGTTGTAAGATTTAACAAATTTCGCTAAATTTGGCTTAGAATTCGGCTTTACGATGATTTTCTACTTAAAGCGATGTTTTTTTGTACCCTTCGCAGAGATTTGGGATTATATAAGGTTTGTCATATTTTTTTTTTTTTGCCATGGGGGATAATAATCTTCGAATGATAAAAGTGGCCTGTAAAACAAAGGATGCTCGATTCATGGCGTCATCGCACAATTCTTCACCTCCACGGGATCACCGTCAACTATTACTTCGCGTGAAGGTTGCCAATGTGAGTCGGATTTTCGAATCTTGATTTGCCAATAAGCCGCCGTTCTCATGAACTTGGGATTTTTTAGTAAAGACCTTGGTTTACATCCACACAAGATTCAGCTTGTGCGTTTGCATGAGACCCATGAACAATCTCCAACTGATCTATTATTGAATCGTTATTTTTTTTTTGGTGATAATATTATTTCTCGAAATGGCTCTACTTGTAAGGCTCCAAGATCGTGCGATTTGATAATACTTTTTGTGGCTTAAGCAATTGGATGTGCACAAAACTCGTACTACCAAAAGTTTATATAAAGTGGTCACAAGTTGGACTAACAGGATTCGCTATGTAACAGCTGATCATCAGATATCCTTTTTAAAACATAAGTGTCGTGGAACTCTTCTCTAAAGAGAAAACAAAATTTCATATTCAGCTCATTCATTTTTCGTTCTCCTACTTCAAATTAATGTTTGAACGCCTTAACACTACGAGGTGTCAAAAGACACCTTCTTCTTCTTCTTTCTTAAAATAATGTTAAGTTAACATATGAAAGGTGCCTCTTGGTAGAAATAGTGTTAAAAAGCACATTTCATTATTGATATTGGATTGTTTAATAGAAAGTAATATAATAGCGTATATCGTGAGATATGTGAATTTTATATTTTAACATCCAAGTGAATTTTAATTTTTAACTTTAAGCCAATTTAACAGAATTCAAGTCCTTGCCAGAATTTTTTTTTGTTGTTTATTAAAAAAAAAATGTGTGTGTGTAAAAAGATGTTATTTAGAATAAAGAACGTGAGCTAAAGCTTTAAAAATATTTTACAAATATAAATTCCTTCTTCTGTTGTGTACGAACATATCAAAAGGGATGGTTCTAAAGCGTTTACATTTTATACCGATGTTGTATGCCACTGAGGTATTTCTCATTTTGTTTTTGCTTACCATAAAACTAGCTTTGGACTTACTAAGAGGCTTGCATACTTTTTGTATATGCATGAATAAATTTGTTTAGAATACTTCTATTAGGAACATATGGTTATTTAAAGTTCCTAAGTTTGTACTTGCAAGAACTTATATTTCTATACTGTATCGCATGACCGTCAAACATTTGGACAACACGTGATTTTCTTCAACTACCAAATGCCGGTTCCTAGTTTTTATCGCCTGACTAAATCAATACAAACCACTGCCCTAGATGACAGCTGGTAGTCGTTTATCTATTTTGGTCTCTAGATGAATTTTGCCCCTTCTGTGCTGTTCTCAAATGCTCTTCGTATTTAACTGTTGTGCCAAACATAAGAGCAGGTAGTTTTTGTCTTGTAGCACCCATAGCATACCATCCATATAAAGGATCTTGAGCTCAAGCAACGCGACGCCGTTTTAATTGCTCATTTCATAGGAATTTTCATTCAGTGGCATAGCATTTTCTTTAGAAATGGCTCTGCACATACTACTTACTACTTTCCACAACATGTCTATGGACATGTGTTCAGACATGACCCAGTCGCGAACCTGCCTCGTCCAGTTGCGTAGCTAATTTGATTTGGTTTGAGAAACGACGCGCGTGTCATGCAAAGTATTGGCCAAGTAGTTGCCATATGTTTGGAGAGGCATGTGGTAATCAAATGTCTTTGAGACTGCCACTTGAGACTACGTATAAATATAGTAAGTATATAGTATTGTATTATATGCATGCAATGTACAATCTTACGGGTAGCTGTTCGTGTGGTTTCATAATGTTTGGGCATTACGGAGTTCCATGTCATGCCATGCCATGTGCATAATTATAAGTGATACTTTCGGCAAACTCTTCCATATGCCTTGGGCATCATTAATATGCAAGACAAGCCCAGTTGTTGTTTGTTGTTCCCCAGGCTCAAGTAAAGTCACAACAACCATAGTATTAGTCAGCGCACTTATCCCTGGTAATTGAATTCCTGCTAAACCCACAGCTGTTCTCACTGTCAACGAGAGCATCGTTCATCAAGTTGGAAATTAGAAATGAAATTGAAATCATATTGAAAATATGTCTGCATATTGCCTGTTAAAGACCCAAAAGTCAAGACATTCAATTTAAGAACAGGCAAGTTCAAGTTTATTAGACATTTAATTTGAAAAAGCCGCCTATTTGGCTGCCAGAGTCGGATAACATCTCATAAACAGCACCCACATACATATTCATTCTATAATTAAACGAATATTGAGTAATGTTTCTTGTGGGCTGTACATATGTAGCAGAAGTAGCTACTATATAGTATATGCAGTAATATATATAAATGCGACTTGTTTGATCTTTGGCATATGGCTAATGGTTGGTTTACTTATAAAGTTCCATACGTCATTTTTTATGTTTTTTATGTGCTACGTAAAGTGTTTCCGTAAAATGGGTTAAGAGTTTTAATAGTCGGAACTTTCAATTTTAGTTACAGGATGTGGCAAGAAGTCTGGAGAATCGGCAACTTTTATTTTGGGTGGTTTTTTATTTATCTGACTGTGAAAATTGGAATCATTCCGCGCCAGAAACAGAAGGACAAGTTTATAGTTGGCCCTTGTAGTACCTAACCATACAAATTATCCATTAGGAACTTTACGTATTAAAACACTTGGCTACTAAGATCACATTCCTGCAAACATTAAAAGATAACAATGTGTCCCTTTATTTAAAACCACAAAGTTTCACTACCTGTAGATATAAAAAATTTTCAAACTCGGTATTAAACCTAAGCTGCTCGTTCCCTTTCTCTACCAAAGTATTTTCTATCAATACGCAAAAATTGGATGTTTATGGCGATAACCCTCAGACTACAAAGTCACCAAACCGCTTTTTTAAAATTACTTTTAATTTATTGTTTTAAGTATGGCTTGTAAAAATATTGTATTATATTTGAATTTTAATCATTAAGTTGTAAAAAAAATTTCGTGTACGTAACACTATTTATAACTCAAGAACAGCTGGACCGATTTTTTTGATCTTTGATTGGTTGGATTTGACTCCCCTCCGAATATCGGTATCACTATTAAAACGTTGAAAAATCTAGCCGAACAAGTGTGGATGGTATTCATGAAAAGCCTATATTTTAAACTTTTCATTTTATTTAGCTCGAACCAAAAAAATTATAATTGGTTGAGCGAACAAAGAACAAAGATCTGAGTCATTTAGACTTAACAATTCAAAACCAAAGCGTTGTTCCAATGCATTTCTTTAAATCTATCGACTGAAGGCGAAACAAAGACGAAACAAATAATTATCAAACTGAATTTTTAAGTTTATTGAATCTGCCAGGCTTGCCATAGCACTATTTAAAACTGTAGGTTGGCTCAATAGTTAACATGTCTTGAAATATGAATTAAGTAAAACTATGCAATGGAACGCATTTGATGTGAAAATTCATGGGTAATGGTTGGACGAACGTCAAAGGAAAGTTTAAAAGTGAGAAAGTCTATTATTACATAACGATAAATAATCCTTAAGTTTTTCGGGGCTAAATACAAAAAATGAATGAAGTTAACGCTTTGAAAATTAATCAAAGTATAGAGGATATTCAAGACGGTATGTCATGGAATAAAAAGGAAGCGGTTGTCAAGAGAAGCGATCAGGCGGCGAATACCCTTATCTTAAGAATAACTGCTGCAAATTAAGTTGTCAAGAAATTGTCAAGTACAATATTTTGAATACAATTTACATTTGTATATTCCAATTAATTTATAGTTAGCTAGAACAGCAGTCATATGGTTGTAAGCACAAGCTAAGAACTGGCTTAAAATATATGTAACACGTTGACAGCTGTTGATATATAGGGCCAACAGTGCTACGTGAACCTTGTATTGTCAATCCATATTCAAGTTTTGACGCTCATACATTATTTATTATTCAGTTAATTTATAAATTTTTATTTTTAGACGCTAGAGCTTTTACATTATATACCAGCTTGGATTTGTAATATTATAACAGAATATTGCTTCAAAATGCCCTTAAAAAACTTAGCCAAATAAATTTCCCATGCATTAGCTTAATAATTTAGGTGCGGCTGCTTGCAATAATTTTTAAAATCGTCTCTATCTTGTCTATCATACTTCTCTATAAATAGTACTAACCCAACCCAACTGCAACAGGTGCAGTACAATAGAGCATTATACCCAATGTACTTAAAATAGGTCGCGGTTTGTTGTGGCCACTTTAATATAAAGATAGCTAATAACTTTGCCTATGTTAAAATACGCCTTACAATTCTATAACTTTGAGTCCAAGTGTTCTCTGCAATTAGTTGTTGGTCAAGACCAAGACAATCATAAAAGAAAGACATTTTTAGAGCTCTTTATAAGTCATCAAAGCGTGCGTAATTGCTTTATAATTGTAGCTAGATATATACAATTTATTTTCTTGCTGTCATTCTGTTTTTGTTTTTTTCGGATACAAATACCAACCCACCATCAAAAAGTTTGAACATATTTGGGTTACACGCTTTCGTTTCTTTGCCGCTATGAAATTTTGGAAAATCCATAAGCACAAAAGACCCATACAAATGTAAGTTACTTAGGTGTAAGCGGTCTAGTGTTGACGGCTAGTTAGAAATTGTTTGCTGCTTGATTGATATGTCATGGCCGCTGAGAGTCTTGGAGCCGGCTTGCTGCGCCATAAGTAGGTCAGTTGTATTATAAATCAAGTTATAGCTTCAAAGTATTTAGCTTTTTGTCTAATAAACAGCTAGAAATCAATAACTTGCATTAAAAGTTTAGAACACTCATAAATCCACAGTGAATAAAGCTTAGTTATAAGCATACAAAAAAAAAAAAATTTACTCAGATTTATTTTTTTATTTCTCTACATGTGTTGCAATACACAAAGAAACATTCATGGGAATTATATTTATAATTAGACAAAGAGCGACCAAGTTGCATGGAAAATGCATTCAAATTGCATCAAATAGACAACAACAAAAAATACTATAACTACAACAACAAACAAGCAGCATCACACGATTTGGCTGAGCTTGTTGCAAAGCAAAGATACATAGAAATAAAAACCAGAAAAAACAACTTTATTTGAGATATTAAAGTTTGCATACCCTTACAGAACCACAGATTGTTACCATTGAGGTTTTATTCCGAATTCCTTCTCTGATTGCTTTATCGTCACGTTTTCACTGTAACCACAAAAAAAATACGCCTGTGGCAAACCGTCAAAATAATCTTAGTTTGTTTTAAAACCGTGACTGCTGCTGCTCTTGTTAAAGTCGCATGGTCACACTAAAACAGATAAATCTATCGTTTTCGATTAATTCTCAATCTGCGGCTGCTTTAAACGACAAGTTTAAGTAAAAAAAATATTTAGGGTATTCACGCTTTGTGAGCACTTGAGCACTTGAGCAGTTGAGCACTTTTACAAAAACAAAATGTATGGCGAAATACAACCCTGCGTTTCAACTCTGAACTGCTCAAGTGCTCAACCCAGACCCAAGTCTACTTTTTTGCTGTTGAGTTGAGCAGAAAGTGTTGCACAATATGGTAATTCGCTGCTTTTTCAGCACTAACGCATTTGCCATTTTTTAGTCATTTCGTGATATGAAAAACAACGAGTTCCCTTACACTCGCTAAAAAAAAATGAGCGCCAAATTTAAAATAATCAAATTTTATCAACGCAAGTAAAAAAAGGTTGTGCCTTTTTGTGCGAAATTAAGTGAATTAGACATTATTACTTGTTGTTGGAGTTAACGCAAGTAAAAGAGAAAAAATAGATGCGAATTGGAAAATGCTGGGGCTGCACTAGGCATAATATATGAGGGAACTGTTGTGGAGTTACTCGCAGCATTTGAATAAATCGGTTTTCGTCCAAGGAACTGAGCCCTTTGTGGTGCCAGTCAATTGACTTAGGGATGTGGAAGTGGTCGCCGCGACGCGATAGTGTGATTGCATTCATGTTCTCTAGATAACTATCTAGAACTTCATCAATTTGTGCGTCGCCCGCAGCCCCATAGTCTCTGTATTAAATAAAATTTAGTTTTGATACGATGAATTTGTTTTAGCAGACGAACCTTCAATAAAATAGATTTCATCCAAAGCCATTTGAGCAATAGCTTAAAGCGGCATAGACTTTACGCTCTGTCTTGGCATTTTTTAATATAAATTTTTACTATTGATGATAATTTGCAGCAATTAAGAAATGTAAACAAACACAAGAAGAGGAAGCACAAAATCAAATACGGTTTTTCTGCTATTATTTAATTTTCGCAGCAATAAAATAATACAAATCGATGTAATACATAGCTACTTTAGCTACAGGTTTTGTTAAAATAGATTTTATGCTTTGACTCGGCATTTTTAATTCAAGTTTTTAAATTTTAATGTAAATTGTACCAATTTACAAATGTAAACAAACTCTGGCAAGAAGAAGAAAAGTGCTCAACTCAACACAAAAATTCAACAGGAGGGATTCACGCTTTAGCCTGAGCACTTTTTCCTCAAGTGCTCAAGTGCTCACAAAGCGTGAATACCCTAATTGTAGCTATTTTTTTTGGTCAGGCTTAAAATTTTAATAAAACTAAATCAAATTTTTGTATGCTGGCAAAAGTTCATTTAAAAGCATTATGTTTTTTAAGTAACCCTTTTTATTGATTGCTTTCTCAACTAATCCTGACAAGACTGTAAATATTTAGTTTTTCATGATTCTCTTGCATAAGTCGTGCTAGATTGCATGTTTTGAATTAACTTGTCGTTGACCAATTGTTGTCAGGCCAGCGTCTGACGGATCTCTTAACGAATCATGCCGCCGCGTACAAATATTCTCCAAAACGGAAAGTTTCTCCAAATGCAAATGAGATTCTTGATATTGCTTTGGATTAATTTTTTTTCCCGCAAAAGCGTCTTGTTTGCTGTTTTACGAATCATTAAATAATATTATGTTTCGTAAATAATATAATTCAAATGGCCCTCTCTTATCGCTACGCCGATAAGACTTAATCCAAAAGGTTGGGTTTTGGATGATTCTCCTCCATAGGTATTACAAATGGCTTTATGAACGTTGTTCTCCAGCTGGCCAAAGGTTGTTAATTTATAAACCTGCGACTTAAGAAAGCCGCCCCAAAATCACTTGTAGCTCGGTAAGTGTTATAAAAAAATATTAAATGGGGAAGTACTTTTTTATAAAGCTGACAAATTTTTTCCATGTTGACAAATTCGCTGGAAGAATTCTCTAGTAATAGCTTCAGAAAACAAAATTTAATAACACCAAACTATTAAGTTCATAGCTTTCGAAATTCGGTGCTTCCTCGTTTTACTAAGACTTGTATGTTAGGTCAGCTAATTTGGGGAAGGTCTCCTAAGGTATCCCCAGAGAAAAAGTCTAAAGGCCATAATTAAATACAAAATATTGGCGGCTACTCCACATCGCTTTGGGAAACTTCCTTGCAATACCTACCAAAAATAGATTTTAAAAGATTTGCTTTTCGAGTCGACTCTTTTTGCACATGTTAGATTTAAGATACTTAATCTTATGCATAAAAATAAAATACTCTTTTTAATACTACTGTCTCTAAAAAGTAAGACTAATTTTCAATTTAAAATTCTCCAGCTTATCGTGTTTCAATTATTTTAATTTGGTGACACTATCCTTTACGTCCGTGTCAAATTTCACCTCGAAATATTCATTTCAATTTTTGAAATGTCTGAATTAATTGAGTAAAGAATTTGCGAAAAATTTTGTTTCCGTAATGAATATTCATGTGCAGAATGTTTACATGAGGCATTTGTTGAGCAAACTACAACTGAAAGAAATGTTTACAAGTGGTATAAACAGGTCAAATAAGGCAGAAATCGCTTTGAAGACGAAGAGCTCTGTTGGACCATAAACCTCAAGTGACTAACTCATGTCCAAGAAATTCAAATTAAATTTGGTTCTCGGTGATGATGTTTTAATTTCAAAAGGATCCGTCATTTTCATTTTAAAAGACGTTTTGGGCCTCAAACGCGTCAAATCTCGATTGGTAACGAAAAAATTGAATTTTTTGAAAAACATGGAAACACACTGCATTGATTCTGTGAGATTTTTTCGTCAGAAGCGAAACCGCTATCGTTTCACAACCTCTGTATTAACTTAATTTAGCACCGTGCGATTTCTATTCCCCAAACTCAAAAGACCACTTCGGCGTCACCGTTTTGAGTAGATTAAAGAGATTTAATATGACTCGACGCGCGCTATGAAGGCCATCCCGCCCAAGGACTTTTTATCATGCATGAAGGATTGGAAAAAACTTTGGTATAAGTGCATTGTGTCAGGAGGGGATTACTTTGAAGGCGACGAAATACATTTGAATGAATAAATAAAGAGTTTTTGAAAAATAAATTGGTCTTACTTGATGGACACTGTAGTAGTGAATATATACTGAAAAGGTTTGCTTGCTAAAGACACCTTTGGGTCTAAAAAATGATTTTCTTTTGTAGAACTTATAAACATGAAACCCATTCTTAGTTTTTACAAACTCTCTAAAAAACCTAAATATACTACGTTAGGGTATAAACATATAAATGTGTAAAGAAAAACTAGCGAATAAATCTGGGAACTTGTTTGGACGTTGCTGAAGCTGCATCCAAACTATAGCTGGGTATAACTGTAAATTGCAAGTTGCTCTAACTGCACATTGTTGGCCAAGTTTTATAGGAAATTGCATTAGCTGACACAGTTACCTTTGCAAAAAATTATAGCAACAAAAAATAATATAAAAAACTTGTGGCATTAGGGTAAAAAAAAATTAAAAGCAAAGCAGCTATAAAAACGATTCACACGCCCCTTTTTTAAGTACCATTTTTTATTTTACTTTTTTTACCAAATGTTATGCAAATTTATTGCATAAAATATAAAAACTTTCAAGCAGTGACTTTTATTTAGATACTTTTAAATGCAATTGACCAAGCGGCAACTACAAAAGGGGAAGTAACAAAAGAAATGTCGCCATTTTGTCAGAGTTCAGTGAACCATTGATTTATCGTTATCGTTGCTATCGTTATTTTTGCTGTTGTTGTTGCTGTAAGTCAGTGGTCGAAAAGCACCGAAAAGCAAAATAAAAATAAACCCGACTTTGGTGTATTATTATTATTATTGTGATTATAATTGTTTTTGTTATTGGCGGTGCTACTAAGTGTTTAGCTGACTTTTTTTTTTACTTTCTTTTCAAGTTGAACCCATGTAGAGACTAAGAGCAAGACTATGTAATAGTTTAATCATTATGTATTGAAATTGGCATCGTTAAAAATAAACGAGTTGCAATCAATTTAATAATAAGCTATAATATTTTTTTTTAATTTTTATTATAGTTTGTTATGACTAATAAGTTTATGCATAATTGTGTTTTAAATGTTGGCAGTTTAAGTGAAAAGCTTGACAGTCGAAAAATTTGATAACAATAGCAGATAGCTTTAAAAGCCATGTGTTCTAAGGAGGCTTACTCAATTGGAAAACTTTTACTGCACTACACGGGCAAAAATCTCCAGACGGTTATGCTTTGCGTATCATAAAAAGTTTTTGTAAAAATTTCTTCATCAAAGTAAATTTTCAACGCTCTTAAAAGTAATTCCAGGTTTTCGAAAAAGAGAAATATTGACACAGCAATGGCTTGCTGTTGGCTTGATATTTAGTTCAAAGAGATTTCTAGTTTTTTTTTTTTGAAGAAATGGAGCTTAGAAGTGATTTTCAATACATGAGAAATTGGTTCAAATGAAGTTTTATTTGTTTGCTTGTATAATTTTTGGCTATCATCAAAGAGAGAAAAAGTAGGTGTTTTTTTTTTTTTTTTTTGGCTGAAGCTCCCAACCGATAAAAAACTCGTTTTTGGATAAGTTCTTGAAAATGGAAGGTCTGTATCGAGTTTAAATTGTCTACATAGAAAGACGTGGAGGTAAATAGTGAAAAACAGTTGCTGCGGACTTGCGGGTGGTATCCCCAAAAAGTTAAAAGATTTTGTCATATTATAGCCGACATGAGTCTAAATACTAATTTTGGTGACTGTAACTTCTTTACAAACTTATTTAGCTACAGGTTGTTTTTTTAGCGCGTATTCTTCATTTTAAATTAGAACTCACGAAGTTTTGAACGCAAAAAAAGGAAAGTTTGTGGCAAGTTTCAATATTGTTCTTTAGCCCCCTCTCTTATATCAAAAAACTAAACTATATATAAAAAGTCACCTTGCGGCAGAATTCGTAGAAGAAATCTGCAAGTTTAAGTTTCAAAGTTAAGTTCTTAAGCTTTAAACTTTTTTCCAAACATCCTTCCAAACAAACTTCCTATTTTTTTAAAAAAGGTATTTGGCGCGTTTAGGTAATTTTAAATTAAGTATGTATAAAAACATTTGAAGTTCGATGAGCTATTGAAAAAGCAGTCAGTACATGCTACATGGTTAACAAGCGTGGTTCATTCACCAGAAAATTTATAGTTTATTGCCGTGTTGTTTATTGCTTGCATGTCGAAGCCAATTTGCGGGAAGTATTTGGCCTATTGACCTGCATGCAATTTTTAGGTCTGAAACATTGCAAGTTTAAGCTTATAGTATGAACTTTGAAAATGTGTCCTTATCAACAATTGAGACTAATTTACAATTTCTTTTGCAGCTAATACAAAATGGCGCCCATGCCGCGCATCAAGCTTGCCAGTAATGGAAACATCAAGACAAGCACCAATAATTTTCTATTTGCGGAGACAGCATCAGGTGATAGCAGTCCCACACCAAGCAGTCCACCGTCCAGCACTGGTAAGTCAATGGGCAGAAATGGTTTGAAGTGGATTAATATTTGTAGTGTTTGGTCTGCTAGATGAATGATAGGCTTGATTTCTAGCCTATTCTTAGTTGGTTACTTATAGCTGAAATCAGGATCTTTTGCAGCCGCGTCGACCATATGGGCGACATTATTTTTCATACTTAATTGAGTAAGATCAAACTTGTATTTGGTATATACATTTATCCAATTTAGTTGGAAAATTTACGAACAAAATGTAATTAACGAACAAACCAACAGATGGCTCAAATGTGAAGAAGAAGAATGTGCTTGGATTAGTTTTGGTTACACCCCAACTAAACTCAAGCCATTGTTTTTACTAAAGCAGCCATTCGTAGAATAATATGAAGATTGTGAGTTTAGCAAAGGAGCTCCTAATACTTAATGTTTCAAATCCTAGAAAAGTTTTTTTTATGATATAAGCCGATACTACAATACAGCTTCTAGGATTCTAGATAAACTACCCTGACCAGAAATTATTATATCAGAACTTAACAAAAAATGAAATATATTTATAACAACCCTTCAGCAAGTTGGAGCTTTAAGACATAGAACATAAAAGAAAGCCTAAGTCTTAATCATCATCAATAGAAATCCCCGACGGTCGTTGAATGCGAAAGGATATCTTCAAACAAGACCCTAGTTCTCGCTGTAGTAAACTCATAATTGGTGTAGTTTCTTCTGCAAAGATGATCGGCACTACGGTACAACGTCTATGTAGCTCTATTGCGGACTAATTTTTTTTTTAACAAAAAAGATTTCACTTCCCAACTTCATAGAATGATTTTAGGTGTAAGTCAAGTTATAATTTGTCTTGGAAAAGTAGTGGCTTAGTGCTGACTATGGACTGGTCTCTAAGGGCACTGCTTTGTTCCGAAGAATTGAGAGAAATTCGGGGCCGGTGTGAATCGCCTCTTACCAGCCACACGTTTGTCTATAGGACGCATTTTGCTTTCAGAGCTTTAACCAGCAACAACTAAACGAACTTGCGTTCATTTGCCAAGAAACCCCATTTCTAAGAAATAAAATAACATGTGACGCCTTAAACGAGTTACGAATGTTTACGATTTGCAAACTTATTCTTATTGTTTTTTTTTTTATAGCCGGCGTGGCCAAGTCGCAATGCTCCTCGCTATCCGATGGCGAATCCTTTGAAGGCTATGGCGAGAACGAGTACAGCACACAATTGCGTGAGGTCAGCACCAATGGCAACATTAATCGCAACGCCAATGGAAGCGACAGCTCAACACACAATCACAGTGAACTCTCGAATGATGGTAACAATAATTTAAATGGCAGCGCTGGCGTTGAACTAGATTTGGCGCCACATGTGGGCAGCTCTACGCCACAGGAGTAAGTCGATATTATTAACTGCATGTGGCTTAAATTTATTAACTTGTTTTTATTTTTTATTTATTTTTTTTATTTAATAGCGATGATGAGCTCAACATTATGCCGCGCGACAATTGGTCCAGACGAAGTTTACGTCGAACGCCCACAAGGTAAACAGCTGACGACCATATAAGGTCAACCATTAAATGCGAAACAATTGACAATTAGTGAGACAGACATTGATACATATACATACAGTGGCTCAAAGGCAATTTTATGCAGTGCATATTTGTAACTTTATAACTTGTTATGACGTAGAAATTCTATAAATGTGGCGTTTAAGAGATCGATAAATGAAAAGACTTAACTTACGCTTATTGTCAATCAATCCTGGTAACGTAATTCAGTATCAGTTTACTAATAATACACTATTTCAAAAACGCTAATCTGATTCTAACGTTATTATAATAGTGCTTCCCGATGGATACACTTTCCAAAACTATTTTGAAGGTTTTTTTTTAGAGCATCGCTTGGAATTTTCTATGAGAGTAATTTATATTTAATGGTTACGCTTATGAAGGTCATTCTGGCAACTTGAAACCGGTCGTCTAGGTTGTCAAGATCGGCTCTAGATGAGTTGATGCATTATTGACATATTTGCTGAATTTACATCAAGTTTTGACTCAAATTCAATTTATTTATTCTACACTATGTCCAAATTTAATTAAATTTTGACTGAATCGCAATGAATGCAGCAGCTGCTTTAGTCACAAAACGTAAAAATTTCGCGGAAATCAGTTAAAATCATTCCAAAACTTGGAAACTAGTTTAGTAAACAACACCCACAGGTTGCGTCCAAATGTTATTTATGGTGGTTTGAGTCAAAAATTTTGACTCATCCAAAGCACCTAATACAATTATCACATTTAAGAGTATTTAGCGATATGGAACTTAGAAATATTTGTATTTCCCTAATTAGCAAGAACTTATGTTGTATAACATTTAAAATTATGCACTGCAAAAAAATATATACTGAGCCACTGTAGCTATGATGCAGTGAAATTTATGTTGTACCAGGCACCAGAAGACATAATCGACGCATGTGTTTGTTTTTTACACACTGCAAAAATGGGGTCTGTTTTGACGTAATGACCAGTTTTCAGTTTGTTCATCTTGATAGCCAAATCCATTTGTACTCACTACGTATATCAGCCTGTTTGTCTATGAAAAAAAAAAACAATTTGAATATTTAACCTTTTCTTTGGAATATGTGTATGTACAATATGTGATTGTGTGTGTGTGTATGTAGTATATGGCTTTATATACAACAAACAAACTGCATACACGCTCAAAAACCAGTTTTCTATGATCGTCTCAGAGCTTGCGTTTGGGCCGTGATTCATTTAAGTGCCAGCCAGTGCGATCACGCTTTGTTTCCGCTTTTGTTCAACACAAGAGCGTAAAGCGAACTGTGGTGAGTTTTTTATGCACCAGACTTTAAGAGCGGATGGGATGTGCTCTTAAATTATACCGTAAAAGAGGGGTGCTTTATGAAGCAAATACATATGTTTGAATCTCTACGAAGAATTGTAATGTAACTATAACGAATACTTATATGGTTTTAAATATTTTTTCAGCAATCCTGATAGCGTACCCCAGCGTCGTTGGGGCTCCATGAGACAGTAAGCTAATTTTGAACTTTTTTTATGAATTTGATATATTCATTTGGGCTTTTTTGGTTTTATTTTGAAACTTTAATGCATTTTTTTGCTTCTCATTTGGTATTTGGGCAGAATTTGCTAAACTATGTTTATTATTTAATTTTCTTTTATATCACGTTAACAATTCATAAAAAACACAATTTTTATAAGCTTAACTATTAACAAATGTACAGATTTAAAAAGAAAAAAATATGGATATACGCTTTTTGGTACTAACAAAAAATATTTTAAGATACTTTCTTGAATAAATTTAAACGTGGAAACAAACGCTGCTGGCAAATTTGGAACCCCATAGAACCACTTTTAAGATATCACTATAAAAAAAAGTTTTAGTTTCTAACTAAATTTTTTTAATTCAGCGACCTTCAATCTCAAGTAAAATCAATTCGAATTTAGGCCAAAACAAATAATATTACGCCACAAATTTATGACTTGACTTTTACACATTTCTTTCCCCAAGACATTTCAAGTGCTTTCATAAAAGTTTTTCCATATAACCATTGATTAAGTTAATACAGTCAAACCAAAAAAAAATTAATGTTTTTGTTATTGCTTGCCGGAAAATGTTGCTAGCCATTCAATTGTCTGCCTTATGGTTTAAGCCAATTCACATTGGCAACTTGGAGAGCATAAATTTGGCCAGATTAATGAACAGAGATTACACCAAGTCGAGCAATTGCTAAGCTTTCTTTTTCTTCCCAGAGCATTTGATTGAAACAATGTTGAAATGTTTTGATTTTGTGATAGTGTATGAAACAAAGTCTTAATACACGTTACTCATAGCGTTAAAGGGTATATTAGGTTTCTTAAAATGCATTGAACAAGGAGAAGACAGAACTTCCGACTCGTGGAAATCAAATTTTTTGGGACAGCTTCAGTTCGATCATCACTATTTGAACTAAAAATGTCTAGAGTTCAGAATCCCTTTACTCACTTGTAGTTTTAATTTGAAGTATGCTATTTTTTACTTTATTATAGAGTGAGATCTCGGAAAGTATAAAGCCTAAAGTTGTGAAATCCACAGAAATGCAATTTTCGGGTTCATATGCCGTCGTCGTCTTTGGCTCATCAAAATTTGAACTAAAATGCCTGGAATTGGGAATCCTCTTATTTAGGTTAAGCTATTATTTGGAATATTTTTGTATAAATATAAGGGCTAGAGCATGCAAATATTTTCGGCAGACACTTTTGGTGACTCAGCAGACCGAGTTAATATCAAAACTTTGATGCGATTGCTTTTAAAGGTTCCGAAGTTATAGGATTAATATTACGATACATCTGTCTGTGTATCTGTTTCTTTGAAATAAGTCTTGTACATTTTATGGGTCTTTCCTTAGACCAATTTGCCACAGAGTGGATGCAAGTGGAGCATTCTTATTCGAGTACTTTATTACTTGCTGATATCAAGATCAAGATTATTAAAGAGAAGTTTCGAAAGGATCAGTAAACTAATCCACCTAATCAATGGTCACCATCCAGATGCGAGTACTTTATCCCATAGCTGATATTGCCTGGAACGCTAAAGAAAAGTTCTGAGAAACTGAGTAACTTGTATATCGTTTTTGGTCACGCCCTAGAGTTTCATACTTGGTAAGACCCTTTTGCAGGTATTTTTTATGACTTGCGTACAATTTCTTTGTGAAAAGGTTGACGTTAGCAGGCGTAGCTTGCAGAGCTCTTGTACAATAGTTCCTCTGGTCTTCTGCTGCGTTTCTGCGTTACTCTTGACTTGGCTTACAAGTTTTTTTTATTTTTATTCTTTTAACCGGGGTTGTCATGCCATAGGAATGCGCCAGAGTCGCCAGACGGCAGCGGGACAACTTGCAAAAAAAAAAGAGAAAAACAAGTTTCTGTATACTTAAGTTTTGCTGTTGTACTTGCGACCGGGCCAATTGTTTGCCACAATTTTTGTCATGTGTGGCTAAGAATTTAGGCCAGAAGCGTATAATTTAACCAGCCCAGGCAGAGAGTGACCCAAAAAGCATCTTGTGTAGATAGGATGCTGCTGGTTGCCCTTGCAAAATGAACTGTTACAGTTTTCACTTTACACTTTGAATTTGAATTTAACCTTTTCGCGGCAATGGGCTTGCAAATTATTGTGGCAACTTTCCGGCCATTGCATATTCCCAGAGTTGAGGCTTGCAACTCTTACCTAGCTTTAATTTATCATGCAAATGTCTTTGTTTTTTTCTTTATTGTGGGTAATTTAAGCTGAGAAAAAGTTGGTAGCTCTTGTCTATGTGGCGTTTACTAGAGTCATTTGTGCTCAGACAAGGTAACTTCCAAGTACCTATGCATGGTTAGGAAGCAGCCAGATGGCTAATAAAGCCAAGGAGCAATAAAGTTTTAATGCTCTATCAAAGGTACAGCAGTTGCTCAGCTATAAGATAGGTTATGCTTAAAACAGTTTGTAACTGCATGTAAAGATGTGTAATTGGTAAATTTTTATAAAATGAGAAAACTTGAGACAACCAAATTTTGTAGGGTTACTATTAAAAAGTCGAAAATTGTACGAATTGATTGATATTCGATTTTAACTGGGCTCGTACTAAGGTACCAAACATTTTAATTCTCAATATTCTTAATCGTCACACTGATACATGATATGATTATACTAAATTATACAGAGGCGCTACGCTCCAGTGGGAGATAAAGGAAATTATGATGAAATTATAGCATGGATACAATAGCAATTTTTTTAGTCGCAATTTTGTAAAAACTTGCCGAAAATGTTTTTCTTACGAATAATTTTTTTTTTTGCCTCCTCTTTATTTTTCTTCGGAAGTTCCAATTCCTACAAAGGACAATTTTTTTTAAGTGGTATAAAATCAATAGAATAGAAAAAATGCCCTTAAATCTAGAGAGGAATTTAAGTTTTTCGGATATCCATTTAAGACTTCTGCATTATGTCGTTAAAAACCTTTAAAATTTTATTTTTGTAAAAAAAAATTAAAAACTGTGTTAAATTTTAAGCTGAAAGAGACTTCTTTTACGAACTTTTCGAGTCTAAGATCTTTAAAATCATGTAAGAACTGTAGATGTTATGGAATTTTGTTCGCTAAATATTAACGAATAACTGAAAAAAGTGCTCAAAACATGTTTTTTGAAAAAATCTCGAAAAGGGCGCTTAAGAAAAAAAAGGGGTAATTTTCGTGTTTCTCGACCATAAATTATCCTAAAAAACACTTTTTTACGAAAGTTTATTTTTCGTGTAAACTAGTGTTATAGTAAAAGTTTAGCAAGTTACGCCAGCTTGTCAAAACTGCTCATTAAGTCTTAGCGGAGATTGTAAGAAGGTTTAAAGGGCTGGACAAAATGCAGTCCGAAATCTTTCATATATTAAACCCATGTATCGACACATCAAAGGTATAGACTTGCTTCATATTTGAAAAGGACAAACGTTAAGCTTCTGCAAAAGATTCTACACAAGATTGTAAAATTTGATTTAAATGCGTTACAAAACTATTATGCTAATATACACTTTCATATCCAAAGTTACAATTAATGCAGCGATAAGTTTTTGATTTGATGTCATGTTTAGTTAGTTTATTGCTAGTTTACACACTTCACTATAAAATATATATATTTTTTTTTTTAACTTGTTTGATGTTTTTTTTTTTTAGTGTTTCCACATATTCGTGTCAACTTTAGGTCGTATATTTGCATAGCGGCGTCGTCTAGGTCCGGTAGTATATGAAGCTGGCATTGGTGGTGGCGATGGGGATTGGTTTCGCATAATTTCGGTTTCTTGCTTGAATAATTCGTATTCTTCAGCTGTTTTATTCAGCTTGTGCTTTTCAGGATCCATCACGTCCTTTTCGAAATCATTTGCTTGTGATTTGTTGATTGCTTCCCAGCTATGCACAACTTTGGGCCTTCTATTCCTGCTAAGCTGAAGAAACTCTTCTTCTAGTTCCGAAAATGTCATTACAGCTGTAGGTGCTTCTGAACGTAGTCGCAGAATCCGTGTGGTGTCTTTTTGCAGAACTTTCGGTTTCGGATCTAAACCATTCTGCCCGTTGCTTTTATTTTGTTCCTTTTCAAAATCATCTGTTTGAGACTGTATAAGTTTTGTGTCGCTATGTTGTACAGATACCTCAGAGGGTGCAGTCTCTTCCAAGCGTTCAACACTTGAGCTCTGCTTATAGATTTCTTTTAAAACATTTGCTAATTGTTCATCTAGTACAGATTGATCCCGAGCCACTGCATCATCTTCATCCGTTTCGGCCAACTAGTTGCAAAAATTTTTTTTTTTTTTTCTCTCAAGTTTTTTTTATATAAAAGCTGAACTTACATTTTTCTGCGTCTTTTTGTTTGCTCTATACAAACTTATAGCTGTACCCACTAATACCACCGAAAAGGTTAGCAGCCAAAATGTTGGACGATCAAATACTAAAAATTTTAAGACTGCATAGATTTTTAGCATAAACCAGCAAACCGATTGCCATTTATGACAAAATGGTGTCATCTTAAGGCGTGTATCGAAGTTCAGTTCGTAAAGGTACTTCATATTTGCAAAAATTTTGTTTATGAGTTTTTTAAGAATTTTAAAAATTTGTATGCGTTTGGTTTAAAAGTATATCTCGAATGATATTTAAAGCAAGGCCTGCTGTGTTTAGTTAGTTTAAGTGTAGCTGACAAGATAAAGCAACGCCCTTCAGCACTTTTTACAGCCAATTAATCTTTCGGTTCTCACTAGGCACAGCCTTGACAGTCTATTGTTTTGAAGCCCCTGGGCGCTAATTGATCCATATTTATCTCTAGTTTCTTACTTTGAATCGAAGCGCATAATTAGCCACGTTTAGGTTCTTCATGTGCAACCGTTAATTAGTCTTAACATGGCCGCTAAATTGAGACAAAACACGGCAGTTGCAGTTTATGCTAATTGATGGCTCGGTCATATTGGCCAATTTGTTGATGGCTGGCCCAAAGCCTGTTCAGCTATTGGCAATGTATCAAATGATTTGGCAACCAAAAAGCATGCAAATCTTTTGGCAAGTTATCGAAATATGCAACTTAAATGGTTTTTAGTTTTTATGCTGGTCAGGTTGTTTTTTGTGTTGGCAACATGTTGGTTTGCAGCATGTTGTAAGTTGTAAGTTGGTTAAAGAAGAAGAGAGACAAATAGTTTTTTGGAATGTTGCCAGATTGTTTAGCCAAATGCTGTTTATGGCAGAGCAATAAAAATAAGAAATTGCGAACTTTGGTGCCTAGGATAGAGTGGGTTCAATACACAGGCTTTAAGCTTAAAAAATAATTTAAAAAAAAAATATTTGAATTTTAGCGAAAATTCATAAAACAGACTCTCCTGTTTTTTCATTATTTGCGTTTGATATTTGCTTGCGTTTGAGAACCAATAACTTTATTATTTAAACTTAAAAGTATTTGGACCATGTTGTTTTGTTTGCTTTATATGTGAAGCAACATTTTTGTGAACTAGTTATCATCCAAATTATTATTTAAACAGTTGTGCAATGTTTTTGTTTGTTTGATTGTTATAAAAATTTTGTAGCAAAATATTTGGATTTCATAGAAAAATATGTATAGTCGTATGAAGGAGTTCTGCTTTATAGAGCAGTTTGAATAGCAAAAACTTTCCTAAAGCTAAATCGCTCGGGTGCAAAAGACAAAAGATATCGTCACGTAACGAAATGAGGTATCTTGTGCATGTATGCGTGAGAATAACGAGTAGCATATAAACAAACAAAACTTAAAATCAAAAAATTTTTTTTTTAAATTAGTAATTTATTTTTGTATATATATTTTATTTAAATTTATTTTTAATTAATTTATTCCAACGATGTTTCATCCTGTGTTATTTGCCTTGAAAAGGAATAAACGGAAAGAACTTTCTTGGGGGATGTGCCTTAGCCTCAGAATTTTTTTTTTAAATGTTGATAATGTACTGCGAGGCATTCCAAGCTGCTTATCTTTTTTTCCTACTCCTTTTTCAGCTTTACATACTATTATTTTTTTTCAAAAGAAGAGTTACTCCCTTTCGACATTTTTATTGAACAATGACAACGTACAAAATGTTAGTGAGAGTAATTTTTTCTGTTTCTTTCTGCAACTTTTTATAGTTTTTGAGAAATATGCAAAATATGTTTTTAAGTGTGTATTGAAAAAATCGTCATACTCTTTTATTTAACTTTCTGCTAAGACAAAAATTCACTACGTAGAAATTCGCTATAAGATTAAAATAAATAAAATCTTAAACGCAAAAGAAGTGTCCTTAAAAAAAATCGTATGAGATAAAAATTCGTTGTGGGAAATTTTTTTAAAAAAGTTATAAAGAAACAAAACTATTTATATTAAACTAGTGAGTGTAAATTCCCACAAATAACGTAGTGCTCTTCTTGCCTGGTGCAGCTGCTTGTTTTGGAGGACCATAAAGGCTCTAAAATAAACAAAGCTTTATCTAAATGTGCGTCTTCAGATCTTGTTGCTGACATATATTGGGTTCTTAGTCACATAAGCCAATAAGTAGACCATAGGAGGATCCAGAGAGCGCGTGCTCAACAAACAAAATAACTATGTTAAGAATATTGGTAATATGTTCTATTAAACACTGTAATAAGAACCAAATTTAGACTCACCGAAATTTCGTTTTGCAGACGCTTTGGACTTAAGTAGAAAATTGAGACAATAAAATATTGTGTGTCAAACTAGGTAGGTGCTATAGGTGCGTGATGTTACGGGTGTAGTTGTTCCACTTGTTTTTGCATGTGTTGCACTTAAATTGTTGTAATAAATATATAAAAATTAAAAAAAAAAAAAATATCGTGTACTATGTCATACGCATTCCTTGTAAACAATTTTTTTTTGTAAACAACAATTAAAATTGTCTTTCCAAAAAATAAATGTTATTTTTGACTTAGTGGAACCAGTCCCTGTGAACTGAACATACACCAACAGTCTGGCAGCTCTATTTGCCGCTCACAAAAACATCAGAGTTTGACTCGTTTGCGTGCTCTCATGCTCTTGCTTATCTGCGTTCTCTCGCATCAGTCTCTTGGCCATTTTTAGTCTGCATTTTGTTTGTTATGCTTGTTGGCTGCTTTGTTGTTATTGTTGCTTCGAACCTGTTTGTTAGCCGCCTTTACATTGTTTGCAGTCTCTCGTTTAATGCTGTTTTTTTGTTAGTCTGAAATTCGCAGTCAACTCGTGCGGTTGCCATATTGGGTGTCGCTTTTTTGCGGTTTATTCGGTTTATAAATTTACATCTGACGCATGAATCGGTCGTTTTTTTTTTTAAAGTATCTAAACAAAATTCCGCAGAAAAGTAATAAAATTAAAAATAAACAAGAGAGAAGTATGTGAAAGCTTATGACGCTTGTTTTAATTAGACAGACCAACAGACAGACAGACAGTCGGCCAACGCGGCGTATGTGAAATATTGTGCGAAAAGTAATATAAAGCTAACAATAAAATCTGTTGACCAGCATTTTCGCTTTCAGCAAAAGTTTATAACTATTTTTTGTGTAATTTTTTTTTTTTTACAATTTTAGCAATTATTTTTGCTTGTATGAAATTTTGTTTTGTTAGAGTTTTATACTTTGGTAATTCCCAACGTCGTCACGCCTTAATGACTGCAGCGACAACTGCAGCTTTCCAAGGTGCAAGTTGCAACTCGAAATCTCTGCAAGTGACAAAAAATTTCTTTGCTTAAAACACGAGACATGAACACGCCCTTTAAAGACATACTCACGCCTGATTGAGCCCTGCCGATTAAGTAGCTTAAAGTAAATCAAATTGCATTAATTTTAATTAGCATAAAATTAAATTACTTAAAAAATGAAAAGCAAGCTAGCTTTAGGTTTTGGTTTCACTTTTCAACTGCATTTAGTCTCGTTATCAGAGCGTTAGAAATTGGCAGGAGGCAAAAAAAAAAAGCAGCGGCTGTCGATTATAAACCTGGCCATAACTAAACTAATAAATTAATAAAAAAAAGTGCGTCCGCGTGTCTATAGCCTATTAGCCGTAAATCAAACGCGTTTCCATTGTTCGGCTTGAAGAAATTTGTAATGAAAAGTGTAGTAAAATATATAAGAAAAATGTTGCAATTGCGAAAGTGTGTCTAATTTTCTGATGCGCATACAAGAAGATGTACATAACTTGGCCAACAAAGTGTACGATGTGGAAATTAATGTATTTTAAATTGAATTTAGTTTTTTTTTTGTTCAATTCAAACGTGTATTTGTGTGTGTGCATAAGCAATTCAATAAAAAATAATTACAAGTAATTGAAGAATTTGATGAAGTGTGCATAAGCTTGAAACAAGCTAAAAATTTTCAAAGCGTTTCATAACTTAAAGCGTCCAAAACGAGAAGTTTTGCAGATGTTGCTGTGTATCGGTTTGTGTAGGAGCTGTGATAATGTGCGAATAAACCAAATAAAACATATTGACAGCGGTTCCGTTTTGGGGGTTATTGAGTTACTTTGCTAAGCTAGTTCATTAAAGGCTCATAGGTTCCACCTATGATTCGATCTAAAGAAATAGTGTTGCACTGTTTAAATAATTGCTTTAAAGATAGCAAGAAAGCAGTTGCTATCTCCACAAAAAAATGAAATTTCATTTTAGAGTGCAAAGTACGAAAAGAAGTTTCTTTGTAATTTAATTTCGGCATTTTTGTAACTTGGGGATTCTTGTAATCCTATATTACTCTGGAATTTACGCCTTAAAAAACAGTTATTCGTTTTACTCTTCAGCCTGAAAAACTGAAATTTTATGCATAAAACGAACGCACTACGAGTACTGAGCAAACATTTTCTTATTCTAACATGAAAGGCGGTTTTTAATAATATTTCCATGAAATTAGCAGTTTCAAAAATCTTTGTTTAGAACTATATTTCAGTTGTATGTTTTTTCAAAATTGTACAATTCGAGTTAATGTTCAATTAAAAAACGATTTCTAAAATCTTAAACATTGGCAACGCCACCGCAATAATAGCCAGCATGTTGGCAACGCCATAACAATGACAGTCAATGCTAATAATTGCCAAGATATTTACTTCAAGAAAGAAACACTTTTGTTCTACTGATTTCTGACGTAAATCAAGTCGTTTCTTCGACAAGTATTTATACCTTAATAAGCGACTTTTGTCAAGCAGCTCAGCAATGTAACTCAACTCGGAAAATTAGGCTTTAAGGTCTGCTAGATAACGCATCTAAACGTAAATGACGAGTGAAAAGTTTGAATAGGATAAAATTTGTTAAAAAGTTAGTATTAAACCCAATCGTCGGCTTATATGCAATTTTTAGCATTATCAAACGTTAAGCGAATTGTTATCGTCACAAAAGCGTTCTTATCAACAACTGCAAATCAACAAGATAAGCTTTGCGGCAACTTAATGACATGCCGGGCCTGTGCAACAACCTCAAAAGGCACTTAAGCCTTTGACAAACAATTTAAACAAATATGCATGCAAGATAAACACATAGTAAACATAAAAAAATATTTAAAAAAATGTCGGCCAACTAAACGCTTTCTATATGGATGATGAATATTTTGAGTATTTTCCATATGACCAAAGACGTCATTTGAGGAAAACGTGCGTATACTTGATATTTTTGTTACAACGTACAAAGCACCGTATTTATAGTTGTTAGTGTTATTGCTATTGTTGTTAAATATTATTCTTAAGAAAACAAAACTTTGCACACCCACACAAAAATACAACACACCCTAAAAACTTTCACCTTATTTAAGTCTAAGCTAGTTTTGGCCAAATCTCTTGGAATTTTGAATTGCAAACGGCCTGAGGCGTATTTATTATGAAATTTTTGTTTTTTTTCCATTGAACAGCATACAATTATGCCTAAATTGGAAATCATAAAAATAATTAATAATATATAATAATTAAAAACCTTAATTAAGTTCATTTGTCTTAAATTTTGCCTTTCTAAAATGTTTGCCAAACCTTAAATGCAGTTATTTGACCATCACTTGGCTTAATCCCAGCTACAAAGCCTTAAACGACAGCCATTGTCTTGAATAAATAAAAACTTTTAATTAAAAGTGACAGCAGTTAAAAGAAACTTTAATTGAAACGCTTAGAAAATAACAAAAGCCTGTAATTATATAAACTGCTTGGCCAAAAAAAGTTTTCGCCAATGGCCAAAATGAGTTAGTTGGTTAGTTAGTTGATTTTAAACAGCTGCTTTAAAAGTGACACAATAATTACATATAATTCAGTTTGTCGTGACTTATTTAGGCGGTTTTCAAAAGTCGTTAAATGTACTTGAAATTGTTTAATGTTTTTCGGAAGCATTAAAAAGCGGTAGATGATCTAAGACAATTAATAGAATGCTTTGTAGAATGATTTAACCAAAAATGTAACTATATATACGCAGGTACAGATTTATACTCTAATTTCAATATGTCGTAATGAAAACAGAGCTTATTTTGATAGATATACAAGATAAATAGTAGATAAGCCTTCGAACTTTGATTATATGCAGAATTTAATAGCTATTTGTTGCTTAAATCATGTCTGATCCGAATAGATGCTCTAGATAAATAAAAAGTAAGCTGTCCAAAGCAGATTATATTTATAATAGTTTGTTTAATTGTTAGGTTGTATGATTTTATCCGTTAAGAAAAGCCAACAATCAACAAAATTGGTGTTTTGGTATAAACTTTGGGCTATGTATAAAATTAAACTTTTCATAGCAGACATCATCCCCCGTCTGGAATCCTTTGGCAACTGCCGCATTTTTCGATCATATGGAAGAAGAGGCCTGTACTTCTAAGGCACAGACTAAGCTATGCTGAAAAAACTTTCGGGTCTCTTTTTTTTAACCTTTGGAAGAGCATGTTTATTTTTCTTCTGATTCAATTCACGAAGTCAACCTTTGGAAAACGAGAGCGATTGAAAGCCTTAAGTATATTTGGTGAGGCCGTACTTAGACTACAGAAGCATTAATGATGCAATGTATTTTACAAGCTGAGTCAAAGAAGAGCACGAGTTTGTCTGATTAGAAAACTGCTTCAACTTTTGTATGGTAGCTATACAAATTAGTGTACGAATTTTGATCAAACTTTACACAATTGCTTAGTCTAAAACAAAATACAATTGACATCAATTTGGTCCAGATATTTTATAAATGAAAAATGTGTTTTTGTTTGATTAAAATTGCTTCACTATTTGAAAAAGCTAGCATATAAAAATTGAACCAGCTCTTTCTTTTTCAGAGATATGCGAAAAGCAAACCTGTGTATTGCGAGAACTTCTAACTTTTTGATCGTGAGAAATATTGTATCGGTTTTGCTGAATACGATGTTCGTTGTGGTGCCAAGAGAGACGAAGTCGCTGACAACATGAAAATCATCTAGTCTTCGGCTTTTTGCAGCTGCCTAACACTAGAAGAGCTTTTCGGTTTACTTGAACGATGCCTGGTTCGGGGTAATCTTGAGTTCACTGCGAGTATTTACCAAGAGAGACTATGCGCCATCGAACAACGATATGTCAGAGTTTCTAAAGAATATTTGTTATTTTTCCGATTAATTTTTTGCGTTTGTAATATTGCCGTTGTCACGTGCAATCACGTCAGTCACGAGTCTCTCTTGTACACGAATTACAGTCATATCTAGCTAAGACACAAACCAAATGCAACAGGCTTTGTGCAGCCTTGTGGACTTAAACTTTTATATTTTAATTAGCTTAAGCGAGCTGTACTACAAAAAAATAAAAAATATTTAGTTTACGTCATTTGCACATTTTAACAAACAGCTGTTAATCATGTCATATGGCACTTAAGTTAGTATATCTTATGACAAAGGGCGCCTTTGACTTACTTTAAGTGTACATTTATCTACATAAACTAAAAAGTAAATGTTTGCATTGTTTATTTACTTAACTGGTTAAATGCTAAAAATCTTGTAAATTACAGCCAGTGCTGCAAAGTATTTCCCAGGCAAAATATTTTTGCTGTAAAACAAAGTTGCACAGAAAAGTATTTAAACGAATGAATGGGGGCTAATTGGCCTCAAGTAAATTTCATTTTTGGTACAAAAGTTATTCGACTTTCTGTATTCTTTTTTAATTTTTTGTTTTTTATACACTGTTCTAGGTATGGGGTATATTCAGTTTGTTCGAATGTATTTTACATAGAGGAGATGACATCGGAGACCACCAATATGGTCAGGAGGGCTAAAGAAATTTAGCATGTCATGTACTCCCGTCTGCCTGAACGTCTATCTCTCAGAGATCCCTTATTATGTCAAGACAAACAAGTTTTTGTTTAATTTCTTCGATATTGGGTTTATTGGGTCTTTATATCCTGTACCGTATGGTTCAAAGGGTATATTAAGTTGGTGCAAGCCGAAAATGTATGTAACATACAGAAGGAAACGTCGGAGACCCACCAACGTTACCTAAAGTATGATCAGGGTGTCTAGAGAAGTCGATATACCCATGTCCGTCTGTCTGTATGAACGACTATATCTCAGAAATGGTAAGAGGTAGAGTTACCAAATTTTCAGATTAGATGCGTAATTATGTCATGGGAGACAAGTTTGTTTTACTTTTTCGATATAGGGGCTATATTATATAGTTCCCATAGGGGTGTTTCAGAGTACCTCGAAAAAAAACAAAAGTTTTAGATGGATAATTCGTTTGTTTATGAAGATATCATAACTAAATTTGGCACTCGTAAGTTTTTTAGCACTGTACCAAATTTGATCAAAATCGGTTGACTATATCATATAGCTCCCATAGGACCAATCGGTCAAAAAACCTTTTTTTGTACAAAATTCGTTGTGTTTCGTTTGTTTGTGAAGATAACGTAACCAAATTTGGCATTAAGAAGTTTTTTAGAGTTCCCAAGCACTGTAGCAAATTTGACCAAAATCGGTTGACTATATCATATAGCTCCCATAGGACAAGTCGGTGAAAAAACGTTTTTTGTACAAAATTCGTTGTGTTTCGTTTGTTTGTGAAGATAACGTAACCAAATTTGGCATTAAGAAGTTTTTAAGAGTAAAAATTTGGTCCAAACCGTTTGACTATATCATATAGCTCCCATAGAAACGATCGGTCAAAAAACAATTTGGTTTAAAATTCGTCTGTTTATGGTTGTTAGGAAGGTATCGTAACCTACTTTGGCAATCAAATGTCTTTGCAAGCAGTGGTACAGGGTATCCCAAAGTCGTCCGCGCCCGACTTTAACGTTCGCCATCTTTTTCTGATATAATGTTCAATTTTAATCTGACATCCTTGTTTTAAACTTTTTTATTGTAAATCCTAGTGTCTGGCCGACAGATTTTATTGTCATAAAACTATAAACTGTACTCTCTTGTTTATTACTATAATTTTTTACATATTCTAAAATTTTTAAAGTTTATCTCAGACTCAAATATAAAATAAAACAAAAAACTTGAAGTATGTTACAACAAAAAGTAGTTGCCAAATAACCAAAATTCAATGAAAGTTTTGCGCAATTAGTCTGTAATAACAAAGCTACAAGCATTAAATATATGATTAAATTTAAAAAAAGACCTCTTAAATACCTTAAAAAATAACATGTTTATATAAATTTCCCAAAAAAAAAATTATGCAAATTGAATAATAAGCAAAAGTCGTAAAAGTTTCTTGAACTTGAAGCTTGTTAAAATTCAAGAGAGACAATCAAATTTTAGCTGTGTTGCGATTTGCGATTTTATTTTTGCTTTGGTGGCTCTTTCTTGTTTTTTTTTGGATTTAAAATGTTATTGAAAATATTTTTTTATATTTAAATTATTAATGTCTTATTTGTACGTTTACGCTTTGCCTGACAGTCACATAATCAATCAAACTATCAATCAAGTTCAGCTTTAGTTATGCCCAAAATAGACTTCATTGTTTAGCAAAGACAACAACCCAACGCTTTGCTTTTTAAGTCGAGCTCTTTCTTCATATTTGACTAAAAGATTGACCTAGTTTTTTTTTTTTTTTTTCGTAGTAACATGCAAATTGTTTAGATTTCTACTTTTAAGTTAAATACATATTTGCTCTCGATTGCAATTCGAGTGATTGCCGGAAGTTTTACTTGCCAGCTAACTGACGTGTTTCGAGTTTCGCTTTGATTTTGAATTGTTGTGTTTTTGTTGTTTTCGAATTTGTTGTTGTCCGAAGGTGCAAAATTGTTTATAAAGTAATGCATGAATGCATCGCTTACTATTACTTTTATTTGGTATTAGAGAGCCAAAGAGAGAGGTAGAGTTAATGAGCTCGTAAATGGCATAAAGAGCAGCTGTAGAAGCCAACGCATGCGTTTTGATTACAGGAAAAGCCACAGAAAGATTTTAAATAGCAGTTGCTTGTGGTAACCTTAGTAAGTACTTGAAAAAATCTATTAAATTTGTAATATGCTTCATATTTGTACATATTATATATAAATTACTAAACCCTTTGTAAGTCCCAACGGCAAAAAATTCTCATGTGGCAGCGAAGTGTAACGCCGAGTTTAATAGAAATTGTTGGGCCCATTCAACAGGTGTTTGGGTTGGAAGTTCTATGGCTGGTATTATGTAACTTTTTTTTTTTTGATTGTATAATTTTTGGTTCAATTGTTGTTTCTGCTGAAATTTAATTCTGCGCATATATTAAATGAGTGCCAAGTGTAGAAACCAGTTTATTTTTTAATGGCAACAAAATATGCCACAAAATCGAAACCATTCAAAACCACAGTTTCCGTTGTGCGTTTAAAATTTCATTCAATTTTATCGAATTTTTTCGCTTTGGCCAACAATTTTGAAAGGAGAGATTATTTATGCGTTTATTAAAGAGATTTTTATAGTTTGACATGCATAGAAGAAACCTTATGTCGAATTCTTAAGAAAGACAAATATTTTGTTAAAAGGTCACACTAAGGCTTTTTCAATTTATAACCATAATATGTTCATAAGAAGAAAGAAAAAAAAAATTATTGCATCAATTAATTTTATAAAAATTTGGATACCGCTAACAAAATTACTTATGATTTCAACTAAGTAAAAAATTAAACTTTTTTTTTTAATGACCTCATATACCGTTTGCAATAAATTTGGGGTTGATGATCCCAAAATGAAAAGAAAGAATAAACAATGGCATTTTTTTGTTTAAGCATTTTATATGAACAACTGCCCTGTTTTTTTTTTTTTTAATTCTGCAAAAAACTTTCGCTACATTAGTAATTGAATTCGTTTTGAATAGTGTTATAGTCGAACTTTCCTATAACGGAGGAGTACGTTTAAAATTTTCCATACTAGTTTTTATTTTAAGTAGGTACACTGCTTATTGATTTTAATTATTTTTAAGTACATACTCTCCTTTAGGAGCATAAGGTTTCTACAAAGTTCTTCCAATAAATTCTATTTCTAGATAAAGCCCTTAATTCTATAAACGATCCACCAGTTTCGGTTTGAATAGTTCTTCTCCAAGTTGTTCATGAAATTTTCTACATAACCAACTTAAAATTTTTTTTTTTTATTTCCTTGATATTATGTATAGTAATACAAGATATCGCTCCTAGTCGGCGCGTAGGGCAGAAAACTTTGCTTCCGTTCAAAATCGCTTTGGGAAAGTGCGACTGTGTTCGTAATAACGTTAAAAATGTCTATCTTTTAGTTTTCACTTTCACTAAAATTTAGTGAAAATAAATTTTTCACTTACCTTTTTATGAAACTCCGAAAGAAACTTTTGGGAACTTTGAAATCTGCCGTGAACCTATAGCCAAAAACCCATAATTTAAGAAAATTTAAATGAATTATTACTTAAACTGTTTAAAAAAAGTCACCGTCATCAAAATGTATGTGTGGACTCATGTAAAAAGGAATAAAGCAATAACTTTTATATTCTGGAATGAATTGGAATTGGGGTATTTGGTTCCCAGTCCCCCTCATTCGTTTTTTACTGTTTACTACAAAATCTTAGAAAGTTGATATATTTTTTTTATTTTAGCGTAGCTTAATTTATTTATAAATTTTTTTCCAGACTTTCACAGCTGACAGATATTTTAGTAATATCTAAAATGTTCTAAATATCTTAGAATTTAAATTATGAAATCAACAAATTCTACTGTGTACATAGACAACGTCACCCTTTTTACACGACCATTTTCATAGTACTCCTGTACCACCTCTTCTCCTCATGGAGCTAAGGACCTCGGCTGTTAAACGATCCATAGCTAAAACTGAGCAGTTTTGAACTTGACATATGTCAAAGAGCATCCACTTTGGACGGGTATGTTCCGAAATATGAGTGTTTAACAACCGAACCAACAGATGACCCACCCTATATACTATATAATACTTAAATAAAACAAAGTACAGATTAATGTATAATAGTTAAACTTTTTTTTTTATAAGCAGCTCAACATGAACGTTTCGATTTTGTTAAGGAAAAAAAATTGCACCGATTTAAAAAAAACCACGTGTTTTGAATAAGACAAAGGTGACGTTCAATTTGTACAATTTAGTATTTGTGTTACGCTTATTTTTATAAACATCACAAAAAGAGTCTTTCGATTTTCGTAGGGAAAAAAAATCTGAGCGATTTGAAACACCCAGGTGTTTTTAATTGGAAAAAGGTAACGTTCAATTTGTACACAATTTGAGTTACGTTTATTTTTACAAACATCACAAAATGAATCTTTTTTCTAGAAAAAAAAAAAAACCGCACCGATCTGAAAACCCATGTGGCTTATATTGGACAAGGGTGATGTTCAATTTGTATAATGTAGTATTTGTCAACATCGTTCAAGAAATTCGATTGTAATTTCGAAAAAAAAAACACTTTAGATGTAACATCTGTAACCTCCCAGCTGTGAAAAACTGACATATAAATTTTTACACAGTGTAAATACATATAAATATATGGTTCTTTTTTTAAATTTATGTAACCCTTTAAATCTAATTTTTTCTTATAGTGTATATTTTACCCACATATCATAAATTCTGTACACATTGTCTTGAAAAGCTTTTTAAAGCAAATATTAAACACTGGAAGTCATAAAATTAATAATACATTTTCTTTCATTGACGAAACGAGAAAATCAGCGAAAAAAAATCAGTTTTTATCGCTTTTAAGCCAATTTTTTTTTTTTTTAGTATTTTTAAAACAATAAAAAGCGTAATAACAATAAGTAGAAAACATCGACCTTGACTAGATTCCCAAAAAACTAAAACTCTCTTGATTGCATGTCATTACCTTGATCACTTTTATAATTAACTGCCATTTTTAATGTTATATACAATATTTTTTTTATTTTTTGTTTTTATGTTTATATGAAAATCAAATTAAATATTTACCAGTGACGAATTGAACAGCTTAAAAAAAGTTTTGGTTTTGCGTGGTTTGTGGCAACTTTTTGACAGATTGTATAGATCATTTTGCATGCGGGGAAACAAATGTTAAGGCCAACTAGTCAAAACTTTTAAGCCAATTAATAACTTAATGTGGCTTGATTCTACTTGGCTAATCTGATTAGATAGTTGTTTATAGTTGTTCAACTTTTTTCGTTTATTTTTTGTTGGCACAGAAAGTAATTAGTTTTTTGTTTTTATGAGTATATTTTTTTTTTCTATTTTATAAGTAATTTTATTGTTGTAAGTAGGTCTAGGGCGTTTACTTATACTATAAATTGCCCTATATGATATAATACATCTAAAATTTTTTAACGAAAAGCACGCATGCCTTGAAGTTGAAGATTTGTAGGGGCTAATCAAGCTTATGATAAACCTTTTTTTTGTTTTTGGAGCACAATCTCTAAGGCAAAGCTACATACATATGTGAGTAGGTTTTTTTTGCCCAAGGGTTGCGTTGCCTCTCCAACGGAGATCGAATATCCCAAAGGTGGTGTGTAGTCTTTTTTTTTGTTGTTGGTAAATAATTGGAGTTTTTGTTTTATTGAACTACTATATGTATATGTATCTCCCAGGTCTGCTTGCTGTTACATGACCCTAAAGAATTTGGATTTAGTTCAGTTCACTCCTAATTTCGAGTTGCTTGGTTCGATAATCTGAGTAGAATCGATAGTCGATAAAGGAGTTGCACAACTTGTCGCAACGTGTATTGGGTAATGAAATCTTTAAATTCGTTAAACTTTAATTTTTAATATTTTTGGCCATTAAATCAAAATAAGATTGAACATATTTACTGGGTCAAAGTCTTAAATTTCTTAATAATAGAGGATAAACAAGTTTTTAGTTAATTAACTCAGGAGTTCAGAATCAACGTCCTTTTGTGTACTTTTTTTCATTCTCTCGAGTAATTTCTTTATTTAAGATAATAATAGCAAAAAAATAACAGCAAAATAATAAGAAAATAAATTTTATAACAAAATAATAACAGTCAATAGTTTCTTATTGTTTTGGGTTCTTTTTACCTGAATTTTTTTTTTTTTTAAGTTGCTTAACATTAATTCACTAGAAACATTTTTTACGGCAGCATTTTTAACAATGAATCTTTTTCATGCATAGTCCGGAGAGGAAATCTCTTATTCGCAAGAAATTTCACATTTTTTTTTAAGAAATTTATAAAATATTACAACTTAAGGGGTATACGTAGTTCGAAAAATTTCGCGCGGAATGACAAAACTTCGTATAAAAAAAGAGTCACGAATGGGATATCTCAAATCCGATCTTATTCAACCAACTAAGAATTTTGTAGTCTTTTTATTATGTAACAAAAATAAGCTTAGTTTATTAGTCAATCAAATAAAAATGTTTTTGCAACACAATACAAATTTTAGAACAAAATATATGTGTTTTGTAACATTAAATTAATGAGTTTTACTTTAATTGTATGTGGGAATTCCCAAATAAAAAGCTTTAAAGGCTTTACAGCTTTGTTATTTTTAAAGTGTTTAGAACTATTAAAAAAAAAAAAACATAACACGTGCTATTAAAAAAAAACGTACATAAACATCGATTTGTTGTAGACAAGAATTTTATACCCTGCATCCATAGGAGATTGCATGGATCTTCTACAAAATGCTCGGTAGCTATGCCTGGCTGTTAGAACACGCTGAAAAAAGAAACGATCTTAATTTAAGTTTGAATTTGCTTCAAATAAGGTTGTTTCACTTAAATTATATAAGAACTTTACGTTCTCTATTTTTTTATATTATATATTAAGATTAAAATACTCTAAATTTTAGGACTAAGATCTAATATTCTTCCAATGTGCACGCTCTTTAAAAGAAAATAACTCATACAACTTTCAAATTAAGAATTTCAGACTTAAAAGCTATTCTGAAATTAAAAATTTATGTTTTAAGATCTCTCTTAATCAAGTTCAATTTTTATTAAAAGATTCTCAAGTTAAAAATTTGTGTCTTTAAAAAAAAATTTCCTATTTTTTTTTTAATTTAATTGTAAATAATTTTTAAAAATTAAAAAAAAAAATAGGAAATTTTTTTTTAAAGACACAAATTTTTAACTTGGGAGTCTTTTAATAAAAATTGAAGATAATTAAAAAAGAATTTTTTTTTAGTTTTATTTACAATTTTTTTTTAGTTTTATAAATTATTAAAATTTTTGTTTACTTTTATAAACTATTTACAATTTTTTTTTTTAATTTTATAAATTATTTAAATTTTTTATTATATAATTTAAATAATTTATAAAAATTAAAAAAATAATACAATTTTTAAAGATAATTAAAAAGAATTAAAAATTGAAGATAATTAAAAAAGAAATTTTTTTTATGTTTTATTTACAATTTTTTTTTAGTTTTATAAATTATTAAAAATTTTTTTTTACTTATAAACTATTTACAATTTTTTTTTTTTAATTTTATAAATTATTTAAATTTTTTATTATATAATTTAAATAATTTATAAAAATTAAAAAAATAATACAATTTAAAAAAAAAAATGTTAAATTTAAAAAGAAATTTAAATCTTTTTTTTTTTAAGTTTAAAAGCTAGAACTATAGCTTGACTGTATATATTTTACCTAAACAACATTAAAAATTATTTGCCACGGAAACAAAATTAAATCAAATCAATTTAAAACTTTTATTTTTTTATTTTTTTTTAGAAATTAAAAAAAATGTTTTTAAACCTTTTAAAACTTTATAAATTAAATTAATTAATTAATTAAATTAAAAATTAAAATTTTTAGAAATTCAAAAAATTGTTTTTAATTTTTTTTTTAAATTTAAAAGAAAATTAAAAATAAAATGACTTAAACTCTGTATATATATTACCTGAATAACATTAAAAACTAATGCCATGGAAATAAAATTAAATTTAATTAATTTAAAAAAAATTAGTTTTAAAATTTTTTAAAAATTAAAAAAAGCCTTTCAATTTCTAAAAATTTAAAAATCATTTTTAAAAGAAAATTAAAAAACAAATCAGTGTATGAACACCTAGATGTCAGAGACTATGGTAGTAAGGGTTTGTACTAAAAGGTGCAACTTTTTTGATTCTTGCTGATACTACCTTGCTCCGAAAAAGAGTTACGATGGTGTTGCTGGTATGCTTAAAAAGTTATAAGCTTTATAAGAAAACTTTTAAAGATATAGGAAAAAATCTACGTAAGCTCATGTTAACGCCCCTTCTCTATCTTTAAATTGTCTACAAACATTTGGCTTAGTTTATTAAACCAAAAAAATTAAGAGTCAGCCAGTCATGTGAGCCTAATCAACAAAACACAAACAATCTCAAAACATCTCCCTAACTGCTTAAACCTTGAACTCGTCTAGAATTCTCTACTCATTAATTGCTTTATTTACTTACTTTTTTTTTATTTATAGGGTATTTCACATTCGTTCATTGCACTGACTTTTTAACATTACATATTTGATTATGCGGCTGCTATAAAACCTGTTCAAGAATATGCTTTTGGTTTTTAGCATCCACTTAATGTCTAACATAGCTTTGCTACAATAAAAAAAAACAACTAGACAGATTTTTTCAATTAGTTTTTTAATTACAATTTTTTTAAAGAAAATTGCTTTGAATTTTGCGCAATTTGCAGTTAACAAGTTTTAGCTACGTTCAGGCAATTTTCACATTAGCGATTTTTTTCATACTTGTTTTTTTATATTATGTATTTTTGTTTAATAATAAATAAATAAGCTTATATAATTTTGAAGTTTAGTTGAGCTTGAACTATATGATTCATATTTTTATTTTGGCTTGGAAAAACATTTTTTATTAGGCAATTTGCATAAGTTTTTGTCTCTTTGTGGCTTAACATTTTATTTATGTTTTGCGAGCTGCTAAAACTTTAAAAATAGAAATAACTCGACAGACATAAAGTAGATGAGACATTTGTTTCGAGCGTAAACATAAAACTAGGTTAATGAGTTCAGCTGGTATAGCTCATAAAAACCTGATATTTTTGACTTCTTTTGGAATTTTGCTTAGAGTGAGTTCCTAAACTTTTGTGGCATGCAACGAAGTTTTCAACGGAAACCACGCATATTTTCACTCTTGTGGTTATTTTTTTTTCGCATAAAACTTAATAAGCGAAAACAAATATTTTGCAATTTTAAAGCTCGTATAGAATTAACCGCAAAAATGATTTTGTCTGCTGGGAGTGAGTTGCTTGCAGAGTTATTTATTTCTTATTTTTTAGTTTTTAGAAGTAGACAATGATATTATCACTATCTCAAGAAGCAGTAAGTTAGTCGACAGGGTTTCGATGACGTGGCACCTGATCAAACTTCACACAATTGTCAGGACTAAAACAGTATACAACTGGCAAAAATTTTGTCATGATATTTTAAGAAATACAAAAAATTTGTATATTGTATTGTATATTTATCTGTTTCATATTAGTCTTCACATTTGCCTGAAGTTTGATCAAAATTAGTCCACTATTTCTTATAAAGGGTCACCAATCTTGAGGTTTTTTTTTTTTAAATGCAAAAAAACACGAAAATTTCAAATAAAGGCCCATACGCAGCATGCAAAAATTCCGCACGAAATGTCAAAACTTCATATAAAAAAAATTCCCTTTTTTGGGATATGCACGAAATGTCAAAACTTCCTTTTTTGGGATATTGTTTTTATATAAAGTTTTGACATTTCGTGCAGAACTTTTGCATGCTGCGTATGGGCTTTAAATCGGCAAATTTGTATTATCAATAGTAAGAATTATTCTTGCCATTCACTATTTAAAGATAATCCCTTTCAAATGTTTCGGCGGTATCTCGCGAATAACACGGGTAATGTTATTCAGCTCCACAAACACTTTAGACTTCACGTAGCTCCAAAGGAAAAAGTCTAACATCGTGATATCACACGATCTTGGTGGCCAATTCACCGATCCGGAGCGTGAATTTAATTGTTCACCGAATTGGCTCTATAAAATGGCCTAAGCGCGTGAAAAACTTTCTTTACAGAACGCAATTTTCGTAATATAATTGTACGATTTGTAAACGTTGTTCGAGTGTAAGTCTGTCCATGATGACATGGCAATGAAATCTGTGTAAGAAACACAAGGCAATTTGACAGTACTCACGTTTTTATCAAAAAAAACCCTATTGAAAAAAACACCTCAAGATTGATGACCCTTTACTTATTTAATCGAAATATTAAGGACTTCTGCTGTTTCATAGAACACCAGGGATCAGATATTTTCTAAGAAATTGACACCAAAGAAGGTCAAGGCTAGTCTGCCAGCCAACAAGATCTAATACTTCGACAGTGTTTATGTGTGTTCCCTACCACAGTTCGACTCTTATGCATATGCTGTCAAACATAGTATATAAAAACCATTAGACGAGTTTCGCATGATTCAGAAAAAACGTATTTGTAATGCCTTAAAAACTTTATTTCCAAGTTGTTTAACTACACCCAACACAAATACATTAAGTTATTATATATCCAACATACTCTTCAATTAGGCACACCCTATTCAACATTTTTCCACACCTCATGTGCAGTTATGCCCACTTGTGACCTATTTTTAAACATTTTCTGCTATTTTTTTTTCTTCTCTTTTTTGCTGCAATTTGAAAATTCATTGTCTGACGTTGGTCTGTTGCCTTTGCTTTGGATACTTTTGTTGTATCTTTTGTTTTTGTTACAGTTTCTTGGCTGCATTTTGTGGGTCTATTGTTTTTCACCTGTCAATTCGTCAGTTTGACAGTATGTCCATCTACTGGTTGTAGTCTTTGTTGTTGTATCTTGTGGGCGACTTTCGTTTGTTGTTGGTTGCTGCTGGCATTGTTCAACTTGCAGCATGATTATCACTTGTTCGAGGTTTTTATACACTGCACTCATAGGGTCAAGTTTATTATAGATTTGTGCAATTCGGGAGTGGCAGTAGACTATATATTGCTCATATCAAAATGATTAGCATGAACTTAGTCCGTGCGTGCAAACGTTCGACTGTCTATACATATGAACACTTAGATTTTGGGGTCTGTAAAAGATGCGTCTCATAATCCCTCCTTCGTCGAAGTTTTCAGCCATGCTATTAATAAATTTTAGTCCATAATGGCTGAAATTTATTAAATATGAACTATTATTCAAAAATCCTCAAAATAAATCCTATAAGAATCGATTAAAATTTATGAAAGCTACAGCTATAAATATAATTTTCCCCAAAAATGAACTATTCCAATGGAAAACTGCTTTAGACTGCATTCAAGCAGTTGGAATTGCAAAAAGGATAAAAGTGGCTCTTTTACTGCATCTAGCATATGATGTTTATTGCTAAAACGTCTGCAGTGTATTTTTAGAGTATGTAAGTAGTGTAGTGTATCCCATTATCGCACATCTACCCGACTTATTTAATTTTTTTATTTTGCGTCTGCATCGAGTTTTTGCCATTGTTAAGCGCTCAATGTCAGATAATTTATTTGCATTTCTTTCGTTTGTGTGTTCAATCAATTTGTAGCCAGTGGCCCTTTTGTTGTAGTAAATATCTTATTTATAAGGCTGGGGACTAAGGGTCAAAAATAGTTGGTAACTAATGACTAAGCACATAAAAGAGCTTAAAGTTAAATGTCAAGCAGGTCATGCACTTATATCTACTATTATATTCTACAATATACTTGGTTGCTGGTCACATTATAAAAGTATAAAGTTAAGTGCTAATAAACTTTCAATTATATTTAATTATTAATTAAATGTTTTTACTTTTTATTTACAGTTCCGGCCGCAGGCAAATTAGCACCAATGCCCTAGCCAGGTGAGTTTTATTGATCTTTTGTGGGCCAAGAAAATGCCTTAAATTGCTTTGCTGGCAGCAAGATTTGCATTTAGTGGATCACACTATGTCTTGGTAGTATTTGTTTTGGTTCATGTAAAGTCAATAAAAAGAAGCTTACTCTAAGTGCGAGTTCAGATGAAGCACACGAAACAGTGTTATTTGTAAAAACTGCTTGAGGGCGATTTTAAATAAATCTAAAAGCGTGAGCAATAACATTTAAATGGTCCTTTTTTCAAATTTTGAAAAGAAACCTAAAAACCTTTTAAATGTGAAAATGAGAAATATTTCGGAGTGGTGGGTATCCCTAACTGCTAAGTTAGATCCGCCTTTTACGTGAAACAATAAGGAATTACAGAGACTCTCAACCACTATCTTTAAATCGCAGCTTGTCTTTGTGCTCATCACATAATATAAATAAAAATTGGCCGAACGTTTTGTAGTTCATAGAGCCAAGAAGCATATCTAATTTTTTGTTTTAAATTTTCAAGAATACCGGTGAACTAGAATCATTACGACAAAACCCTGAGGTTCTTTTACTTTGTTATTCCTTATTTTTAATAATTAATACGATTGCTTTATATTCTACATACATCCACAAATTATTCTCTGTTTTTAATGTTTTGTTTGGTTAATAGCTGCAAGCATAAAAGAGTGCTTATTTTCAAAACGTAACTGAAACTGTTGCATCCCGACAAGCAGTTGATTTTTAAGCACTGCAGTTGCTTTTTAAGCACTGCTTGAAAATCTCAGTTTGAGATTCATTGTGAAACTGTTTCATCCAGACAAGTAGTTGTTTTTTGAAGCACTGCTTGCAAATTTGTTAGTTTGAGATTCATTGTGCTGTAGATGTATTTATAGAGTTCGGGTGGTATTGTGAACTGCTTGGTGGATAACTTGGCTTATGTGTTTTAAAGCCGCTGCTATGTGGTTTGTGTACACACTAAACATGTTGCTTAACATAGACAGTCACATAGTGAAGACAACAACCATTTAATGTTCAACCGTTCATAAGTGAGCTGGTTCAAATTGCAATTATTTGAATAAAAATGGCGGAGAGCACTTAATGAGATGAATTTATTTAAATTAAAAAAAAAAAACAAAAACATGGTTTTGTGTTTAATTTTTAAGAAATTATTTTTTTTATTTACAATTGCAGCCAACTATACAGATCTTCGAGTTTCAACTCATCAGGCCGTAGTTCCAACTGTGATACAACTGAAGACATGTACAGCGACATAAGCTTGGAGAATCGTCATGACTACGATTATAGGGTAAGTTGGCACAAAAAGCAACAAATTTATTACGAAGTAACCCATATTAGGCACAAATAATTCAATGCATATTTGCAATTATTTACAACATCCGTAGGGTATTAATTTTTTAAGGCTGTTAACATATATGTATCTCATTTGCTATTACCACAAACTTTAGTTCAACTTGAACATATTATTTTCTGCAAACATTTGCTATATAATCAACCAAACAATCCGTCAATTTGTAGCGTAATGGCTGAAGAAAATAAGAAAAAATAAAAAATCGTAATATTACACTTGCCCAACTGTCAAAGGTTTTCAAAGGCCTAGCCGACTTCTCCATTAGTCGCTGATTTCAAAAATCTTTGCTGCATGATTTGGCATAAAATATTATATATTATGTGGTTGTTTTTTTTTTGTTTTGGCTTGTCAGCTGCTGGGAAATTGCCGACAAATATTTGTCAATGTTTATTTTTTTTCTGCTTTTTTTTTGTAACGCGCTCTTGACCAATGCAGCTTAACTTGGCTTGTAAACGGACAGAAAATTTTGCTAATTCATTAAAGCCAAATTCCAATTCAATCAGTCAAAGCAACTAAACGAACTTGCCTCAAATTGTAATGCCAAGCATTTGTTTTGCTTGTTTTTTTTTGTATTTTATTTGTATTTTGTTTTTGTTCCCATATGCAATGGAAAAGTGACTTTTCACTTGCAGCATGGAAAATAAAAAAAAAATTGCAGCCGCACTAAACGTGTTTTTGTTTCGATTTTTTTTGTTTACCACTGCAGCGGGTCTGTGAACTTTTATATAAAGTTTGTCATTGCTAGAAAAAAAATGGTCAATTAATTGTTTTTTTTTTTATTTGAGCTCTTGTATTGATTATTTTTATATAAAAAAATATATGTTATATACAAAACAATGTCAATTAATTGCTATAATTTATAAAGTTTCCTTAAACTTTTTTGAACATTTTTAGAAAAGTTCATAAAATTCTCAAACCTTTTTCTGTTAAACTGAAGGAGTGAAAACGACAGAAATATTTTCGTGACCGGATAGTCTAAAATTTTTATTTAAGCTTAAAAAAAAGTTGAATTTTTATTAACATTTTTTTCAATTTCTTTTTAATTTTAAAGTTAAACCTTGCTCTGCAGGATTTCTTAAAAACAAGCACGACCTGATTCACTTAAATTCAATGCGTTAAACAGAACTAACTTAAATACTCTGTTATCGATAAATAATCGCTAAAAATATGAATTTTATTAAAACGTACAAAAAAATCACATATGTCAAACTCTTCAAAATCGAACAAATATATTTAAAAAGAAATATAAGTTTTAATTTCAGAAAAAAACCACTTATTTTTATGAATAATTGTTTCTTTAAAATTTCGATTATTTATCCAGTTATCAGTATTGAAACTGAGCATTTTGATATTAATAAGTTAAACCTGACTATTTAGGTTGATTTTCCTAGAGATACACATTGAACTAAAATATTTGTATTTTTTTTTGTTAAGGCCCATACGCAGTTCGAAAATTTTTGCACGAAATGACAAAGCTTCATATAAAAAAAAATATCAAATGAGGAAACTAGACGTCCTAGCGCAAAAAGGAGCCCGGATTCGTATTAGTTGCGTCGCCAGCTACTTTAGGAACCAATATTAAGTCAAATCCCAAATGGGATTTTTTTTTATATGAAGTTTTGTCATTCCGTGCAAAATTTTTCCAACTGCGTATGAGCCTTTGGGGTCGAAACTTTGAAACTAAGAAAAAACTATAATTGCCTTTTTCTTAAAAATCACGATGAATTCAATTCGAAAAAACAAAATAATCAGTTATCGGTAAATAATCGATAGTCTTCTTAAACATATTGTAGAATAGTAATCATTTTGTTTGTTAGATATACAATTACAACTTGGCTGTTTATCAAGCTGCTTGTACAAGCGATTTTATCGCGTGTGGTGTCGTTATATGAACTTTTGTAAGGTTACATGAAGAATCAAAATCTCTTCATTTTTCAATAAACAAGACAATTGTACAATCTGTCGCATCGTGTATGGCTTGGGTAAGAGTTTTATTTAATTACTCTAATAAACGAAAAAAAACACGAAATATGCAGTTATCGATAAATAATCGTTAGTCATCGAAAATTTAAAAAACGAACTTGAGTGTTAAAGTCGTAGAGATTGATTTACAAAATGATTTATGCAACTTATTTTTGCTTATATGGAACCGTATACATATTTTTTTCTTTTTAAATTTTGATATCTTAAAAGAGAAGCGAAAAATGTGAAATTAATCCGATTTGTTGTAGGTTCGTAAAAAGGCTTTTATTTAATGGATTCTTTAAGAAAGTTTAAACACTAGCTCGATAATTAAAAAAGCTGCCTTCTCGAAGCAGAAGGCTATAATTTTAAATGTTATTAAAAAAAAATAAATAAAAACCTACTTGATTTTTTTTTAATTCATTGTTTTTCAATTAAAATAAGACATATTTTTGCAGATATGGTCGTTCGTTTACAAGCCAACCTAAATATTCAGTTATCGATTACATACAGTAAAATTCGGATTACTTCCGATTATTTATCGATAACTGATGTTTAGCTTTATTTTGCTTGAATAATATATGGAAATTATTTTTCAAGTAGTTCTAGCAAAAGCATTGGCTCCTACCAAAGAATATGCATATTAAGCTGAGTTAACTCAGATAAGTCGACTCAGGTTCAGGTAGTGTAAACAACGAACTGAGCAATACTTTTTTATTTTATAATTATGTACAGCTGCTTCTAATCCAGATGTAAGCAGAGATTGATTATTGTATTTTAAGAGTAATCAAACTTTGGCTTTCCGCATTTACTATATATATACTTTGTGCAACTTTTTCATTTTGAGCTGTTTATTGTTTTTAGCCACAATTCGTGGTTACAGCCAAGTGCCAGAGCGAGTTCAGCTCATTCAGGTGAAACTATATTTGGTGTGGGTTGTTGGGCAGACTGACAGGCAGACGGACTTAAACTTGGCTTAGCTTTTGTTATATAAAAACATGTAGCCAAATGTTTTTCCAGCCAAATTGAATAAGGTGCAATGCCAAGCTTTGTCTAACGGCACTTCAAGGTCATTGAAATTTCGCTCAGGTGAAATTTTGTTTTTGTTATTTGAAAAGTCAGCTGCCTTGTTGACAATTGTCAATAACTTTAATATGCAGCGCCAAACGCTCTGTCTTTGGTTACCTTTTGCAAATTATCTGCAAATGATCTTAACTTCTTAGGAAACTTCCGTTTCCTGTGACCCATGTTGCATATAAGAACAGCTCCACACACAATCAAGACTTTAAAAATGTTTGTACGTGATATTTTTTTGCAACAATCTTTTTGCTGTTTTTGTTTTTGTTGGCTGGTTTTTATTTTTTTATCTTTTCCATTTTCCGTTTTTCAATCGCTCAACTGACTATTATATTATTATTTTTATGATTGTTACTTATGCCTTTTATTTGTTTTCAGTACATTTACATGTAATTACACGTAGTATGCAAAGGCAGCAGGTAAAAATTATTTTACACCTGTCTGTCAAATAAAAATTTGCATAACAAAAGGGTTCCTGTGCCGGGTACAGAGACTATGAAAACACTTGGAGTTTGTGGTTGCTTTTAATGAACTCGAAGCTGCCTGAAAAACTCCTTCACTTTAGACGTGAAAGTCCGTCATTAAAGAGTTTTTCGATTTTTTTTTTAAGTTTGCAAATTAATTGCAATTCGTTAAGTGATTTGCAATTTGCCGAATTTCCCAAATGTTAGTTTGCAAAACTAATCTCATTCCAAGACTACCTTGAGCTACTATTTAGTAGTAGCTAATATTCAAGTTTATTTAGAGATTAGTTAAGATACTTTATTTTAGTTGTATTCCTTTATATTTTATTTTATTTTCTTTCGTTAATTTTCAATGCCTTGTTTTGGATTTGCCAGAGGTGAAAATGTGATGAAGAAAAAGTAGCAAAGAAAACAAACCAAATACGCTAAACATGTAATTAGTTGAGGCTAATGGGTTGGTAGTGATTTTAGAGGTTGTTGATAACGACGCTTAAGCGTTTTGGTTGGGATAAGACAAGGTCGAAACTTAAACGTATTTTTTTTTGGTGAAATTTTATGCGTAAAAAAAAGATAGGTGAGGCATATTAGGTTTGTGATTTAAGACCTGTAATAACTTGATACTTATAAATTCTACTACCAAATAGATAAGTCCTCATATATTGACAGTAAATTTGGATGGTTTTCATTAGAAATTTAGATATGAAGAAGAATTTAAGTCGAGAAATTATTAGTTCCTTGGTGTGGAAACAATATTTTATACATAAAGTATAGGCGCCGCTCTTAGTACGAGCATAGAGACGAAGTTTTGCATAATTGTCCGTCAATATCTTTTTGCCGGATTTCACTCTATGAGCCAAACTTCCGATGAGTCAGCGTGGATAGAGCGCAAACACGTGACTCGTGGGCGGCAAGGCCTACGTGACCCTTGCGGATTCTACCCGAAGGCCATTTTCGCAATATCGGTGTTGTCTGTCTGGAGTGTGTGTCCAATCCAAAGCCACTTCCTACTTTTTACCTCGAGTTCTATTGGTACATTTTCGGATATAGTGAGAAGTCGAGAAATGGCTTGATAGTACAGTAAAAATAGACCAAAACAGGGGCTGACCTGGAAAAAATTGCACACTGGAATTTCTCTTGCTTAATGTATTAAGGACCATCCAAAAGGTCTAAAGCCAAATTGGAGACCTTCTCCCCCCGTAGGGTTTTCCGATCATGTAAGTATCTCTAGTAGTTTCCTAGTTATAAAGCTTTGAAGTCTTCCCGCGCCTTGAAAGACAAGCAAGCGCTGCGCTACGTTCAGCACTTTAGCGCCCCCTGCGCGCAGCAATGGCGATGCGCTTGCATGTTTTTCAAGGCACGGGAAGACTTTAAAGGGCCATAACGTGGAAACTAATAGAGATACTTACATGATTCAAAAACCAGTCTCGTGTACTTTTTTGAGATCTACATTTTTTGATACACACCAAAAGCAAAAAAGGGCAAGGAGGTGGGTAAAAATACGAAAAACTAAGTTTTAGTAACTTTGGCGCCCACAGCCGCCTAAAATATGAACTTCTGGGTATACCTTCCAGTACAAATAAAATTTTAAATTCAATTTTAAACATTTTCTGCCTTGGACGGCTTATAGATTTCGAGATAAATGGGCTCAAACATATGTCAAAATAACGGAAAACCCTACGGGGGGAGAAGGTCTCCAAATTGGTTTTAGACTTTTTGGATGGTCCTTAATACATTAAGCAAGAGAAATTCCAGTGTGCAATTTTTTCCAGGTCAAAACCTATTTTTACTGTACTATGATTTTTTTTTTTTAAATATTCTCACTTTTTCAGGCGCCCAAATCAACTTTCGAAACACTTTTCACTCTTAATTCGAGTTTTCTCCAAATATGCGTTTTAAAAGCACCGACTGCTTCTTCGGGGCTAGGAAAACATGAATTACGCATCTTTTTTTTTTGATGTGCGGAAACAAAAATAAATCATTGAGAGCTAAATCAAATTTTTTGAGAAAACACACTATCGAAATAAAGAATAATTGATTCGGTGGTCTGTTTTCCTTATTTCATTGGACATTGCTTTCAATACTTGTATACTCTACTCAGAATTGTCCAGTCATACGTTGTTGAAGAGGCACAGTGGCTACACGACCGGCTATTCCAAAGAAACTGGAGATTTTTGGCTTTGAGTGCTTAGCCTTCCAATAACTTTTGTTGGATTTGGTTCGTCAAAGAAGACCTATACTGTCGATTGTTGTTTAGTTTTGTTTAGCGGTGTATAAAGGCCTTTTATTTAGAATACTAAACAATCGATTTGGGGAAAGCAAGCATTCTAAATACTAAACTCCATAAATACCAGGGCTGATATTATGGGGAAACAAAATGTTCGGCCAAATATTTGTCACGTGTTGTCAACACCGAAAAATGACTTCATTATATGTAGCAAATATTTGCTTGAAATACTATTTGGCAAAAAAAGAGACCAAATTAATTTTGACAAATACAATTTTTGCATCTCGTATATAAGCTTGGAAGTAAACCTGGTCTGAGCTGTACGAATACTTTGATGGTATATGGTCTATCGACTTTTGCACGGCGAAAAACAAACTGCAAAATGACTTCAATATATGAAGCAAATATTTGCTTGGAATTCGGAAAACTCACAATCAAATATTTGGCCAAACACTTTATGAATTTAAAGTATACTTATGGAACATAACTTTTATTCGTTGCAAATCTGTGCAGTATTAGGGCATTTACTCTCAAATTTGCTAGACTGCTTTTTGAACAATCAGTACATCAGGGCGAACCGTCAGATTTCCCCTTTTGATTATCGGTGGATTCCTGTGGCGGTACTATGTGGCAACCCTATCAGCTGTTGGTTGTTAGGAGTGAGTGGCTAATAGAGAATAGCTAGAGACGTCTGTCACTTGTGGATAAAATACTCATTTGTTCACTAGGAATCTACTGCAGCCTATATATAAATATTTCTCATTCAACACCCTAACCCGAACCCTTCCTTTGAAGAGAACTCCCTCCCTTATGCGACAGATTAATTTAATAAGAATCATATTACAACGCAGATGGTTTAAGGTACATAAAAAGTAGTCCGTGTTGTGTCTTTTGGAAACATTCAAGACCTCCACAATCATGTGGTCTCTTTCAGGTTAGAAACTAACGTACGCCTTGGATACTTAAATCATTATACTGTTCATCTGTAGATATTTGGAGACCGAGCTATAGTACCATAAAGTCCAAAATATTGCAAAATCTGTTTGAAAAAATCTAAAAAAATTTCATCAACACAATGATCCTCGAAATTTTGCTATGGTGGCTAAGATATAGAATCGAATCGGCACACTTGATCCGACTGCAGATAATACGCATCTTTTGGTTAAAAGTGGGTTCTCTTCTTATACTTTCTCAGATGCTTTTGTTTATACAAACTATATCGACATACATGCCTTACATGCTGATCTATATGCAAAAACTTTATAGGGTCGAAAACTTAAAGCTAGGCAATCCATGTATTCATGTTTTACTGGAAATATTGAAGTGGAATAAGATAGGATTTCTTAAATGTTTTATTTTCTTGATATTTTCCAGAAGTAAAACAATGTGTACAAATTTACTTGTTCAACAAAAAATTAATGACAGAAGTGTAGAGAGTAACTGGTAGAGGAGACAGTAGAAAAGAAGACACATAACATGCCACACATACACTGATCTATAGATCATTGTCACACATACTTAGTATTGAATTGCTTCCCAAGCTGCCAACTTGTTTGATAAAAATCAATGTCTGACAAAAGACTTGAAGGCATCTTTCTACAATTATTTGGTTCAACTTTTCCCAGTTATGCAATTATAACTGTAGGCACAAAAAAAAAAAAAAAAAAACAAAAACAATGCAATTCTGTGCTCTGTGGACAGACAAGCAATTTGTTCAATTGTCAGCACAAGTCGAGTATTTTCAAGACATATGTGCATCCATAGTATTGTATATTGTATATACATGCTACATATATCTGGTAATCTTTGTGTGACGACATCACGTGGCAGCCACTTGAAGTTTCCACACCAAAAAAAAAGATTGGTGTTGTTGCAGTTAACCGACTCTAGACGTATTGGACTGACTTATGTGTGTAGGCCTTTGAGCTATTAAATGTTTTGGATTTTGTAATTTTTTTCAAATTGAAAATCTCTGTGAAAAATCTGATATGTAAATCTTCGGCAAGTTGTAGGCAGATACTATATTTAGCCAAAATGAGTTGGGTTGGGGTATAGTTGCACCTACCACTTGGTTAAACAAATTGCCAGGTGTGCAAAAGTGTGCCCCAGAGGGCATAACTACTACTATACATAAAAGTATGTACTTAAATATCTATTTACAAATTGAAATATGTATGTGAAAACATAATTGGTTGCATAAGTGAGGAAATTTGTTGGATGGGTATAGGAGGGAAAATAAAGGAGGCGTAAGCTGATAAAATAAAACCTAAAAATATGATTTTTTTCATTTTTGGTTTTAATTCTTAAAGTATGACCAAATTATAATAATAATATATCATCAATGTTATGAAAGACCAAAAATTCTATCTGAATGAGCAAAAATTCTCAAATATCAAAAAAAAAATTTTAAACTTAAATTAAATCTTTGAATTAAAAAAAAAAAAAAAAAAAAAAAAAAATATTAATAATAAAGTTAACTAAAATAGAATATTTTTAAGGCTACTTAAATATGATACTTTTGAAGAAAGATGAAAATTTTCTTAAATATAATAATATTAAATGTCTTTAATTAAATTTAATAATAATATTTTTACTTATTAAAAATATTTTAAATTATTAATAAATATTAAAAAATATTTTAAACTATTAATAAATATTTTAAAATATTAATTTATTACACAGACCAACATGGTTTATTTATTGGAAAGCTATGGGTAATTTTCGAAGTAGTTTGCTGCGTAGAATTCGAGTCCGGGGTCAGAATTGGCCTATCACGTCAGGATTTTGAGATATTTGAGGTTATGTACCCGAAAAACGGAATTTTTTCAAATATCTCAAAATCCTGACGTGATGGGCCCATTCTGGCCCCGGATAAGGATTCTACGCAGCAAGTTACTTCGGAAATGACCCTTGGCTTTCCAACAGGTGACATGACCTCGGTATTTCTGTGTTATTAAATTATCAATAAATATTTTAAATTAAGATATGGCTAATAAAGTTTCAAACTTAAACCCGGACCAAAACCTATTAAAATGTAACCAAAAATTATTAAATTAAGATTATCACATAAAAAATATCATATAAAAAAAAAGTTGTACGCAAAGTCGTCTTTCATAAGGAAAAATAAATCTTAGATTGCAATTTTGAACATTTTTTTAGGTTAATATTTTCAATAACACCAAAAATTCTTTAAATTAAACAACAAAAAAATCGTTTTCTTGCCAGTGAGCGGCTTTGATTTTCTTTTATTACGATGATGCTCAGACAATCCTTAAAGATATACGTTTTCTTTATTCCTACTATATTAGCTCAAAAAAAAAAAATTGTATCAACAATTAGTTGAAACAAGAGGTGTTGAGCTGGAAAAAGTTTGCGAAAAATATCTTGGATATATTCCACAGAAACGAAAACTGCGAGACAATATTTTTTATACTATCGGGACCCGCCCATGTATATTGTCTTCAGAAGAACCCACTGCCAATCAGTCTTGGCAAACTTAAAAAAAAGTTTGAAAGCTTGATTTCTGATTATGTAGAAACTTAAGAGATCTTTGGGGTCTCAGAGCCCCAGAATGTCCCTTTTAGATCAGCCGCTGTTTAGAACGACTTAGAAACTGAAGAAACTGCTTCCAACTTTATCCATTAAGAGTACACCTTAAGCCCAGAAAGCCATACCAACGTAATAAGCTCATAATTGAAACAGAACCATGTCTTGGCAGTTACTTAAATTAAGTGCCCAATTTGTTATAATATTTTAGGAAACAAACTATGGAAATAAATTTCCTAACTTAAACTACTTAAATACTTTTTTTTTGTTTTTGCTTTAAGGCGCTTTTGCATTAATTATGATAATTGCAACGTTTATGCTTTGAATTTGTTCTGCTGCCGTCTTAAGTATTTCTTTTCTGGGTCAACGTAACACTTAGGTTGAAAATTGATTTTCGTTTATGGTTATTATACTACCTTTTCATATTTGTCTTGCTTTTCTCTTTCATTTGGAGGTCTTTTTTATTTTTATTTTCTTTATTTTTGGATTTTAGTGCAGACCTAGCACAAGTTGCAAGTTGTGAGTGGGCGTGTTGTGTAAGGTTGAAGAAAAAGTAGCAGAAAAATTGTTTAATCGATGGGCAGGTAGAAAAAATAAACATATTTTCGTGTTCTCTTAAAGTGCTTTATTTTGTAATAAATTTTATGGGTGGAGAATTATAAGAGATCAATTGGTTTCGTATGATATATTTAGGTACTTAATGGAGTTTTATTATGTGGATGTTCAAAGGCATTCAAGGAAATGACTAATCGTAACTAATTTGGAGTTATACGCCTCGTATGCCGCATTTTTTAACGCCTGATTTTCAGTATTACGTAAAACTAGTAAAAGCCGAAAAGGCAAGGATTTTGACGATACGATTTTTCGTTTATTATGAAAGTTACTTTGCTGAAGACGATCATTTAATTTATAAGATCTGTCATGCGCTTGGTTTTTCATTTAAGAGAGCTCTAGAAACTTAAGATATCTCTTAATTTAAATATAAATTTTCAGAGATATTAAGTTAAAGCAATGAGAGTAGAATTACGCAGAACCTGGTTTGCCTGTTTTTAAGAGCATGTTCTTTATTTTATTACAATCTTTTTTTTAAGTGATATAAATATTGGGTGTATGTATAATTTTGTAGCGAAAATGTAGTAAATCTTTTTGGTTCGCTAATTCGGGTTGCTTCTAATCGATTGCTTGCTTTAGTTCTTTCAATTGTGAGCAGTACTTGGTAGAATCAATCGTTTCGTTCAGTGGCAGCAACTCATAAAAGACGACTTTCCGGAACGAAATTTCGCAAACCACTTCCGACACACACTTTCGCTTAGAGCATTCTCTCCACACAGGGCGCAAGTCTTTTTGTGGGTTTGCGCATCACTTTCTCCATTTCGGAAATAAAAAAGTGAAATACACCGAAAATCCACTTTTTTCCTTCCATGGTCAAGGTACCGTTACTCAACATAAACGTCACGTATCTCGATGAAATTTTTTTTAAATTTTCGACACGAGTTTCGCCATTCATTAACCATTCACACTTTAAACGTTTGAAACATGTCAGAGCGAAAAAACCGCTTGGAACGACAGCTGACAGAATTTCCCTACGGAATTATACACCTAAATTATTAATATTGAAGCCAACATTTTTTGTCTTTTTTGAGTTAAAAATTTAAAAACTCGTATCATATTTTTAATTGGAATTTGAGCAATGTCACGCCATATACTAAGGCTAAAAAATAATATGTTAAAAATATAAAATTATGTACTAAACATCGTTTTAATTCGCAGAAATTTTCGATTTAGTAGTCCCAGTCAAAATCCTCCATTATTTTATGTAACGTAACGCCAAGCGTATTGTTTTGATTATATTTTTTTTTTCTGGCTATAAGTATAATCTCTTCAGTTTACTTTCTTTTATAAATTCTTAACTACGTTTAGTCCCTATAATCTCCATAAGATACTACTTGAAGACCTAGTTCAATGATCAAACCGTCGGATAAATATTTTGTTACGAATTTCGAAAATATTATGTTCTACTTTATTTTATATATTCTTAACTAGTTTTAGTCCCTATCATCTCCATAAGATCCTACTAGAAGACCTGGTCAAAAGATCACACCATATCGGATAAATATTTTGATACGAATTCCGAAAATATTTGTTTTAAAATAGACTGCTTAATGCTTCGTTGGGTACAATTTGGACAGAGAGATCATATGGTGTTCGAAATAAAGGTGTTCATATGGATGACCGACTTAATACGAATACTTTTGTTGTAGAAAAAGATTATCTGCTGCATTATAAATTGCCTATTGACACTATGTTATATATAGATGACTTAAAACTTAAGTCTTTTTTACTTTTTTCTTAGCGTGCTAAAAGACTACTACTACTAGAAGACCAATATTTTGCAGATATCGTCGAAAGTCCCTGAGGGAATTTTTGGCAGCTCACAATAAAAACCTCACTGATATTATTTTATTCTTACTTATCTGCAAGTTTATTGAATTTCTGGAATTCACCCAAAATATGTTTCTTTTTAATATGGAATAAATGTTATCTTTTTATTATTTAAATAAATACTGTTTGCTTTTTCATTGTTATAAAATTTAACCCAAGTGCATAAACAAATTACTTTTAAAATTTCCTTATATAAAGAGCAAAAACTTAGGAGAATTTGTCTTTTCGCTATAAAATTTATTCGTTATTTAGAAAAATTAAATAAATAAATTACTTATTATAAGTAGATCAATCGTAACTTGTACAAGAAAGCAGTCTACTCGAAAAAAATTCAAACAAAACAAATTCGCTGAAGGGAAATTCCACTATAGCTTAACTCTATTCAGTAGGATATATTATTTTAACCTTCATTGTTCATATTTATAAATATAATGTAACATGTTTTTGCTCATAACTAATTTTCTTTGTTTTTTTTTTATTTAACAGGTAAGCAACGCTTATATACATATCTTAAATTTTATCTAAGTATTTACATCTGGTAAGTAAAGTGCGAGCCAAAGCTTTATATCTATTTAAGAGTATCACACCAAGAATTGACCATAATTTGTGTTCCCACACGCCCAACCGCCAAGTGAACACCTTAATGCCATTATTTTAGCCACCTTTAGCCAGTTAAGGGCGTGGCGTTTGGCTTGGAGTTGGCAAGCAGAAAATCCGACGCCTATTTGGAAGTTATTGTTGGTTTTTGTCAGTTGGTTTCTTACGTCATATTTAGCCAAGTTGTAGTTGGCTTTTATGCTTTTTGCACAAGGTTGTACAAGGCAAACGGGCGTTACTTTAATGGCTAACTAGTTACAGCTGCACTTGTTCGCTAAGCGCCAAGTTTGGATTTATATGCATAGTATATAGTGTAGTATAATACAAGTATTTTTTTTTTTTTATCATAATAATTTATTATATTTAATGAGGCAGTTGTGGACAATTACGGCCTACGTGCGTACGGTTTGCATGTTTTGAATGAATTCAAGTTGAACTCTTAACATTTAATGCCTAAAACTAAAACAAAGCAAAGTTGAAGCTTTTCTAACTTGCTCTCACTTTCAGCGAAAAAGTAGTTTAAGCTGACGAAATATATTATATCATTATCTAGATTAGCATCTTGTGATATGATAAAATCAAGGAAAAGCAGCTAGACTTTAAAAATGTGGTCATTTTGAAGCAGTTTTTTTTTGATAGTTGTATTTTGTGGAAGAATTTGGTAGTTTGAAGAATTAAGCAGGGACATAGGAAAAGGAACTATCTAATCAACTTTCCGGTTACGAAAATAAACAAAGAAATACGCACAAGGACTTTTTTTTAGACTAACGAAGGGATGTTTCCAAAATGTTGGTAATAAAAATATTTAAATCTGTGAATTGGGGCAATGGCTTGTCTAGCAAAAATCTAAAATATAAGGCTAGATAGAAGCAGGGAAGAAAAATGATTGCTTGGAAAATAGATCTTAAGCATATTGATTGAAGAATCAGGCAAGGAGAACGCAAGAAGCATAATTTCTGAAGATTACGAAAACAGAACTAAAGGGTATTGAAATTTTGATAATTGCGAATATTAGATCAGAAGCACGAGAGAAAAATGCTTCACTAAGGTAGGGGTGGGCTGTCTCTCAATTTACATAGGATAGGGCACCAGAATCTGCCGCTGCGCAGTCGGCTCATGCACGGTCCAAGTGTGTGATATCTCTCTCTCGTTTTTGCTTGATTTCGGTTCTTGCTCGCTCGTGCGCTTTTGCTTACTGCGCTGCTTACTCACACAAAAAAAAGTTTGTTTGTATGAGTGTTACCCACCACTGCACTAAGGCAAGAAAAAAAGTTCCTAAGCAGAGATTCAATTGAAATCTTCAAGAATTTATTAATTTAAAATAAAGAGCTAGAAGCAGGGGTTTCTTAAGTCAAGGAATATTGAATTTAAATCTTCCTGAATTGACAAATGTAAAGTGAAGGCTAGTGTCACGTAAGAAACGTGATTTCTTAAGATTACAAAAACAGACAAGGAAATTGAAATGTTCAAATACTCTCTAAAAAGCTAATTGGCTTGAATCGAATCCGTTTGATACTAAAAATTTGTTTCAGAATTATTTAGGTTAGGTTTAACCGGTTGACCCCTAGGGGAGTCACATATAGACTAAATAGTCCTTAGTGGTACCGGTTCAGAATCATTTGGAGTAAAAACAATATAGTATATGGTATATATATGCCATGAAATATACTATGCCTCCGAACTCTCAGTTTCCATGTATTTATATGGAATGCCAACGATTTCTTTCTCGGGGGGTAAAAAAATCTGTTGGTTCTTTGCACTGTAAATTTGCTTAAAACATTTGTTTGACCTTCATGTAGGCGAGAACCCAAAGTAGGTCAACTGCTTAGTTATTTTACCAGTAATTTCTGGGCCCACAGATAATAAGGTAATAAAATAAGATTTGGGCCTGCTTGTCAGTGAAGATGATGAAATGACTTTCGAGGTATCTTCTAAGTTCTCGAGAATACCTGAGAGCACGTCTAGTTGAAAAATATTCGGAGCCTAACATTTGTTGAATTGTTGATGTTCCGCAGATACGATTTTTAAGGAAACAGTCGGTATTAGGCACTCCAAAGAGGGGATTGTATGTAGAACGATAGATGATATTCCATCCCTTAATTTCCCACTCAAATACATTTGAATATGCACAGAGCTACTAAAGCTTTCCTAGTACATTTATTAGTTCCAAGTTTCCAATCGAGCTCTAGTTCAGTTCCAGTTCCAGCTTTGGCCAATATTATTGAACGAAAATTAACCAATCTTTCCATTATATTATTGAATCATTAATTAGCACAATCAGCAAATATTCAAATTGGCCCATTATGTGTACATATATTTAGTGTACTCTCTGTTAAATGTATATAATGTATTCTTATGTACACACATTTGGGCGTGTGCCAAAGATCACTTGACGGATTTTTCTTTATTTTAATTTAGAGTCAGTTGAAAAATTCTTAGGTCAGAAGCAGTTTAATTTCTATAGCTTCCAACACTATAAGAAGTATTTCTTCCACAAAGACAAACTTATTTTGGATTACATTTTGGTTGGCAGGAGTATTTGGCACTCCCAACGTATGTCTGTGTACTTGAGATTCGACTGAAAGAGATTTCGAGCACATCGCTGATTATTTGTTTTGCAATTTTATTATCATTGTTCTGTTGATTGTTGTCATATTTTTTTTGTTTGTCTTTATTGTTTATTTAGTTTGCTTCGAGTGTCGGCAACTTTTTAGTCGTATTATTTGCATATTTTTTATTATTATTGTCACAAAAAAGCATACAAAGTTCTCTTGTTATTTCGTAATCCTGCAACGGAGTAGTACAAAATATTCACAACAAATAAACAGCTGGAAAGGTGCCAACTAACAATTAAATGAAGGTTGCCAACAATTCCATGTCAAATGTCAAAACTCCAAATACCAAAGTACTACTATTTAATCTTACCTCAATGGCGTTTGTATAGAACTATTTATTTGTATTTAATGTGTCAACATTAGTTGGGTTGTTTTTTTGGTTCTGCGGTTATGTACTGGCCATTAAGTTTTAACCGATTTGTTGTTGTTACTGTGGTGACGACGAGCTTCGATGCCAAGGCAACCAAACATAACAACATTGTGAATACATAAATGGGGCGCAAATACATAGTAGCTGTAGGTAGGTAGTTAGTACATAATGGCAAAAGCGTGATGTACTATGTTAACTTGTACATATGTGCAAATTTGCAGAGAGATGCGCAAATATTTGTGCAAGTGGGCTAGAAAGTCAAAATTTATCGAAAATGCTTTATACTTTCTGAATATGTTGCTATGTAGAATATTACCTTTTGGCTACAATCTTTAAATAATAGCTTATAAGATAACATATTTTTCCTATATAGGGTGTTTTTTTTTTTAGAGTTACACAAGTTTAAACCAAAATTAAACAAAGAAATATATTTTTAATATCAATGAAACGGGCTTTATTGGATAAAAAAATTCTATGACATTAATGTTTAAATATGATTTCGGCTGGCGCGTACAAGGCGCAATCTGGAACACAAATTTTCACAAACTTTCCGCAGCAATTGCGGCCGTATTTCGCCCATAACTCTTCGAATGTTGATTGCCAGATGTTCAATTGTCTCTGGTTTATCGACGTAGACAAGTGATAGTAATTTTCTGTGGATGTAATTGTGTGTCGACCAAAGTTTGTGGATTATCCTCACTCCAAATGCGACAATTCTGCTTACTTACGTACCCATTCAACCAAAAATGGGCTTCATCGGAGAACAAGTTTTTGAATTTTATATAAGTCTGACGAACGGAACCATTATTTTGATATAAAATTGCAACAATTGCAAGCGTTGCTCTGGTGTAAGTCTATCCTTAACGGAATGTCAAACCAAACTCAACAAAAAGCAACTATCAGCTGTTAAATGGGTTGTCAGATAAAGTAGTGTTGCCAAATCAAAGTTGTGAAGCTCTAAAAAAAACACGCTATACCTATACCTATACGTTTACCTTCATATAGCGCCTGTAAAATTTAAAGGCGATCCGAAAGTATTTGATATTTTTTCTGCTCTCAAAAATTTTAATTACATCGTTTTGCTAAAAGAAGTGGCATCAATCGATATTCCAGAGATCCAATGCTCTTTTGAATCGAAATTTAAATTTCTATTAGGGGTTTTAAAGATTGGAAATCTGGCATATAATATTTTTTGGGGTAACACAAGTATTCCAACGAGTTACCAAGTGTTATTCGATGTGGCATTTTGAAAGGGAACTATACTAGCTCTTTGGTTAAGCGACAACGTTTTATTTTTCTTGGTTTTTCATTGTCTTCCCAGTATGCAGTTGAATTCCTTAGTATTCATGTTTTTAGTAGTACATAGAAGCATGAAACTACAGCAGCTCCCCCCTCTGGGTTACTGATGGCTGGTACAGTATATATTTAATATGCTTGGTTTCCATGTCTTCGGCTTTGTCATAAAATGTGCAGGTTAAATTACATACATTATGAACTCTGCTGTTAAAAATAAGATAATCAGTAATTAGATGCTTCTAATTTAATTGAAGATTCAGAAACAACTTATGCTGAGATCGCATACCCACACCTCAGGAGGAGCATAAGCGAGTCCGAAAAGAGGTAAACAAGGGTTTGGGAGAAAAAAGAAACAACTTAAAGAAAAGTAAATGTTTTTCCAAATCTACAATCCCTTTAGGGACCTTTGTCTCGGGGGAAGTTGACCAACTATATGTCAAATAATCTTTTTTTTTTTTCAAAAATGCGCAAAAGGAAAAATCTGTTTCTACTACTAATTTCACTACCACTGTTTGCTTCTAAAATGTAGCTCATTCCACTTTGACATGCTATATTTATTGCAGTTTCATGGGGTTGCACAAAAATGCATTAGCTCAACAAGTAACACTTCTGCTACTAATTCTACTACTCTTTTAGTACCATAGCATGCTCCCAATCCTCTTTACGCTGCCTAAACCACTAGTACATCAAAAATTTAACAGCTGTCTTATCTGCTGTTGCACTTTGAGCTACTATTTTGCTCATTATGCTCTCTCCCAGCTACGCTTTTCTCGCTACTAAGTCGCATTAGTCGCATTTTTGGTGGCTTACAACAGCGCAGTAGCAGCGTTGGGGGAGGTGGCGGCATTGTCAGCACCAGCAGCTGCATGCAACGACATCAAAAGGCAACAGCACCCCAACATTAGCCATAACAACAACAATAATAACAAAAACCAAGACAACGACGACGTCAACGTCGACGCCGACGTCAACGTCAATGTGAACGCTTCGCTTGGTACGTTTCGTATGGCGGACGTTCGTTCAGATTGCATTTAACTCTTACCGCGTACACAACGAACGAACGAACAAACGAACGAATTGAATGGCGGCCGCGTCGCGTGTTTTTGTTTTTGGCTCGCGTGTAAAGTTTTTGTTGCTTTTGCTTTGCCTTTGAAAAAAAAGAAGAGAGAGAGAGAGGGAAAGAGAAGAGTTGCATGCAAAATGCAAAGACGGCATGCAAATGCAACAAAATATGGCAAATTAGTAGTAGACAAAGTTTGTTGTCGTCGTGCTCCTTGTACGTAACAAAGCGCGAGAGAGAGTGGAAGTGAGGAGAGAAGCGACACAGTGTGTGCTTGTGTTTGTGTGGTGGGTGTAGAAATAATTTGCATTAAATACAAAAGAAATGAAAAATAAAAGCAAAGATAATATAAATGCATAAAGAAAAGTGCCAAGTGTAAATTTAATTTGCTTAGATAAAATTAAGCTAAGGACAGTGTAAAAACACACAAAACGAGAGAGCGAGTACAATATAGCTTTTAGTCAGCGGTTTATCGATTACGCGCCTATTACGAGGGTTGTCTTTTGAGTATCGAAACTTATAAACAAAAACAAACATTTTACAACGGAAACGGGCTTATGCGGGCGTTTGCAAATAAGCGCTAGACGCGGATTGCTTGAATTTTATTTAAAATCTGTTTCCAAAAGCCAAGGCACTCGAAGATATTTTCAGCTTATGCATAGCATAGATTTTGAGCACAGTTAAACGATGTTGGATTGAAAAAAGATTTCTTGAGTAGCTATTAACTTTTGAATTTGCGGAAACTACTTTGGAAAACACTTTTGCACCTCACATGTAAAAACGTTTAACTCAAAATTTGCTTTTTATGTGCGGTAAAAGGAGGTCAATGGGTGGGTGTCAAACATGGACACCGCGAACATTAGTTCGAAAAAAAAGTAGACCACTTGCTTGGAAGTGCTTTCTTCAATAAACAATTTAGCTGGAATTGGCTTTTGCTCGAGCGTCCATACTGTTATAAGCTGCTTTTGAGGCCAACAGTGAGATCAAGGAATAGTCTATCAGGAAGAAGATCTTCACAAAATTCATCAGCAAGGAAGATTCAATTTTAAAAGCCTGCAGTAGACTGCGGAGCTGTATAGTCGAAATTCGAATTAAGTTCTTTGATGCAGTCTTGTTGGCTAATTTTCATTTATTAAGACGTTCCGAGAATGTCAAACTTTACGATGCATTTTTATTATTGGATTAGATCTAACAGCAATGAAACCGGCAGCTCACGAAATATAAATGGCAACCCTCGTAGCTAGCGTTTATCGATTGCGCGTCAATTGAGTGTTTATCAGTTACGACTCTGTGTTTGTATGAGTGTTGGGCTTATTAGGTCATTATTTAATAAATGTATGAAAAAAAGTCAAGAAAAAAAATAAAAGAAAACAACAACAAAATGATATGAAATGTGAAAAATTTTAATTGCTAAGTCTGTCGTAAAACTTACGTGTTACAAATTTGCTGCTAATCAACAAATTAAACTGCTCAAGCGAATATTGATGATTGATATGATTGGTAGCCGCTAATTATACTGATCAAGTGTGTCTGTTGAATAAGCTCTGCAAAGTGTCCAAATGAATGGCATAACCTAACCATAACAACTTGAAATGAAGTGGTCAACTAACTTGGAAACGATAATAAAGAATAATAAAAATGTGAAAATTGTAGCATTTATAGTAAATTTTATAAAAACTAGTTGCTTTGTTTGAGTCATAAATAATAAGTAAATAATCTATTTTAAAATTATTTAAACATTAAAACATAAATTTGCTTTTATTTAATGCTATTGCAAAAATTATAAAGAAAAAAAAAGAAAAAAAAGCTTAAGTTTATCACTTTTTCATTAAGATAAAAAATATAATGGTAAAAGTAAATAAATAATTAAATAAAATAAAATAAAATAAAAAATTAAAAAAATAATTAAATAAAATAAAATAAAAAATTAAAAAAATAACTAAATAAAATAAAATAAAAAATTAAAAAAAAAAAATTAAAATAAAATAAAAAATTAAAAAAATAAAATAAAAATAAAATTAAAAAAATAAAAAGAAAAATAAAATAAAAATAAAATTAAAAAAAAAAATAAAACTAAAAAAATAAAATAAAAAAGGTAACAAAAATATATCGAGACGAGGACCAGATTAGGCGGCCAAACATACTAGTGTTGGCCAATGCTCGAAAAAAATTTTAAATGGAAATTTCTATTTTTGAAAGCATAAGTTCAAAATTTGATGTTATAACATTGGGAAGATTGTTTTTTGCCGCTATAACTAGAGAACACTTTCAATAAATTTGGAAACATGGATAAAATTATTCATTGATATCCACCAAAGAGGAATATTTCTTTGTCTTGCTTTAGGTTAAGCGGAAGAGTTTTGGAGCAAAACTCATTTGCTTAACTTTTTTGGTTCACAAATCTGAATGTCAAATTTTTTGGTTTGAACTTAAATAATAACGTATCTTGTTGAAATTCATTGTATTGATACCAATTATCTTTTGAAATTTTTTTTATCGTATTTTGACTCACATCAACACTAATAAGTCAGGTTGATAAACTTCCCGCGAGTTTCTATAAGAAAATAAAAAATATAATCGTATGAGCGTATTTTAAGCTAATAAAAAATTGCCTTATCTCTTGGATTTTCATCGCGGAAAGCAGATTGCGTTGGTACCTATCAATAATGGTTGTAAATTGCACGATAGTTTCAACAAAAAAAAAATTGATTAAATCTGGGACTAGCACAAAATTAATCACACTAGATCAGATTAGAAGTAACTCTAGAAAGCGAACTCAATTGTAAGGGCAAAAATCGGAAATAACTAAAATATTTATCCAACAATCCTACTACTTAGGCAAGCGATTTACACCTTAACTCGACGGTTTCGACAGTCGAAAGTCCCGAAAAGAGTCAATCAAGCAATATACTATTATACAATATCGACAATTAATCAAAATGTTCCACAAGAGAACGTATAAAAATGGGATTGAGGTGGTGTATTGAGCCACATAAACTTCCTACGTAGAACAGAACACAAAGTTACTTATATTTCATTACGAATCTTAAAGAGCTTGCAGCTTCGGAAAACCCTCACGCTTAGAATGAAACCACTTTATAAATACATATGTGCTCACAGTCGAAGTACGATCGATGCATCCATATGTCACCAAAGCTGTATCAAACATATTTTCAAGGTTATTGACTTTCCACAATTCACAGTCTTGGAAAAACTGTTCCCGCCGCTGAGGAAGTCTGTCAAATTTCCTGCGCATACTAATGCCATAAAATCACAACAAACCCATAAAAAAAAGAGCATAAATCAAGACACGCACAATTTCAAGTTCATTAAAAGCATTTTCTATTTTCCCGCACTTGCTGCGTTTTTCTCAACTGGCCTGCCGACTCTCTGAGTTACGCACGCTTTCGCTCTCAGCTGCTGTTGTTGTAATAAAACATATTTCATTTTCTAACCGTTAATTCGGTTAGAAATTTTCATTAGGTTGTCTGCCTGCTTGGCTGGTCAATTAGTAGTATATAGTAGCAGGCATTATATACATAAAATATAACGGCAAACATAAAGAGTGAGAATAAAATTTTAAGCGCCCAAAAACCGCTACGAGGAAAAAGGTAACTTCGAAATGGGCGCAGCTTGACGTGAAAAACTGACAGAAGTTACGGAAATATGGAAAATATTAATTCTATGACATCAACCCCATGACACACGCACAAAGACGTCAGCACATTGGGTTGAGACAGTTGCCGCATGTGGCGCATGGTCTCATCAAGGGTCACAACGTAGTATCATCTGTTGGTTCATTTTTGTTGCTTACACTTGCGCTTTTGTTGAGAAGTCTCTTATGTGTTGTGACGTTGGCTCAGCAGAGCAGCAGAGAAAAGCCATTAAAATCTCTATAATGTGTGAAGCGTATGAGCATAAATAAATTCTTAAAATTCTCTTGCCCCAACTGCCGACTGCGCTGGGCATCCAATACTTCCGTTCTATATGTATGCTGCTGCATATGATGAGGCACATATGGCAAATTGTTTATTTAAACGAATCCCAGGCAGTGAAAATTCTTTGTTCTCTATTTTTATTGGGATTTGCTCCCCACTTTTAAAGATCTCTGCCTTGCTATATAGGGTTCTTGTAGTATGTGTCCCCCCCTCATTGTAGCTGCGTTTTCTCAAATTACGCTCTTTTTCAAATATTTCTCACAGTTCTCGCTTGTGGCATTTATTAAGCTCTTTGCGCTCTTGGCGCTCAGAATTTGTTGATTATTTGTTTTTTGCTTTAGTTTACTTAAATGCCCGTGAATTTTTATATTCAGTTTGCCGTTTGCGTTTTTTGCGTTTAAATCGCTACGTGTTCGTATTTATTTGAATTAATTTTTGATTTTATTTGCGTGCTTCGGAGTGAACACAAAAATTTTTGTTGTTTAATTTAAATTAAATAATAATAAGAAATATTAAAAAAAAATATATTAAAATATAAATAATTGTGTACACATAAAATATTTTAAAATAATAAAAAAGAAACTTTATTTTTAAAGTAAATATATATAATGAACAATTTTTTTTTTTATAATAATAATTCATAATATTTAAAAATTATATTATAATAATTTAAAAAGTTTTAATTTAAAATTTTTCCCTTAAAAAGCAACAAAAATAGAAAACATAATATTTTTACTAAAATAAACATACTATTTTGAAAAAAGCGTTGATAGTTAAAAAAAAAATTAAGAAAATAAGTTCAATTAAAAAATAACTAGATAAATCTTCAATGAGGCTCTAAAAGCGTATATAATAGTTCTGTAACATAAAAAGGTTTTTAGACGTCATCGTCGCACCCGTCATTATCTATTTTTCTGTTTAGTTTCGCCGCTAGATGGCGCAAGCAACTTATTGCATATTTGTGTTCAAAATAGTACAAATATTTCTATAATAATATAAGTAATATCTAATACAACAAATTTATAAAAAAGGCAGTTGAGAGTTTCATGAATATAGCGAGCGGATTTAAACACTCCTAGAACTTCAAACAATACCTTGTGGGCTTTGCTAGCTCTGCCTATAGGTGCTTGGATAGACGCGACTTAATTTTTGGTTTTAATGATATTTGTGAATGTTTCCTAAGCTTAACTTCAGAAGATCTTCAAAAATTTTCTAAGATGCTTAGACGCGAAAAAAGTATCCTTAATGATGCGTATTTCCAACTTCAGAAGCAGCGATGTGGATACTAAAGGGTGTATTTTTAACAGCGTCCGGATTTTCGAAAGGGATATCGCTGAAACCAGTTTTTACTTTTGACAAATTTTAATTTCATTTTATTCATGTGGATACTCAAAAGTGTTTTTTTAACAGCGTCCGGTTTTCCGAAAGGGGTATTCAGTAAGAACTAACCATCATCATGGTAAGATTTACACCACAACAACGTCTTTAAATCTTCTAGATTTAGAATCAAAATCAGTGTTCTGTTTTAAAAACTTATAGAGCTCTTCGTACAGTTTTTGGACCGAATAATCGTCCATAAGAACGTGCTATTCGTCGTGTTCTTGATCATTTTCGAACTCATTTGACATTCCACGATGTTTGAACACCAACCAGAATGAGAACGGTTCAAAGAAAATACCGCTGTTGTAGAGGCCAGTGTAGAGGAATATTCAAATTTATCGATTCATAACGAGTTACCGTCAATGGTGATCGATACAGAGCGATGATCAATGAATATTTGTTTCCAAGTTAACGTGACATCAATGTCGAAGAGTTCTGGTTTCAACAGGATGACGCTACGTACGGCGACCGCAACCGTTGATATACTGAAAACACAATTCAGTGAGAAAGTTATTTCAAGTAATGCGCCCACCAACTGGCCGCCGCGGTCGTATTTGACCCCTTTAGATTATTTTCTTTGGAGACACGTCAATTCGTTGGTTTACGTAGACAAGCCAGCAACAATTGACGACTTGGAAACCAACATTAAACGTGTCATTACTGAAATACTGCCCCAAATGCTCGATAGTGTAGTCAAAAATTGAACCCACAGGATGCGCTTTGTAACTCGTAGTCGTGGTGGTCACATGACACAGATCTTTTTTAAATATTAAATGATACGAAATTATCCATCTAATAAAACCATATTAACATAATTTTTCTATGTTTTATTAAAGTTTGAAATCCGGACGCGCTTAAAAAATCACCCTTTATATATAGAAGGCTGTTCCATTGAGCTAAATTCATCAAGTTTCTTGCAAGCAGTTTTTCTGCGGAGAACATTAATCTTTGACGTTCTTCAAATTTTTCATGGATGCACAATCGTATCTGATCTTATAGCTAAATCCTCGACCAATATAGTGACAGATACTTTCGGATTCTTATTAACATATTTGAAAATATGGGATACAAGTTTGTTACTTGGATGATCGCTGAGTGGCTAATTTTGAACACCATTATTACATATTATTGAAATTGAGCAATTTTTATTATTTATTAAACGATTTCATTTTTATTATACTAAATAACGGAAATTAGTTGAAATTTCCTTTGAGCAGAGATTGACAAACCTTTTTGGAGCGACACACTTTAATGCTTATATATTTTAAGAGCCACTGTAAAAAAAAAAAAAATAAAAAAAAATACGTAAATATAAATAAAATGAAATAAATCTAAATCAATATGAATAAAAAAAGACAAAATAAATATGACGATGATGATGTGAATAGGGTGTGAGTCATTTGCATCCTCCTGCACTGCGACCAGCATGTAGATTTTTTGTGCACCCGCAAATACCTTTAGCGAAAGCGTTTGGTAGTCCTCTTCTTCCAATGTGTAGCTGTTTAAAAACTTTACCCTGCGTCTAGTTAGCGCTGAACAGTTGGCTAGTAGGTGCTCCATGGTTTCATCCTCTTCGCTGCAATATCTGCATGTTTCAGAAGCAGATAGACCTAGTTTGGTCAAGTGGTAACTACATGGGTAGTGGCCAGTAGAGGCGCCACTTAGGGCGTAGGTCTCTTCTATTTAATTCAACGGCTTCTGCCCCCTTTTTTGAGTTGAACTGAAGGAATTTTTTGGAGTGACGAAGTCCTTCCAACTCGTCCCAATAGGTTTTTACCTCTTTTCTGTTTTTTTTCCGTGATAATACATAAGTAATATATAAAATAAATATACTTTTATAAAAATTGTATAAGAAAATATTATAAATATAAAAATAGATTTATAAAAAAAAATATAAATATAAAATAGGAAAAATTATAAAATATACTTTTTTTTTACAAACACCTCCGGTGCTCCTTACCTTTGGCATTGCAGCTTTATTAATTGCATCATGACATCCAAATAATCATCACGAGCTTAAGATCCAAGTCATGCGTTGCCTTAAGCCAAACGTGCCCCAAACAACATTCATCAACTCATCAACCATCATCAAAACCTTAAGTTACAAGTTTTTCCTGTCTACAAGGTTTTCATTACCTTTTTTTTTTTTCGTATTATTTTTCTTGCTGCCAGCCACTTGAAATGCAAATTAAAAACTTTGCCAAAGAAAAATCTCATAAAGAAATTGATTTTTAACATATTTTCAAAGCTTTTGTCTAAGCAAAATATGTTTTTTATATGCGCAGTAGCTGGGACCATCTATTAAATGTTGGAAAAAAAAATGAAATAAAATTTGCATTTAATGAGGCAACTAGCGAATGCCAAACAAACTCAATATAAAAGCAAACTTGAAATATAAGGCAATTGTATGCAAATTTATAAATAATTTACAATTTAATGATATCTTTTTGGTATTTATTAAGGCATCAAATTTTTCAATTCATGCAAAAAGTTTCCAAAGGAAAGTGTAGATAATTTTAATTGAATTCTTTTATGATAATAGTTTATATACATTTAGTGGTGTGTGAAATTGGAGCACTGAGACAATAAGTTTTGAAATACATAGTTGACAGCTGTGCTTTGACCCCTTAGGTATGAATTAAATTAAATTACTTTTGTTGCCTTTTTGGAGCTTGGGCTTTTATGGCCTATTCTTGCAGAGGTTTGCAGATATACATAGATGGTTACTTGGACTTTATGAACTAGTTGTTTGGAACCATTTTTTTGCAATGGACTTCCAATTTTGATCAGCTGGAACGACTACCGTACAAAAGGCTGAAAATATTTGAGATTTATAGTTTTCGTCACAAGATACTTCTGTTTAGACACAAGATACTTCTGTTTCGTTACAAGATACTTCTGTTTAGACACAAAAGACAAAAAAAATATGGCGCTTTAGTGAAATATTTAGAAAATACTTTTTTTTTTGTTTTATTGATTCTATAGTAAGTTAACAAAAAGTTGGGCTATAAAATATTTGGCGCCCGCTTTTATGTACTAGTATAAAATATAAAAGCTCAAATACCATATGTACATTATCAATCATGGCCACTAAGTCGCGGGTTGCTGTTAGCATTGACCCAAGGTGTGATAAGGGCGCTTTACCTAAACAATTGACTGATAAGCAAGCAACATAAAATTGTATATAGTATATAAGGTTTGTTGCGCAGTTTTACTGTAAATAGAATTGGAACATTTTAAAAATAGAGCTTTAAGCAAGCTGGTGCAATTTAGTTGGCTTTGTCTACCCAAGCATTGCATTTAGCGTAATTAGAAACTACTAGCTTTAGATATGTATCCAAGGTGGTTCATCATGCCAGACTAGCCCGTGTCCAAAGCACAAGAAGAAAAGAAATTTTAGTTCAACTTGGTTGGACTTTTCTTGGACATGCAAAATAGAGAACAAGAAGTTACTTACTTATATAGTAGATTCTAATTGTGTCTGCTTTCAACTTGAAATACAAGATTAGTTTACGCTCTGTTGCGCTGTGTGTTTGTGTGTTTGTTGGTGTGGGTTATATAATAGTCGGATGATTACCTAGCAAATAGATGAACTACAATAGCTAAATAAACAGAACTTGCTGCAGCTCAAGAGTCGAGTTGATTGCAACTTCTACTAGTATTACCAAACCTTTTCTACAATTGCAGTCGTCGTCGTCATCGTTGCATTGGGAAAGAGAGAAAAACACGAACGAAGGTGAGAGATCAGTGTGACAGCAAACAGCTGTTGGATCTGACAGTTTTGCAAAACTTTGCCAAGTTGAGAAATGAGGTTATCGTATTGTTTGGTTTTGTGCCACAAAATAAATGTAGGGTTGATTGAGGGGGCGTCGAAAGGCTGGCAGAATGAGAAATTTTGCATATGTTGAGTTGGTAATGGTGTTTATAGACTGCTGGGTTAACGCAAGTAGTATTTAAAATGCAGAATTCACAGCAAACGTATTTTTTTGTAAACATAATTAAAGCGTGTTAAAGAAACAGAGGTTTTTCCACTGAATTAATTACGCTAGGTAAGTCAAGGGTAATACTAGCTTTGCACAGGGTGCTCCTTCTTTAATGTTGGTATGTGAATATTTTATGACTTTCAAAAAATAACGTTTTTTCGTGTGAGCATTTTGAAAATTTAATTTGGTACTTAACGATTGATTTGAACTATTTATTTATTAGCCAAAACAAAATGTGCTCTTTTTGCTGCGTTTCTCACTAATTTTTCAAGCTTTTCGTCCTGTTTATTTATCTTGACATAGCCAATGGCCCGAGTAGCCAGTGCTATATAATTTTACCTGTGAATTATTGGTTTTAACCATATTTATCATTATAAATAAATAAATAATGGGTCATCAATCTTGAGGTTTTTTTTTTTGTAATGCAAAAAAACACAAAAATTTTAAATGAATCGGAAAATCTTTCTTATTAATAGAAAGAATCATTCTTGCCATTCACTTTTTAAAGATTATCCCTTTCAAATGTTGGCCTTAGCTCGTCCATGCGGAGGTTCCAATTTTCGATGACGCGTTCGACCATTATCGGCGGTATCTCGCGACTAACACGGGTAATGCTTCAATCGTATCAGGCTTATCCACAAACACTTTAGACTTCACGTAGCCCCAAACGAAAAAGTCTAAAGGTGTTATATCACCCGATCTTCCGGAGCGTGAATTTAATTGTTCACCGAATTTGATGATCCCTTTATTTAGCTTGAGCTCGATAATTTTCTAAGAATTGTACGATTAGCTTTTTAAATGGCCCCTCAAAAAAAAGTTCGGATAGTTAAAATCTAAGCATCAGGGTAGCTTTGTCAGCTCACGTCCATGAGACTTTCATTAGCTTTTATTATTACGGATACTATTAAGATAATAATGTAACAATACATTTTTATGAATATTTCAAACATATATTTCTATTATATACTACCAAAGTAGTTAAACAAGCTTAGTTACACCTACTTGCATATAAACTGTAACTAATTTGAGTGCATTAAAACGGCCCACAAATAAATCCAGTGTGTTGACAAAGACAAATATTCATATTTGTATCATAAATTGAAGACTGTGTGGGTAAGCGGCAATACGATTAGCATATCTAGGCCCTCGAGATACAAAATTAGCTAAATATGGATTGTTGGGTTTGTCATAAAAGCTATAATAAATAAATCAAATCAATGAAGAGAGTCTTCAAAATGCAAGCTTCAAGTAATTTTTTGCATAAACTAAACAGACATAAATCTTTTGAAAACAAAGAAAAATTTTACTTTCAGTTTGTGCAGTAGTGTAAACAAAGTAAAGTTTAAGCAGAAAAATGCCAAACAGTTTGGACCAAGTTAACGCAGTTTGTTGTGACAACTGGCCGTAAAAATCACTATGTGATCACAGTGAAAGTTGTTGCAATGCATCATTGACAAAAGTGCAAGTGAAGGCGTTGCAATAAATCAATAAAATTGTTGTTGCCACAACATCTCTTTCTTTTAGTTGATTTGAAAGAAACTTCACATTGAACTAGTTCTTTTAACGCACTGACACAATTGTCATTTGCACTCACATCTTAATAACTTTTGTTTATATTTGCACAAAATAAATTAGAATTTATTGTGCCAGCCACTTAAACCCATTTGACATAAGCAATTGTGTATCTCCGTCCATAGCTCTTGACATATCTTCTGAGACATGTGTTTTTGTGATTCATGCAATTTATTAGCGCTACGTCTTTTTTTCTCATAAGCAACAAATTGTGCGCAAAAATTGTAGTAAGAAAAATTAGCCATAAACTCATGAGCATGACACATTTTCTTTTGCGGCAGAACAATTGAATCATCTGCTTCATCATCATCTTTTAGATTTAAAAAAGAACATGAAAAAATAAACAGCTGTGCCGGAAATCTTTAGACTGCTCACATTATGCAACTGCATTTAATCTTAAGTTTGAGAATTGCCTGAAAGCTAAACGCTTCACTAAACAAAACGTGCAAACAAAATAGTCTCTTTTTGCTTTTTATCTTGAAAAGTTCATCAATTCTCAAGTAGGAAATTTAAGAAAAAAAAGTATGTACCATAAATATAAGAAGAAAGAAAAGAAAAACTGCTGTGCAGCCATGCGATAGATACTACATGCAAAAAAAAATGATATATAAAAGTTTTGTTTAGGAAATGACGATTTTTAAATACACTTACGAGTGTTGTTTATTGGTAATGTTGACTAAGTCTTTTTACCCAAAAACCATAAAATGTATTTATAACGACACTGATGTGTTCTATTTTAAAAATATTAAGATATCTTTCTCTAAATAATATCATATAAACAAATTTGATGTCATCGTCGTCTTCGTCATCATTTATTTTTCTATTTAGTGTGAACACTTTGAAAATATTGTTATCTCTTTCGTCTCTGTGCTCGTCATCATTTATTGTGGCCGCAAGCAGTTCTTTGCATATTTGTGTTCACAAAAAAGCAAATATTATTTAATCATAATTTAAGTGAAGTTATTGATATTTTTACTTATCAAACTTCTTACCAAAGATAAAGTAACCTTTGTGAGTGTATATTAAAACTGTATAAAGTTGGTTGGGCTGCCCATTGTTCATTTGTTCATCTGCTTGCATTTCCTGCATGAAATTCTTTTTTGAATAGTCTTTTTTCTTTTTTTGTTTTGTTTTTCAGAGTCAGAAACTTGTGTGGGCCTCAAAATTTTGCACTTGCCATTGTGCTTTGTTAGCCTTAGGGCGCTACAAAAATTACAATTACCTTTCAATTTGCTAAGGTCTCTAGCCAAAAGAATTATACCAAAGCTGCGATTTTTATCTGCCTAGTAGAGTTATTTCTTGGTTTTTTATTGTTTATAATTTCATTTGAATTACAGCGCGAAACAAATTAATAATTGCGCTTTGCCATTTTTATGGTTTTTGTTTTGGTTTCTTAGCGCCAGGGCTTAATTCAAGTTCAAGGAACCCATGTGGTAAAAAGAGTTTTTTTTTTTGGACTCAATATGCTAGCGAACTGGTTCACATGAACGCTAATCGTAACATGCAAATGTGGCACATTTTATTGTGGCAATTCGAAAAAGCTGTTGAATGTCAAATTTATTCGAAAACTAAATGTGGCCAGGGCCAGTGAAGCTTTGAATTAAAGATTTCAATGGGTGCTACTGCACTTGAAAGTTGTTAAAACTTCAACCTATCTGCATTTTTTATTTTTTTTTTGATGATTTATTTCTAAAAGACGTACGATATTTATTTGCAATTTGCCTACAAATAAAGTTAAATGTTTGCCTCTCTAATCATTCAAACAAGGCAAAAAAATAAAAAAACTTTTATTGGAATTTGAATTAAATAAATTTATTTTATTGCATGCGATAACATAAATTTCAGCTTCAATTAAACTGTCATTTTGCCGATCATTTTTGAAAAGTTTTACCATTAAAATATTTAACAAACATTTTTAAAAACATTTAAATATAAGAATAAAAAAAATACAATAAATATGAGCAAAAATACTGTAATTTAAAAATTTACAAAAATGATAAAATACAAACGTAAAGTAAAATTTGAAAAAAATAAATTTAAAAAAAAATAAATTTAAAAAAATAAATTTAAAAAAAATAAATTTAAAAAAAAATAAATTAAAAAAAAAATTAATTAAAAAAAAAATTAATTAAAAAAAATAAATTTAAAAAAAAAATAAATGAATTAAAAAAAAATAAATAAATTAAAAAAAATAAATACATTTTAACAAAATTGCTACAACAATGAGTAAAATACTCATTAAAAAAAATGTTAGAAATAAATTCAAATAAAAATATAATCCGGCATGAATGATATAAATGTGGACAACTTTAAAATACATAAAAGAGACTATGAATATATACATAGTATATAATAATAAAATATAAATTAACATAAATATAAAATATAAACAAAGGATTAAAGCATGTTAAAATTAAATTTTGTAATTTTTGGATTGAATTAAATAAAAGATAACCCAAAATATACACTAAAAAAAACATAAAAGATATTTTTTTATTAATTTAAATATTATACAATACAATGCTTTAACTAATAAAACATTAGGGCAACGAGCAACTAGACCTTAGACCCTACAAAATATATTATATAAAATATGGCAAAAATAAAAAAAGTATATACCTATGTATCAAAATAATAATAATAAGTGTATGTAATAGTAATAAAACTACACAAAGCACTATTAAATCTTAGAAACTCTTAAACTTAATTTATTTTTTATTACAAAAAACTTCTTTCAACAAAAAAATGAAAATCTTTAAAATTGAAATAAATCTTAATTGTATCTGGTTTTTTAGAGTGTGGGATGCCTGAAAATGCATAGAAAAGTGCCCAACAAATTATGTGTTGAAATATATATTGACTTATTTATATACACAAAATTGTAACATTGAAAATTATGTGCCTTAAAAAAATATAAAACAAAATCAACCCACAAAAAAAAAGTTATTTAAAGTGTCTTCCCACAAAAGAAAAAAAAGAAAGAAATCAATTCAACACGACAAGTGTGAAAATCCAACACCAGTGCCACGCCCAGTTCATCATTTAGCCAAAAGAAAAAAAAAAACAACAAAAAGAAAAACCCAAAAACAAAACAAATCATGAGTAGTCAACCTGCCAGCCAACCCGATAGCATTGACTTAGCCTATGATATGTGGGCGGGTCAATTCGAATTTGTCGGACCTACAGCAACAACTGAACAACCCAACAAAAACAACACACTCAATAACAATATAAAATTTGGAAGCGAACGCTACGCTAGTCACAGACGCGACTCCACGGATAGTTTAGAGGATTTGAATCTGAATTTCAATACCAGCTCTACACAGAATCCATTAACCAACGCCTACAACTTGGGCGGCAGTGTTTTGGGTGGCGTGGATTATGCCTTTGGCAAACAGCCCATACTCATCGATCAGGAGACATTTCTAAGTCTAAATCCAGCTGATTTTGAAGATATTGTGCCATCAAACTCGGAGCCCAATTCGCTGGTCTTCATTGAGAATAAACTAGAAACGAACAACAATAATAATAACAACAGCCTTGAATCAAACAACAATAACAATAACAATAGTAAAATCTACAACTTGGAAACTTTGACAAGTAAATTTAATAATAAAACAAACAATACAAATACCAACGGTTTCAAATTGGAAAATTTGAAAAACTTTAAGAACAAATTACTCTGTGATTTCGAAGAGAACGGCAACTCTGGAGTAGGTGGTTCGGGCTGTACGACAGCAACACTTCCCAACAACAAAATGAATGGCTTAAGCGCAGAGATATGCGATAATCTCAATGAGCAAGTAAGCAGTAAAAAAATTAAAAAAATTAAAAAAAATCAATACTTAATTAAATTTCATTAAACATTGATTGTAATTGCACTAACAATTTAGCCAAGACAGCAACCATTATAATGGTTCTACACAGCGATAAAGTTCAAATGTCATGTTAATTTATAAACTATGTGTACTAGTATATACTATAGTATATTCCCAGTTAACAGTTGCGTGGTCACTCTAATTGTGCAGTCCAACTATTTACTTAGTGCTTCGTTTACATGGCATGCTTTATATAGTATGAATACACTGAGCAAAAATTACTTAGTGAGTTTATTATGAACTAGGTGTTAGATGCCCTGTGTATCTATTCAACCAAACAGTGTACAGTAAATTGCAAGTACACCTAATTCTGTTTTTACACGGTAGATTGGTTCCAGAAAAAACCGTGTAAAAAAAAACCGTGTAAAAAAAGTATGTATTGTAAATTGAATGTATGACATGTTCAGGAACTAAAAACAATTATGTATGTATGTAAAACAGCTATGTTGTTAACAAAAAGAATAGGTTATTCAATTTTTAAGGTGAAAAAAAAATTATTTATTTGTCTTGTGCTATTTTGAATCGTGCTAAATGGAATAAAATCATGTAAATATACCTAAAATTTTGTATTTTCAAACCGTGTTAAATCGAAACCGTGTAAAAAAAGACCGTGTAAAAACAGAATTAGGTGTATAATGTTTTGGTATGTAGTTTACTCACTATACAGTACACGAAAGAGTGAGAGAAAACTTCAGAGAGTGTGAGAGCAGTGAAATAAATAGACTTAACGAAATGAGAAAGCTTAATTACTCTCCTAGCCAACGAATTTAACAAGGTTGCACTAAGAAGTGCGGAAGTTTGGCTTCGCGCAAAACTGGTTCAATTTTTGTATGGTAGCTATAAGAAAAAGTGTATCGATTTTGATCAAACTACACATAAATGTTGAGTCTAAAACTTTGTACTATTGTGAATCAAAATTTTTTCATTTTGAAGAAATCTATATGATTTGTGCCTAGTAACTCACTAAAAATGTTGACTAGTTCAATTTCGCTCAGTGTAGCTAGAACTACGTATGCGTTGGTTTCTCTGCCATGTAACCATCTAGTATAGTCTGCCAATAATGTCCATTTACTATAAATATGCTGTTGGGTCTGCCATGGGCTTTAGTTTATTGTTGTGACTGGCTTGATTGTGCATGAAAAATTTGAAATTCCAATACTAGGAAAAAAAAAAAAACAAGAATAATTCCATTCATAGTATTCAAAAATGTTGGAAACTAATGATGTGAGTGCCAAATAATTAAAAAAAAAAAGAATATATTGAATCCGCTTATAAACAAAAGTTTTCCGCAATTAAATATGAAAATGTTTTGGAGGGCGTAGTGTGTACTAAATTTGGAACAAAGAAAATTGTAATGTTTATATCTTTTGTATATACATACATAGGTATGTATTTCTGTTTTTGTTGCGTCGCATGTTGTAACTGCTGCTATCAATGAGGAAATCAATACATCACGTTCTATGTCTGGTATTTGTAAACAGAGTATTAAGTAAAAGTGTTTTTAAGTGGTTCCGGAGCTAGCAGTGTTTATGTTTATATTTTCAGTAGCGCATTGTTTAAAATTAAAGTAAAAGTATAAAAACTTGTGGGCAATGTATAGTATAACATACGATTAAGCAATCAGATAACATGGTTGACATGGAACATTAAATTTAGGCCTGAGTCAGTGAGGTGTTTAATACCAAAATCTTTTTATTCATGGGTAACCTAACTAATAGAATACCAAATAAAGGGTTTACCAATGGGGATGATAGAATTTTGGTAGCTCATGGTGGCCATCTTTGTGGTTGGATTTGGATTGACATCTCATATTAGTTGCTTAAGAGCCACCATTGAAGCCATACCAACCGAAATGGTGCAACGCGTCATCAAAAATCTAACTGACCGGATCACTCAGTACAAGAGGAGCTGATGTGGTCATTTGAACGATATAGATTGTTTAAATCATAAATGGCATCCAATAAAAATAAAACACACCTTATTTGAGCAAAATTAATATGTTTAATTTAAATTTCAAATCGTATCGTTCTTATTGGTAAACCCTTAACTTCTATAGAAATATTGTAAAACTCTTTGGCAGCTTTTAGTTTAACTTAAAGAAATTTTATAGCAGCGATGAGATGAAAAGAGAGTAGTGAGATTCTCGCGTCATCTGCATCACTGCCCTTAGCAGAAGCTTTTAAATTGTCCAGCAGTAAAGTTTGGTCATGCTGATCGTTACGTGTAAATCTGGATCCTGCGTGATCGGCTCCACTTACTCGTCTTACTTGGACCAAACAAACTCAAAGTAATCTTTAAAATGTATGGAAACATTAGCCGTTTAAAAAAAAAATTATTTCGTCTAGTCACGTCTAGTCTTCTTTTGTTTGTCTTGCTATTCCTTAATTAGTGTAGTAAGTGGAATCTGGTTAAGCTCTAAGCTTAAATTCTTCCATTTTGAACTATGCTTTACCAATTTTCACCAAATTCCCTTATGAGTACCAAAAATTCGTAGAACTTGGTAACTTTATAATTTATATAATTTTATGGTACAAAAGATCTTCTGGTCGCAGTGCCCCACCTCTTTGTGGGGAACACATAGGAGAAAAAAAAAAAAAAAAAAATTTATAATTTATTATTGCTTCAGAAGAATTGATCATGATTTGTTTTAAAATGGAAAAATATGGGCTTAGTACCCATATCCTTATTTTAAGATTTTTGCCATCTGTGATCGATCATTGAAAAAGATTTTTGTTGTTATGTCAAGCATGTTTGTGGATAAAGAAAAGCTTTTGCGTGGTTAATTTAATAATCTCTCATATAGTATGTTGGAGAGATTTGAATTTTTAAGACTAAAAAACTAATTTTAGCTTATCTGCTTAGTTGACAAATATCTTTGGGTTAAAATTTAGTCTTAAAACAAAGAAAAAGGAAGAATTGCTAAGATGATAGCCATAACTAATCTGATTATGCAAATCTTTGTTTAAAATTTGTATGATATGTGATCAGCTTGCATTAAGGATCGTTCACAGGAGCAAAAATAAAAGATTTGCGACCTTAACCCATTTTCTTCCTCTGTTGCGTACACGCAACATAAAAAAAAATTTTTTTTTTGTTTAAAAGGTATATATTTAGGCTTCCTTCTTCTCCTTATTTCAACCTCCTGAAAAACACACACTGACAGACACACTGGCGTCTGTGGACACACATTGTTTCGGACAAATTTTGAACTCTAAACTAAAATTTACTAAATGCGAGTTCTTTGTCTTTTCGACTTAAAAATAGGGTATATTCCTTCCTAAATAATCATCATGAATGATAAAATTCTTTAATTATGCTTTACTCTTCCGAGACTATTCTAATTGTCGAGCAATGCACTAGCGTTCCAGGTGTCAGAAAATTCTAAAATTTTACAAATAACTTGTCTAAGGCAAATGTAACGCCCCTACATTGATTTCATTGCAATTTTTTTTTCGCGAAAACAGCGAAAATGGGTTAAGGAAGAGAAAATATAGAAAACAAAATGATAAAAAGATTTACGATCTTGAAGAAAGAAAAAATATAGTTAATAAAATTATACCAAAAACGTTCTATATTTACGGTAGAGACCAGAAATTAGTCAAAGTTTCACGTTTAGAGACAAAAAAAAAAAGGCAAGTAGATCCAAAGAATGGAAAAATTTTAAGAAGCTATTGAATAATAATAATAATGATCGTTTCTCATCATCCAAGATGATGTGTTTAAATGCAAGAATGTACTGAATAATTATAACATCGATCAGATATAACTAGTTCGTTTAAGTTAAGCAGAAGTAGACAGCTTAAGATAATTTCTCAATAAAAACATAAAAGCAAAGCCTCTTAAATTAAGCTAATTGGCATAAAAAACTTAATAGTTGACTATACATCATAAAAGCTATATAGCTACTATATGATATAATGCTTACCTATGTTTGTATGACGTTTTTCACATACAATTTTGATTTGTTGGTAAACACATTAAATTCTACAATAATTTTTGTATATGTACCTTGACATATTTACCTTTCAAATGAAAACTAAACAAAAGTATTAAAAAAAAAAAAGATTTTTCTTTGCTAAAATACTTTTGCAAAATGTTCACATCTGTTTAAAATAAACAAAAATAAATTTCGGTACACAGTACACTAAAAAATATTTCGAGACATTTGGACATAGCATTTCAAATGAGATCAGCAGCCAGAAAAATGACTCAAAATTAAATTAAATGAATGAAGAGAACTGGTACAGTAAAGCTTTCACAAGGCGAATAAGTGCGTATAGTATGATGATGAGCAGTTCGCTATGACGTAGTTTGACTGTAATATATTTCTTTAAGCAAAAACTTGATGAATGAGTTGAATGGACACACACATGCACTCATTTGTTAAGGAAAATTAAAGATGATTTTTAGTTTTTATTTGCTTTTTCGTTTCGGTATTGTTTTTTCTTAGGAAAAATATGTGTCAACGAAAGTAAGCGCCTTGGGGCTGATTAAGTTTCTAAAAGAAAAAAAGCATTTCCAAAGCCATGAAACAGTTTCATTCGAGACAAATTAATTTGTTTGAACCGGCTAATAAGATTGCGCTAGTTAGCAGTTGTTGTCGGTCTAGGCAAAGTCATCCAGAGACAAAGCACAAGCTTCTTGCATTTACGTAGACAGAAGGTTGCACCAGCTTGAGAGAAAACCAAACCAACTACTGTGCACCACGGGGCAGCTACATGGAAGAAAAAATAAATCAATTTGACATGCAACGCATTTGAAACTTTACATTAATGTTTCTTGCAATTTCTTATGGCTAAGGCTGTAAAAATTTTATATGCCTACTTTTTATGAACCTAATGGACTGATAATTACGCATGCAGTCTAAAGAATCTAAATAAAACCAAATCATTCTCAGTTGTCTCAACATACAAAAAAATTACAATTTCGAAAAATCTTTCAGCACTTTAAAAGAGATTGCCTTAGAGGTCACTCGGGTTTTGTCGATAAGCCTCAACGGATGCTGCTAAGCACTTGATTTGTTAACATTTTTATAAGGCTGATAAATATTGGGCGCACACTGGCATGATAAATTGAACAAATGGGCAGATTGTTTGCTTTTTGTAACCGGAAAATGTTGCAAGCTATGTTGTTGTTGTTGTTATTTGTTGGTTTTCATGCAAATTATGCGTTCAAAGCCAAAGCCGATTATGTTTATCGTTGTGTAAAATTTTTTTTTTCAATTATAAACAAATTTATATAATGACTGCACTTAATACTATTAGTGGTAAAAGCAGCTGAGGAAATTTATGGACTGCAAACGATCTTCAGGGAAATGGCAAGGGATTATCAACAGTCGTTATTTAAAAGAAAACAGTTTTCAGAGTTTGTTTTAATATGTTAATACCAAAACAGCTGATTGAGACCGAATGTGCTTAGATAGTTAAATTAGCAAGCAGTTTTTTTTTATTTTTTATTTTCATAAATGCTTTAGAAATAATATAAACACATTTTTGTCACATGTAAAAACAGCAACAAAGAAAGTTGAAATAATAAAACCGAACTATAAACACTCTCTTTGTAGAATCAATTCCGAATGAAGCTATCGAATTTTAAGTTTAACACAAATATTTAAATCATTTATACTTAAAATCTATTAAGGGTTTTGAAATGCTTCTATTTTCTAGAAGACTTATTTCTAACTGATTTTCATGCTTAAAAAAAGGAGTATGGTAAAAAATTTTTTGTGAGCTTGGTTATAAAATCTGAAGTTTCTTTGGTAATCTTTTTGTAGAAATTAGAAGATTTTGATGCAAGTCGAGTTGAAACTTTCTTATTTCAAGACTATTAAACAAATTATCTTAAATGATCGTTTTGAAAGCGAAGCTTACTTGAGAGTCTTCTCAGAAAGAGCGATCTGAGTTATCTTATTTTTATTTTTTTAAGGTTTGGACAAACTACTTTTTGTTTGATTTTCATGATTTAAGCGAAGTCTTTAATAAAGTTTCTACGTTAATCTTTTTGTAGAAAATGTGAGATTTTGGTGCAAGTTGATAAAAATATATGGTATATCATCTTATTTCAAGAAATTGAAACAATTTTTTTTCAAAAGATCGATTTGGATGCGAAGCTTACTTGAGATTCTTCGTATAAATGACGATCTTATAATAGTTATCTTATTATTATTATTAAAAGGTCTTGGAAAAAATAGTTTTTGTTTGATTTTCATGATTTAAGGGAAGTCTTTAGTAAAGTTTCTACGTTAATCTTTTTGGAGATAATGTAAGATTTTGGTGCCAGTTGATAAAAACAATCTAATTTCAAGAAACGCAAACAATTTAAAAAAAAAAAATCGTTTTGAAAGCGAGGCTTACAAGAGATTCTTCTAGGGCGATCTTAGTGATCTTATTATTTTTTTTAAAGGTTTATAAAAAAATACTTTTTGTTTGATTTCCACAATCCTAGGGGAAGTCTTTAGTTAAGTTTCTACGTGAATTTTTTTTTTTGTTTTGGAGAAAATTTAAGATTTTGGTTCAAGCCGATAAAAATGTATATCATCTTTGGATGCGAAGCTTACTAGATATTATTCTTATAAATGACGATCTTAATGCACTATTTTCTAAATATTGAGCATAAAGGTTTGGAAAAATACTTTTTGTTGGATTTTGAAGAGCTGGGGAAATCTTTAGTTACGCTTCTTCAGTAATCTTTTTGGAGAATATGGAAGATTTTGTTACAAGTTGATGAAGATCGATTTGGATGTAAAGCTTACTCGCAATGTTTCCTATAAACCACTATTTTCTTAAATTTAGCCATATTTCTATATATATTTTTTTTTAACTTCATGTATTTTTATGAATTGTAGCATTAAACTAAACCTTCAAAGTAAGTAATTTCTTACAGCTGTCTGAAATTTCTAAAATCTTATGCATACCTAATCAGATGAAAATATTTCGTGTATCTTAAATAGTTGTAGAGCCAGAAATTTTCTCGTTAAAATTTTACATCAATAATTAAAATTTTTTCTCATGGTTTTTATTTAAAAACAATTCCTGAGGGAAAAATCATTCCGTGCTTAATCAATGATTTGTATTTGATTAATTTAATTTTAATGACTTGAGGGCAATAAATGGAGAGCGAGATTAGTGAGTGAGATGGGTAAAAGATGTATTGATAGAGAGTAGGGGTTTTTATATTGTGTGCCAAAGGGAAGCCAAAATATTAGGATGGTCTAAAAGCTACCGAATATAAAAATATATTATATTTAACGACGCTTGGTTTTGTGGCTAATGATAAAATTTAGAAACACATCATTTTTTCAATCAACATTCCAAAATGAAATGATAAGTTGTATAGTGTTATCGATAATAAGCGAAATAATCGCAGTGTTGGAAAAAACTTATTTATAGGCTTGCAAATGTGTGTTGAAGCATTAATATTAATCTCGATAAACAAGAGGTCAATGTGATCATTTAAAAAAAAATCCAAAAAAATAAGGTATTTCAAAATTCTTTTGCCTCTAAACGATTTTGAGGCTCATATTTACAGTTGATTGATGTATAGCTCAAGTTTTTAAAATGCTCTAAAATTTCAACTAGTTGGGCCTAATTAGTGCCACAAATTTCTTTACACTTTTGCTTGTCCCTTCTAAAACGTCACATGTCATCTGACAGTCTTTAAATTTTCAGAATTTTCTTCAACTCATCACTCAAACAAAAGTCAATTTTCACCTAAATTTGAAGTTATGCCTGCTTGAACTAAAGCAGTTGGCTTTTGGACACAGCACAATGACCCTGACTGACATTTTGATGGCTTTGAAAAGAAAAACAGCCTTAGCCAAGAAAGTGAAGCATTAAAAAATTGCCTTAACACATTTCTTAAGGCGCGCTCTGGCTGACTCTTGGGGCACCCTCCAAAACTTTTTGTGCGACTTCCAGTTTCTGTTTTTTTTTTTGTTGTTGTGTGGCTTCCACTTGTTACTCAATGTAAAAATAACACGCCCCAATCTTCCACACATTTTTTTTTATTTGGTTTTTACACTTTTTATGGCCATGTTTTTGTTGTTCTTTTGTTAATATTTAAAGCCAACGGTTTCCTACACTGGCCATAACAACACTGCTATATAAAGACTGTTGTGTTTTCTTTAGAATTTTGTACAGACATTTAAATTAATTTCTTTCTAGCCAGCATTACTACATGCTAGAACGTTTAAGTTTCTGGCTGCTAGACGTTTATAAGTATTTTGGCATGGTTCATTGTACACATACAAGCCCATATGGAAGCACTTTTAGAAGTCAGAACTAACGTCGAACAGACGGACTGACTCACAACTGTCAGAGTCCGACTCTCTCTAGTCAACAAAAAATTATTGGCCCGCCCGGGTCTAGCGTCCATTCAGTTGCTGACGAGCTCGCGAGCAAATAGACGCGAAATTTGTTTGGGGCTGTCACTCGTTTGCCTCGTGGCTCGTGTTCGATTTGATTTTTATATAGCAGCCATATAGCACCGATGTAGTTTGTGACGTCACAGTGTGTACATAAAAATTGCAGTTGATTTTGATTGCTTTAGCGCAGAAAATTTCATTTAATTAGGCTTGATTGAAGCTAGCCCAATGCACAGTTTTGCAGTCATTGAGTTAGCCACCCACAAAGCCTGGAATTTTAGATGAAAACAGCGCGTATACGTAATGTTTTGTTAATTGAACTTTTGACATCAATTTAAAGTAAACGTTGTGTGTGTGTGTGTGGGGTTGACAAGCTTGACAAAAAAGCTCAGCTTGAAAGCTGCACAATACCTTAACATGCTGCAATGCTAAATACAAAAAGATAATTCTCAGCTTAAAAAAAAACCATGCTGGCTTTAAGAATGCTTAGAAATAGTTACTCTAAAAATGAGTCATTCCTTTCTACGAGCAATTTTGTATTACAGAATTATTTTTTTTTTATGGTGTATGTAAAGGGTGTTTTTTTTTAGAGCAACACAAGTATTTTCACAAACTTTCCGCAACATTTGCGGCCGTATTACGCCAATAACTCTTCGAATATTGATTTCCAGGTGTTCAATTGTCTCTGGTTTATCGACGTAGACAAGCGACAGTAATTTCCTGTGGATGTAATGGTGTTTCGACAAAAGCTTGTGGATTATCCTTCCTAAAAATGCGACAATTCGGCTTATTTACGTATCCATTCAACCAAAAATGGGCTTCATCAGAGATCATAATTTTGAATAAGTTTGACGAACCTCTAAAAAAAACACGCTGTAGTTTATAAAAAAAATTACAAACATACATAACAAAGCAGTGCTTAATTTATTATGGCAAATGTGTCATATAAAATCTAGAAGCTTTTTTCGCTTTGATATCTTTATTTGTTAACCCACACGTTTATATTTCATATTCTAAAACAAAACTATTTTGTGTTGAAAGGGCGAAAGTTCAAAAACAATTTACAGTAAAAAAATTGGACACTGTTGCTCATCCTAAAAAGTCGGGCTTTCTTGCCCAAAAAGAGCGCCAATATCTACTAAGGTCTCTCATTCTGATTACTTTTTATACTCGTTAATCGGACAATTGTGCCTACATGGTTCTTTGTTAGGGTCTCTCACGTCGTAACTCAGGCATTCTTGCCTTTATGTATTTATGCCCGATAACACAACAAATCATTTTTTCTCAAAATGTTTTCCTTTACGCTTAGAAAAAAGTTCCTTAAAAAACTTTAAGATCTCCAATTAAATTTATTCAAATTAAAAAAAGATTTTAAATATATTTATATTTACTTCTGGCTAACCCTTTATGAAATTCTTACGCAATGAAATCTGTAAAGTGTATTTTGAAATATTTTGCAACACTAATGAACTATTAGTTCATTATATTCACTTGACCGAACTGCTTATTCCATAGGCATTGAGCAATACATTGGTATATGCTCTTATATTTTTCTTTCTCTGTTAAATATTAAGAGAACTGCTTATGTGTTAACTTATTTAAAAGATAGATGGCTTGCAAAAAAATATGTTCCGCCAATAAAAATGATATTGTAAACAACGTATGACACATTCGATATGGCACACGGGCTGTAGCTTTAAAAATTGAATAAATTAAGTTTTTTATTCTATGTTAAATTTGCATACTACTTTTGTTTTTAAAAAATGTTTTTGTTTTAGTTTTGATTAATCTTTTCATTTTTATGAAGATATTTGGCAACTTCTTATTTATTATTTTTAGATTCTTATTTTTTATTTTTTTTTTAATTAATATTTTTTTTTTTTAATTTTTTTTTTTTTTTTTTAATACTTATTTTTTTTTTTAATTCTTATTATTATTTTTTTTAATTCTTATTTTTTTTTAATTCTTATTATTTTTTGATTCTTATTTTTTTTTAAATACTTATTTTTTTTTTAAATTCTTATTTATTTTTTTAAATTCTTATTTATTTTTTAAATTCTTATTTATTTTTTAAATCTTTTTTTTATTTTTTTAAATTTTATTTATTTTTTAAATTCTAAATTATTTTGTCAAATTCTTAATAAATTTTTATTTATTCATTGTTTATATTATTATTCTTATATTGCTTAAATTATTGTTTATTTATCTAGTATGTTACTTTTGCTTAGCCTCGTTTGAAATTATTAGATTTGGAAATGAAATCAATTTTTTTTCCCGAAATCATTTGTTCATTAAAAAACGTATACTCTATTTTTTTTTAATATTTCCAGAAAAAAAAAAGTATGTTATAAAATTTAAAATCTGTTCATTAAAATTTATGTACTTAAATGCAGATTTATATTGTTTTTGTTCAATCAGTAGATTCTTTTAATTTTGTTTTATTAAATATTAATGTGTTGTTTATTTACCTTATTTTTTAATTTCATCAAACTTGTGATTTAAAAAAAAAATAATCGTAAAAATTGGAAATGTTGATATTTTTGATGAATCCATTCCTTTCTTTAAAATAGAAGTAAGAGCTTTAATGATGCAAAAGCATTTCAAGATTATGCAAACATTGTACTTAGAAATTATGCAGGCTCTGTGTGTGTTGCAAGAAATGGTTTTGTTTTTTTTTGTTCAAATGAGCACCAGAAAGTCAAGTCACCTCATACCTTATCGCTAAAAATAGTGAAAAAAATTGGAAATCCGTTTTCTAAAATACACATGCAAAAGCATCGCAATAGTTTGCAAACATTGCACTTAGAGAGCATGAAGAGTCTCTAAATGTTACAGGAAATGGTTGTTGTTTTTTCTTTCTTTCTTTTTTGTTGAAATGAGATCAACAAAGTCTGGTCACCCTAAACCTTATCGCTAAGCGACTTCCACATTTTTATCTGCAAAGAGCATTGGCGAAGAGCAACTGTGTGGCATAAATAATGCATTTTATCGACATAAATGATTGCACTTAAAGCGCTTTTCAATTGAAATTCAATATTGCAAACAATTTTTAAGATACATTGTATGTACATAATAAATTATTGGGCTTAAAAGCAACCAAATGCAACGCCAACAGGCAAATATCTAAAGTTGTTAGTTTTGGCTATGATTGCCATAAGATGTGGATACATACTAGAAGATACTATTTATGATTGTATTTCTTGTTTTTGTATTGTTGTTGTTTTTAGAGGCAAGGCATGCCAATAATTAACAGCTACAGCAACAACTGCAAACAGCCTACAACAACTGGGAGCAGTATTACATTGTTGCTATTGCTGTTTTTTGTCGCCATCAGCTGCGCATTAAACAAATAATAATAAAAAAAAAGAGAAAGAGAAAAGCACAGAGAAGAGGCAAAAGTCTCTGAGAAGGGGCGCAGGCAACAACAGTCTTCTCGAGCAAGCAAATGAGCAAAGACGCATTCATTTGCCGCCGCGAGTGTTTACCAAATAATTTGATTTTTATTTTGATGAGCAGACTGCAGGCCATAGACAATATACATAGTATAAGTAAATTAAAACATACATATATAGATAGACCCAGATAATGTGCATATACCTATATGTATAATATAGAGCTAGACAAATGTATTTAAAAAATCACATGGCTGATGTGTTGTTAGTGAATGAGCTGCTCGGTGATTTGCGGCATATCAAAAATGATTGTGTTAGTAGACGACCCTAAAAAAGACCCTCAAATTGTATGTGACTCACTTAATTAAGTACTCTTTTTTTTTTTATTATTATTTACAGCTGGAGCTGTTGCAGCGCAAAGTGGATGATCTGTCGGATACGCAAAATATAGCCGAGGATCGCACAACGCGCACAAAGACCGAATATGCTGTGCTCCAGGCGCGTTATCATATGCTCGAGGAGCAGGCCAGAGAGGTGAGTAACAGCAGCATGTAATTGGATGTGTGAAATTTCGATTATATGGGCAGTGGGTTATAAATCGCCTTAGAAGAAGTGGGAGATGTTTCTGGCAAGAAATTCAAGAAATATGTTTGCAGCTGGCAAAAATTTTTTTTTCGGATATTCAAACTTGTTTCGTATTTTGATTCTATTTCATTTGCTCGAAATTATAGAAACTGCATTGTAGAATCGTAGAATCCTAATCAAAAAATGAATCTTCAACAGGCTTGATAGAATTCTAGAATGAGGTAGACAGTGTTGACTGACTGTCCTGAAAGGAAAATCTTAATAATTTTAATTTCAATATTTCGGGCTTTGATTCTAATTGGTCAAAAAAATGTATCAGTTTCGTCCTGTTGAAATCGGAAGTAAATGCCGTAAGAGACCTTCGGATTTTTGTATTAGCTTAAACTTATTAATATCACTGTCTTAAGCTTGGATCCGGTTATACATATGTGAAAAGCATATTTTATACAGATACAGTCTTTAATTCATCCGACGAAATCGGAAAGTGAGTCTACTTTAAGTTTTGAGAGTTTAGGCTGTTAAGTTTATTTCATATTTATTGTGATGATTTTCTTGAGATGTGATACGATTTTATCTAAATATATTGTATGTCTCAACATGTTAATCCAATGTTTTTGGATTCGTTTTGATACCGAATGCTTGATGCTCCCAATTTTACCAAAACGAATTTTTATGTGGTTTGAAACCGAAAGTTTCGTTACAAAAGAACGCATTTTAAACTGAAATAATTTTATCTAAAAATATTGTATGTCTCAACATGTTAATCAAATGTTTTTTGATTCGTTTTGAAACCGAATGCTTGGTGCTCACAATTTCACCAAAAGGAATTTTTTATGTGGTTTTAAACCGAATGTTTTGTTGCAAACGTGCGCATTTTAAACTAAATTTTTTTTTTTTAAATATTCTTTGATATTCTAAGATTCTATTTATGCTAATTTCAAGTTATATTAAATTTTATAAAAATTTATAAATTTTAAAATATTTTTATTAATTTTTTTTCTGAATCTACCCAAAAAATAGAATGCACAACTCAAACCGAATTTTTATATGGTACATGTTTTGCATAAAAAATTTTTATGTCTGCCTTAAATATGTCTTGCCTACAAAAAAATTCCTTGTAATAGGAATAGCACAGTCGTGGATAATTTCCCTCGAAAGATATAAAGCTTTGCTAACAATGAGCAAGGGAAATATGACTAGTAGGCGACAAAAAGAAATTCGGTTTTGGGAGCACGCAAAAACAAACCCGAATAAAATTGTTCGTTTTGCTTTTCGTTTTACGGAGCACAACCAGATATACAATTATATTCAATTTGGAATTTTTATATTCCATTCTTAATAAAGTCACTATTAGAGCCTACACAGCCACACAAAAAAGATTTGGGTCCGAAGTCAAGCCATATAAAACGAGTTATTTTGAGGGCTATGTCAGAAACAAAAAATTTTGCTTTTCGATAGCTACCTTGTCTTCTAAAAAATCAAGACTTTAAAAAAATAAGAATCTTAATATCAAAAATGCTCGAGCTCGAAAATCCGGACGGTTTTTTGTTTGGCTTATGTAAGTCCATTTAAAAAAAAAAATATTTGCTAAAATTCTGAAAAATTAAATACATAATCAAAATGTTCAAATGAACTGCAAATTAAAAAATTATAGAAAATATTATATTTTATTTTATTGAAAAATAGTAGGTTTAGTTTAGAGATGTATTTTAAATTATAAAGAATTTGTAGCCAGTGCAACATAGGCCTTCGGGCTGGTTTCAGGTTTATGTACATTATAGGAATAACCGAATATAAATGCAATTTTAGGTTTGTTTAAGAATATCTAGGCTTTTTCAAGAAACAGCTGTCTGCAGTTTTTTACTGATATGAAGCTTTAAAAACAGCAAAAAGTAGGCTCGTATCTATCAGGCGTGCGTATTTACTATTATTATTTTAATTATAATTCATTTTCCATTCCCAACACACCTAAATATGAATAAAATTTAAAACAAAATTTTTTCCATTATAAATTATAAGATGGTAATATTAATTGGAGTACGTTTTCGTACAATATGTTTCTTTACCAACTAGCCTTTGACTTGAAAGTCTATTATTAAGTCAAAACAATTTTCACTTCAGACACTATAGTACCCAAGAACTTAAGCGTAGTACATAACGACTCTTAAAAAAAATGGTTGTCAGCTCTAGTCTTGATTGCTTTTCAAAAATGTTAAATATCCAAACACTTTTTAAAAACATCTGCATATGTTGCAAAAGAAATCTATTTGAGGTCTAGTTAAAACACTTGAAGTTTGTGTTTCTTTCGAGGCACAAACATAATTGAAATTTTGCACATTTTAACTTTGTTGCAATATAAAAAAAACCCAATATTAAACTTATGAATCATTGCAGTCGGAATTGCGCGCCGAAGAACGTTTGGCGGAGGAACAAAAACGCCATCGCGAGATACTCTCACGCGTGGAACGCGAAGCAGCGTTGCAGAATGAAAATTGTCAGATGAAAATCAAAGCAACCGAAATCGAGGCCAATGCACTGCGCGATGAGGCGCAACGTTTGCGTGTGCTATGCGATAAACAGGCCAACGATTTGCATCGTACCGAGGAGCAGCTGGAGCTGGCACGCGATCAAATTGCATCATTACAGCAGGAATATGATGAGGCTGTGCAGCAGCAGCGCAAGCTTGAGCAGGAAAAGAAATCAACGGAAGAGCTAATGCTAGAGCTGAGTGGTGAGCTGCAGCGTGCGCGTGAGGAAAATGGGGCACGTGCTATGCCCACAACATCGCCGGAGAGCATAAGACTGGAGGAGCTGCATCAGGAGCTGGAAGAGATGCGCCAAAAGAACAGAAGTGAGTGCTTGCAAGCAAATAACCAAGTTAAAAAAGTATCTAATGTTTTATGGTTTTTCTTGTAGCGCTCGAGGAGCAAAATGAGGAACTGCAAGCGGCAGTGCTGACGCGCGGCGTCGAGGAAGGACGTCATCTGTTAAATGGCACACTCAATAGCTTGGCACAGGAACTGGAAGAGATGTCACAAGCTCAGGTGTGTTTTTTCAAAATGCTTGCTATAAGAACCTATGCAGGGCTGTACCGGGTTTCCGTTTAAAATGCCACATCAGAGTGGAAATCCGGAACAGTATCTATAAACTGCTTTTAGCTCAGCCATGCTCACATGCCAAACGCACGCACACAGACACCAAAAATCGTAATGCTGTAGTGTTGAGTCCAAAATTTGGTTTTGCTTTGTATGCCGCTTCGTCTCACATTGTCAACTTGTTTTATATATATATATCAATTTATATTATATTTATTGTATTACAGGATTCTGTGGATTCAGCCACATTAGCATCCTTAAGTCAGGTAATGCTTATCACACACACAAAACACAATTTTACGAAATGTTAACTAATTGGCATGGTTTGCAAAAGTTTGAGCTGCACTGTTAACGGTTGAGGGCTTGCAGTTTGGCAAGCACTGTTGTAGCTGCTACTTGTTACAGTTTAGTGCAGATTGTACATAAAACTGTAACAATTTGGTTTTTTTGTGTTTTCAATCAAGATTATTTTTTGGTGTTCATGGTTGTGGTTGACAAAATTCTAAACCTAATACTTTTGGCACATAAAAATTTAACACATTTCGCACGCTCATTTAATATTTTTCCAATAAAAAGAAGAGTTTTATAAACATAGCCTTGGGAACGCTTTTAAGTGCCTTATTAATAAGTTTTTATGTTAATTTTAAAAAACTTTTAAAGCTATTTGCTAATTTAACTACACTTCTTTTTACAGCTGCAACAAGCTTTCCAGGATAAGGAAGATGAAAATACCCGCCTGAAGCATTATATAGATACCATCTTGCTCAATATAGTAGAAAACTATCCACAGCTGCTCGAAGTAAAGCCCATAGAGCGCAAATGAAGCAACTACAACAACAACATCAAATCAACTAACCTAACTATAACTACTAAAAGAACTATAACTTATTTTTAAGTCAAGCTATCCATATATTTATTACACGTTTAAGTCATAATTTATTTTATAACAATTTATTATAATTTTTAATGATAAAACAACACAAGCAAAAAAAAAAAATATAACCATAATAATGTCAAAATGTTTGTCCATATAAAAAAAATTGTTAATATTAGTGTAAAACATATTTTGTAAAAAAAAAATTTAATATTTGTATAAAACTTTAACATTGCAAAATTTTCGTTTAAATTAATTAAATCAAATTGTTTATAGTTTTATAGTGTTGTTGAGCCAGAAGATATTATACGTGTTAGTTATTAAGTGAACTTTTAATTGTTACAATAAGTTATTGTGCATATAAACGATTTTAAAATGAAAGCAATGTATAATTAATATATGATAATTGCTGGATGATATGTGGTATATAAAACATGTAGTGCCGGGTAGTGCAAGTCGAAATTTTTGGCACTGTATCACCCGTTAATAATTGTAACTATTAATTTTTATAGTGATCAGTTAGTTATGTGTATAATACTAAAACAATTGTTAGAGGAGAAAGTGCAGGCATTAAGTTAAATGTCTTTGGAATTCTTCTTTTTTTTTTAGTACCATGGCCCTTCTCTGTGTGCTTCTTATTTTTCTAGTTTGGTTCTTCTTTTTTAAACGCTATTAGCATATTGCTATGCTTAGGCTGAACATTTTTACATTGTATGGCTTCTATTTCTATAATTCGCTGGAATTTAAAGTTTTCTTTTTATATAGAAATATTACAAAAGCAAATTTTTGGCGCACTGTAGGATTTGATAACAATTTTGCTGAAAAACTATGAGTTTAAATTTATAGAATTCGTCTTGATGAGTTGCCTTATATTCGAAAATTCCACGAAAGTGCCCTGAAATTTTTGTATCTTAAGGGGTCTACGCAGTTCGAAACATTTCGCGCGGAATGACAAAACTTCATATAAAAAAAAATCCCATTTGGGATATCCCATTTTGTCATTCCGCGCGAAATATTTCGAACTGCGTATAGGCCCTTACTAAGTGTTTAATTTACAGAAGATCGTATTTGTTTAAGAGCAAAAAATAAAAAAAGAAAGATTTTGAGTGGTTTCCATTAAAACTGAGCTTTATCTTCTACGTCTCTGCCATGGTATGTTTTATAATATCCTACATTAATATATCAACTTTTTCAAAATTCGCTCAGCAGCGTTAATATGTTAGACCTGCCAACTTACGGGAAGAATCTTTGTCATTGTGATGTTTGCAATTGTTTCATTGGATTAAAGTATAAAACGAAAAGATACCTAAGTTGTTGTCAAACTTATTTGTTAGAATGCAACTGAGAAAGAATCTCTATTAAGAAAAGGCAAAAATTTATAAAAATGCACTTAAAACCACCTATGTCCGTAAAGTAATTAAAAAGCTTAGACGAATTGAAAACTAAAGAAAATGAAGTAAGATCTATTTTTTTTATAAGGTCACACTGATTGTGTATGAGAACAAAGCTCCGCTTTAAGTTCTTATAATTTTGTTTATATAGTCACACTGATTAAATGCAATCCACTGAATGTTCTTTTCTTCAAACTAACACTTGTTATACCCTGCACTTGTAGTCATATAAACTCATTTCGGGTTTTCTTTAAAAATCTATTTGTCGTGTGCATTGTTCCCAAAATTAAGTAAGAAATCCATAAATCTTAGATACAGCCTTGTAGACCAATTCTATAGCCAGCTCATCTGATTCTAAAGTCAGCTTTTCTACTTTTTTGTTTGAAAACATATTTTTTGTGGTTTTTTATCTTTAATTCTTCTCCTTTTTTTCATTCCGACTTTCTTTATTAATTTTTTGAACACTTCTACTTTTCTTCATTTGATTTTCTTTTCTTTGAAAATATATTTTATGGCGTTTTTTAAATTTTAATTCTACTTTTAGTTGACTTCAGTTACACTTTCATAATTAAAGTCTTTGAACGCTTTTACTTTTCCTTAATAATTGCCATTATTTCGAAACATATTTTCCGAACTCTACATCCTAAAGATCAACATGTTTAATCTTCCACTTTCTTTAAAAATATATTTTTTTGCGTTTTTTAGTCTTTAATTCTACTTTTCGTTTTCTTCATTCGCACTTTCACAATTGATGTCTTTGAACTCTTACTTTTCTTTATTAATTGCCTTTACATCATAAAGCTGAATATGTTTAATTTTTCACTTGCTTTTTATCATCTTTAATTCTTCTCCTTTTATGTATTCACACATATTTTTTTGTGTTTTTTAATCTTTAATTCTACTTTTCGTTTTCTTCATTCGCACTTTCACAATTTATGTCTTTGAACTCTTACTTTTCTACATTAATTGCCTTTACATCCTAAAGCTGAATATGTTTAACTTTTCACTTGCTTTTGATCATCTTTAATTCTTCTACTTTTATTTACTCACACTTTCTTAATTAATTTCTTTAGTCCTTACTTTTCTTCATTTTATTTTCTTTCTTTAATTTTTTGAACTTTTCTTTATTTGATTTCCTTTCTTTGAAAACAAATTGCATGCTTTTTTTATCTTTAATTCTTCTTCTGCTTTTCTTCATTCACACTTTCTTAAAAAATTTCCTTGAACTTACCTTTTTTTTTGGTAATATTTAATCTTTCCTGTGCTTAACTCTTCAAAGTTTATCTTATAAATTCTGCTGCTACAAAAGCTTTTACCTTCTGCTTTTCTTCTTTGCTTCTGGCAATTTATTTCTTTTCGTTAAGATTTTCTCAAGCTGGTAAGGAGTGGAGCTATGGCATACTCTACAAAAACGTGCGAAAAATTAACTCTTATAATATATATTTTTAGAGCTTCACTTTTCTCCCTCTTTGTTAATTATAAAGTTATTTAAATATATGAACAAGAAAGTTACTAAACAATTTGCGTTTATGGTATGGACAATCCCAGATCTTGTTGAGGTTTAAGTTGACCCGATTAAAGTAGATGGGCAATTATCAAAGCAACTTATATAAAGTGTAGTTACTAAAAAATAAATAATAAATAATGAGCATAAAATTATAGCATACTTATAATATAAATGGTTAGTTTAAATATTGTAAAAAAATGACTTATATGCAGTTTTTTTAAAAAATAATTATTGTAAGCGCTGAAAACTGGTTTATCAAATCAGCTGTTTGTAATCTATATATTGAATATGTATTCTAATCCTACTAAAAACTAACTCAACGAAACTCACAGCGGTCAAAGCTTTTGAAAAATTGATATACTTACAGATTCAAAGAATTTCAAAATTTTTAAATCAAAAATTTTATTGCCTTGAATGTTTTTGAAGCTGTCTTCAGTTATGAATAAATATTTATTTTATTATATATAAAATAATATGCCGCTAACATGTGCGCATTGATTTTAAGCATAAAAAGTCCATTAAACTAAATATATATAATAAATTGTCATATATAAAAAAACTAATATAATATTAATTTTTAAGTGTAATTTACAATGCATAAATTGATGCAAGCCGTGCAAGAAGTTATACTAAAATAAAAACAACAATAATATTTTATAAAAAAAAGAAGAAAGAGTTTTTGTTTTCTCTTATGTACTAAAGCCGACGTTCATAAATAATTAGCCAAACAATGTACAAAAATGTAAAATTTGATTGCGGAACATGCTGGAGCTTCTGGAACCGGTTTGGGATGCATTATGCAACTTTTTCGAAACTCAGCTGTTTATGGGCTGGTCAACCGGTTCCAATTTGCCAATTTGGCTTATAAAAGCAAAGTTCTGTACGGTTCAAGGACTCATAAGGCAATTGGAAGTTACAAGATGAATAAGCAAGTCTTTGTTTTGGCCGCAGGTAAAACTCTCAAATCTTCAGCTCATTTAAGATCTCTAAACTCTCTGGCTTTAAATTTTAGTGCTGCTGTGCGTTGATTTGGCCACAGCGCAGGTGATGCCAAGTGCAGAGATCGGCCATGTTACTGTGCAGGTGCCGTTGCTGTCCAATGGAAAGCCCGTTATGGCCAAGGATGAGGTGGTGGAGGTTGCTCATGTGGTGGAAATCAAACCGGGCAAGGTGGTGGAAGAGGTAGTGGTACCACCTACCGTCAAGGTGCCTGTTGTCCCAGAGCCTGTTAAGGTGGTCACATCAAAACCGCTTGTAGATGTTCCAGCAGTGCAAGCTGTGGTAACTCATCCAGTTGCCGTTGATCCCAGCAAAGATCAGGTAAAGGTGCGCAAAATGAGAGCTGTCGTTGCAACAGTGAAGCCAGTGGTGCACAGTCCTGTGGGTATCCCTGTTACGGAAGTCAAGCCCGTGGCTGTTGACGCTGTGACTCCTGCCAAAGATCAGGTAAAGGTGCGCAACATGAGAGCTGTCGTTGGAACAGTGAAGCCAGTGGTGCACAATCCTGTCAGCGTGCCTGTTACGGAAGTCAAACCTGTGGTTGTAGATACTGTGTCACCTGTCAAAGATCATGTTAAGGTGCGCAGCATGAGAGCTGTCGTCGGAACTGTCAAACCAGTAGTCCACAATCCTGTCAGCGTGCCTGTTATGGAAGTCAAACCTGTGCTCGTTAATCCCATCAAGGATCAAGTGAAGGTACGTCATATGCGTGCGGTGATGGACACAACAAAAAAGGTGGTTCAGGAACCTGTAGTGCCAGTAGGTGTTGCTGTACTGGATGTAAAACCCGTTATCGTTGATGCTGTAACTCCTGTTAAAGATCAGGTAAAGGTGTCCAGCATGACAGCTGTTGTTGGTACTGTTAAGCCAGTAGTGCACAATCCTGTCAGTGTGCCTGTTACGGAAGTCAAACCTGTGGTCGTTAATCCCATCAAGGATCAAGTGAAGGTACGTCATATGCGTGCGGTTATGGACACCACAAAGACAGTAGTTCAGGAACCTGTAGTGCCAGTAGGTGTTGCTGTACCGGATGTCAAACCCGTCGTTTTTAATAAGGTGACCTCCGTCAAAGATCAAGTAAAGGTACGCAATATGCGTGATGTCATGCCCGTTGTTGTTCCCATGCCGGATGTTAAAACTACTACTACGACGATGGTTCCCATTATGCCCGTCGCTGTAACCATGCCAGATGTGAAGCCTGTAACTGTGACAACTGCATCCGTTTCCTTTGGCGGCAGCACTACCGCCGTTCCCGTCGTTTCAGTTGTAGAAACAAAACTTTCGCCCTCAAAGAACTGTCATCAACTGCTGCAGGCAGCCATGACAACTGTATCACCTACCATAATAGAGCCAACACCCGTCGACCAGTGCGACCAGTTGTGCACTAAGCTGGAGTTCCTGCCTATCTGTGCCCACAATGGCATTTGTGTGCATGAGTTTGCCAATCAGTGTGTGATGGATACCTTCAATTGCAAGCATCGGGATTTGGCTTTCCGTGCTGTCGATGATGATATCTGCCGCATGAACTTATGTGCACGACGTTGCACTGAGCAGGATCTCAAAATTTAAAATGGGATCGAGCTGTATTCTTAATAGTCTTTGTCTTTCTTCATAAATAAAGAAATTCGAATCCTAGAGTATCTTTACCCAAGGTCGTTTAAGAAGTAATATGCCAATTTTTTTTTTTCTTGGGTCTTTAAAATGTTTTCAGAACTCTTATTAATGTAGACCTTGGGATGAACATTGTAGAAATTATGAAAAGTCCAGGGTATAGGACAGCCGTTCCCCGGGGGTTGGCATGCAAAGCACCAAGGCTGCAGAGACGTATAATAATTGAGGACTTAGTTTCAAAAATTTGTTCAATATTATTTGTACACAATCTTAAACACTGCTTTAAGCAGTGTTACTTGCAATCCGGAAGTTATCGATCGATAGCAGCGACAAAACAGTGTTCCATGTTTAATACAGTCATAGAAAAAAATCTTCCATTTGAAGTCTGTCTGTTCAGTCTGTAAACTCATCTTTAGACTTGTGTCCATTTTAAGTATAAATGCAATCTTTGGTATTTTAAGCCATTCTTTAAAAAAATTTTTTTTGAAAATTTTTTTTTTTAATTTTTTTAATTACATTATTTCATACATTGTACATTACATTACATACATTTTTTTTTTAAATTGTTCCACCAAATCGATTTTATTCATATAAAACACGTCTTTGAAACAAAAATGGTGATTGACATATTTAAGGAACATACTTAAAAAAAATAAGAATATTTCATATTTTTTTTTTAAGAAATATGTTGGTAAAAAAATTGTAATATTTTTTTTTAAAGAGCCCTTAGATTAAACAAAAAACTGGTTTAAAAATGTTCAGTAGTTTAGTCACAATTAAATAAACACGAAAACCCATTTTTTTTAAATTAAGCCTCAACGCGTTAAGTTTAAAAACATGAATTTTGTGAAATTTTTAACTTATATGGATATACAAAGTTTGGTATCTTTTCCTTTATGATTTATACAAATTTATATAAATAAATATAAATTATAATTTATAGTTTTATTTTTCTTTTTTAAAGTGATTTAATTAGCATTTTTTCAACCGATTTGAAATTTTTTTGAAGTTTGTGGAAAGCAAAATATCAGAACAAAAACGATATATTGCTAGCGTTGAGAAGGAAGATCTAACTTTTTTGTTTCCCTATTTAATTTAAACTAAAAAACTTTAGATAAATTCTTTTTTTTTTTTATTTAAAAAGGCCAATAGTTCAAGAGTTTCACAAAATCTGAGGAGATAATAAATGTCCGAATTTTTAAAGATTTTCAAGCGAAAAAATTTGTAGCCCGTTTTTTATTATTGAAAATTCTTTTCAAGAATTTCACAAAATCTAAGATAATAAATTTTTGAATTTGTAAAAAATTTTCGAGAGTAAACAATTTCGAAGCGATTAAAAAAAAATTAAAAAAAAAAAACATCTTATGCCAGTTTGGTTCAGTTCACTTATTTAGTAAGTACTTTTTTAAATTCGTCCAAAAGTTTGCAAAACGAGAGAAAATTTCGAGCTCAATGAAATTTTCCTTTTTTTTCTTTCCAGGCTGTCGAGAGAAAATTAGACGATTGGTGGTGAAAATTGGCAGGCCGTTTTTTTGAGAATTTAAATGCTTAATGTTTTTTTTTTCAAAACTACTTTCTGTAGGAAAACATCGGGTCCAGATAGAATCCCTCGTTTCTCCCCCAGTATGTATGGGAAAACTACAAATTTTTCAAAATATGTTTCGGTTTTCCCAATTTTGAGATGTTACGTCTGGAAAGTGACAGTGTTATAGATTGTTTGAATTGCAGTTTAGTTGGCTTGGATCCTTTGCAGTCAGGTCTAGCACTTGAACTGACTTTCAGCATGTTTTTTCGTGCTTTGCAGCGATGGTTTTATCATGACCTTTCTTCTCAGTGGTTACGGCCAAACTCAACTGTGCTAACTATGAGTAGCGATATTCATAAATTTTCCGATGATATTTGATAAGAGTAATTCAACGAATTTATATTTATCTATCCGAAATCTTTATTAATATTTAATTAGATGTACATTTTTGAATCACAACCAACTTCCATTCGCGAGAGTTTTGCTATTTTTGCAAAAACTCTGCTCTACAAACCCAACTCTATGCGATCTTCAATGCCACACATTGGTGCCCAGCTTTCTTCGCAGCGCCAGTTCTCGATAATATTGAAGCGCTTGCGAGGATGACGGCAGTTATGGGCGGCCATGGTGCAGCGACTGGTAAACTTTTGCAGGCACTGTCCATTATTGGCGCAAACGGGCAAATCTTGATCAGTGCAGCTAAAGTTGCAATTGGCCGGCACACTGCTAACTTCATCGCTCATAACCATTTGGCCATTTTGGTTGATGGCCATAACATTGCTACTTCTGCCTGGAAGCACCTTGGCCGTAGCAGCGGCAGCGAAGAAAACTGTGTAGAGACAAAGTGTCAAGTTTGAAAGCTACAGTTTGGTAGTCAAAATTTACAGTGCTTGTAAAACTTACCTAGGCACAATAGAGTCAGGCAGTTCATTTTGGGTAAAGTTTTTGTAGTTTTCTGGACTAGATTGTTTTTCGAAATGTTTGTTGTTACCTTGCTGTAGTTCTGCAGCAACTGTTGGTGTTTGCCTCAGTTTGAAATGTTTTTATACAAAAAACTTTATACAGAATATACTTACATACATACAGTTGGTGTGACAAACTTTTAGCTTTCCTTATTACTTCATGTTTGTCATAATCCTTTATTTTAACACCTGCCAAATATGTAAAATTCTTTCAACTGGCAAATTGCATCATTGTCTCTGCCAGGGCTGGCCTTCCATGTTTGGGTCTTGTATGTAATTTATTTTGTTTGCTCGGATGCTGCAACTTTTGTCTTTCAATTTGTGACAAAAATAAAACCTTTTGCATGTTAAGCCGTGGGAAATTTGCATATTATTGTTTTAAACAAACTTTTCATGCCTTTGGTTGTGTATTAAAAATGCTTGTCAATTTAAAAGCATTTGGTAAGGTATTTTTGTTAACATGATTGAAATATAAGCCTTAGAATTTTTGCAATAATGTTGACATGGTCAAAATAAATTTAAAAATTAAGTATAGAAGCTATTCTGCTATGTTTGTTGGCTATTTGGCTGTGATTTGAGAGCTGATTTTTGAAAACTTCATTAAATTTTCAAGCTGCTTTGTGATCTAATTCATCTATGATTTCATGCTAGATTTTTCTAAAGCAAATCACTACTGAATTCATAGCTGATGTGTATATACTTATTGATTTTTAAAAGGCTACAACAATATATAGTTTACTATTCCTTATAAAAGTTGGGAATTATGAACTCGCACATTATTAAGTTTCAGGTGTTCGTAGCTAGGATACGTAAATTCATGTGTGATTCAGTACTGAACCGAACTACAGGGAGTATGTTTAATTGAAGTTTATTAAAGAAATTCTCAAAAAAGAACAATATGGCTTATTGGCTTTAATTTAAAAATTCGTAGCTTTAGTTAAACCTATCAGAAATATCAATAGTGATCGCTTTTGTTTTTAAAGAAATTTCCGTAGCTTAGGTAGTTTTCGAATCCTTAACCTTTTTTTGGGAGATAATGAAGTCACAGTTTTTGTAAGTTACATATGACGTACGTGATTTGAAAAAATGTTGTATGAAACATGGCGTTTACCGGGTTTATGGGGTTTTCATTGTAGCTCATTGCCCAAACGGATCAAGTTTTAAAAATTGGTGAACTACAAGAACGTTGAGAAATATCTTTAATGAATTTGAAAGCTATTACAGGCTTTGGTCTTGGACCCTTGTTCAAAATATGGAACGAAGCCGATATTAGTATTTCGGGAATCAGTGTTAATTTAATTTCTCTCCAATATTTACATTTTAAAAATAAAAGACAGAACAATTTCTACGACGGCTATCCTTAGATATTTTGTGCTGCTAAATCCGAATCCCAGGTCCAAAAAACCTCAGCACCTCTGGGTTCTGACATAACCTCAAAAACCCAATGGAGAGAGGTATTTTCTCTCAACAACCTGAGCTCGGATTCGGATTCAGCGAACTCAAAAACAGATAAAAACATTCGCTGGTCTCAAAACTAAATATTTTATCGGATTTTGTTATGTAATGTTGTAACAGAAAAACGGAAAAAAAAAAATTGTTGTCAGGAATCTGACGAAGTCTCAAAGACAAATAATTTTGAACATAGTACTAGGGTTTCGTAGTCGGCGACCCTAAGAACATATAAAAAACATGGTTGAAGATGATAAATTGAAAAAAAAATGTTTTAGTCTTTTAAAGGTTATCTCAGAGCCCTTGGGTGTTAGTGTTTTTTGAAGCTTAGGATTCGGATTCAGCGAATCAAAATCCATATGGGTGTAGGTCTATAATTTTTCATATAACTTCATAACGAGTTGCAGAGGGTTCAAAGATAAACTCTTTAACTTGTATATTTAAAAACAAATCCAAGTAGAGAAAAGTTGTTTTAACGTAGTGTATTATGTCATCTTCTTTACACTGGGCTCAAAAAAAGTTTTCAGTACCACATTAATGAACTAAACGTTCAAGTTTGAAAGTTTGAAATTTTAATTTTGTCCTTGTTTCACATTTCGATGTCCTTTCCCGACCTGCTTAAGTGCAGTGACTTAAAGAATGCTATCATAATTGTCATGATTAAAATTTTATCATATGAAATAACTGCCTTAGCTTTATAAATGAATCCCTCAATATTTTAATAAAGCTGACTTAATAAGGTGCTTAATATTTTATCACCTGCAATTAAACAAGCTAAAAACCGCGCTTTACAAATTCACCACAGTTGATATAACTCACAAATGGAACTTACTCAGCAAGTTTAAGGCCAGAGAGCCTTTTTGATTTGCGACTAAAAGTATGCAACACATTTTTAAACAAAAACGTTAAATTCAAGAATTTTTATCTCTTTTATCGGTGATTACCAATAAATAAATATACAAAAAAAAAAAAATTACTCTCTCTCTTCGCCATTCCAAATTTCGGACCACAACAGAAATAGTAAAAAAAGCTTTCCGTGAGCTAGTTGAATTTCTAGGTATTTCCATATTAAGCTAGCTCACGAACTTTGAGTCGACCGCCATTTTGTATATTTTTCAGCATTTCCGGAGTCACCACCTCTTTTGGTCGATGACTACGATTTTAATCTTCGCAGCTCAATCGACCTCGTTTAAACTCTAAAACCCAATATTTTATTGTTGTAGACGAAGAAGCAGAATCCCCTAGAGTACAATACAGCTCGGCTTTAATGTTGATTGGACTAATATGAGGACCTATTTTTATTTTCAAGGAATAGGCTTTAAATGATACCAGTTTTTATCTTATTATTAGGGCTGGAGACTAGTTTTAATGCTGGGGAGAAACATAAATTCCCAAAGTAATCTGAAATTCATTAAACGTAAAACTGATGTATAGTTTAAAACAAAAGATATTAATAATACATTTTTAATGGATATTAGATTAATTTCACGCAGAATTTTGTGATAATGGAATCCAAGTCATAACCCACTTCTATTTTATGTAACGTAGCGCCATGCGTTATTTTGTGAATAATTTTTAAGTGATAAGATCGATTTTCGTATTTTTTTTTTTACTAATTTCTATGTATGTATAATAAAAACTATTTAAAAATTTAGCTATTACTTTTTTTTTGTCATACTTTGTCGAACAAAATAACGTCACGCCAAAATGTTAATGCCAATATGTAGCAAATGGTTGAAATAAACTATTTTTAGTGAAGTGTTCAAATAATTTTGAATATGTATAATGGCGAAAATAAGTCGGGGCAAATACTTATGTGCCTATATATTGGCGAAAAGAAGTCGGGTCACTTTTTTGGTAGACCTTTTCGATTTTGATGATTTTTACATATCTGATAGAGCTACTAGAGAATAGTAACCACGTAAATTTTTTTTGCAAAATTGAGATTATTTATGAGTTATCGAGTAGGATTTCTGTACTTTTCTAGACTTTTCTGTGATAAGCCATATATCCTAAACGATTAAAGATATCGACGCAAATTTTCCGTTCCATGAAAGATAAAATTTTTATAATAATTGAAAACAAATTTAATTTAAACAAAAATGTATTTAAAAAATTTTTGTTTTAACATTAAAAAAATGTTCTTTTTAAACGCTAAACTGATCTCCCAGAATATTTGGACAACATCTTCAATGTGGTTCTTTCGATAAAGTTTCATTTTAGCGCATGATGTAGAAGGTTTTTGAAACTAATTTTTTAAGCCTTTTTACAGGATTGCCATTAGGTAGTCCTCTTGCCAGTCTCTTATGGTGGCTTATAAGTCGTTTGTTGTAGCGTTTATTGTTCTGAAGGTCAACGGTCTTAGTTCATGGCGCAAGGTCGCCTTCCTAATAATCACCGAGTATTGTCATCAAGAATTAAAACCATCCCTTAATAGTAAGTAGTTATATCTAATTTAAGTTCTTTTATAAGCGCAAAGTAACATATACTTTTTGTCTAGTTAAATATAATTAAATTTTTGTTTTTATAAAGGATAAACATGCAAAAAAGCTTATATCACCAATAAAAATGCAACATCAAATCGTCTTAGCAACAGCCCAGCCCAGCATTGCACTTTGGGCTTAATCTTTTCATTAACAAGTTTTTTAAGTGCTACCCAATTAAAACCAAAGAATGCATGTGCAATAAAAATTAACTTAAGCCCTAAAGCATGAAGGAAGCAATTAAAGCAAACCCCAGATCAGACAGCACCCAGACGACCGATCAACCATATCGAAACCAGTTCGATTATGCATTGATAACATCTGCCAGTCAGAATTTCTTTGCATTGTTTCGGAATTTGCATACAAAACGCGTAACAATAAAAATAAGTTCAAAACAAATTATACAAATGTTATGCGTATTGCGTTTGATAAGACTGAGTGGGTATAAAAACTGCAGCCACTTAAAGTGAAGAACTCAGACAGCGTTCAGATACAGACAGAGACTGTATAGCAAGGCACTAATTGTAGAACTTGAGAGGATTACTAAATACTTTGTGAACATGAAGTCTGTGTTGTTACTAGGTATGTATGGGCGTACAAATGGCGACGCAAACTTAACTAATTTTGGCAACTTTTGCAGCGTTTTTGGCTGTGAGCCAAGCCGTGGAAGTGCCTAATCTATTGCTGACTCCACCTAAGCTGAAGCCGGAACAACAACTGCCCGAGCATATACAAACATTGATTACCAATCACATCAATCATGTGCTGCATCATGTGCAAAAACAACAGCCAACAACTACGACTACACCCAGCACCACTTTGGTGGGCCAAGTGCCACCAGTGGTTGAACCGAATTCAGGCTCACAACAGCAACAGGTTGCACAAAAGCAAGGTCAGCTACCACAGGTAATAAATCATCAAGCAATGGCCATGCTTATGCCACGTGGTGCCGAAATGAACGTGCCAACAACTACGCTGGCGCCCAACGTGCAAAACAAAGTTGTACCACATGTGCCGCACATTGTGGTCTCATTGCCCGGCCAGGCGCCTGTGGATGTTGGCGCTAAGGTAAAACAGCTGCAGGAGCATGTTAGCCAAATCATGCAGCAGGCTCAGACACACATACCTCAAGCAATCAATCATGCCATCAAAGAGCGCCAGCGGCTGGAGCAGCAAATCAAAAATAAGATAGCAACCGCAATTGGTAGCACCACAACCACAAAGCAGCCCGATCATGTGGAACATGCTGTGCCCACGCCAAATGCTCATGTTGTGCCGCTTAAGAGCGCTCGCTCTCTGGAGCTGCCGCCGCATGTTACCAATGTGGTGCAACAGGTGCATCAGCATGTGCCTCAGCTGATAAACAAGCGCATGGAGCTGCAGCAACTGGGCAAATGCAACTTTGAGTGTCCACAAAAATCGTTGCCCGTTTGTGGCAGTTCCGTACGTGGTTGCGTGGTGGAATTTCCCGGTCAATGTGAGCTGAGCAAATGGAATTGTTTTAATACCAATAATGGTAAGCTAATGGAGGGGCTTTTTCGTGGAGTTGCGTATTATAATATTTAAAATCTTTATTCTGCAGTTTTTACGCAAGTACATGATGATGATTGCAAGCATAAAATGAAGTGCCGGGAAGTGGATAACATGCAGTGGTTAAATGCGAACCGTCGACCAGCTCTTTTGGTATAAAGCTGAATGTATTACGAAATTATTTTGTACATATAACATTATAAATTAAGCTCTTAAAATTGGGCTTTAAGCTTATAAAGTTTTCAACTTAATAGACCTTATCGTTTGGTTTATTAGTGTTAAGGGGCTCCGGTAGTGCTTGGTACATACTACTTAAGTTTTTTGTACTACCAACTACAATTTGGTTGCTCTAGCTCTTACCGTCTCTGAGATCTAGGCGTTCATAGAGACAGACGGACATGGGTATATCGACTTCTCTAGTCACCCTGAACATATCTTAGGTAACTTTGGGAGGTCTCCGACGACTCCTTCTATATGTTACATACATTTTCGGCTTGCACAAACTTAATATACCCTTTGTACCATCAGATACAGTGTATTATTACGTATGCTCAATGTAGACTTATATGGACTGCAAAAGAAGACCAGACCGGATTGGTCTAAAATTTTATTATCAAAACCACCAAGCTTAAACTCTGCATCTCTTGACTTTATTTCAAAAATTTTACAGTGATTTGAGTAAAAAAAAGCAACAACTTGCTAGCGCCATCCAGCGACAAACAACTTGCTTGCGCCATCTAGTGATTAAATTCAACAGAACGATTGCCTATCTTATAAGTTGCTCGATGCCAATAGCACCGCTTGTCAAAGGTTATATGTTATACAAAAAAATCATATTCTTCAGATTCCGTCAGTTTTTTTAGTTTTTTTTAGAGAACATGACTAGCTTTTAAGTGATATGCTGCATATTAATACATATGTAACTTATTAGCTGCATTTGAAGATACTCAGCCAATTGTCACTTTCTGTCATAGTTAGCTTTCAGTATTGACATGCAGCATTTCCATTTGAATATTAAAAGCTTTTAATATTAACATAGTACATAAACTTTTTTCAGTTTTCACATCTATTAATATTAATTTACTGTATGCGGAAGAGGTTGCCAAGCAACGTAGCATATTTGAATAATCAAACACTTGACAATAATTTGAATGCAATTATGAACTCTAATGCGACAGCTGAATATTAAAAGCGTTCTAAATTAATATGTATTGAAATGTACGTGTATTTAAGAACCTAATAAGGATAGCATTAACTTGGGCTATTATAAAACGACTAATTGTAGCTAGCGAATCCAACCAAAAATATAATAATAGTCTGAGAATTATTTTTTTTTCAAATCGATTTTGTTTTCTATTCTAAATTATGGGCTATGTATTGTTTTTCTTTTGAACCCTTGAAACTTTGAACCCGACCCTGCAATTACAACTATGGTATCAGTACAAAATTTGAATTCGGTGTGAGTGGTGCCAAAGAGTGACATACCCTGCAACACTTTTTTCAATTTTTCCAAGTTTGTATCGATAGGTTGAAGTGGAAAGAGTGTTTAGTAAAATGGGTGTAGGGTTTCCCTCTTGCGGAATCGGTTATGCAAAAAGGCCTTTTCAAAAACTTTTGCTTAACTGATATTGTACTTTATAAAATCCTTGGCTTGCTTTTCAATAAGGCTCTTTAATAATTTCAGAATTAAGGTAGCGCGCTAAAAAGTACAAAAAGTTTTCAGATATGAGCTTATTCTATTGCATATTCTATAAATTTAAAAAGCAACAGACAGCTTTGGACTACTAATAATAAACAAAAAAAAAAAAAAAAAAAAAAAAAAAAAATGTATTTTTTAAATTTAAAAGTAATTGCAACTACATCCAGCTGAAATCACTCGCAACCTACGGTGCGCTTTTGACACTCTCCAATGTTACTTCACAAGGTGGAAAATTGTGATCAACGTCGATAAAACCCAAGCCATATATTTCTCCAAAAAAAGATTAATCAGATACCTGCCAAACAGTCATATAGAGCTGGATGGTACCGATATCCCCTGGGAAAAAAAGGTTCGCTACCTAGGAGTTGTCTTAGACTCAAAACTAATCTTTAAAGATCATGTAGGGTACACTATTGATAAGATCAACACACTGACTAGGACCCTATATCCATTCATTAACAGGAACTCACGGTTGTCCATTGAAAATAAATTATACTTGTTCAGATCGATATTCCAAGCAGTAATATTTTATGGAGCCCCAGTGTGGTCCGATGTGGCTAAGTGCCATATTAAAAAGCTCCAAATCATCCAAAACAAATTATTAAAAATGATTTTCAAGCTTCCATGGCACCATCACACCCCAGATCTGCACTATAAAGCAAATGTCGAAATGATTTCAGATAGACTAGCACGACTGACCCTTAACTTTTATGATAGATGTAGATACTCAAACTATAATCACATTAACCAATTGTTATGTTAACATAAATATAAGTAGTTTTAGCTTTTAGTTTTTAGTTCTTTTTTCTTTTAGTTTTAAGTTTTTATTCTAAAAAGTATGGGTTTTTTTTCTCGTTTCTAAATTTTTCCCTAAAATGTAATAATTAGCACATAGTTTTAGAACAATAATAATTTCCATTTTTATAACAAGGTAGAAAAAGACTGGAGTCTTGATCTCTTAAGTAGTCTGCATATTACTAGCATAAGCCTTATAAAAAAATATGAAAATGCAATAAATTGAATTGAATTGAAAAAGTAATTGCAAATACATTTGAATGCTTTGTGTCATATTTCCAAGTCCCATCACGCACAATATGCGACATTTTCACACTCAAATACATATCATTCTTTTTGGCCAATTGGGCCCCAGTGTGCACACTGAGGAGCACAAAAAGCAAACTCAATTACTTAAAAATACATAAAAAGAAAACTCAGATGGTTGACGCTCGAGTGCCCTAAAGATATTTGAGTAGCAAGTTTCGCAGAGAGTAGACTAGACCAGACTCGACTAGGCTCGACTCCAATATGCAAACATTTACCAAGGCGCAACTTCTACGCAGGACAAAGTAGTCTTTTTTTTTTGTCTTAACATTTTCTATGTATTTTTTATTTATTCTTTTTTTATTTTTTGCCTATGCCTTGATGATTACAAATTAATCACACTTTAAACATGGCAATTACGCGAGGTACTGCAGGCGTTGGTATTCCGATGTGTGCGCCAGATATACAGAGTACTTACTACATGAAAAGAACTTCAAATGAAAATGTGAAGCGGATGGAGCGGTGACTGATAGTGGGATACACTGCAAACACTTTTGGTATGGTATTGGATATTCAAGGAAGTTAGTAAACGGGGAAGTGTCGATAGGGATTGTTTTGTTAAAATGTCAACGTTTTTTTGTTTATAAGGCTCACATGAGTATAAATATCGAATTTTGTGGCTCTTTGTAGAATAAAGTGCAAAACTTTCGTAGGAAAGATGGTCTAATGCGTATAGCCAAATTTCGACCAGCCACACACATCTTCCAAGGAAGAACAGAGTAGATATTGGTATGAATCGAAAAATTTCAACTCAGTATGAAAATTACGTTACCTCTAAAGTTTGGTGTCTCCTGCTTTAATGGCCTCTGAGATCAAGGTGTTAGATAAACTGACTCTTTGGTATGACTTTTTGCTCCACTAGGAAATACGGACGGTAGTAGTAGTAAACTTTTTGGTATAAAGAAATTTTTTACTACCACGTCTGCCTCTAACAGTTACATACATGACACAAATCTAGAATACCCTTTTTGCCATAACTATAGTGTATTAAAATGCTACTTCAGCAGCTGGTCGTCCGACCGCCTGGCTTTTATATGGAAAATTGCTTCCTTTCGCTGTTTAACTTTCATTTTAATAAATAATCAAGTAGACTAAAGACCAAAGCCTTGGCTAGCTTTAAACTCCAGTCTTAAGACGTTGACTTGGCTGCTTGGTTGCGGTTCGTCAAGTCCCTCATGTAATTTCCAGGCAATTTCTCATACCCATAATTGCATAATTTCAAAGTTGTTGGCAACTTAATTGCGCGCAACATGACCATGAGGTTGGGGCAGCTGCTGTTGCCTCTTGTCTTTTGCTGCTGCTGCTGCTGTCTTCGGTGTAAATAAAACCTTTTTAAACGCTTGTCATGTGGCAGCCTCTGCCGCAGCTTCAGCTACAGTTGAAGCATCAGCATGTCCAAGACTACCGAGCTAGCAACTACTAACTGCCTACATGATAAGTCGCCTCTGTTGACTTCAAAGCGCGCACATCATCAAACATATGTTGACTCGGGGTAGCCCCCTTATCCTGGACTGTTCGGCAACGTACGCCAACGCCAACGCCTGACAGGCTTAGGCTGCAACAAAAAAAATAAAATCTCCGCTTCATGCTAAATCGTCCTCGTCGTTTGTCGGACGCTCTGGTCCTCGTCATTGTGCCCCGCCTCGCGGTCATTTGCCATCAAAGTTAATATACTTTATATTAAATTTGTTGTCTGGCCTCTTTTTCTTTTTGTTATAGCCAATGTTGCTCCAACTGCTGCTCCTGCTCCTGCTTCAACTGCCTGGCAGCTATATAATCTGCATCTGCTTCAATTTCCACGCTCTCTGTCCTTATTTCATTATAGCCATGTCAACCGGTACCCGCATCCCGCACTCTGGGCTTGGCCAAGAGCACATCATTTGTCCGGCCGTAAAACGCTTGACGCTTTGAATTGTTTTGATGCGTTCTGCTGCATTCCTGCTCAATGTTCTCATCAAATTACTCAATTAATTTTAGTTAGATTAAAAAAGAGCTTACAATTGTATAAAAAAGCTAAGTTACTCTTAAATATCGAGCCATCATGATATGTAGTAAATCGAAGTCTAATTTTGAATTAAAAAAAAAGTATAAAGTTTTTGTATTATACATAAAAATATAAAATTTGTGTATTTTTTTTTAAATTTTGTTCCTTAAATATGTTTATCACTATTATTTTTAAAAACACGTCTCTTTAGACCACTTATATATATATATTAAAAATGAATCAAAACGATTTGGTGCAACAATGTATAAACAAAATAAAACGTAAATTTTTTATATTTTTTAAATAATATGAATAAAATTTTTTTTTTCGAATGAAATCAAAAATTTTAATAAATATTTTTTATGAGAAATTAAATTCGTATGATGAAAAAACTATTTTTTTTTTTAGAAAATGTAAAAATAAAACAATAAAAAATTAAAATAAATTAATATTTCTTAACAAATTTCAATAAAAATGTATCAGGTTACATTTTTACCAAAAATTTGCCATTTGAGAAATTTTTCATTTTTTTCATGTTTCGGCAGATCGCTTGTAAATTGTAAAAATTTTTATTTTTTGTTAATGTACTTTTATTAAAATTTTATAGTTAATTAAAAAATAGCAGGATTGATAGTGCTCCAGTGAGTCCATATCAATATAAAACATTGTAAAATTGAAGAAAAACGTAAATTTTTTGTTTTTAATTAAAAAAAAATTTAAATATCTTTATTCGTTTACGAATTATTACCAAGTAAAAATCTACCAAAATATTCTGTTATCGATAATCAGAATTTTGTAAAAAAAAACTAAATGCCAAATTTTTAAAAATTTCAATTTTTTTATTGAAATTTTTTCGATTAAGTTTAATTTTCGAAAAAAAATATATACATATATCTAAAAAAAATATATTCTTCTACGAATTGTAGAAATTATACCAAAAAAGTTTTCAAATATGTTTCCTAACGATTTAATACCAAATAAAAGTGTACCTATATATTCTGTTATCGATAAATAATCGGAATTTAAAAAAAAAAAATGTTTTCCCTTATTTGTTACTACGATTGGAAAATCAAAACCAAATTGAAGAGAAATAAAGTGGACTCATGTGGATTAAGATCCAAAAATTGGAACCAGGAACAGTTTTTACAGTTTCATAAATATGAATTCTCAGGAGCGTCCAGCCCACTTAAAATTTAAAATATATAGATACTATGAAAATATTTGTAGTACTTAAGATGCCTTACATAGATCACGTTCTTAGGCAAAGCTTTGAAAAAGAATTCTTTTTTAATAAAAAAACAAAAAACACCATAAAAAATTAGCAAAAAATCTACATGAACCGACTTGATGACAAAGCTTATGTGCTCCTTGTAAGAGTATACGTAAGAAGAGTGGCATAAAAGCACTTAAGCCTTATGTATGCCGCAAATTGTGACATTTAAGACAAGTTTATAGAGCAACAGGACAGACTTACTCATGGTGATGTACAAAAATGAATGGCAAGTTAAGGCAACAAAATTGGTCAAAATTGTTGCTAATTTGGCATTTACATTTAAATGTGGAACGGAACCATAATAGTTGTCATTTATTTTTAGTGGCTATATGAAGGCAAGGTGGTTAGCAGCTAGACAGCTGTATGAAAAGAGCGACCTAGATTACATAAAAGATACACTTTCGCATACTAAGTCATTACAAAATAAATCAAATCGTAAAACTAAATTAAAAACAAAAAAGTGTGCCTTAGCTGACTATGCACAAGGTGCAGTTAAGCTGGGATGGCATATAAAAATGTTAACAAGAAGTTGGAACGCTGCTATGCGAAAATGTAAGATACATTTTAATGAAAAAAAAAATACCTGTTTGGTAGTGCAACTATGCGATAATAACATTTTGCATTATTTTGTTTATTTAATATAAGACTATTATCAAACATAAGTAATAAATATAAAAAATACATTATTTATAAGACTTAGTATCCTTAAAAAGGATGAGATTAAGCTTAGCCAGTGCTAAGAGCATGAAAAGTTTGAACAAGACAAATTTTGGTGGTTTCGATACAGCTGCTACATATTTGTATCGCCCATGTAGGGCTACACTGCGTATACGCAATTTTTTTTTAACGCATATTTGATTGCATATTCGATATTTTGAAAAAAAAATGTTTTTGAATACGGTCGGGCTTCGGAAAACGAAAATAAATAAAAAATATACATTTGGCAAAAGTATCTTTCAGATACATTTGTATCTATACCAGTTATATTTCTAAATGAACTTAAAAATTAAGTAGGCATTTGTTAATTTATACCATATTTCTATGAATCGTGACAAAAGTATTTTTCAGATACAATTACATTAGATACATTTGTATCTAGAAGTGTTTAAGTAATATGTATTTCCAAATAGATGTTTCTTAAGTATTTTTTAATTAAAGCGATATTTCTATGGATTTTAGCAAAAGTATCTTTTAGATACATTTGTATCTAAATATTAAAAATAATGTAATATTTAAAATTTTAGATCAATTTTAGGTATTTACAAAAATTGAGGCACATTTTCTAACACTTTTAGTATCTTACATTAATTTTATATTTAGCAAAAGTATCTTGCAGGTACGTTTTGAAACTTCATATTTGGTACGCCTATTTTGGACCTTCCAGATCGATTTGTGTTTAGCAAAAAGTATTGTTTTATATTGACTGGACTCACTGGAGCACAGTCAATCCTTGCATTTTTGTAGTATCTAGAAAATTTTCTGATTGTGTCATCATGTTTTGTTGCAAGTGAACCCGAATTCAAAAGTGCAATTTCGACAGACAAATTTTTGTTAGTTCTTATATTTTCTTAAATATAATTTATGACAATTTTGAGTCAGGTATTTGCTGATAATTATTTTTTTTCTGAATCTACCCGAAGTTAACCCGGCATAACTCTAAACGGGTTTCTGATATTTTCTTTTCGCATACAAACAATGTCTTGCATAAAAAAATGTTCATGCCTTTTATAAATAAATGTGAAATTGTGAGCACACAAAAACGAAAACTAATCAAATTTGTTCGTATAAAAGTAAAATAAGTGCCTGCCCAGAGCACGCGTAACTCTTTGCAAGCTTTATCGATAATAAGTAACATTTGGGGCCACTTTTAGAAATACTTCTGGTTATGGTATTTGAAATATCCTTAAGTCGTTTTAAGGTTAAAAGCCGACAGAACCAGCGTTTTTTGGGGTTTAACATAAAGCCTAATTAGTTTATAGATACAATTCACACAAATGATTCCAAGATGAGTTCCTCCTCGTCGCATCATATGGCTTCGGAGTAAGCCAGCTAAGCTAAAGACACTTTACTACCTGAATGTTACCACCAATTGGATTCGGTACGCAATTAAGGCCCAAAGTGTTAATTGCATTTCCGCTACAGCTCAGGTAACTATCAAATGTGGCACAGCCCACAACTCACGCGTTTGGAAAGTGGAGAAAAAAAAACCGGCAGTAAAAGGAGTAGCCAAGGCTAACATTCGGCCAGATAAAGATTCTAACGGCGCTTTTACGAGCATCTCATGGCAGAGACTGCCATTTCGTTGGCGCATGCGTGGCATGCACGCAGCAGGCCATCAGGCTGCCAGGTAGTCGAAATGTCGGGAAGTCCGAAAAATGGGCAGACTTAGAGTTGGCGGCAGAGAATTACAGAAAGTAGCAGCTAGTACGACGAAACTAAGTCAAACGTTTAGAGGAACACACTATAAGCCAACAAGTCAGTAGACAATCCGACATCGGACAACCTGACTAGCTGCAAATGTAAAATTTATGGCCAAAACATGCAGACTCAGTAGTTGGCAGCGACTTTAAACATTTGCAAGAAGAACTTTGCGGCTTGTAGCCAAGAAGTGATTTAAAAAAATGATGAAGGAAATTCTTGTACTGTGAGAGATACTTTAAATACCCTGCAAATCAATCAAGGGATTTAATTCTAATGGCTTTTAAGCCAAAAATGAAAAACTTGCTTTGATTGATCGTTTTTGTAAGAGATTGCTATTGGGCAACAACATGTTTTAAAATCGATAAATAATCGATTCAGGCTATGCTGTACCAGTGGCTTCGTAACTTAAGATATTTATTGCGCAATTTTCAGAGATATGTATAACAAATTAGAGTGTTGCCAGATCGCTGTAAAAACTAAATTAGCCAAGATTGTATAGAAAAATAATCGAAACTTCTATATCAATAGGTTGAAGTTTAAATTAATTAAAATTTCTGCGACGTTTATCATTTTTCCAATAAAATAAAGAAATACTCTCTGCTTCCATGATATGACATCTATCGTATCTGCCACTTAATTACACAAGCTTATAATATTAATACTATGTCCTTTCTTATTTAAATCCTGAAAAAACTAGCGTGCTTAAACCAAAAATGCAGTCGTAAATTTTTCTAATTAAGAGCTATTAAAAAAAAAATTTTTTTTGGACTTAAAAAAAGTTTTTTCGCTTTATAGCAAGTTTCTCTAATATTTCTTCTGAGCCAAATCATATTATTTTCTTTCCATTTCTTTAACACTGTTTAGCTACATTTGCGTTTTGGTTTTATTTTAGAAATTTTTATTACAGTTTTCGCCATTTTGAGCAAGTTTTTAGAAAAAATTTAAATTACACATTTCTTTTTGTAATTCCCCATATTTTTTTATTGTGCGATTGTATTTATTGGAAACTGAAACTAGAGCTTGAAAATCCTGTGGCAACTCTTCTTGTAGTATTCAAGGCAGGTGTATATCTTCCGGGGCCTTCGAATTCCATTCATATTTATTTTGAACAAAATGTTGCAAAATATGCTAAAAATTATCGCTTAATGTAATAAAGAATTATTTTTTTTAGATCACTTGAAAAAAAACGTTTGTGTCTAAGTGTTCAAAAAAATTTTTAGGAAAGTGGCAACCCTTTGCTGCCATGCAAAAGCGTAAACATTCGGAATTAATTGTCCGAAAAATGAAATCTTTGAGATTTCTGTGGCACCTACGGTTTTTTCAAAAGATTTGTTTTCAAACCGTTGCCAAAATCTTTAAAGATTTCTGTGGCACCCCCAATAATTTCACAAAACGAAACGAATGATTTTTATTCAAGTAAATTTTATTTCGTTTTGTGAAACTATATGCGAGTATGGTCCGATAAGTATAAGGTCCGATACCCTACAAAAGAAAAACGAATATTTTGGATTCGCTTTCACACGCGTTTAACACAAAACTATGAGTCCGATTCTGCTGAAATTTCGACAGTAGCCGTCTACGAGAATGTACGACAAGATAGTAACTTTCTCTTGCGTTAGAAGTGCCGTCGTGCGGGGAGGCTAAGTACTTATCGGACCACCTTCGTATATTGTAAATTTGGAATAAATTTAATTCGGACTCAGACCACATAAAAAATGAATTTTAGTGAATTTAACAGCACCAAACATGTGAAATCAAAACGAATACGAAAATTTCATTCGTATTAGTTTTAGCTTTCGAAATTATTTTTTCTTACGCGCAGTTTTGTGGAATCTACTTAATATATACATATTAGCGAACATTCGGAATTCACTACGAAATTGTCCAACGAATATTCTAAATCGTCCAAAGGTGTTTATTGAAAAAAACTTATAATTGAAAGCAGTCCTTTACATAACACTCACAATACTATGCGAAAGTGTATAGAAAACATCTTGTCGCAACTCATAAAGTGCCTACTAATGGAATGCACACGCTTACAAAAACACTTCAACACACAGATACTGACACACACACACACATTGTATCATCTATCGCAGCAGACACATTTACGGCAATTCGCAATGAGAGTTGACAGGCGGCTAGCCGGCTTATCGCCATTGCATGTCTTCGCATACTGTTACTTTTGATAAGCAGAAATTGGCTTAAGCCTCAAAGAGAACGAGGCAAAAAAAATAAAATATATGTATATGCATAGGATAAGGCAAAAAAAAAGAGAGAAAAGGCAACCTGGCATACGAAATGAGAGCAACTAAAGTGGAGCAGCTGTGCTGGGCATTCACATGGTAGTTGGAGTATGTATACAAATTGTATGGCAAATCAATGGCATTTATTTGTATCTTGAAGCTCAAGTTGGCTAAGGCTTTTGGCTAAATCCGTTAATAAGCCATATTGACAAATTGGATGATTGCCGCCACTGTGTCGCACTTTTGTCACACTTGGTGCGCTTAGAGTTCAGATAAAATGTTGCAAAAGCGTTGCATGTTTTATTGTAGCAGTCAGTTGATAGATGTCAAGGGATATGCCTCTGGGAGTGGGTTGTCAAAAGGGAGGTCAATGAAAGGCATGTTAAAAATGAGACAGTTTTTTTTTTTAAACAATAGACGGGCTAGGTTTAAAAAAGCTTGTTTATGTACCTCGTAGCCATGGTGTCAAGGTTATTGGAAATTGCCCAAAATCATGTTTTTCGAAAATATCTCGAAAACGGTGCTTAAGAAAAAATAAAGGTTGCCATTTTCGTGTTTCTCGACCCCAAATTACACTAAAAGCTTTTTTTTACGAATGTTCATTTTTCGTGTAAACTAGTGTAATTCAATATTTTGGTAGATAAAGATATTTGAATATTTTTTTTTCAACGAAGATAAAACTTTAAATTGGAAAATAGACTAAGTATTTTTTTTTAATTTCGTAATTTTTTTTTTTTTATTTGAAATTTTTTTTTTTTTTATATACTTTTTTTTTAAAGTTAGAATACAATGTTACAAAAGTGCTCCATGGATTAATGAAAGATAAAACTTTAGTATTTAAATAGTCTGTATTTTTTTTTCATTTCATAATTTTTTTTTTTTAATTTTATAATTTTTTTTTTATTATATATATTTTTTGTTTTAATTTTAAATTCAGAGGTAATCTTCTTAGCTCAAATTAAAAAAAATAAGTAAAAAATGTAAACAAAAATTTAAAAAATATAAATTTTCACACATCTAAAAAAATATAAATTTTTTTTAAATTTTAAGTTTTATCGTTCATTGGAAGGAGAATGGCACGTATGTTGATTCGCTTAGAAGTTTCGGGTTGTTAAAATATCTAATAAATTCTGTTTTTAAAATTAAAAAAAAAAAATAGAAATTAACATTGCACATATATAATTTTCAAATTCAAAATTAAGTAACGTTTTAAAAAAATGTTAAAAACTATCACATAATGGGCTTTCAAAGATAAGTCTACCTATCGATAACTCGATAAATAATTGGTAATAAATGTACGAGGTTAATATTGGATAGTAATTCCATCGTACATTTTAAAATCATCAAAATCGAAAAAATCGACTTATAGAGTGTTCCGCTTTATTTATTTATTTTCGCCCACATGTATGTAGACAACCCGGCTGAGTAATTTATTTATCTACAGTTTAAAATATAAAAAATTCGATTAAATTTTGTAAAACAAGATATTTACAATGAATACGCTTTTTTATTAATTCAAAAATGGTTTTTTTGAAAGATCTTGAAATTCATTACAATGAAAATCTCCCAACTGCTTTGTTGATTTAAGCACATCATATATGTCTAAGAAAATAAATAAAATATGTTGTGGATATTTTGCACTCTAAACTAGTGATATCTTAAGCAACAGTGATTTGCTCAATAACTTTGCAGCACAACAATTTTATTTGCTAACATGAAAATAATTTAAAAATCGTAAATGCTCAATCTTAACAAAAGCAGAGTTATCTGTTTCAGCTGAGATGCCGTTTCATTAACTGATATCTTTATTGGCCACAAAACGCAGCGTAATAAACATTAATCTCGCATCTAATTGTGAATTCACACATCTAAAAACGAAACGCATGTATCTATCAGATACTTTTGTAAAAACCACAGCAAGATCACAAACTCCATCGAATTAGCTATCAAAGTCTATAGCAAAACATTGCTATTAATTACAAGATAATATAAATCTCACCAGAGCTACCCAATGCCAAAACCAAACAAACCAGGAAGACGTGCAGAACTTTGCTGCACCGGAGCACTAAACTTGAGTGCCGCCTGCTGGTTCTTTGACTTCTAGCAGCCAACAAAATAATTACAAGCTATAAAAATTTATGAACGCCAAAGATTTTTGCAGCCTGGAACGTCAAAAAAAAAGAACAGAAAAAACTAGTGAAAAGTATATAGTAAAAGCTACAAAGAGCTGCCCATAAAATAGACACAATGATATGATGCCTGGTTCCCGGTTCGGGAGCATTGTCAGTGGCTACCGGTTTTCGAAACAGTTGGCAGCATTGTTTGGCTCTTGGACACGCTGATTGAAAATTAAGTTATGTTCGTTGAGTGGAGGAGGGCAGGAGTTGCAGTACAACGTGGTAAGTTTTCGATATATTATCTGTAGTTGTCTTAGTCATATACGTTAGTATGTGTTAAAATTCAATTAGTATGGCAATAAAATGAAAACGAGGTGAATGGCAGATATTTACTTTTTATGGGTTTGTGTCTTGGCTAGCAAAGTTCAAGCTAACATTTATATTGCACTCCGCTCTGTTGCACAACTGCATATAAATGCCACGGATCTTTAATATGGTTCCAACACTTTTGGCGTGTGTTTTGGCTAGTGCGCTCAAAGTGTTGTTTTTAACGTTCTGTTTTTAACACGAAATCGTCATTACATTTAGTTAATAACCTTTTGCTTTGATGCTCTACAATTTAATAGCATAAATATTTATAATTTTAATATATTCGTGGAACCTTGGGAGATTTATTGCCGCCGACAAAAAAAAATTTAATAATTTTTTATAGGTTTGTAAAAAAATTTTATGGTATGCTGCGAGTAAGTCTTTATATAAATTTTTTTTTAATTTTTTTTACTTAAAAATTTAAAATTATTGACTAGGGGGTTCCGCCCCATGCGTGCTTGGCACGCCAACACTCGTGCGGTCAATTTAGATCATCCAGACTATAATATCCCCTGTACATTTCTTTGTTTCTATATAGTTCATTCCGTTGCATACATGCTAAAGTCGGCCCGACTTTAAAAAACCCTCTACTAACGAATGTATGCTCTATCATAGCCATAAATTTATTCTTCTCAGATTCTGCGCAGGAGAAGAGCATATGCATTTTAAACCTCTATAACCCTCATCATGGCGAAGTAAGATGTCAATTCCACTCTCATTAAGTTCTGTTCTAGCCGTTCTGTCTTAAGAGGCACTATGCTTTCGCTAGCACTTTGTTGAATAGTCTCTTATATTAATCAATTCCAATTTCCTATAATTGAAAAAAAGTTACAAAAGTTAAAAGTCTACTCAACAGACTTCTATTAAAGTTTCTTATCTCGGACATAACTATTTTTGACGCTGTCTGTATGAAATAGAAGAGTTCGTGTGTACCATACATTTTAATGTTTCGTATGAGTTTTCATCTGCATGATTTCAACGTATCGAAGTGGAACTTACATTGTGCACACCGTATGAGATTTGGTTATCAAATAGCGTAAATTTCATGTCGATACGTTCACGCATACGAACACAATCGGTACCACACTGATTATTTTTGTAGACGTATTTATATTTAGATTAGATATGGAGATAGATTGACAAAAAAAAAGTTTCGTAATCGGGAGGCATATATTGTATAATGCATTTCGCCGCGCTGAATCCGAATTCACTAACAGTATTGGCCCAACAGGTTTAGGTTCTATCCTTACCCAAAAAAACACACCCAGCATTTTTTTTCTATTCGAAAACCAGATCAAGTAAGCTATATGATTTTGAGGTCGTTGAATCCGAAACCGAGCTAAAAAAAAAGAAACCCAGCATATAAGGTTCCTGAGGTAACCTCTAAAATACCAGTTTTTGTAGCGATTTTTGAGGTGATGTCGAAAGCCTGGCGTGCCTTTGTGCGCCTATCTGCTCGTCTGTCTAAACGCATAGATCTTGCACAAACTACTTAACTCTTTACTTGGTCCAGCCAGAACACGTGTATTTCTTTCTTCTGCCACGCCCCTTTCCAGCCACAATAAATTTGAAAGCGCTATATTTTCTAGAATTATAAAGTAAAAGCTTCAATTTGTATAGGGATAATGCTTCAATTATAACAAACCATCATTACAATACGGCCGTTAATATCGGAGATAATCTCAAAATCGGGTTTTGGACATCAACGTCCGAATCGCCTCGGTATCGAAAACATCTAGCAGCTCAGTTGATAGGCCTCCAGAACTTAACCCTCCGTCGAACACACGGGTTCAGCTTGACATATTTCGTTTTAATTGCCATTTATTTCGAGTTGAGTAATGACTTGACCAGTTAGTTTCCTAAAATTTCATGGTCTTTCCATTTATAAAAAAAAAAATATTTAAGTAAAGATCTTAAAAAAGTAAAAAAAATCCTTCGGACGGACACAACGGGTCTGGTTGGACCTCTGCATTTGATATAGGTGTAGAAAGCTTGAAAAACCGAAAAGTGTGGGACTTGTGATATCTTACCCACTTAACCTACTACCTACCCTCAGCTTGCCTCTCTGGGAGAGAACGCAGCATAGCTATATTCTCATTTATGATTTTAATTGCATTGCTGGCGCTCAGTACACAAGAAAATATGTGTTTCCATGCATTTGTAGCTGTATGCAGCACACCCCATTTTATATCCAGCAGGTAATACTATTTAAGATCTCAAGTTTCTGAGTGGTTTTGGTTGTCAGACGTCGTGACGCCTACAGACCATGGTTCGACTCCCAGTCGAGGAAATATTATTTTTTTATTTTTTGCAAACAGCTGCGCCCAACTTTAACGCTCGTAATATTTTTTTACAACCATTTGAAAAAAGTTTTTTCCCACCTACATTATTAAGCTGGAAAAAAAAAGATAAAAAATTTAAACAGACTACAGTTAGTCGGCGTAGTTAATAACCCATACTTAGTCATATTCAGTTCAGCAGCTTCCCTCAAAAAGTTCGGTTCATTTGCACTAATAATCACGATGTCCAAATGCGTATCTATCCATCTTTCAATTCCCGACTTGTAAAATATTATTGACTGAAATCATTAAAATAATTGCAAAGAATGGATTTTTACAACTAGTGCGAGACATTTGGCATAGTAATAAAATAATGTAGTTACTCAAAAAAAAGTTACAACTTTCTTTGAATGTGCTTGAATTCGCGTCTTTTATTAGAAGAAGTTAAGAGTTACGAATAAAAAATAATCATCTTCAACAGTAAAAGCGCGGCAGACTTTGATGATGAGAGGCGGTCGGGAACGAGAAAAAAAGCTTTGGTTACAAACATTTCATATATGTAATTAGTAGAAAATTGCAAACGAGTGCTGCGTAACGTTTATTACGTATACGCCATGCATATAACAAGTGAATGTCATTGTTTTGAAAGTTTTATTGAGTTGCATCTTTTTTTGGGATATGAATTGTGCGCCTTCTTTTTTTAAAGTTTGAAGTTTATTTATAGGTATATAAATTATGACATAATGTTCAGCATAAAGTTTGCCAGGAATATGACTAAGAGTGTTCATATGTATTTTTCGTCTTTTTTTTGCTGATTTTTTACAGCTTAATTTTATTGACATATGCCTTAATTTTTTTGTAAAATGTCATAATATTTTGAGATTTGAATGATTTATGACGTAGAATATTTAAGGAAGCTTACAGAAGATTTTTAAAGAATTTTAATGCAACGTGTAGATTGGCAGAATGAATTTTTAAAAAATTCGCAAAAAAAATAAATAAGTAAATAAATATGTGAATGCAATATACGAGGTTTGTTCAAAAAGTATCGCGAATTTTGAGTTTTCGCGGGCTATGGATGTTCGATTTTCGATCTTTTTGTGGCGTTACGTTGGTACTCATGACACTCACTTATGTTGACAATCTTGGCCATTTTGAATGTTCAGTCAGTTTTTGACAGCTATTAGGCGTGGACGTGTTTTAGCTTGTCTTCGATTTTTGTCTATCCCGAAAAATGGATCAAAGAATGTGTATCAAATTTTGTGTGAAAAACAACACAAAGTGGGCGTGTTGCATGCGGCGAACAAAATTCGTACCAAAATTACTCAATTTCGACCAAAAACAGCATCGCACTAACATTGCTCAGGAGCTGTTGGATTCAGTCCAAGACAACCCAAATTTGCTGCAGAGAGTCATAACTGGTGACGAATCATGGGTCTATGGTTATAACGTAGAATTCAAAGCTCAATCATCTCAATGGAAACTGCCGCATGGGCCAAGCTAAAATCGATGACTCGTCCACGCACAATAGCTGTCAAAAACTGACTGAAAATTCAAAATGGCCGAGATTGACAATATAAGTGAGGGTCATGAGTAACATAACACCAAAAAAGATCGAAAATCGAACATCCGTAGTCCGCGAAAATTTAAAATTCTCGATACTTTTTGAACAAACCTCGTACAAATATATAAACATTTGCTCATTTATTAAAAAAAAAAATTATTTTGTTTTGCTAATGCTTCGAAATACGATTCGCACATGGATTTAAATTTTGGGAAAGTATCTAAGGGCGCCAAGCACCGCTCATAAATAGCCTTATCTGACAAAATGACCGAACCCTTCGTGAGTGGAAAACCTTTAACTTTGCAAAAAAAAAAAGCAAACCCTTGCGTATCAGTTAAATCGGCTATCCGTTTTCTTGTTCCTCTCGGGAATACTTGCTCTACTCACCCACTTGGTACTTTCAGACGCAATTTCTTTTGCTGCCATTTTATACACTGCACTCATTCGGTAAAGGGTATACTAGTTTTGTGCAATATATGTAACACATATAAGAAGGTGACCTGGCAGACCATAAATTTTTTATGCCAAATGCTTATAAAAACCTCGAGTGAACGTCTTTCTATCCGTGCTTTCATGTGAACACCTTGATCTCGAAGAAAAATAAAGGCTAGAGACACCAAACCAAACAATTCAAATTTGGTCATTCCTGTATATCTTGTGACGCGGGGGTTTTGCGGATTACCAACGCATTAAAAATCTGCACAGTCGAAATATTCTAATTAAGACCATATAAAAATTGAAAAAACCTATGGATAAAATGTATACGTTTTGGATGTCCCTACCCTAAGCACTGCTGCAATATTCCACTTTTATGTAGTCTCATGTGAGCCTTACAATCAATGAAATGTTGACATTTGCATTTTATGCCTACAACGTAGGAGCAAATATTTTTTTTTTTGCTTGAATGCAGTGTATCCCACTGTCGCACACCGCCTCCGCTGATTTACCTTCTTTCCGTCTCATACTTGCGGCTTACACTGTTCATTCACAAGTCGCTGTAATAATTTGTACCTACACTTGATGGCTACATCATGGTACATGTTCTTCCAGCTGACTAACGTCTAACTGTAATCGCATAATACATCAGGCAAAAGGCCAACCAGCCAATTGACCAGGTACACCAAGCTGGTCAGCTAGCCGGGGAACTAGCCAAGAAAGCAACCACCACCACCCAGTCAACCTAGCATAGTCAAAAGCTCAGGCATAAAATCAATTACATTGACAAATGAGCAGCTGACAGGCTACTGAGAGTACCCAAGAGTATCCCAAAACAGGGCCCTGCAGCAACTCTCAGTACAACAACTGGCCATTTATGCAGCGTCTGAGATGCTACTCTTTAGTCATTGCAAGCTCATGTAATCTGTGTCCAGCAGTTTAGAGATGCGGCGTTGGGAAACTGCGTTGCCAGCGTTGTTGCCGTCATCATCATATGAACATGAATTATGTGACTTATTAAAACGTCATTCGAGCTGACAAGTTGCCGTTGCCACTGTCAATGCATCCAGTAGTAGTTCGTAGCCAGGTCTCAGATACAGATGCATAGTTGTTGTTGGCCTTTTAAGTTGCATGTTGCGGCTGGCGTTCTCCTGCCGGAATGACGCCTTGGGCGTGCTCAGAACCTCTAGGTTCGCCAGGAAATTTGTAATTGTTATGTGCCTTGTGTTTTCTTTATGATGTTTAGACTCTCCTATGTTTAGGCTTTGGCATGTGAGTAATCAATGAGCTGGAGCAATGGTCGCAGTTGTTAGTTTATCAATTTGCATTGATAATTTGTTCATTGATTGGATTTGGTCTGCCTTTCGGTTGGCTATTTGGTCATTTGTGCAGATAAAGTTTATGATATGGCTTTTGACTTGGCTATTGAGTGTAGATAAATGGCAAATTCAATCATAAATTAAAGAAGCAGTTTATATATTAGCTTGGAATACTTGTTTTGGTAGAAAATTTGTATAACACAACAGCAACTTACCTTGATCGGTTAAGCATGATCGCATTTGATTATTTGAAAAATAGTTTCGATCAAATTCTAAAAAGTTTTTATAATTGGCATATCCCATAGAAGAGCAAAACTGTTTTGCAGTTTTAGTGAATTTGGTGGCGCCATCTTACGTAAAGCATTATTAAAATCATTGGACAGCACTGTTTTGTTTGTTTATCTGCGTTCTCTTGTCCTACATTTTTGGACACGAAATTTCGCCACTATTTTGTTGTTGTATAAAATTTGTTCTGCTCGGCAGGTTACAAATTAAGCCATTTCATGTTTACCGACTTTACTGTTTTCGTCATCGTATAAACTTTTTCTTAATGGGCATCAATACGAATCTTTGAAAGCGTGTATATGAACCTTCTTTTCTTCTTTCTTTTGGAGGCATGTTAGTCGTGGCCTTACTAGGATTAAAAAAATATCCGTTTTCTACCTTATTCGCACAGCCATTTCTTATGAAGTTGCTTTTATAGCCGTAGAACATGCCACTGTGTGATATTTTTGCATAAACTCTTTGTAGGCCTTATTGATTCCAACGAACTTCTAAATAAAGTTTCTTCAGACGAGGCTTCTAGAGAAACTTTGCTCAAACTACAATAGCCTCTATAAGTCTCCCTTTTTTGTTTTTTGAGCTGTGTCTTTCTTCTGTCACTTGTTCTATCTTGTGTTGTTCTATGTGTTGCATCCTTTAACAATTCAGAACTGAGCGTCACCAATTTGGTCAACATTGCTCTTTTGGCTTCTTTACGCATATATTGTTTAATTTTTTATTTGCTTTTCCTTTTCCAACAATGTGTTGTAAATCCTACTCTCTTTAAAAAAAATTATGCAGCACGCTTAAGGGCCCAAGGATTAACAGAGAACGAAAAATGGCATTTAGGAGTCAATGACGTCACAACTAAAGGTTGGAATGATTTAGTAGGAGATAAAGTTCAAAACGATAATTAGTGCGAAGTTTTACCAGTAATCTTGATAATAGTTGGTCAGTGAATTTACCAGTCGCTCCTTGGGGACACAAAAAACTCCGACTATTCACTCTCCGCACAGTACTTCCGTTGGCAAAAGGGCTGCCTAGACAACAACTAGGCGCGTCACCAGCTACCAATTATTGTAAATCATTCCACGCATTGTCATAAAATTTGAGCACCTAGCTTGTCCAGAACCACTTTTGTATTGCCTTCAGTAACGTTGTAAACTACGCCTACCCAGTTTTGTGCAGCGTTCTGGAAAATCGGGATGCGCCACCGTAACTTCAACGTGTTGAGTGATAAAGAACATGTTAATGGTTTTTAATCAATTTGTGAATATGTATATATATTTTTTTTTTCGCTTTGCTGTCATAAGACATGGTGTAGTAGTAGTTGGCTTGAAATTGATTTTAAACATTGCTTTAAGGCCTTGTACTGATCCTCTACATATTTTAATTATACTTTAATTTGAGTCAATTAAAACGGTGGCTGACGTACACTCTACAACTGTGCGGGTATGGGTGTATGTGTGTGTGTATGTTTCGTTATATAATCAGCTTGGTTTGTCTAGAGACATCTTGGCCATGGTCTACTCGAGCATGCATAATGAAATCTTGTGATTTCCGTTGCATTGCGGCAGTTGCAAGCTTCCTGATTTGGCTTCGATTGTATGGTTGGGGCCACCTGGTCAGTACAGTATCTGGTTAGCTTTCTGGCTGATTGGCTTGCGGGTTTTGCTGGCCTTATCTGAGCGGGATCTGATGATGTGCCAGGCATGTGAAAGAGAGTTTTAAGTGAAACTTGAAATGCAGATGCAGCTTTTTGGACACATCTCGCTGATCGGCATTGAACAGGCCAGCTATGTGGAATTGATTATTCCCGCTGCTTGTGTAGAGAAACAAAAGAGTTTCGCTTAGATAAAAGCGAAAGATAGCCTATTAGTTACGGCTATCGGTTTTGACTCTTGAGCAGGGTATAGAAGCAACGTTTTTAACTAGCGCTTCAGGATTGAGCTTCATTGCTAAAGGTTCTGCGATTTAGTTTAGAGCACTGAGTTGATTTGAGCTTACTGTGGTTGGGCATAGTTATAAGTTTTTTTTCAAATAAACTCTTTTTTAAAATAATCTTTTTTAAATTAAATAAAGCCGCAGAAAATGGACACAAAAGAATTATTACTAACATTTACTTTATTTATTTTAGTCTACATTTTTTTGAGTTTCCAAACGTTTTAAAGGAGAAACTAAAAAAGCGAAATTCCAAAAAAAATGTCTGATTTCTTCAAAAAGCCTTAAAAATGTCTGTAATGTAATGTAAATGACTTTTAAGTCGAAATATCTCAAAAAATTAAACAAACAACGAATACTGGTTATGCCAAAAAAGATAGAGTAGTACCATTTCAAAATTCTTCTAAAAACTGCAGTACTCTACTTTGAAAGTGTATAGCTTTGAGCTATCTAGTTTCTTGTTATTTTTTAAAACCTCATTTCCACATACACTGGCTTTCTTTCAACTACTTTGATTGATACATTTATAATTGACACATAATTATGGGGCATTATCATGTAAACCTAAAGCACTTGTTACACTTTCCAGCCACGTTGAGATGCCTACTAATATGATGCATATCTTCAACAATTCTGTCTCCTGGCATAACGTGTTTATAATTAATGTTTGTTCTATCTAACGCCATAAGACTGTCTGTGTGCCCAAATTGTGCTGTAAATTGATTTTAAATTGTTAACTCAAGTATTTTGCTTTTATATAATAGACATCAAAGAGAACATTTGTTGTTTTTGTTGTTCTATGCGTGTGGCAACAAGTGTTGAAGAGTTTAGGTGTAATAATAATTAAGTCTAAGTGAGGGTTACGAAAGAGTTAAGCATAGATTAAATAACTCCTTAAATATGGTAGCGTGAAAGTTGAAGTCATGGAAAGTATTTGAAAAAGTAATGAAGTTGATGGATATAGACAGCTTTGGATTTTCTTTGCAGAAATTAAGAGATGATTAAGCTTAGAAGAATTGGAGAAAGTGCTGAAGCTGACAAATACAGATAGCTTTGGGTTTTTCGTTGTAGTATGAAAAAGATGAGAAACTAACAACTTGGCAGTGTATTAAACTTTTGATTCTACATATAAAGGGTAACGTATATAAGCTAGCTATCAAATTGTAGTAATTATAATTTTAGCACTCGTCTCAACGGAAATGTCTTTTAATCTTAAGAACTTCAAACTATATGAATGACTACATTTTAAGAAGACCATAAAGAGTATTAAAGCAGATTACTGGGCGTATATTTGGTAGTAATGTTCAAGTGGCGCACTTAAATGCGATCTTAATCTTATCGCATCTTTTTAAGATTTTATAGGAATGCCCTATATAAGCGCCAAGCAGTGCTGAGTAGCGACATTCAAAAGGTGCTAGTTTTTAGTGCAAGTTCTCCATTATTGATTTTGGTGCTCGTTGCACTAGGACATATACTGCGCAACTGTGAAGATGTGCGTCAGTAACGGACCACATTCAAGAAGGAGGAGAAGATCTATTATGATGCCGTTGATGATCTGCAAAGCTTGAAAATCTACTTGGAGACTAAGGAAAGGATTCTGAAGCACTACAGGCGAATATTTTGAGTGTTAAGCATTTTGCTGATGTGCTGCCCCAAGAGTATGAAACCACCATACCTCCTCTATAGAAAACCAAGTTCGAGCACGAAGGCATACCCTATGCCTATCCCAAGGAATCTCGTATTCCCGGATCTGTAGACTGGCGTTAAAAGGGCGCTGTCTCTCGCGTCAACAACCAAGGCTCGTGTGGCTCCTCCGATCAGGAACTGGTTGACTGCTCCCACGGCTTCCTATCCTTTGGCTTTAGTCAAATGAAAAATATTTTATTTTTAAGTTTGAAAAAAATTTTGATCATAAAATATGTAAATATCCTTCTCTATTTATTAAAAAATACAAGTGTATCTTTATGCGCATTACTCTTGGTATGAAAAGGGTTTATTTCGTTTAACGCGCCCTGGCAATTCTCACCACACTGCTGCGAATGCATTAAATTTAAGGATACTTTCCATCTACTGGCTACTTTAAGCACAGCTCATTAACTTTGCCTGTATGCATAAATTAGCAGGCCAATGGCAACTGTTTTATTTACGTATTGAAATTGACGGCCAGGCGGTACTAGTGGAGCAGCCCCAATTCTCGCAAGTCCTGGCAGTGGCACCGACTGTGCCATAAATCAAAAGCAATGCAACGCATTTAATACACTTGACGCCAGATTTCCGCGACAATTTGCGCATGAATTAAACATAAAAGCAGGCAACAGTATAGCAGGAGGAGATTGGGTTGTCTGGTTTGGGGGTTTTCGGGTGCTGGCGAGTGGCAAATAAAATCAAAGTAGGTAACATGCGCAAATAAAACACTTGACACATTAAACCAGCACAACGCACATATAGATACACTCACTCACTCACACAGATACACATAGATGAGCTGGTATTCATGCTAAAGGAGGCAAAGCCATGAGCAATGAGGCAACAAATTTCCATTTTGTTGGCCCATGCAAATATGAGACACCACAGTGACAAAGAGACGCAGGAAGAGAGAGAGAGTGTAAGGATATGAGCATGTTTGTGTGTGTGTATCTGTGTGAGAGTTGCTGCGACACGCGCGTACATACAAATTTAACGAGTCCCATTTATGCTACCACAGACAAGTATAATAATTTCAATTAACGACACCCGTGGGTGTGTTTGTACATACATGACATGCTGCGTCCGGAGTGGATAGAAGGTGTTGCAGCAGTGAGCAGCAGAGAGGAGCAACTGAGTAGGGCAGCGAGTTGACAACTCTGGCGTCAGTTTGTCGCCTGGAATGTGTTTCAGTGTATCTGTGTGTGTCTGTGCGCTATCACTGTCAGTGGCTTGCAGGTGAGTCACACACATACTTATAGACACGGAGACACACACCTACAAATAAACATAAAGGGATACTGGGTTCCAAGATAAAATAAAAAAACTGATGCATACTTCAAAGCGTCGAAGTGTTAATGCTTTATCTTTGAAGTTGGGTAGAGTGGGTGATCAGATGAAGTTCCTGACTAAGTGACAGTGTGACCATACCGTGATTTGGGCTGGTGCATCTTTAATCGACTTACACAAGCGGATCTTAATGTGTCTGAAAATCATTTGCAATATAAATTTAAATTAGCCAAATTGGTTGCTCTAGCTAATACCCTACTTATTATTAGGTTGGCATACCCTTATAATTAAACAAATAATTTAGTAAATATAATGTAGCCATAATTAATTTGTATTAATTTTTAATCAAATAAAATTAAAACAGTATAATTTTTTTAGTATATAAAAAATAAGATACTTTTTGAATTGCATCTTCAGGTAAGTATGGTACCGTATGGTACAAAATGTATATTGTGTTTGTGCAAGCCGAAAATGTATGTAACGTACAGAAGAAGACGTCGGAGACCCGCCAAAGTTACCTCAAGTATGATCAGTGTGACTCGAGAAGTCGATATACCCATGTCCGTCTGTCCGTCTGTCCGTATGAACGCCTAGATCTCAGAGATGGTAAGAGCTAGAGCAACCAACCTTTCAGATAAGATCCCTTATTAATCCATAGGAGACAAATTTATTTTATTTTTTTGATATCGGGATTACATTATATAGCTCCCATAGGGGTGTTTCAGAGGACCCCGAAAAAAAGCAAAAGTTTTAGATGGAGAACTCGTTTGTTTATGAAGATATCATAACCAAATCTGGCAATCGGAAGTTTTTTAGAGACCCCTAGCACTGTACCAAATTTTATCAAAATCGGTTGACTATATCATATAGCTCCTATAGGAACGATCGGTCAAAAAAACGCTTTTTTTACAAAATTCGTTGTGTTTCGTTTGGTCTTGAAGATATCGGAACCAAATTAGGCATTAAGAAGTTTTTTAGAGTACCCAAGCACTGTTTCAAATTTGATCAAAATCGGTTGACTATATCATATAGCTCCCATAGGACCAATCGGTCAAAAAATCGTTTTTTCTACAAAATTCGTTGCGTTTCGTTTGTTTGTAAAGATATTGTTAGCAAATTTGGCATTAAGAAGTTTTTTAGAGTACCCAAGCACTGCACGAAGTTTGATCAAAATCGGTTGACTATATCATATAACAAAATTTTTTGGTGCAAAATTCGACTGATTTCTGTTTGTTTATGAAAATATCATAGCCAAATTTACCGAATAAAATATCTTTTGAAGGTTTTAAGCAATGTGTCGGAATTAATTGCAATGTGGTGGTACAGGGTATCCCAAAGTCGTCTGCGCCCGACTTTAACGTACGCCATCTGTTTCTTACTTATCGTTCATTCAGTTTAGTAATGTAAATATTTTGGATTAATAATGTGCTGATCCTTGGCAGAACCAAGCATTTGGTTACCAAATGCATTCTAATTTTTGTACTGCGTATAAAATAAAAAAATATAGCTACTATTACAAGCCTTTTTTTATTTTTAGTAAATTTTAAGTTGACTTTTAAAAATAAACTAAAATTAAAATTTTATTTTTATTTAGATAGTCGTTTATAGGTACAATAACTTGAGTGCAATCTGAAACAGATTTTCACTAAGGTTTCTGCTTTCGATATATACACGATCCTTATGTTGCTTACGAGCGCTCTCGCTTAAGAGAGTGACAAAATTTTGCACCACCTTATGATACTTCACCACCGAAGAGAGTATTACACATACAAGGCGCCAATTTCGCACAGCCAACAGATTAATGAGCAAAGACACAACAAAAGTTAAAGGTGTATCTGTGTTAGTCGATCTCTCAGTATATATATGTGTGTATATGCGTGTGTGCGTATATGCGCATATTATTATGCCTCTAATTAACTAAACGCGAATGTATATGAATGTGTGCGTGCAGTATAAGCATTCTTGGTGTCTTTTTTTTCCAGCCAAGTTTAGAGCCACGGCAACGGCATCTCATCAGCATAAAAGTTTTTAATGAGCCATTTTGTTGTCATTTTGACTTTGCCTGGTCTTAACTTTTATATATCCTATGTACTTAACTGTATATATGCATGTGTATATGTATGTCATACATTTTTTTATATATATTGATGCTAATGTTTGTTGTTGTTGTTGCCTACACGCGCCTCGAATTTGTTATGACAAGCTCTGGAGCTTGACACGTTTTAATTAAATTTAATTAGTGCATTCGCAAAACAAAATGGCCGCTATGACACATAGACAGATTGCAAACATGTGTGTGTGTGAATGTGTGTGGGTTGTTCAACGAGTATATAAATGTGTCTGCGTGTGTATATAAGTCACTTGCTAGTAGCTTTTTATGGCGTGTGAAATTTATTTTGATGTTTTTAATTTGTTGTATGTAATTGTAACATGTAATTCTTTCTATAGCTAGATCTTGATCTTAGGTAAAGAGGGGAAAGTGGGTTATCAAATGGTACTTGACTAGGCACATAATGTAGTATATAAACAAGGTCAGATCGTGATGTAAAGAAGCATTTTTTTATTGAGGTGCCACCTTGTAACTTTTATGCTCTGTTTGGTTTTATTAAGGCAAAAAATTTGTGTAAATTTTGAATTTATATACCCTGTATCTGAAGGGTTAAGAAGAATATAGATTTTTTTAATCTATTGCTTATCACAGCATCATCTATATCTCGGGCAGCCTTGAATATCTTTTCATCTGTCCACCCATCCGACTTTGGCAGAATCCAAGTTATATGTCAACTGATTATTAGGTACAAACAAGCAATAATTGTATCTTTAAGATACATAATTGATTTATTTTCTTTACAAAGCGCTAGGCTTTGCAAATCTTGAGCCGTTTCTGATTCTGTCCTGCAAATTATTTACTAATTTGCACCTATCAAAAATTAACAATTTAGAGTGTGTGTATAAAGAAAGTCTGCTCAATAAATAAGGAATTTTATAACGCTATCACAAAATCGTAAGACTTCAATACTTCCTGCCAAAATGTGCTTTCTAGTAAACATTCTTCCTCCTCCTTCCTATCCTTATCATATATAATGAATAACACTGCTAAGAATTGAGAAAATGGTTTATAATCTTAAGATAATCTAAATTTAAAACTATATTAATGATAACAAGCTAAGGAGACCATAAATTGCACAAGAAGATATAGCTTATTTACATGGGTGCCACAATTTATATGGCATAGTTAAAGTGACGCACTTTCGTTGGATTTAAATCTTATCGATCTAATGGATAAACTAAGAATGCCCTATATAAGCGCATGGCAATGCTCTGTTGAGACATTCAGTATTTAAAACATTTTCTGGAAATGAGTTTGAAAATGGTGCTCACCCAACTACGAAGATGTACTTGAGGAGTGGACCAAATTCAAGACGGAGCATAATAAGATCTATCACGACGCCGTCGAAGATCTGCTTCGCTTGAAAATCTACTTGGAGACTAAAGCCAGGATTCTGAAGCACAACAAACTGTACGATGCAGGCGAGTCCACCTACTTCTTGGCTGTGAACCAGTTTGCTGATATGCTACCCCAAGAGTATGAAACCAGCATGCCGCCTCTAATCAGAACCGAGTTCGAGCTTAAAGGCAAACCCTATGCCTCTCCTAAGGAATCTCGTATTCCTGGATCTGTGGACTGGCGTCAAAAGGGCGCTGTCACTCGCGTCAACAACCAAGGCGTGGCTCCTGTGGTTCCTGCTGGACTCTCTCTACCACCGATCCTCTAGAAGGTCGCAATTTTCGGAAACCTGTCAAGCTGATGGCTCTCTCTGATCAAGAATTGGTTGACTGCTCTTACACCCACGGCACACATGGCTGCAACGGTGGCTGGCCACATAATGCCTTCAAGTCCATCATTGACAATCGTGGCATAGACAACGATGGCGCCTATCCTTATGAAGGCTCTGTTATGAGCTGCCGTTTCAGCCGATACTCTGTTGGAGCTACCATGAGCAACTTTGTGCGTTTATCATTTCCGTGGTGTTTGATTCAAGCCATGATTCTATACGCTACTACTAGGGTGGTGTTGTCAATGAGCGTTCCTGTGAACCCAACCGCATGGTTCATGCTGTGACCTTGGTGGGTTATGGTACTGATTCTAATTATGGCGATTACTGGCTCATCAAGAACTCTTGGGCTACTAACTACGGTGAGAGCAGTTACCTGAGATTGTCTCGTAACAAGAACAACATTTGCGGTATTGCCACTACGGCTACTTATCCTTTGGCTTAAATTATATTAATTTCAAATTTTTAATAAATTGAAAAATGTTATGCAAAATAGTTTTTAATATAAAAATACCTTCCGCCCGCAGTATATTGGTGAACATAACTTCTCATGAATCTCGACATAACGATAAAATAGCATAAGCCCCATACAAGCCAATGGCCACATAGTGGCCGAGTTATTCAAAAGGGGTAAAGTATTTTCTCCACTTTCCAGAAAAAAAAAAAAAAATAGTTAACATATTTTTCATGTAATTTCGCTTAAGTTCTAAAGTATGGTAACTGGGGCAAACATAGTACATATATAATAGTATACATTCTTTACTCAAGGCAGCCTTATGCAGCAGTACTCCTTACTTTTACCAAAAGCTGTCAGCACTCATGTTACAATTTCAATCCTCTCTTGAATGCAATCCGTTAAGCATAAATCCATATTGCTTTACATATTTCTCTTTAAATGCAATCTATTTCTTTTATTTATAAACATCAAACAAATCAAAATTCATATTTTGCAACTATCTTGTAACTGTATTCCTCTACTTTATGGTTGCATATTTAAAAGTGAATTATCTTTTAACCCTTCAATCAATATTTGCTTACCTAGCTCAAATCTCTTGCTTGCTTTCTCTTACCTCGCCTTTATCCCTCTGCATTCAGTTACATGCCATTCATCAATTTTGTTACCTATTGTTTTCCCTTTTCATCTACAGACAGCAAATAAATTCCAATTCCAATTACCATTTGAAAAACGACGCGACCGCAGCTAATTTCAACTTCATTATTTGATTTCCAGTGTTAGCAAACTTCGATGAGGAATGGATGCAGACCGTGCCAAATGCACGGAATGGACAGCAAGTCAATGCAATAAATCACTCATACGCCAAGTGTGCCATCAGACTACATATCACAGCGACAGCATAAAGATGAAAAAAGAAAAGTGTACGAGTAACTAGTAAAAAGAGAAATGAAAAGCAAGGAAAATAATGTCACAGTTGTGACGCTTTGATGCGGTTGGCATAAATTTCCACACGGCTAAAAGCAAGTTTCATGCCTCGCCGGTCAGCCATTTTGATTTTGCTTTGTAGCCAATTTCGCGCTTATTTACACCGTTGCTTGACATGTGCAACACGTGCTGACAAATCTGGAGCAACAATCTCTAACCCCTTATTGTCATGACACACACACACACACACACGTGCAATACTCACACAGATACTCTCTCTCACACACACACACATACTTAGACTGTTGTTACAAAAACAATTTAACACCTGAGCGAGAACCAAGTTTGAGGCTTAAACCAAAATAAATTTATTGACATATTTGCGTGTCGCCTTTGGGCATTTTGATTTTGTCAACCAACTACACTGAGAGAAATAGTGGAGATATGAGCCACAAGTTATAGATGACATTGGAATCGTTTGGAAATTATTATGGTACAAAATTCTATGCTAAGTTAGCAGACGATATTTCAATATCATTATTTATTTTGTTTGATGTTAATTATTGATCGTTTAAGGATTTATCGATATATTGAGGTATCGCTGGCAAGGCATGGACTTTGGTTCGAAAAAATTATTGTATCAAATTATTATTTTTTATATTTATATCAATATTGATGAGTAATTTTTATTATAAACATTGAAAATGATTTTTTAAATAAAAATTAGTATTTGATAATAGTCATAATTTTAAGACAAATAAAATCAGATATAATTAAATTAAAAATAATTAAAAATTTACAAAAAAAAGAGTTAAAATTGAATATTTTTAAATAATTTTAGAGTATAAAAGTTACCTGTTTTTTGTTTTTGATAGCGCATTCAAAAATATTGTACCTAAAAGTTTGCACGTTCTTCTAAACAATTTATTTTTCCCTATGATTATTTTATTCTTGTTTGTTCTTGTTTCGATATCGTTGCTAAAATCATAGTTTAGAAAATATGTAAATTTCCGTATTTTTCGTCAATAAGCTAAGAAAAAATTCGTTATCTAGCTCCAAGCAACGAGCATAAATTTTATTAGGGGAAACTCAAAAAATAGGCATTTAATTATGGTACAAAATTATATAGCTGATTGTGAAAAAGTTTGTAAAATATAAAACAATCAATCAGTAAATCTGAAAGATCTCTGAAATGAAGGCATATGAAAAATGCTGTCTTTCTGACGATTTTTTTTCCATGATCTCTATGCGGAAAATTTTGAAACTGGGCGCGGTTCCTATATTTTCTTGCCCGCTCACTTTCATGAACAACATGGTTCCTATTTTATTCGTTCCCTCTCCAGAACAATTTGGGAACTTCTTGAGGTCATAACGATGAATATTAAAACCTTTTTGTTGAGCAAATATAACAAAGTTCTTATGTTCAAAACTAAGATGTACCAGATATAACTGAAAATTGAAGAAATTGGAAAATAATGAGGTAGTGGAAATTATATTATAAATAAAAAAAAAATTATTTTTGAGCTTTCCAGTTCCGCACTACTAATTTTGACCGCTTCAATGCAAATGGTATTTTATAGTCAGTATAAATCATTTTTTTTTTTTTATTGATAACGTATTGAAGTTCATCGCAGTGTATTTACCAATTTCATGCCCAAATAAACAACAGCCCCTATTTAACATACCTTGGCTTCACCCTTTTTTCAATCTTTTTTTTGGGTTCAATCACCGTAGAGTGACCGCCATATGTGCCGCTATTTTGCTGCATTTTTCTTTGGCTAAGTGTTGGTTAGATGGGATTTAAAATAAAGAGAAAAACTCCCAACTCTGTTTTTTTTTGCTTATCGTCGCCTGTTTGGCTTGCCTTTGGCTTTAACACTTGACTGGGCTCAAACTGTCCACGGTAGTTAGTCGTTGAGTGTCGATAGCCCGTCGGTTGGACGTTTCGTCGTGCTGGGTGCTTGGACTACACTCACTTAAGGCCAATTATAGTTAATGTCTCAATTAAGCGGCAGTTATGAAAATTATTGACTTGCACACGCTCATCGTTTAAGCTTTTTACATAGTATTTTTAAAAAATATTTGCTACAAGTTTATTGTGGCACGGCTAATGGTGCAAGTTGCTCGGGCTGGCCAGCTGATTAGCAGACTACGCCTTGGGTGCAGTTTCTGAGTTACTCACTGGCTGCAGTTTTGCTCCAAAGGTTGAATGACTTCTTGAGGCTAATGATGATGTATTGCTTTAGTAAAAGTTTAATGGCATGGCACAAAAATGATAACTGGCCATGGGATTCCAGTAAAAAAAGTGAATACCTAGAACAAACATGCCTCGAGTATGTGGCCTTCCCTCTGAGAAACATTTGATAGGTCAAAAGTTGCATTGATAATTCCTCAATTTATTTAAAATCTGAAAATAATATCGTAATCTCATTTGACTCAAGCCAAAGGATAGGTGGCCGTTGTGGCAATACCGCACATGTTGTTCTTATTACGAGCCAATCTCAGGTAACCACTGTCACCGTAGTTAGCACCCCAAGAGTTCTTGACGAGCCAGTAATCGCCATAATTAGAATCAGTACCATAACCCACCAAGGTCACAGCATGAGCCATGCGGTTAGGATCACAGGAACGCTCGTTGACAACACCACCCTTGTAATAGCGTATAGAATCATGGCTTGAATCAAACACCACGGAAATGGGTCCCTCGTTAGCCACAGCTTTAGCCAATTTGTTCTCATTGCCAGCTGGAAGACGCACATAGTTGCTCATGGTAGCTAGGCGCCATCGTTGTCAATGCCACGATTGTCAATGATGTACTTGAAGGCATTATGTGGCCAGCCACTGTTGCAGCCATGTGTGCCGTGGGTGTGGGAGCAGTCTACGAGTTCCTGATCGGAGAGAGCCACCAGCTTGCCAGTTTTGCGGAAATTGCGACCTTCCAGAGGACCGATGGTAGAGAAAGCCCAGCAGGAGCCACAGGAGCCTTGGTTGTTGACGCGAGTGACAGCGCCCTTTTGACGCCAGTCTACAGATTCAGGAATACGAGATTCCTTAGGAGAGGCATAGAGTATGACCTCAAGCTCGAACTCGGTTCTGTTTAGAGGCGGCATGGTGGTTTCATACTCTTGGGGCAGCGTATCAGCAAACTGGTTGACACCCAAGAAGTAGGTGGTCTCGCCTGCATCGTACAGTTTGTTGTGCTTCAGGATCCTGGCCTTAGTCTCCAAGTAGATTTTTAGGCGTTGTAGATCCTCAACGGCGTCGTGATAGATCTTATTATGCTCCTTTTTCTTTTTATTTATTCCGTTTTCGCGGCAACAACTTCCAGTATCGAATCGAAAAAATCTATTACATATCGATACTTAGTGATGTTACTTTTCTCTTTATAAATATTTCTGCCAGTTCTTATTTTTTTTAAGTATAAATTTAAATCAAATGTTGTAATTCACAATGGCAGATTAGAATTTTTAATATATTGTAAGTTTCCAGGAAATCGAGTTTTATCGGATTTTTGGTTAATGATCGTCGTGGCCGTTCTTAACCTCACTTATAAAGATCGACTAGTGCGTTTGCTTTAAGGCGTCAGTATCTTACATAGTATGCTCAATAAAATATTGTCGGATATACATTAAAAGAATACGTATAGTGAGGCCACTCCTTTTGAATATAAGATATAAGATACCAAGGTTGCAAACATCGTACATTGGCTTTCTGAGACCTATTCTGCATAGAAGAAATTTAAATCAATCATTTGAGTTGAATTTGCGGGTTGGACCTAAGTGCGGGAGCGTTGAGCCTCTATAAAGCAACCTCTCGCTCCGTTTTCGGTTTCCTACTCCCATTTCTATTCAGTATAGGAATATAGCAATAGATTTATTTAGCCCCTTCTTTGTAAGAAATTGGACCTGTGCAATCATTATCATTTTTAAGCTTGCGTAATACTTCCAAGCATCATTTATGTGTCTGCACATCTCGATATAATCAAGCTAGTGGTTTTCCTGCTCATGTTTTCTTTAATCCTTAGTTAATCATTTAATGCCAATATGAAAGCTGCCGCAGTAACCGTAAAATATGAAATGTGATTAAAGTACAGACGATCACTATGGAGCACCAAATGATACTTCATTAGTTTTCTCGGTTTTAAAGTCAGCTACCGCTTTTAGGCTTCCTTCGCTTTTCCATTTAATGCTTCTAACCCAACAAGCGTAAAAAAACGTTTTATTTTAACGGATCTGCATTTCGTGTTTAAAAAATATACAACACATGTTTTTTTTTTTTAAGTAGAATCTTACAAGTTTGAACTTAATTTCACATACACAGCGAACAACATAGTCATGTCGGACAAGTCTTTGCTGCATCATGCCCAACTACTTACTCGTACATACTTCATGGCATGCTCCTTGCCGCATATTGTACTATGCAACATTTCCTGCCTCCGCCTCACGTAATGAACGTGGTGATCTATTCAAATTTCATAACATGTGTCAAAGACGAATGCGAAAGGCAGCTAAACTTAGCCGGTTGGCTGTTAAACTCACCTGGTTACCTGGATGGCTTTCTGGTTGGCTTTCTGGCTGGCTGTATTTCTGGCCAACACTGCAGGGGTAATAAGATATGCTCAATGTTAACTTACACTTGGCCATAACTAATACGCTTCAGGTTTGCCGTGCCTTGCAGTGGAGTCCAGCTACCGTTGGTCAAGTGCTTGGCTCTGAATTTCTAGCTGGTTGCCCGACTGCCGCTTGGCTGTGTGCCTGTTCAGCTTTGCGCCGCTTGACACTGAAATGTGCCTTAAATTTGGAGGCCGCATACAGCTACAGCATAGCCAACATGCCAAGGCGCCGTTAACTGGCGCAATGAAAACCAGTTTCCTTGGGGCCCAGAACTGCAGAATCTCAAAATGAGCAACGGCATTAAAGGTGCAAAGCCATTGCTGGGGATTACTTAATTATGGAAGCAACATGACGCAAGCAAAGAGCAGCGCACACATAAAGAAAGACATTTACATAGAACAATCAGGAAGTAGCCGATGAAACTTTTGCCCTTGTAGAGGGCACATTAGCTGTGTTATAAACTCCTACAAATTTTCATACAAAAAAGGTGTGGTAGACGAGTTGCTCTTGATTTTAGGCTGATTGAACTCGGTACGCACAAGAAAGTGAAATAAGACATGCGTAGAGAAAGGCAGACTGACAGGCTGTCTAAGTGAAGTCTGATTAACAGGGAGGCGTAAAGGCAGATAGACAAAGAAGCAATGGATAGACAAGCAGGGGGCCTGTAAAATAGGCGAACAGATGGACATAGTGGCATCAACAGATCCATGCAAATAACACGACTCATCGAGAAAAAAAAAATTTTTTTATATGCTCTTTATGTTACCTAGCCATCCTTCCTTTTTTGTTACCGGTTGCTTAAGTAACACTTCTCTCACTCCAGTTATTAGCCAAGCAATCAATATTCTCATATCTAATGCTCGATGCTCTTTTACAAGGTAACTTTCATTTCCATTTACATACTATGCCTTTAAAGAGCATTCAAAGTTTATTGCAACAAAAGTTACTTTTTTCCCATTCAAACTTGTTCCGCAGCTGATGCCCTAGCGAATCATTTTAAAATTCACATTTTTGACATAAATTTTAATTTTAGTTTTTTAATATTTGTTTTAATTTTATCACTCGAAAAAACATTTTTTTTTTTATAGAAAAATTTGCTGTAAGCTTCACAAAAATATGACATTGACAGACACTTAAAGCTGCTTAGTGGCGTTTTCTGACTAGCCCAAAGGGAGCAGGTTGAGCAGGGAGGTTTCTGGAAAAAGTTTGCCCATGCATTTTTTAGATTCCCTGCGGCTGCACTTTGCTGGTTTTTTTGGTTCTCCTTGGGTATTTGCATAGCTTAAAGCTTGTAATCTGCTCGGCATGGCTACAACAGAGCTGCTTTAATTAGATAATTTGCTTGCAATTTAAACTGTACAGTGTTTCCATTTTTTTTTTGTCCCTTAGAGTTGTCGCGCTGCTCCTCTGTTGCCTGGGCTACCTGTGCTCCAATTTGCAATGCTAAGCATTTGCAAACATTTCATTATGCAGCTTAAAAGCATAATGCCATGCAATGTCAAACAAAAACTAAAAAAAATATATATAAAAATGTCATAAAATGACTAAAAATTCAAGGAAAAGAGTGCACAGCTTGACAAGCGCATTTCGTGCAATAATTCATGGCAGACGGTTTCTTTTCAGGAATTGAACAAATCGAGAGCGTTTCAGGTTTGTCATGCAGTTGGTTACCGAAGAAATGGTCATATCAAAATTTTTGACAAAGTCAATTTAACTTGTCAGAAGTTTTTATAAAAATAGTTTGTATGTCATCCGATTGACTTACATTGTATGCTGAAGTTGAGATTTGGTAGCTTTAAATGGAATTAATATACAAAATTTAAGCCACCTATGATTTTACTCGTATTGTCCCTATTATTTTTCACGGTCAAATTTTTTTATTTGTAACAAATCGATAAATATGGCGAACTCAACTCGATTAAAATCTCAAACTTGTGTATCCTTTACTTGAAGAAATATTTGTCCAACTTTTCTAAACAAAAAAATCGAGAGAGTAAACGTATTACCCAAATAAAAAATATTAAACAATTAATAATTAATTAGTGGGTTTTTTCCAATAAATTTGTTGTTATTAAACATTTGAATTCCAACAACTTACCCTCCCCTCTTTTCAAACACCTTACTCTACGTCACCGAAATCTTTGAGACAGCGAGCTAACGAAAGTGGCAACCACATTCCAAATTTCTTCATTTTTAAATGAACAAAATTATCAGGCAGAGATCGTAAGATGAGATGACATAAAATTATCAGGCAGAGATCGTAAGATGAGATGAGATGAGATGAGATGAGATGAGATGAGATGAGATGATATGATATGATATGATATGATATGATATGATATGATATGATATGATATGATATGATATGATATGATATGATATGATATGATATGATATGATATGATATGATATGAGATGAGATGAGATGAGATGAGACGAGATGAGATGAGATGAGATGAGATGAGATGAGATGAGATGAGATGAGATGAGATGAGATGAGAGCAGATCAGATCAGATCAGATCAGATCAGATCAGATCAGATCAGATGCAATGAAATGTTCGGCAAATAAATATCTTGAGGCATCTCACCCTAATCAATTTATTTATATTTATTAAGAAAAAGTATAAGCCATAGCTTACAAAGTGCTCTTCTTATTTAAATTCAAAAAATGAAAGATATTTTAAAGAGTAAAAAGAGTAAGTATTTCCTATTACGTACTGGATTATCAAATATTTTCCTTTTTAATTATTCAACGCTTTGCATCATTTGGCATGAATTATTTCGTTAGCGTTTGTACACAAAAATTGTTGAATATTCCAACGTCAAAGATTATCATTTTGGCAAAATTACTTTTGTACGCAGCACTTTTCATAAGTTTCTTAAGTTTCTGTTCATTTTGTGTTAGTCATTTTTGATTATCTTTATTTTATTACACTTTTTCACTCTTATAGTTCCTGCAATTTTTATGCGCTTGCTCCATTTTTTCCCAAAAAGCTTCAAAAAACGTGCAGCAGCTTTTGCTCTACGTTATCGCTGTTTTTTTTATTTTTATTTTATTTTGTAGTTGTTCTCGCTATTTATTTAACGTGGCCTTAAAACAATTTTATGACATTATAAGTACAATACAAATAAATTCCAAGCGCCTTCTAGCTCTGGCACTATCTCTGCCTTTTGCTCACTCATTTCATTCCCTAGATGCGCTTCTAATGCGCACTGCATTCATCATACGTCCCGTTGGCCGCTGCCCCTTGTTGCTATTACTTTGGCGCGTGCTGTCTGCACTGAAACAAAACGACTCATAGAAACAAACCAAAAATGAACAAGCGCAAAGAAAAGAAAAGAGCAAAATAAAACATAAATAAATGCAACAATACTCGGAGCACGCCATCGTAGCAGCAGCTGTCCGCCCAAATTCCAAACCCACCCAAAAAAAAAAAAAATACAAAAACAAGATATAATAAAAGTTTTGCAAAAAAATGCAATCGGGAACTTCATAGAGGGCGCGCACAAAATAAGTGTGTGCGTCTGGCTTGATTTATATAAATACACTTAGAGAAATACAGGAGTATTCATAATCCTATTGGAAAATTTAATTTTATACGATTAGAGTGTTATCTTTTGAAGTGCACCATTTGAACGATGACGCAAATTTATCTATCTTAATTTTTTTTATTTTGAAATTTATAACGAGCATTGAGAGACTTAAATCTATTTTCGTTTTTTGAGTACCTCATATAATTCTGCAAAGAGATTTTTTATTCTTTTTGGGATTTAGTCGCTTGATAAGCGGGGCTAACGAACATAACTTGTACTTTAGTATTATTTTGCATTATTTATTGATCGCCTATGATTTCTAGATAATGCTAAAAAATACTTTATATACTAAAACAAAATTCTTTAACCGTAGCTATAGTAATCGTAAATGCTCATTTTTAGTACTTTGCATCTAAGGTAGGAAATAAAAAAGTTTATAATTCATTCAGTAATTAATAACACTTGTTCTTGAAATTTTGTTCTAAATATGCCGGATTGGAGTTCCTGTTACAAAAGGAAAATTGTATGGAACTGATTTACCATTATAATGGATGCTGCAGAGTTCCCGTAGTATTTATCGAATCTTTGATTAGTTTCGTTGTTAAATTTGTTTCCCAAAAAAATAATGCTTAATTAGCATGTGAAATCACTTTATTTCATTCTCGCTAATATTCACGAGCATTTCCAATGCCTGTCGAACACCAACTAAATGATGTAGTGTGCTTAAAATTTTAAAAGTACTTCAAATCTAATCTGTATGCAAGGTGCCTAAGCGTGAAATTCATTGACTTATCAAACTGCCCTCGTACTTCGAACTCATGGCATCAATATTCTCCGCTATGCCAGTTGCGCAAAGAATTCGCGATATCGAAAATAAGCGAAAAGCTTCACCTTTTTTTCTGCAGTGTATTTACTTTGCACACACACATGCACAGATTACTGCTGCATATTGGACAGAGAGCATATAGATTTTGGGTTTTTGTGGCTGCTTGTAAACTGCTTTTTTTTCTCTCTTTTGGCCAAGGCAAACTTTTATTATTACAATGCTGCGAAAAATGCGTTGAACAATTCTTCGCTTCCCTTGGATTTTTGTTTGTTTTTTGAATACTCTTTATGGGATACATTAACTATATTGTGACGCTATGAGAATATAATATTTTTTGTAAAAAACAATTGTATCATACCAAGATCGTCGCACAGTGGGAGAAACGGTCGATTTAGCGGAACGAAATCAATCTAATCTAAAATAATAAAATGTTATTCAAAATAATATTTTTGCCGAAATAGTAAACATTTTTTTTATTAATTAGTTCTTTTTTTTTTCCCCCTATAACACACTAAATTTTATTATTGTGTAGCGATTAATTTTGTCTCATCAATATTGGATCATAACCCATCTGTCTCGGTTGATTAAAAATATATATCAAAAAAAAAAAAAAAAAAAGTTTTTTTTTTTGAATAAAGTATAAAATATCACCTTAGTCAAGGTCACATTGTTCACCCATTACGACCTAGGTTCAGTTGCTTTCTTTCCTTTTTTGGGTCACTTTACGGCAATCTCTCTAAACATTGTTAATTTCCTTTAAATCGTCCTCAAAGCTTTTGTTTTAATTCACAGCAGTTGAAAAAAGAAAAGACTGTACAGCTGAAAGATTCATTTCAGAATTTTTCTCTGCGTGACATAGCAAAAATGCAGTCCATTTGCTGACCGATTTTTATGATATTCATCATCATGTTGAAATTTGAATTAAGTACCGGAAAACGCAGCCAGAAAGGTTTTATAGTCGTGAAAAACCCAAATGTCATATTTTTGATATTTTGATATAAAGTGTTGAAAAAAGTATTTATTTTGACAAACATCGAACATCAAAAACTACAATCCGCTGAATGAACAATAAATTCTTGAGGCAAAGAACTATATTTTCGAAGTAAATTGTTCCAATTCGTATGTTGGTATAGTTTATCGAAAATTCGAATAATGAATAAACCTTTGCTGAAACCGATAATATATCGAGTTTATGATCGAGCAGAAAAATGTCTGCAGCTTCCACTCCAAGACTTATAAATGTATGAAAGTTTTACTTTTCGTTTTATGTTTTTGGGATATCACTGGAACATGGATATGTCTAAACGTTTAGACATTACCAGTCGAAAATGCATTTGGAGCGGCCTTCTGGTGATTTTGACTGAATGATACCAATTAGATTGCACATAATCACGACTGTCGTATACTCCCTCGGAAGAAAACTAATGAAAGTACAACAAAATAAATAGGATATGCGGTACGGGGGTTGAGTCGCAACGATGGTCGTGAAGTGAGCAAGGGCCGGAGTCCCCCACATTGTTGACAATCTAAAAAAAATTGGAATCTTTTAAGTACTATAAAGAGCGTCAGGGTTATAAATTTCGAGTCAATTGAAATTGGATTGATTCGAACATTCAGCTGGTTCGGAATTCAGAAATAGATTAAATCTATTTACTGAATGTATACTGCATATATTTCTTCACCTTCTTTTTATTATTATGATATTAGAACATGTATATCCATCAAGATAGCTTAAGTTTTTTAAGCTACCCTAACTTAAATATTTAATATAAATAAATACATTCAATGAATTTTTTTGAAAAGATAAACTACCTTTAATCTGAGACCTATGAATAAAGTTTTATGGAATTCAAATGCTGCAATATTATATCATATTAGATCGTGCACATAAGTCTAATAGGGAAAGAGCAGAGAGCGAACTTAGTCGAAAAACGGAATATAAGGAATATTTACTGAGGTCAAATTGTTGAAATGCATGTTCGAAAGTCGAAAACCAGATTCTTACTTTTCTTTTTGAAAAATTGATTTAATCTAGTGCTCAGAGTCCGTCTTAAATTATATATAGATAACCTAGCAAAAAAAACTCTTATTCTTATTACTCTAAATCAGATATCGAATAGTTGATGATTTTTGGAGTCTAGAGGCTCTTTAGAAAACGCCGGAATGGTGGAAACCCAATCCACTGTCAAGGGGCCTGCAGAGGTGGCCCCTGAACTCCACCCAAAAATTAGTCAAAATAACTCTTCAGAAATTTTATTTTATTATATGATGACGTTACTATGCTCCTCCTAGGGTCGACTACTCGTAAATGCAAAACTAAGCTCTACAGTAGTCTAGGAATACATATATATATACTAGAAACTAAAAGTAAATCTTAGTAAAAAAGATATGGCTGTAAAAATTTAATGTTATGATGACGTCACTTGAAACTAAAAGGGTATGCAAACTTTGTAATATTACACTTGTTATGATTTTCCTTCTTCCTTTTTTTATTTTAATAAAACACACAGCAATAAAATTCCAGCTGTGTTTACGTGATTGGAAAATGATTTTCCATAGTGTTGTGTGAAAAATTGTTTTTCTGGCCGAAGTTTAAGTTCACCGTGGTGTGATAAAATAAAAACCAAAGCGAATAAAAGTTAAAAAATCACCCAATGTAAATTTGCTTATATGACTCGGATTAAAGCGAACATTTATTTACTATACCTACATATATAGGTACAAACATATATAAGCATATAAAGATATGTTATTGTCAACAAAGTGCGTATAGCTGGAGCACGCCTGTCGTTTCCAATATTCTTGTTAATTTAACGATTGTTAAGAGTTCATAAATTTTCATTACCTTACGAGCAAAGATTTATGCTTCTTCCGAAATTGGCCACGATTTCAGTTTCCATTTGATTATTACTACATAATATGCATAAAGTACATGTATACCAATATATAACAACTTGATGACGCTGACCAAGTGGTTCAATGGCATAGACTCGATGGCCCTCTATGGTTACGGCCCCTCGCACTGTTACTTCCTTGACTCCCAACTTAAATCCCAAAATTTATGACTCACTGTGGTCAATTTCGAACATATGCTGGTCAGCATCAGCCTTGTCCCCTCTCAACTGTTCCTCTCCTGCCACGCTGTTTCCTTATCGCCTGAGGCATATTTGCAGCTTGATGCCATAAATTGCTTGGGTTAAAAAATAGGATGCAGCATATTAAGCATTTTTTATTTTTTTATTATTTGAAAAGTTTCTGCTGTTATGGTTCAGTTTTGTGGATTTTGTGCTTTTGGCATTTAAATGGCGTGATTAATATATAAATTTATTGGGAAAGTCAAATGGTCAGTTGAAGTGCAGGGGCAAATGTTCGTGGAAACTTTAAGGCTGGACATGTTTAACATAGATACACCAATTTTTGTTTAATGGTAATAATGGAAATAAAGCTTAGTTTTCAAATTGCACGTAGCATAAGTATAAAATTTTTCTTTTACTTAACAGAGGAGGGTTAAAATAAAACTTTATACAAAAGAACGCTGATAAAATTATTTGGGCAAAGAATATTGCGCTCTGGTATGCAGCCTTGTGACCACCAGTGCTGCCCATTTTGCTTTTGGCACTTGAACTACAGATAGCACCAGCAGCAGCGCATAAAACAAAACGTGAATGCTCAGCAAATTATTTTGATAGCAAAACATATGACCAAATACTTTACAAAAGAATAAAAAACAGCTATGGTAAAGGAAGTGGAGGGCTATCCAAATATTTGGGACCTGAGCTTGGGACGATTCGTTTATTTAACTAATTATTCTTTTTACATTTGCATTTACTAGTTGTAAACAAACAGCTTATTTTGACATTTACAATAACTTTTTGCTTTAGCGCTAAAACAAAATATGTTTAGTTCCTGCTAGCGCCATCTAGCACAAATTTCCAGCGACATCTAGCAATCAATTTCCCAAAAATGGGTAGCACTGTTTGGTCACAAACGCTACGCAAGCAATGCAAACAAAATAAGTTGTAGTTATTTCTTTCAGGGCTTGTTACGAGTCTGGTTAGCGGCCTATGAAAACAAATATTGCTCACAGAGCTTCAAGTCCGCAGAATATGATGAATATGGAATGAATTTGAAGCTCAATTTTTATTACTATATTATATTACGATTATAGAGTAAAAATGCATTGTGACCAGTCACAAATTAAACACTGTAATTTCAGTTGCTTAATGTTTTAATGAGCATTAAAATAGTCTAAAAAACTCACCCGCTCGCAGCCGCTAGAGTTTCCAATCACATAAAAATACTTTCACTACAAAATTTATTCAAAATGAAATTGTGCGTATTTTTTATTTTGTAGAAAAACGTATATTCAGAAGTTCATTATCTTAAAGGTAGAGGGCGCCAAAATTACTACAAGGCTGTTGCATGTTTCAAACGCAGACCTTAAAGCTAATTTGGGAGCTACTTGTGATAATTACTTGACTCAAAAAATATTTTTCCTTTTTTTCGAGATCTAAAACTTTTTTATACACTTTATTCCCAGAGATATTGCAATGAGGTGGCTAAAATGATGAAAAACTGCTTTTTAGTAGCTTTGGCGCCCTCTGCCGTTCAAAATATTAACTTCAAAGTATACCTTCCATTACAAAAAAAAAAAATTTACTTGTGAAATTCAGTTTTGAACGTAATTTGTTGTAAAAAGATTAAGACCACAATTTTCGTTTTAGACTTTTCTTCCAGTGCGCAATTTTTTTCATTACTAAGTCGCCAAATTTGGTTTGTAGACTCAAGTGAGCCTAATAAAGAACAAAGTGTGGACATTTTCACAAAACATCTCACTAAATAATTCTATTCTATTAAGTACAATCGCAATGCTTGGGTATTACAAACTATATTAGATATCGGACAAACTACTTTTTTTTCCCAAACTTCAAATTGCTATAACTCAGAAACTAGACGTCCTAGAGTAAAAAGTAGCTTGAATTTTTATTAATTGTGTCTAAAACTACATTAAGTACTAATATCATGTTTGTTGCAAATAATGTAAAAAGTTTTTTGGTAAAAGTTCGTTGTAGCTTATGCATCTGTCTTACATAAAACTTTGTAGGCCTGAGAGTTTGGCCTAGTTAACATTTATTGCTAAAATGTCAAAAGATTGTACGTCAAATTGACCATAAAATCCGAAAATAACAAACAAAACTATTAAAACCATAAATTTATGTTTGAAACAAATGACTGACTGCAAATGTTTCATTAAAAAGTATCCTACTTCACTTTTCCATAAGCTTGATACATAAATAGTTTATGACATTGCTGAACTTTAAAAACAACATCTTGTCGTAACTTTTTTTTCAAGCAACTAAACTAAACAAACATGGCCTAACTTGGCTAATAAATTTATAGATTTGGCTTTTAGCAATATGCCAACTGGCTTTCATACAAATTTCATAATATAAATTATGGCTTAAAACGCAGCTTGAAGCTTGTACTAACGCTTAGTATAAATATAAATTTATGGTATTTGAAACCTACCTGCTTTATATGCATAATCACTCAGAAGTATTAAATATGATAAATGACACGAAGTCTTTGTTGAGCAAGTGAAACAGCCCGGAGGCCCCTTATAGGTAGTAGACCTGCCTTCTGGCTGCAATTCTGACCCTCTCAGCTGGTCAACTATGTCTTACCCAACTGATGCTTTCCTAGATTAAAGTGCCATGTGTCATAAATTTGGTTTAGTTGGTCGCATATAATATAGAAATGTTATTTGGTTATAAAGTAAGGCACTTTTGGTTAATAGAATGCTCTGCTATGGGGTGGAAAATGTTAGAAAGCTGTGCAAATACATCATATTAATTTATATATCTCAACATTTTCAAGAAATCTCAAGTTTAACGATTCTACACGTAATGTTTTTCAACTACTTTCCTATTTGTCACTATTAATCTTATTTGAAGATACCACAAACTAGAGGTGGGATACTATCGATAGTGGCGCCACTCGATAGTTTGGACTTCGATAGTTGAAACTATCGATAGTATCGATATTACTATCGGGCTATGAGAAATATGACATACCTAACAAGGGAAAATTTTAAAACAAATACCATAGAGAAAGTAGGGCCTTTTTTAATATTTACAAAAAGGATATTGTAAAAAGCAAGACAGAAACGTTATAAAAAGAGATTGTATTAAAATTACATACTAAAAAGATGGCGTACATTAAAGTCGGGCGCGGACGACTTTGGGATACCCTGTACCACTGCTTACAACAATATCGGGTTTATAGCTTAAGAACACCAAAAGACATTTGATTGCCAAATTAGGTTACGATACCTTCATAAACAACCAAAAACAGACGAATTATTTTGAACCAAAAATGTTTTTTGACCGATCGTTAATATGGGAGCTATATGATATAGTCAATGGTACAAAGAGTACCCTCTAAAAAACTTCTTAATGCCAAATTTGGTTACGGTATCTTCACATACAAACGAAATACAACGAATTTTGTACAAAAAACGTTTTTTTGACCGATTGGTCCTATGGGAGCTATATGATATAAAAAACCGATTTTGACCAAATTTGTACAACGCTTGGGTACTCTAAAAAACTTCTTAATGCCAAATTTGTGTACGATAACTTCATAAACAAACGAAACACAATGCGGCATCGATTTTCGTTTTTCTTTCTGATGAATTTTCATAGAAATTCAATTTACTCAAATAGTTTTGCATAGTCCCCACCGGACTATGCCACTTTAAGTATTTATACATAACTTCTTAATGAACAACAACACCACCAATCTAAATTTAAAACAATTGTTATTTAACATTTTTTATTTATTCTATTATATAAATACTATTCCTACCTTTGCAAAAACGCGCACTATTTCCTGGCTTCACTGAAAGTACACTATCGATATTCTGAAAAAAACAATCGATAGTATCCGAAAAATAAAACTGTCGATACTATCGATAGTGCCATCGATAGTATCCCACCTCTACCACAAACCCTGAATCTTTTAGATGTTGGACAAATATACAATCACGTAGCGTAGCGTTTGTGAGCAAACAGTGCTGCCCATTTCTGGGCAGTTGACAGCTAGATGGCGCCAGCAATTTATGCTAGATGGCGCTAGCAGAAACTAAACATATTTACAGGATGGTTATAGAAAACATTTTTCCAATTTTTAAATTATTTTTTTTGCGATACTTATTCAGCAGCGATTTTGAACGGAATAAAAAATATTTTTCAATTAATTTGCGAAAAATATTTTTTTAAGCTACTAGCAAAGAATATAGAACTACATAGAATGCGCATCTCGCCCAAATTCATTTTAGCGCTTGTTGGTACGGGCGGGCGGCAGCAAACGCAACGAAATGTTGGTTCTATTTTTAGAACAGTCACCGCTTGTGGGTACGGGCGGGCCGCACCAAACGAAGCGATATGTTGCTTCTATTTTTAGAACATGCAGACTCCGTTAATTGTCCTTCCAAAATGTACAAGAGACTTATTTAAACACAGGTTGCAAGTTAGTGTTGATGGGTCAGTGGTATGCGTGCCTGAATGGCGAGAGATTATTTTGTGTTCAACTCCAGGGTTCGGATTTGTTAATATTTTTTGCTTTTATTTTTATTATTTTTTGATCGGTTTCACATTTTTAATTTTTGATTTTATAGGCTTAATTTTTTATTACGTAAAAGAAATTTTTATTTTGCGGTCTAAATAAAAATTATATTTTATTTTTGTGGTCTCTACAATCAACAAAGAACAATTCGGGAATCGTAGTGTGGCAAAGGTGAACGACGATATGTATGTTGATTTATTTGTTATTCCTCTGGTTATTTCTTAAAGCAATTGTGAAAAATAATAATATGTCTTTTTAATGCTTCGACTAAATAGGAAGTTGGAAAGAGCCTACCGAAATCAGATTTAGAGCAATCATTTTTATAAAATAAAGGGCCCTATGCTTACTCTCTCTATCATTAACTGCATCAGTTGTGCACACACAAGAATACATGTAAATTCAAGTATTAGTGTTTGTGTATGCATGCGGAAAAACCCTTGAACAAATTGGAAGTCGATAGCAAAATACCCTTTTTCGCATTTTTCTCCTTTTTCACATGCATTTGTTAGTGTGAAGCCAAACGTGGTAAGGAAGTGTCATAGCAGACACATTCCCCGAAAGGGCATGGGATGCTCAGAAAGTAAAAATCTACATTTTTTGCTGAGGCTGAAAATATGAACATTGCCGACAGCCAAAAACGAAGTTCAGAGCCGAGATCAATTGCCAGCGCTCGTGAAACGCCTGTGCTATTTTTAGATTTTCGCGTTTGCTCTGCCTGCCGGGGTAAACAAGAGCTGTAAAAAATTTGCGCACGGAAATGAGAATGCAGTTTGTGTGTATACGCCGAAAAACTATTCAACAGTATGAGAATCGATAGCAAAATACTCTTTTCCAATTTTTCTCCTTTTTTACATGCATTTGCAAGGGTGAAGGCAAACGTAGTTATGAAGTGTCATACCAGTCACATGCTTCGAAAGGGTATGAAGGCACAAAAACTAAAAATTTACAAATTTGGCTGAGGCTGAAAATATGAACATTGCTGGCAGACGTTTGTTCTCTGCCCGCCCGCACCATAGAGCTCTAAAAATTTTGCATACACACCTTAGTATGTATACTGTCATTGGGAAAACAGTTGCAAGAAATACACACTCATTTCGTCTTGTCGCTACCCCTCCTTATTATACCTCACAAAAGTGCGTATTTTACTATGAAATTAAATGCATAGAAAGCGTACTGTACCTGCGAGGATATCAAAATACGAAAATGAAACATTAATTTTCTTACGACAATAAAAAAAAAATAAAAATATTTAATAGAAAAAGAACAGAAATTATGGAAAATTAACAAAAAAAAAAAAAAAGTTTGATCTAACATCATCTTGAGAATCGAACCTCGACACATTAGACTGTGAGTCGAACACGCATTCCACTAGGCCATTGCCACTGCGCGCGTTTCGTTTTCAAAATTCCATATTCAAGCAAATGTACAAATGCAAGCAATATTTTCTGTGGGGTACTAATATCAGTACCCCACATAGTAAAATTTTTTTGTATGAGATGCGCATTCTATGTAGTTCTATATTCTTTGCTACTAGTAAAGCTTTGGACAATTTGTTTATGCGTTTTTTTTTTTTTGTGCGGTTCCTATTCTGGTCTACACGGCCTTTTTTACACGGTTTTGAAATAACACATTTTTTTTAAAATTTCATTCGATTTAACACGATTAAAATAAGCTTTTCGATTGAAATTAACAAAAAAAAATGTTATTAATATAATCTTGTAGAAATTTAGTTAAAAAATTCCCCTTTCTAATTTATTTAATGGAAAGCTAGATGACGCCTGCGTTTTATGCCAGATGGCGCCAGCAGGAACTACACATATTTTTTTTAGCGCTAAAAACAAAAAGTTCGCTTGGAAATAAGCTTTTTGTTAACAAATAGTAAATGTGTAGAATGTGTAATAACAACCATAAGTGAAATAAACGCATTGTCTTAAGACGTTGCTGTACATTCAGAAACTGCTGGCGCCATCTATATGTCAGTTGCTCAAAGAAATGGGTAGCACTGGTTTTCAACAAGGCTGCTACCACATAGTGTGCCATATATAAATGAATGCCTAGGGTAAGGTGGAGCAAGCACGACAGTGTGGGTAAGCCCGACCTACCGCAAAAAAAAAAAAAAAACGCCAATACTGAGCGAGCTCATATCAATTAGTGTTGTCGTGTAGACCATTAAAAATAACCTTAATGGTAGCATGGCAGTTGTCTGTCAGTCTACCTCTAAAACGTGGGGTCAACAAGACGTCCAGGTCGAACCAAATAAACGCCAGCAAGCTATTTGGACATGAAATCAAATAAATCCGATTAGTTACTTAGCTATTCAATCCAATCATTCTTTATTGACATTCATTTCGATTTATATTTTCTAAATATTGCGATTTATTTAAATAAATACATTCAGTTTTGTAAAACAATATTAAAAGATTCATTCTAACTCTGTAAATTTAAATGGCTAGCTTAGCAAAATTGAAAAAATACTAGAAATAAAGCAAATTTACTAACTAATTAAAACAGTAATGCAATAATAGTAACAACAATAGAACATATTTGTGCTAAATCAGCCAAGAAAATAGGGGGTCGGATTTACCCCACAATTTTTGAAAATGACAAAAATTGACTTTTTTGAAAAATTGTCATATCTCCAAAATTACTATCGGTCAGAAGAAGTCAGTAGTTATAGAAAGTAAGTAAGTAGCTTTAGTTTGGTATATCGGACGAGTTAATCCGTTGTCAAATAAGCATTTTATGGCCAAAACCAATTACTAGGGCGGATTTTTCCCACCTTACCCTATGCATAAAAAAGTTGAAGAACTTGCAGAAAAAAACCTTGAGCAATAAAAATATTCTTTTCAATTAAAAGCTGGTATCATTTTCAACTATGTGCTCTGCTTAAACTGAAATGACCTTTCCATAAATACACAAAGATATTGTAACTGCTTGTAGAACTGGCAGCTCTTGTTGTAGTTGTTGCATAATGCATGTAACTCATATAGTTGTAACTACTGTATCTGTTTCCACATCCGCTGAGCACATCCGCACATAAAAGCAAAAATGTTTGATTCCTTTATGCCATTGCGCCTTGATGCGCTTCATTTCCTTCTCTATAAAATTGCGTACAATTTTCTGCTTTATTTTCGCATTACAGGAATAAAAACAACAACAACAAAAACAAAACGAGAAAAAATCATCCAATGAAGATAACAAGCTTATTGAATTATCTGATTTGTGCATCAATTGCTATTCTAATACGAAAATAGATAAAATTGTTGTGTGCATGTGTAAAAAAGAGATGGCAGTTGTAATGTATCTCATAGATACATTGATAGACTGAGATAAAACTGCATGCAAATGCATAAAATTAAATGTAATAAAAAGTTTGTAGTACAGGTAGAAAAGTTAGGTATAAAATTTTATGAAACTGCTTTCGAATCAATCGATAAATGAAATGTAATCCCTTTGAAACAAGACTGCCAACTGCAGATGAAAACTTGCAAAACTTGCATGTATCTTTTTACAGTTGTAGATATATGTATTCGTATCTTCTATACAGCTTTTTTCCTGAGCAGCAGCTGCATCTGCCTGAGTTTTGTATAAATTTTAATGCCATATTCCCCGTTTACCTTCAAGCGAAACTTTTAGCAATCAATTCGCTAGGGAAAATACAAGCAAACATGTATACATTGGTGTGTGTGTGTGTGTGTGTTTGTGAGTGTCTGCTTGTGTGTGTTGGCGTTTTTCGGCAAAGTTTTGCTTACATTCCTCCACACACGGCCACGAAATAAAATCCAAAACATGATGAGACAGGGAAATCAGTTTAAGTGAAACGCACTTTAGATACTCTTTATTATAGGTAAATGTGGTTGAATTAAAAGGCTTAAAAAAATATGTATTATTTCTAAAATTTTGCTTATTATTATTTTTAAAATGAGTAGTTTTTACCGGAGGAGCTACTTAAAGAAAAAAATAAATAAATATTTGATCATCAAGCTATCTCCTTCTTGGTCGGCCTCCTTTGCTTCCACCTATTGGATGTAGAGTAAACACCTTCTTTTGAAAAAATTAGGATTAATAAAATAATATGCTTAAAACAAAAAGAAAAGAAAATCTTTTTTTAATAATAAAAAAAAAATGCTTGAAAAAAAAATGTTCTCTTCTTTTTTTTATCAATTTCCATTTTTTTTTCTTAAAAATCGTCTTTCTAATATTGTATAAACATGAATTAAATATATTTGTGGCAACAACGTTTAATGAAAATAAATAAAAATTAATTTTTATTTTATTTAATTATTATTATTCATAATTAATTATTTTATTTTTAAATTATTTAAAATTAAAATAAAAATTAAATTAATTTTTTTAATAAAACTTTATAGAAAACAAACTCAGTATTTAAATGATAAGTTTTTTTGTAATTTTGTTGTTAAATATTTAAAAATTATGTCTTTGAAATAAAAATTCACCTATGAACAACAATTTGTCTTCAAGTCGAATCTAGGCAGAATTGAAACAGATTTTAAAAGGCGAAAAAAATAAAATACTCCAAAAATGGGACCAAAAATGTCGCAATAGATAAAAAAATATAAAAAAACAAAACTTAATTTTATTATTTATAAAAATAATAGAATCAAAAAACGTTTTAAAAAATGTTTAATTTTCTTTTACCTTTAGAAATGCATTAACCCTCTGAAGACTCATCACACTGTGCCATTGTGAGGCTTCATTATATTTTCACAAATGTAGTTAATGACATATTTTTAAAACTAAGTTTTAAGCGATTATTTAAAAAAAAGTATTTGTTTTCTAATAAAAATTAAAAATCGAGACTTGTTTCGCATTTTTTAACTTAGCATCACAAACAGCTCAAAAAAATTAACAAACGCTTGGTAAGGGTATTCATAACAAAATAAGAAACAGCAGCAGCTCAGGTTTAGCTATTCGAAGTTACAGTCACAGTGGCAAAGTAGCAGGCACGTGACAACTGCAGTCGAAGTAGTTTTTTGGTTGGGTTTTCAACATCGCGCATACGACGTGAGGGCAGCAGTAAAAGACAAACATGTTGTCGTCTATTGAGCAATATGTTTTATTTTTATCGCAAATTGGTTGACTTGGAAGGCGTGTGGGGAATATCTATGCTTTCTACTTTTTTATGTGCATTTAGTGTTTACTGGGTGGGTAAACAGGGCGGGGGGAGAAAGAGCAGGAGCTGAAGTTCTTGCCGCAGAAGTTGACAGCTAAGCATCAGTGGCAGTTGCCCATTTTCCTGATGAGTAGTCAGCCTAAAAAGCGTCAAATGTTTCAAATACGTTTTGGGTTGGAGTATAAAGAAATGATGTAGGTCATTGACACGCACGCTGGCAAAAGGTTGAAGGGAAGCTAGTACTAGGTATCTTCATTTTGTTTTACTTATATTGACTATAAAATAAAAGATTGCTGAGCTGAGGTGTGCAAGTAATTTGCACAAATGGTTAGATCAGAGGTGGCTACGGAAAGAATTTTAAATTGGTGTGAATATTGACTTGCTTGTAGCTATGGCATATTTATATAGTCTTTGGAATATATTACAACATTTTTTAGATATAAAACATACCAATGGCATACTAAGCATCTGATATAACTTTTCTTATATTTGCTAAAAGAGATCTGCATGTGAACAATGTCACACAAATCGTTTAAATATGGCCTTAACTTATTTACAAATTCAACTAGGAGGCTATTTTAAAATTGGTTGGATCTAAAAAAACAAAATGCCATAAAAATTGGATCAACAAAATTTTTACATTATAAATGCAACAATCAAAAATTTTATTAAAATTGAAAACCCTTTTTGGTCTAAGTTTTTATTTTAAAGGCCAGTACGCAGCAACTTAAAAACGCCTGAAGGAAAACAAAACTTCATATAAAAAAAAAACAGTATTCAAATTCTTAGTGCCAAAAATTTTACTCTTTGGTACGCAGCTGCGTGCTGCCCATTTTTAGTGCAATTGACATGAAGATGGCGCCAGTTGCTCTGTTTGCGCGCTAAAAATAACAAAATGTAATGTGCAACATCTTATTTTGATATATTTAATATATTTTCTGGCTTTACGCTCCAACCGGAGTTAAAAAAAATAATAATTTGGCCAAACGGGCCAAAATAAGTAGTTTAGGCGGCAGCGCCCTTTTCTTCTGATTTTTATATTCACTATTTTTTGTTGCTGCTGGCGCCATCTTTTAGTTAGTTGCACCACCTACATGTCAATTGCCTAGGTATGGGCAGCACTGTTTGCTCAAAACTCTACCCATACAATTAGATTCTGCCTTACATACTCTTGCTTATCTAGTCTCTGCATATTTTTTTCCGCACATCATTTATTTAAATTTTCTTTTTTATTTTTTAATTTCTGGGTTGGTGAAGAGTGCATAGCAAATAGTAAATTCAAAATTAAGATCATATCGAAAAAACAAGAAGAACTTTTTTTGATTCAGATGCATATAAAAAATATAGTGTTTTCAGCTCTCCTTCAGCTTATCAATAATATCTTTAAACTCCCATAAATATCAAATACTATTGAAGTAGCAGTTGTTCAGCCTATTTATAAAATTTATTGATATACCACATAAAAGTCTCTCCAAAGTTTAAAAAGCAAGTAATCTCTTAAGCTTTTGTTTTAATATAAAGCCTTTCGGTGCTATCCATTACTATCCCATCTGAACACTTTATAACAACATAAAATATTTAATTTGCTCATATTTATTACTATGTATTAGCTAAAATTTATAAACGAAATTTTACTCTCGCTATACTTTAAATATATTGGCTTTTTAAATATGTAGTTAAAGTTCAATTTGTGTCTGCCCCTGAAGTTCAATGCATTTTGACAAGCTCTCATAACCTTTGCCCCTCTACATCATCTTAGGGTCTTCAAGTCCCTAACCCTTAGAAGTGCCTAAAAACTCAATGCCTTTGACAGCACTCACGTACTAGATATGGCCTCAAAGCGACGGCCTATTTGTAGAAAAATCCAAGATGGCACACGGAAGTGTGTCATTGTGCGTCACTAGTTATTACGTATACGCCATGTTTGTGCATGTTTGAATGAGCTTGTGACTGAACATGTTTATACATATATAAATTTTTCCAATTTTCTTGATGGCATTTTAGGTGACACTCGACTCCTTATGTCTCTGCCTCACCGCTCCACCATAAGCGACAGCCAGCCTCTAGGTATGTATGAGCTGCCATTTTCTTTTTTTTTTACTACATATTCGATACTTTGTTTTGGGCTTACTTTGTTGTTGTGCTGCTTCTCTCCATTCGCTGCTTGGCTGTGATAAAAATCACAAGAAGAGAGGCAAAAATTGATGGCACATTAAATTGGCTCGACATGGTGAGTATATCAATGCACTGGGAATGGCTCAATATGTGCGATTTTTGGCATAATATTTTAGCCAGGCTTCTGATAGGCTTTTTATTGTTGTACAATAAAAGTCACAGGAAGGAGGACAGTTTTGGGCGGAAGTGTCAAGTAGTTGCTATTGCGTTATTTTTCACAGACGCTGCTTGGTTTTTCATGCCCTTACTTTATAGAGTGAAAGGGTATATTAGTTCGCTGCAAAGGTTTGCAAGAGAAAGCATTTATCATGGTATAAAGACTATTTACCGAATTGAATCTTATGAAGAGCTCTGTTTTTATGTCTTTAAGAACGCTGAGATCTCAGCACTAAAATCTTAGGAATACCAAACTATACAAAAATTTGCGCAAAATTGCTTAAAAAATACATTTTCTTATACATACAGCTCGTTAAAGTTATTTAAAAAATTCCCATAACTTATCGACATATCGACTAAAAAATTTTAAGATAGATTTTTCTGTAAAAAGTCGTTTGCACAAGATTACAATTTTTAAATAGTGTTGTGATTTGGGCTTAAAGTGAAAATTGAGGTATTTGAAGCAGTTTTTGTTCTATAAGCCGTATATATAGGGTGAGCCATCTGCTGGTTTGTTTGTAAATTGCAATTCGTTAGTATATTTTCCAACAAAATAGGCCAAATGCAAGTTTTAAACTACCTATTTACGTATGGAAAAAAATAATATTGCCCGAATGGCGTCCGTGGCTGGCTCTAAAGAAACGCATGCAAACATCATAATTTTCCATGAGTTTTTTTTTTTTTTTGCTTAAAACTTATCTGCTTGTTCTCCCATCCAAGATGAAATTCTTGCGCACGATGGTGAGTCAATGTTCCCGGCAACTCGTCCACACTGGTCTCAACTATGTTTTATTTCTCAGAACGACCATTTTTATAGTACGCCTGTATCACTTTTACGCGTTCTAAGGTTATTAAACAATCCATGATTAAAATTGAGTAGTTTTCAACTTGACATATGTCGAAGAGCATCCACTTTGGATGGGTATGTACCGAATTATGAGTGTTTAACAACCAAACTAACAGATGACCCATCCTATATAAGGAAAGATGGAGTAAGTACTTTCCTTTTTTACATAAAGAGTATCCCACTCTGCTGAAAGTAATGAGTGTCCCCAAGTCGGTCAGGCACGACTTTAACATACGCAATTTTTTATTTACGTTGTTTACATTTCACAAAAAACCCAATTTTCTGGCTCATAAATATTGGTTTAAAGTCAAAAACTTTGATACATTTTTTTCGTAGCAGCTGTCGTTGCTTAAATTTTTTGTTATTTTTTATGAACCAAATGACTTTGATTTTATTTTCAACCATAATCCGTCAAGCGGGTTATAAAAATTCATATAGTAGGTACCTATAACTTTTTTATACATTGATATTATTTTATATGCACAGATATGTGTTTTTATAGACTTAAAATATTTTCAAAATATTGCTGCAAGAATGTTTTAAATTGTTTTATTTTATGACTGACAACGAAATTTCAATTGATGTCGTTTGATTGATTGATAGGCTATGTATTAACATATTCACTCACAGACTTTTATTTATGCAAGTGTGAACTGTAAATATATATTTTATATATAGTTTTTATAAAATTGTTTGTTGTTGCTGTTATATTGAATTATGAGATAAATTTTATGGATATATAGGCAAATTTCCGAGTACATTTATATGCGATTAAGGTGTTATTTATTACCAAATAACAATTACAGTAAACGTTGTATTTATTTGTGATGGGCATTTTGACGGAAATTATATTTTAATTTAGTTGACGACATGTTGTCACATTTGTAATAGCGTTGGTTAAGTACCGAATATGTATCAAACTTTAAAAGTTAATTTATATAGAAATTAACACTGTTGCCTTTTTAAAGAAGTTCTTATATCTTGTTTTGTATTGGTAACTGCGCATATCCTTAGTTCTGGCACAATTTTTTGTTTAAAGGCCAGTACGCAGCTTCGTAAAAAGCCTTGAAAGAAAAAACTACAATATATTTTGTGCACTAAAAGAATTGTATGCGTAGCGTTTGTTAGCAAACAGTGCTGCCCATTTTCAGGCAGTTGACAGCTAGATGGCGCCTGCAATTAATGCTAGATGGCGCCTGTTGTAACAACACATATTTTGCATATTTTTTCTAAGAATTTTGATCGTGTTTTTTTCGATTGAAAATTTGTTTTCGGTCAGGTCTGTTAACAGAACCAAACCTCCTATTCTGGTGTGATTGGCGCATATACTTTTTGAGATCCATGCGTTCTCTCAAATAGACGGAGCGTTATGATCAATCAGGTCAAGTCCAGTCGAATCTAAGCCACACCTTATATCTTAGATCTCAAGATCGTATATTTTTTGCGGTACTTCCAGGGCTAAACACTTACTAGGCTTTATTTGAATAAAGCTAATTTGCCGTACACCATTTTAGAGCTAAGTTTTAAGAGTTTGATGGCAAAGGAGAATCCAAGATGTGATTTATTGTAACTTTTGAAAGATAAAAGATTATCTTATACTTTTGTAATTAAAGGATAAGTGCTAGGCAAAATAAAAACTACTTTTTTATTTATCGACATATTTATAACTTCACATTCACACAAAAAACCAACTTTCTAATCCAGAGATACCTTTTTTTTTTTAAATGTTTTTAGGCTCGCTGAATCCAAATAACTTCTGAAATAATCTTAAAAAGTCCCATAAAATGAGAAACTTTGGTGGTTATATTATAATGCTGACGTGCTGGGGTTTTTGGAACTCGAGCTCAGATGCAGCGACTCCAAAAAGATATTAAAAACATAGTCTGGCCTCTGAACTTCAAAATCGATTGTTTTGTATCCGAATGGGGGTCCGAATGCGAGTTCCGTCAGCATTGATATTATCTCAAAAAAAACACTGTAGATGAGGTATTCTGAAGGTTATCTCAAAAATCTGACATGCTGGGGCTTTTTCGAATCGGTTTTGGATTCAATAAATCCAAAAATATATACTTACAAAATTTCGCTGGACAACCGGTCTCGAAAAAAATGTTGTTGGGCTGTTTAGGGTACGGATAGAACTTACCCAATTGAGTCAGTTCTTTTGATATGCCGCGTCCTCAGAACACGAAATTTTGTGGGGTCAAACTTGGCTGCTAAGAACTGGACTTCGCGACTTTTTAATCAATAATTACACCAGTACATTTAGGTAGGTAGGAACTTTTTTAATATGAAATATCAATATCTTCCAAGTCCTTTAGTTGTAAAGAAAAATAGTTTTTTTGGGTCAACATATTGGAAGTTTTTTATTTTAGAAATTAAAAAGAAATAAAAAGTTACAGGCAAAATTTAAGACATATTGAATAAGCTTCGTAACGATATTTATAAAAGTATTGATCAGATGATCTATAAAAAAAATAACACTATAAATATTCATTTTTTTTTATTTTAAGTGTGTTTAAATTATCGAAAATATATTAAGGGATCTCTGGCTCAAATGTTTCTTTCATTTTGTGGCCAATTATAATAGTGTTATCAAGAGGTGCAAACGTTTTGTTTCTCAAGTTTTCAAAAGCTCCAAGCCAAGTCAGTCCCAACTGACTGCTCCTTTTATCTATCCAATTAGTTTACACTTTCAGCACATTTTATTTACAATTGTACGATATTTCCAAGTAACCTTTTTTTTTGTCAGTTTCTATTGTTCTCTTTTGCTTCAACTAATTTGGTTGAATGGAAATTTCATTGTTTGCCATTCGCTTTTTGGCTGTAAGCTTAAATTGCAATACATTTCCCAACGGCTTAACATTTCTTTCGAGTTTGTTTTCCACAACAACAACAACAAAAAAGCAAAACAACTAGAATACAGTCAGAAAAACAATATTAACAATAAAATTGCATTTACTTTGGGAAAATCCCCAATACAAGCCAAAATCATTAGCAACAAAATTGCAGCTCTCTTCATGGCCATGTTCATGATGACTTTACATTTTTATTTAATTTGCATTGTATTATTTACTTATTTGTTGTTTGTAAAAATAAACCGCAGAGTAAAATATTTACTTAGTGTATATGTATATATTTGACTTGTTCATGGTATTTAATTGTTTCCGTGCATGCGCTTCCAAAATCCTTTTGCCTGTTGTCACGCTAACAATCAGTGTGAAGAGGAATAACGAAATAAAAAATACAATAAATAGAATAAAAAGAGAGTAAGCTGGAAATGCAATATGCGCTACTCTTAATGCGCATTTGACATGCAAATTTATTTAATTTTCTGCTTCAAATGCTGCACGCCCTCTACCGAAAATATATATAGACGCTACTATATCTTACAAAGGCTATACTTAGCGCCCCCCGACTCTCTTATTTACTTTTTCTCACTCTCTTTCGCCTCGTCTCTGCTGTGTTATACTCTTAATTATGAAGGGACCCTAGAAACAAGAAGAGCAAAGCAAAGCGAAAACCCTACAGGCAATTCATGGCAGAAAAATACGCAGCTAAAATTATTTTTGGTTACTCGAAACTTAAATACTCTTTCGAAAATATAAATATTTATGATTTTGGAAAATAAATGCACCTAATTTACGAAATAAAATGTTGCTTAAAAAAAAAGTTTATAATAGCGTTGTTTTTTATTGAAAGATTGAAGAGTAGGTTATAGATGATACTTAGGAGTAGTTGGTAGTTGTTTGGAAGTTCACATTTTTTTGTTTATTAGAATCACATAAGTGCCTATACCAAATTTAGACACTGTAGCTTATATAACATACTTGAAGAGGACTGCGCGGGTGATTTAAAATTGATACTCAATTATTTTGTAGTTGTTTGTAGTATAGAATTCTCAGTATTGACCGGATGGATTTTATAGGGTTTCCTAGTTAGATCAAAAAAAAATTCATCCGTTTGCTGTTCGTCTAAAGAAACTCCTGCATCTTAGACTGATTATGTGTCTGGCCATATTTTATTAAAGGGTCATCAATCTTGAGGTTTTTTTTTTAAATGCAAAAAAACACAAAAATTTCTAATGAATCGGAAAATCTTTATTATCAATCGAAAGAACCATTCTTGCCATTCACTTTTAAAAGATAATCCCTTTCAAATGTTGGCCGCAACTGCGCCGTAGCTCGTCCATGCGGAGGTTCCAATTTTCGATGACGCTTGCGAGCATAATCGGCGGTATCTCACGAATAACACGGGTAATGCTTCAATCGTAGCTGGCTTATCTTTAGACTTCACGAAGCCCCAAACGAAAAAGTCTAAAGGTGTTATATCACACGATCTTAGTGGCCAATTCACCGGTGCGCAGCGTGAAATTAATTATTTACCGAATTTATTTCATAAAATGGTCTAAGCACAGAAGGCGAATTTTCATAATATAATTGTACGATTTGTTGAGGTTGTTCGGGCGTGAGTCTTTCCATGATGAAATGGCAATGAAAACTGAATAAAAAACACATGGCAACTTGATAGTACTCAAGCGTGACTTATAAAAAAAACACTATTGAAAAAAAACCCCGAGATTGATGATCTTTTATTATCGGAATATAATCGAAGATAATAGCAATATAGTATTTTAGGAACCGAAAACATAAGGGTGGCAGAGTTGGTTCAAGGAACCTTTTTTTTTATTACAATTTATTAATTATTAAAATATTTTTTTATGTATATCATGCAGACCTACACACTTGTTGCTATTATTTATATAAAAAAGTTAACGTTCAACTTATTAAAATTTGAACTTAATAAATTCAATAAAATAATTCCTTATTGCAAAACTTTTGCAGAAAAAACTTGATGCAGAGCCTCATCAATTGCTTCTGCAATGGAGTTCGGCTCAGAAACGCCATCTTTCAATAAAATATTTACAAAATTCCAAAAAAATCACAAATATCTTAAAAATAGCAACAAAAAAAAAAACGGTGCTGTCGTGGGACCTATCTCAGGAACTAAGTTCTCTCCGCTGATTTTTTTTAAGCAAATAATGTAAATTGTAATCAATTTTAAGAAGAAAAATTTATCTATTGAATATTATGCACAATATGTTAAATAAATTAACAAATTGTATATTGAAAAAAAAAAAAAAATGTAATTAAAAAAAAAATGTTATAAGAAAAAAATTTAACTTAAAATTTCATGAAAAATATTCGTTATATTATTAAAAATTTATGTTGACTTCTTTTGCTGTATATCATTATTTATTCATATTAAATTATAATATAATTTTTTTGGCGTGTGTAGGGTTTTATTATTATTCTTACCTAATTAGTAACTTTACAATAAGCTATTTAATAAATTATGCACAAAAGAGTGAATTATATAAAAATAAATACAAATTAAAAAAAAAATTTGGTTATTCTCTGTCAAATCAGCCATTATTTTAATGTCCGACGAACATATAGGAGTACGCCATTTTGTGTTTTTGATATTCTAGCTCTAAATTCGTGATCAGCAACCCTGAAAACCCATATTCTCATACCCAACTCGTGCTTTGTATAATCACAAAAATCATTTTTATAGTTTTCGACAGCCATCTTGGCTTCGAAATTTGGAAATCCTAAAAAACTAATAAGTTACTCATAATCAGCCGTCTAAGAAATATCTGAATACCATATAACAGGAGTTGTAATAATGTTTTTCTTAGAAAAAGATGAAAAGTAGAGATTAAATTGTGGCATGAAAAAGTAGGCGGGATGACGACAACTTAGAGCCAAAAAAAGTTAATTTATCTTAAAATTGAAGTGTCCAGGGGAAATGACTGGTTTGACAGAGAATGGCTCAGTATAGCAAATTTATTTATTTATTTATATAAAGCTAGTTTACACTTAAAAGATATAAACTAACAATAATGAACGAAAGCCATGGCTACCAGGGCCTTTAGCTAAACAAATATTATATTTATATTTACTTAAATAGCAAATTATATATACACATATTTGAGAACTTTCGATGAACTCAACTTTGACAGCATTTGTCAAGACATATCAAATAGTAAGCTATAGAGATATAGAAGTAATTTTGTATGTAGATTATTCTTTAGGTACTTGGCTCAAAACAAACCCTTCATTATTAAATGCAAGTGTGAACCATAAATCCAAATAAAATATTGATTCAAAAACATTTCTATAAAGAAATAAATTTTTTATTTAAGTTTTTTACTAATCTTAGCTACCTAAATGATGTACTGTGTACATCTACGTGTGTATATGGCCTTCTAGTAGATAACATCGATTACAAATAACAAACTCGATTAAAAATGTAAAACACTCTCAGAGTATCGTAGTGCATAAAAGCGGATATCCTATATGTTTGTAGATAGTTGTCGACTGTAAGCGCGCTTTAACGTGTCCTTTGGGCATTTGGCATGAAATTATGGCACCCCTGGCACAGGGGCAACAATACCACACCGCACCGCACCAGAGGCCAAAGACCGTGCGGGCCACTTGTTAAAGCTCACGCGATGCAACTTTAAGCAAAAATCAATACACTAACTTGTTCCTTTTTTTTATGACTTTGGTCTGGCGAATTACGTTGCACACACACACACACACAGACGAAAAAGGAGATGGATACGGATGCGGAGACGTAGACAGAGACGTCAAAATACACGGCAGAACATGGTGCTGTTTAGGTATTTATGCAACCACCCGGAAATGTGCGATACTCACGTGAATGCCAAATGTTGTTGGGTTCAAATGCGGAAGGGCTGGCAACAAAAGTGTGGGTATTGGGGGGTGTGGGGAATAGGTAAATGAGAGGGTCGTTCACTTCCGTCGCGGTGTGGCACACAAAGTTGCCAGACGCTAGACATGGAATATTTTGCCGACCTCATTCTCATCGCCTCATTTTCGCTTCTTCATGTTGTTTGTTTACATTTTTATATGCTATTTATGGCAGCCATTGTTAATGTGTGTGGGTGTGTGTTTGTACCTGTCACTGTTTGATGTTGCCTACTTTTGGGGGCTTCGTTTGGCCAATGCGGCGTATGCGCAACCCTTTTTAACGCTGACCTTTTGTTTTAACTTTTTGCGGCGCTTCCTTTTTTCCTGCTAACTGCTCCAAAGGCTAACGCTAATTTTACAGTCTGTACACGTTTTGGCCTTTGGCCCATGGCTAGTTGGGGAAGGGGACAGGGTGCGGTAGGTTGCCCACACTTGCTTTTGTTGTTGTTAGTTAGGAGCTGGCAAGTAGGTGTTGTTGGTTTTGTTGTTTTTTCTGCGTCTGGCGCTTGACCATTTTTCCAGACGATATGTTGCCGCCATATTTAATTTGTTCTAAATTTAAGTGCGCCAGTTTAGAGATTGTATTTTATTTGCACCTTTTTGGAATACACTCTAACTATGGGGTTAAGGGTATCAGAGATTTGTGCAATGTAGACAGCAGATGAAATGAGGCGTGGCGGAGCCAAGCTATTTATACCAAATTTATCGATACGAAGCTATGTTCATCAATCAGAAAGAGCTAGAGATATCACATTTTGCCAAAAGATATACAAAAACTTGGGATAACCGCCTAAGCTAGACCAAGTTCAAATATGAGTGGAGTGTCTTTCCAGAACAGCAAAAAGCATATCAAAGCTCCTATCTGATAGATGATTTTTGTTTTGCTTACTGGACATAGAAAAAAGCTCTTTAAAGGTCCAACTTTTCAATTTCCTTCTGGGATAGGCGTTAACGATTTTACTCGCCAATACATTCGGGGTTTACTTTTACCTTTAAAAAAAAAATATTAGAGCGTATCCCATAGTCGGGCACCTACCCGACGCTTCTTTTTTTTTTGCAAAAAACATCTACAGCATCAGCTGTGGTTACTGCGGTTACTATGGTTACTGTACCCCACTACTAACTTGGCTCCAAGTTGTGTGAATGTATCAAATAATCTGCACTGCCAGAGGGACCATAAATTAGTTGGAGGGTCTTAGCGCCGCGGCTTGCATGAAAAGTAGGATCAGTTGGCGCAGCATGCTGCAAGTTTAAGCCAAATGAGTTTCAATTTAATTGAAGTGGCTAAAAAGGTTTAGGTCGGGTTAAGCAATAGGATGAAAAATGGCAGATAAGTTGTAAGTTGGTTAAGCTTAGTGTGTGAAATGAGGCAGGTTTCAGTTAGTTAATAGTAAGGACAGGTAAATGGATTGTGTTTGGGTTAGTCTGATTTGTTAGTGCAAAAGCGATTTATTTTAGAAAAAAATTTGGGCAAGGATAAGATAATATACGTTGTTGTTAGCGAGCAGGTGGGAGAGGAAATAAAAACAGATTGTATAAGCAATGTACGTTTTTTTTTGGGTGTGTAAAAGGATTCTCTCATGTGGAAGGGGTTAAGCACTTTAAAAGTAAAATAAAAATACAAATAAATTTTTATAAAATTTATGTTTCGATTTAGAAAATTACTTGTTTGCGTGACTTGAACTTATGTGAGCCACAAAAAAAAAATGAATCAAAGTAATGAGTATTCCAAAAAAGCAAAACTAGACTGGATATTACCAAAAAATCGATGTTTCGATATCGAAAATATCAGTTTTGATTTTTCAATTATTTAATTTTTTAAATAAAACATATAAACCTTGTCAACTATTAAAACTGTTTTCACCAATTTTGCAAGAATTTGTAATTTATTATATACATCGGTATAAAAAATTTGGGCTGGTCAATAGCATACAAATTGCTTATAAAATTTCAACTCATTGGGACCGAACTATCAACAACGCTAAAAAATCTGCCAAATTTTACCGAAATTTAAATCGGTGTGGAATCGACGATTTATCGATTGTTTCTCCTATGTTCTCCAGCAGCTCGTTTGTTTACTATGGTCTTAATACCACAGAAAGGTGCAGAAGATGTAGTCGGGGTGTAGGCACCCTGTCGTGCTAGATGCTCCATGATGATAGTACCCTGTGGGCGCACTCTCTATGGCATGAATCTCTGCTTGAAAGACGCTGGGCCAAATACCCATTGCAATAGAGATGACGATATATCGATTCGAAATTCGGAATTTAGTAGGTACAATCAATATCCGTGCCGCAATGTGTGATATTCAAAATATCGGATAGGTATCTTACATACCAAATCCGTATATGTAGCAATGATTGTCGGTTCTTGACAACATCTGGCGCATTCCCACGTAGAAGCATTTCGCACCGACACTTTAATAGCCACTCGGTCAAAATGAACAGATTTAATTTTTCGTTTTGGGTGCGAAAAGTGGCTGTAGATTATCCCAGCTCTTTACTGCTTTAAAATGTTTTTGCTTGCTACTTTTTATAGAGTATTATATTAGGGGGCTATACGAATATTTTTTGCTATCCAGGCACTAATAGACGTTCACACAGCCATAGCTACTAATGAGTCTTTGTTGCTACTCCATTCATCTTGGTCTTTAAAATCCATTTAGTCAGGCAAGTGCAAGCTAAAATCCTTGCATAATTTTGCAAAAATTTACTTTTAATTTAATCCCAACACAGGTAATCAAAGTTCATTCGAGTTGCTAGCCCCCAAAAGAATTATTCAATTATGCCAGGGATGCACAAGAACACTCTCCCGCACACGCACACACTCACAATTTCTCTCACTTACATAGGTAACAATGTTACCTATGCCAATTAACTTGTTGCCAACTTGGACTACAACACACACACAACAACAACAACAACAACAACAACGATAACGTCTAGTAAAGTTGCAACAACCTAAAATCAAATGTAGTTCAAAGTTGAAAATGCGTTAAAAGTCAGGAAAACAGGGAAGCAGTTGTGGAAAAGCTAAAATCTCACTTGGTCTCAGTTGATCAGAAATCTTTGCCTAAAGGCAACAACTGTGCCAAAAACCATAAATAACCGTCGGAATTGGTGCTGTCGCGGATTGTGAGGTGAGCGCCGTAGTAGTTGGAACCACACAAATTTCCGTTGCACTTGATACAGCCGCGTGGCATGCCCCTAAGCTCTTGCTACGCTCACGTTAGGCACATTTATAACACATACGCAGCGTATGCCGACGGCTGTAGCGACCAAGCCAGACAGTCGAATTGCAAATTTCCGCGCATGCAAGCATTGGCATGCATGAACATGTTTGTGCCTGTCCATGCGTGTGTATGTGTGTGTGTGTGTGCAACAATGGCTTCTGTCAGCATAGAAACAGACGCAGACCCAGTAAGATCCCTAAGTAAATGCAAATTTGAAATGCAATTAATTTTTGGGTTTGAACTTTGGCTGCCTAAAGTACGTCATCAGTGTTCGTGTCCAGCATTTTGAGGCGACTCTTGCCTGGTTGTATCTAACGAGCCGAGCGCCGCCTTTTGATTGATTGCGCAAAAAGTACCACGAAAATCTCTTAGCCCTGAAACAAAAAAAAAGAAATGAAAAATCCACAACGTTGTTGGCCATTATATACATAAATTTAATTGAGCTTTTGCCTTTTGGCGGTTTTTAAGCAAATAATGCATTATTTATGAATGTGGCAGTCAAGTACTCATGAATATGTAGCAAGCACTGAGAGAGAGAGCGAAGGATTCAGGTTATGTCACTGTGGGCTGCTGGAGTGTGTATTAGTCTTGCGTGCAGCCAGGATTCTGAGGGTTTTGAGCCCTCCAAATAATGTGTGTTTGTGGCAAATAAGGGTTTGTAAAAAATTTTTTTTTGAGTCTATTCCGAAGGAAAAGAAACCTTAGCATGCCAGGTGCCTCTTTTATGAGATTTTTTGAGGTTATGTCAGTAAGTCAGGGGCTCGAATTCAAAATCAGCGATCGCAAAAATCGAAGAAATCTTTTTGAAAAGTGGCCCACTTCCCATATTTACAACCCATTGAAAAAATCACGCTATCAATGATATTTGTTACCCCTTGCCAAAATTTGTTTTCTTCATACGCCTCTGCTTTGCCATATTTACTCAAGGGGCGTAGCGCTCTGTATTTAGCTGTCATACGACAAATGAGTTGTAAAAATTTGTACAAAAACAAATGTGAAGTTTCAATCAAGTTGCTTAACGTTGCGAATTCGAGCCTGTAAATATTAAGTATACGCCCCATACAAGTTGCTTTTAAATGTAATTAGTTTGTAGCCCCTCATAAACAGTTGACACAACACTCGAAGTTGGGGCACTACAATTCGGTCAACTAATGTCATTTAAGACAGAAAAAGAGTTAACAGTTGGGCTCTCTAACATTTCAAGTTTTGGCTTGTGGCTTAAGGGCCAAACAAAAGTAAATACCATTTTTTTGCACCATGTAACTAAACCCTTTTTGGCTTAAGGCTTTGACCTTTTTGCATTAGTCTCAACCACATGTGCCTTGTATTTACTTACTTTTCTTTTCGTTTCTCTTCGTCTTGTTTTGTTTCGTCTTTTATTCTTATTCTTATTTTTATTCTACCCTTTTAGCACAATTGGTAAGTTGTTTATATTTTGGCTTAGAGTGCAAGCTGCAGAGAGGGTGCTTAAAGCCAACATAAACATAATATGACTTAAGTTGTTATGGACTGATTTTTCGTTGGCCATATGGGAGCGGCATATGGCAGGGGATAGAGTAAGTTCGAGTAAAAGTTCTATTGCATGAACTGAACCACAAGACTAAGAAGCTAATCAATCGATACTTTCTTTGACTATCCTAGGAAAAATTTTTTTGCCAGACCAATTTATAAAGATTTGGCGTACGCGGATATCGAGATTACAGAAACAATCAATTGACAAATATTTTTTAGAACAAAGTTCTTCGATTGAGTTTACATTAAAATAATAGAAAAGTCATCACGTAACGTAGTAAGGTAAGCGGAAAGGAACATCATTTCCATGAACGACGAATTTATAATTTATTTTCGATTTCTTTAAAGATTGGTGATCTTCCTATTTTAGTCAACGAATTTCAAGCTTCATTCATTACTTTATTCGTAATAATAATTTGGATTTTTATTCTCAATAACATAATATAGCATATTTTTTGGTCCTGAATCATCAAATACCTTCGTTATCGCCAAAAATTGGGGAATATACAAAATTGATTACACAGGACTTTGCTATGCAAAGTGCAGGCTAAAAGTATAGTACTTAGAATTATAAGGAATATGCCCAAAACGGAGAAAATTCTTAAATTCGTAGTTTCTGGCTTGGAAATGATGGAATGTGCCCAAGTCGACAAAAATCGTTTCCACTTTGCAAGATACAAAACTTTTTGCTAAAAGACCCGATGTTAAAAAATTTTGGTCTGGGTGGTGAGGCCAATACTGAGCTTTTTAGGCTACTCTCAAACATAGCGGTCATCATGGTGTGAGTCGGAAACGTTTTGATAAAATTGGGGTTTATAATATTATAAGTTCAATAAACTAAAAAATACTGAAAAAGACGCGATTTCTTATTTATAGTAAAATCGAAACAATCGTAATAGTCGTACACAAATAATCTGGTTTTCTGTATATAATTAGGGAGATTTTTGGGCCAAAATAGATTGGAACAAAATTTCGAATTCTAATCACAAAAATCGTCGGCTGTTATGAATTCTCTGATACACGCGAAAGTCATGCTAAATATTCATCACTGCTTCAATGGTGAAACGTAGCTAAAACGTTTTCTGCAAAAACTTTGGCATAATTAGCGCCATCAGTAGCTTTATTAAATCACCTTTTATTTTCACAGTTTTTAATTAGCTTTTGGCCATTTTAACAGAAAGCCTCACCTTTAAAGGACTACATAAATTAGCAGTATCATAAAATATGTACATTCATTCATGTTGAACTTTTGCAATTTCATTAAAATTTTATCTCAATGAAATATTACGCAACCTTAAAGTTATATTCAATTTTACTTTCTATATCTCTCTCTTCCAATCTGCATGTTTAAGTTATTTAATTTTAATTACTTAAATTACATATTTATTCAAAGAGATACAGAATACAATACATAACAAATACAAATACAAAAACACTTTCACGCGCAATGCAAGCGCTACAGCACGTTTTGGAGCTAGCGTAAAGCGTAAAGCATGCTGAGAGAGAGAGAGACAGTTAGAGAGGTGGAGCTGAGAACAAGAAAACGAGCGCCCCAAAGAACGTCAAAGTTCGTTCACTTGTAAACATAAAACGACAAAGCAAAAGCAAAGCAAAGGCAAGGCAGAGTACGGAAATGGCAGCATCAGCGTCAAACTAAAACGTAACAAAAAGCAGCGACGTCAACCGCAGCAGCAGTGACGTAGAGAGCAACAACAATAGTGTGTAATGTATTTCTATGCTGTGAGCTGCGCAGCTTAGCTTAATGCAGCGCAGCATAAGTTTGGCGCTTTTTATTAAACAAGCCCAAGCAGTAGGCTGCGCGTCGGCAGAGACGTCGCGACGTGCCGGCTAAACCGGTAACACTTGTTTACAATTCTCGCGCCTACACGAGCGTCTAGGCGCGGGCTGAGGCGGGGCAGCCAACATGTGCAAAACTTTTGTTATCGGAGAGCGGGCAAAGAGCGAAAATCAAATACACTGCTTGTCACTTAAATAGCACGTTTATATTTTTTATGCCCTTACTTTCAGCGCATCTAGTTAGGAAAAAGTCATGATGTATAATTTTTAAATAAATGTTTCCATGGAACGAAATATGTTTTAATATTTTAAAGTTAAATAATGCCTATACTGTATTGAAAAAAAATTGTCTTTTATATGACATTAAATTTAATTCTGTGGCCTTCGGTAGCGAAGTGGTTGCGTACTCGCTTTACAAACCGAAAGTCGGTGGTTCGAATCCCCGCAGTAGCACTGCACGCTGGCATCGCTAGCTCAAAGACGCTATTTGCCAAAGAAAACCTCTATTAATTCCAGACACCGCCGTTCGGATTCGGCTATAAACTGTAGGTCCCTGTTCTATTTAACAGTTATTAATAGAGATCCCCATGCCCCGCCCAGGGGCGACTGACACAATTGTCAGTCAGGGAAATTATAAAAAAAATAATTTAATTTATTTGTTTTAATATTAAAAAAGTTCTTCCAAATACAAAACGTAATAATGATAATAAGTATTAAAAAATGTGAAGCAGTAGCTAATCCAGGAGGAGAATACTAATACATATTACGATTGCCTTTCGAAATATGCCAAAAAAAATAATTGAATAAATATTAAAACACATTGTAGTGTTCATATAACTTAGTTGAAAAGGCAAAAAATTAGTTTATCTGAAAAATTAAAAATCGATACTATTAAGTTATATTTGGAAAGCTTTTCGGCAGAAAGCCAAATTTTTGCTTATAATTCCCGCAGCTCTGAACCGCTTTTAATAAAATATTTATTCATAACCAACAAGTTAAGGCCGAGTATCTGATGCCATATTAATTAATCAATTCACATTAACTTAATTTTTTTTTGTCTTAGCTGTAAAGAAATCTTATCTTATCTCATCTTATCTCAGACTAATTTCTAGTGGCTAGTTTTGAGGGATCTTCCGAAGAGATTATTTTGAATCGTTTTTATCACAAAGTCAAAACAGTTTTTCAAAAATCGTTCTTGGCGTGTCCACTTATCGAAGTTTAATGATGTTGTATAGAATTTTTGAATAGCGAATTCCTAATATGGCCTGCTTGCCAAAACATCTTCTCCTAGACGTTCCTTTTGGTGAACATTATTTCTATAGAATGCTTTAGCTAAAAGTAATAAACAAAAACTTTATTTATTTTTTTTAAATTTCACTTATAGCCTAAAAATCACTTTTTTTAAACCCAAAAAGAGTATTGTTCCGAATGAAAATTCTTTCTTTCACGAACAAGATTTTGAGAGTAGCCTTAAATGAAATTAAAAGGTAGAAAGGTTTTGATTTCATTTTAAAAAAATGTTTTCGAGTTATTCGCATTTGAAAAAATTAAGTAAAACACATGGGCATGGAGGTGGCGCGCTGATAATAACTATGATATAGGTTCAAGTGCTCAGATCTTTATGAAATTTTGATCAAATAATCTCAATATGTATACAACTCTTAACTAAATTATTCTAATTATATTTTATGACAAATAAAGCAAGTTGTAAACAGTTCTGTAGAGATTAAAGATTAAAATATTCATGCTCCCAGTTCCAAATTGGTGCCTCGAACAGTCAGGCCTAGAATAATAGACTTCTTTTGCCGTCCCGATTTTTTTTGCATATTTTTTTTCTGAGCTCTTACATGCTACCCCCAACCATAGTTCATATATCCCTTAGCGTTTGGGAAAAACTACCCAAACTAACGAAATAATAATGAGAGTTCATTTAATGACAGCCGTTATTGCAGCACAACATTTTTAAAAATATTTTTGCACCAAAGTTAAAAATAAATTTTAATTAAAAAAAAAAAAATTTGCAACTTTATTTTTCATTATGTTCATTATGTTGAAAATTAACTAAATCAAAACAATGTACTTCATTGAAATAGTTTTCTTGGCGTATAAATTACGGGCTTGTGGCCGCAAAAATTTGAAGTGCACTATTCAAGTGGCGCGGAGTGTTTGAACAGCGGCTGCAGGTTGTTGCATTTGGGGTAAAGGCAAATAAAAGGTAACGCTTGCCTGCAACTTAATCGCTGCTTGTGTTGTTTGTCACCTTGCTCTAATGTCATCATTATACTGTCAATAACAAGTTTATTGACCGCCCCTGGCTCTCTTCAGGCCAGCCCAAGAGAGGGTCATTAGAGAAATGCCGCGGATATGTTTGTGTTCTGTTATGCTCATTTTTTCTCTGTTTTGTTGCTGATTTTGTTGTTGTATGGTCTGCCTAAGCTCAGATTAAGCGCAAGTTAATGACTTAATTAAGTACAAGTGCATAAAGATAAAAATATGTTGGTAAAAAAAAAAACGTATGGTAACATAGAAGTAAAATGTCGCATTAAGACTATTCCAGTCTGCAGATTAAAAGTTGTGCAAATATGTTCAGAAAAAAACTTGGCTACCGTACAAACGGCAATGAAAGAAAATCTGTGCAGGAATTTTTGCACTTTTTATTTATTACTTTGCTTTTTCTGACATGCTTTGGCGGCTATTTGCGAAGAAAGTAAATGTAACGCAGTAACTGGCTTGGCATTGTTTTATTTTAAATATAAATGTTCTCTTTTTAAAAGTTATAAAAAAATGGCATGACAAGCCGTTATCATGTTAGGAACAGATATAGGGCTTTCTTTCAGACGTTTCATCAGACCCAAACATGCGCTTATTTAATTTAATATAAAATATTAGTACTAAAATCTAAAAAATCAGCATCCAATTTGAGTCATTTTCATTTTTTTTTTTTTTGTAAGCAGTATGAGGTATTAGAGGATAACTTATTGAAAAAAATAAATCAACTCGATCTTTAATGTTTGAACATGTTAGCTTTGTTGTGATCTCCTAATCAAAAATCTGAATCTTTAAAAGCTTTTTAAATTTTTGTGCTGCATTTTATATGAACTTCTTGCAGTAGTAATAGAAAAGGAACGCCCAGGGCCTATATACATAGAAAAATTCGGTAAAAATGGTTTTTGAGGGACACAGTTTTTTTGCAATTTGAAAACTTGCTTAGTTCGAATAAAATTGTGACTTTAATTAATTATTTGCGTCATAGTTTGGAAATTTTACAAAAACTGAGGGGTGCTAGTACTAGTACTTTTTTCATTTAAGTCTACATACTTATATAAATTTCGATTGACAATTTTGTATTTTTTTTTACTATTTATCTTAAACATATTACCAATTTCGGCTCAAATAAATAATACACAACTATTTTTAAACATTTTTTATGATAAAGAGAATATGGATGCTCTTAGAAATAGACAAACTAGCCCAAACATAAGCTTTGCAGCCAGATTTTCCGCCATCATACCCAAGTTTTAAGAAAAGTCTTGAACTCTGTAATCAAACAAATTTAGAATACTTTTCTTTAATAATGGTTAGCCTCTCGGTTAGACCTAAGTATTTGTATATCTATATAAAAAAGTGGGCTCGTGCCTTCAGACTTATTTCCTTAGCTCTTTGAGTTAAAAAAAAAACACTTCTTGGACTAAATCGGTTAACCACAATGCAATCAATATATTTTAAATTGCACTCATGAGTTTTAATATTGTTATTGACATAAGAAATTGGTTCGCACCACAAAATACGATTCCTTCATACCAGAAACATCCTGCATTTAGGCCAACAATTTGGTAGTCAATCTCCAGAACACCTTAAGTTTAACTTTTTTTTTTGATTGCATATATCTTTTCATTTTTAAGAGATTATTTTTAACACTTGACGCTTAAAAACTTAACCATTTGTTGATATGTGATTTTTCATCTCCTCTAATCAACGGTACAGATGCAACCCGCGCGAGAGAGCGCGAGAGCATCCAAAACAAATGGCATAACAGCCCTGTCTTATGCGTTCGTGTGCCCGCTCTCGCGTCGCGACGCGTCGTGTGATGCACAAATTCAAGGTCGCTACAGCAGAAAGCATAGCTGAGTAACGGAGAGAGCGCGAGCGCATATTCAGCAAATGAGCGAACAACGTAACGAAGCAAACAAGTGATGACGTCGGCTGTGCTGCTGCTGCGTAGCGTTACGAAGTTGTTGAGTTGCGGCTCTTTGGACTACGTTGCCGTTGAGCATTCAGTTTGTGGCATTCAGCCAATGTGGTTGTTGTTACGGTGTTCAAAATTTCGAAAGCCCGTCGCGTTTTGAGCTTTACGAAAACTTACGGTATTTTACCGCCGGTTGCAAAAGCAAACAAAAATTTACCGTGTGCTGGTGAATAAAAATATAAATTAATAACAGCAATAAAAATGCAGTAAAAGCAAAGAAAAAAAATATACATGCAAAAAACATAAATCATATATTTAGCCTAAGCAAAGGCTTAATATTTTTAAAAGCTGTTAAAAAGTGTGCAAATATTTGTAGCAAGCCAGAAAAAAAGTGTTTTATTTATTTTGTTTTGCTCGCAGTGTTCGCGTGTGTGTGCTTGTGTGTGTTTTTGTGTGTTTGCCAATATGAGCCAACAAATGCAAGCATAAAAGCAAAGTCAAACAAAAATATTGGTCAAACACAAAGAAAATCAAATCAAATAAATACAAAACAAAATTTGTTCAACGCGCCAAAAGTCAACAACAGCAACAAAATGCTCTTGTCGCATGCCCCAAGTGGCCGCATGGTCATCTTATCCTTATTTTTACTACTAAATATACAACTGCAAAGTGGTCAAGCGGTACAACGATATGATCAAACCCCACTGGATGCCAGTTCATATTATCGCAGCGGCGGCGGTTTGGCTGCCAGTGCCTCTTCCTCCGTCGGCGGTGGAGAGCTCGGTGCCACCGCAAATACCGCCGACGGTTTTCCGCATCACAATCGCTGTGAACCCATTACCATATCCATATGCAAAAACATACCCTACAATTTGACCATTATGCCTAATCTTATTGGACATACCAAGCAAGAGGAAGCCGGTCTGGAAGTGCATCAATTCGCGCCGCTTGTCAAGATTGGCTGTAGCGCCGATTTACAATTATTTCTTTGCTCCCTCTATGTGCCCGTTTGCACCATACTCGAGCGTCCCATACCGCCGTGTCGTTCCTTGTGCGAGTCCGCGCGTGTTTGTGAAACTTTAATGAAAACCTATAATTTCAATTGGCCCGAGAATTTGGAGTGCTCCAAGTTTCCTGTGCATGGTGGTGAAGATTTGTGTGTGGCCGAGAATACTACATCATCAACTCCGGCGCCAACGCGTAGCGCTCCGAAAGTAACTACCCGTAAGAATTATGCCGGCATGGAGAGTCCTCATCGTAATATCGGTTTCGTATGCCCCGTGCAGCTTAAGACACCGCTGGGCATGGGCTATGAGCTGAAAGTAGGAGGCAAGGTGAGTTAAGCACGGAAACTACAAAAAAAACAGCGAATAAATTTTGAACAATGTTAATAAGTTTTCTTGTGGATACATTTTTGTACATAGACAAAAAAGTATTTCTTTGAACCTTTCTTTTGTACAAAATATTTGCTTAAAATATCGGTTTTTCGGATGAATTTATTTAGGAAATGAAGCTATCTCATATGGTGATTTAATACTTGAAAATCAGCATCTGAACCAGCTTTTTGATACTACTGTATCCTTAAGCTGCTCAGAGTTCTTGAGATCAAAAAGTATTGATACTACGCAGAAGAATTTTATTTTCATAGCAGCTTAAGGATTTACTTCATATCTTTTTTTACACGGTTTTTTCTGGAACATATCTACCGAATAAAAACAGAATTAGGTGTATTTTACTTTAAAGAAATCTAAGAGAGCCAGCATCATCCAAATATTTGCCGTCGGGTAATCTTTCATAAAATAAATAAAAGAGAGCCAATGTGAACACAAAATTTATGTTCTCAATTTTGTGAAAAAAAATAAAACTTTTTATTAAAGGTTGTAATACGGTATGGAAATTATGTTCCCAATCGAGAGACGTTCGATAATTTAGGCCAAAGTTTGAACTCATTTTCAGAGCTTATGGTTGGGTTTATTTATTTGTAGCGAACGGCTTCTCTGACAAAAAGTTAGAATGCGCTTACTCTTCGCTATATTTTTTTTCTAAGTTTCTTTATGCATAGTATTTTTTTATTTTCCTCTAGCTGACAAAATAAGTACACATTCAGTTCAATAACACCCTATAAGGGTTATTCTCTCTATTCACGCCTTGTCTATATGTAGGTCAACAACTTTCTAAGTCTTCATTTGTTCTTAATACACTTTAATGAAAAAAAGGAGCAAAAACGAAAACAAACAAACTCAACCATATACTGCATATCCTGTTGCAACCACCAAAAATTCTTGCGTCTCGAACACGCAGCAGGAGTGCGCTTGGCAGCAACAAGTTTGGACTTTAAACCTTAGAAATGTTGCTGTAATGTGGCACCCTGTAACACGCAACAAAAAATTCACTCCAACTACCTGAGTCACAGCAGGCGTTCAATTTACCTGCCTCGAAGTCTGACCCTGCTCGAGGTTCTGTCTCTGTTCTGTTTTTGTCTTTTATTTATCTTTTGGCTTTTACCTTTCTTTGGTTTTACTTGCACAACTTGCACAAAGAGAAAAACAGAAAATAATACTCATGTAGGGTACATGCAATCGTTCCTAACCAGAACCAGTTTCCGTCTAATGTTGATTGTAACGCTGCCTAATTTTTAATGCCTAGTTATCGGCAGAGTTTCCTTCATTATCGTTTAATATCAAACAAGTTGCTGATATGACGCGTCTGTTTTGGATTGCTGCATGCAGCATTTTCATTTTTCAACGCATTTTCACGTTTTGTAATTAATTTTCCAGCACTTTGCTCATCGTTAGCTGCGGCACAACCCGCTGCTTAAGCTTCAACGACTTTATAGCTCAAAAGATAGATATGTATCTCTGGCTCTTATTGTACATACTGCATGTTTTTTTTCTCTCATCTCAACTGTTTGTATTTCCTTTACGCTGTCTGCTTGTTTTTATGAGTAAAGCTCAAATGTTTTGCGCTTTTTCTTTTTATTCTATTTTGTAGAGTACGTGCTATTTTGGCTATCAATTGCACATAGTAGAACAAAATCATCTTTAATTCGTAGAGCAAATGGGTGTATTAAGTTCATCTTGAAGAAGGTATCGTTTCATACCAAAGCGCATTGTCTCTTGAAGAAGGTATCGTTTCATACCAAAGCGCATTGTCTAAATAACAAGTACGTCCGCATGTCTAGAATTGCGGATACCAAAAGATCTTTGAATGCGCTTACTGCAAAGTGTTAAAAATTCCGAAACATATAAAATTTGTTGAATGGAGCCCATACCAGCCAAATAGCTCCCATATAGAATTTCGCAGCTTAGACTAACTATTCAAGTAGTTGCTCTGAAACTTGAAAGATATCAAGATAATCAGTATAAAAAATACATTAGTATAAAAACATCAACCACGAGATAAAGCCTATGTGAACATAATAAACGAAACGATGCTGATCTTGTTAATTTGTTCCTTACCCTTGTAATCTATTTGCCGTGTTTGTGCCTTCATCCTATAATGCATGATTATAAAACTTTTTTTAGATACTTTTCAAAGATTTTTTACCATAGAAAATCGTTTTAAGACAACGAAAATTTTGGTCATACTTTTTGCACTCTTTACTTCGCTTAAAATTAACTTTGTTTTAAGTCACCTAAGACTTAAAGATACAGTGTATCTCACAGTCGTATATCGCACCGACAGTATTACATTTTTATGCTGTATCTGTAAGCATTGCCTTCGCCATGTGCAGAGCGCATTAAATACTTTGAGGCAGGATAATTCACACATTTCTAGCCACTGGCAAGGCGTCTTGCTTTTTATCTGCTATCTTATGGATACATGTGTAGCTTTAGCTACTTCTTTTTTTATTTATTTTTATTTTATTTTTTGTATTTTTTGCTTACTGTTTGCTGTACTGACTGGGTTTGCTCTCTGCTCTCACTTGATTGGCATCGTTTTGTGGCGCGCATTCAATTCGTCCTTATAGATGATGTTGTTGTTTTGTTGTCATTATTACCATCATCATCGCCAACATCATCATCTTGCTTAAATGCTTTTTAGAGCAGCGTGCGAAATTTAGCAGCTTGTTGTATACTTTGTGAAGCTAGATAAGCTTTGGCTTGGATTCGTTTACTTTTGCTGCAGGGCTTATAAAGCAGATATAAAAAACCAGTTTGTTTGTCTAATGATAATGATAATGTAATAAAAAAAACACGAGTGTGTTGATTAGTTGTTGTACCATAAACAAACTTACATGTTTAATATCTATCTATATGCCATATGATTTATTGCGCTGAAATATTGCGGCATCTTTTGTGGTCTTTAATAAAGTTGAATTGTTTATAGGCCTCAAAACAAATATATTTAGTTTTATAAGAACAGTTTTGAGCTGAAAATTGTTATTGCATAGCAATTTCAAAAGAAAATTTTTTCTTTATTATCAAAAAAAAAAATGGCCCATGAGGGGATCGAACCCGCGACCTTCGCGTTATTAGCACGACGCTCTAACCAACTGAGCTAATGGGCCAGTTGATATTTATAACAAACTTGTCAAAATAAAATAAGTTTTTAAAAGGTCTTTGATTAAATATAATTTTTGAATTAAGTATCTCAAGTTTATTTGTATCTGGCCGTCGCATCTCTGTGGACGTCTTATCATAACGACTAAGCGGCCCACACTTATTAATAGTAAATATATATAGCACAGTTTCACGTGCTACATAATATAAATTAAGCTTATCTACTCATTTTAATTATTGAAATTTTATTTATTTAAATAAGTTATCTTTCCTGCAGTGTTACATTTTTAATATGGTATAGATTTATCTGTCTTAATAAAGAAAAAAGGGAAATTTCAAGGTTTTTTGATATTTTGGAACTGATTCTCATGAAGAGTATGTCATAATGATTTTGTAAAAATAATTTTACAAATTCTGTAACTGTATACAATAAAATTAAAAAAAATAATTAACTAACTAAATGAAATGATCATTGAATGAAAATTAAAAAGCAGACGCAAAAATTTTGATTGTTGTGCTTGATATAAGTTCATACGTTGCAGATCCATCAAGCTTTTCGGGCTTATCAGTTTTGAAAATCCAATATTGATAACAATCAATAGAAGAATGAAGAAAATATTAAATATTACTGACTTTCCGAGTTGTTTTCAAAAATCTCAGTTTATTTTGTTCGAAGTAGTTTCTCGCCTTTGTCTCTTGCAATGGAAAAGCTGCGACAAGTGAAATATATTTTTTTATTCAAATCAAAATTTGTATGTTAAAAAAAAAGATAATTAAATTCACTTTTATTTAATAGTTATCAGTAATCGTAATACGCCACTTAGCAACAGTCAGCTTTTCTAACGAACAGAATTTTTTATCGGGATTTTAGAATAAGTTCAAGAATTTCAGAATTTTACATTAAAAAATTTTTTTCGGTGAAATTGGGAGAAATTAAAATGAATCCAAATACTGAAATATTAGACAATATTTAAACGGAAATATTATATTTTTTGTTTTTAAGTTTTTAGAGTCAATTAATCTTAACCGACAAGAATATAAGGTACACAGCTTCATAGTTGTTGCGATTTAAAAATATATGAAAACTTTTCCAAATAGCGACTGTTTGTTTTTTATACCAAGGTTGCCAAATTTTGGTTTTTTCTGATTTAAACTTGAAATCAAACAACATACTTTTATTTCCGCACTTCCCAGGAGAACTATAATGGTTTGCTTATAATAAACCGTTTTCTTCTAAGAACTAAATTAAAAAATTTTTTTTTTTAATACATAGCTTAGTTCTTAAAGCAGAACATGAACCAAAATTTTTTTTTTCGTACAAAAATTTTGAGGTTTGCGGCACTTTAACAAGGTAAGGTAATAAAAATCTTCCCAAAAACATTCTCAAAAGTTTATATTCCTTATAAATACAAAAAAAATCATAAAGGCGTGCTCTGAGTTTCACAAAACAAAAACGAATAAATTTTTTACGTTTTCGTTTTTGCGTGATTCCAATTTCACATTTTTTGCTGTCGCTGACTTCCTTATGTAATTTCCTTTACAGCTCTGCATTTTTCGATTGCTTCCTATCGTTTACATTATAGTTTGATTAAAATATTGCTGGTACTTTATTGTTTCGATTTTAAATAAAATTACACAATAATATTAGCTTTATCAATAATTGAAATTATTCACGATTTCGCGATTTTTATTACAAGGCAAATTTTTTTCGTGCAACACGTCAATACTGTTGCATCTTTCAGTTATCGATATACTTTGTGTGTGTATTGGGTTGAATAAAAAAAAAATAAAAATTCCAAAATATATCTTAGTTAAAATTGGTACAAGTAGAACGTAAGAATATCGTAATAAGATATGTTTAAAATTATTTCAGTTTGAAATGCGTATACTTTTTAATCTATTTTGCCAATTCGTTTCGATTTCTGTTGATTTTTGCAAGCAGTCGGATTTTGCCAAATATGTGAAATCAAAACGAATTCATATACTTTATTCGTTTTCGTTTTCCGAAGCTCCGCTGATAATTTTAGAAAACATGGAAAAGTAAATATTTTTAATTGCTTTAAATTCTCTTTACACTCCAAACTATACGCAGTAATATATCAATGCTTTTATTTTTTATTCCTTGATATTATGTTTGAAAATAAGATATCGCTCCTAGTCGGAGCATAGGTATCTATACCATATAGGCAACAAAATTTTACTCGAAACAAAAATTTTCGAAATGGCATGCGAAATAATGCCAGTTTTTATTTCTTTATTACTATCATCAGACATCTACTAAAAATGTGTAGCTTTTAAGCAGCTAGCCTAGAAGGTTAAAGAACCACTAAGAACTATCACTTTTGTGCTCTCAAACGCGTAATGCTCCATAAACATTAGCCTTTGTTATATAAATTATGATTATGTAAATGAAGCGCTTACGAAATAAATGCGCTTATTAAAAAGCATATTTTCCTTCAAAATCACTTGGATTGCTCTATAAAAAACTTTAAAGCTTCAATAATGCTAATGATCATTATATGAAACCGTTGTAGCTTTATGCCTGCATACAAAAGACACGGCTACCAGCTTTGCATATTAAATTATCGGATGAAGCTCTTTTGGAGTTTGTCCCATCAATGCCTCAACTCTTTCTTTTTTTTTGATTCCCCACCTTTTCACTGTTTAAGCCTAGTGTTGGTAGAGTTGCCGGCATAACAAATCAGTTGGCCAGATAGAGTTGCCAATGCACGCCATTTGGTGGGATTAGTAACTGACAGAGCCATCAATTGATTTGCAGACAGAATTCTCTTTTCACCAAGTCCATCGACTCGTATTGACTATTTACCAAAAATAAATTAATCAACGAGTGCGTTCAACTTTGACTGAACCCGCTCGTCTCTTTTATTTGGATAGACAAACAAACAACTTTATGTTGGACTATTTGTTAGTGGCTTAAAGGCTGCGCCTGGCCGACTGACTGATGGGCCTTGGGTTGCTGCGTACTTTAGACAATATCGTTAAGCCATTAGAAGCCTCATTTGGAACGCTTTTGGATGTATTTAAGCGTTGTGGTAGGCTCAAGTCAAAGGAAACAGTCATTCAGCTGGGTATTTGTACTGATGTCTCGATTTTGTTGCTATTAAACATTGTTGTGGCTGTTACGGAACGAGGCTTTTAATTGTATGGTCACACTATTGACTCAAAAACACACACTTGGGCACACTAAGACCCAAAACTGAAACCTTGTGCCATAATTGATTGTGTGCTCATTCTTAAGTAATCTCTCTGCTTTGGGTCTATGGGCTTACATTTGGCTTATCATTTAAGTTTTTGTATTAAATTATCCTTTTGCGGATTAACTTTGGCTGGCTGGCAGCACTGAAACCTTTGTCGTATAATAAATATCTAATTTGTTGATGTGTTTGTATAAAGCAGATGACGACAAGAATTCCTTAAAAGACGAAATAAATTTAAAAAATATAGAAACTATTTAATTTAATTTATCTTAAAAGCTTTTAGGTAGCTTAGATTGCTTTTGCCACTTTGGGTTTGGGAAATTGATTGCTGAAGAAATTATAAATGTCATATAATTATTTTTTTGCTAGGAGAGGTTTATGAAGGGGCAAAATATAAATAAAAAAGATTTTGGCAGTTTGAGTAAAAATTACATTTAATTATGGTTTGTGAGCTGGTTACTCAATAAGATTAAATAATAAATATGGCATGTTGCATATATAATTGATTGAATTAAATACTATTGGGGCATATATGTATGTACTTGTGGCAATTAGCAAAACATGCACAGAATTATTATCAAACTTTATACATTAAAAAGTTGAATGAAAAAGTTTTTAATAATACAATTACGCTTTTTATATAAAAATATTATACTTGACTATATGAATAAATAAATATTAAATTATTTAATATCTTTCATATACACCTAACAAAAAATTGTAGAAGAATAATTTTTGTTTTTAACTAAATTAATAATTTTGTGGCTGAATATAATGCCACATAAAAGATGCAAAAGAGTTGAAAATGTTTTGCAACAAATAAAGTATGAATAAGTTTATTAAAGCAGCTTAAAAATTTAAAAAAAAAACTCAAATAAATTCATTTATTAAATGGAGTTGATATTATATGTAGTTTAATCAAAAAAAAATAATGTAGCATTTTTAGGAATAAAGTTATTAACTTCTTTTTGACTGAATCAATTCAAAAAGTTTGCGAGTCAGTGTGGTTTGGTGCTCTAATAAATAGATAGAAAGGCTAAAAAAATCTTTTTGGAAGTTAAAAACGTAAACAAAAATTTTTGGAAAAAAAACTTGTTTGAATGTCGTACGCAGAGCTCCTAACAGTGTTGCCCTATATTGTTTGTGAACAATTATAAATAGCTGTTCTGTATAGATCTTAAAATTATTATCAAAGCGGATAGAAAAAATTGTTATGAAACATGTATTACAAAGCTGTGGATTATTAAAGTTTATGGTTTTATTAACTCATTTCTGACCAGATCAATTAAAATAGTTGGCGAACCAGTGTGGCTTGGTTTTTTAGTTAATAGAGAGAAAACTTGTTTGTGTGTCGTACGTAGAGCTCCTAACAAAACAGTGTTGCCCAATTTTGTTTGTGAAAAAAGATAAACAGCGGTTCTCTTTAGGCTTAAAAAGTTTAAGGCTTTATCAACTTATTTCTGAACAGTTCAATTTAAATAATTGGCGTACCAGTGTGGCTTGGTTCTCTAATTCATAGAGAGAATGGCTAAAAAATCTTTTTTGGATGTTTAAACTGATGGGCAAACGTAAACAAAAATTTTTGGAAAAAAAACTTGTTTGTGTGTCGTATGCAGAGCTCGTAACAAAACAGTGTTGCCTAATTTTTTTGCGAAAAATACTCAACAGCTGTTCTGTTTAAATTTCAATTATTCTCAAAGCGAAGCGGAAGGCCATTGATGCAACGGCTTAATAAATAAAACTAGGTTTCTTATAATTTTAATTATAAATTAATCTTCTAAATAAATAAATCAAATTTTCAAAGCGGTAAGAAGTGGCGCTTTATCAGTCCAAAATATATTGAATTGAAAATTATCAGCCATCGTATGAAAATATCCATATTTTTAGTCTAGTCAATATTTTTATAGAAATGTTTACTATGCCATTATCGCTTTAGTAAAAAATAAAACTGACTAGATTTTTCCCATTATTTTTTTATTATTGAATTTTGACAATTTTCATTTTATTTTATAAACTTACCAAAATACCACAAACGTTAAAAAATACCAAATAAAATACTACATTTTGTTTGTAGGTACGCACTGTTCGTTATTGAAACACATTAAGTAGCTGTTTTGGCTGCTGCGTATAGGTCTTTATATAAAAAGCCAATTGCGTCTAAAGGGTTTTAAAGAGTTTTAAAGAATTGCTTAAAGTTTCCTAAAAATGCCACAAAATAAAAACTTATAAAATATACACCTTCCGCAAGTGCAAATTATTAATTAAAATTAAGACAACAAATGCGAAATCCAAGCTAAGAAAACAAATAATTCAAAGTTAACTAACAAACATTAAAACCGCTTGAAGTATTTTATTTTACTTACATTTTCGAATTTCATTTATTTATTTCATTTTCGAGCTAATTTAAATGGAGCAAAACTGTTTACATTTGAAATCTAAGCAGTCTGTACTGAGCCCACGCAAATTGCTGACAAGCATTGACAGATTGAATGACTGACATTTGTACTGACAAACTGACTATCTAACAGACGTACAAACTGAGTATCTGACAACTGTAGTCGACTGTCAATGCAATTCAAAACTTTTCAGTTGCTTCAAGTTGTACCAAGAGCGTGGGCTGCTTTTGGCTCTATCAAATGTTAATGAACAAAAATCAAGCAAAAAAAGAAAAAAGAAAAATAACTTCCAAAAGTTTCTCAAATATTTACAAGCTCTAAGCTATTTTTGTTTGGGCGCTATTTTGGCGCCTGTTCAATATTTAATTACAAGCATTTATTGACAACTTTAGCCACACGCCAAATTCAAATTCACAACAAAATTCGCAATCGCTTTTGTAATAACCGGACTCCCAACAAAGTATCTGTTTTTATGTAGGAGCACATATGTATAAAAACCGCACCTTAATTTAGTTGACACCTTTTATGTCTAATTTTGCGTAAATACTTGCAACTAGCCAGGTAATAAAATAAAATGGCTGGGGCGTGACTAGTTGCATTTAAGAGCATTTGTTGAAAAAGTATAAAGCTAATAGCCATTTTGAGTGTTTCCTTTTTTTTAACCAAAATAATATGCATTGAAGTTGGAATAAATGTTTGCACATGGAAAATAAATGACCAGAGTTGTTTTTTCAATAATGTTTTGTTGTTATTTATTAATGGTTTGTATTTGCGACTGCAGCTTTATGTCTTTATTATATTTGCCTTTGGGATTGTTTCGGATTTCAATAGGTTTATTGAGTCATAGAACGAATCGGTTTTGATTCGGTTCGTTTTTTGGACTATGCCTTAAGAAATAGCAATGCATTGCTTAATTTGTTTATTTGACTTGATCAGCTGGTACGCTTTGAAAATGCAGCGATCGGTTGCAACGTTTCGGAAATGAAACGATCAGTTGGAATGCTTTGGAATTGAGTTCAATTAGGAATTTGGTTCACAAGACTGGCTTTGTGACTCTCTATCTGTCATTATGATTACATGTACTCAATTGAAATATGAGTGCCGTCTCAGAATCAGCCAAGCTAATATAATAGTGTTGGTTAATGTTCGAAGAAAAAAAACGAAAAGGGGAAGTATCGTATTTTCCATTCTTAATTATTTTCAAACATAATTGTTTATTATTATTATCAAAAAACTAGTTGCAAAATTTGGGAATTAGAAAGTAATAAGTAATACAAGCCATGCATGAAGGACTGGAACGATTAACTCTCTGGAACGCCACAGCGAGGTACAAATTGGAGCACAGTACATTTATTAAAGAAAAAGCCTTAATGTCATCCATCAGTTGCAACGAAATGTTAAGGACAGCTGTATTAAGTAAGGACGGCTATTGGGACTTAGCGTCCCAACTCACTAGGCCAAAAATAGGCCCATTGTGATGAGAGCTGCATTAAGTTTTTAGTAAAAACTTCACAGGCTATGGAGAAAATTATGGATTTAACGAAAAATTTTGCTAATAAATAAAGACGCGCAAAATCTATTTATTATGACAGCAAACCAGATATATGAATATTCATCTGCGCTATATTCTCCTTGAGTTGTTAAAGGAAGGCGTGCTTTTGGTTTATTCAATAATTGGAAAGCTACGCAGACAAATGTGAAATTCAGCGAAAACTATCTCTTAGCGCGTTCAAAATAAAAACAGATTAAAACTCACAAGGAACCAGTTCAAGAGGTTCCACAAAAATAGCATGACCAAAATGAAGCAGGTAAAAAAATAGTCCAAGCACTAGGCGAGAAATGTTTCTTAAGAACTCTAAAATTCAACATTTTTTCGCCAAGCATTTATGACGTCATAAAATGAGCAAATTTTTTTCCAAATTTTCTTTGTACGTTAATTTTTTTTTCTTAATTTCTTATGATCCTTAAGAACTCTTAAATTCAAAATATTTTTCGTCAACCATTTATGACGTCATAAAAGCTCACGAATATTTTTTTAAAATTATTTTTCTTTGTATGTGATTTTTTTTCGAATTAAGAAAACGGTTTTTTCGAATTTACTCTGAAATGAGAAATTTAATTTTTTAAGAGCGTTCTTTTAGGTGTAGGCAAGTACAAGTAGTAAATAGAAGGCGATATCGGAGACACCCCTAGATTACCTAAATTATGATCAGGGTGCCTAGAGAAGTCGATAAAATCATGATCGACTGTCCGTCCGTAGAGACGTCTGGAACTCAAAGATGCTAAAAGCTAAAGTGACCAGAGTCCTTAGATTTAGATACCTTATTATTATTTTTTTTTTACGATATCGGCGTTTTATTATATAATTTCCATAGGGGCATTATTCAAGGTGTGTCCTAAAAGTAAAGCAATATTTGTAGGCGAGTAGTAAAGCTGCAGATATCATTAGCAAGTTTTTTGAAGTACCGAAGCACTGGACCAAATTAAACCAAAAACGGTTTTATATGTCTGTTTGGAGCAGAGCACTGAGCCCACATAAGATCCCCAGAACTCCGACCCTGTGCAAGCTTTGCAAGTTTAGTTAAATAAAAACTGTTCTGTTGAGCATAAAAATTCCACTCAGTTATATCTAGAATAAAATTTCGCTAATAGCTTCACTTGAGATTAAAAAAAAAAAAAAAATATGACTGAGCACTTCAGCTCCGGTCAGCAAACAATAAAATTGTCAGGGGGTGCAAAATAGTATCTCCTCGAAATAATGTCATACGAACTTATAGGACCGATGGCTCAAGAATATGTTTTTAGATCATAATGTTTTTGTTTTTGAAGATGTTATCAAATTCGGTAATAAAAAGTAGTTTGAATCGAAATCGGTTCAACTATTTATTTGTTTGATATGTTTTTACAGAGTATTTCAAAGACTCTATTATTACAAATTACTTGTTGCAAATTCGCTTTGAATATAGTTAAAAATTTGCGGATTAAAGAAATGCGTTTTTAGGATTATTATTTGGTGGTCTGTTTAAGCGCATAAAAATTTAATTTTTTTAAAGTTGTTTTTTTTTCGATACATTTTTACATTTGGCGCTTGAAGCCAAACAAACCAATATGCTGACACATTTTTCTTCATCTTTTTTTCATGCTGTTGTCAATACTCTCCTTGTTGTTTTTTTGTGGCCACTTTGTCGTCGCCTGCTTTATATTGTTATCGCCAATGTGCAGTCCATGGAGCAGCTCCGTCAGCATTGAGGCGAAATAAAAACAGTTTTCTATGGCTTGACCAATAATTTTTATGGATTTACAAGGATTTTGTATACTTAGTAAGCACACATACTACATACAAACAAACACCTATGTATATGTGGGTTCAACTAATTCTCGCTCTTTTTTACGCTTGTTGCCACCATCTTCCATCCTGTACGTATCTATGTGTTTAAGTAGCCGGAAGTTCCGATTTCGTTGTTGTTGTTGGCAAATTAATTGAGTTGAAATCACTCCATACTTGTTTTTGTTGTTGTTGTGAAAGCCAGAGGCGCTCAGAGAACAAAATAAATAAATAATCGTCATCAGCTTAACATTTATTGGTTATAAATTGAGTAATTCAAGCGGAAAATATAAAGTGGATTATAGTTTTAAGAGTTATGGTTTAATGTTCATACTATATATATACTATACTCTTGAGAATATTACATGAGATAAATTAAATCGATACTAAAGTATCGGCAGACCGACTGACTGAGGGTTACTTCTTTTTTTTTGTGGTACACTCTTCTATATTTTAGCTACTGATTAGAAATGTCTGAGAAAAAAAATCGATGGAAACTGGGCGGAATTTGACAAATGATAAATGTTAGAATTTCTGTTTATTAAAAAAATGTTAAATTGAAAGATATTTGGGCGTAGAAAAGACGGTTTTCAATCTAACGCTAAGCACTGTGTAGCTTTAGTTAGGTGTGGCTATCAAACCTGTTTCAAAATGGAATCTACTAAACTTCATCAATTATCAAAAGTAACGAGTATTTGAAATTCTTAACTATGGCTTTTATTAAAAGTAATCCTGCAAAATGGATATGATAATTAAAAACTAAAAGCTTGTTATTCTACTTTACTATAAAATCCAGATGCAGTAATAACTTTAATCCCTTTCGTTCACTGCTGTTTTCCTACTTTATCATTATTTGCATGGTAACACGATGTGTGAACGTTTGAGTGTGGGAAAGATTTTGTTTTGGATCATGGATTGCTCAAACTTCTTAATTTAAATGTGCAGTGACGGAAGGTGTGTGTTTAATAAAAAATCTATTATCTTATTCTTTTCCTTTCTTTAGCTTACAAATAAGCTTTTTCGAAATATGCATCTGTTCATACACTAAGTAGAATTTGGGCTGTCCATTAACTCCAGAGTTGAACTCTTGCCACTGCAGCTTCTTCGGCCTGGGATAACAACACTAGGTGACGACAACTCCAAATGGCTACAAGTCAGCTGACGAAAAAGTTTCTTCTGAAGTGCTAAGAGATTCGCAGTAGAGATGAAGACTGACTCCGACAAATTTGTTGCTCTTTCGGATATGTGATAAGTAGACACCTGAATTTTAATGGCTTAACTGATCTTCAGCACTGTTCTGGCAACTGCCCCGTGGGGTACGCTCTCAAACCTTAGATACAGCTTTCGCAAATCTTGTGCGACTTAGTCTTCCAATCGTCTTATTCTTTTTACAAAAGAAGTTATATCATGATCACTTCGAACAAAAAGAAAAATGACAAAGCTCTGACGCATTTAGGTTTTCATATTTATCTATGCTTTCAAAACTACAACTTAGTCAATTTTTTTTTTAGTTTTAAGCTGCTTAATAAACTTTTCTTATTTATCATTTTGACTTGCTTTTGCTAAAGCATCACTGTTCACTTCAATTTGGCCTATTATATGCACCTACCGCAGTGCTTACACTATATGTGCCACTTCAGGTTGCCCCACTTGTGGCAGCACACACTCACATACGCGCACAGACACCCACAAATTTGACACAATTAAAAACAAAGCAACATGCCGCAACAAAGCTTCAGAAGTTGCAACAGCAGCAAAAACAACAAAACAATGACAATGACGGTTACAACAAAACAAATGTTAACCACAAAATAGGCGCTCAGTCTCAAAGTTGCATCCTTTTTTATACTCTCATGTTTTTGTTGTTGTTACATTGTTTGCTAAGCGCTGCGCCATTTTGTAGCCAAAGGCCTCTTGATATATTATGCAGGGCATTCTATGTGGGTACTACTATATATATAGGCCCTATGTCTCTTTACCTACCTCTCTCCCTCTATATGTATGTCAACGCTATTCTGATGAATATATAATGCGCATTGTCTGGCCAAATAACAATGCCAACAACAACTACAAGATGTTGCCAACTGCGGTAGGCAATGCACTTTAATGCCAGACAATTGCAAAGCATGCCGACCTGGCCTCAAAAATGGCTACTCTAACTAGCACTTTGAAAGAAATGTTGGCAATATCCTGCAGAAAAGATACCTTGTACTCATGATTTAATAATTAGAAGATTGCTTAATGCGCAGGTTGGTTATTTGTGTCTTTCTTAAAAAAGAGAGTGCTGGTTTAATTTTTGTATGGCAGCTAATTGAAAAAGTCAATAAGTATTGACCAAAATTATGTCAGTTGTATTTCGTTTTAGTCAAAACATTTGTGCGAAATTTGATTGAAATTGGTCCACTATTTCATATAGCTACCATACAAAAGTTGAACCAGTTTACTGAGCAGGAAAGCTCGCGCACTTCTTTGTGATAGCTTTAAAATTCAGTGCATCATAAACTGTACTCGTTTTGGGAACGTAAAATTCACCGATTCCTATTCGAAATCGTCTTAAATAAAACGATTATAATTTAATTATTTTAAATTAACTTTAGTTTTAGTTTAATTCTTAAGTTCTACTTTATAAAGAAACTCAATATTTGTATTCATTACTGATTGGCTCAGGAAAGTCGACTTTGTTAGTGTAAACACTCCACTCAAAACTTATTACGATTCTACTTACATTACATTTTTATTCCTAACTGAGTGGCTCAGCTGAGTTGACTTTGATAGTGTAAACATGAAACTGAGAACTCAGCTGCGCAACTCAGTCGCTCAAAAGATAATGCTTAAACAAGATAATTGGCATCTTCGTTTTGTGTTTACCAATAAAAAAATCAGACAGAAAGGACTTTAACCAATTAATTAGATCTTATCTAAAACTTACAACTTTATTATGCCTCGTTTAAGAATGGCAAACTTTATATCTTAGTTTATAGACTCTGCGCCAGGATATCAAAAGAGAACAAGATAAAAAATAAATAAAAATATTTTCAATATAACTTAAACAAAGCAGCAGTCGCAAAAGGAAAACGAAATTCAGAGGAGACCGAAAGTGAGTTCTGAGTTCTTAGCCTTAGAAAGCTTCGACTTCATATCGACTGACATATTAAGTAGGCCGCCAAGCAATAAACTTGCATACTTTATGTTTGGCAGTAAATAACAAGGGGGCTGCTTTATGTGAAGGATCTGAATAGAGCCCTGCAAAATTGCTTTTATGTGTTTTTATTTTATAGTGTATCACCTCAGGGGATACTTTTTTTAAATGCTACAAATATATGTATTTTTTTGAAAAGCTGTAAGCAAATATAAAGCAAATTAAAGCTTCGGTGCAGTTACATTTAGCACCTTATATATTAAACTATATAGTCAGACAGGACAGGTGTATTACAAAAGATACTTTTGTATGAAGATATTGCAAAAGACGTAGGAAAAGGAAACCCAGACAATCAAAGGCAGCTTAATTAAAACGAACAGCAATAAAAAAAAAAAAATTCAAAACGATGCCAAGTTTGCTGGACACGCTTGGCTCCAAAGTCCAGCTTGAGATACAAAAAAAAATAAAATAAAAGAAAACTTGTTTTCGGCTGACAAAAGTGTAACGCACATATATACACTATATGTATATTGATGTGCATGTCGCCATGCTAGGCGCAGTTGGAGACCCGTCTCTATATATCTGTAGCACTTCCCGAACCCTACCTCTGCACCTCTAACAGTCACCATTTTTGTTGCAGTTGCAACCAAAGTTCCATTTAAGACCGCGGCGCATGCGCCTGTCACATACACATTGAAGCCAGAGCTGAATCATAAATTTTATGCTAAGCCTGACTTACACGAGTATGCGTCAGTATCTGTGTGAGTTTGTAACTGTGTGTGGGTTGCAAGCTCGTTTTGCAGCTAGTTAATGAAGAAGTTGTTAAAGGTTTATGCTTAGAGCAAGATTGAGCAATAAAACGAGCCACCAAAGCTTATTAAATTTGCAAATTAATAACTTAAGTTTTTTTTTTATGTATAGACAGAGAACTATATATAAATTAAGCCCTAGTTTAATCGACATTTTTAAATTTAGCATGCAAATAGCATCTTAAAGTTGTTTAATTAGACGGTTTAAAGTGTGGACAAGCATAAATCAATTAAAGTTCGTTTTTCTTTTAACCAACTAACAAGCGATTTCAATTAAGTAACCATTAAAATTTTTACGACAAGCTGCTTCCTAAACTTGCCACTTTTTTCAGTTTTTAGCATTGGTTAGTTAAGTTTAATACTTTAGTGCTCAGATCTTTTGTTCTGCACTCATTAAGGGGGTGTTTAGTAGTGCTGGAGAAACATCTCTGTTGGCCAACATCGATGTATAGAGATTTTAAACTACGATCATCGATGTTTTCTCCAGCACTACTACGAAGTATTGGGTCACTCATTGGAAAGACAGAGCGAGAAATAGAGAAGAATGGGATGCTGTTATACAAAAGGCTTAGGTCCTACACGGACTGTCAAAAAACTAGCAGGACCCAAAGCCCCCTTTTTATTTAATAATATTTCGCTACTGCTCAATGATTCCTAAATGCTGCATCTTCAAATAAAAATACGAATGGGCTTTTCAGCTTTTGCCTAAATTCCAGCAAAAGTTTCAACAAGTATATTGACAATACAGAAATCACGTTCGGATCCATTTTTGGTAACAATTGCATACTGAGTAATAAAAAACCAAATCCAAACGAGAGCTTTAATTTTTTTTCTTTATTTTTTCAAACATTGTCTGGTAGCAAACAACTTTTGAATACTAAGCTGTATCTATTCCAGCTGCTGTGTCATTTAAGCTTTTGACTTTTTCTACACGTAGCCAGTTTTGAAGTCTATTTCCACATAGTTTTCCCCTTCAAGCGCAAACACATGTAAAACATGCTAGACGATTCTTATTTTTTTTTATAGGCTTGTGCTTATTTCTTCATTCAACCTACATAAACTAATACAATTTAGTCACGATTTGGTACACGTAACATTCATCAACATGCGAAGCTCGATTTTAGCAAAGCTTTCCAGCAACCCAATTCTCTCCCGCACCAACACAATTTGTCCAAATTTGCCTGATAAGAGGCGTTTAGCTGAAAACATAAGCCAAATTACAGAAAATTTCCCAATGTAATGTGAGCAGCTCACACACAACAGCATTTTATGGCAGGAGCGCATAAATCAGCTGCCATAGGCTACCACAAACCCCACCATAGACCCGCCAAACACATAAACCCTGCCAAACTTCCATCACTTGAAAATTGCATGCCACTGCCATTGGGGCTACAGTCGAAGAATCAGGGGGTGCTTCAAGCGCACCGATAAAATTCATGGCCTAACCTATTTTTGTCGGCCAGTCACGCAAATCTAGATACAACCGAAACAACAACAACAACAAACAATTTTCACTTGTCAAAAGGAAAATTGTATTGACGCAATGCGTTTGGGTAAGGAAAATTCAACTTGACTTTTGGAATAACCCAATTTATCACTAAAGTAACAGTCACAAATCAAATTTGTATCTCGTAGTTTTATATGATTTGTCATTTTTACTAGATTAAAAGTAGTACGCTTGTCCTAGCTACAACGTTGTAATTAACGCTATTATTTAATATGGCTTATATAAATGGAAAGTTTTCCAAAGTCTCTTAAAAGCGTTCGCATTAAACCAAAGCCCACATGTTGGCCTTCTTACGATATACGAGCATACGATAAAAATAACAACAGTAGCCACATTTTCGATAAACAGCTCGAATGTCTTTGGCATGGGTTGCACTTGAGTTTCATCGAAACGATTCATCATCATCTCAAATGGTTTTTTTAAATTTTTTTGCTAGAGATGAGCGTTTAAATGAATCATAGTCAACTCTTCCTTCCAATAACGATTTGTCAAAGTGAAAAACAATTATTTGTTAGCAAGTTATTTAATATTTTATTTATTTATTTGAACTTAAATTTTTTTGAGCTAGCGGCTTAAGCTTTAAGATAAAAGTTATTTAGAGGATATGTGAAATTGAGCTGGCATGATATTTTAAACTAAGAAATATCCATATTTCTCTCGCCTGGGACATTTTTTTTGTAAAGCTATTCAAACATGTCCTTAAAAATTCAAAATTTACCTTAAATAGTGCTGCAAGTAACAGCGATGTTTTTTATTTTTTTTTCGATCGATTATCGAGAATCGCAAGACGAAATAAAAATATCGATGATCAAAAAAATAAGAAACATCGATGCATCGATATTACATCGATGTTACTTCCAGCACAAACTTTAACTCTTCAAAAATCATTGTTTGAGAATTCGATAGTGCGATGACTATCTTTTATGCAAATTGTTCAAATTAAATTAATTAATTTGAAAAGATTTATTTGTTAAAGCAAACCTTAGCTTAAAAATTATGATGTCGTATAGGAATGTACCATTCTGTTATATAAACTTTTTTTACGAGTCAGCTCTTCATAAATCTTTTATTAGCCAAACATATTTGATTTTAATGCACTGTAAAAAATTGTGATTACCAAAATATTTGCATATTCAATGACATTTTTTAGACTTTAATTAAACCTTTAAGATACTACTTTTACAGTTTTTAGCCATTTTTATGCAATTCTTGCAAGCATTCGTTAAAAAATGCATATAAAATACAATTAATCAATTTAATTCATACTTAAAATCATTTATTACCTACTCAAGTCCAATTAATTGTGCTTTGTTTAGACGTTGAAGAAAAATCTATGACCGCTTAAAAAAGATTAAGTTTATTTTACAGCACGATTAATTCTTGATCTGCTTTAATTTACATCTGAACCGCTTGATATTACTGCCTAGTTTCATTCAAGTTGGACGGGTACAGTCTGCAATCCCTGACTATGATACTCGCTGTAGTTTGCATGATTTCATTTGCCAGAACTTCAGCATTCAAAGCAGCCTTAAAAAATATGCATACGGATTTTTAATTCAAAAAATAATAATAAAAATAAAAAGAAACTTTTGTACCCAGCTGTAATTTTAAGCGGAAATGTTGGGTTCATAAAAAAATTCCAAAAATATTGCATTCCATCTTTAAACTCATCTTTCAATATATGAAAAAATTCCAAAAATATTGCATTCCATCTTTAAACTCATCTTTCAATATATATATATTTTTATACATTTTTATAATCCAACAATTTAAAGAAATAGGCAGCTTAGGTTCAACTTTTGTATGGTAGTTATATGAAATAGTGAATCAATTTTGAGCAAACTTGTCACAAATACGTATACTCATATGAAAAACATTTGTGCAAAGTTTGATCAAAATTGGCCGACTATTTCATATAGCTACCCTAGAAAAATTGAACCAGCACTCACGCGCTTGTCACATTGCCATCTCTAGTGCAGACCGCCTGCCTTTACTGTGTTGTTTCGTCATAAAATTTTTTTTCATCTTCTTTGGTACCCACGCAGGCATCTTCCTCACATTCTCCTGCATGCTATTGCTCTATATATAATGGCTGAGATACTTATGTATGTATGCAATGTTGATCTCTTTAAGCTTGTCATGATTTACAGTTATGACAATTTTAAGTTGGTTCATTAGTGGTGGCATGTATCTGTATCTATGTACGAATGTGTATCTTCAAATGTGTGTGTGTGTGTGTGCTGCATTATGATTGAGGATGATTACAAATGTCTTGTTATGGCAGTTGTTGCTGCTACTGCTGCATATTTCCTTGGCCATTTGTAGTCATGGCCAAGTGAAATGGTTTGTGTCTGCGCTTAATTAATAGCCACTGTCAACGTTTTGAGTTAAGCATCCGACATACAGTTTAAAGTCAGTTTAGTAGCTTTGCTCTGCTTTTATTACTGGCCAACCGCTAATGATAACCCAAGTCTTATAGTTTGAATTTCGGCTTGGTCTGTGTGGCTTCATGTTTGGCTAATTGATTGGTAATGTACTTTACCTGTTCAACTCAAATTACAGCCGTTAACCTAGTTAGTTACCATATATCACAAATTTGTCTATAAAATTTATGGTTTCAGAAATATGTTTTAGCTAATTGTATCTGCTTTTGATGGCATTTATTTCCGTTTTCATGCTTCAATTCATTTGCTAAAAAATTACCTAGCAATTTGTTGTAGTTCAGTCAATCAATTTAACCAACAGAAACATTTTTCATGCAATTAAAATGCAACAAAAGTAAAAGAATCTAAATGCCTTGACTAGCCTTGAAGACTGTCTGCCAGATATGTGCTTTAATTGAATAACAAGATGATGGCAAACTGCACGCAATGTTGGCTCAACTGATGCCCCGAACTCCATAGGCATAAATGTAAAAAGTGGGAAGATGCTAAGTTTGACAAGTCGAAAGTTGTATTCTCTTAAAAGGGAACTAGTTCTTTTGAAGTAAGAACTTTTAAGTAGTACAAACTGCAATAAAAGGATTGATTCACTATGATTGCGTTCATAATTGTCTTGTCAATTAAACATATTACAATCGGTCTTTGCTCAGTGGCTTAGTTCTGAGCGGCCTACACAGTTCGGATCGCATAAAAATGGCGAATTGCGTCTTTATTTGGGCATGATTATCTTTTTTTTTTCGTTCAAATACACTTTATATGAGCAACTGGAAAAAGCATGCTGTAATAGATGCATTTTTAAGGTTTTGTAAAAAAAGAATTGCTTCTGATTTACTTAATCTACTCTAAACCAAGCCATACACGTTACAACTGGTTGCACAACTCGGCTGTTTATCGAGCAGGCTGATTTTAATTCGAGACAGCGATAACTGAATATTTAGGCATTGGCTTTTTCATTGTGAAGTGAGATCGCTCCCACATTCAGGATGCTATAGATTAATAGATAAGATATCAAAATCATGCTTATAAGCTCTTAGAGACAATGCGTATAAATGACTCTCTCTGCTTAAAAGATTGTAGGTGATTTTTGAACGAAATGTTTTTCAAATTCTGAGCTTCAAAAATGCTACCCCAGTGTATGGTCTTGCAATTTTAAGATCCGATAGGCAGAAATGCACGATATAAAACTTTTAGATTAAACAGACCACAAAAAAAAGTATTGTGAACCTTACATGGAAAAGGGCTACCCTTATGGACTTCGTGACGTTGTATATGGTACTGAGGTCCGAAAAACCTTAGCCCCAAAGGTTGTCAAATGATTTAAAAGATAAAAATGATAAGCGAGGTATTTTGGTGGCTGTCTCAGAAACCTGACGTGCTATTGTTTGTTTGACTTTGGATTCGAAATCAGCGACACCAAAAACATATGAAAATCTTCGCCGGTCTCGAAAAAAGATTTTTTGGAGATTTTTTTTTGTATGATGTTACGCGTTTTATAACAGCAAAAAAGAATCGATTTTCCAGTTCGAAAGGCAGACCAATCATATCTGAGATAGCTGAACCCGAAGGTCTAATCACACCGTCAGAGTTCTGACATATTCTCGAGAACTCCCCTTAAGCGATGTATTTCGGAGGTTATCTAAGACGTCCTAGGAATTTTTGAATCTGGCATAGGAGGTCAGATCAATCAAAATTGGGGTCGCTGAATTCGAATTCAAGGTCTTACTATCCCCAGAACGGCACGGCTCAGACATATTCTCGAGAACCCCATTAAACGATGTATTTTGAGGGTAATGTCAGATTGGAATTGATGTATTTTGGAGGTTATATCAGACGTGCTAAGAATTTTTGAAACTTGAATTCAGATTTAGCGACCCCAAAAACATTTTCCAACGCTTATAATATGGTACTGGGGTTTCTGGGACCTCGGACTCGGATTCAGCGGCTCAGAGTCCTTAAGGTTAGCCTAAAGTTATATTATTTTAATTGGCCTGTGTTATGAATGACCTCTCGAATCTTGGTTCTCGATTTCTCGAATTAACGTTTTATTAGGATGAGTGGACATTTGTTATAATGAGAGCTGTGTCAACTAGTTGAGTAAGCAAAAAGTGAGACACAAAAAGATGCCAAAATCAAAGCTACTTAATAAAAGACAAATGACGCAGTAACTCCATTAACCACTTATGCTCATGCCTTGTAAATTTCGTATCTCTAGGAAGTGCTATATACAAAAACAGAAAAGCAGCAATCTCAAAAATATTGTGTAAACCCGCTCTTTGAGCTCGAGCATGTCCAAGTGTAAAAGTATTCAAGTAAACGACAACATACCAAACATACGACACAAACGACACGTGTCTCTCGGAGTAAGGTTTAATTTAATTAAAATTTTTGCATTGACTGTGAAGACTCCGAAGTTGGGGTAGACGGGCAGATGATCTATAGTAGTACAAGGTAAAGCAATGCTGTACAAACAATCAGAGCAAAAGCAGTCGGATAAAGTATAAGTAAACGTTGAGGAGGCTTCATTTGTGGCAGTGGCAACTGCGGTATGATGAAAAGCCCGCATTGAATTTTTTTTGTTTTTTGCCTCTTTGTCTGTGGCTGCCTTTCTTTGCGCATTTTAACAGGTGAGAAAACAATGAAGTGCTGTTGGCCAACAAGATGAGGCAAGATGTGGGCCCGAAAGCAGGGAGAGCAGGCGGAATAAAGCAAAATGTTTTACTTACATCCGTTGCAGCTGAGTGGATAGTTTGCCAGAGGGGGACAGGAGCGGTATTGCAGTTGTAGCGAGGCATGTCCATGTTGCACATATTTTGTGGTCAAAGGCACTTTGAAGCTAGAAGCTACAGGAGTTGGGTTACGCATATTGTTGATGTTGTTGTTGCTGGTATGGTAACCTGCTGTGCCTTAGTTGGAGTGCTCACTATATCCTCCATATCATATATCATAGTATTGTCGTGTAGCAAGGTTAGGGAGCGGGAGACGGCAGCAAAATGCATGTTAAAATTGACAACGCCTTATGTGTAATTGATGCGACTGCCGGCAACTGCTATCAGTCTGGCAACTGTCAATTGGTATGTGCATCAAGTGGCAACACCTTAAATGACGACTCTGCAACACTCTACAAGGCGGCATTTCGAACTACTTGCTGCTTAATACAAGCTGACGCCTATGGTCAAAGCCTATTAACATAATAGCTTTAAGTTTTCAACATTTTTTTTTTGTTTAGTTGTGCCCCAGTTTTGGTGTTTCATATTAAAAAAAAAAAAAAAATGTATCTACAATTAATGTTGTCGATTAAAATGTTGCGATAGCCAAGCCTATCGAATACTTATGGTCAAATGCTGCTTAATAATATTATTTACTATATTTAACTTGGCAACTTTAGTGAAAGCAATAGAGTTGAGTATCTTGTAGATACTTTATCTTAAAAGGCAACGAAACATTTATCTATGAGATAGTGATGCGTAATTTATGGCCGCCTTGCAACTGCAACTTGAAAGGCGATTTGCTATACAATCGTGCAAAAAAATCTACGTACTAGGTGGCAATTTATGGCCACTTTGTCACAAATGGGCGTCGGCAACGATTTGTGGCATAAGCCAAATGTTGCAAAAACATTTAACTTGGCTAATATGGACTAAAGATTGTGATTTTCACAACGCCAGACTATAGTAACTGAAATTTAAATATAGTCTAGAGCAGCAGTTGACGTTGGCAATTTTTCTAATTTTAAATGCAGCTTGGATTTTAAATAATAAACTTAAGTTTAAAATTTTTTGGCTTATGATATCTGTCTGTTAAATGAAGTGTTTGCTTCGGCACTGAATTGTTTTTCTTTTTATTATACAATAAATTGTTAAAAGTAATACATTTTATTTTTGATAAAGGGGTTTTATATTTGTTTATCAAAAAATTACTAGAGTTGATGTTTTGAAAAGAACTAATGTATCTGTAAGATACAAGGGGTATATTTTGTTTGTGCAAGCCGAAAAAGTATGTAACATAGAGAAGGAGAAATAGGGCATCCAACAAGTTACTTAAATCATGATCAGAGTGACTAGAGTAGCTGATCCATCCGACTGTGAGTATGTCTGAACGTTTAGATATTAGGTATGGTAAGAGCAAGATCAAGCAAACTTTTGGATTAGAGGCCTTATTAAGACACGGAAGATGAGCTTGTTTTATTTTTTAGATATCGGGGTGATATTATATAGCTTCCATAGGAGCAGTAGAGGCTACCCCGCAAAAAACCAAAGTTTTATAGGCATGGTTTTTTTTTTTAAATGTAGGTAAAAAAATTTGCATCTAGAAGAAAATACGGCATAAAATTTTTCAAAATCTTTCGACTATATCATATAGCCGATAGCATATAGGACCGATTGGTCGAAAAAAAGCATGTTATAAATCGTTTGCTAATGAAGATATCGTAACCAAATTCGGCAGGTAAAAGTTTTTTGTGCCTAATTTAATTATTTGTTTATTGGGATGGAGCTCTGGCTTCTCTTCAGTTGTCGAATAAATCTTTCGCCTTTTTTTTATTGGGATGGGCATCTCAAAGTCGTCCGCGCTAAACTTTTAAAGTCCGCCATTTTGTATGATAAAACACATATAATTTTGAAATTTAGTATTTCTATTAAAAGCACTAAAAACCATCTATTAATTATTTTACTTTTTTTACTTCTCATTACAGGTATGTAAAAGAGATAAAACAATTATTAATATTAGTTAAACGAATGTACAAGTAAGTTGAATAAATCCACTTAAGCTTAAAAAACTTTTTACAGACTTATATTGGCTTCTAAAATTTGGCTAATATTAAACTATTAAGTGTCGCATACGTAGTCTCTACCACAAATGCCACTTTCCGTGTACACATATTCTACCACACACTTGATGTAATTTCAAATGGCCACAAATGGCGCCAATTAAGGCCTACCCAAAAAGCCCACAGCTTGGGCCAGCTTAGGGCACTGAAAGAGATAATTTAATGTAAACAAATTATGCAGCAAAATAATAGATCTCGCAAAGGAAGAACTTTTCAGTTGCAGGTTAGGAAGTCTCAAGTTGGGCACAAAATTATGGCTTAAAGTAGCAAGGTATGACATACGAGGGCTGCCTTTTGTTTTTCGAGCATGTTATCAGTTAATATCAAACATCTGTGTGATAATATTTCACATTGCTTAGTCTGGTATCGTCAGCAATTTCATTCAATTCTTAATTTAGTTTTTCTATTTTATTTATTTATTATCTAAAAAAATCGAATATTGCTGTAAACTCAAATGGAGAGCTCGTTCCAAGATTTATTGTGAGATTAGAGCATTCATAAGTATAAGTTTTAAAAGTATTTTAAATTAATATGTTCTTTCTTATAGCTATGCAAAACTTTTTACTTTAAATGATATTTTTCTAACAAAAAATAAAAAAAAAAAAAAAACCCAGCAATATACACTTGTATACTGCTCATATTGTTAGTCAGGCACTTTTACCTTTTCTACCATTCTTGCCTCAAGTTATTTATGCCAGACTAATTGCACAGCCCAAGTAACTTAAGAGACAAATGTACCACTACCAAAGCCACTTTTCAAATCAAAAACATTTCTTAGCCAGACCAGATGGTCTTTGATGCATAAAATTCGTTTTTTTTCCAAAACGTCTCTGCCAAATTCTATTGTCAGAATATCAAAATATATTGCATTTTAATAGTCACATTTATTATCATTTAAGCTTAACACATTTTCATTTGTAACATTTAAATTCAATTCCAAACATTTTTGCTAAAAACTTTTTGCCTTAAACCAAAAAACAAGCAAAAAAAAAAAAATAAATAAAAAAAATGGTAAAACATTTTTCAAAACAACTCGCTTTGCTAAAAAATGTAATAATATCTTTTCCACGAACTGTGCCCGAGGACAGTTGTCCAAACAAACTGCAAAAAAGAATAAAACCTAAAACTAAAAAAAATATATTAAATATGTACACATAGATACAAAACTAAGCGCAGCACACACACACAGCTACAATTTTCTGTGCAGTTTTCACTGCATATTTCATAAAAGTCCTTGGGCAAAACGCAATAAAACCAAATAAAAAAAAACCCACCAACTCAATTGCAACATAACGACAAAAATTTTATGTTCAGGCGCTTAGACAATGTAGTTACTAAAAAAAAAAAAATAAATAAAAATAATTATAATAAAAAAGTAATAAAAAAAAAAATAAAAAAGAGTTGTAACAGAATTTATTTGCGCCCATATGTAAATTGTTGCTTGGTAGCAATCACTTGTTGCGAATGTTGCAGCAACATGTTGCGCCGACGTCGATGTTGACGTTGACGCCAACGCAGGCAGCAGTTCTGCACTGCAGTTAGTACAACTCGTGAGCAAATTCAAATGATTAGCTGGCAAGTCGAGAGTGGTTTTTATTCAACGGCACTGAGTGAGTGACTGGCCAAAACCCGCCTGTTGCTTCCGCTAGCACTCTTCCAGCTTGGCTTTGGACTACTACAGCAGTGGCGTAGTTAAGTTTGTTACCAATTCTAAACACGAAAGTTCTATTTCCAACTAAAACTAGCTTTTATGTGGCACTGAAGTAAGTCAAAGAATTGGTTAGAGCATAAGATAGGTGTAGGCATTTTAGAGAAGATAATTCAATGCAGAAGGCATATGGATAACAAAGGCCTTTGGTCAAAAATCCCAGCACCCGAGTGTTCTGGCATAAGAGCAACAAATCTTATAAAACTATGTTGCAGGTTATCTCAGAAACTTGACGTGCTGGGTTATTTTTGACCTCGGATTCAGGTACAGTAAACACAAAAACAAAAAAAAGTAAACATGGTTGAAAACGATAAGTTGAAAAAATTGTATGAAGTTTTTGAAGGTTGTCACAGACAACAATCGGCTACGATTTTTTGTAGTCAGTTGTAGATTAGCTTTTTAGACTAGTTAATATGAATTCTGCAGTAAATGTGAGACGTACTATATTTAGCAAAAATTTAAGAACAAAAGGCTTCTTTGTTGTCTCTTAGTTAAGCTATTTCAACTTGTTGCGCACACTAGTAGATCTTAAGCAAATAAATTTTTGGGTAAAGATGTCAAAAAATGCTAATTCTAATGCTTTTGCGTTTACAATTGGCCATATCCAAAAGTTAAGATTATATGCAAATAAATTGTTTGGGATACGTAACTCTAACTCTATGCTCGAAAATTTACCGGATTGGTACCACCAGCTCAGGTGTGGATCTAGGGTTTAGTCTTAGGGGGGGTTCTTCACTTCGAAGTGTATATATGTATTTCAGAGCTCGCAAAAGACTTTCAACCCATTTTTCCAACTTTGTGGTGGTGGCGGGTCCGGACCCGAAAAACCCCGTGGATCCGCCACTGCACCAGCTTAAAATTGAGTCTTATATTATACTATACATAATATCTGGCTCACAAATTCTTGACGAAATTCCATTTAATTTTTAGATATTTGAAATAAATTTGAAAAAAAAAAACCCAGCCTCTTTCGGTTCTTACTTTCACTTAAATTTTGGGAAATCAGATTTTCTTCACTTGTGTTCTAAGCATTTGCCTATCGGAAACTTAGCCGTTTTGCGAGCTTGTCTGCCAAACAGGAACTCGCTGAACAATTACTTGGGCATTTAAAAAGGAAATTTTTGGGAAATTTGTTCAAATTCACTAAAATGTACTAGGCTCAAGAAGAAAAGCAAATTGAGAACTTTAAAAGACTTGAAATTAAAAAATAATTGTCAAATTTACGGTGAAAACGTTTTACTACAGTCAAAATATTATAAAATATTAACAACATAAAAAGATGCGGACCGCTTACAGGCGGGTCATTCCGAGTACTTCCCATTTTGAGGCTATTTTAAAGCTTATGTTGAAATGAGTCTATATAAAAGTGCAGGATGAAGGCTACTGTTACTCTCACTATATATTGTGTTGACACCCTAAAAACCCCCCTTAGCTACGCCACTGATTTATAGTATATGGTTTACTCGACTCTTTTGCTTTTTTTTCTGTTGCTTTGGCCAATTGGCTGTCAGGCATTTTCACAGTTGGCGCGTTGCTGGCTTAAGAAAAAAAAAAGGAAAGAAAAAAAACTTGCAACTAAATTCATTTTGTGTTGTAAGCCAACATTTTTCTTCTACTTGGCATCACTCAAATGTCTAACTGTGGGTGCCTGTTAGCCTGTTTTCCTGCCTTTTAGCCGGGTTTGTTGTATGAGTGTGTGTGTATTTGACTTGTTTTTAGCCATTTCTATTTGCCTCTCTATTGTTGTTTTTGTTGTTTTTTTTTGTTCTCTGCAGCAATTTTGTTGTTGCCACCGCTGGCATAGAAATTCGCCTCTATTGACAGTGACCATAATTTGTTTGTCTAGCCCCAGCAATTGCTAAAAGTTGCAACCGTTTCTTATTTTCTTCTTTTGTTGAAGTCTTAAATATTAGTTTGTTGAATTTGTTGCTTTTTTTTCTTTAACTATTTTTTCGTTGTGTCTGTTCAGTGTCTGTTGACAGTTATAAATGAGCGGTTGGGCTAAGAGCAACAGTTCGAAGTTTGGCCAAAACTATAGAATTAATTTGCAGTCTTAGAGCTTTAACAGTAGTTTTAGGTAGCCAAAAGATCATTCTAACATGGTCGAGAGATAAATAATAATTGCAGTGGTCAAGCGTGGCATGCGCTACGTGACGAAATGGTGTTTCGGGTTTCTTGCACAGACAAGAGGCGAAGTTTCTGCTTAAGGGGTATACGCAGTTCGAAAAATTTCGCGCGGAATGACAAAACTTCATATAAAAAAAAAGTCCCATTTGGGATATCCCATTTGGGATTTTTTTTTTTATGAAGTTTTGTCATTCCGCGCGAAATATTTCGAACTGTGTATGGGCCTTTAACTGAAAAATAGGGTGCTCCAAGTTTGGAGATAAATAAGACCTGAAAAGGAAACAGGAAGTCTCATAGGGCAAACTTTGACAAAAAATTAATTTTAAGAATTTTTTAGGGATTGCCAACAAAAGTGTTTTATTTTTAGAAAAACGAGTATGTGCAAAAATATAAAATCCAGAAGGAGTATCTACGCCCCTGTATAGTATGTATACCACTTTTCAAATTGCTTCCAACGCTTTTTATTGTTGTAAAAATTAAGATTGACAGTAGCAAATATGGGTTTTTTTTATTGAAAATACTGATTATTCATCGAGCTATCAATAAGATACGCGTTTCTTTGAGATGTCATATCTAGTCAAAATAAAGCTATTTCTAAATGAATGATAAAAGTGAGTTTTAAAAACAAAATTAAACTTAAGCTTTTGCTTTTTTAAACTCACATTTTGTTTACAGAAAATTCCGATTATTTATTGAGTTATCGATTAGATGGACGTTTTTTCAAGAAATCATATTTTGCACATGAATTGCGCTATTTGAACAATTTATTTTTGCAATGAAAGATAAATCTGAATCTTAACAAAATTGGTTTTAAAGTCAAAATTGGGCTTAAAATAATAAATTTTGTTTTTTAAACTCGTAATTTATTTTACAGAAAATTCTGATTATTGATCGAGTTATCGATAAGGTGCACATTTCTTCAAGAAGTCATATCTCGTAAACGAATTAAACTAACTTGTGTTGCTCTCAAATCGCTTTAATGTGTTCTCTTTATGAAAGAGTCTCCTTGCTTATTTGTCAAAAGTATTTCCATGAAGAGATTCTATAAAAAAGCGATTATATACTAAACGACACCATCTACATATAGTGTTTCCTAATTTAATTCTAAAAAGGGCTTGGTTCAACAATACGAACAAGATGCAATTTTATTTTATTTATTTTTTATTGCCTGAATAAATTGAAACTTCTAAATTTTAAGCATGACAAACCATAGCAAAGCAGCTTGCTCTATAATCTTGTGATTTCTTTTATTTAAGGTCATATCTTGGCTCCACTCTCTCCTAAAAAGCTTTAAATTAAACTACTTCCAGCTGATATAATGTACTTACTTGTTTTTCTCTCAGTGTTGTCATATAAGAACACTGCTGACATTTTTTGATTCCCAACACTTTTGTATGATTTTAATCAGCTTAAGCAGAGCCAGAGCCATTTCACCAAGTTTATGGTCACTCCAAGAGTTGGTCATAAAAGCGTACGGAACACGCTCAATGCAGTAGCTTCAGAGAAGGTTATTTGCCTTAATGATGCAATATAAAAATCATCTTATGATATGCAAAGCATTTTGATAATTTGACTTAAATAATAAACCCAACATAAAATTAAATGAATGGAAGGAACGATGTCTTTTGCCAGATGCACATTAAATGCATTTCACGTAGTGAGCGTGTCATAAAAAACACTTAACCGGGAATACTTCTTCTGCTAACCCCTCTGCAAGCTTCAGAGCCCGGGCCACACACGAAGGTATAAACGGTGTGTGTCAATGTGTTTGCCGGCACTATTGATAAGCTTTAGGTGTCTAAGTAGCCGAAGAGTGGGCTCCATTGGGTTACCTTAGATTACGTCCACAGCCTTTGTTGATGAGAAAATGATTTTCATGTAAATTGACACGTTTCATTATGAGAAAGATGTTGGATGTGGCCATGGCTCTGGGCATGAGTCTGAGGCGTGGGCTGACTCTGCTTAATACTATGCGGTTGTCATTGTCATGGCTACTATGTACTACAAGGGAGTAGTTATTGTTGCTCTCTGTCTGCACAGCGTGTTCATATCATGCCACAAATTGTGGTCGAGCTGCTGGTTGCGAAATATGATATGATGTGTGGTACATAAAGTACCGACAGTACCAACGGACACACACATACACTTGGATGAAATTCCTGCTCTACGTTCTGTATATATGGCCACAGGCGACAGTTATGAAGTGCCTGAAATGTAATTCACATTCTGCGTTTACAGTTACAGCATAAAAACTTAACGAGAAGGTATTAAAATGTTGTCATGGTTAAGCACAGCAATATAATGATATGAACATGTTAAATAGATGGGTGAAGAGCTGAACTTCTTGAGAACTTGAATTTTGTTTGAGATGTAGAATGAAATTTGAGACATTTCGAGAATAATCAATTGAGTGAAGCTTATTAGCACAGTTTCGTTTAACACTTGAAAAGTTCTTCGTGAGTGAGAGATAAGCTCGATTTAAGAAACTTTTGAAAATTTCAACGAATTTGTGATTACCTTTACGATTTTGTGCCTTTCGATGCATTCTAATGCAGAATCTTATAAACTAAGAGTGTTCACCTTGTCAGGCAGAAATGCAGAAGTGCCCCTCAACAACTACTACACTAAAAGAAAAAATCTGCATTTCTAAAGGAAGCATACCATTGACTACGAAAAAAAGAGCACTTCTGCCCTTCTATGTTGTAATAAGCGCCACTAGCTACCTATGCTTAACCAGGTGGCCCCATGTTCCAGTGCCATATGCAGGAAATTATGATGATGATGACCTACCAGTGTTTACACGTTTATGATATTTTTAAGTGCTTGTAGGGTGATAGCAAACTAAAGAGCTGTTTGTAAGCAACCGCTAAAAGTATGCACAACTAGTTCTTTTTTAATAATGATATTTTATATAATTGCACTTTTTTGCAGGAAAAAAAATTATATTGTACTGACAAATGTTTATGTCAAACTTTGTCTTTATATGCTTTTAAATATCATTTTTCTCACAAAACTTTTCTTAGCAAACGTCACGCATATAACACTTGTATGCAGTTGATTTTGTTGCTTACGTCATAAGTCTGGCACTTTTGCATTTCTGCTTTCTTAGGGTTGTTCATGTCTTTAGTACGGCGCTTCTGCATTTCTGGCCGAAAAAATGAACACTAATTGTTTCAAAAAGTAGGTACAATAGTTATTTGACAGATATGCTTAAAGATCTACTCTTCATTTCAGAGTCTTTTTCAGATGCTTTTTCCGAGAAATATGGTTACCAAATTAGGGTGGTTTTTCAAGCTTTGCATGATAAAATCTAGATCGTTAAGATAATTTATGTAGTATAAGTTTTATATAATTTTATATAATATTTATTTTAGTTCTCAGATCAAATATTTTAGTTACAATAATATCTTAAAGATACAGTTTGCTTTAATATTATAAAAATATTTTTTTATTGCCTCCACGCTGAGCAGAACTCAATGAGGTAACACATATCGCTCACTTACAAGAAAAACGTCATAACTCAAATAACGTAATTTAGCTGAAAGTGAATTTAAAGTTTTCAAGTGATCCCACCGTTTCAAACAAAAAGATGAACTCAAAAAACGCATTTTTTGTAGTTATGACACTCGTCTTGTAAGTGAGCGATATGTCTTGCGTACTCACGTTTGCTTATTATAGAAAACATCGTTGCGTTTCTTATGTAATTCCACAAGCTGAAACCATGGCTATTATTTATTATAAAATCTATAGAAAGCTGTAGCCGTATAAATCATTTATTTGTTATTTGCTAATTTCACTAGTTAGCTTAAATTTCTTATTTAATAAATAGTTCAAAAATTCATTTTTAATTTCCTTTTAATATTATTGGTATTGAAAAGTACCAATTTCAGAGAACCAATTTTTGGGTCTCTGAGGTTTTAATTATGCTGAGAACTAGCCTTAGTTCACAACTATCGATGGCTCTGTAGGTAATTTTGATTTTGCATGATCAAACAATAAGGAGGTCACGCTTTGCGCAGTTACGTTCATTGTTGAGCGCTGGTTCAATTTTTGTATGTTCACTATTAGAACTAGTGGACCGATTTTGATAAAACTCAAAAATTCGTGAGCGCTGGTTCAATTTTTGTATGGTTACTACAACTAGTGATTTAATAAAACTTTTCACAAATGTGTACGTAACACTTAAATACACTTTAAAAAACTTTTTTATTTTTTTAAACTGATTTGAAACACAAAAATACATGTTCGAAAATTTTTTTACTTTTTTAAATATCGTGACCAAATTTATGTCAGTTGTATTTTGTTTAAGTCTAAACACTTCTAAAAAGTTTGATCAAAATTGGTTCATTATTTCATATAGCTGTCATACAGAAATTGAACCAGTTCTTTGCGCAACCGAACCTACGCGCTTCTGTATGCATTGCATCATGGTTTGCAAAACGATCAGCATCTATATTAAAGTAAATAATCTTTTGATATACCTAGATGTTAAAGATTTTAAGTAGAATGAAAACAAAATTTTTGTCAAAAAATGAATATCTGTCAAGTCATTTGCATATCTGATTACCTTCCGCCGAACATTTTTTTACGGTCATTGAATTTTTGGCTTTAACGAACTCTACCCAACTTTAATAAAAATATTTACACAAATTAAGATTTCTAAGCTCATGGGTATTTTTTTCATAAAAAAAATAATCCCACGCAAATATTTTGTGGTCTGATTGGGATTCGATAACTTGAGCGCTGAGATCTTCCAATACGAGTACTATGCTGAATAAACAATTTCGAATTATGCAAAAAATTCAAAGAATTTGAAACTACTTTTTTGTGCTGTCCATGTTAAAGAGTACTAAACTCTAAACACTTAAGGGCCTTGGAAGCGATACGCCCCTAGGGGCGTCTTGCTTATGTATGTAGGGAATCTATAAATGTATCTGTGTGAGTGTGTGTGTGTGATACACTCACATGCAACAGAATATAATTAAAAACGTGCTAAGCGTTTTAACGACGACGCTCAGTCGATGCCCAACGACGAGGTTCAGAAGACGACGACGACGATGACGACGACGATGATATGCCATTTTGAAGTGCTTCATGCGATATAAGAAGTGTCCGTGTCCAGAGAAGGTCCAGTTTGGTTTTTCTTTCGCTTTGTTTATTTATTTTGCATCTTTGGACTGATGTTGTTGATGGTGTTGTTGTTGCTGTTGTTTGGTCTGGCTTGTTCGTTCTCTCTACGTTCTCTCCACTCAATTCAAAAACTAAAATTTCAAGTCTCGAGTTTTTATTTTTGTAATGCTTTAGCTCTCAAGTGTTTTGCTACTGTTACGTGCAGAGTTTTTCATGTATGGAATTTCCATGGGGGGTAAGCCGTTGGTTGCTCTAATGAGATGGGACTTGACCGTCAGGGTTATGCTATGTTCACACTAGTACCATACTGGCACACAGCTTACATATATTTTTTTTTTAATTACGAAAATTGGATTTTTATGTACAACAGAGACACTTGACATGCCAGCGCAGGTCTGGCTGGCTGGCTGCCACCCTGCTGAGGGGGGAAAGTGCTAAGCACCAGCGATGAGTGCTGCTGGCCAGTTCCACATTTTAAGTGTGAAGAAGCAGCACACTGTGCCCCATCCTGCTGCAGGCCAAGTTTTTTACTTTTATTTCCTTGGCCAACATTTGATTTTTATCTCCTGTGAGTCGACGCTTAATTGAGTTGGCCTGCAACGTACTCGTCTGTCCTGCCCGCTCCATCCCAAATGGGCATGCTAAGAGTACTAATGAAATTAGGTTAAAGTGGTAGTAAATAGGTAACAAACAGCTGGTACCTCTGCCGATCATGGCTATTATAGAAAATTGCCATGGTCATGCCATTTTGCCGCTGCTTCTGCCAATTGAGATATTTACTTTGCACTTTTTTTTTGTTTTTTGCAGCTACTTTCGAATAAATTAATGAACAAACAAAAAAACATTAAAGCTTAAAAAAAAAAAGAAAATAATAAAAAAAAAACAGAGTAAATTGTATATTGAATTTTGTTTGGGTTAGTTAGATAGTTGTTGATGTCTGGTAGTTGCCATTTTATGGGAGAAAGTCGGTCCAATAGTTAGCAAAGTAGTCTGTCTCATCTCCAGCGAGTAAATAAAATGCAATCAAGAAGTTGTAAGGCTGTTAACATGAAATAATATTATATTACTGATCTTTTTAATTTTAATGACTTACCATTTGCCATTTGGGTTTGGTTGGTTTAATTTGTGATAGAAGCTGAAAGAGTGATTTATTAAGAAAACGTTTCTACGTTCTAATTTAATTAGAAAAGAACTTTTCTCTTTTTTATACGCTGTAAGTTTGTGTAAAAGTATGTAACATAGAAAAGGAGATATTTGAGAACCTTATAAGCTAACTCAGGGAGGGACAAAAGGCAAAAGAGGGGCTGAAAGCCTTTATCATGGAGATTATGATAGCTAGAGCAACGAATTTTCCGAGTTACATCCATTATTATATCAGATGAAATAAGCTTATTTTATTTTTACGGTATCGGTATTCTATTATATAGCTCCCATAGGGCTAGTAAAGAGCAACCAAAAGATTTAGAAGCGTAATTCGTTTATTGATGAAGATATCGTAACCAAATTCGTAAATCGAAAGATTTTTTTATCTAAGTTGGTTCATTTATTTATATATTTATTGTGATGTAAAGTAGTGCTGCATCGATGTATCGAAGTTTAAAATATCTATGTATCGATGTTGGCCAACAGAGATGTCTCTCCAGTAGTGCTGGAGAAAACATCGATGATTGAAGTTTAAAATCTCTATATTTCGATGTTGGCCAACAGAGATGTTTCTCCAGCACTACTAAACACCCATTTGATGAGTGCAGAAGTGCTGGAGAAACATCTCTGTTAGCCAGTATCGATATATAGATATTTTAAACTTCGATCATCGATGTTTTATCCAGCACTATTCTCCAGCACTTCTGCACTCATCAAACGAGTGTTTAATGTAAAGCGTATCTCTAGGTCGTCCTCGCCAGACTTTAACGTCCGCCATTTCTTTAATTTTATTTATAAATGAATATCACTGAGGTCACTAGTAAAGCTCATAATGCATTAATATTCAAAGAACTAAAAATAAGTTTTGGAGTTTTCGTCAAACGTAGGATAAATTATTTATGGCCTTACCGAAAGGATAAGAACTGAGCGCTTGCTTAAAAACGCTTAAGAAACCAGAAAGGTTTTATTTTTAACATGTTTCTAATTAAAAACCTGTTTTCTTTTAAAATTAAAAAAAGCGAGTTTCTTAAGATTTATCAAAAATATTTTTTGACAGTTTTCTAATTTTAAATCAAAAATAGTCGACCTTCTTAAATTAAATTTAAAATTTTTTTTTGTATACAATTTTTTTTTTTTAATTTTAAAATTAATTTATTGAAATAAATTAGAATTTATTAAATCTACATTTTTTGTATAAGTTTAATGAATTATTAATTCATTATTATTAAATTTTTGGATAATCAGAGTTTTTTTTAATTATTTTTATTATGCACTAAATTTGAATATTCTTTTTCTTGCAGGTATGTTCAAAATCTCTACTAATGTATACAAGAAGTTGACAAAGTTGTGAGTACGACAAAACTAAACAACAAAATTAATTTTTTTAAATATAAAAAAATAATAATAGAAAAAATATTTATATACATATCATCAAGTATATTGGGTTCGGTTATATGTCTTTTCATTTTTGCACGTTTTTGAAGACATTACAGTATCAGCTGATACTTAAACTTCATGTAGACGAATCTTTTTTTAACTTTTTTGATTTTTAAATATACCTGGGGTTTTAAAATAGTATTAAACATTAAAATTCTTCGGGAAAAGGCATTACGCTTATGGCCCTAAGTCGCCACCGGGCCCGTATTTTCTCTTACCGGCCCTGGTAATCATAGTACTACGTCCATAAGTTTTCAACAGTATTGAAGGTAAGCACTTAGCTTTAACTAGTATACTAAGTTCATTCAATTTCAGAACTAAACAGGTAAACTTTGTCCAAAGCCAATTGACAAAGTTTTCGTAGCTCATTCGCTGTGTGCAAGCGAAATAGTGACAAAGAGTGTTGGAAAGTGCGCGCACAAGAATAATTCTAGAGCAAAGGGTCAGCATCATAAATACGCGAATAATTTGCTGCAGTGTTCTTCCCCTACTCTTCATTATAAAACTTTTAGCAGTCCACAGAGTATTTTGGGGAGCAGGGGTATTGGGTTGGGTTATGTCAAATCCTTGGCATTAGAGGTGGCATTAACACTGCCGTCCAAGTTTCTTTATCTGCAGTGTCAGTCGCACAAATTTTGCAATTACCAAAAACCAAAGGTGAATAAAAGTGGAATTACTTTGGCTGGCAGTCGCTTAGCAAAGTTTTTGGGAACTTTTTGTGAGCACTTAAAACGCATAACCCTTAAATTTGGCTAGACAGCGAGGGCTGGCAAAAAGTTTTCTAAAAGTTATTTATTTTGATTTTTTTTGTTTTTCAAGTCAATGACACTTTTTCGAGGAACCAAAACCTTAAACTCAGCTCGAAATTTGTGCTTTAGCAAATTTTTATAGAGATTTTGGGTGCAGTTTTTTAAGGTTTAGCGATTTTTTTACGATTGCAGCTGCAGTATACAGCAATTTGCATTGTCAGCAGTACCAAAACAAATACAGACAAACGAATCTATATTTAAGAGCATTTTCTAACTGCCGAATATGCAAAAATTTCTCTTATTGATAGCTTAATTTGTTTTTTATGCCCACGCGACGCTGTCAAGTATATATGTTAAACAGAAGCGGATTTAGGTATGAAGGGGGCATGCAGCAAGCATGAAGAAAGCAGAGCTTTCACGTGAAAAGAAATTTTGTAGTTTGAAGATTGTGCTTGAAATGGAGTTAAAGTTTTGTGCATTGAGGTAATATAGGAACAAAGGGTCTAGCTGGAAAAGGAACAAAAAACTGCCTCAATGATTTTTCAAAACTTTTGATGAAGATCAAGGAAAGAAATAAACAATTTCTTTCATTGCTGCAGGCTGATTTTGTTAAACTTTTAAAATGCATTTAATTTAACAAAAGAAAAAGAAAAATAGGTAAAATTTTTTTCGGCGGTTTTTTTTGTTGTCAATCTTTAAGATGAGACAATCAGCAAATTTAATAAAAACTACAAAAATGGCAGCTCAAAAAATTTTTAAAATGTATAAAACTAAAAATTTGATTAAAAAAAATTTTTTTTTAACTAAAAAACTTAAAAATTAAAATTTAAAAATAAAAAAAAAGTTATAAAAATGTTTTTCTTTATTCGATTTGATTCAGATTTATACCATAAAACATACTTAAAAACTTTTTTTTTAAGAAAAGTTGGACAAATGAAAACTTCAGTAATAAAATATGAAAGTATAACGACAGCGCCCCACACTTAGACTTGGGCGCTCACATATTAAGTCCGTCACTGTTGCCAGTGCTTATCATTTTATTTGCCAAATACTGCAAAAGCAAAATCAACAAAAACTTTCTGGTCTATATTCTTTTTTGTGCGAACCATTGACTTTTATTTTAGTCAGTCATCATTGGCAATACCCAAAAGTTTCCAACTAAACAAAACTCTGCGTTGCTGCTGTTTGCTGTTGGTGTTGTCATACTTTTGGTTTGGACTGTTTACGCTCAACTGAAGCGACGTTATTTTTGGCTATTGCCTATAAATTTGGCCGTGGCTAAGTGTGGTCACCGTGGATGCCATTGAAGATACTGAAGGCAGTGCTGGATGCGAGGTTACACTCCCACAACAATTTTTGTATTTTTTCGTTTGTTTTTTGGAACATTTGGAATGTTTGTTCTGCTCAGTGGTCGCCTGAATTTTGCATAGTTTTCCAACTGCAATGGCCAAACATTTTTTAGCTGATGCTGTTGATGATGGCGTTGTTATTGTAGTGCCGTGTGTGCAGATTTTTGTTGACAAATGGCTTAAAGTTTGAAGGGTTATACAGATACATATATACACTATGTAAAGGGTTAGACGCATACATACATATATGCTGGAGGATGTGGGTTATATAGTGGTAGGCCACATGAAATGCCTTTAATGTGAACGCAATTTGAAGCCATTATAAGGAGCATGGAAATAAGCAAAGATGACGCTTTTTTTTAAAAACGTGATAATAGAGTTTGAGTGGCTTAGACTAACTTGTAGAATTTTTTAAGTTTAATAATAATAATTATTTTTCTTATTTTTTATTTTGTCAATTAAAAAATATGAATTAATTTAACTTATCTATTTGGAGTGAACTGACAACCTCAATGCAAGCTGTACAGGAAGCTACCAAGCTAACTTATGCTTTTTTCAGAAGTTTAAGTTACCGTACAACATTTCTGGCATCATTCCTAATCTCTAGAAATAATTGGCTTACGTTTAACAAAAACATGATTTTTCACTTTACCAACATTTACATGCAGACTAATTGTTGGTGCTGCAAAACAAACAAATCAAATTTTGTTAGCTGATAAATAAAATCTTAAAATCGAATGCAATATGCATTTAAATTCTGCCTCAACTGACTCACTACCCCAACCGATACTATCGATACTTTGTCCGCTCATAAGCCACTTCCTGGCACATAGCCGCCTTACCAGGACCGTATTTCCTGTCTGTGGCATTACCATTAACGTACAAATATTTTATAACAGCTTTATACAGGCAAAAACATTATCCAGAAATTGAATATCCAGAGAGTGGAGAGAGAAAGAGTACATTTGCATGTGCATTAAAAACAATTCTCCTTTTTTTTCTTCATTTATTTTTTTGGTATCTTTTTTACTGATTTACAGTCGGCATTGCTGCTTTCTGAATTTCATGCTGAAATTAATGAGACTGACAGGCTTTTGACGCAATTTGATGCGCCCCGTAGTGCTGCAGTCGCGTATATCAGAGTGGCAAACATTTATCAGCGGCAACAACACAAAGAGCAGTGTCCAGAACAGCCCAGTCCAGCCCAGCCCTGTACAGAGCAGAGTCCAGCCCAGTGCCAGTGCCGACCCGTCTTTGCTCTTTGAGGAATGCGAAAAATCAATGAGCGATTGTGCAGCAGGCCGGGAACCAACACGATCCAGTGCCAAAGCTGCTGCTTATCTCAGTCAAAGCGTTGGAAAAAATTTATTTCTTATTTCTTCTTATTATAAATGAATGTAAATGCTGCTCTGGCATAAACAAATTGACGACAGCGGTTGTAAAAAATAAAAGAATTACAGAAAGAAATAAAAAATAAAAAATATAAAAATAATAATGGGGATTGTATATGCAAAGCGCATAATCAGAGTTTGAACTCGCGCCATGGAAACGCATTACTTTCAGAGTTTTACGATTTTTTTATATGCTATGTACTGATTGACAGTTTACTACATATATACTGCACATAGTATATATATTAAGAGCGATGCTTATCAGCTGGTCAATTAAATCAGTTGTATATACATATGTACATACATGTATCAATTGAATACATGAACCTTTGACATGTCGTTAATCCAGTTTTTTCTTTTAACGTGCGCAATTATTCAAAAGCATTTTATTAAGTTTGTGCATTAATTGGGGTATCGATAACATTCAGAGATGCAATGAAATGTGCACCATTTTTTATAGCTTTTTAGTTCTGGTTAAAAAAAAGCTATTTTTACAGATTTTACAGCGCAAAAAAATTTAAATATTTTTATTTAAATGAACCAAAGAGGTTTTATATGTCGGATACATTTGTTGTTCAGCGTATTTAAGGTTTTTGTGTTCAAGTTATCGATATTTAATATGGATGTACAAAATTTAAAATCATTCATTGATGTTTTAAAAAAATCTATAATATAAAAATGTATCACAAGGCAAATTAATTTAAAAACATAACGACGTTGAGATTCTTTGCACTTGCATCAAAGATTTCAAGTTTTAAGGCAAAGGCTCTGCCAACTAATCCCAAGTAGGAAAAAACGCTGTTTTTCGGGTACATAACCTCTAATGTCTCAAAATCCTGCCGGGATAGGCCAATTCTGACCCCGAATTCAGATTCTACGCAGCAAGTTACTTCGGAAATGACCCTTAGATTTTCAACAACTAAACCATGCTGACCTGTGTAATGGATCAACTCACTGTTGTAACTCGACTTAAAAACACAAATCAGTTCAATGTTGTCCAAATCTGCAAAATTTTAATAAAATTTTCATACAACAAACAGACCTTCAGTGCAAAATTGCAATAAAATTTTAAATTCATGAAAGCTGTGAAATCTCGTATAAAATTTTATCTACTTACGGATGAGACCTCTAAACGACCCGCATAATGCTAGGATCTGTATGCCACATCAAATTGGCATTTGTAACCCCAACGAAATTGGAATACCACGAAACTAAGGTTAACAGCAAAAACTCTAGCATCTACAGCGCACGCTCCACCTGTGTTTAACGATACCATGCCATCAGCAAATGGCGATTTGGTGGAGCCTGTCGTTAGGCCATACAATCGTAGTGCCCCCTTGAAATAAATACGAAATCATTTGTATATTTCAGTTTTGTAGTTTTGTTTGAAATGCTAAAACATTTATCGCTGTCGCTATTGCTGTCGCCATGGCCAGTTGCCCCTGGCATAACATGGATGCATTGTACGCTGTGGGCAGCCGCCCTGGATGCAAGCGGGGTGTGACGTCAGAGATGCGCCGTACATAACGACTTGGCAAATGGTGCGCGCGTGAGAGAGGCGTTGTTAGATAGCAGCAGATGAGCCGATGTCGAGCAGCAGCAACACTTTACCATAGTTAGTAGAGTAGAGTAGTTGGACTATTGGACACTTGGTCGGACTGTTGAACTGGCCATGCCGGGCCAGCAGTTATTTTGTTTAGACTGCAAACTGTGAGATAAATTGTGGTGTATCTGTATCTGTATGATGCTGTTGATGTTGCCATCATGCGCTGCTGCTGCTGCTAGTGCTGGTGCTGCCTATGCGGCGGTCTCGGCCATTGCGGCAAATGCTAAACCCAGCTAGGGAGCACTCCAGCTGTCTGCTGCCAGGACAGACTCTTGCTGGCCCTGACTGTTGATTACAAAGCGCTCGCCAGTGTAGCAAAAATGGAAATGAAAATGCATTCAGCAGATACAACGCGTTAGCCCCCCTCTCCAATCCGCTGTAAACGTCAACATTTAAAGTGTTAAAATAAAAGCAGCGCGGTTCTGTATTGAACAAAAAATAAAAAAATGGCACGTTTGAACTTCAGTATTTATCTGTGTGTGTGTGAAAAATTATGGCAGCTGACTGTGAAAAATTGTTGCAAATAGTTTTTAGAAAAATGTTTTTCTATTTTTTTTTTGTTCAGTCAATTTCAAATGGAGGGTCTTTAGTTAATGCTTTGGCTTCGCAGCGACATTGCATTTGAAGTACTTTGTGTTAACCCAGGATTGATAGTCCTAGGGCGTACATACAACATTGAGTGCCTTTTGAAGTATCCATATCAATGGCAGACTGAAGTGCTCTTCATCTGTTCAATGAGCAGCGCCAAAAAAAAATAAAGATAAAAAATCGTTGCAAAGCCCAAACACAGCGAATGTAAACAATGATTGAATGTTTTTAAGGGTTCTTAACAGTTTTACCCAAGAGATCAAATCAAAACTTTTTATAAATGGAATTGAGTAAATTTCGAATATACTGAAACAAGTTGCTGGTTAGTTGGGGTTACGTTGATATAAGCAAAAATAATGTTTTTGTTTTAGGTGGAATCCTTTGCAAGCTAAAAAGTAGTCAATTTTTTTCGGCGTGATATTTGAAGGAACATTTTTCTTCACAAACGAAAAACTATTCCAGAATTCATGCTGTGTCAGATTTAGGATTTTTGATATTATGATCTACCTTACTATTTCATTCATCTTTTGATACGAGCCAAGAAATTGCTGAAGAGAGCAATTGTTTGACGTAGAATTCTTCTTTACAGTATGAAAAAAACTACGACTACGATTTATCAAAAAAAAAAATAAATCAAAAATTTTACGTCCGACTTAAGATTTGCCTTTCCATTGCCTTTTTCCGTTCTATATGACTTTTATGAAGCAACAATTCTTTAGATACATTATTAGTTACTACAGAAATCATAAAAAATATATCAGATCTATGACTTTTGATAAAACGATCTAACTTATCTGTTCCACTTAAATGTTGATAAGAGCCTGCAAAGCGTTGAAGAGAGAATTTATGCGATATGGAAATCCATGTTAAAATTTGCATAAAGCTTATACATAGTTTAAAACGGAGAAAAAGTATTGCCAACAAGTCAAGTTTTCAAGAAATAAAACAAAAACTTACAAATTTATCTTTCGATTTGGTATTCCACACATTTTAGGATACCCATCCACTAGACAACCGCAAAATGTTTAAACCTCTTAGCTTGGCCCGTTCTGAACTAATTTGGAAACTATTTGTTCTGCAACATTTTTGTAGACTTGCAATAACAAACTGCGTGCTTTGCATGCCTTCTATATTGTTAGATACTCTTCCTTCGGGTGATCGCCTAAATTTTAAACTTTTCAGTTAAGCCAATTCTAATGCGATTTGAAAAGTTTTTATCTCAGAATTAGGGTTCTAGGGTTCTCCGCCCCCTGCAAGCTTACCTTCAATATTCACTTCAAGGCATACCGACTATATTTTCAAAGTGAAGAACTAAGTTTTCCCAAAGCAGCATGCATCAAAATATAATGTATGTCCAAATAATTGATATAAACGGATATTTTTCCTCTTCTCAAAGGCGAATAGAGTGGAAACGTCTGGCAATCCAAAGTCTGGGATGTATCCTGTTTCTTTTTCTTTTTTTTCAAAATATCCAATTGCCAGCTCCTTAAATATCTATTGATGTAAATATTGCATCGATAAACTCGATTAGTGGCTATTACGATAAACATTAAAAGAGATATCGAATAGCAGTTAGTTTGAAATTCGGTTGTAAGCGATTTCTGGCACTGTTGGACTTGCTGGGGAGTTTGTACCATTTAGCATTTTTTCCATTGATCCCGGTTGTGAGCTACAGCTTTTAGTTCACCCCATGTCTTTCCGCTATCTTCAACTTCTCTTTGCTGAGTTCTTCGCCTAGTTGTTTTCGGAAAGCGAGTAAATGGTCGATTAATTTCATTTTGCTTAAATCGAATTCGCCTTCCTATTGAATGCAAGTAACTTATGGAATAATTTTAATGGAATTATTGAAAATCGTTTGGCTTTGACCAAGGATTGGATTATGTTGTAAAAATAAGCTGTAGTCTCTGTTATAGTAAGCATTTTAAAAACGATAATCATAAACAAAAGCTTTGTCAAATTATAATCAACTGTTTTGTTAAAAAAAACCTTATCTTCAGGCATGCTTTAGATATTTCTAACAATTGCTGCAAATTTGCATTTGGCGGGCATTTTGAAGTTCAGCCAACTTTCACCCTAAGCCACGCGCTACTCAAACTCCCAAAACTCAAAAGCGAACTTGCAATCAAGGAAATCTGCTGCTTGCTATCGATACTTTACGAACGTATCGATTATATAATACGTAGCATTATTATTTAAATGATAGGTATATAATTTTTGGTATTATGTCTGCTTAGAGCAATTCAGTTAGACCATAGACAAGCAACAAGTTTTTACAAGCCGTTTTTATGGTCGATACTTTTCTAGAGCTGTCTATATTAGTTTTGGCGGCCATGTTTTGGGTTTCGCTTTGCGTGCATTTTTAATTTCTCGCGTTTTTCCTTTGTGTTTTTTTTTTTTGTTGTTTAAACATGGCACCTGCTATAACATCTTGTTCATAATTATCATTGTATGCCGAATATATGGCTCAGAGTCAAGAGTTACGCTGCAAGCAACTCCTGCGCCGAAAGAAGAAGAAGAAACAGAAGAAGAGAACCGGCTTCCAAGCCTAACTGTATTACCATTGCCAATGCCAACTGCATCGCCTTGGATCTAACTACACAGCATGGTGCGCCTGTACTGGTCGCTTATCATTGCAACTGGAAGTTTGGGGAAAGGGGAGCCTGGGTTTGCGACACACGCTTTTTGCCGTTAGTCGCGTTGCGGCTATGTGTTGCAGTATCTGTTGCATGCCACAAGTCTTGCCGCAACTGCCACAAAATCGTAACAGGCTTTATGCAAATTGTTGTAATATTTTGTGTTTGTGGCGGTGTAACTGTTGTGCTGTGTTGTTCTTGTGTGGGGCAGCTTTGCGTGCCGCATTTCGCCAACATAAATAGCGACATGTTGCCTCTTATAGATACTACCAGACGACTCTACCAGATTATTCCTTGCGCATAGTTTAAGCGATTAACTAAAAGATTTGGAAAAACTTTTTCAGCTCAAAGCCAAAAGCTGGCTACTATGCTTGGCACGCATTGTTAATGTCAACTTAATGCTTACAACTTAAAACCAGCTTAAATCCAGCTTAAAGCTTACTACCACATTTTATGCGCTACCAAAAACATACTGCAAAACATTGATATGTCATGCTAAGAGAAATCTCCAAGTACGTCTATATACATATAGATATATATTTATGGGTCACTTAAAATGCGCATCACGTAAGACGCAACGTGACGTTGACACTCGCTCCAAACTCAGGCCAGCGGCCAGCTGACATGTGACGCACATTCCAACACCAACAACAACATGGCCACAATAAGCAAACACTTTGACTACGTCACAGCGTCGTCGTCGTCGTCGTTGGAGTCGTTCAAACTGGCTCTAGCTGGCGGCTCATGCCACAACATTCAACTTAACTTAATAAAAATTAAACAAATTGCTGTAAGAAATGAGTAAAAAAAAACGCAAATGCCTCAACTGTAAATCAAGCAAAGTGTTTGCATGTATCTTGCTCTTAAAGGCAATGCCAATGCTAGCAACATGCGCTTGCAACATGTTGCAGGCTTTGGCGACTCTATGAAGAGCACGTTAGACGCCGTTTTGCTGCTAGGCATTTAAGTCTGCTAGAAAATTACCAAACACTTTGCGGAAAAGAATAAAATGAAGAAAACTTGAGATAGTTTCGAGTTCTTGTACAACAACGTAGTCTACATGCTCTGCAAAATATATTTGAAGCAACAGAAAACGCTGTTAATACAATTTATCAGCACTGTGAGAACTTGAGTCTGCAAAATTTTAAGTAAACTTTCAAAGATTTCAACAAAGTTCCAGGTGCCTTAGTGAATTCTTCTAAGCAAGTTGGGAAACAGCAAATAATGAATTTGTTTATAAATTAAAAAAGTTGTGGCTACAAGATCAAAGGTGGTGCAATAATTAACTTTTGCAGTAGTAGTGCTCAATCCGCTCTTCAACACCAAGTACCAAAGTTGTTCGCCAGAGAGCGTAAGAAAAATAATTGTGTGACAACACCGAAGCAGCGATGACCATAGGCGAGAGAGTGCGATAACTTTGCGAATTGCTGTCATCGTCAAGAAGCGTCTGCCATCGCTAGTTTCTCTCTCTTGTTGCGCTCTTGTTGAGGCTCTTTGCTCTACTTAGGAGTCAAGAATATAAGAAGTAGTTGCGCCCACACAAAGCGACTGTAGCCGTCAGCATAAATTTTATTGTTTAATATTAAGAATCATTGTATTTGCTAAAATAGGATCTAGCCAATTTATGATAGGGCTTGCGAGAGGTAGCTAGAGTAGTTAATAAGACGTGGAAAATACTTATTTTAATTATGGGGTATTCACGCTTGCTGTTGAGTTTAGTTGTTGAAAATTTATAACTTTTGCAAGAACAAAATGTAGAGGATGGAGTTTAAAAGTCTTTACTCAGCACTTACTCAACCCAGACTCTGTTCTACTTTTGAGCTGTTGCGTGTTTAAGACAATGTTGCAAAAAACGCTATTTGCGGCATTTTTAACACTGCAACATAGAACATTTGTTTAGTTATTTTGTGATGCAAAAAGCAATTGCCTTATACTCGTTTATAAAGAGCGATAAAATAAAATTTTGAATTTAATATAATTAACGCAATTAAAAGAGTAAGTTATGCACTAAACTAAGCGAATCAAATATCAACAACTAATTGGAGTAAAGAGCCGCTGCGCCAAATCTAAAATTTATAAAATTAGGAAAGAAGAAGCAGAAACTCAACAACTCAGCTCATAAACTAGCCAAAATGGATTCACCCTTAGCCTGTTCAGTTTTTGTGCAACTTTGCAACTCAACAGCAAGCGTGAATACCCTTCATGTTATTTTTTGCTATTTTACTTATTCAAATCTAATACTTAACAAATACCGCATCGTTAACCAATAGCAATCTATTGGTATGACATCTATTTGCTTTGAAGAAATTACAGTCTAAAAGCATTCGGCTGATAAATCTGCTACATGTCTTAAAGCTCCAAAAATGTTTTAAAGCTATTGATGGACAGATTTTTCAAAAGAATAAACGAAAATTTTTAATAAAACAGACCAGAATTTTCTAAATTTCATCCATCTAAGTTTTTGTATGTAGAATTGAATCCACACCAGTGAAGAATGCTGCTTATTAATGACACGGTGCAAAATTTTTAGTATTTAAAAAACTCTAATTTAAAAATTAAAAAAATAAAATGGAATGTAATCGAAGGATTTTTAAAGATGTGGGTGAAATATGAACAAGGGGTCGTCTTTACTTCGCACCACAACAGCACACGAGATATCCTTAACATGCTAAGGATACTAATAAAAAAAAAAAAGTGTTCGGGAGCTAGAATGCACAATATCTCGAAAGTTCCTTTTCAAAAAAGCTTTAAGCATTTACCTTAGAATTATTTATTTCAAATAATTTTAAAGTGTATTGTGGGATTCGTATTAACCGGTCCCCCGAATGAAAGACAGCAAATTGCTTTATGAGAATATTCTTGTGCGGAATTATTCCGATGTTTCGTAGATATAAGAGTTTTTAGAAGAAAAAACAATTTGACTCAGTACTCAAAATCCCCCCAATACTTTAATGTACTCATTTACCATTTTCAGCCAGAATTTGAATTATGGCTGACCTTGTTGGGAACATATTGCTAACAAACTTCTTATCAATTCGTATATACTCCTTTGGGTCTCTAGCAGTTTGTTGGCTGTTTGAAGATTACATGCCACAACCGTTGTCTTGCATAATAAGTATGCAACAAGAATAGTTTCAATTGATTTTCAGTTGAAACGCCAACAAAGTGGGGCATGCAGGTGCAACATTGAACAAACCGAAGCCATGCAACCCAGCATTGTACTATAAACTGTATATATTGGTGGCATGTCTGTCACATCGTCTATCACGTTTTCCGATAACGATGATGATGATGATGGTCGTTGTTGTTGCGGACCTCGACAGCTTTAGCAATTTTTGGTTTTTGACATTTTGGCAGTTTGATGAGACTGTACTATAGTAGTTGCCAAAACGTTAAGTAAGTGCTTCTTTCTAATTGTGCAACCAACTGTAGCAATATTGTGGGCATGCCACATTGAATATATGCGCCTAGTTTGTCTGCAATTTGACATATTAATTTTTGGTATCTTGTCAGGCAATGACAAAATCTAATGAGCAAGCTAGCTGGGAAAACCCTAACAAAGCACATTATAAGCCATGCATAATCATAATAATTCCAAACATCAGCAAAGCGCACTATTAACATCATTATTGTCATCATCAGAGTCTGGCATGTCTTGGCTTTAAACTGCTTGCCACATGCAGATGCAAACGACAAACAGCTGGAGAGTGGAGTGGACTGACTGCCTGCCACTTGAGTACCCCATCTAATCTCAGTTGGTGGTACTTTCTTCTTCGTTTGGTTGAGTCTTCTATTTTAGTCTAATATGTATGCTCTGCTCAAGACAAGATACTGCTCCGTCTTCTATGCCTCTTGTCTCTTTTTAGTTTTATTTTTATTTTGTTTTCTTTTCTAGTTTGCTTTGGCTATGCCTGCTGCTTAGTTTGTGGTTAAGGAACTCATAATTTAATAAATTTATGAAATTTAATAGCTGAACGTGTTCCGAGTAGAGTCTCTGTTGGGTACTGGAAATTTGTGGTTTTCATGATATTTATGTAGGTGAATGGTGGGCGTGTCTATTTTGGGGGCTAATGTTAAATTAGCTCTGCAGCTTTTAATATGCCGCATCATTAAGGTGCGTTCAACTCTTTTTAGATTTTGTGTATAAAAATAATGCCCAAAGCGCATTCTCTAGTTTGTTCATTGTCGGTCATTTTTCAAAAGAGAAACAAGAGGCAGGTTTTAAACTAATACCTGAAAATATACCTAGACTTTGTTTTGGAGTCTATTTAGCGTTTGTCCCTGCTGTTATTATTTATGTTGTTTTTTTAAAATCGTTTAACTAATTATGCATAGTTTCATATTAAATAACGCTTTAAATTTATGTTAACTACCAAAATATGAATTTAAATACGGTTTAACACCTGCTCTGTAATAAGGCGGCAACATTCACACAGCCTCGAGCATTTTACAACAACAAAATATTTGTATCAGAGAGAGGATGTCGCTTTTTTTTTTGTGGCACACATTTTTAATGCGGGCTCATTACAGGTTTATGCCCTTGTCGAAAGGGTATTATAATATTAATTTACTTTTTGTAAGTGCTTTTTGGCTAAAGGGGGCAAAATATATGGCTTGTTGGGAGGTTACTTTTGAGCAGGAAATAACTAACATATTGTAAATTGTTGCTTTAAGGGCAGTCTTTTGTCTTTTGAAGACAAGGGTGATAATCTTTTATGCATACTTGTGGCCATTGTTCCTAAGTTCTTATAATTCGTAACCAGCATGTCTTTATAGCATTACAATTTTTTTTCTCCGTACAACATTTATTTTATTTTTGCTCGGGAAAATGTTTTTTTATTTTTTCTTACTTCTTGTAGCGAATATTTTTGGAACTTGGAACTTGCTCCCTCTACCGAACAATTTAAGAACTTGCGTTCTCGGAAACAGCTATGTTTTTCTAGCACTGCCTACAAAATTTATTTAGTAATAACAAAATATTAACATTTTTCAGACTACTTAATATTTATAAGCTTCGATATATCGATAAATCGAGATTTTCCAGTTAAAAGCATATGTTCTTTTTTTAGGCTTTAAAATAAAAACAGGTATAATAGTTGGGGTATTCATTGTGTCATGCATAAATGCCTACGGTCAGATTTTAACGCTGTATATTTTGGGAAACATGGAGCCAAAATTACAATCTTCTTTTGTCGCAAAAAATTTGACTCTTCCTCACCTTAGTAAATATTTTCTAATGAAAATAAGTTTTATACTTTATTTTTCTCGCGGATATTTTTGAAACTTAACTTTTACTTTTTATTTTTTTTGTTTCTCTCCCGAACATTTTGGAGCCTTGTGTGAGTTCTTATTCTTTATTGCTCCCTCCAGGGGACTATTTTGGAATTTGAAGTGGTGACATCAATTTTAAGATATTGCCTATGCTTCTTTCTTGAGAGTTTTTTAAAACTACTGAGGCCTAGTATGTGCTGCAACTTTCTCCTGTTATTACGAACTATTCTTCATTATGAGACGTTGTTGTAAACAGTTGTCTCGGCATTACTCAGTTGGAATTGACAACAACAATAATTGGCAATCTCTCCCCCAAGAATTGAGAATTATTTTTGTTACTGGCGACTCTGGAGTCGTCTTCTCCTTCAGATGGCTTATATTCTTACACTCTGAATTATATTGGTTTATACTGAATTTTCGTTACTATCTAAATTCCCCAAGAGCATACAAATTTCGACTTGACGCTGTTGTCAATTATTATTTTTGTCCATTTCCATAAAAATGACACGATTTGTGTTAGCGCCTCCATTGCCATTTTGCTTATAACCATCAGCCAGCTTATATAGAGTATGATAATGTACCCTGCCTTTCGAGCTTTTTGTTATGATGCCTGTTTTGTATACACTTTAGGCATCATTTGTATGCAGGTTGGTGCCAGAACCCCAACAACAACAACAACATGGGCAACAAGAACGTCAAGACCATTTGCCCGGCAAAGAGTTTAATAAAAACAACAACAACGGGGCGTAAACCACGACAGCAAAAAAAAACGCACGATGGACACTGAAGTTTCCATTTATCTGTGCCCTTTTTTTCGGTCTTTTGTAGGCTCAAACATATGGGCCGGGACATTTTATAGCCACGGGGCCTGTACTTCACTCGTTGGCTTTTGAAGGGCCAATAACTTGACCACCACAAAAAAAATAAAAATAAAATCCATAATAAGAAGAAAAAAATGCGGAATGTTTTTTTCATATTGGCGGCGTATTGAACGTGGCAACGATTTTGGAAACCTCTTGCCGTGTTTAATAAAGTGTCGACATGTGTAATTTGTGCGGCCTTTGACTTTGGTTCGGACTTTGGTTTTTCGTAACCATTAATAAGTTATGAATTTTTAGCACATGCAGCAAATAAAGGATTCTCATTTTGGCCGACCAACATTTTGGTCACATTTGTTTTCGTTGGCTGTCTGGTGTTGGCCAAAGTGTTAAAATTCTTGGCATTTTATTTATAAGCTATACTTATGGCGCTGCCTGGTTTTGGCCAAGAAATTGCCATTTGACCCTTGGTCTTTTGTTTTGTTTAGCCTGTTTATCCATGTTGTTGTTGTCCACTCGCACACTTCCTGCATAAAATTGCTTGCAGAAGTAAGTTTTTGGATATGCCGACAGTTTCTTATTGAATTTCAATTTTTGGGAAATTTCTATGCTTGAATGGACTGGACTGGACTGGACTGTTTCCTGTTGTCCTGCTGCCTTAGCTGACTGCTCCAGCTCATTGCCTTTTGTTTCAAGTCAAAAGCGGCGCTCCAAGGACAGACAAGCCAGACAAATGTCGACAGTCTGTCGTTGTTTTTGTTGCTATCAGCTGGTTCCTGCGTATTCTCACATCCTGTGCTCAAATCAACCCCTAGAACAATCGTATTCCAGATACCGGCCCAAACACTCGCTCTTTGCTCTCCCGACTGTCTGTTGCTCTGTCTATTCTGACTTTAACAACGTCAGCGACACCCCCCATTATGGGAACACACAGACATGGCCCATCATTAACGCCGTTGAGGGTTGTCCTGCTGTAGTTAGCCTGAAGTGAGTTCAAAAGTTTTGCTATTTGTTTACAGTGGGTCGAAAACTTGAAAAAAGTGGGTGTTGTTTTATATGTTCTTAGTTGAGGCGCTTAATGTGGTCTGATGTTGTTTGTTCGAGTCTTAGTTAATTCTTGTTTATTTTACGTAAGCTATGAAAGCAGCTGCAAAAGTTTATTTTTAATTGGTGTTTATAAATTGGGATATGGGGACTAGGACCGATTCGTTACAAAGCTGGATATTGCAGTATAACAAAGTCACATATGTTTTAGTCGGGCTCGGGACACGGCTTGAAATATAAAATTTACTGAAGAAGATTTTGAAAAACAGGAAAATTGTAATGCAAATTTGAACCTTTTTTCAAAATAAATCTTCTTAGTTAGATTGGAACTGAAAACATGTTTACGTGATTAAAACTAGGGCTATTTAAAAATATTCAGCTCGCAGCCTCGATGCCATGGTATGCTTGCTCTGGTAGAGTCTCTACAAAATGGTTTTAGTTCAAATCAAGGTTCCTTACAATAGTTGACAAAATTTAACAAGGAGACAATTATAAGTACAACTTTTACTGGATGGTGGCAACCCTTAGACAATATTTGAGTACATTCAAAATGGCTATTCCAGATGAGCTTCTTTCTAGTCGAAATCGGCTTCATATTTGGCATTTTAAAATTTAACCTCTGAAGTTTTTAGCCGATTCCAATCAAATTTTAGTGAACCATGAAAACAAAGTTATATATAAGGAACCTTTAAGAGGACAAAAAAAAAATTAAGGACTGAAGTTGAATATTAGACGCACCTTGTTACAATATTTGATGCTTCTAGCGTCCCGGAAAGTCAAGCATACGGATGTCTTTCCTTTGATTACTTTTGTGCTGCTGATCATTTTGGCACAGTCTTTAATGGGATTAGAGAACGATTCGATTGATGCTCTACTAAATTATTTTGTTGGTAAAAAAATCACTTATACAATTTTTTTTTCCATTTTAGGCCATTTTTTTTCAGCACTTTTCAACCACTGTGCCTCCTGCTGCTACTCTCCATATTTTGACATATACTCTGCATCCGCCAACTGCCAACTTTGGTCATTATAATTACAGAGGGATCTACAGAAAACCGCCCCCAACTAGAACCTTGGCATTGCCCATAACTTTCAGCGCATAAAGCGAATCTATAATAAATTAAAAACTCCTTAAATGTTGAACGCCTCTCGTACCCTCACCTTAGTCCCAGTGATGGTGTCTGTTTGGACTCCAAGTCCAAGTGCTCAACTGGCTGTCTGGTCATTTTTCTTTTATATGTGGCCTGCAGCCAAATATTTTTTTTTTTAGTTACGGCCTCTTCCGCCTGCCTCAATCTCAAGTTTTGAGGACGCCCTGACTGGCCCGTAGTTTAGTATAGTTTGGTTTTTTTTTTTTTGCTTTTTTTAGTTGTTGCTTTTGTTGTTGTTGAGGTTGTTTTCTTTGCGTTTTTTGTTGTTCACGCGACCGGCTTGAAAACTTATGTTGGCGGCCTTTGGGCGCAATTATTTATACATGCCTCATAAAAATCGAAAACAATGGATAGACCCGGGCTCAGGCCCAACAATGTACAGAGAGCGGCAACTTGGCCGGAGCTTACCTTTGTGCCTTGCCAGCTTGCGAGCTTTTGATGTGGTTAGTTGGAAGAGCTTGTTTTGGAAGTTGTTGCAATTTTTGTAGCTACGCTCGGGGTTACCCAGAAATAAAGCCAAATTGTAAGTTTAATTTAATGTTTAAGTTTTCCACTCACAATAACTCAAATATAGAAAAAAAACAAATTGAATTTTCAGCTCATCAATTATTGGTTACAATGAAAAACCTTTGGCCTTTTGTACATTTACAACTAATTTTATAAAGAAACAGGCACATTCGAATTTATGCTAAATGTGGGAAAATATTGTTTATCCCTGGCCTATTCCCTGTCCTATAGAGTGGGTCTATAAATAACATTTTTTTGAGACTTGTCTGGCTAGCTGATTTTAGCCAACTTCATTAAAATTCAAATGCAAATTTGCCAGTCCTAAGTTGTGGGGCTCTCTGAAATTTGAGCCAATTCAGAAAAACTCACATACAGCTAAGCCCACACACATGCACAGCTGTTGGCTCTATCAGCTGTTAAGATTTTCTTGTTATTGTCAAGAATTTTTTTTCCTTATGTGCCGCAAATATGCGTAAATTTTGCGCTGAGCTTAAATTTCCTTCTTTTTTTTTTTGCTCTTATCATTAACATCATTATATGGAAATTTTCGGTCTCTGGTTGGGGAATCTGTGGCTTTCGCCGTAGGTAGTGTACAGCAAAATAAAACGCGCTTAAGCTAGCGCCAACAAAAATCAAAAGAGCCTTGTATGTAAGGCAACAAAGTTTTTATACTCTATAAGCTTAAACGATATCTGTCTACTATAGTAAAATATAATTTTTTTATAGACGTTTTTTACTTTTTTAATTTCATTACAGTGAGTATAATTGAGAGTAAGCATGAGAAAGAGATGATGAGATCAGATAAAAGAGATGATCAAGATATTACATAATCTTCAACTTTCTGTGCAAAGATGATGCCTTTAATTTGAGCTATAAAGCTATTTGCTAGTTTCATGGCAGATTTATAATTTATATTTGCTCGAGATGATGTAAAGTCAGTCAATGGTATTCTTTTTTTGGTATGTGTACTTTTCGCACTAAGAAGATAAAATCAATTAAAAGGATGATAATTTGAGATACCTTTCTGCACAGAAATGAAAGAGAAATTGCAATATCTTTGGATTTCTAAATACAGGTGTTAGATGCTGTATAGTTACACTGTTATTACTTTACAGCGACTTACACATAAATTTATACTTTGCAAAGATGATTTTACATATTTTTTATATCATCTCTAAACTGAAAATTAGATTTCCATTATGCTGTATTAGCTCGTCATTCTGTTTTATTATGTGTCATTAATGGTTTGCTTTCGTCGGTCGAGTACCTACTTTACAAAGATGATAAAATCAATTCTTAAAAGGATTATGATTTTAGGTACCATACTGCGCAATAATGAATAAGAGATTACAATTACTTTCCATTTCTTACTTCATTTGCACAGATGATTTACAATTTTTGGTATAAAGATGATACAAAGCAGCTGATATATAATATATAAGTTCCTGCTTAAAGATAATTCAAAACTTGCAATATATTGCACTTAAATTGCAAAGATGACGTATTGCATTTTTTATATCATCTCACAGTTGAAAATTATATTCCCATTATATTAGTTCATCAACTCGTTTAATCATTTGTCATTCGCTGGTTTGATTTTATCGGTAGTTGGTCTTCCACTGCAAAGGTGCTAAAATCAAATCTGCACAAGAATTAATAAGAGATTACAATATCTTTTCATTTCTAACTGCTTATGCATAGATGATTTATAAATTTTGTCCATTGGTACAAAGATAATCGGTAAGATGAATATAAAAAAGATGGCGTACGTTAAAGTCGGGCGCAGACGACTTTGGGATACCCTGTACCACCACATTGCAATTAAGTCCGACACATTTCTTAAAACCTCCAAAAGATATTTTATTCGGCAAATTTGGTTACGATATTTTCATAAAAAAAAAGAAATCAGTCGAATTTTGCACCAAACAATTTTTTTGACCGATCGGTCCTATGGGGACTATATGATATAGTCAACCGATTTTGATCAAATTTAGTACACTGATTGGGAACTATAAAAAACTCCCGACAGCCAAATTTGGTTCCGATATCTTCAAAACCAAACGAAACACAACGAATTTTGTAAAAACAGCGTTTTTTTGACCGATTGTTCCTATGGGAGCTATATGATATAGTCAACCGATTTTGATCAAACTTGGTGCAGTGCTTGGGTACTCTAAAAAACTTCTTAATGCCAAATTTGCTAACAATATCTTTACAAACAAACGAAACGCAACGAATTTTGTAGAAAAAACGATTTTTTGACCGATTGGTCCTATGGGAGCTATATGATATAGTCAACCGATTTTGATCAAATTTGTAACATTGCTTGGGAACTCTAAAAAACTTCCTCTTGCCGAATTTGGTTCCGATATCTTCAAAACCAAACGAAACACAACGAATTTTGTAAAAAAAACATTTTTTCGACCGATCGATCCTATGGGAGCTATATGATATAGTCAACCGATTTTGATAAAATTTGCTACAGTGTTGGGGATCTCTAAAAAACTTCCGACTGCCAGATTTTGTTATGATATCTTCATAAACAAACGAATTATCCATCTAAAACTTTTGCTTTTTTTTCGAGGTCCTCTGAAACACCCCTATGGGAGCTATATTATGTAATCCCGATATCAAAAAAATAAAATAAACTTGTCTCCTATGGATTAACAAGGGATCTTATCTTAAAGTTTGGTTGCTCTAGCTCTTACCATCTCTGAGATCTAGTCGTTTATACGGACAGACGGACAGACGGACATGGGTATATCGACTTCTCGAGTCACACTGATCATACTTTAGGTAACTTTGGGGGGTCTCCGACGACTCCTTCTGTACGTTACATACATTTTCGGCTTGCACAAACACAATATACCCTTTGTACCATACGGTACAGGGTATAAAGATAACATATAAGACAAAATTTCCTGTTTCGAGATAATCCAAAAATTGCAATATATTTAACTGTCTTCGCAAAGACGATATATTTTATTTTTCACATCTCGTAATTAAAAATTAGATAATAATAATAATAATGAATAATAGATTACAATAACTTTCCGTCTTCTGAAAGATAACTTCATATATTGTTAACATCATCTCAAAGCTAAAAATTTGATTTCTTCTTCTCTTTAAGCATGTATCAAATATCAATAGGTATCTGTAGATGCGCTAGTTTGTAAAATTTATGATATAAGCTTTGGACTGACATTTTATTTATTAAAAAAGATTTTAAACACATTTTAGACAAATACGTCTAGACGTATTGCCTTGAAGAATCATCATAAAGTCTTCAACCGAAACTACAAATGCTTGAACTAAAGTGTATATGAAGCTCCAACGATGATTGCCAGCTGAGGGCAACTGTCGGCGCGTATTTTAAATTTTTAATGGGAATTTGAAATAAAGCCCAGAGCAGACACAGACCAAAAAAAAAAAAACCGTTTGGGGTTGCTTTCTGCAATTGGATTGCGGGGTGAGCGGAACAGCTGCGACGATGCTGATGACTACCTCAGCGCCTCACTTGCTTACTTGGTTTTTGGCAATGCCAGACACTCGCTCTGCGTTAGTCAGTCCAAGTTGTAGTCAGAGTCGGAGTCGAAGTCAGTGTCTGCGTCTGGATGTCCATTGCTTGGCCTAAGCAGCGTCCCAGGGGTTTGTCGACATTGCTGTCAGGGAGTGAGCTCTTGGCCTGGCTTTACCACCGCCGCCACTGCATTTGAAATGAGTTCAAAGTCAGTTGCTAGCCGTAGAAGTGATATGTGTGTGTATGCATGTGTGTGTGTATACAACATGTGTAGATACAAAGCTATAGCTACAGCTTTATTCTACAGATACATTTGACTGCTATGCTCTGTTTGAATTTTTCACTGTGTGTGCGTGTCATTGGTATCTAAAATTCGAATCTCTTGTGGTTTGAATGCGTCTGTTATGCCGCATTGTTGCCGCTTCTCAGAATGCAATTACAAAGCAGCAACAGGGTTGCTTTTGCCGATTTCAAGGTTGATGATATGCGGCGGGGGTGGCGCCCCCTAAGCAAACGCGGGGTGATGGTAATATCATTAAATTGCAGTTATTGTTTAGCTTGTGCCGAGAGTTGTCATGGTGAGTGATTGTGTGTGTATGTATATGCCTAAGGGATGTGTCTTTAGTCTGATTTCATTGTAAATTTGGAGATGGAAACGTTGCCGCAGCTTTATTTCATTTCAATGATTTGCACTGACAATGTTATAACCTTGAATAGTATGCCATTGTACGCTTGCCCAGGGCCTTAAATTGAATTCCATTTGACTGATTGGTAATTTTGTAGTAATATATCATAAAACAGGGTCATTTCTTGGAAGAAGATTTTCGCAGTAAATTGAGACCATTCCAGCAAGAAGTTTATTGAATATTTTACGAAGAAAAATGTAACAGGGTGGTTATAGGATAGATTTTTGAAAGTTGTATTGCTTATAAAAAATGATTTGAGATGATCATAATTTGAAAGAAAGATTTCTTCTTGTCCTATAATGATTATAAAAGATAATTTGAGATGATCATAATTTGAAAGTAGTGCTTATAAAAGATGACCTGATATGATCATATTTGAAAGAAACATTTCTTCTTGTTAATGATTATAAAGGATGATGCGAGTTGATCATAATTTGAAAGAAGTGCTTATAAAAGATGACCTGAGATGATCATATTTGAAAGATACATTTCTTCTTGTTAATGATTATAAAATATGATCATAATATGAAAGAAATGCTTATAAAACATAACTTGAGATGATCATAATTTGAAAGAAACATTTCTTCTTGTCCTATAATGATTATAAAAGATAATGTGAGATGATCATAATTTGAAAGAAGTGCTTATAAAAGATGTCGTGAGATGATCATATTTAAAAGAAACATTTTTTCTTGTCCTATAATGATTATAAAGGAAGATGTGAGATGATCATAATTTGAAATAAGTAAGTACTTATAAAAGATGACCTGAAACGATCATATTTGAAAGGAACATTTCTTCTTGTCGATATATAAGGTTCCATCAGAAATCTTCGATAGTTTAGCTTTAAGCTTCATTCTCAATCTCCTGTAAATATCCAGGTATCTTTTTTCGTCTTTTCTAATGATATTATTGGAAGGCTGTCCGATATGATGATAGCTTTTATCTTTTTTGGTTTAGATAATCTGCGCGTTTTAGTGTCGCTGCGGAGTTGAAATTTTATGGAAAGCTAAATTTTTTGACTTATGCCGTTGGAGCTGAAATTTATAGAGATAGCAATTTTTGATACTCCGTTGAAAGTTTTTTTTTTTTTTTAATTTTAAAGGTATTGCCTTACCTATATCAAAGGTAATGATTATATTAAGTATGTTTTCAAATGTATGTAATGTAGAAGGAGACATCGAAGACGCCACAATATAGTCTGTAGGATAAAATATTTCTAAACATGTCCGTCCATATGTCTAATCGCCTAGATCTCGGAGACTAACTCCTGTTGTGACCAGCCAGGTCATGTAAATTTTAATTCTTCTGTCAGGCCCAATTCAACACCCAAATAATTTTAAAGGGCTATATTTACAACAATTTTAAAGTTACAGCTTTAGTTGATTAATTTGACCATAAACAATGGAAAATATGTCGAATATAGTAGGTACTTAAGTGCAAAAGCATATATAAGGAAAGCTCAATTGGTTGAGTGTCGAGCTTGACTCCCAGCCGTCTAGGGACCCAAGGTTCGATTCCCAGTCGCGGCCATTTTTGTTTTACTGCTTTACTATTGTATACAGACTTATATATATGAAGATGCGGTCTGAAGCGCCATTAATACATTTTTTCTCAATGTATCTTTTTATCTTAAACTCATAACTAATATGCGCATGTCCATTATACAACAGATTTCCTTGGAATATATAATCACACGTATATACTATATCATTAATTTCTGTTAATGAATGCATTATAGATTCAAATGCTCAAATTAAGCTCCTTCTTAGAAGGCCCATAGCTACAGCTGCTGCCTTACAAAGAGCATTAATAAGTATAGTAGCCGCTCTTGTGCTCTTCCCCCCTGCCTGTGTGGCTCGCCCTACTAAATTCCTTTTAAGTCCCATGCTATTGCCAAGTCGTTTAGTATTGTAAGCCTAACTAATTACCAGATAAACTTAATTAATAGACTTATGCATTTGCTTGTTGTGCTTTCACTCATTCATTGTGCTTTCATTTTCAGGATCTACGCGATTGTGGCGCTCCCTGCCATGCCATGTTCTTTCCGGAGCGGGAACGCACGGTGCTACGTTATTGGGTCGGTTCCTGGGCAGCCGTTTGTGTCGCCAGTTGTCTCTTTACGGTAAGTATTGAAATAACTTTTTTATTATAAACATTTGCCATTGTCAGGCACTCAGTCAATATTATATACGTACTAGTACATAGTCAGTATTCAATTTTATGGCCATAAATCATGAGCTGCAGACAGCTTACTTGTTCCCCTCAACCGCCACATATCTTAGCTCTACTGCGTAGCTTTCAACGCAGAGTGCTGCCATATTTTCTTTGGCTTATAAACATGGCTTAGGGCGTGCAAACAACATGCCGGCGTTTGCATATCCTTGATGGCAGCTCCTGCATGTCTATTATAAGCAAACCACGACGGAGACGCCGGTCTGGAAGAGTACGACTTAAGACGTAGGGGACAAATCCCACGCATTGACATATTACCTGTCAGCGCATATTTTTCAATAAAGCCTGCAAAACATATGCAGCTTCAATGCCCGCCCTCTCTCTCTGGCCACACCCATGCCGCTCAAGCTTGTTTGCTTAGCACTTTGCCTTGTGGGCACCAAAGTTGGTTATACTTTAGTGCATAGGTAGGTGCTGAGGCTAACCAAAGCTGAGGGGTTGTGGGTAAGTGAGTGTAGCTGCTGAAGCTTTGCAATTTTCATAAGGTTTATAGTGTAGGTGTATGTGTGTTGGTTTTGCCAAGCCTAGATAGATGCAGTGCATTAAAACTAATGTATACGCCATGTTGGCCATGGCTAGATATGATTTCGATATTCCTTTGATATTTTGCAAACGAAACAATTTTCACTTGCATGAAAGTGCCTGGAGACCTAAGTGGTATCAATATTTATTTATATACTATACATAGAGAAATGTTTGAGTATTTGGTATTAAATAATTGCTATGCAAAGCAAATATTTTATGATGAGAAATGTAGCTGGTTGATATTGAAAATGTGTGTAAAAAGTCGATATTTTTACCTGAAACCAATTAGGTTTGAACTGAAGCGGAATTACACTAGACAACAAAGCATGCGATGACACTGGTTAACAGCGATTTTTTACTAAGTGAGTACTCTGTACGAGGAATTACATTGACAACTTCCTCGATGGCAGAGTCCAATTTATTCTCTTCTTCAGTGCGGAATTTTTCATTCTGCGTGTAGGCCTTAAATATAAAATTAAACTTATTTTTGTTATTTAAGGGGTAACACCAGTGTGGAGCATAGTTTTTAAATGTAATTTCTCGATTTTTGTTTTTTCAAAGAAACTTTATTTTAGATTCAAATTCCAAATAGGTGAGACGATTTATACACATTTTGAATTAAAAATTAATTTTCCCAAAGTAATAAAAAACAAAATGGCGCCTGTAGATACGCTACGAGTACATGACTAATGATCGAAGAGGCAGCTTTTTGAAGTCGCCATTGATCTGAAACATAAATATATATAAATAAATAAATAAATATAATATTTTTTTTTCACTAAATCTATGGATCAAAAGCAAGTGACCCATGTAGGGGTTTTTCAAAAATGTTATCTTAAAAAAAAAATGGCCTAAATTTGGCAAAAAAAAATTTTTCGTCAAAAAAAAAAATCATTTAAATTGGTTGTAAAATAAAATTTTTTTAATAAAATCGATTGGACATTGGCTTCGGTTTCCGGAGCACGGCTGAATAATAATAATATTTGGTATATAATTTTTTGTAATTAAAAAAAATATAAAATTTTATAATTTACTATTTTGGACATAATTTATATTTTTTTATTATTACTTTGTATATAATTGTTAAAAAATAAATATTTCATAATTTATTAAATTAAACTTAATTTTTATATATAATATTTTTGTAATAAATATAAAATTTACGAGCATAAGGAACTTCATCGCTGACGGTGGTTCCTCGACCGCACCCTATCTTTTTAGCTATGAAGCGATCTGCGTTATTAATTACTTTTAAAAAGTATTTGTGGCGGTTTGTTGTTCCTTATTCATTTACAATAGATTTTCTTTGTAAGTGAAAACATTTTTTTTTTTTAATTTTGTGAAACTTTTAGTTTTAGCCAATAAGCTCTTAGTAAAAAAATAACTTGAACTCACATTAAAGTTTATTTTATTGCAAAACTTGTTTTATGTTTAAAAATGTATTTCATACGCAAAAGTGCACCATGATGTGTCACTTTTGAGCTCGATCTTTACGGCTCATTAAAATTTCAGTTTCACCTGAAAGCAAGCAAAAACAAAACGTTTGGTCCATATGGTCTTTTTTGGTCGTTCGTTTGCTACAACATATCCATCATGCATGCCTATATGCATTAAGAAAAACAAAATCACTCAAAAAAAAAGGAGAAAAAAAAATCTACCAATTTGAATAAAAAATCAATTTAGTTGAGCTTGGCAGCAGGCAAAATGAATTTGCCAAAAACGAAAGAAAAACCTGGCCATATGGCAGGCGGCATCCTTGTATACAAGACCCACGCACACACACACACACACACACTATAACACGTTTTGGCTGCGCCCTAATGAAAAAATTGTTGCCCCATAGGTTGGTTGGCGGTAATTCAAACCATCCTTGCTGCTTGCTTATAATACCCAGCACTTGTGCAATCATCGAAGCAGGAGCAACGCATCTATCAAATATTTTGTTAGCGACAAATTTGCCTGTTACTATGTATATCAGCGAGCAGGTTTGGGGCATGTGCCACATCATAAAGTTGTATGCTACATCCATCAGAAGTCGGGGCTGCCATATTGTCACTCACAGCGCCATGTTTTGCATAAACTGTTACTTATGCTCTCTCTCTCTCGTCTTTTTGGTTTTTTTGCGCAAGCATGCTTGAGTGATAAATATGCGTTGCATATAATTTGTCGTCATTGTCAGTTGCAGGAGAGGCCTGTGACAGTCACTTGGCAAAAATGTGTGTGTAAATTATTTGTGGTTCTTGTTTATGTTATGCCACATTGCCACAGTGCCACATTTCCATTTTGTTTCCGTCACACGCAGGCTGTCTGTCATTTCGCATATTTCCCTAGTTCATACTCAAATACACTTTATGTAATGTTTGGGGAATTGTAAAGTTGGCAGAAGATTTGCTACGTTACAAGGGAAATTGTGAAGATAAAAAAAAAGTAAATGTTTGGTATGTTCACTTTGTTGGGCATAAGTGCCTAAAAGCAAGCATACCCGAGTCACGACGTGTGTAACAGTGAGCACGAAGAAGGCAGAAATGCCCAATTCAACGAAATGAGCAACAGCAGTTATATTTTGTGTTTTGAGAAAAAAATGCTATTTAAAAGCAAAAAATGTCAAGTTTTGAATATTTGTCAGTACAATATATAAAATCTGATCTTCATTAACAAAGAAATTATAACTTTAATAATATTTTTGAAAAGACAGACTTATGATAGACTAGAAGCACTTAATAATACTAAAAACAGTATAAGAAATATGGTCACACTCTTTGGGAAGTTTGTTTTATTCTTCTACAGTCAGTGTTGGTTTTTTGCGAAAGAAAAAAAAAACAGTCTTATGATAGTTGTTTACGATCAACTAGTAGCCCTCAATGATACTAAAAACAGTATAAGAAATATGGTCACACTCTTAGGGAAGTTTATTTTATTCATCTCTAGTCAGTCTTGGTTTTTTGCAATAGAAATAAAAAACAGACAGTGGTTTACGAACAACTAAAAGCACTTTATAATACTAAAAACAGTATAAGCAATATGGTCACTCTTTGGGAAGTTTCTTTTATTCATCTATAGCAGCGGTGGGCAAAACTACTAATGCAATTTTTTGTGCCTGTGTGCGTAAACAAAAAAGAGCTTTCGCAAAGACCAAGGTACAATGGGACAAATCATTTTTTTTTGGCATAGTTGTCAATAAAGTCGACAATATCATCGACTTTTATTTTATGCACATTGAGCAGAGCGATTTTACGGCAAAAAGCTCTTTTCTCGTACGTGTGAAAGCTTTTTGGCACGCGTGCCGTCTAAGTGCCCACCGCTGATCTATAGTCAGTGATGGTTTTTTGCGATAGAATAAAAAAAGACAGTGTTATGATAGTTGTTTACGATCAACTAGAAACACTGAATAATACTAAAAACAGTATAAGAAAAATGGTCACTCTTTTTGGGAATCTTGTTTTATTCATCTCTAGGCAGTCGTAACTTTTTGCGATAAAACCTCACCAAAGTGTGAAGGTAATTTGAAAATTACAAAACTTTTCATTTCGCTGGATTTGAAAACCAAAGTAGACTTTAATAGCCATTATTTTTAATTTAAGTTAATAAATTTTTCCTCAGCTCAGCCTCGAAACGGGGGTCGCTTTTTTTTAATTTATAAATTCTTAACTCTTATAAGAGTAAGAAGTTCGATGCATATATCTAAAATTGAGCAGTCTCATAAATCTTTTACAATTTTATGTACATACTATGTATATCTTACTACCGGCTTACTGAAGAGCATAACAAATTCTGCTAAAGAAACTTTAAAATTTTTCTTCTTATTTTTTCTCATGATTATTATTTTTTTTTTTATACTATAGCAGATTGTTGTTCTTCATTGCGCTTTTGGCATTTTGCACGCATTCATCAAGCCCATTTTGCCATTCATTTCCCGCAGCTTTTCCTTTTCATGAGTTCCATTCCGTCTTTCTCTTTCTGCTTGTTGTTTTATTTTTTATTTTGCATTCTCTTACATCATTTATGCAGATTTCGTTGTTATTGTTGTTTGCTTAAATATTTAGTCAACTATATGTTGGATTCAAGGATTCATTCATCCATCTGCTCCTTCATCCAAGCATTCATTTTGCTCCAATGAGAGTCTGGTTTGGCATTGATGATGAAAATGCTTTATACTGCAATCTATTATATAGTGTGTTTATATGGATTTTCTTTTATTCCCATAAATAGTATATAGCATCGATAGCTCTTTTTTGTGCACTTATTTATGAACTAATATGTCAATATGTTTGATTATTATAGTATCAATATATCTTGAAAATAAGATACGTAAGAATATCTAAAAGGTATTCGAAACTGTTAAGAAACTGCTGCAAAGTCTAAGCTCTAAGATTCTGTTAAATAAAAAAGAATTAGAAGTAGTATTAAAAGAAACTTAAATATTCCTTATAGGAATTGCAATATGAATTATTAATTATTTATTGGGACAATGTAGACTAAAGCTGGAAAATTAAAATTTAGAGTTTAAGCTTTGTGGAATAAATGCTGAAAGACATTTTTTTCTCATAAGAAACTCGTATTTCCTTGTAAAGAAGTTTCCCTACATGCATCTTAACCTTTTTACAAGTCTGCATTTTTTCCAATTTAATAGTCTTGTAATAAAGTATCCATGCATTCACTGTCTCCTATCCGCATTATAAGTTTATTTATTTTCATATATTTGAAATTATTTTTTTTTTAGTTTTTTACTTTCTCCATCACAAACGTCACAGTACCAATTTGTTTAAATATTAAATTGCATATTGATGCTAACAGATAAACAAATTACTAAAGAAAGTATTCCAATTACCATTTGTCAAAATTTTCCTTAAAAATGTCCTTTAAGAAAGTAAAAACCAACTTTCGTCGATCAGACGTATCGTTATCTTTTCAGGGTAAAAAAAAACAACTAACTTTCTAGCGCTAAATTTTTTTTTTTTTTTTTATAAAATGTTTTTTTTCATCTTTGGGCGATTTGATAAGATTTTTATGTTGAAAGATGAATTCCTTTAAATGCTTTTATCGTTAGTGTTTTTAAATTTTCTCACCTTTTTGTTGAAGTGTTTATTTCATATTTTACCAGGACTCGTTGGTGACTATATTGAAGCCCCTCTTTTCGCTTATAGAATTTTAATGTTTAATGCTTTTTTCAATGGGCCCTTTGGATAACACCGTGGAGAATCGCCCCCTTCCACCCACCCTGCCTGCATTTTAGAACCAAACACAAAATTTCATCTACTTGCATATTACATATATTTTTTATGCCTATATATGACTAGTTGCATTTTTTTTGTGCAACATTTCATTCTATTTCTCTTTTTTTTTATGTATATTATTTATAAATATTACTAGTAGTTCTATATGTTTTTTTATGAGTCCTTTCAATCTTTTTATGTCGCTCAAATATGTCATTTCTGGTTTATTTTATTTAATTTGTTCGTTTTTGTTTTTAATAAACTATGCAAAATACAATGACAATATATGAAAATATGTCAATAAAATAACACAATAAAAGTAGAATAATAGAGGTCATGGTATATTAGAAAATTGCGGCAAAGCTTTAATTTAAATATTGATAAAATTGCAAAAAAAAAACAGCATTTATAATAAAACTCAATATTTGCTAAAAAATATTTTTTCTGCCAGCTTTGAAGAAAGCCAAATAAAATAAAATTTAATATTTGTGTTGTGTCCAAGGTAAAAAAAACAATAAATTTACAAAACTAATGTTTTTTATGTTCCAAAAATTTAAATAAATATTTACTATACATTTAAATGTAACAACTGAAACTACTTTTTAAACAAAATATTTGTTTAAGTCCATTTGCAAAGAAAAAGAAGAAAATATTGTTAAACATTTTGACAGCACTAAATGCACTCCCTTACTAGATAAACTTTTGTACATGCAACATAAACATTGAAAAGCTGCAACAGTTTGAAAAAGTATCTTGTAGAATAATAACAAACACATTTATTTCAATTTCGCGCTCAAGTCACAAGTGCAAAACTAAGCAAATATTTTGTAGCAGCGCAATGCATTTGGGACTGACTGTGAAAGGGGCGAACTTTGTTGTTGTTTGAGTTGACAGGTAAGAGCGTCATGGAATTGGAGATAAAGTTGACTGTGAATGTGAGCGCAACTGCAACAGGGAATGTATCTGCCACTGCGACTGTCAACAATCAACACCTTTTTCATTAAACGCATTAGAGAAGATTTCTTTTTGACAAGTGACGCGACATTTCTGTTTCAATGAAACCCAAAGAGAAGACAATAACAACAAAAAAATAAATGTGTTACAGTGGAAGTGATATGCGACGCAGTAATACCCTATAGTCGCTTTTTTTTTTTGCGAAAATAATTTATTTTACCTAGGCTTCTAGAACTGCTTCAACTGCTTGATCTGCTTGTATGAAGTCGTTCCTGTTGGAAAATATAATTTTTTGAGACAATATTATGTAAACGCCTGTAATTTCTGTTAATGTATGTAAGCCAAAAGTAAAATCTAACATTTCTTATGTTTTCTATCTCCTAGTTAAATAAATTGGGAGACCTACGTAATAAATTGAATAAATTTAAAACAGTAGAGGTGGCATATGTCGGAGGGATGCCCTGTGGTCACTTTTTTCCAAAAATAATTTATTTCTGCATTTAACTTGGCTTCCTTTAGCTGCTTTAACTGCTTTCATGCAGTCTAACAAGCAGTTGCCATGTCATAAATTTAATTTTTTGAGGCAACCCTATGTATACGCCTGTAATTCCTGTTATATTGGATTTGAATGTAATCCAAAAGTTAAATCGAAAATTTTTTATGTTTTCCATCTCAAAGTTAAAAATGTGTGAGACCTACGGTATAAATTTCATAAATGCGAAACAGTTGAGGTGGTATATGTCAGAGGGATACCCTGTGGTCACTTTTTTCCGCAAATAGTTCATTTCTGCATTTACCTTGGCTGCTTTTAACTGCTTGAACTTTTATGCAGTATACTAAGCAGTTTTCCTTTGGTAAATTAAATTAAATTTTTTGAGGCAATTTGATATGAATCTAAATTTAGGTTAGAACGTCGTCCGAAAGTAAAGTCGAAAATGTTTTGTTAAATAAATCTCTTATGTGTGTGATTCAGCTTGTGTATAAAATGACATAAACACAAATTTTGATGCGGTAATGTGAAGGGGGGTGAAATTAGTTTATTTTCATACTCCGTACTCTTTAGCCCAAGGATGTACTCGATTTGTGCAATGTATTTAATAATAATTGGTAGGCTGACCATATACCAAAAAGATTATCATAACCACGTTGAGCGATTGATCCATGTCCGTCTGTTCGGGCTTCCGTCTATTCGTTCTAGACCTCTGATAACACCTACAGTAAAGTACGTTTCCCTACCCAAGTCATGTTTATTGATTCATATGGATACTTTGACCCCTAGGAGAAAATCGAGCAACGGAACCTACACCTCTAAAGAAATTTGGCACAATTATACGAAAAAAAGAAGCAGACATTGAAGAAGAAAATTGTATGTCCCCAGTTCAAGTGGTCTCTGGTATCTAGTTGAAAAGACGTTCGGACAGACCCGCTAAACAATTTATGGCTATATACATTAAGCAAAACTAGAATACCCTACACCCAATAAGTAAAGTGTATAAAGATACGAAACCTATAGGAACGGATGTGAAGTCAAAAGCTTTGGTCTGACTTTGGCACAATAGTTGATGATGGTGCTCACATTGTTTCCAACAAATAAACGAGATAGGCAGGCAGTCAGTCAGTCAGTCAGTCATTCCATCATTCAGTCAGTCAGTTTGCACGTTGTTGACTTTGATGACTTTTCTTAATTACAAAACCTGAAATGTCAGCTCAGTTACACCAAAAGGGAAAGGTTGAAAGTAAGAGAGAGAGAGAGTGTGTTCACACAGGATGTGCAAATAGTAGATGACGACTATGACCGTGTCATGGTGACGACAAAAGAGCGAGTTTTAGTCAAGCGATTTGCTACCTATGTATACACATGTATGCTTTGGGCCTCTCATGTTTGAGCTGATGCCATAAACTTAGTCTAATGCAAAAGTTTGAAATGCAGCAGCAACTGTCAGATACATTTCTACTGTTTCTGTATATAGACTGAACGACAACTGACGCACTTTTGACATTTTGTTTGACTTTTGTTTTCATTTGTCAATAGCAAAAGTTTTCGAGCTCCCTGACACTTGAATTAGTCATATACTACATGCGAGCAGGTCAACAGTTCAACTGTCAATAAAAATGCGTATTCAAATGAGCACATAAAGGCAACAAAAAGAAAAGAGGCCTAAAAAAATACGTATACGTATACGTATAGGTATTAACATAAATAAAAATTTTGAGCTACGATTGTACACCCCGCTGTTATAAACCAAATTTGTTTATGTTCGCTCAGCTATTAAAAATTATTGAATATGAACAATATGAATAATACATAAACGACGATGATTTTTTACATTTAAAATGCTAATAGAAAGCAGCACTAAAAATGCTTGGCGCTCTTGGGCGTCTAACGAATTTGGCATACTCTTGAAAAAGTTGGAAATTTTCATAAACAAATGGCCTCACAGACTACTTGGTACAATCTCTTTAGTCTTGTTGTTGCTCACGTCGCTAGTTGGGCATTTTTACCATTATGCCTCGCTGTTAGGGGTTGTTCACGTCGTTACTGGGCATTTTTGCACTGAGGTTGCGACAAAGTGAACTGATATTAGGGAAATCTTTTTTGGTGCCGCTAAATCCGGTCCTAAAAAGGCTTCCAACTTAATCTATAAAATACCTCATTTTATAGAGTTTTTTCAGGCAATGTCAGACCTTTTTTTATTTTTGGCTTTATCGACTTCAGCTCTAGAATTTCAATCTTTCTTTTAATTCTATAGAATTTCCGATTCTCATAAAAAAGTATTAAGCCTGCTCAAAAATTATAATTCCCAGCTTTATAAAGGGTATAAAATATTGTCACATAAACATTTTTGGCAAAATAAGCGCCTCAAAAGACATTTAGCACTATTTATGCCAAATTTATTGGTGGTTAACTTTACTTTTTATCAAGAAACTGCAATTTATGTATATACTTGCTATATATGTATAATGGTATATGCTTTACATATGTTATATAAATGTTTTTAAAGCAGCTAGTCGCACATGTTCAGGCCTCCCATACATCCTAAAGTACAACAACATTGTGCCTTCTATTAGCACTCTCTCAGCCTCTCAGACACTCTGCATGGTCTATGCAAATTTCACTCCATTCAGTTGAGATACAATCCATCCCAGAACAAAACAAAAAAAAAATCTTTACAAACATTAAATTTAATTTATGCAAAACTAGCAAAGCTTCGTGACTTTTAGTTTTTTGTGGGCACTTCACAGTTTGACAGCTTCACAGTTTTACAGTCATACAAAGATTGCAACAGTGGGGGGCTGCGAGCTTAGTTTATTTTTAGCTCTTTGCAAAAGACAAAAAGGAGACAGATTTCTTTATTTAATAAATAAGCCGAAGCTAAAAATAAATTTTATAAAAGTTGTTCATATTAGGTGGAACAGCGTAATATTATAGTATCTCTATATTTTAAAGCTTTATATGGCTTGAGTATTTTTAGTACAATATTTTGAAAAAAAAACCGATTATAGAAAATTTGACAGGTTTATATTTTTGTCAAGCTTTACTTTTAAATTAAATTGTATAATTAACAATAAAAAGACATTAAAGTAAATCGTGTAAAGTTTGAAGATCTCGATGTCGATAAAACATGATAAAGCGATAACAAAAAAGTCTAAATCATTCGCAAGAGAAACCAGATGTTTTACCTGTTAAAATATAAAAAAATTCATAAAAACCATTTAAGTCCAAAACATTTTTTTGCCATATTCTCACCAATGACTTTATGATCTAAAATTTTTAAAATTAGTTTTTAGTGCCATAAAAAGTAAAATTGCCTAATTTTAACATCCTAGCTAGGTTTTTTCGAATTTATGCTGTAAATTAATTTTTCCGACCAGTGCGCAACGTATGAAACTCTGTTTACATTTTGTAAAAATACTAGAGGGCTTCGTTTTCGAAGTCATCCAAAATTTTTAAAATTTTCGGTAACAAATTGTTTTTCGACTAGTGTCCAATGTATAAGACTATGTTTACATTTTTTTTAAAATACTAGAGGATTTCGCAGCCTGCAAGCAACATTTTCGAGAGCATACGGAATTTTTTAATTTTTTGCTAACAAATTGATTTCCGACCAGTGTGCAATGTTTAAAATTCTGTTTACAATTTGTTAAAAGGCATTCGGCATTTTTAAAATTTTTGCTAACAAATTGATTTCCCACCAGTGTGCAATGTATAAAAATGCTGTTTATATTTTTTTTACATAAATACTAGGGGGCTTTGCTACCTGCACGTTTATGGCGCTCGCGAAGTTTCTTAAATTTTTTGGCAAAAAATCTATTTTCGACCAGTTGCAATGTATAAAAATACTGTTCATATTTTTTTTCAAATAAAATATTAGGGGCATTGTGCCCTGCACACTTCGCTTGCGAGCTCTCCCGACATTTTAAAAATTTTTGCAAGCAAATTGATTTATGACCAGTATGCAATCCGCAAAAATTCTATTTATATAATTTTTAAATAAAATAAAAGGTGTCTTTGTAAACTGCTTGCGAGCGTTCGCGACATTTGTAAAGTTTTTGGCGAAAATTGATTTTCGACCACTTTGCAATGTATAAAAATTCTGTACACAAATATTTTTAACAAAATACTAGAGGCTTTGGGCCTCGCACGATTCGTTTGAGATCGCTTCCGACATTTGAAAAATTTTTGCCAGCAAATTGATATTCAACCAGTGTGCAGTGTATATACATTTTTTTGTATTTTTTTTTAAATAAATACTAGAGGGCTTTGCGCCTTGCATGCCCAACATTTTAAATTTTTGCTAAAAATTTGGTTTCCGACCAGTGTGTAATGTATAAAACTTATTTTCATACTTCTTTTTTTTTCAAAAAACTCTAAGGGGCTTTGCTTCCTGCTCGTTTCATTCGCTGGCGCTCCCGGCAAAATTTTTTTTGTGTAATAGTGAGATTAATGTTAATAATTTTCGTACTTAAAATTAATTTAATTTAGTTAATTTTTTAATAATTTTCGTACTTTAGACGGCGGACCAACCTATGCGACATAGGCATATATTGGCAGCTTTTTTATTTTATTTTTTTACCTTCACCAGAATTTTTAGGCTAGTGCTTGCTAGGAGAGGATGGGTTTATGCATAACTACTTGGCCTAATTCAAATTTAACTCAAAAAATAAATGAATTCTGAGCAAAAAACAACTCTTAAAGTCTTTTAAGTATTGCAAATTAAGTCGCTAAATATTTTATTGCCACACAACTGTAATCAGAAACTTTTTAAGGTAGCTCTATTACATAAGTCAATATGTAGACTTCAATTTCATGTGCGATATAGCATTTCACATATGTAATGCCATATCATTTAAGTTATTCGGAATCTCTTCTAATAATAGACAATTGTGTGCGTTAAAGGAGAAGTTTACTCACCTTACAGCCACAAAATGTTTGACAATACTGCCAGCCAGCTTTTAAAGTAATTACAACAAAATGCGTCAAAGAACATTTCCACAAACCGCAAGGGCAACTCAATTTTCCAAAACCCAGCCAAAACGCACAGAGAACACAAACTGACTCGCTGATTACGCACCATTTAAATAAATTCATTATCATTTTGACTAAGCCCTGGCAAAATCTTTTGTCTACCAATTGCATAGACCAAAGAAGTAGCCCAAACCAGGAACGAGGAACTCAAGAACCAACGAACCTACAAACCGACCAACCCAAGCAACCAACCAAGTAAAGCCATTTAATTTGATCATTACAAAACTATCAGAGAGGAAGAGTGGGGACAAAGGAGCAAGCTGCTATGAATTTACTTGGGTCTGGATTGCGTGAATGACTGACTAAGTCCGGACGCGTTCCCATTGCATAATGTGCCATTATTATTACAATTTGGTGTGGAACAGCAACAACGAATGGTTTGAATTATTCATGGACCAACGCACTCGGCACTCGACACTCACTCACTATTCGCATGTGGCATTCATTTAAGCCAAGTTGTAACCCTTTTATATACTATATACTCTTTACTATATAGTATGTATCTCTTATGCTCTTGTTTGATTTTAATTTTACTGCGTACTCTTGGATGTACCCAACCCACTTGAAGTTGAGCAATGTGAGGTATACTATTGAATTATAGAGTTTTTTTTCCATTATACCGTCTAATTTCCACCTACGCTTCATAGATTCTGTTTATCTTTGTCATCTCATTTACATGCGAAATTTATACCGAGATGAAGGAACCCCACTAAGATTTTTATAGAGCTGTGCTCAGACCATGCACTTAGTATATGAATATATATAAATGTTAAAGTAGAGTTGTAGCTGAAAAACGGGCCTTGTTAAACGAGATAATCATTATCACTTGGGAAACTAAGAGTTGAACTTTCTCATCTTCTTTTGAAAGCATCGTAATTTATCGGGATCGCTGAAAAGAACAAACTTTTCATACGAAGAATGCATTTTATCTCTGCAAATAAAAGTAGCCTTGACCAACTGTGTTATCTTTTTAGGAACAGAGATGGCACTTTTTCTATCTCACACTATTCCCCAAACCACTTGCCCAAATTTCCCTTAAAAATTTCCTTTTAGGGAAGTAAACTATAACGTTCGTCGTTTAGACGTATCGTTATCTTTTCAGCGTAAAATAATTAAGTTATCTTGCCAGGAGTTCGGAAGTTTCCTGAACATGCAATTTGAGGTTTACCCAGAATCTTACATGGAGAAGCTGTTTACAAAAATAATGTTGAATCGTATATCGGCCCAATTAGACTACCAATTTTTACGTACCTAGAAACTTCTCATGTTAAAAATAATAAACCCAACAACGTCAGCACTTTCGCATTTCGCACAGAAAAAGTATGTGAAAGGGTTCAACGACGGAATTTTTATATCTCATGAGATATCCGCCTAAGTAGATCACTTAATCAAATTCACACGTCTGAACATGGCTTTACTCGAGTTACCCAAAAAAAAAAAAATAAAATAAAAAACGACGAAAATAATACGAAAAAATTGAATTGAATTGTTTATTTATGCCAAACAATTGCCAAGAAAGGATTGCTAGCAGGTTAAGCGAGGGGAACAACTGAAACGCTCTCATTGTCAACGCTTGGCTTGGTTGTTTGTTGGGTTGGTTTGGCTTGGTTTGGTTTGGTTGACAGGCTCCTCTTGTCTATGCAGTATCTTAGACGCCCCCAGTTCATGCTGAAGTCTGGCAACAATTTGTTATGCCACGCATGCTGTTTATTTCATTTGGCGCATAGTCGAGTGAGTGAGAAGGGGTCAGAGGCTAGGGGTTGTGTGCTTTTGTAGGGGGGGAGCAGCCAAAGTATTTGCTTTTGTTTCTGTAGGTGTGACTGCAGAAAATGTATTACAAATGAAATAACCAAAACACACAAAGCACAAAGCGGAAACAGGCGGAGTACAAAGTAGGAGCTCCAGACAATAGACGATAGCGATGACTATGACGATTCCAATGACTATGGACAGACTTGCGTGCTGGCAGTTTTAAGTACCTCACCCAAAAATTATGCGTAAAACGAGCTGACTATTTTTCTTCCCGTTACTAAGGTTTTTCATGCTTGGATGTTGTTATTGTTGCTTGCTGATTCGGTTTGTCATTGGAGGGCGTTACGGCATTAGATGGAGGCGTATTTAGTTAGTTTTAGTAGGTTGTTCCCTCTTAAAAGTATTAGACTTGGGTAACGCCAACATTTTATAATAATTGTAGGGCCGTCATGTTGTACAGTGATTATGATTAAAATAAAGCTTGAATATGAGTTGCGTCTTTTGTTTGGAAGTATTAAGTGAGATTTGCAGTTTGTTAAGTAACTAGGCCAAAAATGTAGTGGGCGAAAATATGAGCTTTTGAATCATTGGGAATAATAGGGGAAATTGTAAAATCGCAACTATTATTGGTTGCAATATTTGAATTAAGGCATTTTATAATTGAGTTAGCCATTATGTTCATGATGTTATAATATTGAAAAAACGGGCTTCTTAGAAATGAATCTTAACTGAATGCGACATACCTAAGGCAGATGAAACAGATCCTTTGCTTCTAAAACTAACGTAGGCACAAGAAAATTTCCTAAATGGCCAAGGATTTACCCCTAAGAAGCGTCGAAAGACAGTTGACCTGAACTAGTTTGCGATATCCCAACACCTCTAAAGCATGTAGGTTTTGCAAAATGGAAGATGAATCCTCACAGCACATACATAGTGCAAGTTAGCTGCAAGACAGAAAAAGAAAATCTTCGATGGGAATCAATTCTATATGCTTAACGTTAGTCATTAAGAACCATGTCAGATGGTTAATTTTGCTTCGAAAATTGGACTAGCTGTTTAAAAACAGATATTGTTTCGGAAATTGGATTAGCTGACGAGCTTAAGTGCTCACTAAGGTAGGAATTGTTCGGGAATTGGATTAGCTGAGGAGCTTCAGTGCTCACGATGTAGATACCGTCTGAGGCTCCCTCAAGTATTACTAGCTGTTTCAGTCGGGCAGTGTGAGCAAAATATGCATAAAAGTCACTCTTAGTTCTACAAAAACAATTCGCCCTGGACAGTTTTTTTCAGCAGCATCAATTCGCAAGATCTACAGTCATGTGTCATATCTCAATAAAATTAATGTCAAACTAATTAAATTCGTTAGATACACATGTTCATTATATTACTCAGAGCTAGCTACTCTGCGTACAGCTTTCGAGCTAGTTCCTTAGCTCTTAAATGTCTAGTTCTTTGAAGTGAACCATTGATTTATTTAAAAGCTTCTATAAACTTATCGCTGACTTTGTTTCTTTGCTAGATGCTTTGGGAATTTAATGAAATTTTTAAAGCAAGTACTTGTTGAAAATATGCTAAAAAAGCGCGAAGGAAGAACGCAAAAGTTTGTACAACAGTCTGGTCACACTTATTGTTGAAAAATATTTGAATTTTTTTTTTTTAGAGGAAATTCTTTTAAGCTCAGCAGTATTCCTTAATGTTAGTGTTTAATAAACTAATGCCCTCTAATATACTCGTAAGTGAACTTTATTTATTTATGTTCCCCTATAACCTTATTTTGTTGCTTTTACTAAGCAGTTTGTAGAACTAAGAAACCATTTACTACATACTAGACCATGTTGAGCTTAAGTAAATTTCGCTTTCAACTGCACAACTTCTTAAGCAACTATTAGTTGAAATAACTTAGGACTCATTCTTGGCTAGTAGAGGCAAAACTTAAGCTTTAGCCATTTACTTGGCCTTAACTTGGCTTTAATAGTATTACTGCATTTCCATTAAATTTGCAAGTTTGTGGAGTGTCTTCATTCATTAAGGTCAGTCAGAGAATACAAATGAGTTGGAAATCAAATAAATTACAGAACAATCACAATCAGCTAATGTATGTTGTAGTGGCTAATGACCAGGCCAGTCCAAGAGACCAAGACAAGATACCAAGTTGCAGGACCAGATACAGTCAGCAGCCCTAAATAGGCGGCATTCAGCAGAACTTGGCGCTTAAAGTGGCACTGCACACCGATCTTTTGTGGCACTGACCTAATGCGTTTGTAAAGCTGGCTCTGTATATTGGTACTTGTATATAATTATGGCTTAATTAAATTTAAGCCCATATATAATATTTTAAGCTCAATTTCTGCTGCACACTCATTAACTTTTTCTTTTATGCCAACAGGTGCTTACCTTTTTGATTGACTCGTCGCGTTTTCGTTATCCGGAGCGTGCTATCGTATTCCTGGCCGTGTGCTATCTGGTCGTAGGTTGTGCTTATGTGGCCGGACTTGGTGCGGGCGATTCGGTATCATGCCGGGAACCATTTCCGCCGCCAGTGCGGCTAGGACGTTTGCAAATGATGTCGACCATAACGCAGGTAAGAAGCGGATGTTCAGGCCTTGGAAATTTTTAATTTTTACTTTTATGCAACTGCCAGCTGACTTCCGTAAAACTTTCTCACCGTACGTAGCTTCATCTCGATATATATTTTTTTTTTTGTATTTGTCTTCCGCAGGGCCACCGCCAGACCACGGCTTGCACCGTTTTATTCATGGCCTTATATTTTTGTTGCATGGCTGCGTTTGCCTGGTGGTCATGTTTGGCTTTTGCCTGGTTTCTGGCTGCCGGACTCAAATGGGGCCACGAGGCAATTGAAAATAAATCTCATTTATTCCATTTGGTTGCGTGGGCAGTTCCAGCGCTGCAGACCATATCCGTGCTGGCATTGGCCAAAGTTGAAGGTAAGTTCGAAGCATGTTTTATGGATTTTTTCCAAATTATTATTAGTCTTATAGTCTGACCTTGAACTTGAACCCCAATCATAAATGAAAACGCACACAGATACATGTACACCTACATTTAATGAGCTCAGCCCCAAAAACATAAATTACGAGCACTTAATAGACTCTACAACAACAACAACAACAGATCCAGCTCCAATTCCAAAAACTCAATCGCATGTAAGACGAAACCGTCATTAGACATCATTTGAAACATTAACTGTATCTCTCACGCTGTATCCGGCAAACCCTAAAAGAAATACAGTGGTCAAAAAATTGACTATTGTGCTCAAAAATTTCTATGAAAGATAGTATGGTGTGTATAATATTTATGGTTACGTGCTTATAATAAGGAGCGTCTCTCCTTTATGCACGCCTTCGCCACTAGACGATACCAAAGGTATTTACTGCTATCTCGTTTTTTCAAAGATAGCAGTGTCTAATTTTTGGTCGGGTTTCTACAAAAACCCATGGAACACCTTTTCAGCTGGAGCTTATGCACTATTGACAAAAAAAATCGTAGCCGATGGACTTTATGAACGTAATTGTATAGCTCAAACAATTCGTTGTTCCTTTAAATGAAATATTCGTCAGAAATGCGAAAATGGCCAAAGACCATACGAAATAATCTTTTCTCAAACTCTCCCAGAATTTTTTCATCAGAGCGGCCTTTATCACCCATGTCTCAGTGGCATAAAGCAAAGCGGGTAGAACAAACGTATTGTACAGTGTTACTTTCTTTTGGCGAGCGCTGGCTTTACTTCTCAATTGTCTACAAAAGTAGCATCGATGGACAGAAAGTGATTCTCCACTGGATCTTTGCTGACATCGTTGTGAAGATGAAAAATATCAAGAGTATAGTTTCAACCAAAATCGTCCGATTACCTGTCTGTCAGATACCCCAATAACCATTTTTGGATATGTCATAAATGTGCTAAAGTTCGTTCGATATATATCAGCGAAGTTTTCAAAGTCTTTAAAAGAAAATTGAACCCTACTATATATTATTTTTTATACTATTCCACATAATGAAAATAGTTCGCTCTTTGAGATACAGTCTAACCAATTAAAATCATCGCTTCAAATTCTACAACATATTTTGTGCAATATTTTATCTCTCCATACCACTGTTGCCATCATGTACTTAGACCCTGTGCGTGCTGTCAGCTTTGGGGCATTTTGTGGTTCATTTAAAAGCAGCCCGGCTAGAATTTATGCCCGCGATTTCTAAGCATTTTAATGACCTACGTGGTCTAAACTCGAGACAAGAAATAAATCTTCAACAGAAATGTAAAACAAAATGACTGGTAAAATGGGCACGTTAAAGTGCCATAAAAAATATATATCTTTTAGGTATGTATTGTATAGTGTAGTACATAAAATAAGCCAGCATTTTTTTTGTAGTCTTATTTTTAGGTCAAAGAACATGAAGATACTCGAAACCCGAAAAAAATTAAAAAAAGGAGAAAAACAAGTAACTTGGGTTTTGGCCTTACCTAAACTAATTCGCTTAACGGCGCAACAAATATTCGGGAAGCCAAGAACATTGAGGCCTTGATTGTCATCGTATGCTCGTCGCATTGGACCAAAGGAGGCTGGCCACATTTTCGGGCTTAATTAGATTGCGGCTTAATGACTCAATTGTGTTTGGCATTATGGAGCATTAGAATTGGTAGCAAAGAAGCATCAATGGACGTATTATCGACTGCTACTGCGTCTAGTTAGACATGGGCTAGCTGTCTAGCTATTTATATACTATTTTCACCCGATATATATATATATATATGTATACCAGGCTATATATGTGGAACTACGTAACCCGCTGTTAATGAGAAACAACAGCACATGATTAGGCCTTGTTAGACAAAATTAAATGAAAGCGTTGATGGGTGAGTGCTTCTTTATGAAGCACATTAATTGAGTATTGTAAATGAAAGTCAGTTAAGCTTGGCTCGATTAGTGCCACGGATAAGCAATTGTTGAGCTTGAATATAAGTGGAAGCGACTCAAATGGCTCCATTACACCACAGCTGTTGTATATGTATTTATATATGTAGTACATAATGAAGTCATTTCTATAAATAAGCAGTATTAATTCCAAATGATTTCATTCTCAATACAATTGAGTTGTGTTCGTTCGGATTATGCTGCGTTTATTGTTTTCTTGCAACATGTTGTTTATGGAGCTTATTTATGTTGATTTGTTGTTGCTTGTTCTTAAAGGATTAGTTGTAGTGTGTGTTAACTTGATAAACTTGAACAATAGAAAATTAATTAGAAAGCTCAGAGGTAAAAGTTAATAAAATCGAGAAATTTTGGCAGTGAAAAATTGCGTAACGAAATTCTTCTACCCTGATTCCCCAAGGGGTAAAATCTATAAAAGCCAACTTCGTGGTATCGGAGAAAAATTGCATAGGCATAAATATATCTTTCAAAAAACTTTCTTAGCACATCACTTGGATGTGTCGACTCATGTGAGCCTAAATCCTTCGTTTCCAAGCCCCACAAATCATTTTTTTAATGTGTCTAGAATCCTTAACGTATCAAAATAAATCTTGAAGCCGATAACAAGTTTTTCATAAAATATTTCGTTCACCACCAAACTGATGGATATTGACAAGCATCGGGCAATAGCTTGGTCTGACTTCATCCTTTAGTTTTAAAACTTATTTTCAAGTATTATACAACGGACTTCCAATACTGCTGATTTTTTTATGTATCTACCCTGAAAGGGGACTAGAGGTGATGAATCATTTGTGAGATATCCCAATCGGGTATTAACTCTGTAACGAATTGTTGTGTATCGAACGATGGAAAGTTGTAAACTACCAATTACCCTCACCTCTTATCATTATGAGAGATTTATAAGCTCGTATATTGAGAGATGCATTTGAGGGCTGTTTGATAAGGCAGTGACTTTTAGTAGAAAAGACCAATGGATTCGAACCGTTTTGAAGTTGAATACCGCAGCATTTTTAATGAAGTGCTTACGGTATGTAAGTCGCCGGTCCTGGATAATGCCGAGATATTTTACTGACTTTGTCTGTGGTATTGGTTCATGATGATTCGAGTCTGAAATGTGAAGCATATATTGACAGATTTGCTTCTACTGATGTCAACATCTCAAAGTCTGGCCTAATATTGGTGAAACGAGTGCTCCAGAGTTCCGTTTGCGGCTTCATACTCCCAAGAATATGAGTATAAAACGCAGCCATCGCACAGTGGGAGAAATGGCCAATCTAGCTCCGTTTTATTCAAATTTCAAAATAAAAATTAGGTCCAATATCGTTTTGTATTCGATTACTAATATATCCGATAGGCCAAAAAAATTTTTCGTTTTCTTATTCTCTCAATATTCGCAAAGCTGTAAAGCTTCAAACACAACATTAGCTCCACCAGCTGCATACAACTGGTTACCCGCCAAATTTGACTAGTTGCTGCAATTGTTTATAGATTTTGTATGTATAATATTTCAATTTTACTTTTTGTTAATAAATAATATTAAAGGTATGTATTTATTAAAAAAAATAAGTGTTTGTGGCCTGTGATTGTGTTTCCTCCCAAAATTCGATGTTGAAAGTTGTGCTAGCAAGAAGTATAATGTTTACTAATAACCTAATCTTTCGTAGAGCCGAACTTTTGAGGTTCGGCAGGGTTCGGTATCAATCCTTTTTTAAAAAATAGTTCAATATTTTCTGTTGTGAGAATGTCCAAAATTAGCTGCTACTTTTCGCTACTTATTTTTCAAATAATTTTTTTAGCTACAATGTCAGTGTCCAAGCGAGTACTTTTTTCAGTATGGTATATGGAAAATTACGTTTCCTTTTTGCGGTGCAGACATATATCTATGAGATTTTATTGGTGGACCTAAGCTCAAATGCCAAAATTGATTTTGCAGAGTGTAAAAAAAACAAATACATAGCAAAATAGTTTCTGACATTGCTAAACAAATTCCGTGCAAGGAGCTCGTATATGCGGCCAGCACCAGTTTGTTCAATTCTGGCAAGCGAAGTGCATCTCAGATGGTATCTTTTTTAAACTCCGACGAAATTAAATAGTTAAATAAAGTAAAAACAGCAGGGGAAGCCTTGTCCTTATATATTGATACACAAATTTGCGTAAAATCTCAATGGAAGACTTGGCACATATACTTTGTATTTCATTAGACCCATTCATTACGATGCTATCAAAAGGATCATTTCCCTCTTCCAAAGCAGATGAACTCATAAATAATGACGTTATCCGTCTTATTTTAAATAAACAAGTGCTTCCAAGAAGACTTATCAGATTATTTCTCATCAGATACAGAGAAAAAACTGCGGAAATATAATAATAATAAATAAATAAAATGTTTAATTAAAAAAAATATTTTTATATTATTTTATATTTGTATAATATTGATTTATAAAATAAATTTATTCTTTCAGAAAAGAAAATTTTTTTTCAAAGTTATATATAAATTTCTGCTAGAATGACAATTTTTCTAACAAGTACATATGCGGGCAAAATGGACTTCAGGTGTATATTTTGAATTTATTTGGTTGTCAGATTCATGCCAAATTTTGTAAAGATGTTTATATAAATTTCTTAAACATTTTTAAAGAATAAATTTTATGAAAATTGGTGAAAAAATGTCTTAGATTTGGGCCAAACTGGCCAGATAGCAGTTTTAACAGAAATTAAAAAAAAAAAAATTAATATTTTAGATAAAACAAAAAATTATTTCTATATTAATTTTGATTTGTGGCATATTTATCTACAAAATAAAATTATCCGTACAAAAATAGCAACATTTTTGTTGGAGTTATTAATTAATCGCCGCTAAATCAGGCATTTCTCCCACTGTGCATCGTCAGCATAAGCGGTACAAAGCATCTTCTTAGGAGCAATGCCCGCAGATACCGTCAACGTAGATGACACGCAGTATCTTCCCCGGGGGTAATACTCATATTGCTCACAGGAATATCGGCTGCAAATATATTAGGCAGAAGTGCTGCGGGAACACTACTCAGAGGTACTCCAGCTAAGGCAGTTCTGGTTGACGCCTGATGCTTCCGTATCGGGATATAGATTTTTTTTCTTCAGGTAGGACCGCAGAAGATTGTAAATGTTGGCAGGCAGCGTTATCTTTATCTTTACCGGAAGTTCGGCATGCCCGACTATGTCAAATGTCTGCTGGATGTCTAGAAAACTCCATGACAGACTGGAGAAGCTCCCGTATCTGGACATTGAATATTCTTTTCTCGGGAAAGGAGTGCAGAAGCCTGTAAATATTTGCAAGCAGCGCTGTCTTTTCTTTACCTATAGTCCAGCATGCCCGATTCTGTCAAGACCCTGCCGAAAAAACCCAACCGTTTTGAGAATATGGCTCTTAACACGATCTCGAACCCAAATTAGTGATCCAGGATTGATTTTCTACGGTCCATATTTTCAACAAGCCATTCTTCAAAATACTTTTGATACTAGGTGCGATTTTATGAGAACGAGGATGAAAGATAATTTCGATACAGGAGCATTTTATTTTTCAACATTGTGCTCGATTAGCTGGATAAATTCAGTTCAGTTATTTCTTACAAATATTCCGTTTCTCAAGGCCCTAAAAGTATGGATCTTTTTAAGTGATGAGCACTGTATTCGACCGTAAGCTCATACCGTCCAAACAAAAATTCATGAATATATTGTATAGTGGAATCGCGGCGCCCATCGCATGGATAGTTGTAACGTGTCCAGATATTCAGTATACCATATTTTAACCATAAGCATTGATGGTGCAGAATTCCCATGGTAAAGCCTTCCCTTCATTTCGGTCATGCTTTTTTACCTAAAAAAAAAGTACGCCAAAGTCTCTTTTTTCCAATCTCTATGTTTTCGAGGTTGGGTAAAAAAACTATCTAGCTGACGCAACTAGGTTAAAATTTTACGAGTCTACTAACAAATGGAAAACTGACTTATCGCACTGTTTCCTTAAATCATTTCTTTATGAAAGTTTTTTAAAAATGTGTAAAATCTACTATGATACATACGCTCGACTAATTTCGGTGAGAATTTATTACTTGACTTCCTAAACTCTTGTGATGGCTTATGAGTAGTAGTTACGGAAGTTATGTGAAAAAAAAGAAATGAAATAAATTCCAAGTTATCTTAAACTATAAGTGAGCGATGTTTATGGGATGTATTTATTATTTAAAATGCAGCAAATGGATGGTAAGGCGAAATCCTAGACTATTTAAAGCTGTAATGCGGAAATTTTGTGAATTTTTATGGATTTGTACTTGACTTTAAAAAAGTCGTTACAAATACAAGACGCAGCTCCTTAAGTTGCTTTTTTAATTTTTTCAAGTAACCAAAGTAAGTAAGGCTTTCTTACCAATCACCATTCACCAAATTCCAAATATCGATAGTTCCGAAGACACACAACTGTACTTAAGTGAAACATTTTTTTAATAACTTGACACAAAGCGCAAACTACAATTAAATTACTTATGTACCCAAAGCTGTTTACTCAATAAAATATACTTAAGTACTTTCAAATCGCATTGCTTCAAGAGCTGCGCAAATACAATCAAAAATTTCCACTTAAACAATCGCCTCAAACATTTGCTAATGCATGCAAAATGCCAAAGCCATAAAAAATATTTTCCAACACTGAAAAACAAAAACGACCAAACCATTAACAACTTGGGAGAGTGTACGCGTCAAACGATTTATGAAAATCTTTGTGCCGCATCGACAGATCCAAAAAGTAAGAGAAGTGAGAAGACAAGAAAATATGATGACTTAATGCACCCAAGAAATGTTTGCCGGCTAGAGAGCATCGTTGGCGGTGGAACACGGCACTCCTTGGGCACGGTCCGGACCGCCGTGCCCAACGGTAAAAGGAAAAGCAGCGACTGTCGCACATTCAAAAACCATTCAACGACAATTAATGTTAAATTTAAAAATACATTATTTTAATGTGTCGGAGCAGGCTGCAGCGGCAAGCAGTAGAGACGAAGACTGGGTGGCTCCGAGGCGTTGGATACCAGGCAGCGTCAATGGGGCGATGTTCGGTAAACACAGGCAAAAGCCTCGCCGACGGCTACGTGCATTGAATTTGTAATTTGCTCACGTTCGCCTGCAAACATTGAATAATACTCACACACACGCGCATACAATGCATCACACTCATATAGATACTCACTTAGACAAAGGCAGACACTCACATAGATACTCGCTTAGACAAAGGCAGACACTTGGCGCAAAGTAAATAAATGTTTGGCTGCAGCAATACTGGACACTACTAGTTACTATTTAAAGATATTATTTGGCATGACCATGGACCAGTTGGCACCTCTGTAGTCAGTCGGGATGGCAACTACCAATTTGTATTTTGAATACGCAGCGGAAAGTTGGCAGCTCATTTGATGGATTTCCTACTTCTTGTATTCTTTTTTTTCTTTTTCGTTTACAACAAGTATCCAACAATTGTCTATGAATCACCTGGCCAAATCGTTGGCGCTCAAGTTGGGATTTGGTATTGAAAGACGCACATTTAATTTATGTAAAATGGCCAAGTGTAATGCGTGCTGCATGACAAGCAGCCGTCTCTGTACGAGATTGGAACACGCAAAGGTGTTTGACATAAAGTGGAAGCTATACATACTTGGAGTGGAGTACTTATGGCTACAGAATTATGGACGAATTGGTTGGCAAAGTGATTTGTGTTGGATGCTAAGGAAGACACAAAATGCAAAGATTATAAGGTTACTAGGATGTCTAATGTGCGAGCTTAAGCTGTTTATCATAATATGCAAAGGGAATGTTAATGGAAAATTGTTTTTTTTTTTTTGGGTGAAATCTGTTTGCCAAAATCATGAGCTGAAATGAGCCTTGTTTGAGAGCTGTTGAAGCTGGGCAAGAAACCATAAATATTGCAAACAAATCAGCTATGAATATGAAATTAAAGCTAGTATCTGAAGGTATCGTATGGGCTTTAGTTCTAAAAGCAACAACAAAATCTGAAAAAAGTATCTATGTAAGTATCTACTAAGGTTCACATTTAATATTTGACTTTTTTGGTGAAAGTTGCACTACATTAAGCTAGATATGCACTCATCTTGGGTGAAACAGCAATCTCAAGAGATTTTGGCTTCCGTTTGTTTGCAAATCTCTATTATATTGCTTGGAATCCAGTGTCCAAAACTTGAACCCCTGTATATTTTATTGCAAGAAGACGCCATTGTAGTTGGTCTGCTAAATTTAGTACATAGCTCTTATTTATCATCATCTTCTCATTTATATTCAAGTTAGTTAATAGAAAAAAAGTTAAGTTTGTTTTTATGACAGCTAGCGCATTCCTAGAGCATTTTCGCTGAAATTCCAAGCAAATACTTTTAAAACAATTTATAATTTATGAAAACTTTTCGTCATGAACTAAGAAGTTTTTGGCAATAAATTTGTCTGCTGCCTTATATGCCATATTTCAACTAGACCATTTATGTGCTATTTTTTTTTTTAAAGAATATTTTCTGCTCAGCTATTTGAAGCTATTTAAATAAATAATTATATGGGACACGTCAATGCTTAAACGGCATACGGCCTAGAATTTATAAACATTTTCTCTTCACTTAACAATTATTTGTAATTTATTTGCCAAGCCAAAGAGAGGCACAGATAAAAATAATATATAAAACAAAATACAAAAAAAAAAAAAAAAAAAAAACTGGTACAAAATATGCAAATTAACAAAGAGACAGGCAGTACGGAGTACAAAAGAGACAACGTTGACGAAGCACAAACGAAAGGCACAGAAGGAAAAGAAAATTAACAATTTGTTGCGCTTTTGCAAAATTATATGCCCCAAGTCGTGTCTTGAGACGAATAAAGTTTACTCGAACTGAGTTCTTTCTCTATGGGCCCAAAGACAAGAGTAATAAAAAAAAAATGAGAAAAAGCATAAGAATATTTTTTCATATTAACATATTTTATGCCACATCGTGATGAGGAGTGAGCAACAACTGCTTTAATCGAATTGTGAAAAAAGAAGTAGAACAGAAAAGTTCTGGAACGCCACAAACAGAGACTCCATCATTGAATGATTTATGATATGATGTCTCCTGGGACTAAGTGCAATCTGATAGTCATACTGTCCAAGCTTTTGTGTATCACTTGAGCTCGTAGTGCATTTTGATTAAATTTTAATGCAAGTGCAGAAAAGCTTTCTCAGTTGCACACTCTCTCTCTCTCTTGTGGTGCTCTCAAAGCGCTTCAGCCAGGATATGCACGTAATCTAATAAGTGCTTAATAAAAAAATGCTGAAATTTCATGCAAGTTGCCATGGCAATCACCAAAAACAAAAAAGGAATAAGTGAGCAGGTTACTTTCCAGGCACACCGACTATAATATACACTGCTGCACTTTGTTGTCCAAACATTTAAATCGATTATGAAGTACTACGAAGATAAATATTAAAAAAGCGTAAAAAATTAAAAACTGTAGCGCACAATTGGCTGGAAGAATTGCCTTAAAAGTAAGAAGATTCTTCTAAATAAAGCGTCTGCTTTATCATATCAACTTTTATCAATTCTTCAATAGAATAATAAAAATTCTAGTGTTGAAAAACGAATTTTTAGACAAAAAATCGTCCCAAAGACTGCCGAACATAAAGCAATGATTTCTTTATGAATGTTTTGGCAAATATTTTTTTTGCGATCTTAAACGTTTGCTTCTGACGGTATACCGCTTTACTTTAGCAAAAAGGGTATACAAACTAACTATAGGAAGCCAGGTAATGTACAAGAAGCTTGAAGAGAAACAAAATGCAAAACAAAGAGAAGAGTAGCAAGGAAAGCCACGCATGCACGTCATATAGTATGCTCGAACCAAAGAATTTATAAGTAAAAAAAAGAACCAAAATAAAAGAACTTAAATTAAAGCCAAAATACAGTGTTGGACAAAAGTTTGCGCACACATTGAGAAAATCGATCATAAAAAATTTAAACTTTTGGAAACGTTAAATCGGAATGTTGAAATGGATTTCTAGAGACAGTTGATGGAAGACTAAAACATTGCGGATAAAAGTGCAAAGAGTAGAAACTGCATTTGAGCCGGTTCAATTCCGTCAGATTAAGGAAATGTATTACCAAAGCGTTTGGGTAAAGCTTTTGAATACGTTTTTAGTACCAGAAGAATCCAAATATTCTTTATTTCTTTTGAATCCAGGAAGACTTCATCTTACCAATCTTTGTTCCGAGAAGGAGCGATAAAATTGTTGTAGTTATTTATAAGGTTAGGTTAGCTAGGCAGCTCGGCACAAGGCCAGGATCACCCGGAGACCTTGCGGCGCTTTGTGATGCCTATTTTAAAAAGACAGGAGGAGTAAAGGGTGGTATGTAGATCCTGCTTGCTGAACCATTTTGAGGATTCGATAAAAAGAGCCAAGTCCCAGGCTTTCCCCAGATGCTGAACGCGTTTCTTAAATAGTTTTTTAAGGCAATCGCACAACAGCTGTTGGATGCTTTCTATTTCTTCCTCGAGAAATTATATTTAATTTTGAGAAATTAAATCTTGTATTAATATTAAACTTAATGCTTGTAAAACGAGAAAGCTACTGGGGCCTTTGACTCGAAGCAACTAATATGCGAAGAATTTTCGCCTTATTTGCCAGTTTGTTTTGATTATTAAATCAAAACTTGTGAAAGTATTTCTTAGATTATTAGTTATTCTTTTGTCGCTCAAGATTTTAATTAGCTTTATTTTTATATTTAACTTTTTTTGCTAACTTTTGAACTAACTAATTGGAAAAAATCAATAATTCTTTTATGTCACGTAACGAGTAGAAGTAAGGCCAACTAGTGTCATAAGAAGAAGAAAAGGTTCTGACATTATTATTGCAAAATAAGCGTTTAAAAATTTTTTTGTTTAAGTGTGCGAAAACTTTCAAAGCGCAGTGTTCATGGTAGGTAATGAAAAAGTGGCGCGCAGTTCATTGCAGGACAACAACAACTACAGCAAATACTGCTGCAGCAAAAACAACAAAAACTTGAGTTGCAGAGGCAGCGTGTGACGACAACGCTGCAAGTTTGGCGCGTAAAACCGGTAGCAAAATGGCGTCGCAAAAAGCGTGAACGTAAAGCGCGCGCTCTACGTGCCCCGCAGAGGCAAGAGCAGCAGCAGCAGCAGCAGCAAGCCTCCTGGCGGCTTGCTTGATACGCAGCTCAAGATATGGCTATATGTGTATCTGTTGAAATGTAGTATCTGTATATACTACCATGTATCTCTACACATACTCGCAGCTACATGGCTTTGAAGTTGTTGGCTACTAACGTCTGGTTGTCATAGCTGCCTCTGCCTCTGCTGCTGCGTCGTCATATCTTTGATTACGTTTACAATTTGGCGCATGTCGCACGTCCTGCGTACCCACGGGCGTATACGCACTCTTGGCTCCTTTGTTTTTATTACTTTTATATGAGCATTTATGCTGCTGCTGCAAAAGCTTATTTGTTTGATTTCATTTTTTATATTTTGTTTACATATGTACATAGCTATATACAAGCGCTTCAACGTCTTCAACTACATAGTACGTGCTCCATTTGGCTAATGCCACATTTATTTTATTTGTGGTAATTAAATTGCCGGTCATTTGACGTTTTTCTTGGTTTGACGCATTTTTTGGTGCACCAGCTGTTCAACATTTGACGCATATTTCCATTTTTGGCATCATATTACAAGCAAACATGCGTTTTAGCTTTGATTTCTGACATGTGTATATGACTCTGGTTGATGGAATGTTTGAAAAAAAAATATATATATATTTGACATTTTTTTAGTGCAATAATTGTTGTTGTATGCCTTGGGATAGACAGCTCTATAAATAATAAATAAAAAAATACTTTTGGTTTAGTTTGATATAAATTTGTTATGACTTTGGAAAAAAAAAAAAATTTATTTGGGTTATTTATTTATTGAATAATTTAGTTTAAGGCTGAGGCTTATGTCTAAGCCTAGATAATGCTAGCTAAAATATTGCACTAAAAATCGCATAATTTATTGACTCGATAAGTCATGCGTCATAATGTATTACAACATTTTTAGCACAAGGTTGGTAAAGTTGAAATGTATTTATTGGATTTGAATTTTGATCAATAAGTACTGAGCCAAATTTTATTTGATTCAAGCATAATAAATTGTAAAATATAAAACATCACTTGAATGAAAGCACAACGATCTCCACGTAGGTGTTTAAACCGCTGAGCAGAAAACTGGTTCAATTTTTATATGGTAGCTATATGAAATAGTGAACCAATTTTTATGAAACTTCACACAAATGTATTTCATATAAATCTACGCATTTCAGTGAAGTTTGATCAAAATTGGATGACTATTGCCTATAGCTACCATACAAAAGTTGAACCAGCTGCGCACTACGTGAACTTCTAATTGTTGGTTCATGCGTGTGCGGCAATTTCTTTGTTAGCTAGTACAAAAGCTTAAAGCATTTGCTTTAATAAAAGTTTTGCTAAAGATCAAATTACTTAAAAAAATTTGGCATAATAGCATTAAGTCTGGAGCTCACATACCTTAAACTCTACATGAAGGTGTTGCCAAAAAGCTGCTTTGTTTAATGCAATTTGTTGTGGTACAAATAACCGGCGTCAAATGATGTGCAACTTCCTTTTGCCACAACATAGTAGTAAAATAAACTTATACAAAACTTGTAAAAGAAAACAAAATTATTGCGTATTGTTAATTTATTTCCTTTTTGCTTTAGAATTTATATTTTTTTATTGACTGCCTTGTACACACTGCACGGATGTGGCATATCCGGTGGCATGTGCCGCACACACGACACGGCCAAGCCAGTCGGCACCCGCAATAAAAGGCCATTGACCATAAAGAAAAAGCGAGAAAGGAAAGCACAAAACGCAAAACACAAAATGGGACTAAAAACCATAACAAAGAATGACAATACAGTAAGAAGTGAACCCATATGGGGGAGACTTTAACAAAACGATGGGATTTGTCAGAAAAATAAGTTTCACATTTTTTAATTTTTCGCGTGACTCAATGAAAGTGTTACAACAACATCATCTTAAATAATATAAATATAATTTTAGTGTCTTAAAAATATGCAATTTTTTAAATATATTACATAATGCATATGTATAGCAATGTAAAGGGTCATCAATCTTGAGGTTTTTTTCAATAGTGTTTTTTTTTTTTATAAATCACGCGTAAGTCCTGTCATATATAATAATAATAAGTGCAATTCATAAGTAAATTCGGAAAAATTTTTGAATCATCTTATTAAAAAAACTCCATACAAAGTAACTACAGGTAGCTTCAAATTTTCGGAAGGAAATAGATGGGAGGCGTAGCAATATCTGCCCAGAGCAGTTCACAGGACAACAAGAGTACTATCTTCGTCTATTTTCGTCACTTCGCCTGCGGGGAAAAGACTGAAGGTCTATCTATCATCTTAACCTACATATCAAATTGAGACGCCTCGCCTATTTATCCTGGTGACGTAGAAGAAGTTCATTGTTACTGAACCTTCTATTGCTCCAGGGCGCGTTCCAAGCTGGAGTCATATCCACAATACTTACCAAGGAATTTCATACAATTTTTTTTTTTAATTTTTATCGATTTTTGAAGATTTTTAATTTGACTTCCAGACTAATTTTGACAAAATATTTCCTGTGCATCCTTATTCTCAAATACAAATTGTTGTTCGATTTCTTAAAGAATCGCCCACTTACAGAAGTCGAGAAATTTTAAGCGCCTTGCCGCAGCTACTAGTAATGAACTTTTATTTGCATTCTGGGCATGGGGCAGGCACTACAAGTGCGCACAAGTGGCATACATAGTATAGTTAGTATATACCATAAGTCGATACACTTGCCGCCCATTTCAATTCATTCATTTATCCCATAAAGCGTATAGAAGGCATTGGTGGCAGCCACATGAGGCGCCTTAGCTGCGGCAACACCCTCAATCGATTTACGGGCATTTCCGGGTTGAAATCACTTAAAAAGGCTAGAGGCTGCAGCAGGGTGTGTGGCATACATACATAGATTTGGGGAAGGGTAGGGGTACTCATGGCGCAGTTGCTTGTTACGTCTTCGCTGTCTTTTATGTGAGGGGTTTATATATATTTCCCCCCTTTTCATCAAACGCATACGACGTATATGTCAGAGTGCTTAGTATTTGCTTTGCTTTGTTGTGGGGCATCAAAATTTTGAACAAATTTGTACGCTTATAAAATATATATACTTAGTATGTGTTATATAAAGCGTCGTTTTTTTTGGGGGTTGCATTGACCGGAGATTGTTGGCATTTGACTTGGCAATCTACTTATGAAAGAGTCCTGATTCATGCTTTTCATATTTGATGTTTTTTTTTTGTGGGGGTGTGGGGATGCTGCTGCGTATAACCCTTGTGATTTGTCGTCTGTTTATTTTGCGTACTCCATTCAAGTGCTTTTTATGGAAATAATTGGATTGCTTGTCAGTAACTTTAACTCCGTATAAGCAGAGTGTACGCATTTTTCTTAAGTGAATTACAAGCTATTTTAATTAACTTACAACATTTTACCACACCAAAAAATAATTAACCCGACCGAAGAAAACAAAAACTATTCAAAACATCAGGGTTAAAGTTTTTTATACCCTGCAGTCAATGGGTGTATTAAAATTTAGCAAAAAAAAATGTTGTAATCGGGATACATGGAAGGTTATATGCAATAACAAAAATTTTGAAACTTCTTTATAAATTGATGTGTTGAGAATAGTAGCTACAGTTTCCAATTGCCGTATGTCCATGTCTGGGAATGTGCCGTTCAAATATTTCAGGTTACAATTTTCAAGTCGTGGGCAACCGAATGTCATAGTCAATGTGCCGTCCGACCATATTACAATTTTTTTTGCTTGTTTTTAAACATAAAAATCGGTTATTACAAAAATTAAAATTTTTCTAAGCTGCACTTGAAATCGATGTCTTTGACGTTTTCATCGACAAGATTTACAAATCTGTTAGTGAAATACTGAACTGGCTAGACAAGGAACTACCAGCATCCTCCTTCAGGACAAGGAGGGCCTGGGTATACCCATGGACAGCTGCAAACTGAGAATACGAAATTACTTCGCTCTCTTTGCAAACAAAGCGTGGAATCGGGCATCGACCTCGTGCAGAATTTCACGGCAAACCTGGCCGGTATACAGCAGTAAAAGAACGAAGGAACTTTGCTGTCTGAACAGAGCCCAGTGCTCGACTGTCTTTCGTGCTATCACGGGACACTGGCTGGTGGGGATACATGCATCCAGGCTTAATGCCCCCCACCATGATTTCTGTAGAAGTTGTGGTGATGAGGAAGAGCTGGAAACAGTTGAACACCTTTTCTGCCACTGCCCTGGTCTTTATAGGACAAGATTCCGTTTTCTAAAGTCATACTTTCTTGATGATTTGTCTCAGCTCTCCGAACAGAGTCCAAGGTGCCTTTTAAGGTTCGTCCAGGCCGCCGGACGGCGGACCCATCTTGCATAGGGGACCTCTTGAGTGGGGAAGAGCGGTGAATGGTCCACCGTAGCGGTATCACAACGGGCCTATTCTGGCCTATGTGAGTTGGGACGTTGGTCCCAACTGCCGCCCTAACCTAACCTAACCTAGTGAAATACTTGATTCATGCCCTAAATGGATATGCAGACTAATATGGGCTAGAACTAAAGTTTTTTTTTAACCTTTGCGGTGACAATACTTAAGTTCTGCGCGACGGAGTTTCACGATCATTCCAGTGCATCTGGTTCTGGAAGAACAAATAAGATAAGCAAAAATTATTCAAGTTTTAACTGAAAATTCGATATTGCCTTTTTTTGTTTTTAAGCATAAAAATCGGTTATATGCAAAAGCCGAAATATTTAATGTCTTATCCGACTATTCATTGCCCAAATACAGCTTGTAGACTAATACGCACTTTAAAATATTGTAAATTATTTTTTGCCTTTTTGGGCTACAATTTTCCTGTCCCGCACAACAGATTTTCACGTTCGCTCTGTCAACTTTCTTTAAGACCAAAAGAGCGTTAAATTTATTTATCGCGCTTAATATTTTCGTAGTTAACTTCAGTCTTTTTTTCCTTTTAGCCCTAATCCTAGTCAAAAATCGGTTATATGCAAAAGTTGAAAAATTTTGTTTCACTTCGAAGTTTTACTAGAAATCGAGTCTGGCTCAATCTCTTTCTGCAGAAATTTAGCCAACAAAAACTTTTTGCTATATCTACACTATACTGTATCTCACTACTGCACAAAAGATTTCCACTGCTTATGGTGTACTCACATCTCCCAAAGCAGACCAATCTTTCTCCAAATGCGCCGAAATCGTTACTCAACTAAGAAAATAAGGCTGGAAAGGGTATATTTTAGTCGGACAGTGCCGTCTAGCTTTAATTTTTTTTTTGTTCATGCCAAAACCAGGTTAAAGGTGTCGATGAAGCCAAACTTTTGCGCGTTTTGAAATCGTGCCAATAAATTTTCGGCCACAATGAGTCGAACAAAAAGCTCTCTCCCACAAAACTAATAATGAAACTTATGCGGCGCTGCAACCGACACTCGAGGAGCAAAAATTATGGCAGCGTAATTAACAAAACTTTTTCCCAGTGTAAGAGCGAAGAGAGACAAAGGGGAGAACAATTGAAATTGTGTGGGGCATGTTGCTAAAGTCGATGGGTTGGAAGTTGTGGGCATAACTATGCTGAGCCCGTCAGCGTTTTGAGCACTTTACAAAAGCTGGCCTTATTCCTCTGTGGCAGCCCCTGCCCAGAGTTGCCTTCACCCACTGTCAGAGACATGCCTATAAGCAAAAGCAATTTACACGCCTTGGCAAGATTTTCTTTACTCTAGATTTCTTTTCTGGGTTTTTTATTTTTATTTTTAACAGAATTAGACAAAGGGGAGAAATTTGGGCAAATGTCTTATTGAGCAGCAGGCAGGGTGGCAGGTTGACAGTATCTGCCGAAAGGTGGTTGACATTGACGGCGGCAACAGCGTTGACAGCGGCAGCACCACAGGATGCGCTTCAATTGCTTTCTTGTGGCAACATCGAAGATATCTCTACCAGTCAAAGTTCTTGCAAAGAGATTTTAATGACAACACAACCGCTGCGCTTTATGACCTCACGTTTCTTGGCGTGAAAGGCGGGCTCAGGCAGTGTAGGGGCGTGCTTATTGTCGCCCATATACGCGTAGCATATAAAATTTATATTTCGCCAGGATATAAGAAATAAACAAACAGCAGGAGTTGCCAAAAAGCTGCTCAAGTGCTAAGCACAAGTTGTTGTCAAGCACTAAATCTAGAGAGAAGAAACTTTAAGATACAATTTGTGGCACTTGAATTTTTTTTTTAACTGCTGCCAGCAGGCGCATTATCCATTAGTTCCCTGGCTGGTGCTGGTCCAGCAGCATCATTAACATTATTTTTCACACTTTTGTCTTTGTTGTGGCATGGGGCAGAGTTCCATTTGCCTCATTTGCAACAGTTCTTTGGTCATTGCCCCGTGTTTCATTAGGAGCTTACCGAGATTTGCCTGCAGGCGTCTTTTGCGTATTTAAATTATAAACATTAGTAAGCAGAGCGCATTAAGTCATGTATCTGCTTTTTTTTTATTTCTTCAAAATCATATTAATTTGAATTAATGAATCTAATTGCCTTAAATTAGTAAGCAACGCTGCGGCTGCTGCCTCTCATCATCTTTAGCTGCCGTTATGCTAAATTTTTAACTTGACTTAATTATGATTTGTGCTTTGCCGCTGTGCTTAATTATTTAAAATCAAATTTGCCTTCAAGCAAAAATAAGTTAAGACTAACAGTTTTCTCTCAACTACTGTTTTTTGTATTTTTTGAAGAACTCAGAATTAGTAAAAAAAATTTCACTATTAATCAACAATCTTAAAGCTATTAGTTTTATTAAACTGTTCAATTTGGTATTTTTGGAATTTTATATTATAAATAAATAGGGTTTGAAAAAAGGCATTTTTATAATCAAATTAGGTTCGAATTGGGAGAGCTGATTGCGTTTGCCTGAAAACTGAATTATATCTTAATTTTGCATAAATTTTTTTTTAAGTACAAAATTAAAGTGATTAAAGAAATAAAAAAATGTATATTTGTTTATTTATATATATAAATTTCCGTTTTTAAACATGTCGCGTTACGGACTAGTTAAAAAAAAATAGTTTTTCACTGTGAATTTGAAGTTTTAAAATTTGTTTTTTTTAATTTAATATAACAATAATCGTCACGTAACGCAATGTGTATTTGCATCAGAGTCGCTCCTGACGAAGATTCGTGAAGATTCCATAACCGCATTTTGGTTTCTTCAATAAACGTTAAATAGTCCCCTTCTTCTATTGTGTTAATAAAATTTATGCGACAATACTGAAAAACTTTTTTTTTAATTTACAAAATTTTTTATATATTATATATTTTATTCTATGCAATTTTTTTTTTTTAGCGCCACAAAAATTTTAATAGACTAATTTTGAAAAAAAATTAATTTAAAAAAAAATTCCAACGGTTTTTTAAATTCTTTTTTAATTTATTAATTTATATATAGTAGTTAGAATTTAGCTTAAAAAGTAAAGATAACAAAATGAAGCGCTAGCAACGTTGGCCTTCGGCTAATTTCGTAAAATTTAAAAAAATTCCATTTTTTTTTAAATTTTTTAATTCTATGAAATATGTATATTTTTTTAAATGCCACAAAAATTATAATAAATTATCTTTGGCAAAATTGTTATTTAAAAAAAATTTCATTTGTTTTCATTCTTAGTTATTTTTTAATTTAACTTAATTTTTTCAAAAATGCCGATTTTTTTTAAACTTTATTTTTATTTTTTTAGTTCTATGAATTTTTTTTTAATGACGCAAAAGTTATAATAACATATCTTTGAAAAAAAATGTATATTAAAAAAAAATTTCAACGCTTTTTTTAAATGCTAAAAAATTTTATTTTTTTTATTTTATTTTTTAAACTCTACAAAAAAACTTGGCGTTCTTTTAAACTCTACAAAAAAACTTGGCGTTCTTAAATAAGTCAAAAATTATAATAAATTGTTTTAAGATTATTTACCACAAAAATTTGGTGTTTGAATGATGACTAAAAATAGTTTAATTTATTAAAATTAACATTAAAGATTTTAGAATAATGAACGGCCGCGGCTCACATTGTTTTCAAAATACCAAACGTATAAGCCTGAAGCACAATTTGCAAACTAAAAAAATTAAGTTAAAAAGAAGAACTAATTTTGTATATTTACTTCAATAAAAGATTTTAAAAAAATGTTTGCGATAAAATAAGAAAAAAAGGCGTGCTCCGGGATCCGAATCAGAACAATTTACGCGGATTCGTTTTGAATCCGAATGTTTGGTGCTCCCATTTCCACCAATCCGAATTTTTTATGCACTTTGAAACCGACTGCTTTGTTGCCAGTGGAACATTTTTGAAAGCTTCTCATTTTTATTTTTGTGTTGCTTGATTTGGGCTGCACTTCAGTTTTGTGTTTTTTTTTTTTTATTTATTGCATATTTAAAACTAAAAAAAAAATTAAAAAAATTCAAACTAGTTGACAAAATTCGATTTTACGCCCAAACATTATTTTTTAAGTGTACCAAAAACTTTAGATTTTATTCTGTAATGAATTTTTATGTTATCGTCAAATATTTTATTACACGACTAGTACAAAAGTTTTATAATTTATCATTAAGTCTAAGAAACTATAAGAACATCAATTTTAATACTTAAGCCACAAAAACTGCCACCTTGGCTAAAACTCTGACAAACTGCTTTTTTGTTGGTACTAAGATGTATTTTTTATGCTTAAAAGGCTTCACAAATCATAAAATGATAATAATCCATTAATGCTTACAAATAGATTCATTTTAATTTAAAGCCATTTAGCACTAAATCCAAATACAAATATCAACGCAATAAATAATTTAATCAAAACAATAAAAAAATACGTTATGAGTGCATTAAATTAAAATTTATGATTTTATTATGTAATTAAAAAGGCCTTTTAATGGCTAAGTGGTCACACTAAAACCACAAATAAAATCCATTAAACATGTAGCATTCATTTGGAGATCAACACAAATAAAAATCTTTTAACCATTTTTAAAAATATTGACTAAAGTTGGGTCGTTAACGAACATGGAATACCCTTTCTAACAGTGTTAGGAAGTTTTTTATAAATACAGGTATCATACGAACTGCTTTTTATAGCTGGACTATCTAGTCTAATAGAGTCTTTCCTGGGGCCAGCAGGCCAAGGTAATGGGCACTGGAGCAAGGGAGGGACTAGGAGCGGATGGTAGGAAAAGTATGGTATATACATAGTATATGTACTCGATAGTTCTATATTTTTATGCATAAATACTCTTATAAAAATATTATTGTTGAGTACAGTTTTTTGTTCCTTATTCGTTTAAACCGATGCCATTTTTTAGTAGATTTTTTCACATCCGGAGCTCCTAAGGCATCAACACGATAATTTTTGCTGATCTTAATAAATTCTTTATAGAGTCAGAAAAGCGTTTTTTTGAAGATTGTAACTGTATTATTTTTTGTCTTTAGTAGATATGGCAACGCTGAGTTTTTTATAAATTTTGATGACTATGCCTGAGGGTGTACTGCCATAACCGCGCCTGCCATAACCGCGAACTATTTTTGTCATAAGCGCGAAACTGAGTTTTGTATGGGATTCGCGGTTATGACAAAAAAAAATGACAATACCGCGAACATCTTTTATTTTTGTCATAACCGCGAATTCGCGTTTGTGGCAGAAAATTTCCTTAGCCCATTCGCTATTATAACAAACAAAAATGACATTACCGCGACAGCTGAAAAAATTATTTTTTGTTGTCGCGGTTATGACAATTTTTTTTGTTATAAGGGCGAACATTACAAATCACGTTTTCAAGTGTCGCGCTTATGGCAAAAGAAATTGCCATTACCGCGTCACCAAAAAAATTTATTTTTATTTGTCGCGGTAATGTCATTTTTATTTGTTATAATAGCGAAACTTGAAAACAGTCAGAAAAATCGTGTTTGTGCATGTTTTTGCTTCTTCTCATATTGTGATTTTCCTTCATTGAAGTAGTAATAATAATAATAATTATAATAAAAAAATGACCAATGTCCAATTCACATCGAATATTGTGATTTTCCTTCATTGAAGTAGTAATAACAATAATAATTATAATAAAAAATGACCAATGTCCACTACACATCGAATACTGTGATTTTCCTTCATTGAACTACCAATTTAAATTTTGATATTGTTGTGGCTTTCCATTCACACGCTTGTCACCACTATAGAACATCATTTGTTCCGTCATCATACTGTAGAAGTAATACTTTCGACGAATCTCGTGGTAGCTTGGGTCACACACGTCATAAGCCTTGTTCAACCAAACAAATAGATTTTCGAATTTCCCCAATTTCGATTTCCATTCTCGGGCTCTGTAATTCACGTTGTAATATTTTATCATGTTACATGCCAAGCTCGCGTTTCCGAAGTTGTTGCCGTGCAGGAACGTCGCCAATGTGAGACAATCGTGATAATTGAACCCCGATCACAACAGAATGGTTACAGCAAATGCTGGCCATTCGCTTATTGGCCATAAGAACTCATCGATGCAGTTTTTCATTGTGTTGCGCGATCTTCGGTCCAACTGGATGATTTTAGCCAAATTTCTTTTGTGTATCATAGCGTTCTTGTCGGTTGGCGATTTCCAATGCTTTTCCATGAATAAACGTAATTCTAAGTTGGCTTTTTCCTTTATTTTCGGCATTGTCACAGCATTCCACCAATTTCGTCTCGTCGATTTCGACGAAAAGGTGATAATTTGTCGGTTTTGGGCGTAATGGTTCGGTAATTATAGGCTTTGTTATCAAATTATTTATTTGCGATGGCGTTCTTACACGCACAACATTATCATCGTCGCGTATTAAGTTTGCCATACAATCTTCCCAACTTGTATATCCCAAAAATTTAATTGATTGGCGTGACATTTTCAACAACTCAACTTTTTCTCGCGTAATCAAAGAGCAGACTAAATTGCCATATTGCGAAACGCCATTTTTATGAATCACATGTCGCGCTTACAACGAATTTTTTCGACACTATCGCGAATCGAAATTTTTATAAATTTAGCTGCCGCGCTAATAACAAAATAAATTGTCATAAGCGCGACACCGCATTTTTAAAAAAATAGCAGTCGCGGTAATGTCAAAAAATTTCGTTATAAGCGCGAACGCAAATTTTTCAATTTTTGGACGTCGCGCTTATAACGAAAATTTTTGACATTACCGCGACTGCTATTTTTTCAAAAATTCGGTGTCGCGCTTACGACAAAATTAAAATTAAGAGAGTCGCGCTTATTTCACTAATATTTCATAAGTCGCGCTTATGACAAAAATAGTTCGCGGTTATGGCAGGCGCGGTTATGTCAGGTAGCCTGCCTGAGTCATGTTTACACTTGCAATAAAAATCTACTTCATTTTAATGTGCCCAACGGTCTGTTTAACTAAGTGGGTTGCATTGAGCGTTGGCCACACTAAAACCGGCGCGCACACACACACACATAGCCACGACAATTATAGCCTTTTTACCCTTTTGTCAACAACTTGAGTTTATTTGGCTTTAATGCAGACAAGCACACACATGAGTACAGTAGACACACACACACACAAGTACAGTAGACACACGTGCATATGTCTTTTGGTAGAATATTTTTAGCTGATGCTGCAGTGTAACCAAAAAATGCCTTTAAGCATTGTCAGTAGCGGTTTTTGCTCGCCTCGCCTAGCACATAATAATTTTATATGCTTTTTGGCTGGATTTTTGCATAGTCAGATAGAAACAGACACAGACAGTCCAAATAGACTGCTAGATGGTGAGGAAAAGACGGCTGGAGACAATTGGGCTATGTACAGCGGAGCAACAAAAGCAAAAATCCCCTAGAATATTATTATGGTCTGTTGCATTTTTACGATATGATGCGGTCACATGGCCATCTGGTTTATGGTACAAACGGGGCAAGTGTCTGCCAGGGAGACATTGACATAAAAAGCAAAATCTTGTAAAATTGTGTGGCAAAGGAAAATTTTTGGCGGCTACTGTGATTTGGTATTCGGACATGACTCATGGTTTATAATTTAGTATGTTTTTAAAGATATACATATATATATTTGCTAGAGTTCCAAGGTGGAAAGATAGTACGCTTTTAAAGCTATGTTATAGCATTTTCTTCACAGCTTGCTTTAAATCTGCTTTTAAGCACTTTTTGCTTTAAACACATTTGTTGACATTTCATTATACGCCGAAAATTAACCCCCCAAATAAAAATTCCAGTGGGTTGCAAAATGAATTGCAAATTTTTCTTTCTTGCCCTCCTTTCTTTGCTTTGTTTTTGCTGTTTATAATAAAAATAATAATAATATTTTGATTTCGTTATTGTATCAAAAACAAAATTCCAACCCCCATATTCCAAAAAACGCGTGTGTATAATTTATGATAATTGCTGTGACTTGTGACATTTTCAATTAATTTCAATGGAGGCAGACTTTGGTACTGCTGTCAAGGCAATGACGACAGTTTCAACACTTGTCGATGAAAATATTAATTAGCTATATTTATGTGGCGGGGAGTGTGACCAGATCAGACCCCATGGGTGGTGTTGGTGGTGGTGTGTATTATATGTCTAGCTATTGTGATTGTATTTGTTTGTGGCAATTGGCTTCAGTGATTTTGAACTAATATGTATAATACTTGCCATTTGGGTTGGAAACAGTGTTGTGTAAGGGATGAGAATCGCTCGGTAAGCTTATTTAAGGTTTTACGCACGATTGTTATTTATAATGCTAGATTAAAGTGTTGAAATAATATGAATTAATCAACAATGAGCATAGATTGTTGTGGGCTTTAAATGGCACAGTATACTCCTATTGTAATAAGGCATTAAGTCTAGAAGCCTCTCAAATGGATAACTTCTCAATTTAAAGTGAAATTTTTTAGTTATTTTATTTTTTTAAATATTTTTTAAGCAAATAATCAGAATTCTACAATAGTTTAGGAACTTCGAACAAAATGTACCTACTATGACAGCAATCTGAGAGATTTACTTCAATTATGTGATATGATTGATAAGGTTTTATAGGATCCTTTTATTGGAATATTCTTGAAACATGACAAATATTTTCATATTAATGCAATTATATTAAAAATTCTGATACACTGTTTTGTTTTTATGCCGAAATAAATTAATCCTTGTACTTAAATCCTCTTTACTCAAGTTTTAGCTAAATCTTTCCATATTCCTGGATGCAGGTACACTTATAATTTGACATTGACCCGATCCCGAAACCCGAATCTGTTCAGGTTCACAGCTATCAATTTATTTAAATGCTGCATCTATAGCAGGACTGTTCTAATTACCCAAAACTAAATCGACACTTTGAATCTTCAGGAATTGTAGTAGCTCTACTCAAAAACATTCAAGATGCGTGATATTATTGCTCTTGCCTTTTACTTCATAAAGCAATATTACCAAATATAATTTTTTTGAGATTATCTTTAAGTTGGTTTTATAAATTCAAATCCAAAAAAGTTAAATATTTTTTTTCGTTCGATTCTACTTCATCATATTTCACACAATCTTGTTACATCCAATTTAAATAAAATTTCATTTTAATTTTTACTCTTATAGAATCAATATAAAACCATCTTTTGGTTATTGGTGCGTTAGTTGATAAGTATATGATATACTGATGTACTTTGAGGAAATCCTCATACCGTAAACTGCATTTATGATATTCACAATTACTGTTTAAGATAACCTATCTTTAAATTATCTTCTTAAACACTCTGCATTTTCCTCATAAATCAAACGCTTTATAGCTTCATGTTCCAATGCTACAACGAAATATTTTGAACATCTCAAAAAAAAAAACCAAATCCGATTCCATACAGCAATTTATGTGCATTCTCCGGTTGCACCAAAGTTGACACCCGCTAAATGGCTAACCCCCTGGGGCACTTACTTTAAATACGCATTAAATTGATACGACTACAGTTTTTTTTTCTCGATTCGCTTCTTTTTTACATTTTACAATTTAACTGTACAAGTTTCAGCCCCTCTGCAAGATACTCACATCCTCCAAAACTCAAGGAGTTGCACTCACACATTCTAATCGCTTTATAACTTCTAACGCAGTTTATCAGCAGTCGCCCCTGACAGTCTCTCCGGACATTCATACCCCCGTCAGCCATTTAAAAGGCTCAGAAGCAAAAGTTATTGTTAAGTCTACATTCTGTCGACGTTGACTTCGACGTCGACGTCGCCATCAGAGACACACGCACTAAGCACTTTGATATGACGACATCAAGACTAGCAGGCTAAGAGCAACATAGATACTATACAGGCGCTACCCTTGGTGGGAAATAATAAAAAAACAAGAATTGTCTCAGAGAAAGTCGTTCTGGCATGGTAACTCATAAATACCCTTTCGTAAATCCCACTTAACCAGGCGTATCTAAAATGAGAGCATACATTTATTTATTTTAGGAATTATATTAAATATTGAGAAATATAAAGAGAAAACACAGTGCTATCTTTTATGTAAATTATTGATTAATTACTTCATTTATCATTGTAAATAAATAAATAAAGAGAAAACATAAGATACGTCCATCATCTTCAATTCTGCTCTTTATCTGCGTCAAGCATTCGTCTAGCATTTTCTAAGTCTTCAATCAGAATCCAGAATTTATGTCAGATGACAACGGTACCCATTGGGACTGGCTTTTGGGCCTGGCTTTGATCATGCTCTGGATGGGTCTCATGTGGGACACTGGGAAGCTGCACAGCCACATCCTTGACCTATTAAGTTAATCAACATAAAAAACTACGATGCCAAAGCTTAAATAAAACAAATCTAAAGCACCCTATATTTCGCAAGTTGTTTATTTTTCAATAAGATTTAAAAAGTTTATTGCGAACTATCCTAAAGAAATCTACGAATGCAAATCCACTGACTTTAAAGCAAATTCAATGGGTTCAATTTTCCCAGGATATAGTATGCTGACCTAGCTGCTGCCAAGTAATTCAAAAAAGTTTCTACCTGCCGAACTTATTCAACCAGAGCTGAGTTCTGATATTTTGCTAAGAATTTACGAAATTTTTGGCTTGCGTCATCAATTTTGCGAATTCTACTGAGAACCTTATTTCACCATGGTGAACGTTCTTGACGACACCTTTTTTTTTTTTTGAAGGGATACACTAGCACAGGCTGGGGGATGAAAGGGGTTACATTTTATGGTAGCCCAAAAATGAGAATAACATTTGTTGAGGACAAGGACTCAGCTGCGTTGCTACATCATCGTTAACGGCGGGTTGAGTGGGCTTTATGTTCATTCATAAGATTATCTACAGAAATTTGCTCTCTTTTGTCTAGGGAACATTGTTTTAAAGATAAATGTGATCTAACAGCGGGTTGCGGTATTCTTTTTGTTTTCGATCTCGGGAAAGAACAACTGTAACAAAAAAAAATGGCGTACGTTAAAGTCGGGCGCAGACGACTTTGGGATACCCTGTACCACCACATTGCAATTAAGTCCGACACATTGCTTAAAACCTCCAAAAGATATTTTATTCGGCAAATTAAAAAAAAAGAAATCAGTCGAATTTTGCACCAAACAATTTTTTGGACCGATCGGTCCTATGGGGACTATATGATATAGTCAACCGATTTTGATCAAATTTAGTACACTGATTGGGAACTATAAAAAACTTCCGACTGCCAAATTTGGTTCCGATATCTTCAAAACCAAACGAAACGCAATGAATTTTGTAAAAAAAAGCGTTTTTTTGACCGACTGTTCCTATGGGAGCTATATAATATAGTCAACCGATTTTGATCAAATTTGCTACAGTGCTTGGGTACTCTAAAAGACTTCTTAATGCCAAATTTGCCAACAATATCTTTACAAACAAACGAAACGCAACGAATTTTGTACAAAAAACGATTTTTTGACCGATTGGTCCTATGGGAGCTATATGATATAGTCAACCGATTTTGATCAAATTTGGAACAGTGCTTGGGAGCTCTAAAAAACTTCTTAATGCCAAATTTGGTTACGGTATCTTCACAAACAAACGAATCACAACGAATTTTGCACAAAACACGTTTTTTTGACCGATTGGTCCTATGGGAGCTATATGATATAGTCATCCGATTTTGATCAAATTTGCTGCAGTGCTTGGGAACTCTAAAAAACTTCTAAACGCCAAATTTGGTTACGATATCTTCACAAACAAACGAAACACAACGAATTTTGTAAAAAAAACATTTTTTCGACCGATCGATCCTATGGGAGCTATATGATATAGTCAACCGATTTTGATAAAATTTGGTACAGTGCTGGGGGTCTCTAAAAAACTTCCGGTTGCCAAATTTGGTTATGATATCTTCATAAACAAACGAATTATCCATCTAAAACTTTTGCTGTTTTTCGAGGTCCTCTGAAACACCCCTATGGGAGCTATATAATGTAACCCCGATATCAAAAAAATAAAATAAACTTGTTTCCTATGGATTAATAAGGGATCTTATCTGAAAGTTTGGTTGCTCTAGCTCTTACCATCTCTGAGATCTAGGCGTTCATACGGACAGACGGACAGACGGACAGACGGACATGGGTATATCGACTTCTCGAGTCACACTGATCATACTTTAGGTAACTTTGGGGGGTCTCCGACGTCTCCTTCTGTACGTTACATACATTTTCGGCTTGCACAAACACAATATACCCTTTGTACCATACGGTACAGGGTATAATTACCTCAAATCGGTAAGCAACAAAATCGATTTAAAAGTAGCTCTCTGAAAAAAATATTCTGTAAAAAAAGCTTTTGTACAACACTTAAAGATTCATCACTAAACAAATATGCAGCGACTCCTAGTTAAAACTTCTTTGCGCACATAAGTTACGACGTTGCGGTTCACGTGTTGCAAACATTCCGACAAACTTATAATACAATTCCTTGAGAGTATCACAACCACATACAATGCCACACGCTTTTCACTTTGGTTTTTCCCAACACTGCGTCACTCTTCACACACTACCCCTGGTGTGTCGCCGGCACTGCCTGCGCCTGTCTGTCTCTTGTGTTTTGGTTTTTCGCACTTTTTGCCACCGTCAGTCGCCGTCTGGATGTCGGATTGTCTGGCTGTCTGTCCCTGCGTCGCTCTGCCGCACTGTGGCATGCAAGCGGAAATTATTGTCGGCGGCAACTTGCATTAGTTTGCTTCTCCTCTTTTTTTTTCACTGTTTATTTCTTTCTTTTCGACGCCGAAACTTTTTTTTTCCACTTGCTACACTTTGTGGGGGTCTTTTTCACTTGCTACATTTTCTTCTGCCGGCATTTCACTTGCCTTTTCCATAAGTTTTCACTGTGATTTTCAATTTCTTTCTTTATTTTTTTTTTGCTTGCCCGCCTGTTTTGGTGAGCTGGCAAATTTATAGCAACGCCTAAAAAAAAAACTGTTGCAAATAGATTTATTTATTTATTTATTTAGCTCGTTTTTACGCCAATGAATGAATCTTAGGGCAGCACCGCGCTACTCATGGTAGATAACTTAATCGGCGTATAAACGCCCACTTTATGGAGTTTTAGTGTTAGAACCGCAGCTCTGCATACCTCAATAACAATTATGAATCAGTATGACTCATGTTTTCGCACGCCCTACACACAATAAAGATAAGATTAAATTTGTACATAACACAAAAAATCACGCAATATTATCAGCTAAATTGAAATACCCCGAATGTTCAATATATATTGAAAGTATTGTAGGCCTATGGCACAGTTCAATTATTAAACTTGAGTCGTTAAGACCGAAAGCAGCTAAAGGAATTACTTGAAAAGCAGAGAAATAATGTCACCGCCGCCACATCACGACGATCGCCATTGGGGCATCCATTTGGGCCTGCACTTAGGCCACCATCATCATCACCATGGACACCATCTTGGATATCATGGACCGCCACCGCCTTACCATGGACATGGTCACTGTGGAGCTGGACCACCACCGCATCACCAACATCATCATCATCACCATGGACCTTCGTCTTATCATCATCACCATAATTCAACACATCACGATCATGGATATGGACATGGACACGATCATCATGGACACCATCATCATCATCATCACTGTTAAGGGATTTCAGTGATGGCAGCTCGTTGGAAAGGAATACAGTGATGAATTTTGTGCAGCGTTACCTCAAGTTATACGTGTAACCATTTTAAGACTCGACTCGAAGAATTTAATTTTATTTACAAAATAAAACAAACAAAAAAAAGTACGGCGCCAAAGTACAAATAAAAAAAAATCTAAAGCGAAAGTTATTTATTTTTCAATAAGTTTTAAGTTTATTTCGAACTATCCTCAACAAATCCGCAACTGCAAATCCACTGACTTTAAAGCAAATTCAATGGGTTCAACTTGCCCAGGATATGCTGAACTAGCTGCCAAGTAATACAAATAAGTTTCTACCTGCTGAACTTATTCAACCAGAGCCGAGCTCTGATATTTTTTCTAAGAATTTACGAAAGTTTTGGCTTGCGTAATCAATTTTGCGAACTCTACTGAGAGCCTTATTTCACAATGATGAACGTTCTTGCTGAAACCTTTTTTTCTTGAAGGCTTACGTTAGAAGAGGCTGGGGGGTGAAAGGGCTTAAATATTATGGTATCCCAGAAATGAGAATGATATTTGTTGAGGACCAGAACTCAGCTGCGGTGCTACATCATCGATCTCAGCAGGTTCATCTGTGCTGAGTTGCCTTTATATCCATGGGTTGAAAAATCCGAAGTCCACAAGTACTTGGTTCGCTGAATCCAAATTCGAGAATTCAGAAGCTTTGGGTGTAGGTGTTTTTTAGACCTCGGATTCGGATTTAGCGGTGCAAATCCCAAAGTTCCCAAAAAACGAGATATTTTTTGTAGATTAGCTCAGGATCCTGACGTGCTACTGATTTTTGGAACTCGGGATCAGATTCAACCACCCCAAAAGCATATAAAACATGGTTGAAATCTCTTAAATCAGAACGTCTTCATCAGTTGCTAAATGATTATGCTGGGACTTATGTAGATATGTATAAAATAAGGCCCAGAAAGCTGAGAAGCTCTACTTGATATGCTCTATAAGCTAACTTCAGTAAGTGTGCCCAATAATTAATCAATAAAATTATAACTAGAAAAAATTTTTATCTTTTGTCAAGGGAAGAGGGTACTTTTCGTACCTAAATCTGACCGAACGACGGGTTGTTCTTCTTCTTTTTGTTTTCTTGCATTTTCTTATCTGCTCTCATAAAGTGGGCCTCATTTCAGATTTTTATCATGAGATTTTTGCTTAGAAAAAAAGATCTTATCCAAAATTTTTCATTTTCCTTTGAAAAGTAAAATACTTTTATAGTAGATTTTGAACTTTTTCGACGTGTTGAGTGGACCTTATGTTCAATCATCCAAATTTTGTACTTTTTCAGGTAAAGTCTAAACAATTGACGTGTTCTATGATTGATTTATTATTTAGTTTGATTTGCAATAAACAATAACACTCATCAACAACAAACTGTAGATAAAAAACTAGACATATGTAGCTTTTATTTTTAGTTCATATGTATAACTTATCTACATTATCTAAAAATATCTTATCTTTGGGGAATATACGTTATGTGACTACATAACAATTGTTTATATTGATTTGCTACAAAGATAGATGATGACTCCTGTTGACTCCTAATTGTGCTAACAAGCAACATATACAACATTGTATATTATTTTTGTATATTTCTTATATGTTTATGAAACATTAAATATACATAGATGCGCATATTGCCTACTCTAGCGCATCCAAAAGCCATCTAAATAAATAATTAACCATGGTAATTCAATTAGATGACAGCAAAAAGCCCACTGAGCTCATAAATATAAATTAAATTAAATATCAATGGGTCATATAATGTTGGCCAATTACAAGCCATTAGAACCGTTTGTCACAAAAACCTAATTAGCTTTTGATGCTAGTCCAGCACAGAGGTAGAACTCGAACTCTCTCGTGGGAGCGGATTAGCTAGGCCCAATGCGGGTATCTGTGCAAACGAACGTTGGTAATATGCAAAAACGACGTTTGCTTGGTCCAATGGTCCGAATGGTCGGAGTAGTCGACCCACACGCTGTCAATGGGGCGACACCTGGAAAAATTGGTAATTAAAATTCGACAAGCCCAAAAGCCGCAGCTAGACGCTAAGAGCCGCGCTGCCATGTGTCTAATAATGTTGTAAAACATGTTGCTATTAAGTAAAACGACAGCCGGTAAAATGCCCAAAGACCAAAAAAAATAATAATAACCACGAGTCCAAAACAAATACATACAACAACTGCAAAATTTTTATTGATTTTTTTGACAGCAAAAATAAAAAATAAATTTCGGTACGTTTAGATCGGGAGTGACCGATATGGATTTAGAGATGTTGTTCGTTAATGGCATACTCTTTTTTTCCAAAAGAAAATGTGTTCTCTGTACTTTATACTGAAGCAAACAGTTGGTTCACTACTGAATCACTCATGATATCACTACACTAAAAGTCATGAGCTGCGATTATATTTGTCACTCACTTTGCTTTGAAGTGTCAGAATTGAATTAGATAACAAAGCAACTATGAATTATTTGATCCTGCACAGTTAGGCCTGAATGTGATGATATATAAAGTTAGGTATCAATTATATAACAAATCAGTTATGAATTCAGTAGTGATTGATTTTCAAAATTCTGGGAAGTATTAGATAAGCAATCAGATATGACTTTAATCGTGATTTGCTTGAAAAAGCATGGTGTGAAATAGGTGCTGATTTGTCATCTATGTATTCAGTGATGATTTAATTAGCAAATTATTGTCTGAGTGCTGATTTGCTTGAAAGAGTAAGGAGTGAATAAGATGACAAAGTAGCAATGAATTCAGTGGAGATTTGATTCTGAACAATCAGGACTGAATGAGATGATACGTATGTGAATAATATGACAAATCAGCTATGAATTCAGTAGTGATTGATTTTCCAGACTCTGGATAGTATTTGATAAAAAATCAGATATGACTTTAGAAAAGCCATTTTTATATTAATTATCTTTGCTTCAGGGCTTCATATACTTTTAGACTTTCTCTTACCATTCATGAGTAGAATCAGTACTAAGGTAATAACTATATAGATTTAGCGTGAACCCATGATATATTGTAGTTGTATAAGCATTTTCCAGCGTGGGATTCAAAGAGGTTTCGGAGGACTTAATTGTTTTTGTCTTTTAATATTTTTAAAAGTTTAAAGAAACTCAAATAAACTCTGCTATACTATTGTATATACACTACGAAGTGCTAGCCACCCTAAGAGCAAATCCTGGATCCGCAACTGCCCTGTCTAGTTTCTCATCAAAAGCAAAATTCTGCTGAGGGAAAGGGCGATAGATATCGCTTAAAATCCACTTATCTAAAATTGTTTCGTGATTCAACGTATCCTTTGGTAATATTTTATGTTTCTAGCACTTATGGTAACCGAAATCTCAGCGTTCATACAGACAAATGGATTTTGTGCTTTATACTCAAAGTAACTGGTCTATACTGTGTAGGCAACGCTTTCCACTCCCTGTCACATACATTCGAGCAAACTTTAGAAACTCTCTTACTCATTGCGTAAAGAGTATGCAAAAAGAGAGTTATTTTGGAAAAAAAAAACCTAATCGAAACAAAGATTTTTATTTGTTGCCACCAATTATCGACTGACAAGTTGCGCTAATGGAATTGGTAGCACTTGGCTGGCTGCAGTCAATTAGAAATGAAAAAGATGGCGAACGTTAAAGTCGGGCGCAGACGACTTTGGGATACCCTGTACCACCTCATTGCAATTAAGTCCGACATATTGGTTAAGACCTCCAAAAGATATAATTTATTCGGCAAATTTGGCTACGATATTTTCATAAATAAACAGAAATCAGTCGAATTTTACACCAAAAATTTTTTTTGACCGATCGGTCCTATGGCGACTATATGATATAGTCAACCGATTTTGATCAAATTTGGTACAGTGCTTCGGACCTCTCTCTTCGGACCGAGTGCCAAATTTGGTTACAATATCTTCACAAACAAACAAAATACAACGAATTTTGTACAAAACTCGATTTTTTGACCGATTGGTCCTATGGGAGCTATATGATATAGTCAACCGATTTTGATCAAATTTGGTACAGTGCTTGGGAACTCTAAAAAACTTCTTATTGCCAAATTTGGTTACAATATCTTCACAAATAAACGAAACACAACGAATTTTGTACAAAACACGATTTTTTGACCGATTGGTCCTATGGGAGCTATATGATATAGTCAACCGATTTTGATCAAATTTGCTACAGTGCTTGGGAACTCTAAAAAACTTCTTAATGCCAAATATGGTTACGGTATCTTCACAAATAAACGAAACACAACGCATTTTGTACAAAAAACTAATTTTCGACCGATCGATCCTATGGGAGCTATATGATATAGTCAACCGATTTTGATAAAATTTGGTACAGTGCTGGGGGTCTCTAAAAAACTTCCGATTGCCAAATTTGGTTATGATATCTTCATAAACAAACGAATTATCCATCTAAAACTTTTGATTTTTTTCGAGGTCCTCTGAAACACCCCTATGGGAGCTATATAATGTAACCCCGATATCAAAAAAATAAAATAAACTTGTCTCCTATGGATTAATAAGGGATCTTATCTGAAAGTTTGGTTGCTCTAGCTCTTACCATCTCTGAGATCTAGGCGTTCATACGGACAGACGGACAGACGGACAGACGGACAGACGGACAGACGGACAGACGGACATGGGTATATCGACTTCTCTAGTCACACTGATCATACTTTAGGTAACTTTGGGGGGTCTCCGACTTCTCCTTCTGTACGTTACATACATTTTCGGCTTGCACAAACACAATATACCCTTTGTACCATACGGTACAGGGTATAATGATATTGGCCAACCCACTTGGGCACTTGGCCATAAACAAAACTTGGCCAATATCAATGCATTTGTTTCCACTTTTGACAATTTTATGTGACTTATTTGCTTGAGTATCTATGACAGCTACCAATAATTGACAGTGCGCCTAATTGAGTGCCGAAATTGAGACTTACTTAAGACCCAAAGCAAGTGCAACTAAGACCGGACTATAATTAAGATTTCAATTCATAAATGTCGTTCATATTTCTTTTGACCAACTTGTGTCGCTTTTAATTAAAAAACTTAAATTATTTCGAGCTTGCAGCATCAGGCTGACAAAAGCTGGCGGGTCCACAGCAATATATAACTTAATTGTTATTTGTATTTAATTATATGGTGCGGCAACTCTAAACTACAGCTACTGCATTAACAAGGAAGACGACAACACTACGGTTGGCAGGCTGTTTATATAAGGACTGCAAACTGCAGCAGTGGGGTGGAAAACTGGACAAGTTTGTTTTCAAGTTAAAAAACTGGCACGTTTATTTAAGGCGTTGCATTTTTATTTTTTAAGTTAATTAAAATGTTTATTTTGTGAAGTGCAGGACATTTGCGGAGGCAGAAACTTGATTAAGCTTAAGAAAAACAATCTCGAACTTAAACAGTATAGAGCTTGTAATGAAGTCATGGCTTGTTTATTAAAACTGTCAAGTTTTAACGTTTCAAAAAGTCATCAGAGTTGGTCGTTCTATACAAAAATTTCGAAAGTTTTAAGCTTAGTGTGGGTAAAAAGTGAGTTAAAAAAAAAATTAGAATACACATTTTTTTATGGGAATTTAAGCAACGTCAGCTACTAAAAAAAAAATGACCAAACGGTTTTGGATTTAATAACTTGCTATATTAACTAGTATTATTTGCAATCTTTCCAAAAATAATATTAAAGCAAAAGACAGAAATTTATGATTTAATAATCGAAGTCTAAATCCAATTTTGTTTTTGTAACGTAACGCCAAAAGTCGGTTTGCTTATATATTTGAATCTATAAGACACTTTTTTATAATTTTTTTCACTAAATATACTTATACTTAATGGCTACCTAATTTTTTCGTACAAACGTAACGTCACGCAAAAATTTAAATGATCATATAGCTTGAAAAATAAGTAATTTGAATCTCCAAAATGTTTTAGTGGAAATGAAAACTGAAACAGCGCATGTAAAGTATGTAAGACTAACATTAGCATATTTCGGGTTTTAAAAATTTTTAATAAAAAAAGGCTTACAAGAAATTTTTATGCGTGCATTTCATAAAGGAAGGAACGATTGTTCTCCATCTGACCCACTGGAAATGATCTGGAAATGCTCAGATGCCTCTTAAAGGCGTACTTACATTTTAAGCAATAAAAATTTCTAAGGTTTTTCGAAACCTATTATTTTAGAAAACATTACTTGGACTTTTTGAGTAACTGATTTGGAGCTTTTTATCAACTAGTTCTAAAACATGTTTCCTTACACCTCAATATTAGTGTGACCAGGCACTCATTTGGTGAAAGTTGGGTCCTATTATTAAGAGCTGTAATTGATAAAAAAAATGCAATAAAATCATATTGTGTGCTATTCATGTCCAGTAATCATCATGAATTTTCGTTTCTTGTTTAAGATTATACTTATATAAAAAATATAACATTTAATTACTGTATAACTTATAAGTCAATTTCCTTGATAATAATATAATTCTCTTCTTTCTTTTTCCAGGTATGTTGACCAAACTAAAACTTAAAAACTTTATTAAGTAAGTAATACATATATCATGTATCATAAGTGCACATGAAAGCGCTTTGAGCGTAAACAAACTGGTTTTTTATACATCTCAGCAGAATTTCTACTCGAATCGAATAAATTGTAATATGGCTCATAATCGTTAGTCTAGTTTTTAGATTTACTAAATTGCCACTACGTCATTATAAACATTTTCTCTATACCGACTAGTTATCAATGGATTTTATTGCATCATTAAAAAAAAAGCCAAAAAAAAAAACAACTTCTATAAAAACCATATGGCTTGAAAAACCACATAAAGTTGCAAATATGTCTAATAACTTCCCTTATAAGCGATTTCATAATCGGCTCCATACAAGTTAATTTTTTTTTTTGCGTATATTATTTTTAATTTTTCAATTTTTTAGCCAACGCAGCAACAACTATTCAAATTCATATATTATTATACAAACGCGGCGCGTGCAATTATCGTAAAGAGAAATCTTGTAACGCCAATATAAAGCTAATAACTTGTGCAACATGAACGTGCCACAAGCGTACACTGCCATGGCAAAGCTACTCCATTGGCTTCCAGCCAGGCCAAGAGCTGGTGGACACACGCATGGCTCGCGGTTTGATGTAGTTGGTCGTTGGTCTTTGGTTAATGTTGCCGCATTGCTGGCTGTAGTCAGTGCTCCTCAATCCTAACCCATCCCAATGTAACTTTCAATTTGCGTAATTTTCAAAGTGACTTTGACCAGGCAGCGCGACCAACTGATCCCTTACCTAATGACTTTTGTTGTGACGCTATGAAAAATGATGCCATCAACTTTTACCCAGCTGAGGAGCGGCGTCCAGTGGTCTATGTAATGGCTTTGGAACTCTGGCTCTGGCTCAGGCTCTGGATCGCTTGCTGCGTTAAGGTGCGCACTTCTCATAAAATGCCGCTTATTATGTTGACTATTAATTTTTACAGCTTAGTTGCGGACGCGCCTAAGCACCAAGATGGTCCGTTTCGTATTGAAAATTTGATATACCTCCTGCTGAGAGTATACTAACTTTTTTATTAAGGTTTGCAAAAATTTAGATCTTGAAGTGTAGAGTATAACATGACTTGGAAAATTACAGAGCCGGACAAAGTTTTAAAGTTTAGATAAAAGATGAAGAAGATGCGATCATCTTGTTTCAAAGTTAATGCATAAATGGGATTATTTTCTTAACAAGAACATTTCTCCCAACTGAGGCTAAAACAATAACCATTTTTTCCCCCCAACTGATACTTCTTAAGCGCAGAAGTAAGTACAAAAAATTTAAACGGACATCCAGATGAAGCAGTTTAATAATAACTTTCGCAAAGGAAAAAGAGAATGATCGAAATGCCATCCGAGGGCTTGATTTTCCAGATATCATCATTGTATTATCGTTTTCACAGGTTTTATTATTTTAGATTGTGTTTTCTTATCAATTATAGTTTCCTAAATACGTATAAGAGTTTTTTTATACTACTCGTTCAATTTTAAAACAAAATATTTGAAGGATTTGAATGTTATGTGCTTATGTTTAACATCAACAGGGCCGTCAAAAGAATGGAATGATGACGGTACTGACAATGGCCCGTAGAGAAAAAGAAAGGGTGTCGGTAGTGACTATGAGCCGTCGAGAGAAAGGAAGGGTGTAGGTAGTGACCATGGCCCGTCGAGAGAAATGAAGCGTGTCGGCAGTGACTATGAGGCGTCGAGAGAAGGGATGCGTGTCGGTAGTGACCATGACCTTGAGTGCACTTCGATTTCCCGAAGAATTTGAATAAATTTATTCATAGACAAAATCTGTGAACCACTTTAAAGAATTTTCCAAGAATTTAAATATCTTGATTCAGAAAGAAAATCTTCGGATCTCCTTAAAGGATTTCCAGCACTGGTAATGCCATCTTTATCATACTGCACATTTCTGTGTGAGCTTATAATCACGTTTGGATTATTTTCGAAAGGTTAAAAGTCTGACCTAACTAAGTGATTTTAAAATTTTTTTTAAATGGCATATAGGCATTGAAATTTTCTTTCTTTCATGTAAACACTCAAGTAACTCCATTCTTCTAATCTAAGACGTAGGAATCATATTAAGATTATGATTCTGAGCTCAATAGAAGCAAAAATAAGAATTTCCTAAAAAAACATTTCTTTAATTCTATATTTTTAATACATTTTATAAGCAGTAATAAACCAGTTTATGAAGTCATAATAACGTTGAGTTTTCGTGGCGGAGAATTGTAAGACAAAAGAAGTAGCGTAAAAAGTGCTAAGGGCTCCTTCTATTGAGATTATTGCATCCAAAGCTGCTTCTAATAGGCAGACACAAGTTGTCTCTTGCGTAGTCCACGTATATGCCGGACTGCCTGACGGCCAGATGGTTCTCCTGGAACATATCAAAAACACTTTTTTGATCTTTAATTCTTCTCCACTCTTACGCCCTGGAAAGATCGACTAGAATTTACGTATCAACTATGTTACCAGTCTCAATACCGCTTAAAGCTTTTTCCGCAATCTAATTTTAAGGCAAAATTTGGTAAGGTAGACTATTCGGTATTGATCAAGATCACCTGTAGAATTTTAGGCCCTTAGTGTTGCTTGATTAGTGATTAAGAAGCTGTGGGATGCTCCAACGATCGAAGTCTTAATAGGGGAGATCCCTTTTGTTAGCCGTTGATCTTTTATCGAATGATAGTTCAGAGATGAGACTAGAAAAGTATATCAGATGATTGTTATCTTCTAAAACGGAACTAGAAATATTATATCAGATGATTGAAATCTTTTTGGCATTTGTACCATGCTTAAAAACTGTTCCCTTGGTATGAAGCGCAAAGTCTTCAATCTATCGCAATCGTTAACCCAACGAACGTGTTGTGTGAGAAAAGGCACTGAAAACGCACTGTCAATAGGCTGCATGTGGCAAGTTCACCATAGAAGTGCAAAAGGATCATGTCTATCGTTTTCAATGTACTTATCGTTCCGCCTTGTACAGGCTATCACTATCTATATATCCTGAACGACTCTTATTGACTCCGTTCTTCTCCAGTCTTCCCACAGAGTCACGAGAGATTGACTGCTGTTGGATTTGGTTTAGTTCCCTCACCGTCTTCGATCATTTGGTAAGAGTATCCAAATTTTGGCGCTTGTAATTTCGTCATGCTCTCCAGTTGTATCTCCACTCGTTGTTGCTTCTATGGCGCTACTCTGACCATTCTCTACAATTTATGACATACATGCGAATACTCAATGCCACAGACCCTGCTCTCTCAACTGGCCCTGCCCTCGCTCCCGCTCCCTCGACGCTGCCTTAGTTATGCTTCCCTCTCAATCATTGGCTCTACCTTTGCGGTCATTTGGTCACATATCGCGAGACTTCTATCTGAGCCGTGTACAAATTTATTTTCACAGTATGCACATATACGCGTGGTCAGTTTGTTGTTGTTTTTTTTTTTTTTTTTTTTTTTTCTTTTTTTTATTTTGGAGTGGTCTCTTCCTCATTGTATGCTATCAGAGACTGGGGTCCCCATCATTAGTACTAACAAGCGACATTACGCGGCTCATGAGCCATGCTGCCAGACTGTTGGCTGTCTGTCTCTTGGCCCCGTCTGCAGCTCTGTGCCCGGGTCCGGCATGTTTGGTGGTGGCATGTCTTTGGGTTTGTCTTTTGGGGCCGCTGATTAGTTTGACTTGATAGCGCCCAATGTACTTGATACGCGATTTTGGTTTTGGCTTTGGTTTTTGGTTCTTGGTTCCTGGCTACAACTCTGTAAGCAAGAAAAATAAGTTGCCGCTCTTTATGTAATGAGAATTTCAAGCATTTTTATTGTACCATGTGTGGAGTAGAGTGGAGTGGAGTAGAGTGAAGTGGAGTGGAGTAGTTGCAAGTTAAAGTTGAGAAACAAGAAGAAGATGATGCTTGTGGGTGCTTAAAGTATGTGTAATTCGTGTATTTTTCGATTTTTCATGGGCTTATTAAATTGTTTTATGTAATCTTAGATAGCCATAAAAAATTACCAGCAATGTGTGTAGAATTTTTCAAATAGTTGAGTATCTACTTAAGTATCTTTTTCTTTTTGTGGTTATGTAAGTAATGTGAAGAAGCATTGGTTAGTTACAGTTAGAAGCAGGAAATATTGAGTACTTAATTTAAAAGTACTCGAATCGAGCTGTATCAAAATGGAAAAAATAATTACCATAATTTGTTTGGAAATGTTATATTATAGTGTAGGAACAATTCTTATGTCGTATGTTTACTAAGATCCGAAATTGATGAAATGCTATAATCAAAAATAAGTTAATAAGAGGCTTTAAATTGAGCTTTATAAACTTAAATTCGATATTTAAAGCAGCTGTGGAGATTTAAACAAAAAAAATCGAATACTACTCGTTTGCAGCAAATCTCCAGTGTGACCGTAGGAATTTTCTCAAGGAACTTAGATTTAAAGCCATGAAGCATTAATTGTATGCAAACGCAAATAGGGCAAACGCTTTCACAGTTCGGGTAGGCACCCAAGCATCAGTGTCTTACTGCTTGTGAAATTCTTGACGAATTTAAAAAAGTTTGGCAGGAAAGATTGAGAGTAAAATTCCGCTTCTGCTTATTTCTTATAGAGAAAGCACGAAACTTAACAATATGTATAAGATCGAATTATTTTTAAAAGCTCTTTTAATTTAGTTACATTATTTTACATAAATTTTACTGCTTTTTGAGAAATTTATTAAGATATTAAAATTTTTAATTAGGATTGTGTCAGTGGAATGATGATGATGATGCTTTATGAGAAAGTTGCTTAATTCTAAAAATACGTTTTAAAGAAAATTTGTACTTTTTTCATCGTTTGATTTTGTGAATATCAAAATAATTAATTCTTTCATTAAATAACTTTCCCTAAATTAAAAAAATAAGAGTTGATTTGGAGTAAATATATATAATCTATGTTAAAAAATTCATTGTTGTATCAGCACAAATTAATACAAAAGAAAGTCAGATTTTTATTTTTATTGTGTTTCTCAATTTTATTTGCAATCTGTCCTTAAAACAATCAGTAAATTATAAAACATTAATTAAACAACAACAGGAGCAGCTAGACTCCATTGATACTAGGTGCTATATGCGAACTAATGGTTATTAAAATATCATAAGTAGTCAAAAAAAAAGAAGAAAATTCTGAATTAAAATCTGCTTGAGAGATCAAGGATATGAAATCTTTGAAGTTTTCTATAAGTTTGACTATTATTCGTAAAATAAAAAAAATCTAACAGCGACTGTCAAAAGCTGATTGCTCTAACATTTTACTGCTGTACATTTTAGTAGAATCTGGCAACGCCCTAAAGCAAGCATGCAAAAATCGAATGTGCTTAAAATACTCAACGCCTAAAGAAACAAAATCGTCTTTTCTAAGAGGCTTTATGCTTTCTTGTAAAAACGAATGTCTTTAGCAAAGCCTTAAAGCTCTTAATTTGAATTGCACGTTAAAAGTTGTTTTATTGGTCTATGGAGCTGCTTCTTTCTAACGAATTTATGGTTTATACGTTGAAAGTGGCATTTGTCTTTGTATAATACGTCAAGCAATCCCCAGATATAATAAAAAAAAAAAACCAAATACATATTCATTAAAAAACGTTTGCTATATCCAGTAAGGGAACCAACAAAACTGCCCACACATCAACAAACCAGGCTATAAAATTGAAGCCAATTAACATAGTACAATGTTTCACCTTTAAGTGGCCATAATTCAAGCCTCGTCTGATATTTTTTATCAACGGCAATAAAATATTTGAAAATTTCTTAAAAAGTATGCTCAAAAACTGTACAGCAATAATAAAAATGATAATGTGATAAGAGCTTAGGCTTATATGGAAAGGCCATAAGCAGACTGTTACCAAAAATGGTAATGCCGAGGAGCAGCAGTTCAGGTCTTAAATTTGGCGGGCTTTACTTTGAACAATGAGCCAAAAATGTATGTTGGCAATTACGTTTGAACAATGCAAAAGTCAGAAGTATCTCGTAAAAATGATGAGAAATAGAGAGTATCTCAAAAAGAGCAAATAAATCAAATATTGCAAAAACCAAATAGGGTGACACTTGTCAGAAAATGCGGAACCATAAAAGACAGTTGAATTTTTGTATGTAAATTAGCTACAAAATGCTTTATAGGGCTGGCTTAAGCACCACGCTCTCTCTCTCTCTCTCTCTCTGTGTTATATACTTATGTACATATTTATCTCATTTTGCATATCTTTGGGCAACATATGCAAATTTTTTCGAAATGGGGAAATGCATTTCTCATTTTGCAATCGCAATGTGGCCTGCATTTTTATTACTTGTCAAAATATGGTAAAATTTATGGAAGCATTGCAATATTTTTAACGCCAAAAATAGAGCGCAAACAAATACAGAAGGATTTTTAAGGAAATAAAAAATATATATAACTTGAGAAAAATGCAAACCTTCATAAATCATTCCAGTGTGGTCCAAAGTTGAGGCTGTGGCAAAGACATAGATAAAGATAAAGACGCAGACAGAGACACAACAAAAAGCAGGAAAGCAAATAAAAGTAAATGGGGGCGCACATAAAAGTCATAAAAACTAAATTAGCCAAAGCAGCTGTTGGTTATTTTTTGTCTTTTTTTTTGGCGAGGGAGACTAAAATTAAGTTGAGCATAAAAAAAATGATTTTAAACAGATTGTTTTTTAAGCAAATTAAAGCGAAAAAAAAATTGTAGTTTTGAAAAATCTATGCAAATTTTGTGCGTGGACAGAAGAAATAGAATATTCAATAAAATGACTGACAATATTAAAAAAAAAGTATTTTAAACAAAAAATGTACAACTAAAAAAATATTGAAATTCAAAATAAGCGTATAATGCAATGTTTTCTTATATTATTTTTTGACGTCGTCATCGTCGTCAATGCTGTCATCCCTTATTTTGTCGGTTTAGGTGTGGCTGCTAGATGGCGCAAGTGTATGTCGCTAGGTGGCGCAAGCAAGTTTTGGCACATTTAATAATAATCAATCATTAATTTGCAAATAATACTAAAAAAATATTTTTTTTTAAATGAGCGGGTGATGTCAAAACATCCTAAAATTATTATAATTTTTTTCCTATAAAATTTACTTACTAACAAACATGCAATTTTTGAGAAAATATATTTATAAAGCAAAATTTAATTCTATCTATCTATTATAGCTATTTAAAAAGCACATCAATACCTTTCGATCTAATCGTCTTTCATGTCGATAAAAAACTTTGTTCACGAGATATTGACGAATAACTGAAAAAGTGCCCAAAAACATATTTTTCGATAAAGTCTCGAAATCGGTTCTCAAGCAAAAAAAAAATGAATGTAATTTTCGTGTTTCTCAACCCAAAATAACCCAAAAAAACACTTTTTTATAAAGGTTAATTTTTCGTGTACTAAACTAGTTTGATCGGTTTTGGGGCCGAAAGTTATCCCCCGCCAGCGGCTTCTATCATTTAATTGCAAATAATAACGAAATTGAACTTACCTTGCAAAGAACATCAACAATTGTTCAATTTTCTTTCAAGTACGCATATACCATTTGATTAAATTTGACCCGGACTGGTTTAAAAAACATCGTATTTTAATACAAATCCTTATAACAATAATTTCCCTGACTTGTCTATTTTTGTAAGTCACTCCTAGGTGGGGCATGGGAATCACCGAATAGCCGAATCCAAACGACGGTATCTTGAATTAATAGAGATTTTCTTGGGAAATAGCGATGCCAGTGCTAGGCAATTGTACCAGTGCCTCTGAGGGGAATCGAATCACCGAACATTGGGTTTCAAAGCGAGTACGCTACCACTATGCTATCGATGGCCATATTCATTATTAGTCACCTTCAAAATAGGTTCCTTTTAAGTCAATACAAGAATGCCAACGATTAATACTGATATGATAGTACACCAGCAATCTATTCTTCTCTGATCTTGTCTTTTTTGCCATAATATTCAACTAAAAAGTTAATATTTGACTTAAAAAATTTCAAAACTTACACAAAAGTTAACGATACGTCTCTGCGACGAACAATTTGTACATTTCTCAGAATAATCGAAGTCAAAATTGTAAGGGAGAAAGCTTTGTTTCTTTTTTGGACTCCAGTTGTGAATTCATGAACGAATTGTAGTCTAAGGGTTAGCGTTAAATCCAGTAGTAGAAAAACTGAGCAACAGTAGGAAATAGATTCCAAGCAAGCAAAATAAGCTATACACTCTAAAGAGCTATCAAAAGAAGTGCAGATCGTTAAGTTATTTAAGGCATTTTTAAAGAACATCATAAGCTGTCAAAGTTAACTTCAAAGCATAAATTTTAATACGTATTTTTTTTTAATAAACAGATTCCATCTTTGACACAACACACGCGTCATAAATCAAGTAACCCAAAAAAAAGAAACAAAACCATATAAAGCTAGCAACACCATGAAACCGCTTCTCTGAACTTTTTGAAAATATTTTTGAAATCAATATTTCATTAACATAAAACGAATAGGTATCTATATATATAGAAATATATTCTTCGTACTATTGTGTTGCTATCGCATATCATAAATATAATACGTGTCTATGCTCCCAAAGGAAATCCCACGCAAAAGCATTCATAGCTATTATTTAATACTCCAGGCATACCAGAAAATAATTAATACTCTAACATAAAAGCACGTCGCCGCCTTTGGATACACCTATACACCCCAGCCCCACGCCCCCATTCCCTGCCCTGCTCCAACGCTAATTGTGTGAAAAATAAGAAAGTAAAAGGTATTTTTGCTTAATGAATTTCCACGTGAGAGTGTCTGCTGGTCTTCCCACAACTTGGAGGCAGGAAAAGCGCATTGGCAAACCTTGAAATATGTAGGAAAATTAGTTAATAAATCACACGTGGAAAATTGATGAGTTGCCATTTTTTGAATTGCATGGGTAATATACTATGGATGCCATTAGAGTTGGGAGTGGGCATGAAATTTGATTTTTTACCTTTGTTGTGTCAGTCGGTGGCTTTGGAGTCTGGTTGAGTTACCTGATTCCATCGTTGTTATGCCTTACACGTAGTTAGTATTATAAAAATGATGTATGACAGAAGCAGCAGCAGCAGCAGTAACTTGGGAGCCATGTAAATTGTTTACTGGCTTTTCCTGCCTGGAGCGTAGCTACCTAACTGAACACTGAACTCCCGAGCGAGCTAATCCGCCGTGCACAATGGCAATATAATTAGGTGAGTTGGTAGCACAGTGCATGGAATGCTAAATAAGTGTAGTTCCTTGGCTGAAATATGAAATTATTAAAGCGTTATTAATATTAAAAAAAGTAGGGATTTCCCTGTCTGCGCAACAGGGAACTGCTTAATATAGTTAATGAAATAGGAAAAAGCAATTAAGATATTGACTGTAAAAAATTGTGGAAAACTTGTGAGTAATGTTATTAGAGCTGGAAGCCAAATGGGTTTTCCATGCAGAATTCTACAAGAGATTTAGCATAACAAATCCAGAGAATGGACTTTCTCAAGAAAATCCAAAACATTGTCAATCTCAAGTTGATCGCAAAAAAACAAAAACAAAATAACTTTAAGAACTTATTGTACACTTTTTGTTTACAAAAGAAACAAAATGGAGCCAACAACTCTTTACAGAAGTTTAACAAAATCCAATGAACTCATTGCCATTGTGCGCAGGCAAGTTACCAATATCTTATTGTCATGTAACTCAAATCGGGCTAACAATAAAACAACAACAACACTTTGCATGTGTTGTTGTAGCTACAAAACGAAGAACAAGAAGCAGAAACTCACAGCAACAACAAGAACAACAACCACAACTTGGTAACAAAGCCCAACACAGAAACAAGTAGAACTTGTCGAGACCACAAAACGTACAGGTGCGGAATAGCACTTTGGCGCTAAAAAAAAAAATAAAAGTTTAAAAAGAAGTAATCGGTTTCTAGACTCGAAAATATATTGAGAATTTCTGGTTTTAAAAAACATTCTGTTGTCGGCTTCTAGACTGTTAAAAAAAGCTAAGAAATTATTGGTTTGAAATACTTTCATAAGAAGGCGCTAAGATTACTAAGCATTATTTCGAAGCATCAAAAAGTACAGGTGCGGATTAGCACTGGGGCGCTTAAACAAAAAAAGGTGAAAAATAAATAGTCAGTTTCTTGACTTAAAAAGAGCTTATGAACTATAGATTTGAAAAAAAAACGCTAGAATTCCTTAGCATTATTTTGAAAGTACAGGTGCGGATTAGTACTGTGGCGCTAAAAAAAAAGTGAAAAAGATGTTTCTAGACTGTTAAAAAGAGGTTAAGAGTTTTTGGTTTGAATAAACCTTCTTTAAGAGGTCGCTAGAATCACTAAGCATTATTTTGAGACATAAAAAAGTACAGGTGCGGAATAGCACTTTGGCTCTTAAACAAAAAAGGAAAGAAATAGTTGAAAAAGAAGTGGTAGGTTTCTAGGCTGTTAAAAAGTGTTGAAGAAGGGTTGATTTGAAAAACATTTTTTTTTTAATTTTGCTAGATTTTCTGAGGATAATTTCGAGGCCTTCATACAGACAGGTGCGTAAAAGTAGTCCCTTTCTAGTTTGTTGAAAAGAGATTACGAATTTTTTAAAGAACTACACTGAAAAAAATGTACGCGCATTTTTTTGAAAAAACATAACAACATAATATTCTACAGGATTTTATCAAAAAACTGTAAGACAGCATCAGTCTTCTGGATTACTGAACACGTTCTGTACTCCGAATCTGTTGCTTCTCTGGTGGATATTTTTGGAGCTCTCAGCATAGGGTAACTACCTAAAATTGCTTAAAAGCAGAGATACAGCGTTTGAGATTCACGTCTATCCACTTTTTCAGGATTCTTTTTAAAAGGAAAACATCAACCATTGATGGCTTCTAGGTCACGAATTTCGCGCTAAAAATGTCTAAAGTACTAAGAAAGCTAATGGGTGCTGAGTGATTTTGTGGAAAAAAGAAGACAATTGTTCCATATGAATTTCCACTTTTCCATACCGAATGAACAACATTCGCACTGAAACTAGTTATATCATATGATTCTTGATTTCAATTTTTGTTCTCTTCCTTGCCATTTTTGGTTGAACCTAAAAGTTTCATATCATTTACGATTCTGTATATTTTTTAACCAAAATCCATTTGTCTTTGTGTTTATTAAGTTGTTTCGACTTGCGAACGTGATTTACTGCCACTGCTTGCCATATAAAGCTTAAGCCATTGGTCTTTCACCCATGGGAACATGAACATGGTTTTGTCCAAACAGAAATGGTGATTTGTAAAACTAATTACTGTCCATATTTTTTTTTGGTTTGTATCCAACTCAACTGTGACAGTTGCGCTCCTGTAAACGATTTAGTTTTTCTCTTGGGCGCACAAATCTAGCCAGGGTTCGACTGTACGCTGAAGAAATACAATTCGCCAACGAATTTTCTTTCGCTTTATTTTTACGTTTTACTATTTTGCTGTGTTTTGGTGTCTAAAGTCAAGATCAAAAGCGTGATTTGCTGGCTGGGGCTCTTTTTTTGCACATTTTATTTTGGCCAGCTCTGTAGAAGATCGTGATCTTTGCTATACATAAAAAATCACCAACACATAAAAACAACGACGAAAACTTTCAAACTAAGCGAGGCTGATTTTTCTTAAGTCTGTTGTTATTTTTTGTTGTGGTTTTGTTTTTGGGAATGGTTAACAGCCATGCTGATTTGATCAGTCATCACTTGAAGCTGAGTTGGGGTCTGTCCAGTAGACGGCGCATAGCTAACAAATTAGCTGCAGTACGACATAGTACGAGTACCTCGAGTTTCCCTTTGCTTTGATATCGGCTGCGGGATTTGCAGGGGTTTTTTTTCTGGTTTTTCGGAAAAACCGCAGCTAGTTATGTAGTTGAACCGATTGATGTTGTCTCATTTATTTTGACATAGAAATAAAAACAACAACTAACTCGAGCACATAAAATTTCAACTAGTCGAATTTTGGTGTGTGCGTGGGTGTCTCTTGACGTCTGCTTGTGTGTCTGCAACCCTGTCCTATAGCGTCTAGCTCGCTCCCTTGCCATCTGGCCGCCACGAGCACATCAAACGCCACAACGAACTGCGTCCGTTTAAAGTTTGTCTGTTTATTTTGTGTTGCGCCAATGAGCCTTGCACTGATTGATGTGGCGCACATTAATCAAGCCATGGAGCGGCCATTTGTTTGATGTTGATCAAGCGATCTGCTGGCCCAGGTAACTCCATTCCGAACCCGACTCGCTTGTTTGCGCTCCATTTAGCGTGCGGATATTGACTACACAGCTGCTCGTTTCCATTTAATCAAACGATCATTCAGCTCTTTGGGGTCGCTTATTGAGCGTCGTTCGGGGATCGTCGTTTATTGACCAAATGACTGCTGGTCATACGCGACGATTGGCTCTTTTTTTGGTGCTGATCGGTTGTAAATCTTTGTTGATCATTGTACGATAGGTTTTGCTTAGTTATTTGGCAATTTGAATTCAATTAATTGCCATGTTGTGCAAATGTTTTCTCAATTAGCTAGAGATTTTATAGCTACAGTAGTTCTCCATTTATGTACAGTATAGCTCTTTTGTTTTAAAACACTTGCGCTTTTTTGCCATAAATTTTACTTACAACAATAATTCATCAAAGCAATGCCGTACAAGGCATTGCCATACTTGAAAAAAAGTAACAGGGACACAAAAAGCGCTTGTTAAAGTGTGTCTGCAATTTGTCTTTGATCTTTTAGTTAGATCGTTATGTTTACTATGTGGAACGCATATGTACAGTAGTCACTTTAAAGAAAATACAACTTGAGATAGTCAGCATCATAAGATGTTTACTGAAGAGGTGAACATGGCTGACACCCGTCTAAAATATCTCCAGCTGTATTGGCGATCTCGAAATAAGAAAACTTGGATGCTATTTACGATACCATTTTTGTCAAATTTAGATAGGCAGCTTAGAAATTATGAGGTAACAGATGAACCTTTATAAAGGGTGTTTTTTTTAATAGGGTCCGGATTTCCGAAGAGTTTTTGTTTCTGTATCCTGTTTAATGGAACCATTTCGAGGCTTCGATAAAAAGAGCCAGGTCCGCTATGGGCAAGTTTGCCAGACTGCCCAGGTCTTCAAAGAAGGGTTTGCCCAGGTACTGGGCGCGTTTCCTAAGTAGTGCAGGGCAGTCACACAGCAGGTGTTGTATGCTTTCTATCTCCTCCTCATCTCGAATAAACTTCCATCAGAACGTGCTAATCGTCGTTTTCTTGATCATGTTCGAACTCATTTGACATTCCACGATGTCTCTCCACCAATCCGAATGAGCAGAGGTGGGCACGAAAAATAACGGAAAGAGCACTACAACAACATCAAGAAAAAAGGTCGAAAAAAGGATGCTCGAGTAGGGCCATAAAAATCGCACACTGTGTGTATTTTGTTTTTGTAATATTCTGCGAGTCGAGCGAAGGCACACATTGTGTGTATTTTGTTTTTGTAAGTTGCTGCGAGTCGAGCGAAGGCACACATTGTGTGTATTTTGTTTTTGTAAACTCGGCGCGTCGCCGGCAATCTGCTTGTGCGTGAAACACTGAACGAAATTTTGGGATACATTCAAAGAAACAGAAAAGTCATATGAGTTTATATGACAATTTTAATTTACCAAAAAAATTACTGGGTCTTACAGTTGCCAAATTAACTATATTTCTGTGCTCAGTGTACTTGTGCGAATTTTTCGTCCGCGAGCACCAATAAAAACTACCGTTACGGTCTAAAAAGGGATGCTCGAGTAGGGCCATAAAACTCGCACACTGTGTGTATTTTGTTTTTGTAATATTCTGCGAGTCGAGCGAAGGCACACATTGTGTGTATTTTGTTTTTGTAAGTTGCTGCGAGTCGAGCGAAGGCACACATTGTGTGTATTTTGTTTTTGTAAACTCGGCGCGTCGCCGACGATCTGCTTGTGCGTGTACACTGACAAAATTTTGCAACACATTCAAAGAAACAGAAAAGTCATATGAGTTTATATGACAATTTTAATTTACCAAAAAAATTACTGGGTCTTACAGTTGCCAAATTAACTATATTTCTGTGCTCAGTGTACTTGTGCGAATTTTTCGTCGCGAGCACCAATAAAAACTACCGTTACGGTCTAAAAAGGTCGAAAAAAGGATGCTCGAGTAGGGCCATAAAAGCGCACACTGTGTGTATTTTGTTTTTGTAACATTCTCGGTTTTTTGCGTGTGCGTCTGGCAGGCGCCACTTACAAGACCTAACGGAAAGAGCACTCGGTGCAAAAATGTCCAAGGCGTTTTTTGTACTGAGTGCTCTTTCCGTTATGTCTTTTCTGTGGCGAAAGATAGGCGCACAAGCAAAAAGTGCTCTTTCCGTTATTTTTCGTGCCCACCTCTGCGAATGAGAATGAGAACAGCACGGTCCGAAGAAAATATCACTGTTGTAGAGGCCAGTGTAGAGGAAAATCCAAATTGATCGATTCGCAAGGTTTTACCGTCAATGGTAATCGATACAGAGCGATGATCAACGAATATTTGTTTTCAAATTTACCTGACGTCGATGTCGAAGAGTTCTGGTTTCAACAGGATGGCGCTACGTGCCATACGGCGACCGCTACCATTGATTTACTGAAAACTCAATTCGTCGAGAAGGTTATTTCAAGAAATGGGCCCACCAACTGGCCGCCGTGGTTCGTAACTTGAAGTCGTGGTGTTCACATTCTAGAGTTCTTTTTCAAATATTAAATGTTAAGAAATTATCTTTCTAATAAAACCATATTTGGTATCATTACATTACTTTTTTGGGTTTAACTTAAGTTTGAAATCCGGACGCGATTAAAAAAACACCCTTTTTATACATAGCGATCAAAATAGTTATGAAACACCCTCTCAATGCTGGTTGCACAAGTAGGGACGTATTATTCCAGCCAGTTTTTTCTAATTCCATCTGTACGAGTGTTCACTGTAACCATTTGCATGTCGCAGACAATGTCTGATGTTTCCGTTTTGGCACTTCATGCAAAATAGTTTGCCAAATGAGAGCAAAAGCAGCGGTTTTTCTTTTTTTTACATTTTTTTTGCGGGCTTTTACTTTTGAAAAGTGCCGACAAAATTTTCTAAGAATTTGTTTGATGCCATCACTTGAAGCAATGAGGAAACGCACACATCCACAGATATGCGCATTCTCGAAGATCGTATGGTATATATGATGATATAAGTATAAATGAAGATGAAGATGAATGGCAGATGTATCTGTATCTGTATCTATGAATTTACGCTCGTCTGTTTTGTGTTGAAGCTTTGAAGTTATTTGTGCAACTTTTGTTCATTAGTCGAGTTCCATAAATTTGGTTTTTGGGAAAATAGCTCCAAAAAGTCTTTATTATGTGTAGCAGCGTATGTGTGTCTATGGTGTTGTTTATATTATGTATATGACCTGAGTAGATGAATTTTTGGGAAGCATTTAAAGTTTAGTTGCTGGCGGTGCGCCAAAGCGACTTCTTATGAAGTTTTTGCCTAATCAAAGCAATGAAACAAAGTTTATAATAAGTATAACTTTGGGCCAACATATAAATCTGTTTGTCGAACTATTTCTGAGTATTGCAAGCCATTTATATTACACCCCAAGGTATGCAGTTGTTGCGCAGGGGGCATTAACATGTCCATAACTTGCACTTAAACGCAACGGAAAACAAGCACGAGAACAGCACATAAATACCAAATGCATAAGTATATACCTACTACGTACTACATTGTTGCGAGCCAAGCAGGCAACCGAATTTGCTTGACATTTACAATGGCAATGGCAACATGTCTGCCAAGTTTGCTAGGGAACTGCCAGAGAGCTGCTGGAGCGCTGCCGGAGCTGCCAAGCTGTTTTAATGCCAAGAAAATGCTTACTTACTTGCGCTGGAGCTTTTGAGGCACTCTGAGCCTGGACACTTGTGCCATTTTAAGTGTTTATAGGTATTTATTTTTATTGTTTTTTGTATGTTTAACGATTTTTTAAGTGGAGTGCAACGTTGCCACTGCAACAACGGAAATGCAACAAAAAATCAGGCAAAATATTTTATAGTCGACTTTTAAATGCACTCTAACTGATAGCTTTATAAGGCATTATAAACTTTCATTGTTTTATAGCTGAGAAGAGCTTGTTAAGTGAGTACATCGGGAATTGTAAATAAACCGGGCTCAGAGTGCTTTGGATAAAAGATACTGCTTATTATAACTATAATTAAAATGCAAAGCGGGATGTATTTTATGCAAAACTAGTAGCAGTCTTTTATAAAGATAAAATTCTTCTAATGAAACAGACCCTTAGGGCATACTATAAACTTGAATTTAAAAAGCATAATGACGGAATTCAAATTGGCAATTATTATTTAAACGTATAAAAGCTTATGACTTAATTCAAAAATATTTCAAAAGATGAGCAGTAAAATTTAGAAAAGACTTTTGACATAATGTATTAAATTGGCAATGCAATTTTATCAGAGAAGCCATATTTTGTAAAGTTTTTGAAAGTTGCTTGCAGAGAAGTTCGTTATAGGATAGCCCTACTGCATATGTATATGCATACTACTGTGCCCAAAAAATAAGGTGACATTCTATTTATTTTGAAAAAATCTTTATTTGCTCGTCCAAATCGCCTATAAAGTAATCCCCCACTGATACAATGCACTTATGCCAACGTATTTTCCAATCTCCGAAACAGTTGTTAAAATCGATTTCCGGGTGGGCCTTCAGCTCTCTCTTCGACGCGGCTTGAATCTCCTCCATCGACTTAAAACGGTGTCCCCGGAGCGGTCTTTTGAGTTTGTTGAATTGTTCCATATCAGGTGAAAACGGTGCTTGTGGAACGATATGGGTTGAGTTTCTGGCGAAATGGTCAGTGTAAGGCGTTGCATTGTCATGGTGCAAAAACCATGAGTTGTCTCGCCACAATTCCGGCCTCTTTTGGCGAACAGCTTCACGCAAGCAAATAACATTCTTTGTTTTTCGGTTTGACCCGGCGGAAGGACCTCATAATGCACAACACCACGATAAACGAAGAAAACACTCAGCATGACCTTGATTTTTGAACGAATTTGGCGCGGGTTTTTGGTCTTACCTCACCTTTGGCACGATGTTCGCTCGATTGATCGGTTGTTTCGGGGTCGTAAGCATAGATCCAAGTCTCATCTCCAGTTATTATGCAATTTGTCTTGTCAATGTAGTCAGAGAGCATTGTTTCACACACTTCAACGCGACGCCTTTTTTTTCAAAAAATTCAATTTAGACATTGTGAAAATCGAAAAATTCACTTTTAGCAGCTCACAAAAACGAAGCGTACTCAAACACTTATGAATATTTGGACGTATTGTATAACTTGGCATGGATGACAAAGACAGTCCTACCAACCTGAAAAACAATTTCTCCAAATCCAATTTTGGCGCGCGCAGTTTAAATTCAAATGTCACCTTACTTTCTGGGCACAGTTGTTCAATTTTTTAAAATATCATGACGAATTTGTATGAGTTGTATTTTGTTTTACACTCAACGTTTGTGTGATGTTTGATCAAAATTGGTTCACTATTTCATATAGCTACCAGCTGTAAAAGCATACCTTATGCCAAGTCGCGTATGGTCATCTTTTTCTAGTGTAACTATTGCAGAATTACCCCTTAGTATGCAAAATTCCAACAGTTTTTCGGTTAGTTAACACACAAACACATACACACACACACACACACACACACACACACAACAATTGTGTTTGCAACTTGAAAGAACTCGAAACAATTTAAGCAACGAAGCGCCAAAGAGGCAGCAACAAGCTTGTGGCATAGTTTGCATCGTATTTAGAGGTCAAGTCGAGAGCAATTTAAATGTCAGCTTTAAGTACTTTGCATGCGCAAGAGTCCAAGAACAAGAGTTCCCAAAGTCAGTTCCAAGTTGAATCTGGTCTTAAAAACATGCAGTTTGCATGCAAATGAAAGATTTATGAGCTCTTTGTTGGATTTCGCTTTCAATTATTATATATAAAAGCGAAAAATATATGTGTGAATAAAATGAAATGAAGAAAAATATTTCTTTACTGCATATGTACGTATGTACTATACATAATATAAATACCACATGCAAGTTGCTTGTCACTGTTTTTCCCTTTCATTAAACTCTTTGTTTGTTGGTTTTTGCTGTAAAAATGTTGCCTCTTGTTGCATTGTTATTCAATTTTTTTTTGCACTCAAGATGCAACATCTTGCAGAAATTTTAATTACCTTGCATATTTTCACTTTTAGCCACACAACTCTCATGATTTATCTTAATTTATGCTGCGGAAAAAAAATGAATTGAAAAACGTAACGTTAAACTTAATGGCAGCGGGTAAAGGAATAAAACACAACTCTTATGAATGACATTGAACTGAAACTGTACAGCAAAAGTCTTTTAAAAAATTATCTCTCTAATTATGTGTATAAAGTTTCACTTGATGAGGTGCGAGCTGTTTGACAGCAAAAATTAATTATGACCGAAATTTGTATTTGTTTTTTCATATTCAAAAATATTTTCACGCTGGCATGCATTAAAAGGCAGTTCAAATTGTACAAGGAATGTTGGGGTTGTTTGGGGCTTAAGCCCCTACAGCAATTCAGGCGTGTGTTATACTACGTAACATGAGTCTTTGAAATGCGTCCCATTACACAGACAACAGACAACATACAATATTTATATGAAATTCCATTGAAAATGCCATAATAATCGCCAGCCCTAGACAAGGGTAGACAACCTCTTGGAGCTTTGGGCTATGCATCTAATCCACTTGTTTTTTGCCAGTGACCCCTTGTTAACGCACTAATCTAGGCACATTCTTAGCATATTTTCGCAATTTTCAACACTGAAAACAAAGACAAAGACAGCTGCTGTCTTTTCGGTAGTATAGTAGTTGCTTGTAATAATAAAAGCATACAATAATAAAAATAAGATGAAACAAAAAAAAAAACCCACGTCAACATTAATTAGGGTACAAAACTCGAGCATAATTCAAATCCTGCGCATTATATACCCAACATATGGCCAGCTTGACAGTTTTTTGAGTTTGTCTTATTTCTTTATTTTTATACTTTTTACAATTAAAATGTCAGCACTGCGACAGATGAGAGACAAAGAGAGCAGCCTATGGCTTTTACTCGGATTAAGAGCTTAATGTCGTCTCTTTGCTATAGCAGCAATGGCTTTGCACAGTGGGCGAAAAGTCTGATTGATTGGAATTAACTTTATAAAAAGCTTAAACTCAAAAACATTTATACAAATTGTTAAAAGTTTAATATGAGTACCAATTTGAGCTAGATCGGCAAACTATACCATACAATCGATCTGTTCAAAACTAAGTTTTTATCTTAATGCTATCGAAATCGATAGATATAAATACAAAACAGATTTTGATTATAATTAATCGACTATATCATTTAGCCGGTAGACCTTTAATATTTTTGATCATGTTCTGACCCAAAACTGTTAGATGATTTCAGATAATCTTTTAGACTTGAAATAATATCGATTAAAATGCTTTCGAAATCGGTGTGCGATTATTTGTGTCAAAGGTAAACCAACTACATCATGTAGCTTTAAGAGCTTTGTTATTTTTGGTCATAATGTGACCCAAAACTGTACGAATCAGTTTTAGACCATTTCAAATAATCTTTCTGAACAAAATTTCCATCAAAATCAATATACGCTAACGAAAATTGAGATGATTCCTAATATTTAATAATCTAAAGGATCGATTACACTACTTCACACAAAAAATGAGCCTTCGTATAAAAGTGTTTTTAAGGGGTTTTTTTTTGGACGTTTGTTTTTCTTCAGAACCGCTTTTAAGATGTTTTGGAAAAACATGTTTTTGGGTACTGTTTTCAGTTATTCGTGAATATATCGTGAACAAAATGTTTGACCGACATAAAATTAGAAATTACCATTAGATCGAAAGATGATGATATGGCCTTTATGGTGATGTACAATATGTCAAGATTCCGTCAAAATTATTGAAGTTATAAGCAACTAAAATCGAAAAAAGTGACCATTTTTCAAAATTACAAATTTTCGGTTTGGAAGAGAATTCTTTTACGAACATTTCGAGCCTAAGATCCTCAAAATCGGGTAAGAACTATAGATGAACCATGAACGTAAGTTCAAATTTTCACTCAAACACTTTTTTGTTCGAAAAAAACATTTTTCCACTCAAAGTTTTTTGTTTGCGTGCAGTTACGTCTTCACGAATTTGCATCTAGCAGTAGTCATGATTTTGTAAATTAGTGTTTTCGATCAATCAACGGTTTTGAAAAAAAAAACATTTTTTTTGTGGTTAAAAAAAGTGATAATCAGTTCATTTAGACCATTCATAATAAATTTTTAGACCTTTCCATGGTAGAATGTTAAGTTATTTTAAAAAAAAACTTTTTATTTTAAATCAAAATCTGATGTTCAGTCCGCTTAGAGAATTCCAAATTGTATTTTTATTTTTATTCATACTATTAAACCATAAAAATTAAAGTTTTAAAAAATTTTTTCCATTTCGTCATTTTTATTTTATTTTTTTATTATATATTTAAAATAATATTTTATAGTGTGACTTTTTGTGCTTATCAAGAAAATTCTTATTAGAGCACTCAACCTTTGAAAATTATGATAAATGTATTGTGTTTTTTTTACTGCACTGCTTTTCTCTCTATTTATTTGCCTTTATCCATAACAAAATACTTTAATTGAAGAAAAACTTTATAAAAAGTGTTTTTAAGTTCACTAATGCATTATTTCTAAGTTTGACGCATAAACCGAGTTTTCGCCCACTGTGCATGGCTCGGGCTCAGTTTGATGTTGTTGTTGTTGTGACACAGGTCACTCATTCTTTCATTTTTCACTCACAACTGCATAATTAAGCTATCAAAGACAAATTTAAATCATTAGCAATAAGATAAAGATAAGACTTTAAACCATGGCCTGAGATAAGAATCTTATAGACAAAAAAAAAGATGAATGACAGCATTGATAAGTTTACACAAAAAACGCATAGGCGTAAAAACTAGGTAGACGTGAACAAGGTCTATCTAAAACTAAACTAACAACATACTCGTTGTATAAAAAAATCTTTTGCAATAGCGGCTCAAAATATTTTAAAAGTAGACTGTAAATAATTTTTTTGTTTAAGACAAATGACACTGACAGATTGGCTTCAAGTATTTTGAATGACAAAGATACTGATTCGGTTACATTGCTTAGAAAAAAGAAGAGCTTGAAATTTATAAATTAGTTGGAAGCCGTAATTAATAGCTTTGGTTTTCTTATATATGAAGGTATGTCTAAAAGTCCCAACATTTTCATGCGTAAAATGAAAAAAATATTTTTCAACGTCAAGTTGTCTGGGTCTTAGAAGTCGGAAAAAAAAAATTACAATTCTTGTGCCTAAGAGCATCATTAGAGTGTGCTGGACATTAATTTTGGAGTTTTATTAAGGGTTCTAGTTTTTATTTCCATATGCTCTGGCACTGTACATAAATAATTGTCTCATTAAATCTTTTCTGTTTTCTGATAAGACATTTGCTCTAGGAAATTTTTGAGATTACAAAAAACTTGATTCTTTGTATAAAATCATCTGGTTTTTCTAATTTTCGGTAAAATCTTTAAAAATAGCAATTGTTTTTTTTTTTCAAACATCAGGGCCCTTTACAAATCTGTGAATTCTGGAAAATACCTGTCGACTGGCCTGCTTATAATCAAACTTTTTTATTGCCTTGGTACTCGTATAAAACTTAAATACTCTTTCGCAAAAAACGATAGAAGAATTCGAATACATTCAAAACCCACAACAAATTATTCAACTGTAGAATTATTTTTGAGAAGCTGTGGACTGCAATTTAGATGTTACTCAGAAGAAAAAGATTTCAGCAAACCCATAAAATGTAACCATTATTAAGTATTAGATTATTTCTATTTATCTTTCGCAAAAAAAAACTTAAACAAACATCTTTGGCGCTGCTTTGACTTAAGAACATTTAAGACGCTTAAGAAGATGATTACTCTGTCGCTCTTGGCTGCCAGTCAAGCACTTGAAGACTGGGCTCATACTTAAATGTAAACATCTTAATAATAATGGAAAATGTCGCATACTGTTTTTTATAATTTAAGCCGATTTAAAAAATAAAAAAAAATTACTGGCGCCAGCCAAGTCATGCGTCGAGAGAGTTGGCGTCCAAAGGGACGCGACGGACAGTGGCAGTTGCAACAACAGTGGCGACAATTGAGCATGATGAGAAACTCCGTGGCGTGGGTGAATTTGAAGCCAGTTTAACAACAACAGTGAACGGAGAACAATAGGCTCAGAGAGACAGTGAGAGAGAGAATAATACTGACGTAGACAGAGCACTGACGCTGGACAGCAGCATTCAGTGAGCCGTGGCCCTGGGCAATGACAATGGAGGCAGCAGCTCCGACAGCAGAGAGACTACGCTAAAAGTTTCCAAACTTATCCGCTTATTACAATTGAGTGACTTTGGCATTTTTTGTTGGTATTTTTTTTTTGGTATTTTTTGTTGTTGCTTTTTTGTATGTTTGCTATCATGGCCAGGCACAAAAGCGCGTCAGACAAAGGGAATATAGTATATCAGCTGATTGCATTGAAGCTATCGACGCTTCAGTTGTCAGGAGGGGGTGTTCGTTTGATAAGCGAAAATTTGGAAAATTTGATTAGACGCTTGTTTGCTATGTATGTGGCATGTGGTAGGTAGCTAAAGAGAAGACCGGAAGATACATACTACTTCACTTTTTTGCCAAATCATTGGCGGCACTTTGTCATTTGGCGCCATTCAGATAGAGAACAGAGCTTAATGGCTAAGTGGAGTCGTAGTCGGGCTTGGACTGCAACAGCTGACCCTGTTCCCAAGACAAGACTTTATTTTATTTGCTGGTCTTTCGATTCTCACAATTCTCACATGCGACTGACTAACAGAGAAATAAACAAAAACAAACAAAGTAAAGGAACGAAGACTCTTAATGCTGATAGGTTTGCAACATGCCAAGTGTGCATTAGTGAGGGTACCCAGGAATTGAGGGAGGCGTGCACAGGCCTCTTGACCAAATACTATAAATAATGTTGCGCTGCTATAGAATGAGTGGGTGCTGGGACGGCTCAAGGGGCAGTGCAGTAGCCAAAGTCCAGCTGCTGTTGCTGCTGCTGTTCTTGGGCAAGACAATGGACGACCATTACCGTTGTCTCACATCCTTGGCTGTTTGTTTGCCTTTAACACATTTTGATATATGGCAGCATTGATTTTGCCTACACTCTCCTCCACACATACATACTCCCATACTTTATATTACACAAAGTCCACACAATATTGTCCAATTAAATTGTGAAAAAAAAAGAATAAAGCTAAAGCGTAGCCAGGAAGCGACCAGCCCGCAACTAGCTGGAAACTTACCACGCCAACTGCCCCCGGTCATAAATTTATACAATATGTACTTTTTTTTTATATATATATATTTTATTGTATTTTTTGTATGCAGCCAACAGTATTCCTTGGCTTTTTGTCTGGTTCTTATGACTTCCTAGCACCATCCAAACACTCCTCCAAGCTGAACTTCATGGGGGCAAAACTTGCATATTATACCATACTGAGCACATAAAAACATAAATCTTTAATACAGGCGCCATAGATCATCATATGAAGAGACGACCACGACGACGACGACGAAGGCTCAGTCGTGACGTTTTGGCTACTGGGTGCTCGTTTTCCCATTGTATAGGGTGGGATTATTAAAAATTTAACTTTATTTGCTGCAAAAAAGATATGCAATACAAAGGTAGCATGAAATGGAATTACAATCCATTGTTGTCTTACTTGGAAGTATGGAAGGTAGCTTTTGTTTAAACTTTTTTTTTTTTTGAGTTATGTGAATGGAATTCCTTTAGGAAGATGTTGTTTGAGTATGGGTATTGGTACCGATACTTAAAGCAAAACGTGTTGTTGTTGTGCATATTATTGGTAATATTAATGGGCTTTAAGTCAGCACAATGTACTCCAAAGCCTTAACAAAGATAAGATACATCCGTTTGGAGCTCATTTCAGTGTTCTGGGAATTGCTTTTATTTAGAAAAAAAATTTTTTAAGACCTCACGTAACATTGTTAACAATAGGATATTCAAATTGGCATACAAAATACTGCTAACGTTAGTTCCTGAACGTAAGATTTTCGAAAGAAAAAAATCTTTTATTGATTTTGTAAATTTTTAAGCCATATAAATATTTTGCTTCGCTGGAGGATTTTTGGATAAAAAAGCCACTTAAGTCTCAATGAGCTTTGCAGACTTTGGGCTAGGTTCGGTACAAACGGCTACTTAGTCAAAGACTGGGCGCACTTAGGATAAAACTCGGCCCTTTGTCATTCATTGTGACTTGTAATACTCCACACCGTTTATTTCTATCTTGTCAAAGCAAGGCCTCAATGATGTGAAAAAATCTACATTACATTAAGGCTTAATAATACACAGCTTTGAGTTTTGAAGCCTTCTTAATCTTACGTCCAGGATTGAACAAAAGCAAGGTTTCACTGTTTCTAGCTCTTCTTCATCATAACAGCCGCTTCAGGAGAAGATGAAAATGATTTACGAGTTTAAGATGAGTACAAAGACTGTTATTATTGAGCGGAACGGTGTAGCCTACGGTTTTGGGCATCTAAATGGTTTTTTTTTAACCACGATATTTTGGACATCTCGAACAGCGGGGTTTGGTAACGGTCGGCTTCTTCACGTGTTCGAAGGGGTCTTTAACGGGTCTGTATATTGGAAATAAAATATTTTAGCTTGGGAACAAAGTAGTGCACTCCTACTCTACTTCCAACGGACCTGGTTATGTCTTGAGATAAAAATAGACGTATTAATACTTAAACGGACTTTAAGACTCAACTTATCAACCAACACCTCTTATGCGACTATCCTGCACCTCTTGGGAAACGCACACAATAGCTGGGAAAAACCTTCTTCGCAGATCTGGGTAGTCTGGTACTCTGTTCATAGCGGACCTAGCGGAACCCTCAAAATGGCTCAGCAAGGTGAAAGGACTACGTAGAAACAAGGGCGCTCATTAGTTAATCTAACCTCTTACACGCTGCATCCTAACCCCTCGCTCCATTTTGCTCTTTATACTTACATTTTACTAGGCATCACAATAGACCGTAAAACCTATGTGGGATCACGGCCTGCTCCGAGCAACCTAACCTAAGACTCAACTCATAAATTAATGCAAAAACATTTACTACCAGCAGTTCAAAAGTTCATCAATTTCAATTTAAAATATTCAATCCTAAAGGCAAAGCGGTTAATCAAAATGGATTCCAATTTGCATTTAAAAATGTTTCCACTCGAGCAGCCTTCGGCTATTTCATGCAAGTCGTGCATATCCAGAAAAACTAATAGGTACATTTTTATGGGTCAAAAGAAAGCTTAACAAATTCCTATTCAGCAGACATTTTGTAATCTATCAAACATGACTTCCTTAAAATAAAAAATCCCATTAAGAACTCTTCTTGGTTCTTATTCTTCTTCTTCTTGGCCTTCCACTGCAGGCCAAAACGATTTAACTAAAAATATTTACATATGGCAATTAAAAATTTCTACACAACTTTAATCAACGAATTTCCCACACACGCATACTTCCCAAGGAACAATATTTTAGCCTGTGTCTAAAGAACGCGCATGCGTGGCCTAAAATGTGCAAGTGGTCTCCCGCTCTCTCTCTCCCGTCCAAGACACTTAAGTCATCATTGTAGTTTTGCTTCATCATCGTCATCATTATCAAAGTTTTCAGTGTCGTCATCAGCTTCATCATCGCCTTGGTGCGTTTCATTTCACACATGAGCAAGTCGCCAAACATCTTGACGGGAAAGTTAATAAGCCCAGCGTGGAGTTGCATTTTTATACTCTTGCAGAGAGCATTTTATTTGCACATGTAATGCTCCGGGTTGGGTGCGGCAGCTTTTTAAATTTTATTTTATTGGAAGCCTTAAAGTGCACTGAGGAAGTAAATGAAAATGTTTAAATAGTTATCTTTCTGGCTTCAGCTGTTTATGACCTAACGAGTTGTAAAGGTAAATCCATTATCATCACTCGCTCATTTATTGCCTTAACGAGGCGATTCAGTCACAGGGGCACTTTCCCCGGTCCCAAAGTTCTTGACATGAAAGCTTAGTTTAGTATTGAAATTCTTTGGAAAAAATAAGTGAATGTCGATAGTAACAAGCGCACCCCCGCTTTTCTCTGGATTTCCAGCGCCAGTTTTTAAGAGGAAAGTATTCCGTGAGTATTTGGCCTTTTAGTTGATGGTAAGAGTAAGTCATTCGTTGTATGGACTAGATTTACAAGCTCTACGAGAATATTGGCTTGGTGAAGCGAAGTAAGGCAGTAACGCCGGGGATAAAGACGCTGGTTGCGTCTGTTTAGAAAAGACAGCGAGGGAATAGCTCGCATTAGCTGTCTTTGGTATCGAGCAAAAACTCTCGCGGAGCATCGGTAGTAAGGAAGGCAATAAGGTCCTCAGTAATAATTTGTTACAGTAAGACAAGAAGAAGAGTGGTTGACAATTGCTTTTTATAGAAGTTGATTTCAAAATAATATCCAACAATATTCGAAGACGATTCAGTCTAAAATCTGTTTATAATCCTGAGCAGATTTCCAACTATCCTGTGCGTAATACGACACGGCTTAGAGACCTAAATCTGCATCCTGTACAGGAGCACACAGGCAGGCATGACAGAACCTATAGTAATAAACAGAGCAGTCTGAGCAGCAGGGTGTTCTTTCTGCCAGTCCACGGCGTCAGAAAATACTAAGGCTTTGGGAGGAAAGAGTCTGGCCTATCAATCCTCGTTGGATTTGGTCTTTTTTGAATTGCTTATTATTGTAAAGTTTGAGTATCGAAATTTGTGGACTTCTTAGTTAATAATAAATATAAAAAAAATATTCCATCCAGAGGTTGGCAACGATATAGTATTATCTCTAAATGGTGCGCTGTATCAGAATCCGAGTCCTAATTCCCCAAAATATACGCCTTATGGGATTTATAATGCCCAGCCATTCGAATGAAACTTAGACCCAGCCATCTTATCGTTTTTTCAGGGTATTACAGTTTCGATCTTATACTCCCCTATATTGTTTTACTTGGGACAGCTTAACTTGGCTTCCTTTTTGGCCAAAGTTCTGGCAATTGCTATGGGTTACACTTACTTGGCCAGAAAGTCAGCAAACTAGTCATTCAGTCAGTGCTGTGCAGTGCACAACTTGGCCAAGTAGTAAATTAATTTAAGTTGCTTTTGTTGTAGCTCGCTCTGTATGTGGCCGTTGTTGTTGTTGTATGTCTCTCTTGTTGTACTTGTTGTTGTTTACCAACACTTGCATCTGCCAAATGACTTCTGCCGGTTTGCATTTTGCCGGCTGCTACAGACTGTTATTAGCATAATTTTTGCAGCATGTTAGCGAAAAGTTTTTAGGGGACCAAGTGGGAAATATGTGAGAGCTTGTGTGCATCTGTGTGTGTGTATCTGTGTGAGAGTGGAAAAAGTTGAAAATTAATTTGCGTCAGGCGCATGCGCAGCGACTTGGCCTGGCTTGGTTGTTGCCTCTTGGCCACGGCTTAAGCCGTTTGTTCTTGTCGTCGTCAACGTTGCTATTGTTGTTGTAGCTGTTGCTGCTGCTGCTGCTGCAACATTTTAATTATGGCCTCCTTGAGTTGTTGTTGCAATTGTTGCAGTTGTTTCTGCCTGCTGTAAATCCAAGTTGATGCTTGTAAATTGCAGGCGCAAATAAATTTGTTTCGTAATATGTTTTGCAGCAGTTCTTGTTTGCTTTTTTCTCTATTGTTGCAGTTGTTGTTGTTATTTGTAGCTGCTGCTTGTGTTGCAGACATAAAACTTTAATGCAATGCACCCGCAACCTGGAACTGCTGCAGCTGACAAGCGAGTTGAGCTACTAAGAGACACACACACACACAGATACACACACGCACACACACAGTTACAGCCTCATACATGCATGTAGTTGTAATCTTGTTTGTTTGTGGCTTCGATGGAGCCTGAACTTGAGAGCTTTGTCAACTTGGCCAAGAACTCTCGTCGTCGCAGGCTTCGAAAATAAGACAATTTAGTACTTTATTTTACTTGTTACTCTTTCTCTCTATGAAGGGGGTATAGTAAGTTTGTTGTAGCAAAATGTTTCCAACATCTATAAAAGAGAGTATAAAAAGTAGATCGCGCTAGTTCAGCTTTGAAAAATAAAGATTTGTGGTTTTTTGGATTTCTTCGCTGAACTCCTCAATTTCAGTCACTGTGCCACACTTCATTAAGATTTTTAACTTTTAAAGACAGCAGGTTAAGAAACTTAAAATGTCGTACCAAGGGACTTGGGTGTTGGTATTGATTAAAAGAAGAAAATAAAGAAATATTTTTTACCAAATAGCAAAACAAAAATTTGCGTAACTCGAAAACGAAGCGTCAGATTTTTTGTAGCATTCTTCTCGGCCAACTCAGAGCTTGAAAAATAAAAATTGTATATTTTCAGAATTCAAAAAAGATTTTCAGGAAAATTAAATAAAATAAAAAAAAAATAAAATTTTTTTTTTTAATTTTCCCAAATTTAACTTTAATTTATTTGGGTAACACTAATAGGATTTTTACGCCTTAAGGGCCAAAAAAATTGATTTTTCCAAAGTAATAAAAAAGAGAGAGCTAAGAGTACATGATTAATTTTCGGAGAGGCCTTCTTGACGTTGATCTGAAACATAAAGACATTTTTGTCTTCAATCTATGGACTAAATAATGAACCACGTTGTGGCTTTTAAAAATATTAATTTTAAAAAAATTTTTTGAAAAAAAATTGTTTTCGTAAAAAAAAAAAAATCATGATAAATCAGCTGTAAAATAAAAAGCTTTTATTATTTTCACAAAATCCTACGTGGTCATTAGAAAATTATGTTACAAAGATTGTTTCAAAATATCAAATCGATCGAAAAAAATTAGATTGAGTTATTCGAAAAAAAAGTGTTTTTTTTTTAAATCACTTTGGGACTATCTAACAATTTAGCTCAAAAAAAAAAAATCATTTATCTGAAGATTCTACACTGGTGTAGAAGATATCTATTTAACTATCGGACAACTATAACCAAAGATTTTGACCTAAGAGAAATACTAAAAAGACATAGGTATAAAGTTTGGCCTGAAAACGCCAGATCTATTTACATATTTTTGCACCATTTGACTTATTCTGCCAGCAGACAAATGCTACAAATACGCACATATGCCTAGAAACAAATTAAAAATAAATACCAAAATCCTATTCAATATCTTCATCTATGCGAATTGGATTGCTTTATAGTTAGAGAATAGAATTCGGTAGCTTAAATTTTACTGATTTTCGAAAGTGAGCACCGAAAAGAGATTATTTTTTACCTTTATGTTTATCTCTCTTATTATAGGTATTATTTGCTAATAGGTCTACGCTAAGAAACAGATATCGCAACTGTTCGTTCTTCCTTCCTCCCCACTCAAACTAACTCTTGATAGCTTCTCACTACCATCTACAAAGTATACAATAGTCGTCTAGTCTTTAGTTAAGAATCCAAACTGGCTTCTTTTGGATGCCACAGACAAGAGTCAATTGCCGTTGTGGTCGTTGTATACGTCGTCATCAACCAAGTCAACATCGACATTGTCAAGATCTCCGGCTGTCGATAGTATCGCCTTCTTTTCTGGTTTTTGGTCTCTAACGGCTGTCGCCGTCTTCATTGTTGTTGTCGCTTTATTTGTTTCATTAAAAATGATTGATTGTCAATTAATTGAACTTTGTCGATATGTTAATAATCAACTTGAATGATATGCCGCAGTTGTCAAGCCCAGTTAATGCAAAATATAAACAATTAAAAAAAAAAATTTATTTTCCGGTTAAAGCTTAAATATTATATTGATTTATATTTTTGTTTGTGTAAAATTTAATTAATAAAGTAAAAAATAAATACAGTTGTGTGTGATTTCTGTTTGTCAAAGCATAATATGCTATTTTTAAAAATTTTAATTATTTTTGTTCTTAATTGGAGCAGCAACAATGTTGACATTATTTAAACAAATAATTTGTAATTTAAAGTGCAAAATATTTAATTTATTTTTTATTTTTATTTCAAATTGAAACAGTGGCACATACCATAGCACTTTAATGTATTTGCTGCTGTATACATTTTTAACATAGCACTTGTGACGTCACAAGACTAAATCACGTTTGTTAGCCAATTCAGCTTATACAAATATATTACCATGTTATTTAGCTTTATTGGTTACTCTTGAGCAGCTTAAACACACTCAGCTTAGGAAGTACTCTTTTATACTTGACTCACATTACCGTTTCATTATTTTTTACTCAAAGGTGAAGCCCCACTAGATTTACAAGGCAATCTTTAAAAGACTCTTTATAAATCAAGTGAACTCATACCGCCTTGACAACTAATTGCTTTGAGCTACTACTCATGGCTAAACTCTTTAGTGTTCAGTTTTATGTTTTCCTGCGTTGATGGTAATGCGAATAACCCCCTTTAGCACCTTTTTTTTTTGCAGCTCTATAAAGTCTTTATTTTCTTGGCCTGAGGCTAGAAAAGTGTGAAAACATAAAACAGGCCGCGTTTAAAAAACTTTTTACTACATAGATACATATCCCATAGAAACAAACAAAAAAAAAGCACAACACTTATAAACTCTTTTACATGACACGACACAATTTGCCAGCACTGTACAAACCGTTCACTAACTTGGCCAGATCCAAGTCTCTGGCCACTTTGTTTTTATGCGTGTGAAAAATTTTTGGCGTTTACTTGCCAAACTTTTCTACAAACAAAATGTTTAAAGTTTATGTGCCCCACTGCTTGACTTTGTGGCGCTCTCAAATAGAACCAACAACAACTCGAGTTAGTTGTCAAGAGGTGTACACAGTTAAATCATTTGTTTAGTCTTTTACGTTGTTAAAGCTATAAATTTATTGAGTTGGGCTTAACAAATTTGGCCAAGAGTTAAATATGAGCACGCTATTTATTAGTTTTTCAATTGGTAATGGTGTTAAGTTGCTTTGAGCTTTTGACGACTAAATTAATTAGAGAAACTGAGATCTTGTAAGGTTTAGTGAGAAACCGAGATTTTTTATATTTACTTTTGCACTGGAGTTTCGAGTGGGTAAAAGCTGGAAATTTAGGAGAAACTTGCTAATTAAAAGTTTGGCTTACCAAAAAGATGGCTGCGTCATTTAAGACATCAAAACAATTTAAAAACTGCAAACACTTAGCCCCGGGACCAAAATTTCTCTTGGCGGTTACGATCAAATGGGAATTGTCGCAATCTACCAAATTTGATTGCAATATGGTAATAGGTACACTATGATCCATCAGAAGGTCAGGCAGTTCGTTATTCACGTCTTTATGAAGAAGAGAGCACTGGTTCAATTCTGTATGGTAGCCATTTGAAAAAGTGGTCTAAGTGGTCACTTTTATGTGCAGTTTGATCAAAATTGGTCAACTCTTTCATATAGCTACCATACAAAAATTGAACCTGTTTTTTGCGCAGCCGAACTCGCCCGCTTCTTTGTGGCACCTCTTAAGGCTCATTGCATCATGTTGATATACAGTATCTCAAAGAAGTTCACGCAGGTTCGTTATTTGTTTCTCTCTGAAAAAAAGAGAGCTGGTTCAATTTTTGTATGGTAACCATTTGAAAAAGTGAACCAAATTTATGTCAGTTGTATTTTGTTTCAGACTCAACATTTGTATGAAGTTTGATCAAAAATTGGTTCACTATTTCATAAAGCTACCATACACAAATTAAACCAGTTCTTTGCACCCGCTTCTTTGGGGCACTTTTTAAGCACACGGTATCTGCAAGTTATCCGCAGCCGACTTGAACATACGCCATCTTTTGTTATTCAATATTCCTTGAACCCAATTTGAGTGCAAGGTGGCATCCCGCACTGCCCCTGACTGACTATTTAAAAAATAAAATAAAAGCTCATTAATTTGTATTATTTAATTTAAAACTTTTGATATCAAACTAATTACTCAACACTTATTTCCTCTCATTACAGGTACGTAAATGTGATAAACCAATTACTTGCATTATTTTACAACACATCTAGTAAGTTGAATAAACCCACAAAAGCTTTATGAAACATTTTTTTAACAACTTTACCGTGTCCTCAGGGACTTGGCTCATTTGGAGCAATCAAGTGTCATATGTTAATGCCATAATTGGCTACTTATTGGCCACAAGGTAATGCCAACAACGATATGCACTTTCTACCCGTAATTTCAAATAGCCACAAATAGAGCCAATTAAGGCCTACCCAAAGTAGCCACAACTTGGGCCAGCTTAAAGCATTTATAGAGATAATTTTTTTATATTTTTAAATCATGCTGCAAAAAACAGCAGATCACATAAACTGAAAAAACAAGTGTGGCCAGCCTCAAAGTAATTATGGTGCAAAGAGGAGCATTTATGATAGGCCCGGCAGGCGCTTAAGAGCTTAGTATTTCATTGTGTCTGGAGCTATACATTCGAGTACTACGAGCACAATAAATATATTTAATTATAGATGTTTAAGCCAAGCAATTTGGAAGCTGTTCGAGAGGCCCTCAGCAAGTTATAATGCAGCGCCCATCAGTCTGTCACTTGGTCAGTTTATCAGTCAGTCAGTCGAGTCAGTTGGTCCATATCGGTCTGTCAGTGACTTGGCTAAAATGAGGCATTGTAAATGGAAACCGGTTGCCCGCAACTTGTGGCACAAACCAGTGCAGTGTAAATATTTCTTACTGCTTTCATGTCTTGCCACACATCCAAGTCCATCGTCGTCTGTTTCTGTTGCCACTTGGTTTATCATATAAAAGAAAACAAAAAAGCACGGCGCTTGAGACTCCTTGTTTTCTATAGCTATGTACTCAGTACATTTTTAGGGGCAAAAATATGTGAAGCGGGACGTGCTCGAAAGCAATATCTTCGATATTGATAATTGAATATTTGATAGTGATATTTATTTCTATATTTATACCCTGTACCTATAGGTACAAAGGGTATACTAGATTTGTGCAATGTATGTAACGGCAAGAAGGAGGCGTGGCAGACCCCAAGTCCTTTATACCAAAATGCTTATCATAACCTCGGGTAGCGATTGAGCCATGTCCGTCTGTCCGTCCGTCTGTCCGTCTGTATGAACACCTAGATCTCGGAGACTATAAGAGCTGGAGATATGAAACTTTACCAGCTGATGCGCATATTTCCTCAGAAGATCAAGTTTGTTGAATCATGTCCATATCTTTCCCCGTTCCCCCGTAGCAGAGTTTCGCGGTTTTTAGCTAAACCGTTTAATATTTTAATCTGAAACTTAACAGAGCGATGCGTTGCAGTAACATGCATCTGTGTGTCAAAAATAAACAAAATCGGACAATTACAACAAAAGTTATAGTCTAAAATGTAAAATTTTCACCTCCCCTTGCCTATAAATTGCGTCAATTTTTGACTCTACGTAATAATAGTAACAAATGACCTAGAACCACCAATTTTGGTAAGCTGATTCATGTGCCTCTAATGAACAAATCCACATCCAAATTTTATTAATGCAGCCCCCCCCACCCCCCGCAATCGATTTACCGTGTTTTCTCCCAAACCCTTCAACATATCCCCTTGAAACTTACCCCATATACTTTAAATAACTTCTTTAAAGTAAATTTCGATTTTCATCAAAATCGGTTAAAATTTGCGGAACTTATAGGTATCAATATCGTTTTGCACCAACAAAAAAATTTTCCAATTGGAAATTCTTAGTAAGAATATGCAGGAATAAATCTTTTTTTGAGAAAAAAGGTACAGGGTATTACACTGTCGGGCACCGCCTCGACTGTATTACATTTTTTTTTTATCAAAATATCGTCAATTTCTCGATTATTGCGATAACTGAATATATCTCGTAAAATAATAAACATAAATAAAATATTATAAAGAAACGGCTTACGTTTGAAATCGATCTTTTCGATTCGTTATTTTTTACAAAATGTCGATAATTTATCGTTTTTTTATCGATAACTGAATATGTATCGTAAAACAATAAAGATACACAAAAAAATTATTGAGATAATCGATCTTTTTGATACTGATGATTTTGAATACAGTCAAACCAGTTTCTCTGCGGGAGATAGGGACCGAACAAAAAAAATTCGTGCCGGAAAAGAACGCACAAAAACAAGTTTGAATGTATTCGATAGAACTATAAACCAATATTTTCTTTCTATAATTTTTTTCGGCAAATTGTTGAAAACTTATCGATTATTTCGATTGAATACATCTCGATATTGAAAAATTTGAAGCACTATATTTCTATAAATAAAGAGATACACAAACGGTTTTTGTGAATAAACTAAGATGCTGCTGACAATAATATTCATTGTAAATTCAACATGAACTGATAACCGAATATTCATAGCAAGTTGTAGCTTATTTTCTACCTTTCTAAGGATTTGCGATTATTTTAGACCATTGCCAGATACAGTGTACTATGAAGTGCATTGAAGACGCCTTTACCAAAAATGTGCATCCATCCTGTGGCCCTATGCTCCTTTGGGAAATACAGGCAATATTGATGATAATCTTTCTTAGTGTACTCAGACACATAAAATATGATAATTCTAACTTCTGAGTAAAACCGAAATCACATTTTAATTTTAAAATTATAAGAAAAAAACAATTTAAATAATTGAAAAAGTTTTTTTTTTTAAATTCGAATTTTTTTTTAATTTTAAGTTTAAACTGTAGTAGTAGTACTGAAAAAATAAAGTTTTTTAAATATCCCATTTCATTTACGAGTCAAGAGTTCCCAAAGAAAAGTGCATATAAACACTTAGTTATCGATAACTCCACATATAATAGACATTTTGAAAAAATAAAATTTATATGGTAAATATTGGCTAGTGCTTCTATTACATATTGTATATATAAAAATGAATAAAATCGGGTAAATCGACTTATAATGTGCCCAGCTTCTCACATTTTCGCCCCTGTACTCACTTGCGTACATTGTCCACTCCTGAAGCTCTATAAAAGCTTACTTCTACCTTTCTACCGCCTCTCTCTACAAGCAACGCCTCTCTTACCTCCTGATAGCTCCACTTCTTTGACTTCATCGTCTCCATCTACTGCCTTCCACTACTTCTGCTTATTCTAACACTTGAGACTGGTTTCTGAAAAAGCCATTCAAGTTGCTGTCAAGTGTTTGGGATACATTGCTATGGTCAACGCGTCTATGGACAACTGCCATGACTAGTAAAATATACCACAAAATATATAGGTATATAAAAAAAAAAAACCTATATAAATACATATTTCAATAGCTGAAAAAAATCCACTTCATATATTATAGTAGTCAAGCTGAACCATAATTATTGCCAGTCAACTTTTTGACTTGACTCAAGTGCGAGCCGATCATAAATCTACATAAAGAGATATGCATAAAATATTGTGCGTATTGTATTGTATCTACATTAAATATGATTTGAGACTCATTAGTTATATTAGTTGCAAAAAAAAAATAAAAAATACTCCTATGAAATTATATCAAGTCGTTGAAAAATCAAGCTGTCCATTTAGTTGAAATATATATAGTTTATGCATAAGTATCTTTATTTTATAATCACCATATATTTAATAAATGAGTTTTATTTTTTATAATTTTTTTTAATTTTGCAATTAGACTTACATAAAGAACAATTTCTTTAAAAGCAAAAAATCAAAGCATTTAAGAAAGCCTGGGGATCAGGTGGAGAAAAAATCTAAAAAGCATAGAACATTAGACAGGGGACCCCTATTTGAACTAGCATATTATATCAAATGGATTCATCCAAGGTGCCCCAAAGTTACTTTAAATATAGTCAGGAGGACAAAAAAAAATTGATCTCGACATGTACGTCCTTCTGTCTGAAGTTCTAGATCGTCAAGTTGATTAGTGAGCGCAACCAAAATTTTAAGTTAAATTCGCCATTTTGTCACGGGAAACAAACTCATATTATTTTTTCTATATCGAGGGGCTCCCATAGGGCACATAATATCTTTGTTTATGTAGAAGTTTATAAATTTTTTAGAATTCCATGACACTGTATCAAATTTTATAAAGATAATTTTTAATACTATCTAAAAAAAATTTTTCCTAAGCAACTCAGATGAAAGAATTCAAATCACTTGAGTGACTCCCGCACGCTCCTGTAAAAATTCTTTAAGTGCGAAGTTTCATACGTAGCACAGTAGACCTTAAAAATTATTTGCTATATTTTCTTTTTCAATTTAAAGACTTGCGCTTTTTTCAATATTAACCTGAAGTGAAGACTCTCTTCTATGTTTTCGCATTCAGACTCTTGTGTCTGTTGCTGGCAAGGAGAATGGAGAATTTCGAAAAAAATTAAACGGAGAGAAATGGACAAAAAGTAAAATATTTTGTCGAACTATCACAAAATGTTAAAAGATTTTGTTAAAAAATATGTCTTTCGGCTTAAACTTGAAAGCCAATTTAAAGGCTTGGTGAGTTTTGTTGTCTTAAAATTAAATTTTAAACTTTACGGATTATATTTATTATGATGTTTTGTTGGTTTTTTATAAACATTTGGCAACATGCTAAAATAAATTTTTACAACAGTTAAAGATCTTTAAAGGCATATTAAATATGTTTGCTAAACTTTGCAGTCGCCTCTACGTAAACTGTATATATATACTTGTATTTATGGACCATGCAAAAACCACTTACAGTTGGCTAATAAATCAAAATAGTTTTTTGCATTTGAAAGTGCGTTTTATATTACTACAACTTCAAAAGTCACTTATGTATCTATGCGATACATACTACATACGTACAATAAATACTATAGATGACGCAACGAATGGGCCAATTAAAGCCATGTCTATGACCACCTACCTAACCAAGAGCAGCAGAGAGACATGCAGCAGCTGCTGTAAATCAAACGGTTGCAATGTGTGTGAAAATATCTGCCAGATACATGCGTGCTAAATAAAAAATAAGCTAAAAAAAGTGTATAGAGTAAATACACATAAATTAACATTAATAAAAGTGCATGAATAAACTTAACAACTTATAAATAAATTTTTAAATGGACGAGATCATAAATCATTTTTAATGAACGCACAGGACAGGCTCGAAATGTAACCCTTTGCATGTACTCGTAAGTATCTTTTGCTTGGTATCTCAATCAAACTAGTTTGCTGGGCCGGCTCTAAATGGCTTGTTTTGGATTATGTTTAACAAGACAACTGTAGCGATATGCTGCGTAGTGCATGTAAGCGTTAAGGATGCAAATCTTCGACAGCGGATGTTGGCTTCCAAACTTGTTTGCACTATCAAAATTTTGTGAAACTTGCAAGCAGTGCAGGATTAGGACAGGCGAATACTGGGGCACTATTGCAATAACCCAAAGATAGAATTTGAATTTTAAATTTATCAATTTTGGAACTGTCCCAATCGTGAAATGAGATCATATTACTAAATCGATTCTATTTGAGTTTTTCGACTTCCAAAAAATTTGCATTATATGGCCGAAATGTACTGCGAAGAAACGTATGAGCCAGTCGGTGTATCTTCAAAAAATAAAATTTTTTAAAAATCATTAACTAGATCGGTTCTTTTGAGATTTTCGACTTTAATAAAAATTTTAATAATGCAGCCAAAATAAGCTGCGTGGAAGTAGATATATCAAACTATCTACAATATGTATCCAGTACATAGAACTTAAAAAAACTGAATTTTTAGAAATAACCTTTTGCTACTGAAATTTGATAACTTTGTTATTGCAAAATTTTAACCTAGTTTTTAATTTTTGCTTCCATAACGTTTTGCTTTCGTTGTTACTTAAAATTTTGTATTTCCAATATTAAAAATTTTCAAGTCATATGTGGGCCCTTGGGCCGCGCCGCATGCCTTAATCCGGCCCTGCTTGCCAGTGACAAAATTCGCAAGAAATATTTGCCTATTAAAATGCATAAATTTTGTTTCTAAAAGTCTGACTGCATCTGCCAGCTTGTTGCTGATTTGCAAATAAAGATAGATAGATTTTCCAAGTGTTTGTTTTTGGCGCAATCTGCTCGGAGCGTAAAGAAAAAGAGAGAGACGCTTAACTTACGCAGCCAATTTGGCAGTTGCCAAGGCGGCGGCACCCTATCGACTTTTGGCAACACGTTGTTGACTTCAATATGTTTTGGCAACACTTGCATAATGCACTAGCAACAACAGCAAAAATTACTACAACTGCAACATGTGGCAGCAACAACAACAACTGCAGCCAGCTTGTCGCGACTTTGTCTTATAAGGCGACGCGTGTGCGTTGCTTGCTCCATGTTGCATGTATTTGTGCACTTGGCTTTAACTCTCTGCATCTGCGTCTGTATCCGTATCTGTGTCTCTGGCTATGTTTGTTTGTGTACCGTTAAATGCAACATTTAGATACAAATTCACAGATAACAAATTGTTGTACAACGCACAAAAATAAAACTAAAAAAAAAAAATAAAACTATTTGCGTCTTTAGGTTTGGGGTGCCGCAATATTTCTTCCAAGTTTGTCTCTACACTTATTTTTGTTTGGTGTGAAAAATTGACCAAGCCCCTTGGCTGTTTTTGCTTCTACTCTAAACTTAGCCACGCTTAGTTTTTGGAGTCTTTTTTAAAACTTTTTCAGCGTCTTGGTCTTTTTATGAGTCTAGGCCAACTGACGCTATCGCAGCTATCCATCAGCCAGGCCTAAAGTGATTTGGTCGTTTTAGGTAAACGCCAAGCTGGGCAAACTCTTCTAGAAATTTTTCAGAGCTTGAGCGACATTTTGACAGTCATTTAAAGTGCAGCAAGATACACAAAAGTAATTTGTGAGTGGATGTCGAATTGGCATAGGACAACGATTGAAATGCGACATGTAGAAGTTTAAGGCTGGTATAACTGGTATACTGTTATACGAGTATGCTACAGGGAGAATAACAAAGTTTTTCATGCTTCAAATTGATATATATTTCAACAATATAGGTTTGTTTTAAATAAAAGAAAACGCCACATTTTAAACAATCCCTTCAAAAATGTTAATTTAAAAAAGTTGTATAGGAACGTTTGCTAGATCATATTTAAGTCACAGCTTATTGAGAACCTTTTCTATAAAGCTAAAAAACAAATTTCTCAAAAAAATAGCATAAAAATTGTTTTAAAACTGGGATCACACTTTTTTTAAAACATAAGAAACCTGCATTTTCTTTGAAATTTTATTTTTCTTGAAGACAACGGACTCCCAGACTCAGTCTCTCGATATTTGTAAAAATTCGCTAAAATCATTTAATTTCTTTTACTCGATTTTTAAAGAACCAGTTCATTCAATTTTTTTTTTTGTCTGAAATTCAAAATAACAAATTTTTAGTTAAGAATTGGACTGTTACATTTTTTCGTAGCACGCAAATTGCTCAAAGCTTACACAAATCTTTTCACAGCGAATTTAATTGCCTCACGTTAACCTTTCCAGCTGACCAACTATTGTACAAAACGTTATAATATTCCAACGGTTACTTAATTTAGTTCTAACAGCATGGTCTCTACCGCTCTCGCTATTGGCATGCAAATAAAAGCCATTAACTATTGTATCTTGGCTTAAAGCATTCGCACAGCCACATACATCAAATTGGTCATTGGCCTGCCCTGGGAACGCTTTGTGACATCAGAAGAAGACCCTTAGAGCACAGTTTTACTCAATCTCTGTAGCTTCATTAATTTTGTAAGCACGTTAACAGTTTCATTATGAACTGTCTATTACGGCTCAACGCCTCATTTCGTTTACACAAAAGACCAGGTTTGCTGGGGTTCTTCACCCTCGCTGCACATCACTCAAAACTAATCTTTCTAAATAACCAATAATTTATTTTTAATTAAATTTTAATGAAAACTTGGCCAGGCAAAATGGCAAATGAATCAAAGGCAAGATGAAAAATTGAAGAACATCAAACAAGTTGATGGCTCTAGAACTTTTTGGTCAACTCGGCTTGGTCATGCATAAAAATTAGACTGCCATTGCATTGGGTAATATAGGGGCGTGTAGATTGGCTTTAGATTTATGGTGCCGCAGACTTGATATGTGCTGGCAGATACCAAGATACAGAGATGTATAGATAGTCCAGAGAACTGGACAGCCACAAACGAAGGTCGTGCAGAAATCAAACAACCCACCGGCAAATCATCTGCAGTGACTGTCATCGTTGTCGCAATTCTGGTACCAGTTCAAGTTCCTGTCCCTATCGTCCCATCTACTGGTCTGGCTTAATTAATTCTTTTGCCTTAGACCGGTTCTATGTCTGTGTCTGTTTTTAGTAGTTGTTCTTTTTGTAGTTCTCCAAAGGGTTACAGCTCATTATTTTTGCCGGTTTCTCCAATGCCGACACTTGCAGCCTGCTGCAATTGCTTTGATTGTCCATAATGCCGCATAGCAGAGAGGGGCAGCTGGATACTGTGGGCGCATTGGCCTGACGCTGGAGCACAGTGACGTGGCCAAAATGCCCTAGGGATAGTTGTCTGCAGAGGCTACGATTCGAACGTTGAGTTAATTTTAGAATGAGCTAGGCTTGCAACTGCCTCAAAAGTGCGAATAATTTTATTTAAGTGCAAACTGTTATACTTGTTGTAAATATAGGGTTAAGAACCTTTAGAAGAATTAGAGCTTTTTGAAATAAAGGCTTAAAATAAAGTTCAGAAAAAGTTTGCAAAATTTTTTCATTGGCACTGCTGACTGTCGGTTCGTATAAGTACCATACGATTGAGTATACGCCTTGAAATCGTTAGTAGTTGAATTAGCGACAACGAAAGTGTTATACGCGTGAATTTTCAATTAATTTGGAATTTAAACATATTAAGTCACTATCTCACTTCAATGCTTAAACTTTATGTTAAACTGTTATACAATAAATAATATACTAGTTTCAGACAACATTGCTGTAACAAAATAGATCTGTTAAATCACCATTTCTTATGTTTACTGAGTATGTTAAACAAAAATTCAGCAATAGTTATAGCATTGTTATACTCAGCTACAAACTCTTATACTGAAGTAGTTCGAGTTTTGTAAAAGCAAAAATTGATAGTAATGTTATCTTATTTCATATTTGGTCTAAATACTGTTATACCAGCTACAAACTGTTATACCGAAGTAGTTCGAGCTTTGTAAAAGCGAAACTAGAGGTAAAATTAAAAGTAATGTTATCTTAATTTCATATTTGGACTAAATACTGTTATACCAGTTACAAGCTGTTATACCGAAGTAGTTCGAGTTTTGTAAAAGCAATAATTGAGGCTAAAATTATACTAATGTGATCTTATTTTGGTCTAAATTGATTCTTTTAAAATATTTTAACGCTGATTCGAACAATATTAGCAAACATCTGAGAAAAATTTGTTTACTAAGTTTTTTTTGGGAGCATTTTATGTGATAACCTTAATAGCTATAGTGAAAATATAGCTTGGTAGCTTGGCTGATTGCCTTTAAAATAAATATAAAAAAAATATATTTCTAATATTTTATATTTATTCAATATGTTACATCAATTTTTTAGTCTTTAGATTAGACTTTTTTTAGCAAAAAATTATCTATTCAAAAAATTTTCAAGTATTTTTTATGTTCCTTTTCGCGACTTTTACAATCAACTTAAGGTATAAGAAAACTTAAAAAACCATTTAATTAACTTTACTTCAAGTCCCCTAGAAGTACTCAACTTTTGTTATCCAAGACTCACAAAATTGCGTATTTTTTAGGAACCGCGAAAACTACATGGCTTTTCTAGAAAATCGGAAAATGCTGTTGTTTTACAATCGAAAAAGTCCTGTCGTTCTAGATCATCTCCTATGGTTTTACGGATATGCTCCATTGAAACATAAGATATTGATTATTAAAGATGAATGAACTAAGTGTTCTACACTTTATTCCTTTTCTGTATACAAAACACATTTTTAAGAAAGTGGCATTCGAAAACCGCCTCAAATCTGTGTCATTTAGAAAATAAGTCATAAATAATTCTGTAGTTCCTCATTAAGCTGTAACCCACAAGTTACCACTCTAGACCTATCTACTTTTGTAGCAACATTATCGTATCAAAATGCAAACTGTTATCTCTGTTTTAACAGCCTGCATCTGTTATACACATCGTGCAACAGTCTGCTGTCATCTTTAATATTGTGTGTAAATATCAAAAAAACACAAAAAAAACAAGTTGTCACCTTAAAGCTTAAGCTCTATAGTTCCACAAAAACTATTGTGCATCCCTCTGCATCCACCCCTGCGCTCACTGAACCACTTTTACCCATGTTTGGTCATTCTTTGTGCTGCATTTATGCCGTTTAGTTGCTTGTTCAGCGTTTTCCTTCGCCTTGGCATCTGGAAAATGTTGCCTGGTTAACTTGCCTTAAGTTTACTTTGCCTTGGCTTTGATTGTTCTCGACGATCCGCTTCAAAGCGCCCAGTCCAGACCAAACGCCCACTGTATACACTGTTCTAAAGCTCTGACGCTGACAATTATTGCTTGGCTTGGCTTGCTGCCCCTCGCAGTGCCCCGCTAGCCTGCTGCTGCCGCACCAGACACTTCACATTGTCTGCGCAAAAGTTTTTATGAGTTTTCATTTCACTTGTAGTATATATGGCGAGTTGGTCATCTTGTCCAGCCCAACCCCTTTTGGACTATGCCACAGCCGCTTAATGTCAACTAACCGCAGACTGCCACTTATTACTATTATTTTAAGCAACGTGCAACAACGTACGCCAGAGCACAGGCCTGTGGCAGGAAGAGACTGTCCAGTATCGTCGACTGAACTCAGTGGAAGCGACTGTCACTGGTTGGCAAAGGCAGGCGACAACGCGACAATTATTTTGTGGCTATGCCGGACGTGGCTTTGGCTTTGTGGTCGGTGCGATGGTGCACTCTGGGACTCTAGCCTGATATTGCAATGCGTTCCATTTCGTTTTTGCCAATGAATGCGGCTCATCAAGTTGGCAAAACGTGACAAGCAATTAATTAAAAAATTAAAGCTAAAAAATACACACAAGTAGGTAAGGCCTGTTGGATGGATGGATCGATGGCTGGATGGATAGATGGCCTAAGACGAGTTGGCACTTTATTTGATAGACAGCTGAAAATCCTAAGACAAGCTGACAGCCAAGCAACCATACCCTTCCCAACCGCAAGTATGAGCTACTAAATGTTGTTAGCCATAGTGCATTATGGTCAAGAGCTAAACACAAAATTTGTGCCATATAAACCAACCAGCTATGACCGCAAATAATTTGCCAATGATACCCATGAGAAAAAGTGAGGAGCTGCTCCAACTTGTTGTCGTCGTCGTTGTCATTGTTTGGTTATAACCATATATGTGCCACTTCAATAGATCGTAAAAAGAGTATGGAGAGAGTATGGATAATAAAATCCAGTAGATACTAGGTACAACAGCTGTCGGAATAAAATGACTGACGACGACATTTCAAGTGCTTCGACGGTTACAAATGAACTGGAGTTCAGTTCTTGTTTTTTGTTGTCATTGTCATTTCTGTCCATGCTGTAACTAATTTTGTGGAAAGATAAAACAAACAACCAAATGTTGCATAAACAGCCAACATATCTTTTGGCCAACTAACTGACTTGGGCTGAAATCTCTCCCTGACTCCTCTCTCGTTGCCTCTAATGGCCAACAACATGTTTTTGTTATGACAGCAAAAACATAAATGGCCAATAAAGCATAAAAATGCACTTAACATTTGTTGGCCACAAAACTCATATTGACTCTATACAAAGTGGATGTTTACAGTGGAAGCAGGCGGAGCGGAGACAGACAGAAGAGTGTCCAACGGGCAGTACTGAAACCAGTGTGGGAGAGTGTCAGTAATGTGCAGAACTCATTACAAAGTTCAAATATGATGCAAACATTCATATGTAGAGAAGATATTACCATGGAGATCTGACCATAGTCATGTGAAAGTTGAGATACTCTTTAGTACACAGTTTACACTGCTGGCAATAATTATTGTTACAAAAAGCACGAACTAAAGTGAATGCTGAAAGTATTCGTAAAAATTTGAAATTGTAAAAAGTTTTAAGAAAATTAAAGTTCTAAATTGTGAAAAGGATCTAAGAAACAACAACTCTGAGCTCTGAGATAGCTTCCAAAAACCCCATCTTTCTTCTTTTAGGGTTGCTTAAGCTCAATCCGAGCTAAAAAAAACCTCGCACTCAGGGTTCTGAGTTAACCTCAAAAAATAAAAGAAAAGTATATTTGATTGGCTATGACTTTTTAAGTTTCTTTCTTTTTTAATATAAGAAAAAAAGATGGTATGTTATATTAAAAGCACAAAAATAAAAGAGAGGAAATTCCATTGATATATGTTTAGATATGGATTACATGCACCCTATGGGGTCAAGTATATTTTGCATTATGCTGTGCTTCATCACAAAGGTATATCAAAGAGTATATCGCAAATACCTAGAAAATGTGTTGAAGCAAATAATAGACAAAACAAATTCCAACGAAACTGTCTGACAAAAGAGAGACATAAGGACAGTTTCGGAGCTCGGATCTTGGACCAAGGAACATGTTTGGTCATAAGAAGCAAAGGGAAAAGCGCATTATGCGAATTTTTGGATAGGGCTAACAAACATTCATAATGGATGCAAGTCCAAAGGGAAATAGCTCTAGAGTAGTGCCAGATAGAGATAGCTGTTGCCAACAAATGGAACTGGCCAACAACAACAACAACTATGTTGACAACATGGCTCAAATGTCAGCCGGACAGCCAGAAAGCCAGCCATCCAGCCAATGGCCAATGTCTGTACATTGTAGTTGTCATTGTTATTGTTGTTGTTGTTCTTAGCCATATGTGTTTGGCCAAATGTCGCTTGGCTTGTATTCCATGCTGCCGTTGTTAGCAACATCCTCGTACTCGTCTTTCTCAAACTCGACAATAAGAACATGGTCAGGTTAGTTAGCTTCCGCTTGCCACAATGTTTTGAATAGTTTGTTTGGCAAAAACAGACAAAATTTGAAGGTAGTAGATACAGCATATTAGCCAACTAGCTAACTTGGCTAATTTGAAAAGGAATTTGCAAAATGCAACGTTTGTCTTGACATACTTTAATGCAAATGTAGTTGTTGTGCCCCACAGTGGACAAGATTTTGTCACATTGCAGTATGTTTGTGTTATCTCTTGGAAATATCTTTGTTTTGTATGGGGCATGCATTGTCATCGGCATTTTGTTAGATACACTGAGGCACATATTTTCAACATTACTGCTCTATTGTGCTAGAAGCTCAGCTTGCAAAATCTACAGGACCATTAATAGATGGAAATGTAGAAAAATCGGTTAGTCAGCATTCACATGCAGAGATAAAAGATGGCGCACCCTGTATTTCGAATTTTCTTGGTGGAAGTGGAAGCGGATGAATGTAATCGGCTACTAATAACCGATTCTCCTGTTGGTCAAAGCTAGGTTTTTTTTTTTTTTTATAGTAAACATTTCAGTTCATTTTATTGTGTGCAGGGCCGTAGAGAGAAAATCCGAGTCCACAAGGCAAATGTGGGTCCGCAAGACAAATGTGCCGGCCTTGAGGGGCCTTTTGCTTGAATCACGACAGTTATTACACCGGGTTCCTGAAAAAATTCCGGGCCCGGGGGCAATCCCCCAAATAAATTCTCTATGGTTCTAAAAGTTTTAGTCAATACAAAAGTTTTTATTTTTTTTTACTTTGACTTTTTCTACTACCCAAATCTTGGTCTTGTTTTTCCACCTCCGAGTTGGTAAAGACATTTTCAAAAATCGTAAAAAAAGAAGCCAAATTCCATTATAAACATTTACTGTACAAAAAACATTACTAAAAAAAAATAAATCAATAATATGTTCGCACGAATTGAGAACACGAACTAAAATTGCTCAAGCTAGCAGCTTCTTTATATACAGTGTTGTACAACGTTAAAGGGCAGAATAATTGCGTACATAGTGTTGCTCAATGTATAAAAAAAGCAGTTCATGCAACTGTCCTTTGATATTCCCATCATTTTTCTTTCATCTTTGACCAAGGCGTTGCCTACGTCATAAATGCTCGATTTACTTTAGCTATAGATATGTGAGCGTATTTAAGACTTTAAAATGGCTTATTCCCCTATGAGCCACATTGCTTTAAGTTTGTCGTTCACTTTATGGCTTTTTATATTTGTGTCCCAAGTCTGACAGGCACCCACACATATAAGGTTGGCTTATTAGCACTGAAATCCCCCATGGGCCGGACACTCTAGAGCTTGTTGTTTTTACAATATTTCCGCTGTTAATACTCTATGCTCAAAGTGTAAGGTGTATATTAAAGGAGTGACGAACAATGTTTTCTACTATAACTATCTTGAAGAAAACGAGTTGCAGAAGAGCTTAAAGAAATTTATTTTGAAAGTTTTTTAAGCCAGGGGTTGGCAAACTTTTTTGGCTGCAGGTCATAATCAACCAGAATTTGAGTATTAAGAAAACATTAGGTTAGAGATATTTTCGTATTAAAACAATCTTTTACTAAGTTACAAAATATATTCTTTTTATATATAGTATGTACTTTATTTTCGTAACTAAAGTGGGCCGCTTAAAATTGCCAAATGTGTCATAGGCTGGCGTCACCTGTTGTAAAGCAAACCATAGTGACGTAGACAACTAACGCTTACTTTTCACTTATTTTAGGGCGCGAAAATATTGTAGCTATCATATATAATAGATTTCATTTTAATTCGAGAATACTAAATTCTTGAGTTAAGAAAAGATAAGAAAAATCGGTCTGCTGTTGAATTTGCTTAAAACAATTTATTTGTTCATAACATTTTGTTGTGGCAAGCAGAGTATATAAAAGTCGAGACATTACGCTAGCGGCATTTGTTTTTTTTATGATTTTCCTTTTTATTATCTGTTTGCCATATTTTTTTGTTGATTTTTCTATGAAAAAGCCTGGTCCACTAAAGTGTCTTTATTTTGTTGTTATTTTATTATTATTGTAAGCCCGCATTTTATTATTGTTGTTTGTGTTTATTGAAAAAACAAAGTCCCTACTTATGTGAGTAAATAGTTGCGCTGCGAGTGTTGGCAATTTTTTCACTTTTCACTTTTCTTGCACTATTTTTATTTGCTCGACTAAGCAGCCATAAGGCAGCATAAGTTTTATTTAAGTATTGTTTACTTTGAAAAATAATATAATAGTAATAATAACAATAGGCATAAAATTGACAACGTCATTGAGTAAACTTTTTAACTTGTTTGTATTGTCAACAGTTGCTTAAGCGACCACAAAAAGGGAAATACAACTCTGAACTCGTAAACTCTTTCAAGTTGGAAGTTAATTTTTGAAAAGTCAAAGTGGTATGAGTTGCTTTTTGGAGAAAAGTCTTAATGAAAAGCTCATATATGGATGGTACAGGCAGCAGCCCGCATGTAAATATCAATAGAGACTGACAGCGAGACAGACCGATAGACCGATAGACAGGCAGACAGTTGAGACAAACCAGCAGCACTTGAAGTCAACACATATACACACGCACGAATGCACACACACACACAGATACACTTTGCTATACAAATTGATTAAACTGTCAAGTGACTTTATAACTGACAGTCAATGACATTTTGATTATTAATCATTGCCAATTGAATGAGTTATCGAATAGAGTGAGAGGGCAACTCTACGGGCAGATTGAAAGTGCTAGATGAATGCTACAGATATGAACATGTTTGTACGGAAGTACTATATAGCATATAGTGTATTACCAGACTGTACTAGCTGATAACGTATACGCCCTGTTAGTTGCAATGCGTTAGACAGCTTGCATAATGAACTTGTCTCGAAAGAGGTTTACTGCAGCATTAGGGCGGTTTAACGCCTACACAGCTCGGGGTAGCTAACATGACTGCATATAGGCGTCGAACCGCTCAAGGGATTAATTACACAGCAGCTCAATGGGTTTACCTGATTGTCGGCTTGTCAGGTTGTCAGACCACAGTCATCAAAGTCAGCAACATTTACCAATTGTTGAGCAGAATGACTTGTCATTAACTGACATTATAATTAGATTTTCCCATTCCCAAGAAAAACTTTTAGTTTCTGTAGGTAGAAAAGCACATACAGCGCATAGGGTTGCCATAGTTTGCATAGTTTTTCGCTCAAGTTTTACGCAAATGAGCCAAGTTTTCACTATGCCAACTATCGACTGTGGGAGTATGTATGCTTAGAACACTTGTTGAGTGCCTGCTCTGACAACCCTCAAGAACAAGACGACGCATTAATAGAGAGCCACTTTTATGGCCTGTTTGCTTTTGAACTTTTGCCTGGCAATTGTGTTAAGTGGGTTTTGATAGGCTATGAATAGAATTTTTGGCTTGGATGGGTTTGTGGAAGAAGTTATGGGTTTGGATTTGCTGCTTTTATAATAGTTTCAAGGCAAAGACAAGAGCATACTAGACGTAGATAAATAAAAGTTCAAGGTAGTCAAGTCAAAGTTATGAAAATGTTAAATATGTAAGAGCTTTTGTTTTTGAAATTTTTAATGAATGCTTGTCTTTTGTGGCTTTGTTAGAAAATCATAAAAGGAAAAAATAGACAGGTAGAACAACTTTTTCTTGTTTTGATGAAACTTACAAAGGCTGATTTTAAATGTGCATGTTTGAGAAAGATAAATACGAAATGATACTAATTGGGAATTTGTTAGTTGTGCATAAAAGCTTTTTCTGTAATCAATACGATTTCTTATGATGGCAGTCTGTCAGAAAATTATCTGTAATGGCCTGGAATGGCAATCTATTTTTTTACTACTTTTTGTATTCCAATAGTGGTACAAGGCAAGAGAAGATCTTTGAGGAAGTCCTTCTATAGAGTGTAATAGAAATTACGATTTTTCACCTGCTTAACTAGCCTGGACAACCCTAGCTGATCTCGGGCGTTGCAACATTTTTCTCTAGGGGCTTCTGCTTTTCGCGCGCCTTCGTCAGTTAGTAACACCAAGCTCTGACAGAGCTTTAGTTACTAGGTTCTGCCAATGTAGCCGTAGTCTTCTTAGGAAGACCTTACGAGCTGAAGTTTTCGCATCCAAACCCACTTCACTCCGTCAATATCCCTATACAGCTCATCGTTTCATCGAGTACTAGAATTATCGCCAAAGTAGACTAGACGGAAAAATCTTTTTCTCGAATAGCTGCTTACGTTTGTTTTACTGTCGAAGCCTCTGCGCCATATAAAAGGGCTGGAAAAATGAGTGTCCTGTAGAGTGTAAATTTTGTCTGACGAGAAAGGGTTGATTACTACTAGCCTAAAGAAGCACGTATTGGCAAGAGTTATTCTTCGCTTGATCCCCGGGCTGGCATTATCTTTGTTTGTTACCGCGAAGCCAAGAAAAACAAACTACTTATACTTAAAGATCGGATGTCTCTCAGTCTTCTGAATATTTAAAAGATTTTTAGGCTAGTCTTGATTCGACATCGCCGATAGCGATTATTCAGCAGAAAAGTGAGAGACTTCAAAAAAAAATCTATCACCTTTTTTATAAGAAAAAAGTTGATAAATATTTTGTTGGCTTATAGCTCCAGCACACCAAAAGGCATCTATGCTGACGCTTTACAAGCCTGCATTAATGATATATGTAGAAGATGATGCGAAGAAAAACTTAATCTCTTGAGAACCTGAAATAAAAGTCTATCATCTTTTTTATAAGAAGAAAGTTGATAAATATTTTGTTGACTAATAGTTCGAGCATACCAATAGGCATCTATGCTGCCACTCCACAAGACTATTTTAATGATATCACAAATTGTATCGGTTTCTTCCCTACTTCGCTCTTTTGCGAATTCTAAAATTCTACCAGATTTCTTTAAAATTCATTCATGTAATGAGATGTCAAGTTTGTTTGTTGTGTTTTTTGTTACTTTGGACACAAGTTTATTATGCAAACATAGTTTATAAAAACTTAGCTACTTAATGCAGCTACTGCTAAATTAAGTGCCTGAGTAGCTTCAGCCACTTCCGTCAACTACCTCTAAATCTTCTGAAATTATAGTGGTTTCAAGACGAAACTGCTCAAGTTATTTGGTTAGAAGAAAAAAGAGTGCTGCCATGTCATTGTATTTTAAACAAAAGCTACTTTTTGTCCTAAAACCAAGAGCAAAATATTTGTTGCAACTTGTCTAGCTCGTTGCTCATGATGGCAGCACACACACAAATTATTAAGAAAGATGCAACAAAGTGCAGACAATGTGTGGCAAGGCACTCACTTAATTATACACACCATTAATAACTAAAACCAATTTGTATGCGCAACAAGGGGCAAGCTCAAAAACTGTTGGAACAACATTGGCAACTTCCAGTGGGATGAGTTTTGGGGCAAAGCCAATTCGAGAAGAATAAGACTTTTACGCACGCCCACATATGCACATAAATCAGCGTACAATGCAACAAAAAACAAGAACAACAATAGAAGCAAAGGCAAGAAAAAGCGTCAACGCAAACGCAATTTGTGCCGTGGTGGCAAGAAGATGAAATTGAAGAATTGAAGTTGAAGCTGCAAAAGGAGTCGGCAGGATGTGGCATAAGAAACATAAATAAAAAAAAAAAAAGTGGAAAACAGTTGTGGGCAGCAATAACTGCCGCATAACAATAACTGCAATAACAAGCAAGAACAACAGCTGCAACTGCAACAGCAACAACAACTGCAAAGAAACTGTTGCAAATAAGCAATATTGATGGCTTTTATGGACGCTAGGGGGCGCTGCAACAAAAAAAAAATATATAATGCAACTAGCTGCAGTACACGAAAGCCCAAGACAATGCCAATATCCAAAAAGGGGGCGAAAATATGCAAACAAATAAATGAAGAAATATAAACAAAGCAAAACCAAGCAACTAACTAACGAGCTCTTCACAAAGGTAAACAATGTGACCAGCTATCTCGGTTACTCTCAACTTTTTAAAGCGGCCTATAGCCAACTCTTTTTGCAGCAATGTGCAAAACAAAAGCTGCTTTTGTTCTTATGTGGAAAAACAAGCTATGATCAGGAAGAAAAAATATATCCAAAAAATTGAAAGAAAAGTTGGTATAGCTATGACAAAGTTTGGATACACTTGTCGAAGAAGCGATATTTCTGCTTTTCGTTGAGAATAAAGCAATAATAAAAAACAAAATAGGGACGACAGAAAATAAAAAAATACCGCCACATTAATCTTTTCAGTGAAATTTGGCAACGTTTCTTAAGTTGAAGTGATACAGTGTCTTAATTTTAAAGAAAAATAATTTTTACTTGAATATGAAAAGTAATGAAACAAAAGAAATTTGAAATAGAAAAGAAGAGAAAAGAAAAGAAAAGAAAAGAAAAGAAAAGAAAAGAAAAGAAAAGAAAAGAAAAGAAAAGAAAAGAAAAGAAAAGAAAAGAAAAGAAAAGAAAAGAAAAGAAAGGAGAACAGATTCTTTTCTAGCAGTTTTTGTTTTAAAGTGAAATTTGGCAACGATTTTGAAGCTTTAGAATTATTAATTAAAAGTAAAAAGTTTATTCTTTGATAGCTTTTGTACCGATCTGTATCCAACAAAAGCTTTCATTTTTTGAGTTAAAGTGATACAGTTAAAGTTTTATTTTGGAAAATGAGAAATTTTTAATTGAATATTGAATGAAAATAGAAAAAGCAGCTCATTCTTTTAGATAGTTTTGCAGTCAAACTTAAAGTGAAATTTGGCAACATTTTTAAAGTTTTGGTGAAAGCTAGTTTTGGCAAAATTTTTTAAGTTGAGTTTTGATTTTTTAAATTTATTATTTTAAGTTTATCAAACAATAAGACAACTAAGAGTTGCAGTACTAGCAATAATGTTGATACTATGAATATATAGGTTGGTCCATCTGTTTGTTTGGTTGTTAAACACTCATAGTTCGGAACATATACAGATAGAATTTTTTTGACAAACAAAACGAAAAAAAATAGTTTTTCTTTTCGTTGCAAACCAAGAGGTTTTTGTTGAAGAAACAATCTCATATACCCCGCTTCTAGACAACATGAATGTGACTCTAATTGAAAAAAAAATAGAGGAACTCAAGCTGGGCTCTAAAAACCGCGATACTGCACAAGCAAAGGAAAAAAAAAGAATGCGCAACGATGTAGTCCAGTGGCCAGAAAGATTCAGCATCTACCGCAGCCGCTTTACCAATTCGCAACTTGCAGTTGGATTTGGTTTGGTTTTTGGTTTTTAGTAAACTCGACACAGTTCGTTATTTCTTGTGCTAGTCATTTTTTTTTTTGGTTTGTTTTAATATTTGTTTTTGGTAGTGCCTGTTGGCCATTTGTGTAGCCACTTTTTGCAGGCATCATTACACGCAGTTTCCCTTTTCTGTCTACTTGAAAAAAAGAGTAGAGAAAAAAATACCAGCACTTTTGTTAAGTGTTGTACAGTTTGCCATTGTTATTGTTGCTGTTGTGGCTACCCCCAAAAATGGCCAACTGCAAATGCAGCAGCTCATTACAGCGCCTGAACACAAGTGTTGGAACTTCTAAAACTACTTCACTATGTTCTTATACTTTATTGCTTCAGCATTTGCTTTTGCTTAATTTTTCAATTGTTTTTTGTGTGAGCATTTTACAGCACTACAAAAATGTGTAATTAACATTTCGAGTGTTGTGCTCAGGAGCGAAGTGCCAAAATGTGTAACCAACCATACAAAGGATTTCCAGCGAAACTATCAAAGTGTGGCTGAGCAGCAAAAGAGCAAGTCTGACTTGGAACTCTTTTGTGAGCAATACAAAAAACTGCACTTAAATGGCTTGAAAATTGGCTTTAAGTGTTTTACGGCGTTGCCAGATCTGTTGAAATGCTTTTGTAACAACTTAATTAGTGTGCAAAAGCTGTGTGTTTGTGTTGTTGTAAATTAAATCTTTTTGTAAATAAAGTGTGTGCTCAATTAAGGAGAACATTGAGGAATGACCTAACTTTAAAGTTCACGCAATTCGAAAAAAACTTGAATATGGCTTAACTTAAGAGTCGTAGATTCCCAAAATTTTTCTTTCATACCACTGTGCATGGGCTTAAAATTTAAAGATCTATCAACAGCTTAGCTGATTAGTATATATAGTATAATTGAGTATGTCTTAATTATTTTGAAAAAAAAAATAAAAATTGTGTTCCCTCTGGCATATTTTCTAGCTCAGAAACCACAACGCTTCATTAGATCACTTTGCGGCTTTGTAAGCTTGACTTGTTTTCACCAAGCAACGTTCTGGCTGTTCCCTAGTAACGCAAAGGTCTTTTCCCCTGGGATTTGAAGCATAATGTTTCGCTGAAACGGCAAAGAACCCTTTCAATTAAAAATGTTGCCCCAAAAAATCAAGTTGTTTGCCTATCAATCAGGCAAACAAATAGCCCGAAACCAAATACTTGCCCCAACAACTGAACTGATTAAGATTGTTTAACAGAAATTCTTTGCGGTGCCTGCAATTGAAACCTTTTTACTGTGACCCTAAATAAAATATATACATGTTTATATATATATATGTATATATAAGGCCTAAGCTCATTACAAATTCAGGTCGGTAAAAACAAACATGAAGAAAAGCACCCAGCTTATGAAAACCGCAAAGAAAAAATGAAAATATATGAATGTATATAAATTTGTGGTAAAATATTATGTGCCAAATCATTTGTACAAATTCTATTTCTATTTGTATTTATTTTTATACGTATTTATTTGTGTTCTGTTTCTTTTTTGACACCTACAATGGAGGGAAGCCATAAGCTTTGATTTCTCGATAGAGAAATATGGCAAAAGTAGAGATTGAGCTAAAAAAGAAAAACCAAACATGTAAGACAGTTGAAGTGTGACACATCCGACTGCTAAATACTCTAAAGCTTCTTTTATTTGCATCGTTTTTGTTTTGCTTTTCTGACGGTAATATTTTATATTTTCAACTTACTGCTACAAAAAGTTCAAGCGATACATAGTTAAAAGGTGTTGCCATGTTAAAAAAAGTAAAATAAGTTTTTTTTATTTTAGTCTGCGATATATTATTGTACGTAGGTGGTACATGAGCAGCTCCATGTTGGTCGTCCCGACCTGAGGCTGCAGATCGTTGAAAAAGAAAAACAGGCATACTTGTCATTATAATGAACGTCTTCTACGTCACCAGAATAAGTTCATAAGAAGGTTAAAAAAGAGACTACTCTACTCTGTCAGTCCATACCGATTTGAGGCAGAAGAACGTTGAGCTAGAAATTAACAGGCATACTAGCTATTACAAAAAACGTCTTCTACATCATCAGAATAGTTTGGCAGAGCTAAGACCAGAAGAATGTTAAAAAAGAGGCCACTTAGAGACCATATGCTTGATAGATGATGATATCATTTATATGTTCTAGGCAGTAACTACTCGGCCTCCTATCTGTTATCGTCTGCTTAAGGAAGAAATTGTGAAACTTTAAATATATATTGTTTGTTTTGAGACTATGAAGTGAACTTATAATAACATTTATGCTTTTTTTATAGTTAACTAACCAAACTAAGCGAAGCTGTCTATTTTTTTAATCGATCTCTTCTATGATGATTTTTACATATGTGATGGAGAAACTGGCAAAGAGTATACAAATATAAGTTCCATAATTTTTTTAACTAGCCACTATTCAAATCGTAATAATGTTTTGCAAAATTTCGATTATTTATCAAGTTGTCGATAATTGAATATCTATCCCTACCGAAATCGATTTCTTCTGTCATCTCGATTGTTCTTGTAAAAACATTTTGGGCTCCTATAGCCGTTTTTTTCCATATTTAATTTTTGGCACAAACTTTGTATAGACTCTTAACCTTTGGCTACAGTGTATACAAACCTCAAAAAGAAAAACATAAATTACGATCAACTAAATACTAAACAAATGTTGCCTTAGTAACTTTTAATTGAATGTACACAGAGCGAAACAAATGTGAGAAAATATTAATAAATTTTATATAGATTTTTACAATGTGTGTGTGTGTGTAGGGGCAAAGTTTGTGTTGCTTCCTTGTCTTGCCACTTGTCACAGTTTATTGTCTATATATGTAACCGCAACTTTTCTAATTTATTTTGTTACTGCATGTGTGTGTGTGTTAATACATTTTATATTATATAATATTACTTTATATTTTTCTTTTGTGGGCTGCTTTTAGCCTTGCGCTTTTCTTTTGCTTGCCGCTTTTGTTCTAAGCAACTTAAAATGAAGCTGATGATGATGATGATGATGAGGACGGAGATGATGATGATGATGAGGAGTTGACGTCGCGGCGGACGTTGAGGCAGCAAATGTAAGCAAAACTCTGAGCAGGAAAACTCAAAGAAAAGTTTTCCCTTTTGCTTAGTTCGTTTACAAGCAACATATATGTTAAAGTCTCTATCCTCTCACTCTCTGCTCTCTTGTCCCTGGTGCATGAGGCGCCACAACTCTAGAGAAAGAGCGCATTTGTTGACTATTGTGCATAGCTTAACTCTCACACTTGTTTGTGATGCTTGAGTGTTTGTGTTGCATAGTTTCAGGCAACACAAGGTTGCATTTTCGCAAAGTTCGCAGTTTGCCGCTTATGCAGACAGGTGTTAACTTTATAATAGAGGATTTTTCATGTGTACCATAAGTTATATTCTTGGTTAAATTCTTTGTTATTTGTTTGCCAAAACCAAGCTTAACTTCATTTCGATAAAATCCTAGACGTTTCGTTTAATTGTACTAGCTTGAGTTGCTGGATAATATCGTAAACTTTAAGAGAATGCAGAAATATCTAATAAAATATTGCATAATAAGTGAAATATTGTAACTACTATATGAATGGCACAACTGCCACATCGATTAACTCCACTTTTGACATTTTGCGAAATTTTAAAGTCAAAGTACTTGGTAGATGCTAAATTTCTACTATTCATAATAAAAATCTTAAAAAAATAAAAATTTACAGCACTAAAAGACAAAATGACCTTTCGAAATTTTTATCCCATCTGTAAGATTTGTGCATGGCTGCAAGCCGAGAAATATTATACTACTACGGATCGAAGGGGATCGAAAAATTCTAAAACTATGACACTATGAAACGGGCTTTATTGTATAGAAAATTGTATGACATTAATGTTTAAATAGATTTCGGCCATTGTGGCCTCAATCACTTTCCGCAGCATTTTCGGCCGTATTTCGTCAATAACTCCTCGAAGTTGATTTCCAGATGTTCCATTGTCGTAGACAATTGACAGTAATTTTCTGTGGATGGAAAGGGTGTTTCGACCAAAGCTTGTGGATTATCCTCACTCCAAATGCGACAATTCTGCTTATTTACGTACCCATTCAACCAAAAATGGGCTTCATCGGAGAGCAAAATTTTGAATTTTGAATAAGTTTGACGAACGTAACCATTATTTTGATAAAAAATTTCAAAAATTTGCAAGCGTTGCTCTGTTGTAAGTCTATCCATAATGAAATGTCAAACCAACTCTACAAAAAGCAACTATCAGCCGTTAAATGGGTTGTCAGATAAAGCAGCCTTTGCCAACTCAATGATATGAACCTCTAAAAAAAACACGCTGTTCAATTCTTGTGATCTATCCGAGCACCAAGAACCACTCAGCGCCTTTCGAATTGCAATTAATTTTATTAAACTGACTGAATTGAAAAATGAAAACATACAGAAATGTCCTGAGCACTCCACTCCGAGGGTATTATCATTATATATGCTAAGCGACTAACCATACAATTGCAAATAACTTGGTCGTAACAACGCGCTCTGTAATCTGCTTGTAAATGAGTTCTTATCACTTCTTTAAAGTAAATTCCATATGACATTTCACCTGCTGTAATGTCTCTGCAGGTCATTGTTTCTGTGTGTGTATCTGCACTATGCATGTGTGTATCTGTGTGCTGATGAAACTGTCAACTGTCATTTAAAATTTAATCGCATGTTACTCGTGTTGTTTGTCGCTTGAAGTTGTCGCCACGATTATTGTCTCGCCGTCTCTGAAACAGCAGCAGCAGCTTTTAAGCCCTATGTACTGCAGCCCGTTCACCCCTTTGGCTATACTCACAGATACAGTATCTTTCACAGACACTCACACACACCGCTATAGTTACGTCAAACATTTTAATTACTCGCTTTTGCCTCCTTTGCGAGAGTTTCGTTCGTTCGTTCGTTTGTTCGTTGGTTTGTTCATTTGTTCATCTGTTCAGTTGTTCAGTTGTTCAAGTGTTCCGTAGCTGAGTTTACTCAGAGTGTTGGTTCGCCTGTCAGGTTCTTATCGCAGCACAAGCTTTATAAAATATAATACAAAAAGACACGCTCCCTACTCAGTGCTCCGTCCGAGGCAACATTCAACTGCTTTTTGTTTCATTTACTTGGCGCTGCTCCATTTAGATAAATGACACATAAATTAAGCAATTTTCCATTTTATTTTATTTTTTTATATTTGATGTTTTTCACAGAGTCTCTGTCTTTGTCACCCCCCAGTGCTCAGTGCTGACTACCAGCATGTAATAGAATAATTATAAAACAATTGTCAAGCTGCTTATTCAGCTCTCTTTGTGTCTGTTTCCTTTTTTTTATAGTTACTTAGTTTTATAGTTTTTATTATTTTTCATTTGAAAACCCATTAGAAAAAAAATACTCGTTATGACTGTTGGTTTATTGACCCAGCCAAAGCTGTTGAGTGCGGTACTTAAGGGTTTTGACTTTTTAATTAGCCAAGTTCCATATTTATCTATCCATCTACCTATCTCTGTGTACATTTAGTCACGGCTTTTATAATTTTATGACAGCTTTCAAGTGTTAGATAAATATTTTGACAGAAATGTCATAAAGTTGACTTAGATAGCGTACGACAAATGTGACTAAAGTATTACAAACTGCAGCATAGGTAAGCAGAGAGCTGCAGGGGATGGGAAAAAAATTAGAATTATGAGTTTTACTTGAAATATTAAAATATTCATATAGCTTAGATATGGCGAAAAATCTTTTTCTTTATTTCTTGTTAACACTTAAATAAAACTAGCGAGACCCTATAATATTTAGATCAGCACAAAAATAGACAAAAATCTAATTTTTTGTTTTAAATTTTAGTTTTATTCTTAGCTTAAGTCCGAAGTAAATTCAGATATGGATACTTTAACAGAAAGATGATATTTTAAATGAAAGTATAATTGAGATATACACATTTAAAACACAGAAAGGTAATCGAAAAATTTAACATCAATAAAACATATCTTCTTACATTTATTATTAAAGCAAAATATTAAGAAAAACATTAAATATTAAATAATAATAAAAAAAAAAAAAACTTCTTAGCTTTGCTCACAACTATGGTTGCAAGATGGCGAAAAATCTGAATCTAAAGCTTGCAAAAGTTCTTATTTTATTCCGAGATGCCTTTTTTATGAGCAGTTTCTTGTGTTAATTTTATTATATTATCATTTTTCTTCAATAAGTTATTAATAAAAGTTTTTAATGGAAAATTGTATAACGTTAAAAATATATTATTTAATATTATTAGTTATTTCATATTATGCAAAAAAAAGTTGTATATCGAAAGACTTGCCCAACTCGCAGATATTTGCGATTTTTATGCATGTAAAAACCCATCTCTATTATAGTTTTTGTAACGTAACGCCAAAAGTTGTTTTTGCTTAGGTATATCTTTTGATCGGTAACTGCTTAAAACCTTTCTGTTGTCATAATCGGGCATAAAAATATAACGTCACGCCAAAAAGAAAATGTTAATTTCATTGCGACAAAATTAAAATTAAATTCAAAATTTTACTTGATAAAAATTGGGTGGGACTCCTGTAAAGTCACCAAAATAGACAAATTCACTTAATTTTTAAACATTATGAAATCTAAGAAGTTTGTTCTTAATAACCTCATCTACTTATTTATAAAATTATAAATATTTAACAGTAATTGGAGAAACATTTATTGAAAAAATTAAAAATTTATTGCATAAAGACCAGAAAGACGAGAATACTCAACTATTTGGACAAAACTTTGGGAAATGGTGCATTTAGACTTAAAAAATTTGCATGTTCGGAAACTAGCACGCAAAATTCATTTTTATTTTTCTTGCTTGAGATCATCACAATGGTTTTGCATAGTCAAAAAAATATTTAAATTCAACTTTATTGAAATTTTACTTAAAGAAACTCAGCAGAGTTTTTAAAAATTCGCAGCAGCTTACATACTTTGTATTCAGGTCATCTTTTTTTGTTTGTAGACAGCTCAGTACTCAAGCATTTTGGCACTTTGTGTTTTGCTTTGATATTCAAAGAACAGTGTTGCGAATTCTGTCAAAATGTTAAAGTTCAACAACCTGTTGCATAATTGGCAAACGAAAGAGCAGAAATAAAAAAAAAATTATTACGTACAAGTAAAACGCACGTACAAAAAAATATATAAATATGTATATGAATAAATTGGGGTCAACAGCAACAGCTAATGAATAACAAAGGCAAAAAAAAACGTAACGTGCAACAACAACAGCAACAACTCTTACAGAACTGACAACAACAACAGTCGCATAATTTCACATTGAAAATGTCAACAAACGGACGCGAAACAGCGGCAGAAATGTCGACTGCGACGTCGACAGCGAATCTTATCAAGATGCGCAATTAAATATGGAAATGTGCAGCATGTTGCAAGCAGCCAGCGGAATAACAAAAAAGAAGAACACATGCAACAACAGCAACAGAAATCTGCGTGCAACATGGCCAACATTTGTGCACACGCGACAAGTCTCATTAGCAGAGCCTGCCCCAAGGCTCCCTGCCAACCCACAACTTGCCACAACTATTACACTCGAAATGCAAATAAAAAATATATATTTAAACAATTAAATGTCATTTTGTGGCACATTTTATTTAGTAAAAATGTTTTTAAGCGCTCCCTGGAGGGAGCAGCTACCGTTGCTATTTGCCAGCAACAACTATTTGATATTATGCTTGGACAGTGGGACGAAGCTTATTTACATGCAGTTAATTTAAATGCGCAAGTGCTCTGTATCAGTTGAAAGTTTAAAAAAAACTTTTAGTATTAGTGGAAAGTCGAAATTAAAAAAAAAAATATTTAAGTGAAACATTTTGAAAACAACTTTTAAATTTGGAATCTTTTTTTTTATAGCTTATGGAATTAAATTTTATTAAAAAATTGTATAGTATTTTCAACATCGAGAAAGAACGTTTAGGTCTATCTTCCATTACAAAAATTAAAATTGTTAAATAAATAGCTTTTAGCAACGTTTTGTAGACTAATATTAGATTAATATTAGAACTAAATTCTTTTTTATGTTTAAATCGAATTTTAATTTAATTATATTAAATTTAATTTTATTAAAAAATTGGAATTTTATTACAAATTTAATTGAATTTTATAAAAAAAACTTAAATTTATTAAAAATTTTATTTTATTACAAATTTTATGTTATTAAAAGTTAAATTTTATTACAAATAAATTTAATTTTATTAAAAATTCAATGCAATTTTATTAAACATTTAATTTTATTTAGCATTTCAATTTAATTTAATTTAATTTCAAAAGTCGAGTCTGAAATTAAAAAAAAAAAAATAATTTAAAAAAAAATTACTTGCAGTAACGACTATTAAATCTGAAGTTCTTTTTTTAATAATTTATACGCCAGTTATATTACTACGATGATTTTTTTATATACTACGAATTTTTTGCAAGTAGACAGCCTATTTCATCTGCTTATATGAAATGTATTGCTCTCATGAGAATTCGACTGTAATTTGTTACCAAAAAAAAGTAATACTCTATTCCAACCATGGTTATTGCAGAACCCAAATAATACTAACCCAAGCCACACACGATGCGATTGTTTGTACAACTCGTTTGTTTATCGAAAAATTTAAACATTTTAATTTGTTGGGCAACCAAAAAAAAATTGCACAGCAACGACCCCACAAACGATATAATCGATTGTACCACTTGCTCTATAAACAGCCGAGCTATACAAACAGGATATAATTTGCGCTTAGAGAATTTTGAAGTAACTCAAGCTAAAAAGAAGATTGAGCTGAGTTAGGAAGGAACTGGAACTAAATGGATTCGTGAGCTGTGTTTCTAGTACAAAATTTATCCAGTGTTCAGATTTATAAAGCAGATACTCCATAAAATAGCTTTTGAGACACTGTAGCAGTTATTGTTTTTGTTGTAACAAGGTTTTTGGCTACGAAGGTTGGGGGCGGGTTCTTGTATACTTTAGTTAAGTGTTGTCAGCCAACGCTTTACTATTATTTGGTGCAAATATTCGAAAATTAAACATGCCGCGCAGCAGACACGGCAGCTTCTAATATATGTATATAGATGAGGGGGGGAGTAGAATGAAGTGGGAAGAGCTCTAAAATTTGTAGAGAATTTATATTACGTGTTGACAACAACAACAGTAACAACAACTAAAATGGGGGCAACAACGACAATTGCAAAGCCAACAACATGGGTTGTAGAGACAAGCATACAGACAGACAGGCAAGACAAACAATTTCAATTTGTATGTAGGAACAAGGACACACTTGTAAATGCCTGCCACAGTTCAACTAGAACTATAGATGGAAGGATGTTAGTGGGTTCAGAGAGCTTGACAGAGGGCCTAGGCATTAATATTGGCAAGTGGAGGTGCTCTCTGCCGGCATTTGTACCTAATGCGGTTTGGCAAGCGCAAGTGGGACTGGAGTACAGATTGGGCATAAATTTGTATGTGCGATTGTGTGGTATAATGATTGTATGTAATGTAGTGGAACACTGTAATTGTATATAACTATACTAGAATGCACGGTATCTACATAATGAATATTTTACTTAATTTTTGAAGAGATTTATTTCGAATTCGCTTTGGGCAGCGGTATTTAAGCCTAGTTTGCTTCTATACGGGAACACTTAGAGCTAACTAATGATCTTCCCAAAAATTAAGATTAAATTTGTTAACCTTTATCCTTCAAAAGTGAATCTATTTTTTTACATATTGATTAGGGAGTGCGACCAAGATGTGTTTTACCTGGTAAATATTGGCCAGTAGCTCTAGAATATACGTATAATCATCATCCAATGCTTGAAAATTGATGATTGAAGCCAAGTGCCTGGGAGTCATTTTGAATAAGAGGCTTACCTTAGATCACATATTGACGCCTTATTACATTATGCACCGGGATCTAAGACTGCAAACCGTCGATCTCTAGATCAATCAACACAACAGTCGATATAACGATTGTCTATATGAATGCCAACCCCTTGTCAACCAGAGGGATCGGCAAATTATATATTCCAAAACAATCTATAATAATATATTGTTTTTTGAAAAAGTCCACAAATATAAAAAACAAATAAATTGAAGAGATGGCGTTTATAGTACAGGAAAACATTTTAATGCAACTTTCTATAGTAGTGACAGGGCATTTTTTTACATTTTAAGTTGCATAAATGCCTTTTCTGTACATAAATATGTACATAAAAGCATATAAGTTTGGAATACGCTTCAGGCCTGCTATTATGGCCATTTACAATTGCAGCGTTGCATTATTGTTGACTGTACCTGATTGCTATTTAAACCTTTGATAGCCGGAAGGAGGACGACATGCGTGCTGCTCTGTTCCAGTAAAAAGCTAAAGCATTTGCTGCTGCTGTTGCTGTCAGGCCATTTTTAAAAGCATGCCAAGCACACACACACCGATACAGACACACACCCACACACACACACTCACGCACACTTGCACGCACATTGAAAACACCAAAGCATGCTTAGACATGCATAAATTACGCGTGACAGGACAAAGTACAGTCTGCAGTTGTGCTCCCGTTGCTTTCTCCTCATTTTTCAACTGTTGTTCTGTTGTTGTTGTTGTGTCTTTTCGACAGTCGCGGGCGCATTTTTAAACAGAAGCTAGTAGGTAAACCCCCCACCGATAAGTTTCTCTTATGCCATGGACCCACACGCTTTTTTTTTAAAATAATGTCGCACAGAGCTAAGCCCATGCATATACATATGCAAACGCAAGGTAGGGCGGGTGTAAACTAAAACTAACCACAGGCAGTCCACGTGGCGTATGCTTGATGTCAAGTACTAGAGCATGCTCGTTGCTTCTCTTTTGCACACAGCGGCAACGAGTAAGTGAACGGTAGGCCCTGAGAGAGGGAGAGGTAGACAGATACACACACTTATAGACATAATGGTAGGTGGCAAAGTAATTAGTGCTGCTGTAAGCACACTTATTTTAGCATTCATGCAATTGTTGCCATACCCAACACTGAAGCCCTAGACTTAACCCTAACGTGCCAGTTAGTTTTATGCTAGTTGTTAGAGGTTAAGCACAGCAATTCATTATTTTTCAAGTATTTGAGGTGCGGGATTTTTTTTTTAATTTCTCTTTTTTTATTATACACTGTAAGCAAAGCGCAAAGGGGTATAATAAAAATGGGCAACAAAATAAATAGTGATGAATATCTTCTTAAAGGAAATAATTAAAACCAGCAACATGTTCAGAACTATGGAAGAAGTCGATTTAGCGAACCGTTTGTGGAAAACGAAAAGAGCTAAGATCCTGCAACAAAATGCCTCTTATGATATGGTTTTTCACTAGCATTTGTTTTTTGAAGTTAAGCCTTTTCTAGCTCACAAATAAATAAAAGTTATTGAACCTTAAGACAGTTCTTTTGTTGCTGATGAGAAAGGACCTTTGCGAGTTAAAGACATAAATACCATTTTTGGCGCATTCGCAATAAAAATTGGACTAAAATAAATTGACAAATTTTTTGGAATAAAATCTAAATTTCTATGAAAGAATTTTTCACTTACATTTTCTTAAAGCGCATTACTGAAGCTCAAACATTGCCTACACAGAAATTTCGACAAGCTTGCAAACTCTTACAAAAAATCAGCTGTTTGTTTACACAAAAAAAAGATGAAACTGTCTCAAAATTATTTATTAAGAGTTTTGAGTGTTGTAGGAAAAACAAGGAGCACCACCTAAAACAAATAAATCCACATCGGATGTAGCCTGAGTTATTAATGAGAGTTCAGAGTGTATTATATTCGGTATTTTCCGACTTTAACCGACGCACTTGATTTTACTGTACTTTGTGGCATAGCTGCCTTCTCGCTTCCACTGTATCTCTACCTCCTTATCTTACATACACTGTCTCAGCCTAAACCAACGACGGAAATGAGTTTTTTGTATTTCACTTTCCATTTTGACGTCATACCTTTTCGCACTTTTCTTTTTTTTTTCTTGCATTTCCCTTGTTTTTATGGCTGTTACTGTGCTTGCTGTCTTGGCAATAAAAAAGGATTAAAATTTATGAAATTGCACCGTGTTTGCTTGGCATTTGGCTTAAATTGGAAAGGTTTGTTTTTTCACGTAAAGGACTACGGATTATATACGTGCTTGTGGCCAAGTTATAAAAGGAAATGCCGCTATGTGTTGGCATGTGGTGGCCTATAAATAAACGCGTTTTTTTCGAGTGAAAATGAATGCCGAAAGCGAAATCGGGTGCAGCAACAAAAGGGAAAGTTGATTTAAGATGCGGTTGGGATTTAATATAAATTCAAAATAATCTGGAATTTAAAGTTTTGAGAAGAAAAATTTATGATTGCAAATAAGCTTTTAACATATAATTAATTAAAAAACTTTTTTCGTTCCAAGAAAATATTTTTAACACTTTGTTTATATGTGCTTTGAAGAAAACAGAAACAGATTTAATTTTGCCAAAAAATTTAAAATATATCTTATTTTAATATTAACTGCTTCTTCTTCAAAAAAATAAGAGGAAATTCATTTTGTGTTGCATTAAATATTTCGAAAAAAATATAAATTTTTTGTGTCCGAAATTCAAAAAAAAAGTCTTAAATTTCAAATTTTTTAAAAATTGTATTGAATTTAAATTTTATATTTATTTCGGAAACTTGAAATCGAGGTCTAGAATTGACCACTATAAGCTCAAAAATTATTATTAATCATGGAGTGTCAAATTAATGTTTTATGTTAATAAGAAGAACGAGTTACAGAATTTTTAATTTCATATTTTTATACTTAAAAATGTTTCTTAACTGTACTTATGGGTAAATATTTACTAAGTAACTTAATTTGAATACAAATTTTTCAATTTTTCTTCACCAAGTGAATTCATGTACTATTTTTTTTAAGAAATTTTATTTTAAATTAAAATTAAAATAGTTAAAAATATTTTAATTAAGCTTTATTTACAAAAAAAAATCATTACATAATATCATTATAAAATGCGACATATTATTGTGCTGGAGAAAAATTTTGTAAATCCGAGAGAATTTCAAACGACTATTTTTCTTAATTTTTTGTAATTAAATGCATACCAAAAGTTTACAAATACGTGCTTGGCTAACCCATTTAGATTTATCTGCGAGTCTCTGCTCATTTTCCACGACAACCTCCAACCCCCATAACCCCTTTTAGCTAACGCCACTGCTGCTGTTTAGCTCAAACGCTGAACATTTTAATTCTCTTTTTGGCTGCAACTCTCAGCTGGGTCTTCTTCCTAAACAAATAAAATAAAAAATAAATCCTTTTGCGTATTGTTAAACGTGCCTGCGGTTTTGTTGGCTGCTTAGTTTTGGCCCTTAACCACCTTAACCCAAAAGCGCCCTTACCTTTGTTTACCTCTTTCCTTTTTTGTAAGTATTTCTTTGCCTGTTTGCAAGTTGCTTGGCTTTAACTTAATTATGCTTCGGTACTTTGGTTAACTTGGCCCAAACGATGACAAGGGACCATAAAAATGAAAGCAATTTCTAAAATTTACATTACAGCTTAGATTATTAAATGAAATTAATTTTGTTGTAAAAATTAATTGAAAGATTTTAAGTGCTTGTTATGATATATTTTGGGTTCGACTTGAACGTTTAGCAAAAGGAAATATTCGTTAAGATTTTGTATACAATTGATTGATAATGGAAACGGTTTGAAAATTAATTTTAAAGCAGCATGATGAGATAAGGTAATAAGGGCTATTAAGAAATTAAAATATTATTATAGGCTATTATGAGTATTTTGAATTGAAGGAAATTATTTTATGGAAATTTTTTATTTTGTATTTAAGGAATGCTTCAAGCAAGCTTTAAATCGCGCAAAGATTAAGGTAGAAGCGAGGACAAGTTTTTATTATATATATAAAATTAAGTAATTTAAAAAGTTTTAAATAAAAATTCGGAGAAGGACCACTCCGCTAGAAGAGCGGCGTAGGAATACGTTCTAGCGTAACAACAGCAGTTACCTTGAAAACACATCCCACATCCTGTGGCAGTTTCTGTCAACCAGATCAGGTTCGTCTACAAGCGGGCGTCAGTCTTGTATCCAGCTGTTCGCTATATAAATGTGCATTATTTCTTCATCCTGGAATACCCACAGACCTTAAGGTGGATTGCTTTGGGCTAGTAACCCAACCGGAAAAATCCCTTACTCAAGAAACGGAACCCGCCCAGAAGTGACATGCAATATGTATTAAATTTTTTATTTTTACTAAATTATGATATGTACCGCATGTCAAGGAATAATAAAAAAATAAAAATACAAATTACAATAATCTTTTAATGTCCCAAAATCTAAACTAAACTATGGCAAAGAGCTGGATACCCAGAATCTGAGCAAACCTAGACCGTGTTGGAACCCAGAGAAAATAATCTAGGAACCGTACACTAATACAACTGCATTTCTTTACGCTCTCTTGCTATCAAACCGTAATGCAAAGAATTTTACAAGGTGCGGCAAAACAGTGCGCGAGTTTGGCTGTGCAGAAAACTGGTTCAATTTTGTATGGTAGCTATATGAAATAATGAACCAATTTTGTTGAAACTTTACACAAATACTTAAACTAAACCAAAATACAGCTGACATAAATTTGGTCATGATGTTTTCAAAAATAAAAAAAAATTGCTAACAAGAGAGAAGAGAAAAAATCAAATTTAATACAATCTCTTAACAAATTTCTAAGAATTTTGATAACACTTAAAGCGTACAACATGTTGTTACTAAATAATTTGCAGTTGCAATATTTAAAATGATTGCATTCCACTTGTCTAGCAATGCAGTCTATCATCAAACAGAAATTATTCATAAAAGCGAAGTTTATCTTACAAGCACTTTATTTATATTAAAAGTATTTCAGAATTCAATTCTATCAAATGCAAGTGCCAAATTCCAAAGCAATCTTCTAACAATTTACACCTTCAAATGTCAGTATCAATGCATTTTATATATCTAGCTATAGTACATAGCTGCATTATTTGAGTAAACTCCTTATATTTGCCAAACAAAGAAAACCCTTTGTTCAATATTCTGGCTGTCATTTTTGTTGTAGCTACTAGTAGCTCTGTAATTTTAGCTACAAAACATTTCTCATCATCAATGTGACATTCCAGCAAGTACGACAGCAAAAATAAAATAAAACACTCATACCATATGAACTGAAGATTAACACCTTGGCCATGTGAGAGAGTGTATCTGTGAGTGCGTGTATCTGTGAGTGCGTGTATCTGTAAGTGCGTGTATCTTTGTGCGCCTGTACATTGACCAGCAGCCACAGCCCAAAACTATAGAAGAAACTTGTTCTTAACAATTTTTGCTAACCAATTTTCACTGCAGTATTGGCCCTGAACTGCTTCTTCTTCTCCAGCTGCTGTGACAGAGCATACTATTTTTTTTTTTTTTTTCCTCGTTTGGTTCGGTTTGGTTTTGCTATATAATCAAATGCAATGCCATGACTAAAAATGGAATTTTGCTGTCTGCACTTCATCAACATGCAACTGAGCGACGACCATCCCGACCCAAAGGCAGCTCCAGATCCAGTCAGCTTCGCCTTTGCCACCAACTTGACTGACAGCACACAAGTTACAAAAGAAAAGAGGAGCACAAAAAAAAAAAGGGAATTAAAAAGAGTCAACCCCTGCTACTGTACCACGCGGTGGTTCAGTTCGCTTTTGGTTCGGTTTTGGAACTACTGCAACTTTTGCGCTTGGATATATCGTTGTACGTGGCAGCCAGCCAGTCAACATTGCAACACGCATTCCTCATGCCACACAAAACAATTGACATGCATTGTTGCTGCTGCTGCTGCTGCTGCACCACAGAATTGTCACTGGCACACGCTTGGGCCCCACTCTTTGGCAGCAGGAACATCCCAGCAGCCCAGTTACCCGTGTTCCTTACGTTTGTCAACTTTGTTGGTTGGTTGCTTGGTTGTCTTCGTTTCGTACTGGCTTGGTTTGCAAATGAAATTTTCCAAAATGGCCAACAAAGGCGAAACCAGTTTTACTCTCGGTTTATAAAAAGGACTTGGTAACTAGAACTGGTTCATATCAACGATGGCCTGCACTTACAAATACTTGTACTACTATATATACATGCTATAGTATATAGCAGACAATTTTATGTACTTTAGGTATGTATGTATATATGTCGCCTTTGCAAATTGTCTTTGTGGCCAATGCGACTGTTCTTCATTTATCAGTTTGAGGCCGGTTTCTTTTGAGTCAACATTTCTGAAGCTGTCCACATTTTGCATGTCAATACAATTCATTTCAGTTTTAGAGTTGTATAATTTTTTTCTTAAGTTTACTCTTGCTTTAAGTCTATTAACTTGTAACTTCACTAAGTTAGTGTGTTTATTATGGCCTGCTGTACATAATAAGCTCAAGATTGCTTTTTATTTTATATCTTAGTTTTATTTCTACGAAGTTTTCCTCGGAAGATGAGGCCAGTGAAGCCTTTCACATATGTATGTACCTAAAGTATATACCAGGTTCTTCCATATACAATCGGTTAATTTAATTTGATTTGTCTAGATTAGTTTAAGTTGTCAAAGCATCGCCCATATGCAATACGAAAATAGTAGAAATAATGGGTGGCTTCTAAAAAAATCTCATAAGAAATATGCTTCCTCATCCGTATTCCGTGCTCCGGAAATTGATTAAAATGTTTGGGTAGCTAAAGCTAAGCTACATAGCTTTTTTTTCATCATACTTTTTCTAATAAATATTAAACAAATTTATTATAATATTTGACATCTTTTGACAAAAAACAAATAAAATTTTCATACATCCATTTCATTTTTTCATATATCCAGCTAATTTTTTCATAAATTTTTTTTTAATTAAACAAATTTTTGTTTTTTTTAAATTTTGTTTTACCAAATTCAAACCAAATAAAGAACGTTCATTTTTTTTTAAGAAAATGTGTTGGCTTAAAAAAAATTAAATATTTTTTTAAAGAGCCCTATTTGCTAACTTAGATTAAAAACAAATTGTTCATCAAAAATATTCAGTAGCTTAGTCACCATAAGTTTAAACACTGAAATTTTGCGAAACATTTTTTTTTTTGCTCTATGAATCGATCTACATAATTTCTTTTCAAAAATCGTTGGAGCAATTTCCAGTACCTTATCATCATCATCATTGGCTCTGCGATCCGTATCGAATCTTGGCCTCCTGTTGAACACGCTTCCATCTAGGTCCGTCAACTATATAATGCTATGGAAAAGTGCAGAGCTGTGCTAAGGAAAACAGAGCATTTATCGAAAAGATTAAGGGAAATATGAGTAGTTATCGACAGCAAAAAATTCAAATTGGTAGATAACACAGGCCTACAAATACCGGGGTCATGTCAGTTGTTGGGAAGCTAAGGGTCATTTCCGAAGTAATTTGCTGCCTAGAATCCGAATCTGGGGCCAGAATTGGCCCATCAAGTCAGGATCTTGAGATATTTGAGGTTATGTACCCGAAAAACGGTCTTTTTTCAAATATACATATATACAATACATCCTGACGTGATGGGCCAATTCTGACCCCGGATTCGGATTCTACGCAGCAAATTGATCGCTTGAACTTTTAAATTAAAGGGTAAGAGTGGTGCTAAATGATGTAACTGGAGTGACAGATCGCAAAAATTATTTGCACCTTGTACATGACCTCAAAATTAGGAAAAAACGCCGTTTTTCGGATAAATAACCTCAAATATCTCAAAATCCTAACGCGATGGGCCAATTCTGACCCCGGATTCTGATTCTACGCAGCAAATTACTTCGGAAATGACCCATAGCTTTCTAACAACTAAACCATGTTGGTCTGTGTAATCTTTATGTGTCTGTTATTATTATATTAATATTGCATTCGAAGTTTACCTCTTTTTAAGGGTATACCATTCAGAGCTTTATTTCTTGATTTTATTTTATTTTATTTTTTCTGCAGCAAATTAAGATCAATATCGTCGAACCGGGCAGTATCAGCAGCAGCAGCAGGTGGCATTCGTTCCGTATTTTGCTTTATTTTTAGCCAGCTACCTGATTTATATTCCTTTTGGCCTACCAGTACAGCGGAAATCCATTGAATCCAAGAAATCGAACAAAGCAATCCCATTCTGTATACAATGTAACTCAGCCCAAGCTAGTACGTTGGACGGCCTACGTCGCGACGTCTAAAGCCGTTTGGCGGTTTAGTTATTGGCCAAGTTAGTTGTGGTCTAACACTCGTAGCTGCCATGTTCTTTGGTCTATTCAATTGCCACGCTTTTATATTGTATGCTTCCAAGACTTCTCCAGTTTTCCAACTGAGCGACATTCCTGCCCAGCTACGCTCTGGCATTGCTTTAGTTATTTATTGTATTTCGTTTATCTGCATTTTCTTGGCGCTTATAAATTTGTGGCGCTTAATTTGCTCTGGCCTACAGCTTTGGTAAAGATTAGTTTTTCAGCTCCAAGCAGTTGCAACAACATGGAGTTCCAAGCTAGAACTCAAAGCAATGCAGAAATTCCAATACATTTATGGTTGGGCATTTATGGCTTATGTAGCTAATGCAACGGATGTGAGCTGCATTAAATGGTTATAATGATGGTTGTCCTAAGCTAAGGTTACGCTAATCTGGCTAATTTTAAACAAACACTTTTTTCAAAATATAGCTATTTCCTAGACAAAGCTACATCAATTGTAGTACAAGTATATGTATAACAATAAACTTTTACAAACTTCTTTCAGATCGATAAAATAACTTTATTTTAACTTCTCAACTAGCAGTTAATAAAAAAGAAAAGTTAATCTAAGCGGAAATGCAGTCGCCATAATAAAATTTAAATATTCATATCTTTTTTGTTTACTTCAGCGCTTAAAGTGGAGTGGGGCTGCCAACTTGTCTTAATTATAAGTAGGCAAAGTGCTTTGACTGCATGGCAAACTGCACAGTGGTCGGAGATGCCAATTTGCTGACATAAATTCGTAAAATTTGGGTGAGAGGTTACAACATGGCGGACTTAGCCTTTTTGGCTTAAAAAAGTTAAAGTAAAACTTTTAACTTTACATAAAAAAAAATTTAACGATAAAAAAAACTAAAAAAAATGTATTTTATCAGGGATCGCAAATAAGAGTTATGGGATTGAAAAAATCAAAGCGAAAAAACTGCTTTGGATAATAGTGCATGCCACTATGTGAATGTTTCACAAGCCAAATCGATTAACTCCATAAAACAAAAAATTGAGAAAAATAAGAAATAAATTAATTATTATTCAGTGTCTTTTGTCTTTTATTTGTCATTTTCTCTTTTAGTGGTGTACATTTTTATTTTTTGGCGATTTTTTTTATGAATAGTAAAATTTGGCATATATCAAGTACCTTGACTTTAAAATTTCGCAAAATTTCAAAAGTGGAATTAATCGATTTGGCAGTTGAGCCATTCATATATCATATTTATAAAATGAATTTTTTTGATAAAAATAAAAAATATAAATTTATCCTTAAAATAATAAAATAATAATTATTTGATGATTTTTATTCATAAAATTAAAAGAGTTGCAATGCCTGGATTTTATTCTAGCAAATTGGAATTTCCTTCACCTCTTATTTGTTACTTACATATTTATATAAAGGGTCATGAATCTTGAGGTCTTTTTTCAATAGGTTTTTTTAATAAATCACGCGTCAAGATTCCATATGTTTTATATTCAGTTTTCATTGCCATTTAATCATGGAAAGATTACACCCGAACAACGTTTACAAATCGTACAATTATATTACGAAAATTCGCGTTCTGTAAAGAATGGCTTAGGCGATTTTATGGAACCAATTCGGTGAATAATCCATCGGACCGGTGAATGGACCACCAAGATCGCGTGATATCACACCGTTAGACTTTTCCCTTGGGGGCTAAACTTCAAGATTGACGACCCTTTTTTTTTATTTTTTATTCATAACACTGTTGACTTTTTTATTATTATTATTGTTTATATCGAAGAAATATTAAAATCATAAAAAAATACGTTTCAACTTTCTACCAAAAAAAAAGGCTTTTTCGACCAGTGTGCAAAGCCTCCCCGTTGTTTGGGCAATAGGGAAGTAGAGTGAAAAACCAATAGTTTTTCAGTAGGGTGCCGGGAAAACTAAATTTACTTGTCATAAAAACTACGAAACAAATAAAAACAGGGATAAATGCGCAAAGTAATCGATAATTTATGAGCGCAAATATGCCGCGTCAGTTGAATGCATGTTGTAGAGAGAAATATGCAGAGAAGGTGAAGGAGAAATAAAAAGAGAGAGAGAGTGGGCTCGCCATAACATGTTTATAAATAGCGCTAATGAGCCGGACAAGCCGTCAAGGTGCAAACGACAGCCTGTCAGTCAGTCACTCAGTCAGACATTCATTCAGTCATTCAATCATTGGCCTGGGTGTCAATGAATGTTGCCGATAACAGCAACTGTCGCTGCTGTCAAGACCCCCAACTGCCCCCAAGAGCCAGACTCCACCCAAAACAAAGTAAGACCGAAAGACGGACCCAACATATAACCAGGGTTTGTGGTAAATTGTATAAACAAGCGGCGGCATTTTGTCTTTGAACTATGTAAGCATTTGACAGGGCAGACGACTTTGTTGTCGTTATCGTTGTTGTCGTCGTTGTTGTTGTTGTTGTTATCGTTATCGCTGCTGCTGTCATGCCTGTTTGTAGCTCCGGCAGTCGCTGCTGCTGTTTAACAATCATTGTATAAATATTTATCTAAAGGTAAAAGTAAAATTAAACATTGTTTATATTTAGCTCGTTGCTGTTGCATGCAACACATTGCATATTGTGCAATAATCGATGTTGCATTTCACAGTTTATTCAGTGTTGTTAGTATTTTAGATTTGCTGTAAAAGTGCTGTCAAAGTGTCAAATAAAGTTGTGCATTTGTCTAATTGCATACGCATACAGTGAGTACATAATTTATTCGTACACCTTGTGTACTCTAATATTCGTTATATTGTTTTTCGATATTGCTTAAATTAAAAAAACTCGATCTCAATCGTATGATTTTCATTACTACTAAAATTTTTGAAAATCATTTTATTTTTTAAAATTTGTATACATCTGAGTTTATTAGCTTTTTTTATACAAAGTATTATTTTTCTTTTTAATTTTTATGGCATTTTTCAATATGTATTTGTATCCTATCGATACAGAGCATTGAGCACTAATTTTCAATGGTGTACGAACAAATAGTGTGCCGACTGTACTTGACAAGCTAATCTCCATATAATGAAAACTCTCAAAATTTACTTATACAATATTATTATATTTTAATAAGTTAAAATAATGATTAAAACCTATTCAAATTAAACACAGCTATGTACTTTAGTCTAAAGGTGCGCAATATGCGATTGACAGCACTCAAAATAATTTAATTAACAAATTTGATATCTTAAGCTGGAATATTTTGGTATTCTCAATAAATTATTATAATAAACAAGTGGGTGGTTTATCTTGAGTTATGCTGGTTACAATAAATGCTACTTTGTACACTCGACCGACCATACAATAAACTTAATTAAATTTTGTTGAAATTTGTGTTCAAGTTACTTGAAATAATCATAGAAAAGCATTCTCAACCTAGTAGATACAGTGACAGACTCAGGTGTCATCGCAGTGAACTTGCAAGGAGACTACTTCCCGCTTGACCTCTAAGGTGGCTCTAAGAATTCGCTCAATCGCTACGTTCGTCCACCCTACAAATTTTGGCTTTTTTTTATTGTCATTTCTGTCCCATTTAGTACAGTAAACGAAGAGTTTCATCTCAAAACAGGTAGGTTTTTTCGGAAATTTTATCTATATATTTTGTAACAGTAATTGAAATTATCTACAAAATGAGTCCTCCATAATTTTTCTACGATTAATAGTTTCCCAGCAATCGAACAAATAAGTCGCTATAAAGAAAATGCAGCTAAGCGTAAAGCAGGGCACAAAGCAGAGTACTGCTTGCTTTGTCGACTGCTTGCTTTGATGTCGCGCACGTAGGCAGCGTAGTACAAAAGTGGCGCTTATGAATAACTTTTTTGTTCGATTGCTCGAAAGTTGTTTATAGTCATCGTTTTTGTATCATCACATACATAAGAAAGTATTTTCGTATTATGTGCCACCTTATTAAATTCTTTAACGATTGGCTGCGCAGAAAACTGGTCCGATTTTTGTATGTTAGCTATGTGAAATAGAGAACCAATTTTGATAACTTCTTATTCTAAAACTAAATACATGATTTTGATTCTATATTTCAAAAAAGAAACATATTTTTATAGCATCGATTCTTAGGTGTTTCACTAATACCACTATTCCTCTATTTTATAAATCTAGCCCACAAAAATTGAACCAAGAGAGATGAATAACATACATGCATAACCTTCTAATTGCTGGATCATGCCATCCGCCTCTCTTTTAGTTTTTTTTTTTTTTTATGAGATCTAATCTCTCAGCTGCACATGCGTGTATATTATTTAAGTATTATTAAAAAAATTAAATTATTTAAAAATATTATTAAATTATATAAGTTGAACATTCATTCGAACCAATCAGATTTAAATAGTTTTGGGTAAAAACTACTAATGGGTAAAATTTGCTCAAAGACAACTTGGTATTTTTGAGATGATGGGTTTCAGATCTATAAATGTACCTATTAATTTTAGCTATAAATAAGATCTCTATTGAAATGTACATTTAAAAAAATCAGACATTGCTGTTTCTCTCTCAAGTCAACTCAACTAACTTACGCATTTATTCTTCTTTCTTCCAGGCGATATACTCTCTGGCGTGTGCTTTGTGGGCCAACTGGATACACACTCTCTCTTTGTGTTTCTTATACTGCCGCTCTACATTTATCTCTCAATTGGAGCGCTCTTTCTGCTCGCAGGCTTCATCTCACTCTTTCGCATACGCACAGTAATGAAGACAGATGGCAAGCGAACCGATAAACTGGAACGTCTAATGATGCGCATAGGTTTCTTCTCGGGTTTGTTTATATTGCCAGCACTTGGTCTACTCGGCTGTCTGATGTATGAGTATTATAATTTCGATGAGTGGATGGTACAATGGCATCGAGATATTTGCAAGCCATTCTCCATACCATGTCCGGTAGCCAGACCAGCGGGTAGTGTCGAGTCTAGGCCCATCTTTCAAATCTATATGGTCAAATATTTGTGCTCCATGTTGGTGGGCGTCACGTCCAGTGTTTGGCTGTACTCCAGCAAGACCATGGTCAGTTGGCGCAACTTTGTAGAGCGTCTGCAGGGTAAGGAGCCTAGGACGCGTGCTCAGGCGTATGTCTAGTATGAGCAGGCAGATGGTGCTGCCAATGTGAGTTACCTAGTATTTAGTACTTAGAGAGCTGTACTTGTAGTTATTGATATAGATATAAAGATATACATATGTGTCAGTGTGAGTCCAATATAATATAGAAAAGTAGAGCATCAACTACATAACACAAAATGCAGTCGTAGTTGTAGTTTAGTTTCATAGCAGCCAGCTTTTAAGACGAGGCTGAGCAAATGTTGCTAATTGCTCAATTGGCTTTGTTTTTGAACCAAAACTATATTTAATAAGTTGAAGTTTTAGCTGATGTTTAAGTTTAAAATGCGCTTAACACTTCATTGACTTAAATTAATTAATTTTTTGAATATATTTCATTTTTGTAAATTTTAATTGCTTTATATATTTTTGTTTAAATAGAAATTCATTTGACTATAACGCTGACGCATTGAAAATAATTTAATTAATATTTAATTTTGTTTTAAGTAGTTTTTATTAAATATAATTTGTGAAAGCTTTAAATGTGCCCTACAAATATTTAAATATTTATAAATAAATGTACATAGCTTTAAGTCGCGTATATAAAATGAAATGAAGTTTGACTGCAAACTTTTTCAAAAATTTCCAATGAATTTAAAATTTTATTTTCAAAATTACTCAGCTTACAGTCAAACTTGCTTTCATGCTAAAAATGTGAAAATTAATTGCGAATAATTTTCATAACAAAAAAAGCGTAAAAAATGCAAAAAAAAAACTTCTCAAAAAAAAAAAATGGCTTAAATTGTAAAATGTATTCATTGCATTATTAAACATTAAAAATACATTTTAGCAACTAAGTATCAATGTATTAGTATGTAATTAAACAACTCCATGTGCTAAATTATTTATATTTGTTAAAAACTGCATTATTTAAAAAGCATTTATATTAAATTTAAATGACGTTGTAGTCATAATAATTAAGTGCACTCACTCTGCGCCACAAAACTTTGCAACATAAAATGCAATTAAATACTGCTAAATCCTTTGGAAACATTTTAAATAAACAAAATAATAAAAAGGTTTTAAATTATTTTGTTCTTTGTTGCTGTACAAATTGTTGTGAAAACTCAAAAACAAATTAATTTATTAAATAAGCAAATAAAAGCAGATTATTATAAGAAGCGAAAAATCAACTGCCATTTAAATTTGTAGCAAACAAAAAGCTAACTTAATAATTAATAACTAAAAGAAAAGGCAAAATGTTATTGTTGCCATTGTTGAGCATTTGTTTATATTATTTTTTTTTTTTCTGTGCATTTAATTACATTTTATTATTACTATTAAAAGTTGAGCCCAAAAATCTATGCATAGATACTTATTAACATTTAACACTTTAAAGCTTAACAATTACGATGTAATACAATTAAAACAAAAAAATCAACTATGTATAATAAACTTGGTGTAAAATAGAAGTAAAAACAAAAACAATTATAAGTGTATATTTAAAGTAAATGGCAAAACAAATTACAAAATAAAACTTTATTTTATTGTTAAAGACTGAAAGTTTATAAATTGTGTTTTTCTTTGATAGTTGTTGTAAATATGAAATTTGACTCTTCCTTACCGTCACTTGGGCTTGAAATTTTGAAAATCGGCAAATAGAAAACTTAGCCCGAGATTTTCGCCACTTGAAGCAAGATTTTCCAAAATCTGCACACACAAACTTTGACGCACATTCAAAAATACAGGGTGGTCCATCCAATCTTTTTAGAGTACAAATTTAAAGAAAAGTCTATTAGTTTTTTTGCTTTCTCGGACATTTAACTTAGTCCAAGGAGTTAAATATTAGCTACTATTTGTGCACTATTTGGTGCAAGTGTTCTCCTTCTGCTTTAGTTTTACTATATACCATTTCTTTCTCGAGTACTGCTCAGGAGCAGGATACCAGAGTATGGCCGATATTTTGCGTTCGATATATATATATCTCGAGTTGTTCCAAAGTTCGTAGTTTATCGATAAACACTTAGACTCAAATATCTCCACAAAGCATAGTCTGGCGCTGTTTAATCGGGCTTGCACTTTGGCCAGTCAATATCACCATTTTTGGATATCATGGGACCCGTCAAGAATGACTTTAATGAATTTATCGTGTCAGCGGAAGTATGGCATGGCGCATCATCTCGTAGGAACCAGAACTTCCTCTTGTTAGCGGAATTCCAAACTCGTTTCTTAAGACTTGTAGCCCTCTAGCTCCGACGGCTTAAAACCGGTTCAATTATTGCATGGCAGCTATATGAAATAGTGAACCAATTTTTATCAAATTTCACGCAAGTGTTTAATCTAACAAAAAATACAATAGACATTAATTTGGACGCGATATTTAAAAAAAAGAATTCAAACATGAATTTAAGTTTTTTTGTATGAATTTGGATCCAAATTTTTTCCACTATTTCATATCATACAAAAATGGAACCTGCACTCCCTTTTTCAGAGAGACATGCGTAACGAACCTGCGCATTGTGTAACCTTTTTCTTGGATCATGACCCTGCTGCAAGCTGAGAGTGAAAAAATAAGCTTTGTCGTAGCTATATGGATCAATTTTGATGAAACTTTAAAAAAATGTTTACACTAAAACAAAATACAACTGACATAAATTTGGTGGCGATACTTTAAAAATTATTTTAAAAAGATGGCGTAAGTACAAGTCGGGCGCGGACTACTCTGGGATACCCTGTACCACCACATTGCAATCAAATGCGATATATTGCTTAAGAACTCTAAAAGATATTTATTTGCCAAGTTTGGTTACGATATCTTGCACTAAAAATTGTTTTTTTTTGACCGATCGGCCCTATTGGGGCTATAGTCAACCGATTTTGATCAAATTAGGCATAGTACCTACTTGAAAACTCTGAAAAACTTCCGAATGACAAAGTTGGTAACGATATCTTCACAAACAAACGAAGCACAACGAATCGGATATAGGCAACCCATTTGATCACAAATTTGGTACAGTGATTGGGAACTCTAAAAAACTTCCGAGTGCCAAATTTGGTTACGATATTTTCATAAACATACGAATTATCCATCTAAAACTTTTGTGTTTTTTTTCGAGGCCCCTATTATTTTCAAGAAAACCACTTATATTTTTCAGGTCAAAATTCCGGATGGAAAAGTTATTTTAATTCAATACTGAATTTTCTCCAACTTCTTAAATAAGACCTCAGGTAAGCCAAATGTGGCGACAGAAATAAAACGTGAAATTGAATTTATTATTCTATACCTCCTAACAAGTTTCAAAAGAAATTATTCGAAAAGCTCTGTATCAGTTTAAAAGCTAATCGAATGTAACTCCGACCTGTTCCTAAACTGCTACACTTTCATATGTTCACTGACGCATATAAACCTGGCATGTCCTTTGTAAGGCTTGAGCTACAATCGCCTGCTTCACAACATAGCACAACACTTTGTGACATTATCCGCTCAAATATTTGAGCAAACCATCGTATGTACAAAATATCCTTTGAACACATTCTTGTTTTTCGCTACAAAACCAAACTATGCGAATCCTTAAAAAACTTTCGCATTTTCGCAGACACGTTGCCAGTTGCCTAATTGAAAATTGCAATTAAATGCATCGTTGTCATTGGATACCAAGGATACAAAGAACGCAGCTTCTGGCAACTTGTCGCTATTTCTGTCCAGCTGGCTGCCAAAGTATTTTCAATTAATTAAATGAAACTCCTTTGCTTTTTGTTGCATTCTTTATCAGCATTTTCAAGTGGTCCACGGTACAAAGTTAGTACAAAATTTAAACAAATGATTGGATAAAAATGGATTTTTAAATTATTGCAAATAACTTAATTATTTTGGTCTAGACTTTGTTCAGGTTTTATCTGACAGTTGCTTTGTTTCGCGTCTTTCGCAACTTGGCCAGACCTTCACGTGCTCCATCGGTTATGGCCTTGCCGTATTCCAGGACCGCCTTCATTTCTACTTTTAATGCATTAAACGATACGGCCAGGTCTTGTTTCATCTCACCAAGTAGATGGCCAAAATCCGACTTACGATCGTCTCGCTCCACATCGTATGTGTAAACATAGGTGTGTGCTACAAACATGGCCAGCATTGCCATGCAGATCCAATATGTGCAAGCCGTCATTAATAAAATGTATAAGAACTGGAAGAATTTTAAATAAAATTACACAAAATGTTTAAAATGATTTTTTTTTAGTTTTTTGGAGTTTTTTTTGTGTAATCAATTTTGTTTTAAGCAATTGTTAAATGATTTTTAAACGTAGCTTACTTTGATGCCAAGCAGCATAAGATGTTCTGTGTTCATATAGTTTAATAATTAGTTATTTTTATATATAGTTGCATTTAAATGCAGCTTGATGTCGTTGTATAGTAAAATAAGTAAACTTTATTTATGACTTTACCTGGCTGCACACACAAGAAATCCAATTGCCAAGTTTGGTGTACCTATTTCTTATAATCTCCGAGATCTAGGCGTTCAGACATACGGATGAACATGTCTAGAGCAATTTCTTTTGTCCTCCTCCGATTATATCAAAGTTTGGCATAAATAAAAATATTATTTTACACATTTTATCCATACAAACCAAAACTGTAGCTTTAAAACTGTAGAAAAAACAACGATTTGAAATTATTTGGGGCAGGAAGGAGGATTAATCTGGTTGGTCTTAGAAGGTCTCGAAATTTCAAGTTTGGTTATATTAGCTTTTACCGTCTTTAAGATCCAGGCGTTCATACTTGGCAGACGTATCAGTTCGATTGAATAAATTAATAAATTGAAATAAAAAAATAAAACTAAAGATTCCTTTCAAAAAAGCTTTATCTGGTTGGCGATCATAAACAACTTTTAAAAAAAACTTGGTTTGCCCAACTCGTAAGGTCTCCAAGAAGTCTATTTCTATCAATTTGGCTGATTATACCTATTAATATGGTATATAATACTACCTTATCCCTATATCACAATTTTCCAATCTAAAAGCAATGGGTGTAAAAATAAAAAACTTCATGATGCAGTTACAAGGTTTGATGAGGCGACATTTTATAGCATTGCCATCGTACTAATTTCGAAAAAAATTAATTCTTGAGAACATACCATAATTGAAATTCTATGAAAAAGCAATGGAACAAATATTTTTTGTCCTTACAAAAATATCAAACTTCATGATGCAGTTGTCAGATTTGATGAGGCAACACTATAGGATTTCCATCTACCGAAATATTACCAATTTCCATAAAAATTTATTTACGAGAACATACCATAAATTGAACGATATAACGATGTACACAAAACAATAGAACATATATTTTTTAGTCTTTACAAATATAGTATCCTATTTACCTGCAGCTTAGTAAATTGTATATGGCTAACAATCCCATCCCATATATGTCTGTAACAATTTTTTTGTACCAGCTCTATTTTAATAACAACCATTTCGAAAACACTCATATGCTTTGCTTTAGGATTTTTGCACCAATGCAATATGGGCTACCAAAAAAAATCCAATACATACACTGTACTTTGCACAATAGCAGCCAAAAAAAAATAATATTAATATTCCCGAAAAAAAAAAGTTTTGAGCCAAATAGAAAGTCTATTGCATGAACATTTTTGCCACATTAACGCTTCCACACGCCCGCGCCATTTTGTTTGCTTTTTAAACCCATACATTCACACACACACACACAAACACGCGCACACATGCACGCGTATTAATAACATTTATGGCGGCCATAAAAAAACGCAACAAAACTCTCCAGTTTCCATACGTGTACACTGTACACTGCAAAAAAAACAGCGCATAGAAAGATTAAAAATTACTGACTGTACATATCGACTATCAAATACCCTATCACGATGTTGATTTCAATTTTTAACTACATAGTTTTCCTTCCTTTACGTAGACGGTATTTCCATACATATGACGCATGGATTTTAACAAAAAATTTTATGCAATGAAATCATTTTTTTGATCGATCGGTCCTATGAGGGCTATGTGATAAAATTTGTATTCAAACGGGCAGACAGGTATCTTTGCTGGTCTCCGAAGTCTCTTTCTCTATGTTATATACATTTTCTGATTGCAAAAACTTAATATTTACAAGGGCAGCTTCTCCCAACTCTTTTGGTCTACAAGAAGCATTCGCTCTGGATAAAAGAACCTACCAACAGCAAGAAAGACGAACATGTCAAATTCTGTTTCTGTTGTCGCGCTCATGAGTTTTTCTTTATTTCCCTCTTGATTCTGATAGTAATTTCAATGGAAAAATTTAAACTGCAACCCAAGCCTATCTTTTATGCCCCCTACTAGCCCAAAAGCTTCCAAGCTAGTCTTATTCGCGAACCAAAATATATTATATATATTTTGCGCCTAAAAATGTAAAGTTTAATATATGTAAGTCGAAAAACGACTTTATTGTTTTTCGAAAAATACTACTTAAAGATCCAAGGAACTTTTTCATGAGCTTACAAAAATTTTCGAAATACTTTTTTCACTCTGATTAGGTTATCTCCATATCAGTCGATGAGCCCCAACTCGACTTCTTCGGAGGTGTAAAAACATTGTTTGCGCAAATGATGTTTTGATTTTTGATATGCGGAAACGAAAGGAAACCATTGGGCGCTAAATCAGGCGGAAGCTCCATCAATTCGATGATGTCAGCGCTCAAAAACTCTCCTGTTTGAGTCGATGTTAGAGAGCTCGCATTATCGAAATAAAAAATGATTCCTTTCAGCGGTTCGTTCCTAAGTTGCTCAAGTGATACCATGCCGACATGATTGGTGATATCATATCATATTGAATAATGGTGCAATAGATCTTCAGGTCGCCATCTCTCATTGTAGAAGACCCAAAAAAGAAAAAAAAAATCATATTGAATAGACGCTGCTGGAACTAATTCCCAGGTGGGCCAATGTTTCCAAATAAATCGCATAACGATCTTTATCATTTCGTACATGGCATCGATGTATTCTGCGATTACGACCTTCACTAAATTAGCCGGTAAGTGATAAAAGACCACGACTGACTCTAGAGCTTTAAACTTAGTGTGTATGGTGTGGAATACTCTTGAATTTCACAAAGTTTACAGATGTTAGATAATAGAAGCTAGTTAGAACACGATAGTCTAAACAGTTTCCTGGGTGTTTTTTGTGCATTTGGCCGGTTTTCTTGAGTCTACGTAAGGAATAATAGCCTGGAGTTGGCTTGACCTGACTTAGTCCTATAATATTGATTCTGTCTGAAATTCTTATATTCTCTTCATCTTACAGCAGGGTTTTGACCCCTCTCGCTAGCTTGTCAGGAACTTTATTCGTGGTAATATTTTTCTCTCCGTGTATTCATCCAAGCGCAGATTTTTCAGTTATCGAAGATTGTTTACTTTGTCTCTGGTTTCCTGAAAACTTAACGTTCCTCTATGCTCCTTATTCTTCGACTATAGGGTATACAAATAGCGAAAAGTTTTTCCTGCTATCCGTGTGGGATGCATTTGTACGTGTATTTGTTAAATCGCAAACGTGTTTTGTAAAACAGCGAAATATCCTTCATATACATATGTATGTACGAGTTGTGTATATGCCGCTGTCTCGCTGTGTGCGTGAGCTTTAGTTCCTTAGGCAACGCCGCCAACTGCTGGCCCCTTTGGACCCCTTCTCCTACACACCCCTTGCTGCAGATTTGTTGGCCGCCGCCATCAGCCGCAGTCGACGTCGATGTTTTTAACTGCAATTTGTTGCGCAGGAGCTTAGCCGTAACTCTCTGCACTCCACATTGCTCCGTTGCGCGAATCCAGGATTTCATTTTTATGCACACATGTGTACTTGTGGTTTCTCTGGCCCAGTGTGTGTTGTGTGTGTGTGTATGCGGGCGGACAGTATTTAGAAAACAAGTGTAATCAAAATTATATGGGCGTGTGTGAAAAGTTCTCGTAAATTTCAACGCTTTTGGGCATCTGGCCCAAGTGTAAAGCGGCGCCTAAGGAACTTTGCTGTTGTTTTCCAACACTAAGTGTTGGATCGGCGGAAGGCATACGTGAGAGGTAATGTGAGCATATGGCTTTGGTGTTGCCAAGTTATGATTGAATTTAATGCGGCTAAATGTAGAAAGTTTAGTGCGTGGTGCCCTAAAAACAAACTGCGGCGAAATGGCCAAGGAAAAAGTAAAGTGATAAAAGTTTCCAAGACTTGTTAAGGAGCCATATAGTACTTATAGAAGTAATAATCAGCACAGATGCTAGCTAATATTTTGAGGGATATTAAATTGAAATATAAGTAGCTGATGCATATATTCTTATATAAAAGTTTAAATTGCATAAAAAAAAATGGTCATTGAAATTATTACCATAACAAAATGAGATGTACCTACCTGGTAGATAGGGAGAAGTGGCTGTCTTCCAACGCACCTACGCCTGCAAAAGGCCCATTGTGATGACCCTTGAGCTAATTCTTACTCCCATAGATCCTCTCTGAACCATCCTGTTGATTTTATAAACGAATTAATCTTATTCATTCGGACTTCTGCGATTTCATTAACGTTCTCAATATGTTCGAATCCCAGTGTGTTCAATCTGAAAATCTGTTGTAAGTGACTTACTTATAAATATACTTAATGTAGTTATTAATTGAATGAAGCAGCTGCCTGTAGATTTTCTTCTGATGGTATTGTCTACTTCTCCAATGTCAGCTAAGACCAAAGTTTCTTGGATTGGCAAGAGTCTCTCGTTGTTGAAACCTAAAAAGCTCTTGAGTCTGGCCCTTTACTTGAAGAAAAAGTTTACTTCTTCTATTACACAGCCCACCAAAAATACAAGTGACCTGGTCTTTGGACGTGGCATATATTTTTTTTAACATAATTTTGTACCCGCTGAATCTGAATCCGAATTGATCAAACGGTTCTAGGTTCTACCTTAACTTCAAAAAGCGCAAGCATATTTTTTGTGGTCGGGCGATGTTTTTTTGGGTCGCTGAATTCGAATCGGAACTCAAAAAGACCTTGTCATGTCGGGAACTGAGATAACCTCCAAAATATCTTATTTTGCGGGGCTTTTGAGGTTATTTCAGAGCTCCGATGTGTTGGGGACTCCCAAAAATATATAGAAAATGTGGTCTGGTCTCTGAACATGAAAATTGATTTTATTTTGTGCAGCTTCGTAGTAACATAAGCTCAAAACAATCCATAAAAAATCTTTTGCGACGACTGATATTCGGCAATGTTTTTTTACATGCGATGCCCAAAAAAGCCCAAACACATGAGGTTTCTAAGATAGTCTCCCAAATAACTCGTTTTATGGAACGTCGCCGCGCAGTTGTAGTTTTGGTAAAAGTTCCATTTCTGCTTATAGCGCTTACACTAGATCCATTTAGACAGCTCCCAGCACCTAATTCCTCATCAACATCAGCTGTTAGTAAAACAAATATTTCGCCAAAGTCCCAATTATATTTAATTGTCTGGTTCTTTTTTTTTTTTTTGTCTCACACTGCTCCTTCTAGCCCAGGAAATATGAACAGCTGTGTTTAACTATAGTTCCATGAAATTTCATTACCCTGTGAAAATTTCGCCTTTGCTGCGTCACTTGCTCAAATCAGAACTATGCACACAAAACATTAGGAACCCCAGCGTGCCATAAATAAAAGAAAGTTAATTGCTGGCCAACTAAACCAAATATGTACTGGGTGCAAGCTCACTTGACTCAGTTCCCAACCCCAAATTTGGCCAAATCTCCGCACAAATAGTCGGAAATACTTTCACCCCCATTCACTGGCTATAACCAAAGACTACTTGAAATGACGCCCCAAATTACTGTGCCAATATTTACGGAGTAGATAAGTCGTTGAAGTTTTAGCAAAAGATTCATGGCTGATGACAATTGCAGCGAGGACACAAACCCGCCCCTGAAGGCTGAGAGTAGCTGCTAATTTTTGACAAGCACCGCAGTCAATTAAATTCGTGGCATTCGAGTGAAATTGAGGCCAAACTTTTTGGAAACTCGAAAAGCGTGAAAATGCTGCAAAATGAATAAATGATGGGGCATGAATGTCAATCAAAGTTAAGCATAGGAAATGAAGACAAACAATCGACGAAAATGAATGGCCACAAATAAATCTAAGGGTTGGGGGGATGCAGCGTGTGTTAGTGGACTAACAGACAATTGCTGATGAGTCATGTTGCTGGGCCTGAAGACAGTGCCATTAGCCTGGTCAGAGGCGGCGTAAAGGGGTGTGGCAACGTTTGGACAGCATAAATTATTAGCACGCGCCGAGAATTGGCGGAGCAAACAAATCTGGCCCACAGCCGCCCATCAAATTGATAAAGTTTTCAACACACAAACGCTAATGACAGTTGAAAAGTTCTACTACCATACTATATTCGCTTCACTTCTCCACTTTTTTTTTATTTTGGTTGGCCGGAAAATACATAGAAAATCGATTTTAATGGCAACGCAAATAATACAATGAAAATATCGTCTGTAAATTTGCTAGTGAAAAACTTTTCGAGTTGTTTATGCAGCCATTGAAATTTTTTGGTGGCTAATGATGAGAGAGTACGACTGCAAAACTTTTAACTGCAAATGAATTGAGTTCAAATGCAAAATGTTGCCACTATAAATTTTTATAGTTAACGCATAAATTGGCTTTTTATACTTTGGAATAATGGGATCAAGTTTATTTTTTTGCAGTGTATGTTATAGGCTGTAGAAGATGTTGCAAACAAAAAGAAAACAAGGGTAACCGAATTCGGGTCATTGTAAAATTTTGCCACGAAACGTCGTGTATTTTATTCAGTAGGGAGAACTTTGGTCAAAACCAAATAAGCAGTGGGACTTACGAAATCGCCGCCATCTTGGAAATAAGACTAAATACAATATTCACCTACACGCATTTTCTAATATTGCTATTTGTCAAGATATTCGCAAAAAAAATAATGGTTTTACTATACCCTTTGTCAACCGTGGTAGTTTACCGTGGTGCTTATTTCTGACACTTTTTAAGAAAAAAATCAGAATGTAGCTTTTTTACTAATTTTTCGAAATAGCCTGTAAATTAATGTTACATAGAGGTACATCCTACCATCAGTGTTTTTTGCAACATGGACTATAGTCCTGGAAACAGTTGGTGTTATGGTGTTATCCGTACCGTGATTCTCGTCGATTCTTCGTCCCGTTTCCGCGTAAGTTTTTTTCATGCTTTTCACACGCACCCAAAACGCCCACCTATCAAGGGACACAGCCATACATAAAACAGCTCCATGTTAATCATAAAATGCTGCAAAGAAATTAAGTGCGGCTTAAAAATTCGAAATATATAGTAAACAAATTAAGACTATCTTTCCTACAAATAATCAATTTTTTTTATTAAATTTTGTGTCTAGCCTAATCTACAACGAAATATTTGAGGTATTCACGGTTGTTGTTGAGTTGAGAGGTTGCAAAGTTGCACGCCCAAGCGCGAACGTCATTTTTTTCGTTTAACCGTTGCGTTGTTCAGTTTGTAGCTTTTCGCAGTCAACGCCATTTTGGTATTAACTCAGCTACTTAAAAGTATATATTACATTAAATGCATAAGAATTAAGTTTTTAAAAATTTTCCAAATATTGAAGTGTGGAAAATGCAATAGATATCATATTTCGCAACAGTATCTCCTCAACTCAACATAAAAAAAAAATTTGATACAGTCGGGGCGGTGCGCGTCAATGTGATACCCTGTACCCTTTTTCTCGAAAAATAACCTACTCCTGTATATTTATTTTAAGAAATTTCCAATTGGAAAATGCATTTTTATTGGTGCACTACTATGTTAATTTCTATAGGTTCCATAACTTTCAACCGATTTTGATGAGAACCGAAACTTTTGTCAAAGAAGGTATTTAAAGTATATGGAGTAAATTTCAAAGGGATATTTTGAGGGGTGTTAAATCGATTGCAGGGGATGGGGGATTGCATTGATAAAATTTCTATGTGGATTTGTTTATTTGGACCATATGAATATTTTCACCAAAATTGGTAATTTTAGGTAGTTTCTTACCATAGTTACGTAAACTGAAATATGGATGCAGTTTATTAGCTTTTGTTGTATTTATCAGATTTTGTTACACACAGATGTTGACAAAAAGTTGAGTTGACAGTTGAAACTCAGTTTTGTACATTTTGTGGTTGCAAAAGTGCTCAACTTTCCGACTCCTCAACTCAACAGACAGCGTGAACACCCTAAATGTCATTTGCACAAAATGTTTTCTTATGCTATTCAACCCTTTCTCTTCAACACGTATGAACATTTTTCGCAAATAATTCTTTTTCTTTTTTGTGAAAATGTGTGCAGTGTATCCATAGTCTCATATTTTTGGACTGAGTCTCAGTAATGGCTAAAAAAAAAACAACTTTTGTGCCTAGTTGTCTGTTACTATATTGCTAAAGTTTTTATTATGACAGAAAGTTTACTTTTTTACTGCCTGAAATGAAAACAAGCATACCCTACATCTATATATATTTATTTATCTTATACGAAAACCACAAATTTTTACTACCCATCGTTGGCCATAAAACGCTCAGAGACCACACGCTGTTGAGTTTACGAGCCCCAAATAACCCAAATGCAACTATGCACAAAATAAAAGTAATGTATCTGTCAATACCTGCAATAATGGTAAATAGACTCTCTTCCGCAGCTTGGTTAGCCATTAAAAACTTCCAACTGACATGAAATGTTTAGTTTAAGGCTCAGGATTTACGTTTTGAGTTTGGTAATTAATATAAGTAGGCTAAAAAACAGCTCAAAAATGACGGCATGTGGCCTAACCATTATATTACTGTATACTACGACGTCTTTTTTAATTTATGATGAAGTATTTTGTTCCTCAAGCACTTTAAAGCTGCTATAAAAGAAACACATTTACTTTTATACTAAAATGGAATTTGAGCAGAACCTGCTTAAACTGTTGTCGTCTTTGCAGCCTTGAACTGAAAAAACTAAAGCTTAAAGACTGGATTTAATGCTTGTATTTGGAGATAAGATTTATGTAACGAAGAAAAATTAGCAAGTTAATCATCGTAAACTTGAGTATGGATCCAGGGATGCAACAATAAGATGCAGATGCAAATCAAGTTTAACATGTTTTGTTGAAACTGTACTCATTGCAATCGATTAGGATTTGGCAATCAATTCATAATATATTTTTTTTGTGCACATATTTTTCTTTTAAGAGGCTACAATCAATGAAGGCTGATCTAAATGGAAGACCGAGTGGACCTCAAAACTCTTTAGGTTATCCGTGTGCAGCATGGCTTTTAAAGTAATTTTTCGATTTTTTTCAAAAAGAAATTTTTATTTTATATTCATAAGCCAAATAGATGACATATTTTGAGCTACAAAAATTAATTTTTCCAAAATAATAAAAAACAAAATGGCGTCTGTAGAGAGCTACAAGTACATGACTAATTTTTGTAGAGACCTCCACGGCTGCAGCTTTTTGACGGCGTCATTGATCTAAAAAAAAATAAAAAGAAATTTTGCTCTTAGTCTATAGAACAAAAGCAAATGAACTACGTAGGGGCTTTCAAAAATATAAATTTAAGAAAAAATTGTATGAATCATGAAAAATATATAAATTTCTTTATCATTTTGAGAAAATGCTACGTGGTTCACTAGAAAATAATGTTAAAAAGATTGTGTCAAAATTTTAAATCGATCAGATAAAAATTTGTGAAGCCATTCGAAAAAACTTTAAAACTTTTTCTTCTTTAACAAAATTTCTGATGATCCTACACAGGTGTTACCTTAGCCTGCAGAGGAGCGTGTTCAAGAAGTATAATATTATTAAAGTGCGCTATAGTTCTAGCTATTTAAGTAAGCTATTTGCGTCAAGCTTGAATCAAGTATATTTATATCATAAGAAGAATGATAAACTGTCATTTAAAATATTTCTGTCATTTGAAGTCGTCACCTTCGTAATTTATCTTTCCCTTCAGTGTGACTGCTAGATGGCGCAAGCTTGCTTTCGCATATTTGAGCTCAAGTTAATATTTTTTTAATTCAAAAACAAGGCTGAGCAATGGCCCAAGCGCCCAGTTTATTTTTCATATAAAATATTTGGCTCATTTTTTCAAAGTTCAATCGAATGTGAGATTTAATCGATAACACAATTTCTTTTCATTTTATTCAAGTGTTTCGCATGTTTGGCTTGCATTTAAGCGCTGATTTCTATCGATTAATGTCTTTAATATCTTCAACTTTATTCCTTTGTTTAGGCCATAAAAAAATAGCTAGCTACTTATATAAATAGACATCAATTCGCTTTGAAAGAACTCTCTTCCCCACCCACGCATATTGGCCAGAGCTTTGCAGTGTAATGTTTGCCTTGACTCCAATGGATGAAATCGCGGAACCAAATCGAATTGCCATTGGCCTTTTGACATAATTTATGTGGCGTTTGTTTCACATTTTGTTGCACGTTCCAAACAATATGTACTCATTGCGGTGCGACCTTTTGGGTAAGTAGTGCCAGCAGAAGATTCATGGCTAAATTGGTAAATGTCGCCATGGCTGAAACAAGCAACGACATTATATACCAAAGTACTACATAGTGCTTGCAACAAATTTGAGCCTATTTATTTAGCTGGTTGCAAGACGTCGTCGAGGCTAATGAAAAGAAATATTAAATTCTCACGTTTTAACATAAAGAAACACGAGTAGAATGGGGGATGTGTGGGGACTGGAAGATGTAGGAGGTAGTAGTAAAAACCCTCAGAGCAGAACTCATATACAAAAGGTAAATAAAAATTGCAGCCATGGTGGGATGCTGGGGCTTTTAAGATGCGGAGATGATGATGGTCTGACCTTTGCCGCCAGCCGTTCTCTGATTGTGTGTTGTATGGACGGACTTGAAGTCGAAGTAGGAGTTAAAGTCGACATCGAAGTCAGAGTCAGTCAGCTAGAGTCAGCCAGACGGCCAGAGCCGCCGCATCGTGGTCGATGTCGTTGGCGTTGTACCCCCTCGCCATGCTCCCCCAGTCCATGCCCAACGTTGTTGACTGCATCGTTAAAGTCCAAAGGCAAAAATAAAACGTGATTCATGTAACTTATCACCCGCACAGCATCGCAGCATAAAAGCAACAAAATCAAAAAAAAAAAAAAAAAAGCTTCCAACTCTCAGTCGTCGGAAGGCAGTGAGGCTGTTTGAGCACAATGGTTTCCTGGTCCCGTCTGTCCCAACTTGTACTCAGCCATAAGTTTCGCAGTTGCCTGTGGCATATGAGCCAAAGTATCCAGACTTGATGTGCATACTTCATCAATGCTTTCCCGCAGCCTGGAAACGTTCTGAATCGCTGCTTTAACTTCGACGTTGAGTTTGACTTGTACTTGGACTTGGGGAACAGCTTAAAATCCCACTACTTCTATAACTACTCAAACTTCTTTTGGCCTCAAGTCTGTTAAACAATTTTGAAATTTATGCTCACGACCTTTCGCTTGGTTTTGAGTGCCCTTTCATTGTATGTTCAGGTTTCTTTATGTAATAATGTTGTTTTTTTTTGGTTGTCCACCCCCCTAAAACTTCGTTCTCAACAAATAGCGCAAATTTTCTGTATTATTATTTATTGAATAAGATTTTTTTCTTTTAAATTTTATTTTTTTATTTTTTGCAATTTGAGCTTTTAATGAGCTTGTATTGTGTTGTGCGCCTGCTTCATGCATGCCACTTAATTTGGGTTACCATTAACCTTTGGCATACAGCTCCTGGCTGTGTATTAAATGACAGACACAAGAAGACAGCTCCAAATTTATTTTGAGCTACACGCCGTAGGCTCTAGTCAAGCCAATTGTGGCTCTGGTTGTCTTTGCTGGAAATGGCATCTTTGCGCACTTTGTAGGTCAGTGGCTTAATGTTGGCACAGAACTAGTTCATTAAGTTAAAAATAAAAACAAATTTTCTATTGAAGATCTAAGCGAAAATTTGTACATTTGCTTTAAAGCGACAGTGTGGGAAACTTAAGTTTTTTTTTTTAAATTCAATTCAATTCGATACACCAACTAAGAAAATCAACCATTGCGGCGCCTGAATTTTACTTTGGGGGGCTCGGAAGCTTTGAGTTCACATCATAATTAGATATCATAACGTGATATAAAGATAATTAATAAAATAAAAACCATACAAACTTTTATTTGATCCAATACACATAATAAATGAATAGAAAAGATAACACATATGGTACACTCGCGTCAAAAATAATAGATATTGCTTTGTGAAAATTCAATGTGATTCAATTTAGGATTTATTTAGTTGGTGAAAGTGAAATTTCGACGAAATGAAAAGCCATCATTGCAGAGGAGAAGATGCTTGTTTAAAGGTCTCCAAAATGAAAAAAGCATATAAAAATTTGTTGTCGTATCAATGGGACTAGCGCACTCAAACCGATAAAGTCCAAGTGGTTCAAACGAATGTTTTGGTTCACTTAAATGAATCTCATTAGTGATCGACAAACGTATCGCGACGCGTTCTAATCATTCAGTACAATTTCAAGCAAGAATTAGTAGACGTTAAGAAACCTAGACTGTTGGATTGCCCCAAGAATTTCTTTGAGAACTTTAGTTTTGAGGATGGAGCTGCAGCAGTTTTTCATGGCAAGCTGTAACTTTGCTATATTAAATTGGCGGCTTATCGAAAAAATTCGAGTTCAAGGATTTGTTGAAGAAGGAAATGCTTCAAATTTTGCCATATTTTAAGAAAGTAAAAATAATCCTAAGATTTCATGACGATTGTTCAAAGTAGTTCTCATGGGCATGATGTGGGCACTCTTGAGTGGCCAAATCACTCCCTAGGATTCTACCTCTAGGGTGAACTTAAATTCGAATTTTTAAAGACTGTTGCCAAAACAAAATGCAGTAATGGGAAAGTATTCAAAAAGCTTTAGTACAACATTCGAGTAAAAAGCTGCCATGAATCGAAACCACCTACACACAGGACATTTAAAAAATGCATCAATATAGGCACATTTCCCGGGTATTAAATACGTTTTTATTTGAAAGCTGCATTTTCATGGGTTGCAGTTAATGTATATATTTATATCATTAAAGTTACACTTGTAAAGTTTTTTCCAAGCTTACCCATGCCATACACAATGCGACTGGTTGAACAACTTGGCTGTTTATCGTGCAAGTTGTACAATTCGTTGCATCTTCTACAGCAAATCAAAATGTTTCCATTTTTCGATAAGCACCGAATTGTAGAAACACTGGCTTGGGTTACTGTCGATATTTATCGATAAATGTAACTATAACAGCAAACTGCATTTTCAATACGACAAGTAGAAATCAAAATTCAGAATAGCTATAAATATCTTAAACGTAATTTATTGCCGGTAGTAGCCCAACACAGATTTATTTCAGTGTTGCAAATTACACGGTATTTTGGACTAGACTTATCGATAACTATCGATTGGCATTTAAAACTTTTGAAATTTAATAAAAATTTATTTTATTTATTCATAGCTGCCAAGAAATTCACGATTCCGCAAAGAACCAACTATCCAACTTATGGCCTAGTTCTTCCCCCACTCCATCCAATAGTTTTTGCGGCTTGCTCCCATAATTTGAAGTTCTAAGCGGGCTCTAGGAATATTTTTTACCATTATTTCCAAAAATCATCAATACTTTTGTAGTTATGTTTAAAAATTGATCAATGAGCCCCTTTTGCCCAGGTGCCCTACTACAAATAACTTATGAATAAGTGAATTATTGAAAGTAGAGAGTATATTAAGGTCGGGATGTACAGATTTCTCTCCTTTATAACGAAATACTTTTCTTTAAATAAAAAAAAATACACTTTTTAATCGAAGTGCTTTTTGTTTACTTTTTTCGTCGTTGAAGATGATAGCTAAACTTAGCCTTCTGAAGGGGACCCCGTCGCGATCCCTCTAAGATATATCCAGCTCAACAGGCTGAACTGGCGATTGCAAAATCCGAAAATTTCATATCAAAAAATTATTCGTAGTATTGAAAATTTCGAAAAAAATAAATTTAAAAAAAATATTTTGCTGAAAACTATTGGGGTTGCAGCGATAAAAAACTTAATATGTATTTTTAAGTTTTTCTTATAGACTCTCAGACCCTTCGGTCCAAAAGGGACTACTTTTCCAAATACTAACAACTTCTTCTTTGTCATATATTTTTTATAACCAACCAAGTAGATCTTTCTTTCCGTCAGTTTTTAATGAAGTGGTCTTCTGTGGCGTGCTTTAATAGTTAGCTTTGACTAACTAATGGTATAAAATCCCAGCTAAGAGATAACCGTCACCAGTGTCACCCATTAGCCTAGGATGCAAATCACGCACGCTCCAACACACACTCACACCCACACACACACACACACATACAGTGTTGCTTTAAGTAGCTTCTATATTAGAAACCCTGCATGCCACATTGCATTCGAAACTTTTGGTTAGCAAAAAAAAAAGAACAAAACATCCATGAAAGCCAGTCACGTTTGTCATGATAACTTGTCGTCAGCTGGAAATCTTGAACCCAACAACAATGTCGCCAGAAATCCGCGCAATGAAGTGTTGCAATATGGCGCGCAACATAGTTGCAGCCGCGGCAACTTCAACGTCCGCATCCGAGTCAGTCATCAAACGCAGCTTAGGCGCAATGAGGCGTTGAACCGTTTTGGAGTTTTGCATGTGTCACCAATGGAAGCCAACAATTTTGGCCACATTATGGCCGCCAGCAGCTTTGGAGCGGAAGGGGAATTATGCAAAATGGCTTACCCGAATAAACTATTTTGCTTCATTTCGCCCCCCCCCCTTAGCTCTGCAGCGCTCTCTGTCAAACTCTTGAGCTGCAGTGAATGTTGTTGCAGCTGATGTTGATGTGGCTGCCGCTAATGCAGTGGCTCATGCATGTTGAATCTATGGTAGGTAGTATTCATGCCACCACTTGTAGTGGCAGCCGTCCACCCGATATCCGCGCTATGGCAGCCCTTCTCCATTGCTTTACATGATAATCGTGCCCTACAGACATTTAGCATAGTATTCAACGTCTTTCCAACTCTTTTGGCGTAACTAATTTTTCTCTTGTGCTTTCATTTTTTTTTCCCTTAGTTTTTCCACCAGTTCTTTTTGTACTCCCGCAGAGAGTATATTAGCTTTTGTGCACGAAAGAATACAGGATTTGTAGGGACAGCATATTAAAATGGAATTCTTTACTTTTGTTCTTTTCCCATTGAGTCCTTTCTAAACGATGCATTTAATTATATGTATTTATTAATTATGGGTACACTGCGCGATTTAAGGTACAGCGCCACGGGAGAGGGGCTTAAAAATATCTGGAGTGGAGTTTCGGTATTATGAGGGGGTAAACATGGAAAAACTACAAGTGTCTATGTATAAATCTTACTTCCGAAATATATTGAAGGGAGTATGATGACGATAATTTGAATAACCACTTTAACTTGAGCCCTTTAACAAAAGGTCGCAAGAGATATCTAAGAATTGTAATTGTTATTATGGGGAGAACCTTTAATGAAGCGACGGGGAGATGCGAGTGGTGGCTTGATTTACAGGTACGAAAGGAACTCCAACTTGTATTAGGAATTGAGGCGGAAGGCCATCCAACAACTTATTAACAGGTATAATTATCGTTCATTGAATGTCGCGAGACTAGATTGGTGAGGGGTGCCTAAAGGAAGGTTAAGAAGGAGCTACCCTTACCTCCAAACAAAAAAAATGTACTTTCCCTAGGGTCTCTAAGCAATAGGACCTCTGATACCATGTTACCTGTTTGCTGCAGAATAAATAAATAAGTACCTATTATATAGTTAGTACACATTTAAGAGGTCGAAATCGAAGGGTCATAGAAAAGAGCGCAAGAACATAGAGTAAGACAACTTCTAAGCACTCCATTTTTTCTTTCTCTTTTTTGCTTATTTTTCTTACCATTTTTCTTTTTTGCATAATGCATTTGCTTGCAACGTGTTGCAGTCAACTCGCTGCCGTCATTGTTCTCGTGCGCTAAGCAATGTTTATGCTTAAATGTGCCCGCTTCTTACCAACATTTATTTTGCATGCCGCCTCCCGCTCTTGCCGCTCTCTTTACAACGTTCTAACTCTCTGCGGCACGTTGTAATGCCAATTTTCTGCACTTTACTTGGCTCTCTCATTGTTTTTGCTTTGTTGTTGTTTTTGTTGCTGTCACAGCTTATATACACTGCAATCATCGAGTAAAAGGGCTATATTATTTTTGTGCAACGTATGTAACAGGCAATAGATAGGTGGATAGTCTCCCAATAAAGTTTACTGAATTTTAATAAACAAAAAAACATCGACCTTATGTCAATACAATCCAGCACCTCCAGACACCTACACACCTCAGCGTGTGCATTTTTTAAAAATATTTTAAATATTCAAAAAATTCAGTTTGACTAAATTTTCGAAACACATCAAAATCGATTAAAATATCATTACACATAAAAAAAATTTTGCAACTGAAAACTGCTTTATACTGCTTACAAGCAGTTTGAAATATTCGAAAAAATTGTTTTGACTAAATTTTAGAAACATCAAAATAGATAAAAATATCATTTGTCATACAAAAACATTTTGCAATTGGAAACTGCTTTATACCGCTTATAAGCAGTTTAAACTTGTGCAATAGAATTATATCTTAGAACTAAAGTTGTTATTCTTATATCCGGTCTCAATAGGGCTACAGAGCATTACAGAGTTAAAGGGACCATAAGTTCTTTCTCCCAGTCTGTCTAATTGACCAATAAGATCGTGGAGCCCCAAAAATAGGGACACTCTATTATCCGTTTCCCCACATTTCTTGGTTCCATTCATGCATATCATTATTTTTCGTAAAAAAGGGTACAGGATATTCCACTCTCGAGCAGCACATCGTCTGTCTTAAATTTTATTTTTTTTTCTGTTTTAAATAGCTTCCAGGCGTTAGCGTCGCTGCTTTGGTTTATTTTGTTTTCTCGTTGCGCGGCAGTTGCAAGTCACAAGTTGTACGTTGCACGTTGCAAGTGAGTGAATGAACTTCATACATTTTGCCTTCAAGCAAATTGAGTGATTATCAGTTTGCGTTTGGGTTAGAGCTTACTTCACCTGGTTAAAATAGCGAAATAGCCAACTTTCAGAACTAGATTTTGGTTTTAGCTTTAGCTTTGCATTGCCTGCCGGGGGGAACTAACCACATACCCAGATTTTGCAGTTTCCCCCACTGTTATATGCTAAATTCCTTGATGTGCTTTAATTATACACAGACGCGAGATGGCAAATGAGCCCATGGACAGAGAGTGGTCTTCGCCTGGGCCATCATGCTTTATTGGTAAGTGGGTTTTAGCCGCCAAGTTGTTGCCAAGATGTCTTTGTTGCCAGTTTAATGAACCTTCGCTTGTTGAGACCTTACTACTACTTCGGCCCATGCATGTTTGGGCATCATAAGAGAGAATTTAATTGAAAAAAAAGTATCCATGACGAGATTGTTTAAATATTTAATTAATTGGCAGTGGGAGGCAAGAATGCGATGAGAAATGTTTATATTTATAATGGGTAGATGGCAACTCTTAAGACAAAGCGTTTAAATTGTGTATTTATGCTGTATTTTCCTTTGAAAATTTGACAGGTTTTCCTTAAATTGGTTTCAGAAATCCTAAAAATTTTCAAATATGAACTTTGGTCTTTTTTTTAAACGGGAACTATTGTGTGTGCGGTTTTTCCTACGGCTCGACCAAAGCTTTCCAGAGTTTCTCAGATTTGTCTCGGGTAAATGAGCCGCCATTGATGCTTTTGAAGAGTGTAAGTGCTGTGTTTAGGGTGTTGTGCCTTTCTTCTCTTCAAGCAGATTACCAGTTCTTTTCCTCTTTTGTCGCACCTTGATTCGAACCTTAGACAAGTCTGCAGTCTCATTCAAAGAGAACCTAGGTAATTCCGAAATCTAAGTAGTCCAGCTGGTAACAATGTACGGAAAAAATTTTGCTTTCCTTGTCGTCAAGCAGTTCACCAGTTCTTTTCCTCTCTTGTCGTACCATGGTTCAGCTCATAGCCATGGCTTAACGTTCCAGTCTCCTGCAATGAGGCATCTAGGTAAGTCCGGCATCTATATAGTAAGGAAAAACTAAAGACCAGTGCAAACATCACATTGAGCTTAATCCTTTTAGCCTACCTAATCATTAATCAATTGTGATAAGCTTACTCGAACTATTCCAACCAAAGTACAGTCACAAATCGTTATGTCAAAAATGTCAACCCAGAAGAATTCAAACTCACACCAAGTAACCAAGCATTTATACCAAACGTTAAGTGCATACGTAATAAAGGATTCTCCAAGAGTTCACATTAGGAATGCAGTAAGAATTCTTATATGCCGTCTATAGTCATTCATGGAGTCGCTTCTTTGAAAACATTCCAACACAATTAGCACTACTAACACATACATAAAGTGGTCACATTTTCACACACACACACTCATACCGTATACATATGTATATAGGGAGAGTCTATAAATCAGAGCTGGCAGAGAAAACTTTTTAGCATACAAGTTTTAAGTATGCCTGACACATAACTAGGCGCAGTTTTTGCATCCTGCTGTCAGAGACGGCACGTGCCACAAACCAAAAGGGGAGGTTTAAGGAAAAAGGAAAATAGAAAATAGAAAAAGAAGTATACAGTACTACTCCAAAAGAGTGCCAGAAAGTTGAAGTTGCCTCATTAGCATGCGACACCAAATGCCATTAAATCACATTTTGCAATGTTGCAAGTTGCAGTTGCCTGAAGCAGCCGCAGTTGGGGGTTGTCTGTATTGAGGTAATGCATACAGAGCATGTACATATGTATATAAAAACACCAACAACAGCTACAACAATAACAAAAACAAGCTATGAATTTTGATGACATGCTCGACTTTTCATGCGTTTTCGAGCCGAAAAGCAGCCAGATAAGATGCTATAATAGGAAAAATCCTGAAAAGGTCGAGTGAAGTTCATTGCTTGGCATCTGTTTGTTTGTTTGTTTGTTTGCTTCCATTGCACTACAAACACTCACACACACACCCACACACACTCTAATCCTCACATAGATACACACTTATCTCTTCAGCTTTAGCTATGTATCTCTTTCAATGCTTTGGCTTCCAACTTGTGCACGTTTCGAGAATGCAAAAAGGATATTTGCCCCGCAGGAGCAATTCGCCAGAGTCAAGCGTGCAATTTTTGCGCCGTTTCTGAAATTGACAAAAAGCTGTTGGGCGTGCATGCCGCAAGAGCTCTCCTTGTGCAATATCCCTGCGCACGCTACTGTGCTGCCAGGAAAACATAAATATGCTAGACGACTGGCTAAGAACCGAATCGTTGACTTAACCATAGAGCCTGCGGCTAGAGTTCTGTAAAGTTCTTTGCACAGCATTGAAAATTACCTAGCCCACAAATACTCCGAGCCAAGGTCTTGCACTTTAATTTCTCTAATGCATTCCGCATTTCTTTTTATACACTAGTCGAGAGTATTTATGCTTTCTCATTAAGTTTGTACTCTTAAAGACGGCAAAGCTTTGAGGCAAGCCATCTTCGATTTTGACTTCATCTTCTGTGCTAGGTTGGCTTTACCAAAATTTTGCAAAAACCAAACTTTTTATAGTTTTGCTTTAAATCAGTTTATATTTTTTTTAAATGCGATATTTCTAAAATTTGATTGTTTTGCTTATTATGTTGTTGCTACGGCTTTCCATTCTATAGGGTGGGCCATCTGTTGGTTTAGTTGTTAAACACTCCTAATTCGGAACTTACCCGTACAAAGTGGATGCTCTTCGATATATGTCAAGTTCCAAACTTCTATATTTTAGTCACAGATCGTTTAAAAACCGAACAACGCGTAAAAGTGATACAGGCGTACTATGTAAATGATGCAATAAATTTTAAAAGGAATCGCAAAGGTGTGCCCTTGATTGGCTGCGCAGAAAACTGGTTCAAACTTTGGCAACTATATGATATAGTGTACCAATTTTGATAAAACTTCACACAAAAGTTAAGACTTAAACAGAATACAACAGACATTGTATCTCATCTTTTTCCGAAGAGAGACAATGCAGCTGCGCCTTGGGATGCCTTCTAATTTTTGGATCATGGGTATAAATTAGAGCAATCACATAAGACTTGAATTACTTGAAGTTTAAAAAAGGGTATTTGAAATTCGACACCCATTGTTAGTTATTTTTTATATTTAGTTTATATTTGGTTTATCTTTGCAGCAGCAAATACATCTTGACCAGAATGTTGCAACATTCTGTGATAAAAATTTATTTCATAGATTTTATTTTACGTTTCCGGCTATTTGACTGCTCCTTGCTTTTGTTTCGGTTGCAAATATTTTATGATTTTTAATTTTTATTTTTTTTTGTATGCATTATTTGAATTATTTGCGGTTCATTTATTCTTGAGAGCGTACTTGGCATTTTGACAAAGATTTTTGTTTTGCTAAAAATGAATAAAATATATAACTAAGAAATTGCTTTGAGTATTTTTAGTATTTTAATATGCAAAATCAAATTGTTGTGTGGCAGTTGCATGAGCTGCTATCGTTGTGCTACAGTTCTTTACGTTCAGCAACACTGTATGCACATAGTCTGGCTCTGAACGTTGCACAACACTGTTCAAGCAGTATATAAATGAACTGCTGGCTTGAGAAATTTTATTTAGTGTTCATTGCTCAACTCGAGCGAACACATTTTGCTTTCATACATTTATTTAACTTTTAAATATATATTGTTTTTATCTTTTTTTTTTTTGTACTAAAAGTTTATCTGGAGATTATTGTTTTGCTCAGCTATTGTTTAGTGGCTATTTCCTCCCATAACTTATCAGCGAAAAGTTTGTATTGATTTTCAAATTAAATAAAGGTTATTTATCAGATCAATGACGACGAAAATTGGTCATGTTCTTACTTTGGAAAAATTTATTTTTGTAGCTTAAAATATGTATAATATAGTCACCTATTTTGATTTTGAACATAAAACAAAGTTTCTTTGGAAAAAAAAAAATAGAAAAATTACCTTAAATAACCAAGCTCAACACAGGTGTTACCCTTTAAGCCATTTGTGAATGTTTTCTAACTCTCGTGCATTATCGCCACAAGATATTTTCTGTTTACATTTTACTAACTTTTACCTTAAATTTTACCTCAGATACCAAAAGAGCTAGTGATCCAAAAATAAGAAGGTGACGCCATGTGCAGGCTCATTAATGCTTCTCAATAAAAAAGAGAGAGTGGTGGTTGATTATGAAATAGTGTAAAAAACTTAATCAAGCTTCACACATATATAAATGAGGGTATTTATCGTATCGTTCGTTGTAAAAGAACTTAATTAGTAGGGTTTTTACTTAAGAAAAATACTTACCTAAATTTTAAAACTTTTTAATTTTTAGTTTTACCCTAAACTTAAGTCAATTCATCGTTATCTAACAAAAACTTTTTGCCTTTTGTAAAGTTCTTAAATGCTTCCCAAAGACAAACTCCTTCTATCTCCAATTGCAAAAAAAACAACCAATACTTGGTCACTTGTAAGTTGGCTAACAATGAAAACAAAGCGCAGTGAAAATGGCTTCAACTTTTCTCTAATTGCAACTGCTTAAAGATAGTAAAAGAAGAGCTTAGAAGTGCAGCTCATTAGCCAAATGTAAAAGAAAAACCTCAAAGTTGTCAGACTTAAACTTTGAACAAAAGTCTCAAAATATTTACATTGTGTAAAGCAACTCTACTTTATACACAAAACAGCTGTTTATCTTCATTTTGTGGAGTGCTTTTTTAAAAATTGACTGGCTGATTATAATGAAAAACTCTGTCAGCGTCAAGAATCATGGCCAATGTCGTCATCAATGTCATTTTCAGCTCTCCCAAGAGAGACGCTGACAGGCGTCAAACAACAAACGTCACTCAACTTGACGTTTTCTTTGGGTAGCTGTATATAAGTATCTATATCTACATATATATTATGTACAATATATTTTTAAGAGTTTATTTGTTAGTACCAAAGCACTTTCAATACTCAATCAATTAACATAATTTAGCGTACTGAAATTTTTACACATATTTTAATGGCTTTCGAATTTTATGGCACGTTTCATTAAAAGTGACTATAAAATATTTTATGGTCGGTTTTTGCACAAATTAAGCCACTTTTAATTAGGCCAATAGCAAAAATTATGTTTGTAATATGTTACGTTAAAAATTAAAATATGCAAATTAGTCGAGCCTTTATTTATATAGGCCCGAAAACAATATTGTGGCATGCTATTTGGGGCATGAAATGCAAATTACTGCGCCCCGCATTTTAATTCTAATAATGTAGAAAATTTTTCAGTTCAAATTTTAGGGCTTTAAGTCAATAACTGCAAATTACTCATAATTATTAATTTAGAAATTATTTTTGTGGTACAACCAATTTACATTGAAAAGCAATCGATACTATTTGGAAAATTATTTATGAGTTTGTTAGAATGGAATGCTATGGGATCAGTTTCCTTGAACGAAAAAAATGACTAGAAATAAACTCATTTTGAGAGTAGTTTGCGACAAGCCATAGTTTCCTTACCGACTTCCTTAGCCGAACCAGAAAAGGAAATTTCTTATCAGATCTGCGACCAAGTAAGTATTCTCTATAGGTAGAGAACTTTTAAAATAAGCGCCAGACTATGGAGACTATTATTACATAAAACTAAGAGTCTTTTTTTCCCAAAGTATAAGCAGACAAGGTAAGACTTGAGATTCTGAACTTCTGCAGCATACAAGTGAAAGATTAAGCAGAGCTTTTTTGCTCAGATTTTAGCTAGTTGTGTCATTGTTTAACCATAAAAAAGGAAAAAAATTTAAAATATTGTTTGACTGGTTACTTTCAAATTAAATGCCAATATTTTAGAATAAAGTTTAAATCTTTAGTTGCCATCTATTTCAGCTTAAGTCATTATTATACCCTGTACCATGAGGTATATTAAAATTGTGCAGATGTATGCTATATAGAGAAGAAGACATCGACGATTCCCCAAAGGTACCTACGATATGGTCGGTAGGACAAAAGAAATTTATCCAGGCATGTCCGTCATTCTGTCTTACCGCCTGTCTCAATGCCAAGATCCAGAAAACTTGAAGAGCATCGATAAGCAAACTTAGCATTTGGAGCCCTTAGATGTTCAGACTTCCTTTACATTTTTTAGCTCTAAAACAGAACAGACCATGTTACTGCTGGCGCCATCTAGATGTCATGTACCCAAAAAAAAAAAAGGGCGGCACTGGTGGTCAACAAGGCTGCGTACCAAAGAAGAAAATTATTTGCGCTAAGAATTTAAATACATTTTTGCTGTTTTCACGAAAAAAATATTTAATTGGAATAAAATCTATAGATATGTGACATTCGGCATGTTGCGTATACGCAACGCTAGCGCATAGCTCGACAAATGAAATAGTCTCGGATGAGTAAAGCGTAATTAAAGAATAGTATGATGATTTATTTAACAAGAAATACAAAATATTTTCATGTCGTAAAGACATGATTTCCAATCAGTAATTTTTAGTGTACAGTTCAAAATTTGTTAAAAAAAATTGTGTCATGGTGTGTTTTGCAGGTGGTCGGAATATGGGCAGAAAGAAAGCCTAAATATTTTAAAACAAAAAAAATTTGGCGATACCTTATACACAAGGCACATAAGAATATTTTAAAAATGAAGTTGCGTGTACACAACAGAGGAATATGAAGTTTATTTCAGAGCTTTTTACGAGGCTGCGTTCTGCTCTCAAAATTGAAGCTATAGTTTGTATGAGTTAAATTTCGGAAATAAAAAAAAATTTCGATTTAACCCAATTCTTAAATTGTTATAGTCAGACCTTAAATATTGTACATAATCGCAATATATTATTTAACATCTCAGCGGTAAGAGCTTATAAAAAGATAAGCAATAAATTATTTTCGATTTTTATTTAAAGTCCTGTTACGCCATTAGTTATTTCCTCAGACCTTAATTTTCGCTATTTTTTACTTTGATCAAATGTGAATTTTTATAGAATCTACTTCTACATCGAAATCTTCCTAACGCCTGAACCGATTTTTGTTGTGTTTATTAGACACACTCTCTCGAAGGTTGTTTCTTTTTTTTTAGATCAAATCGGTCCAAATTTCCTAATTTTTGAAAAAAAAGTCGATAAATGCTTTTACAAAGGAACTCTTGTGCAGAGCACTCGTATTTGTGCTATTGCCAAGAACAATACAAAATTCACAATAAGTGCATCAAAAAAAAAAATTTTACCAATTAATTTAAATTATTTTGATAGTTATCTTTTGTTTTCATATTTTTTGGAATTTTTCGTCCACCCAAAGACATTTTTGTCCATTTTGAAGTTGTGACTCGTGCTTTTTTGCGGAAACAAAAAAATTGTTGATCAGAGCTTGCAAGCCTTTAAAAATTTCAGGGTTACCTTCGAACTACTTTTATTTATGGAATTGTTGTACCCCAGGTATGTACTTTAAGAAAATATTATAAAAATTATATTAATGACTAAAATTTATGTATAATAATTTATATTTTTTTCCGAAAATTTGTTAAGTTGGACTGTGCAACGTTTGCAAGGGTAGAGCTAGGGTTGCCTGGCCTTGCTTGCTGTGCTCGCCAATACTAGTTCCGCCTTCTTTGTTCATTTAGGGATATGCAGACAAAAATATAGCCACTACTTGATTTCCAGAGTGTCGTGCTGCTGACATCTTCAAAAGTTCTAAAAATTCATTTGTTAGACAGTATCTTTTGTACTCTAATCGAATAAATATTTCCAGTCTTTGAATAAATCTTCTTTTATCATACAGATGATTTATGGCCAAACAATGATTCCTAAATTTTACTTCAAAACGAACAGCAAAGAACATTTTAAGTAACTGTAAGTACCTATGCAGTGGCCTCTTTCGAGCGCCAACAGCTGTTTGCAATTTATCGATTACATTTTTTAAGCAACGCATAATAATTGCGTTTTGCAGCTGTTTCTTGATTGCTCACACAAATAAACCACAAAAAAAAAACAAAAAAAGCTGAAGCAAGATGAATAGCCAAGTCAAAATGGCGCCCATCAATCAAAACGAATTGACAGGCAATTAAGCATAACATAATTGAGTATTCACATGTAACATATTCATAAACATATTCAATTCATTTGAAGCAGCATTAAAAATAACTTTTTTTGCACTCAATATTCAACGTATTCAATTTTTTGCTTTTCCAATTTACATTTTCACCTGACATGGCTGGGGAATTGTGTTAAATTAAATGTGTCATCCGTATTGAATGCAGCGGTGTTCGAACCAGCAGCCAAGTCACGACACGCACAGCTCCAATTCCCTGCTGCCAGTGTCATTTCTATTCAGCTTGACAATTTTCAAGTGACAATTCTCAGCACATCACAGCACACATATTTTCCCATCCCCACAACAACCTGTGTGCTCCCAACTTCCAAATTATTCGATCTATTCGACAGACGACAAAACGAAGATGCTGCAACAGCAGCAGCTCTTGCAAATAATTTCACTTCGATATATTCAAAATATCTTTAGACTAGTCGTTGTCAATGCCACTCAAATGAATGTCGTCGTGAGTAGTCCTTGCATTGCTCAGCTCCTTAATGCTCCTGCTACAACTCCAGTCGGTATTGTGCTGCTGTATTGAATAACGATGATGAGCTCGATGCCTTCACTATGACAATGATGAATCGTCATCTTTCCAAACCTTGTGATTCCTTCCATTTTGAAATACTGCAAATTTTTTTTCTTTGCACATTTTACTTTACAGCAATTTCAATTTCACATTCGACATAGAAATAACTTTGAATTCTTTGCCAATACGTTTGTATGTGGAACTTTTTTCATGCTTATAATGTGTGTTAAGTTTGATTGGAAAAGTGCTGCCAAGTACGTCAAATGTATGTATACATGTTTTGAGTTAGCGCGTTTTTGATGGCTGTATAGCTTCGGTAAAAGCCCTCTATAGGTGTTGTGTTTCTTTCTTCCTGGAACACGTATCCAAATGGATTAACAAACTTCACTTCGTACGACTAAGCCTAACTTTTTTATTGAGGCGTTCAAAGAGACGCCCTATTGCATGCCAATTAGCAGCATTTTCGGAAAATTTGCACATGTCCACGGATGTTTTCAAGACATTTTTTGCGTTGTTAGTGCCTTACATGATCCCTTAACGACAATTTTCTGCTCTTTTTTGCCTACGCCACATTGTTTCTGCACTCAAAATAAGTTGCTGCACATAAATGTTTTGTTTTTAGCGCAAAAAAAACGCTGAGCTTTTTGCCGGCGCCATCTACATGTCAATTTCACAAAAAATGGGCAGCACTGGAACTGCGTACCAATGAGTAAAATTCTTGGCGCTAAGAATTTTGACAGTGAAGTTTTAATTTCTTTCAGGCGCTTTAACACTGCTGCGTAACGAAAATATTGAAGTTCGACTTTCAATTCAATTCAATTTATTTCACGGTTTTGATTTATAATATGTGTTCGTAAACTTTAATATAGAAAATTAAAGAGTTCATGTTCTAATTACCTTTTCGACTTAGTTATAATATTATAATACTTCGGAAAATTTACAATGAAAGAACTATGATATAAAAGATTGTTGAAAAATAGACAAAAACCAACTGTAGCCTACACTTAGCCTACTCTAAATGCAATTAAAAACGAAAGGTAGAAGGCTAGACCAGGTCATTCAGGTAAGGATATGCTGCAACATCTAAGGGAGAAGCTTTGTGCAAGGCGCTCTGGAAGATCGATTTATATAAAAATTTATGTTCAATAATTGTTTAAAATGTTTAAAAAGCTATTTAATAAAGAACAGAAAAAATATGATTTGCATCTGGAGGCAGGCTTGGCGTTGGTACAGGATATTTGAGAGTTGGTCAGGCACGACTGATGCATTCTAAAATTCCTCCAAATTAAGGAAAGTACGTGGGGTATCTCAAAATTAATATAAAGGTATCTACAGGGCGAAGCACGCAGGGTGTAGATCCCCCTAGTTTAGTTTTTTTTTTTTGGAAAAGTGGCTACAGTGTGTTCTTCAGTGGGACACTGCTCCAACTAAATCATAATTTTCTCAAATTTTTTATTGCATTTTACTGCATCTGACTTAATCTTAGTCATTGAATTTAGACTGTACCTAGCTTGCCAGTTTAAATATTAAAGTTATGCAACTTTAAAAGTTATGCGCTTCTCCTTCCAAAAATATTTACCAAATAAACCACAAAACACAAATGTTATGCTAAATAATGCAAATTATTTGCAAGTCTACCATACTTTGGTGCCTGATGAAACTACCATCAGTGTGTTTGGTTAAAATTTGCGTGGTTTCAAAAACCGCAGCCAGTAACCGAAACGTTTATTAAACACTTGCCGAATGGAATTTGCAACAACAGCAACTCACACTCAATCGGCTTGTCATTAAGTTATGCATTTCGAAAATCACTTCCTAAAATATGCAAAGCACACTCATCACCCACATGTGCATTTGTTAGAGTACCTTGCCACCTTGCCACCTAGTTGCAACATGTTGTAACAAGTTGGCAAAGCACACTTGTGCTCAAGCCCACACCCATAAGCGCCTTGTCGTACCACTTCCTCTACCCCTGCCGGAAGTTGATAAAGTGCCGGCAGCATGTTGAAGGAATTCCGCGGCATGTCAGCCTCAACTTACCTTTTGCCTTCCACAGAGTATCTGTATCTACGCTTCTACGTGGCGGCGTCTTCATTAAAATATGACTGAAATATGCTGACGGAAATGCATTAAGCTGTGAGTGCCTAAAACAATGCAATATATAAATTTTCCCGTGCAACAATAGAAAACTTACTCAGGCATCGTAAATCATCAGCCCTATCTATAAAGCTGTCAACCTGTGCACTCGTTATCTGTTATCATTTGTTGGTTTGTGCATTTTTTTTTACTACAACGCGCTTTTAACACATAAATCACGCATACGCAACGTTGCACTGACAGTTCATTAAATTCTGCAACTTGCAATGGCAGCAATGATGCATGCTTTAATTTTCATTAGTTTCGCATCGATAACAAATTCAGCAACTTTGCAGAAATATCGATAGCACTGACCTATAAACTAGCACAAAAGCATATCGTATACGCATAGTATGCTACTTATTTGTTTGTGCCACAGACAAAGCAAACAAAACCATAGCAGACAAAAAGCCTCACAAATAATTCGAAATATTCAAATTTGCTAATGATAAATACTATATAAATAAAATGAATGCAGCTGTTGAAACAAAAGACCAACAGAACTCAAGATAATTATATGTGTATTTAATAAATTTGAAAGATTTTTGGAACATTTTCGATTTAATTAATTTAAGAACAGCTTCTTAGTTGCTTTGTTAGTGCTGTTATTATACTAGGATAACAAAAGTAGTATAACTGAATCTTAGGAGGACGGTTAAGCCACCTGGACGCGGTAGTGAGGAGCCTTCCGAAGACTGCGCAAAATTTGCTAAGTTACCATATGCGATTTAAAAATCTTCAAAATTAGATACCACTTTGCAAAGGTATATAGATAGGTGGCCTGCGCGAAATACTGAAAATTTGCTGGCCAAATCGCATTTCAAATGTAGACCTGCGACTTAGAACAGATCAGAAGGTTGCTGTAAGCGAGATTGGGGAAATTATTAGAATGAATGAAACTTTATTCTATATTCTTTATTCTATATGCTAATCATAAAGTGAGATGTTTAAATCGATACAATATTGTTATCGAATCGAAATAAAAATGATACAATACTAATGCGAAATCGGTGCAAACTTACTTGGACACCGAAACAGCATAACTCGAAATTAAATCGTTTTCACTTTTTAAGTCCATATTTCGAAAAACTCTGGGATATAATCATTTCTCGAAACTAGTCGCCCAGCAGCCATAAACCTATTGAAATGAAAATTTTTGGATCGCGTTCCACAACTTATGCCCCATTAATATGATTTCAAAGAACAGCTGTGGCTCTGAGCAAAAACAAGCGATTGATTTTGCCATCATTCCTTTGAAGAAACGTTACAAGTCTCTACTTTTGATGAAATTGTCCGTTTCAAGGATACTTGCTTTTTCCTTTTGAATCATCATCATCACTAGCTTTACAGTCTTGGGCAGACCAAAGCTTCCGCAACTATTCCTCTCCATGTTCTTCTATCGACCGTTGCATTCCTCCAGTTCAAGACACCAAGAGAACGAAGATCATTTTCCACTACATCCAGCCACTTTTTCTTTGAACGTCGACGTCTTCTTCTTTCAATCGGCTGTCTGTGAAATGCTTTGCTGACCGCTCTGATTTAAGGCATTCTACTAAGGTGGCCTAGCCATCTTATACGTTGACTTTTTATGAATCGGATCACATTTTGTTGTTGTACCATTGCTTCAAGTTCTTGATTATATCTTGTTCGGTACGATTCATCTTCTAGGATTTTTCTTTCAAAACTTAATAGCTGGGAGATGTCTGTCGACTTTAATGTCCACACCTCGCAACCAAAAGTGAGTATAGGCCTTTCCTCTTAAATAGATTTTGCAAAATTCTGAAGTTCGACTAGGGCTTTTGAATTCGTAACGAATATAGATTTAATAAAAGGGTCTTTTATTTCGAGCAACTTTGCATTCTAAATCATTTCTTATGGCTATTTTCGGATTTTTCAGTTTCAAGCCAAACCAGACACTTCCTCCTCAAATTTCAATATTTAAGATAAATCAACGTTTTTGGGTTTCTGACCGTCAAAGCAAAGTGACTTTATTATTTAAATAATAATCTTATTCTCAGAAAAACATTGTTGCAACTACTTTTTAATGCTATTCAGACACTTTAGTGGATTAAGATTTTGCTCTCCGGCGGCCATCTTAAGTCCGCCATTTTATAATTTTGAAACTCCCCGAAAGTCCATATTTGTATACCCAACTCGAACTTTAAGCACAAAAATAAAAAACACATCTTAGATCCGCCATTTTGAAATTTTTTAAAAGCTAAGTCCCTATAGTCAGCATTAAAAAGTTGTTGCAACAATGTTTTTCTGAGAATAAGATTATTATTTAAATAATTAAGTCACTTTGCTTTGACGGTCATTGTAGCTCCGCCATTTTGAAATATAAAAAATCACTATACGGTCTTAAAAGGTAGACGACAAGATGAAAATTTTAAGCCAAAAGGCCAAAATCTTTGATTGAGGAGTGGGTGGCTAATATAACAGAGAATGACCCATATATGTATATAGAAATTATCTTCCTGAACCTTCTTGTCGTGTTTGAACTTCTTCAGAATCTGTGGTATTGCAAAGACACGTTTTCTCTTTATTGCAACTTGTTCTATTGCCCAAAATATTTTAGAAGAAATTTTTAAAATTTTTCGAAACAATTCCTATAAGAGCCACAAAAGTTAGTAGCATCCCAAGACCAGTTGATGGCAATCAAAAAATGGGAAAAAGACTAACTTGAAAAAGTCACACTAATTAAAATTTCGATAAAGCTTATTTATTTATTTATACAATTGCATTATAATATTGAATTTAAATATAGCTTGGTTTTGAAGAATTTTATTGATGCATAAAATTCAAATAAACGCATTTAAATAAAAATGAATATAAATCGAACATCAAGTACCAAATACCTACCCATACATATAAACCACATATTGCTTGCTTTACAAACTCTAGTAACGAATATTTTTCCTTTTATGCTGACCTTTTATCGAACTAAATGTGCTTTAAGCTTTTCCTACATTTGTTTCAACTTTCCATTTACTTTTTATGTCTATACAAAATTGCAATTCTGTTCATAATTAACAACAACAATGACCACAAAGTGATGCAAATTAAAAATTTGCTACCATATGTTGCTGATATTTAACTCCAACCCTTACCACTGCCCCCAACCCTAGCCAAAGAACTTTTTATTTTAATTAAAAATATACCCTATATATATATAGTTATATGCCATTTTTCGTTTTTGGCCAACAAAAAGGGCCAAGGTCATTTTTGATTGTGATAATTAAATAAGTTAACAACATGCACAACCGCAATGATTTGTGCTGTGAGGATTGTTGTGGCATGCAGGGGTTGCAACCAATAAATGTAAGTTGCGTCATATGCTGAACAAGCTGTACATGCTGCAAATGAGCCAAGCTGAGTAACTGGCTAACTGCTGGCGCTTTGTGGCCAACAGAAATATGCGTAAGGTCATAATAATTAAATATCACTCATACGCACTGGTTAACAATATTACATATTACAAGCAACAAAGATAGACAAAGAGAGACATAGAGAGCTGTCTCTTTACGCAACAACACGTACAAACAAATGACAACAATTACAACAACAACTATGTACGACTATAATAATACATATTTACAACAACAACTGAGATAGTAACAACAATTTGCCATTGTGCTTTTGTCGCTCTTTTGTTGCTTCGCTCTGGAAAATATAATTTATATACTTGCCTCATCTCGACTCCCAATGTGGCAAGCAACAACAGCAGGCAGTTTGCTAGTAGTGATGTGCGTTACCAAATGAAAAACAGCGTATCCAAGTCTTGTGTATTGGCAAAAACTCGATACTTATGCGATACTAACAAAAAAATCGATATAGACAATATTGGTATCAAAGTATTAAAGTTATCCTCATTTGCTCACTAACATTTAAGTAGCGAGATCGTTGCGTTTTATAAAGCTTTGCATTAAAACTTTAGATCATAAAACATATTAACCCTAATTCCCACTTTTAGAGAAACTAACCAAGCAGTGAACATTTTTCAACTTTCGAAACTGTGACGTACATGCGTAGAACTTGACAAACTACACTATACCATGGGCCGAATATGCAGTATCAATTTTTTTTTAAAATTAAGCTTATAATTCACAACTGGTTAAAGTAGTGCATGCAATATAAGGTAGCTGACATTTTTTGCTTGTCAATTTATTTTTTCATATCAATTCATTTGATTAATAGATTGTGTTTTTATTCATTATTATTATTTATTTCAATTTTTTTTGCGTTCACTTTTCTCTATAGTAAGGAGCAATTCAATAGTATCCCCTTTTTTGCGTCATCCTTATGATTAGTTAGTTAGTTAGTTAGTTTTTGGTGAGTAATTTTGATTTTTACATACATAGATTTTATGCCCGTTCCAAGCTGAAAAGTCAAAATTTTGTAGGAACTAGGGATGGGTATCGCGTACTCGAATATCGATATTCTGAATCGAATGGAAACTATGCGGAATATCGATATCGCGATATATCGTCGCGTATAAATAATTCAGCACAAACACGTGGCACTTATCAAGTGGTTATTCCATTTTGCACGCTCGGGCGCCGAATTCGTAAATATCGTCAGTATCGAAGAAAAATATCGATATCGGATATATCGTTCAACATGGATATCGATGCAGAATTGTCGACAGCCAAAGAAAGAATATAGATATTCCGATATATCGATACCTATCGCCCATCCCCAGTACGAACAATCTCTTTCTTTGGATGCTCGCTAAATTAAAAGAGTGTTAATAAGTAGACAATAGCAAACTTTTCTGAAATGGGTGATGTCTTCTTCTCTTCCTCCTGATATCAAGTTATATTGCATTATATCGCAAATACATCGACATCGGTATCGAATATTTAGTATTGTTGCCAAAATATTCGACATACAGATATTGTATCGGTATCGTACATCGCCATTACCAACAGTTTGGCCTGTGTGGCATTGCATCCTTTATGGCGCAGCAGTTGCAACATTTTGTTGCATGATAAACTATTATATGAGTAGCGTTGTGGCAAGGCTGTGTTCTGCTGCTACCAAAGCACCAAAAATGCAACTTGTACTCATAATTGAGTGTGTGTTTGTGTGTGAGAGCAGACCGAGTTCACGCACGCACACACACACACACGCACTTGTCATTATATAATATATATAATTGAAATTGTTGCAAAGTTATTATGAAAATGTTGCAGCACATTGCAGCAACTGCAATCAGTTTGGCGGCAAACGCAGTACAAACGAGCTATAAGCCACACAACACCATTATGCGAGGGCAGGCTGATATGTTACGCTGTGCCACAATTTGGAACAATTTTTTGTGGGCGGCATGCTTCCAATCGTGGATGATGGGGCTATGTGAATACAATACAACAACAAAGTAACTTCATGCGATTTTTTTGGTACGTTCTTTTTAAAGCTTTTTTAGGTAGGTCGATGAATCCGATTACGAGGTAAAAAACACCAACACATCAGGTTTTAGAGGTATTCTTTGAGTTTATTACCCTACCGTGTTAGGGCTTTTTGGACCTCGGATTCAGCAACCTCAAAAATATAAGGAAACCCTAGTCTGACCACTGAATCCGAAACTAGTCATTTATTATGTGCTTGTATAATACTTTAATATGGGATAAGCCCAATCCCTAACCTTATCTCTCTACGGCAATATCTCATATTTAAAGAAAGCATTAAAATTATCTTTGATGGCTGCTGGACCTAGCAGAATTCTTTAAGTGCAATATGATTTTTCCTTAACTTTCCAAACATTTCGATTTCGCAAAGTCCTTTAAAATTCATCTATTGCATTCTAATGGATTCCTGTTGCATACAAAATTATTAGTCCCTACTTCCTTTTAAATACTCCAACAAGATTTTAAAAATGGTAACCCGATTGTTACCTTTTCAAAGAAACTAGTAGAATCAGATTAATTTTCAATCTGCCCTCGTATATCAACCCCTTTTGCACACAATCCTTCCACACACACATATTGCTACTTGCTTTTATTTGCAATCTCCTTGGGCAATTGTCAATGGAATTAATGTTTTTGCTGGCAGGCAAGGATTTAAAACCGACAATTGATGCACTAACAAAACACAAAGAGTATAATATAAGCGGGAAGGGCAGGAGAGGAATTACAGACGATACGTAACCAGCTGTTCATTGCCATTGTTTTCCGAAAAGAGCTTACCATGCTTAAAAAAATTTCAACTAAAGGCCGCACACACATTTCATTTCAATAACAATTAGCTTACATTTTCCCATGGCAATACATTTTTAAAGTGTTCTTAACTTCGAAACTAACGAGATTGAAAACGAATATCGAATATTTTAAAAGCAAATTAAATACATTTTTAATGCGATTTTTATTGCAAAGGTATCGAAGCCACAATTGCACAGCATATATTTTTGTTCATTTAAATTTGCAATGTTTAATACGATGTGCAACTTAATTAAATCGCAATAATTTCAGTAGAACAAAAGCCGAACACTTATATATTCTACAACTTTGGACTCAATCTGATTCTTCAAATGCTTTTGGTCTTCGTGGGATTGGCGGAGACTGGATGAAAAATACTACTAAATCGAATTGTGTTGTCGTTCTGGACATTTTAAAATATACTTTTTGCAGCCTTACTCATTTTCCATTTTTTTAAACTAATTTAGAATAATTTTTGGACTTTGGATACATTTCAAATCCATCCATCATTTTGCTGTTATCTTTTTTCTATTGAGCAAAATAAAGCTTTAAAGCTCTCTAGACGAGCCGATTTCGTTAGAGAACTTTTTCACAATCTGAGGTATTAGCTTGTACACCAGGCTAAAGGAATACTAACTAATAATATATATTATTAACTATTAACTATATATTATTAACTAATAATATATATTATACTTACTTATAACATAGTACTTAAAAATATTTTCTCCAGTGACTACCCTCAATCAATGTAAAACATGATAAAACTAAGAATTTTATTTTTTTTTAAGTTGACAAAACTTTTTATAATAATTATAATAATATATAATAATGCACAACTTAAAAAATAATTTTTTATTTTGTATAAAATAATTTAATAGGCATGCAAAATTTATTGCCTACACCCCGCAAAGAAGTGTGTGTATGGTTATTCATTTTTTATACTGACTCTAGTAAAAGATTATTTTAAAAAAAATTTACAAAAATGATTTATTTTTTTTTTTTATACAAAAAAACTTTAAAAAAATAAGAAAGCTATTGAACACTGTACATTTTTTAAACGTTAATATTTTTATAAGTTCCAGCGCCAAAGTTCGTGGTTCTCTGTTTGAATCGGTTGACGTTTTCGAGAACGCACTTCCTCTGCTACACCATTTGAAGCCTTAGTAAATTGAGATCTCGCCCAAAACAAAGCCCAGTCACATATGTCCCAACTTCCCCCCCCATCTCCATCTTGTCTTGAAACAAACTGTTTCATTGTTCGGCTATAAGCTTGTTTAAGTCCTACTTGCATAGCTATGACATAAGGCCTTAAGCTCGCCTGAAAATATGCAACATAATTTGAAACATTTCTTTAGCACGAGCTACAGCTTTTTGGGGGGATTATCATCAAAAGGTGGCAGCTGTTGTCTGTTTGCTTAAAACCTAATTATGATGCGAAAATGATTAAATTAGCAAGCTAATAAACAAGATGCTTAGTCAACATCCACATATTGCTCATACGCAATGTTGTGCAATTGCTTAGGTGTATTTATACAACTTTTAGACTTTATATAAAATGTAATGAAAATAGAGCTAATGGCAAACTTTTATTTTTGAGCTGTTTAAGCCAACTTTTCATTTAAGTACAAAGTTTCTAGTATTTTTATTTGAAAACTTTTGCTGTCCATTAAAAGTAAAAACTTTAGTGCTATCAATGGACAAACTAATTGCCAATAAGCATTGCAAAACTTTATTAAATGCCAATTTAAGCACAATTATCTGGCTTAACTAACCCTAAACTAGTTCTTGGAACTACTGTAACCCTTTCTTGCAGCATGTGGTTGCCTTAGTTTGCTGCTGCGTTTATCATTTAATTTTGTGGCAAACAAAAAGTCAATAATAAACACTGTGCACACCCTGACTGGCACTTAAGCACACCCATACTCAGCTATAACTTGTCTAATATACCAAATGTTGTTGCCATTTGGCACCCTCACATAATGCCTAATTACCAATTCTTGGCTTGAACAATCAATTGATTGGCATCCATAATGGCAAATGCTTCGTCCAAGTGTTGACCGTCTGCAAATTTCGAGGCGGCCATGCTGTTGGCCTGGTTTATTAGTAACAGCAGGGCGCCATTTTAATACAAAACGTCTCCACTTCCGCCGCACAGCTGTTTGCTGTTCATGCTAATTACCTTTTCAAATTGGTTTAACCAAAGCCCCCAGAATGTTGCCCCACAGTGCACCCAGCTTAGTTCAGTATAAATGGTCAAGCCTCTGGAAAAATGCGCTCTGACCAGCCGTCTGGCATCTATTTATTGGACTGACTTTATTTCATGTAATTTTGTACAGATTTCTGTGCGTGATTTGATGCACTCGAATTCACAACAAGCGAGAGTGATTAGCCTGGTGCTAGTTTGATGCAAGCTCGCGCATACTTTCAAGTATTGGGCTCGTTGGATGAATAGCTTCCAATTAGTGCTGAAACACTCAGTGGAAATTAAATGAAGCGGCTTTTAGTTCGCAAGTTAAACTCTGGTGTACTAGGTTATGCTGGAAAACTAAAGACCCTGGAGGTATAGTGACTTTCATGGCCATTTTATTAATGTTTTGATTGGGATGAATGTTGCTATCACGGCGGGTAAGAATCTCAATGCAAAATTTTTTTGAATTTTTTTTTTTTTTGAATTGTGCATAAGTTCTGCAAACCATATCATGGTAGAGCAAGCCATGATCCAGCCGCTACCATAAGCAACGTATGCCTATACCTCTTGTCACTTACACCATATAGGAGACTTAAATGAAATCAGGCACTAAACAGGAAACCTGTTAGCTTACTTTGGTTGCTCAATTTTCGACTTATGCAAGCAGGATATATTTAGTATATATGAACCTTTGCTTTTTGCGAAAACCCACCCAGTCAACTTTTCTCTCAAAAAAACAAAGAGTAGACTAATTATAACTTTCATGTTCTTACTACTAATGACTGCTATTACGCTAATTTTATGTCCGCTTGATGTTCTAACTATCCTTTTGAACTCCACTCTATGCTAACAATTCATTTAAATGACCACAAAAGTTCTGCCCAAGTAGACCAATAACCCAAAACGCTTGGACCTGCCCTCAAACGACACAGCACCCACCATCTCAATTATAAGCAAGTTAAAAAAACTTTCTAAAAGCCACACGCTGCCATGTCAGTACCATTAAGTGGAGCTGTCTGAGTGTAACCGTTTTAGCCAGACAACTGCCACAACTTCCTTACACTCATCCTTTCACTCGCTACCTCCTGCATTCTCTCTATCGTTATCTCTGCCTGTCTCTCAAGCTCTATAACTGTTCAGCGACTTTGTCACGACCGCCAAGCAATTCAACGCTATTCAAATTGCGTATCCATCTTCATTTATTTCATTTTCCTGTAATTTCCTAACATTTTTGCTGATACCCCCCAGGATTCTTTGCTCCTACCAAATCACACCAACTTAAATCAAGCCCACAGTGTCCTACTGTTGGACGTATTTTGTCTTGCTCGGAAATGGAAAAGTGCGCCAACTTTTCGCTTGAATTGGCACTGCTTACACCTCGCTGACCCCTTACCTCCAAGCCACCAGTCATGCAAGTAACCAACTAACCTAGCAACTACCCCAGCTATTCATCTATCTAGTCATCCAGGCGCACCACTTTCCAACCAAGTCAACTGATTGTCTAGCCTGTCGCTCGGCTTGTTGTTTGTGGTTTTGTGGTATGTTCTACTGCTGCTGCTCCTGCTCCAGCTCCAGCCTTTAACCTGTAATCGCTCTTCTGCGCCACATTTAAAATGTCTCCGCTTGTCCGCCCCACATCCGTCTTTGACTTGGCATGCTTTTCCTCCATTGCATCCATTCGTTTATGTCTTGTTAACGTAAATCAAGCGTAACAAAGCGAGCTCCAGCCGCATCATCACTCCTCACACAGACCTCTTGCTATTGTCGCACCCTCGTCCAATGTCCAAAGTCAAGACGCCTGCAAATGTGCAAGGGCTGGCAAAAATTATATAAAATAAAATGGAATCCGAAAATGTGAGGCTGAAATTTATTATGGTTCTAAAACGGAACTGCGCCTCTTAAACTGCACATTTGGGATTTTCAATGGTTGGAACCAGTGGTTCAATTGGGTCAGTTGACTAGGTAACTTTAAACCTCAGCAAAGTGCATTCTCCTTAATTACATAAATTCTAATCAATTTTTGATAAATAACCTACAACAATGGCGGATGTTAGTGCAATGAATTTTCAATACCCTTACTTTATGTAGTCAAAATGAAAAACTTTTCGGAGTCATATTTACTTGCTTTTTCCCATTGTTCTGGTAGCTATACGATACCATCTCGAGGCAATCCACAAATTGCTCAATTTTTTGACTTCTTCATAAAAGTCGAATATCTGGTCCGCTTGACCTGCATCGAAATCCATGGTAATCCGAAGCCTCATATCTGGAGAGTACGGCACATCCCATGTGGTAGGACATCCCATTTAAGCGTGTCCTGGTATGTCTTTACCGGTCTGGTGACATGTGTCCGAGCATTGTCATGATACTTGATCGTATCTCTGTCGGTACTGTGAGCGTTTTTTCTTTAATGCTCGGCTCAAATGCGTTCGATACCGATCTGCTGTGATGGTTTCACGCGGTTTCAGAAGCTCATAGTATATTATACCGAGCTAATCCCACCAATTACAGAGCATAACCTTAGCGTCGTGATTACTATATTAGGTCTGGCCTTGACGTGGAGGCATGTCCAGGCATTTCCCATGGTTTTTTGCGCTCGGGATTATCATAGTGGTCCTATTTTTCGCCGCCGATCACAATTCCATATAAAAACCTCTGCCGATTGTGTGTTTGAAGCAGCTGTCACAACTGAAGAAACGCCGCTCAGCAACTCTCTGCTTCAACTTGCACGGAACCCAATTTACTTGTTTCCGAATCATTCCGATGGTCTTAAGGCGTTTCCAAATCGCTTGTTGAATAACTCCCAACGTTATTACCATTTCATTTTGCATTTGGCATGAGTCTTCATCATTTTCTTTGGACTTAGCATTTGTCTCAAGTTTTATCAGAATTGGTCCACTACTATGTATAGCTACTATATAAAAATTGAGCCGGTTCCATGCGCAGCCAAAATAGCGCGTTTCCTTGCGACCCCTTCTAGAATTCGTAACATTATGGTCTGCTTGTGTCAGCCCCAGTATCAAATTAAGGTGCTGCGATCTGCGCGCAGCTTGCCTCACCAAACCCTACTCCTGCCTCTTTTTAAAATATTAACTTATGTTTAAACGCTATTAATAGTATTGCCATCTAGCGGCAAGAGCTTGTTTGCGCCATCTAGCGACCAAAGTAAACACAAAACTAAACGATGTCTTCTTTATGCATTAATATATCAGATAGTATTAAGTGTACGTAACAAATTTTAAAGCTAGCCTAATGTATCCTCCAGGTTTATTAAAGTTAAGTAAATTTGTAAAATTTTAATAACCATTTTTAGTTTTTGGCTGGCGCTAAATTTGGTAACCAGAGTGACCAATATTTTGAAAATAATTAGTCAACATTTTTGTACAATATTGGCATAATCAGTTTGTTAGTTAGTCAGCCATAGAGGAGCTACTAAGTCATACTCCAAACTAACACAGGTAACCACAAATTGTTTGTGCACCAGCAACAACATCATTGTCACCATCATCATCATCATCGTGCTGTATAATAAATTTAATACTTTTTAATTACATTATTTCAAACCAAATACCGAAAACCGGAAAAGAGCTGCTGGTTGCTTTACCCAACTCCCATCCTGGGAGTTGTGTGAGCTCCCTGCTTTTGGCCAGCATTTGTGCTGCGTAAATTTAATTAAGTGCTTATTAGCCGATAACGACAAGAGGGAAACAGTTTTACGAAATATATCGAAATTTTTAACTACAACGAAATTCATCATCATCATTTCTATTTAGCTAACGGATTCATTAATTTGTTTGCGCTTTGGTTTATTACCTGTTTCTGTTGTTGAAATCACAAAAGACTAAATGGAAATGAACACTTTATTTTTTGAAACGTGTGCAATGTATCGTTATGTGTTCATAAATGCATTATCTAATTGCATTAGTAAGTGCATCACAATTAAATTTAATTTTTTAAAACATATTTTATCATTATGAAAATTTATTTTATTGTTAAATGTTGTAAATATAATAATGTTCACTGGAATGGAATTGTCGGCTTTGTAATGGTTACATAAAAGTTTGCAATTTTTATGAGGTGTTTTAAACTGGATATTTTTTTTTTTTTTTTTTTTTTTTTTTTTTTTAATGTATTTTTATTTGCAATCTGTCTGTAAACAATCAGCAAATTTTATAAATAATACAAAAATGGCAGGATTGAATGTGCTCCAGTGAGTCCAAACAATAAACAACAATACTATTTGCTAAAGGTTATTATACAATTATTAAACAAATCGATCTGGAAGGTCCAGAATATGAAATCTTTTCAGACGTCTAACATCAATACTATTGTCTAGTAGGTTGATTGCCAGTGAGTTTTCATGGTTAGAAAGTCTCTCTAAATATCTTCGTGATGTTTTGCTTATTTCATCTTTGACGTAAGGTACATTTAAGTCTTTGTGTATTTCTTGGTTACTTACATACCAAGGAGCGCCTGCAATGTGTCTTAGTGTTATAGATTGATATCTTTGCAAGATTTCAATATTTGAGGTGCTCGCCGTCCCCCAGAGCTGCATGGCATACGTCCAGACTGGCTTAAGGACTGCCTTGTATAACCGAACTTTATTTTCTAGGCTGAGTTGCGAGCGAGGGCCTAAGAGCCAGTACATCTTTTTAGTTTTTAATTTTAGCTGCTTTTGTTTCGCTTTTATGTGGGCCTTCCACGTCAGTCTTCGGTCTAGATGTACCCCGAGGTATTTTACGGTTTCACTTTCGGGAATAATGGAGCCATTTAATGATACCGAGGGACAGTTGCCGCGTCTTAATGCAAAAGTCATTTGAACAGATTTCTGCGTATTTACTTCTATCCTCCATTTCTTTAGCCATTTTTCAACCATAGTAAGCTGTTCCTGTAATCGCAGTGAAGCGTCATTTCTATTGTCGTTTGTGGCAATGAATGCTGTATCATCAGCATATGTTGCAACCATAGATACGTTGGCAGTCGGTAGATCAGCGGTAAATATTGTATATAAGACAGGACCTAGTACGCTTCCTTGAGGAACTCCAGCATTAATAGAGTACAGCTCAGATGTTGCACCTGCTTCATGTACATAGAACTTTCTATCAGTTAAATAAGATTTTATGAGTAAAAAGTAGGGTGCTGGTAACCATTTTTTAACTTTGTAGAGTACGCCGGGGTGCCAAACCTTGTCAAATGCTTGCTTAACATCTAGAAAGATTGCTGCACAATACTGCTTGCTTTCAAAAGCACTCGTTATAGTGTTGATTATCCGATGACATTGCTCAGGAGTCCCATGTCCCCTTCTAAACCCAAACTGGTGTTCAGGTATTATATTTAAGTCCTCCAAAACAGGCAACATTCTTCTTAGAAGTATCCTTTCAAATACTTTAGAGAAAGTTACCAGCAAACTTATCGGACGGTATGAAGAAGGGCAGTGTTCTGGCTTGCTGGGTTTTAATATCATGATTACCTCAGCGCACTTCCACTGGCTTGGGTAGTGATCGAGTCTAAGCATGGCATTGAAAATGAATGTAAGAAGTCTGATGCATTTTGGAGGTATGTTTCTTATCGTGATTCCATCAATTTTGTCGAATCCAGGCGATTTTTTAAGTTTTATTTGCTTTATTTCCTTTGTTACCTCCTCAACAGTAGTCTTGCGAATAGGCCAGCTCATCTGACAAGGCGAGTCTAAGAAGTTATGAACATGAGTAGTATTTTCATTGTCAGATGTTAAATTTGGCTGAAAGACTGAATGCAAATGCTGGGCAAAAGCCTCTGTTTTCTCTTCATTACTTCTGCACCGGTGCCCATATCTATCTTCTAAGACTGTGCTTCTCCTGATAGGCCTCTTTAAATAACGGGTTGCCTTCCAAAGGTTATGGTCAGGATTATTTGAAAATGGATCTAGATTTTTAAGGTATTCTGCAGTAGCTTCATCTTTAATATCGCGTAACTTTGATTTCAAGTCTTTAGCTGCTTTGTTGAATATCCTTTTATCAAGAGGGCTACGACTGATTTGCCATCTTTTCCTTAATATCCTTTTCTCTTTGATAAGTCTTCTTAGCTCAATGGGAAGGAATGGTTTTTTGATTTCATTTGTTATTATTTGTGGGGTAAATAGAAAACCAGCTTCGTGGATAACATTGGTGAGTTTTTCAACTGCTAGGTCAATCTCATCTCTAGATTTAAGTGATATATCTAAACTAGTTTTTTCCTCAATCCAGTTTTTAAATGCCACAATATCAGACTTATGTGTGATAACTCTGTACGGTTTTTCCTTATTTAAAACAGTAGAACCATACGTTACAATTATTGGCGAATGGTCAGAGCTTAAGTCAAAGCTCTCCTTAATATGAAGTTGGTGATGAGGTATACCATTGTAAACAACAAAGTCTAATAAGTCAGGATTTTTTCGTGGGTCACTGGGCCAGTACGTGGGTTTTCCGGTAGAGAGGGTTGAGTAATTGAAGTTTGTTAAGCACTTGAAAAGTTCAGTACCTTTAGGGTTCGACAATCTTGATCCCCACCAAGGATGCTTGGCGTTAAAATCACCACCAGCAATAAAGCGGCTACCGAGATGTTGAAAAAATATTTTATAGTCATCTAGCTTAAATGAATACCTTGGCGGTAAGTACACCGCTGCTATTGTTACATTAGTATGCATGCATTTTATTTGGATAGCGGCTGCTTGGATATTCAATAAAGTAGTGCTATCGAGTTTTTTAAATTTAATTGTGTTTTTAACAATTATTGCAGCACCACCTTGTGCTCTGCCAGACGGATGATCAGCTCTAATAAGTTCATATCCTCTTATGTTGAAATATGATTTGTTGTTAAAGTGTGTTTCGGATATTAGCATTATATCAATATTGTTTGTCTGTATAAATAGATTTATTTCATTATTATGGTTGGAAAGCCCATTGGCATTCCATATACCTATGCGAACGTCTACTTGCATAATTTGTTGACAAGCATCATTATCATATTTAGTAGGTTTTGGGTATTCTCAGACTGTTTCTGTAGGAGTTTTTCAATTCTGTCCAAGGCACTACTATCCTTGTTACTTGTTGAATTTCCTAATACTTGAGCATAAGATGGCTGACTGTTGTAATTATTTTCGTAGTACGCTTGGTTACGGGTATTTGAAGGTTCTGGTTTGTTGTGAGTGAACTCACTTCTTTGGGTTGGTTTTCTATTTGCGTTATTAGTAGTGGACGCTTTGTTTGCAATTAGTTGCTGATAAACTCTGCAACCTTTATAGCTAGCAGCGTGCGTCTCGAGACAGTTTGCACATTTAGCTGGCAGATCTTTGCCTTTGGGACAGTGTATGGTTGCATGGTTCATTGAGCACTTAACGCATTTGTATTTTTTATTGCAAAATGATTTAGTGTGTCCAAATTCTTGGCAGCGATAGCATTGCACAATATCATTTACCTTTTTGGGCGCTTCAATATTAACAATAGCATTGCCAATATGCTTCAAGTTGTAAATATCCGTGTTTTTGTTGTCTGGCTCAAGGTCAATAAAAAAACATATGCAGTGGCTCTTTAGTAATTCGACTTCTTATGTTGCTGATACTCCTAACTACATGCCCTCGGGACTCTATCTCGGTTTTTATAAATGCACATGGAGTAGAGAAATGAAGATTTTTGGCTACGACTCTAAATGCTCTGTCTTGTTTCAATTGATAGGTGTGGAACTTGACTTTGTCGGCTTTTAAATTTTTTATTAGTTCCCTGTATTTATCAACTTTCTTTACCATTATCCGAACGTGTCCATCCCTTTGGGTCTTGTAGTTGAACTCTCCGATGGCAATTTTCGTTTCTAAGTAGGTTAACAATCCACTGATATCGTTCACATCCGACATAAAAATTGGTGGCAGCTTTGGTGTTTCAGCATTGTTTTTATCATTGGCACTTTTGTCTTCGACTTGAATATCCATCTCATCATCGTCGTCACTTAGTATGGCAAATTGGTTGAAGTCTTTAGAGGAACCAGGTCCACAGTCAGTGGTCGAGATCTTTTTGGATATAATTGGTGAAGAATGGCGAGGCCGTTTACTACTTTGTTGTTGAGTTTTGGTTGTTACTTTTTGCCACTCTAAAGTAACATTGTCTTCTTCGTCATCACACATGTTGTTGCTGCTTTGCTGCAGCTTAACCGCTACTTCTTAGAAGTTCTATTTTTAGAATAAGCAACTGCACTTTGGGAAAATTGTTTTTGCTTTTCTTGTTAGTTATTTGTTTTGCTTGCTTTGATTTAGAACGAAATTTTTCTGCGAAGGCGCGACTGTTCTCGATTAGAGTTGTTTTGCGACTGAAACTGGATATTTAAAACAATTTTGAGTTTCGGGTTTTTTCCAGTTGCATATTCGTATTCAATACTTTGCCAAACAAAATCAGATTTAATTATTTATTTATTATTTTTTGGCACTAAATCTTCGTTTCTGCGTTTCATTTAACAATAAATAAATAACCAAAATTTGGATTTATTTTATTCATTTCGTTTTCATTTCATTTTCATTTTTAATTATTATCTCTATTTCTCTTAGCTGCTTAGTATTAATTTTAATTTCATAAGTTTACTAAACTAATTGCAATGCCTTCCCACTCGCAAAAGCGTCGTCCTCCATTATTCAGCTAGACATTTATCCTCATTAACAATTTAAATTGGTAATTTTTTAGCAGCTTGACTTAAGACCTCTTCCACGTTAACAATTTTGTATATATTTTTCTTTTAAAAATTTATAATAATTTTCGTGCGCTGTCTAGATCTCTCGAGTACACTGCTATTTACATAGCATTTTATTTAAGTTTGATAAATTCGCTTAATTAGTGTTGTAAATTGTCAGTTGTTAAAAGTTTTACAGCTTTGGCTTAAAAGTGCAAACACAACAGTCCAAGCCAAACTTGTCAGTTCTCTGGCAAAAGTCAAATGGACTCGGAGAACTGGCCCACATTCATTAACACATTAGTGTGGCTCTTGTGGTTGTTGCTTTTGCTCAAACTCGAACTTTCTCTGTTCATCTCTTGCTCTCTGCAAATACTGACAGACGTTTTCAGATACAGATACAGCTACATATAATACTCTCAAAACTAGTTGAAATGTATCTGCAGCAATTTGCGTTAAAAATTTTCACTCAACCAACGATAAAAATAATTATTTTGCACGCAGTATCAACAACAAAAAGCGTTGGACACAAGTGGATTTCTTAAAAACGTTACATACTGACTTTCATATACTCTTCAGCCTCTCGAATTTATACAGTTTTTATTAGATTTTCATGCAATTTGAAAAAAAAAAGATGTGTAACTCTTGGTTTGGACCTATACATATATAGCAATCTGGATCAGTCTTTTTTAGAGTTAATTTTGATGTGCAAAGGTGAAAAAGTGTAGTGTGTCGAACAACAAAAATATTTTGTTTAGCCCAGGCGGTGAACTAACCTACCTATTTACAGACTTACACAATATTTATAAAAACAAAATTTACAAAAAGATTCGACTCAATCTACGAAATATTCAAATGCCTTTAATCTGAAAGAGCACAGGACAGCGAGATTCATACATCTTTAAACATTTCCCCATAATATATAGATAGGAAGCGCGAGCTACTATAGCGATTTAGATTGTATCTGAGGTTACATGGGTGGAGACGTTTCAGGCGTCTTCGCGGTCTATGACCGGCCAGGGCGCAAGCAAGAGAATTCGGGTGGGATCGTAAGCGATCCGTCGCTTAGTTTATTTAACAAGTCACCCACAAAAGGAATGCCTAGGTCCTTGTGAAGGTTGCGATTACGGGACTCTCACTCCTTTGTTCATCCAAACGACTTTTTTTGCTTTGGTTTTTTAACCCCATAACTCGTATATGCGTTCCTTGGTTTTAATCTTAATACCGTGTGTGTAAATTTCGAAATCTGCATCGAAAACCAGAGCAGGTATAAATTACCTAACTCAACAAACTACTTCTAGCAATAATTGTTGTCTCTAGCTCTACTGATCTTCGCAAGATAATTGTTTATACGAACAGCTAGGCGGACAAGGCCATACAGATAGACAATTCGTTGCGAATCATTTGGACGCCATTGCTACAGAGTATAAATATAAGTACATACACTTGCTTATTTACCATTTAGCAAGCTACACGGCAAAATTGCTCTCGCACAGTTTTCACAACAACTTTCGGTTCTTCCGCTCATTTTTCCACAAGCTTTTTGTGCAAACCGGAGCCGAAGTTTCTCTGATTGTTCTAGTGTTCGTTCCTGGCCACATAATGGGCAAACGTATTTGCAGCAACTTCAAAAAGTTTTTCTACCGAAAAAATAAACTTTTGGGCTACATAAATCCTGCTAATCGCTGTCTGTAGCAAAAGCTGCCTGCTACAGAACTCCCCTCTCACTCACTATCGGTCTCTGCTTCTCGTATGTGCTAAATGAGACCACTCAAGCCTCTCACCACAACTCATTTGCATTTGTCTTGTTGTTCTCTTCTTGTCTTACTCTCTCAATGTGCGTGTGCCTGTGTGTGTGTGTGTGTGCGTGTGGCGCTTAATTGCTGCTCCGTCCTGCAGCCATTGTTTAATTGTTTTTGTTGTTCATTCGGCTGTCCTTTTCGACACTTTCTCTTTGCTTATTCTTTTTTGAATGTGTTGTTGTTTTTTCTCTTTTCTGGTTTAATGATGAATGTTGCTGCTGGCCTGCAACTAATTTCCGCTTTGCAACTCGTTATTCACACGCACACACACACTCGCACACATAAAAAATCGCTGCCGACTCTTGACAAATAAACAAATGAAATAACAATAATAAACAACAGCAACAAATACAACAGCTGGCATTCAAATTTTTGGAAACAAACGCAATAAAAGCGCAAAAAAACAAAAACAAATCTGCAAAACGCCAAAAAAAAATGTGAATCAGTCGGCGATGTGCACGAACGTGGTATACCCTACAAAAACAACACAAGCTGAGATATTTTTTGAAATTTTGTTAATCTCAACGTATCTTTATTTCCGTAGAAAAATGCCAAGCTAAAATCAAAAATGCAGTCGAAACTTTTTTTATGCGTATTTTGAGGCATCTCAATTTTAGTTTTAAGGATAAATGGAATCGGGAAAGGAAATTCAATTCTCTCTTGATGTTGAGTTTTCGTTCCCGTCACCAGCTTTCTTAAAAAGAATTTTTTTATTTGAAATCTGTCTAGCAGATATTCAACAAATTTTACAGAATCTTGAAAATACTAACAGGGTTTGCTGTACTCATATTAGCTAAACCAATTAAGCTCTAATTAGTTTTAGCTTAGAATCTATAAAAAAGATCTTGTATATGTATGATACTACTTTAGACGTCCAATATCTGCTATTATCTTATAAATTTATCGCTTATGAGTTTTCATGGAAATTTTGTCGGCTTATATACTTACATTTGAGTTCGTATCTTTATTTTCACTTACATAACATATAATAAGATCTTTGTGTAAGTATTTCAAGTTTCGCACGTACAAGGGTGGCCTGACAATATTTCGAGGCGTGCTTGACTGGTATCTTTGAATTATTTAGATATTTTATATGCTTGCTGCGCCCGCCCATCTCGCCTTTCGGCAGATTTTGGCGGGACCGCAGAGTTCTTGTGCTGCTCTCATCTCTAGTTTCGTATCAGCCTGTCTCTTTTATCAACTTCATACTACATACTCGCAGAATATGTTCCAAGCTGGACGGAAGCCACTAAAGCGCTCCCTTTTTATAAAAAAGCTTCCATGTAAGGACCAACAATAATCACGGACCTAAGAACGGATATGCAAAGATTTTCGTGAATCTACTGAACAAAATTTAATGTCTCCAAGTTAAAATAAAGAATATATTACTCAAAGTGGAAAATTTTTGTAGTATACAAAGAAGGAGGTCTAATTTGTATTTATTTTTTTAAAGCATGTAGTTTTTATAGTATTTGTGGATTAATGCGCCAGTTGTTATATTTACAAGATATTTATTGCGCGCTTGATTTTTTATATGACGCTTAATTATACCAGCGTTGCCAGATCACCAAATTAGCATAATGTCTTATAGGTCATCATATAAATCGATACTTTTAAACCCAAAAGCATTTAGTTTCAAATTAATATAAATTTCTGCGACTGTATTATATTTTGGTGCAAACAACTTACAACATACAGTGCGCTAATCCATTATGTCCTTGTCCATATCGATAGAGTATTAAAATGGTAGTAAAAACAAAAGAAATGCGTACAACTTACCCATTGCTATGGACAATGAACAAAAACAACAATAACATAAAGAGAGTAATAAGAACAACATCAAATAAAAAACAAAAAACTGCTGCTGATAATGACAGCAAACAACGACAACAACAACAACTTGAACAACAACAACCAAAACAACAAAATATGGACACTGACACTTTACGAAGATTTATGCGTTTTAGCTGAGTTCCTCTCTGACTTTGTGTGCAACTTTTTGTTTATTTGGAAAACTTTTTTGTTTTGAACAGTGATACACGCCCAATTCCAACATTTTCTGGGAATAGGATTTGGATTGTTGCTCAAAAAAATTAGGTAAATAAAAGGTTCACGGGATACCAAAAATGTCGCACCTATTGTCAAGTGCTCGTGTATGATACGTGCACATACCCAAGCACAAAAAAATTCGTTTTGGGTTGAGTGTGTTTTTTTTTGAGTTGAGTCAGAAAAAACTTGAAGTTGGCATAAAAAAAACTCTAAGAAAAAAAATATTTAAGAATATTTACAAAATTATTTCAGTATAAAATGCGTAATTTTTTAATCTTTTAATTCCTCGTGCAACAAAACATTCGTTTTCAAACTAAATAAAAAATTCGGCTTGGTGAAATTGTGAGCACCAAACATTCGGTTTGAAAACGAATCCGAATAAAATGTTCGGATTCGTTTTCCGTAGCACGCCCTATTATTCGAATAAAATTTTATTCGGTTACGTTTTGATTTCAAATCTTTGGTGCTCCCAAAACGATTTATTTATTTGTCTGACTGCAAAATGCAAAAGAAATCAAAACGATCGGCAAAAAATTGAGTATATTTTATACTCTTATGTTTTACTAAATATTCTTGGACTTTTGTTGATTTTATTTAAGCCAAAATCAAGTAAGATACGTATTTATAATTATTTTTTATTATTTGTTTTCTGATTCAATTCAAAAATCCACAAAGGATTTTGACATACTTTAACATACACATACATTGGCATATCAATAACTAAAAAGGTGCGACAGGGTTGAAAAAAAACTTTCCTTGTAATAAAAATAGCAAAATCTTACTCACTTTTAAACGTTAAATAATAAGTATAGGTATAAGTACATAATCAACCTTTAAATATAAATCAAGTTAAACATGGAAAGCACATGTTACTAATGTTTATGTACAAAATTTTTGTCTGTCTTTTTTATGTTCAAACTATGCTTTGTAAAAAAACTAAAAACATTTACTAACCTAGGCACCTGAGCTATTTGCGGACCACAGTGCGTATTAGTAATGCAAAAAATATCAATTTCTGCCAATACCTTTTTGTATGAATATTTTATAAACAAATTGCCAAAAATATTCACAAACTTGTGGTTGCCAAATAGTAGCCATAAAAAAGTAGCATGTAAAATAATATTTGGAATATTTTATGTTTTATGTATAGTTATTTACTTTTTTTGTACGCCTTTCAATGCATTTTGAAAATTATTTTCACTGCTTATGAAAATTTTTTTTATAGCAAAAAAAACTATGCAGCTTAAAAAAACATGATACATTATGCACCTGTGCCCCCCTCTATGGGAATGTTTATTCCTCGGCATTGGCACGCGTCAAAAACTTTATTTTAACACGGTCTATTGAGCGGGGTAGAAATGGACACATTGGGACTGCCTCATTGGCCGCCATATTTGACGCCATTTAAGCATGAAAATGGCATTTAACAATGGCGGCGTCCGGCGCCAAACAAATAAATTACAAAAACAATGATTAAAATACTCTCAAGCAAAATCGAAAAAAAAAGAAAGAGTGGCAGTTACAGTTGGGGCATAACGACTACGATATACCCTGTATTAATTTTTAAAGGTTTTGTAGTAAGCACTAGATAAGTTTTTTCAGGGACTGGGAATGGCAGCCCTAAGTATCAAAAAAGATTTTTATTGGTGGTCTTCTTGACTTTAGCTTTTACAAGAAGAGTTTTATGAATATCCATACTGACTATTATACCCTATATTTATTATTAAAGGTATTGTAGTTAACAGCAATTAAGTTTTTTGAGAGACTGGCGAATGGTGTCCTAAGAAGCAAGTATAATTTTCTATCATAGTCTTCTTGACTTTATATGATAGTAGCTTTTATAAGAAAAGCTTTATGAATAGACGCAAAAGGATTTTAATTTTAGACTGTATCTCAATATTTTTACTTGAAAAACATGCAAATAAAACACCCAATTCTTCTGGGAGAATAAGCAGACCAAAATAATAAAAATTTCGAAAATAAGTAAACATTTAGTCCACAAGACACACTTTATGGCTAATAAACAAGATCCTAAATTTCAGGCTCTCAGAATTAGCTCTTAGAAATATGATTTACAATTGATTTCTTTGATTGTCCCAATCATTTCACTATGAAGATTATAGTCTCTTACAACAAAATCTTTTTGCACAAATCGCATATACTCTTCCACCCAAACTGTAGAGTATACGAAACATAAAAACAAAAACACTTTTGGAAATTTTAAAACAATGCCAAAGTTGGCAGAGTAGAACCATCGTCTGATAGCGCCCAAATACAACAATAACAATAAAAATGTCAAAAAAGCAACAGCGGGTAAATCAAATTAATGTGAGGACCGCTTTATTGTTGTAGTCCTGTTCGGCCTTTTCGCCATTTTGCATTGTTTCGATTTTCTTTCATTTTTTTTTTTTTGTTTTCAATGCCAGGCATAAATTTTAATTTAACTTTTTTCGCCGCGCCGCAGTCATGGTTCATAATTTTCTGAATAATGCTTTCCATTAAAGTTTAATAACTTTTTTTTTCTCTGTGTAATGCCTATTTAAAAGTCGTTTAATGCGAAAAAAAAATAAATTCTGCGCTTTTGATATTGTGGTTTGACTTTTGCTAGTATTTTTGATTGTATTTTAATAGTTGGTGTTATTTGCAAATGATATTAATTTTAAATAAGCTGTGCAAGTAGCAAATAATTATTTTTTAATTGTTATAATATTTAAAGTGTTTGCAATTATTGCAGCATAAACATCTCTTGTGGCTCAGCCGCAAAGTCGGCAACACTTTTTGTGAGAATTTTAAGTACTACCGCCAAGGGGGTTTTTTTTTTTTTTTAATGTGCATATTTTAATAGACAATAATATAACATTTTATGACTACTACCTCGAGGAGGCAGCTTAATCAAATAACAGCGAAGACAAAAGATCAATTAATCATTATTTATATTATTATTAAGATTTTATATATATTTATTAAAGGATTCGCCCAAGGAGATGCTGTAGGTGGCACCGAAAGTAAATGGGAATACAAAAACTCTCAAATAAACAATGGAACAACGACAATGGCATAATGACAATGGACAAATGGCAATGGAACATTGATCATGTAACAATGAGAATGGAACAGTGGCAAAAGATTCCATCCACTTTTCACAATCGTGTTCCACATTAATCAACGTTTTGACGCACAATTTGCCCCTACAAGTCAAAGTTTGTAATTAGGGTATTCACGGCTTTTATTAATTGAGGTATTGCAAAGTTGCGCAAAATTGCGTTTAAAATTTTTTTGTTTGGATCTGCAGTTTTGCCTTAATGTTCAAAAATTCAACAACAAATTTTGAAATTTAAACCCATAATTTTAAAATTTTTCCCACAATCCGCCTGCCCAATTAAAAAGTGCTTATTTATTATATACTTTGCGCTTAAACCTTACTGCTCTGTTCACTTTGTTGTTGTTTCCCTTCTCCTATCCTTGCAAATTGATGTGCTAGTATATAAATTAAAGAAACCATTTCACCATTTCGATACTAACCATAAACCAATTGTAAAATACAATAAATCGCTTGACCCTTTCCCGGCCTGAACAAATGGCTTTAATTATGCGCCGATGCCGCAGCAACAGTCAGCAGTTCACTCGATTCAGGCAACATGTCCTGGGAAGGCGAGGAGTAGTTGCAGGTGGTTGACAGTGACAATAAATTCACTCAGAAAGTGTAAATAAAATACAGCACAAAATGTATACATACTTTACATACATACTGTACATAGATAGTATATATATATATACATATGTACATTGAAAGCAGCAACAAATGCCAATATTGCGCGCTCACTTATGCCAAAACTATTTACAATAACAAAGACAAAGGAATTTTCATTTTACCAAAGAGCGATTCCTGCGCAGGCAGCTAGACAGGAAGGCAAAAATGGCCAAGAGTGGGTGCAATAGCGGTAGAGATGCACATAGAAGGTGCAAGAGGCCATGGCGTGAGCGTCTGCTTGGCGACAAGTGTGACCAAGTAGCATAAATATGGTTGCTTAGCAGCTGCAGCAGCAGACTACGTAATGGCATCTCTATAAAAAGCAAACAATACTCACTTACCAGGGCTGCAAGCGCGAGTTGATTCGAAAAAGCTTAAGTAGTCTACGAATGAAAACTTATCTTTTTTTTTGATAGAAAACTAGAACTATTATTAAGATTTACTCGAAAATATATATATAAACAATTTTTTTAAGCTATTAAATAAATTGTTATCTCTTAGTTCATACCGACATGTTCAAGCCGGAAGAAGAAAGCGAAAAAGAAGTAATCGCACAAACTCTTAAGAGTGTTCTTGAGCTTAAAATTAAGCTCACTCTTGACGAGGGTCTGTAAAACGAACTTCATGAAATTTTACTTCTATTAACGCAATGAAAAAAAAATATCAATTTTGTTTCTTATTTTCATAATATTTATTTTTGTTTTCAGATTGAAATTTTAGTAAGCTAAATATCTTCATTTAACAATTTTGTTTTATCTTAATTTTAATTTATACGGTTTTTCAGAATGTTGTGTCCTAGTGTGGCAATTTTTGATCATAAATCAGTTTCTTTTTTTTGTTGTTAGATTTTTTTTTAACTAAAAAATTCCAGGCATATTTAAAGATTACACAGCCACACAAAAAAAACGACTTTGGGATCCAGAGGTCACCCATGTTTTCACCGTAAATTTGGGGTCTCTGTTCGGATTAAGAATTGGCACAACAAGTATTGATTCCATTCTAACCTCAAAAAACAACACTTCTTTTTTTTCAAGCCACTTATCCGTCGCTACTTTATATATGTTCTTGGGATCGTTAATTCCGAATCCAAGCACCAGAAAATGCCAGCACGTCAGGGCTCTGACATAACCTTAAAGAACCCCATAAATCGAAGTATCTTAGAAGTAATCTCAGAAACCTGAAGTGCTGTGGCTTTTTCGAGCTCGGATTTGGATAAAGCGATTCCATAAATACATAAAAACATCATCAGAAAGCTGATCTCGAAAAAAAAATTTTTTGGTATTTTTTGAGGTTAGTATAGCATCAATACTCGGTGAGCCAATTCTGAAATACGTAAGAAACCATATGCCCCGCCACAGATCATGGCAATTATTCTTGTGGATGACAGTGTTATTGGAACTTATTATAAAATTATGGAGTTGTTGTAAAAATCATTGTTCTTAGAATTAAAAATTTTATTTGAAGATTTTATTTTCTTGTCAGAGTATAAATTGATCTTCTTCATTAGTTTTTGCAAATCGTTGAGGGCACTTCTTTTGTTCATTAGAGCCTTATCCCTTTCTGAGCGCTGCAGCCCTGATACTCCCACATAGACACATACATGCCCTCTAATACAAACACTTACACTTACACACACACACACTATAAAGATAACATGCTAGGTGGGTCAGGTGAGGGGGGCAGTTTTAACCAGAAGCTCGTTTAATTGAGTGCACCGGGCACATATCGACAATTGGGCGTGTCTTTGGGCAAGTGGAAAAACATGTGAAGAATACACACATCGATACACACACACACACACATCCTTATGTGACATAGTGTGTTTGTATTGTCCCCAACCAACTGTAAAGTCGTGCAAAGTGCGCTGTTTGCCTGCGCCCTTACAAAGGATTAAAAGTTGCTCTACAGGCATTTCACTGAGCAAGGACATGAAGGAGCATGGTCAGTGGGCCTGCCAATTGCATAAATTTTGAAAATGTAAAGACACCAACGGGCATAGTTTGTGTAGTCATTGCAATTTCAACTACACTTGAACATAAATTCTTAGAGAGCCGGACGAGTACAGACAAACCCAGTTGGAAATTGTGGAACGTTGTTTGCTGAAAGGGAAACTTAAATGCTTTAAAGCAAAATGAGTACGGAAGAGCTCGTATAGCTAAGTTCTTTTGGTATGACGCCTTACACAAAATTTTTATACACGGTTGATTTGCTTCGGTTGTTTATAGCCGCATATGAAATCCTACCTATTATGAGTAAAAAAAATTTTTGCAATACGCTTTTTTTTTAACTTTGTTCCTTTTAGTAGAACAAATGCGCCACTTTTTATATTTTGTGTATCAAAATTCCTACAGGGTTTCTCTTTAAGCTCTTAGTACTGGCCTGCTTGTGAAACTCTTGTCTAGTTTTTGTAACTATGCAGTAACGAAATTCTCTTTAGGCCCATTTTAGTTCAACAATTTTCAGCAATTGTAAGTTTGTTAATTGAGTGACACGCGTTCGCTTTTAAACTCTTTCTCTCTTTTTATTTCCATTTATCTTTGTAACAAGCTCTCAGTAAAGACTTGAGGGCGTTCACGCTTCAGTCAGTTGAGTTTTTGTGCAACTTTTCAACTGCTCAGTCAACAGCCACCGTAAATCTTATTTTCTATGTATTTTTCTGTCTATAAACAAAAAATTTAAAGGACTGTAGTTTAATGGGTCATAAATAACACAACTGTTTAGCTAATTAATTTTTAATACCTATTTATATCAAGATTTTAACTAATAAATTATACTAAGCTTTAATAGTAGGTATTATTTATTTTAAGCACATTAATTTGGCAACATATACACCGGATATCTTTAAGCTTAGAAAAACTCAAAATATAAGAAAAACCAGTATCTTCAGACTTCGTAATAATTTTCTTGAGCTATAATGCTTCTGTTGTAAACTTTTTTTAAGATTACAAGCAACGTTGACATGACAAACACAAAGCCTTACATACAAAATTAGCTCGCATAAACATAAAAAAATTATGCAGCAATAAACATAAATAAAACACATAATACAATAACAGGATAAGATTTGTTCTCCAACATATTTAAGCCTAAGGCTGTAAGTAAGAAAGGCCCAAGATGTTTACAACTCTAATTTTATGACCAAAAATTGCAAATCCAGTCAAATGACTGGAAAACGAACTCTGTCTTCACATACAGAACGGTGTAAATTTTACACAATTTTCACAGCACCGGGTAATAAAATATTTATTACAAAATCGTGAAAATAAAAAAATAAAGGCCAACAAGCAGACCAACAAAAATGAGAGAATATAAAAACATATCAACTATGAAATACCCTTTTAAGACTATATAACAATTCTGGGTTAATTTAAAAAAGTGAATTCTAAAAATTGATAGAGCAATAGTTGCTATAGAGCACGGCCCTATTATATGGGCCTATGGTTCACACGTACTGTGTTGTACACAAAACGCATGCATGTGTGCGTGATTTTTGTACTGACAATCTCTCAGCCGATTCTCTAGCGTTGCCACGCTCTTGTTGCAAAGCAACAGACACGATGTTACTTGTGCATGACTTCGGCTGTTGCTTAGAGAGCGTGCTTGCTTTTTTACTCTCACAAAACTTAAGCGGTCCAGCGTTAGTATGCCGTGGCATGGTTGAATAATAAGATGAAGTCGTGCGAAAGCTCACTCTCTCATTTATAGCCCTTATCGTCAGTGCAAAACTTGCTGTGAAGGATGGCCGTGGACGAAATTTTTAGCTGTGTGTATTTTGTTTTCTTAACACGAAACTCGCAATACAAAACCAAGAGCAAAAAATTATGGGCAATAGCAAACTTCTAAAAATTAGGCTAGAATAGAATTAATTATTATATTAACTACAAAACATATCTCAACTGTTCTTTGTTATTTATTTACAAACATCAACAAAATATATATCTATCTCATTGACTTTTACGAAGCAATGCTAAGAGAGCTTTCCTAACAGAAAAGCTTTTGACCTTTCACTCGCACTCACATGCTACATACAATAGGGTATAGCTTTTGCTGACGACACCACCTTATATTATTCCATCATGTGCCGTGGCTTTGGTGCTGTGTGGCAGAAAACACAAAATCAGTTTATGTTTAGTTGGATTGTGCTTAAGTCTTTATTATCAATACGAACTGGGTCTTGTTTTGAGTCGAGACAATATGCTCCAAAAAAAAAAAAGATATTACCAAATGATGACATTTTTTTTTTCAATTTTTATTGAAAATTGTATAATATATTGTATAATAGTTATTCAACAATTATCTCCGAGAAGACTTTAAGATTAATTTTTTATGAGCAAATTATTTTTATGTTTACCTTACCTAAACATTTAAAAAAAAACGCTGTAAAAGCTCATATTTTAAAATCGACGCTAAAGTTTTTCATTACTTTACAAATACTGACTATTATACATATGCATATGGTATCCATTTTAGCAGCTTCCCACACATTTTTTCTATTGAAGTTAACAGCATCATGTAATTTTTAATCAAAGCTGAGATTTCCTAATGCCATCCCCAACATTTTCCGCAACAACAACAACAATTGCTATTACTGCTGTAGTAGCAATAACAACCATAATCACGTTGCAACATGACACTAAGCATATTGTCTTTTTTCTTTTATATACTCTATATGGTATACTTCAGACTGCCAAAAAATTTTCCAAAATTTCTTTAGACATTGAGGAAGTCAGGAAGTTTCTTCTTTGTTAATCTTTGTCATTTTAAACCAATAAATTTAGAATTTTCACAAGTTTTTCTTGGTTTCTAAATTTCCCAAACACAATTTGCATTTGAAAACTAGATCTTAAATGAAGTTGAGTTTTATAATGTTCTAGGGCGAAAGCCCTATGTATTTAGTAAAACATATTCTTTTATTTTTATTCACGTTATTGTAACAAATTAAGTCTAATATTTAATACTAAACTTAATATTAACTTGGCAAGCACTAGCTACTGGGGCCGTCGACTCGAATTGGTTCTTTTAAAATTCTAGAAATACAAATTTTAGACGCTATTTCGCTTTGAAAATTAAAAAAAAAAAAAGAGTTTAACGTACATAAAACTATTTAAAGAGTATTTAAAGTTTGGCTTCGCGAAATAAATTTGCTTCGTTATTTTTTTTTCTTCTTTTAATTTCCCTTTTTGGGCAATAAAAACGAAGATGCGCCAACATTATCAGCATCTTACATAAGTCGTCCCCTATTAACCACAGCCAGACACCATAAAAGGAAATTGTTGAGAAAAACACAAAAATGAAAAACTACAAATGTGCAGACAAAAAACGTGTTTTGTTTTGGGTAAAGAAAATCCAGAGTCTGAGAAAAGTTGTTGCTATGCCACGTTAGGGCAACTATTGTGGCAACTAGCGCCATCTAGTAACACGCAGCGTAACATCAATGTGCTTTGGTCATTGTACTTTTAGCAAATTATTTTTAATATCATTGCTTTATTATGTAATTTTATCTATTTCGAATTTCGATTTTAATTAATCGCTTATTCATGCTATTATAATGCATGAACATTCATAATTATCATTGTCAACTTCTAAGTTGCATGTAATTTAAAAAATTTTAAATTCTTTACGACAGATGGCGCCTGCAATTTCTAATCGCAGCTGATCATTTGATGTTTGATTAATATGTGACTATACATTTAAAGTATAATTTTTTATTTAAGCTTTTTTGTAAAATTAAATTTAAAGTTTTTGATGGCGCCTACAATTTCTAATCGCATCTTATACTTATATCTTTTTATAATCTTCGGTCAACTGAGCTTTTGTGCACTCTTTTATTGCCGGGTCAATACTTCATTTATCTAGATAGTGAACACTCATAGTTCTTAGATGACATATTCTACGAACTACTGCCACATAGCCAAACTTCGGCCAAGCATCGTTATCTGCAACAGCTTATAAAGAAGTAATTTTTATGTCAACCCAAATGGGATTTTTTTTTATATGAAATTTGGTCATTCCGTAAAATTTTTCGAACTGCGTATGGGCCTTTAACCAAAAAAAAAGTTCAAAACTTTTGCAGTTTTTTAAATTTTAATTGATTAATTATTTGTGTTCCAAGAGGAAGAAATTACTTAAATTTGAATAAATAACATATCGCAAAGCAGACCATACGTTTACAGCACTTGGCGTTTTGCATTGTACATCCTCTTCACCTTATCTAGCTGTATCTGTGTGAGAAAACTTTGACGTCACATGTTTATACTTGAACGCTAACAAACTGTGACGTCACAATTGTATACTTGAACGCTAAGGAGTAGTGCTGGCAGATGTTTCTCCAGCACTACTAACCACCCATTTGATGAGTACAGAAGTGCTGGAGAAACATCCCTGTTGGCCAACATCGATATATGTAGATTTTAAACTTCGATCATCGATGCTTTCTCCAGCACTACTAAGGAGTATTCCCAACCTTATAATATTTGCAGATAAAATCAACTGCAATTTTTATCACACCAAAAAACATTCCTTAGCGTACGACAGAATATATTCTTTTTTTTTGCAATTCACAACCGAAATCAAAAATTTCATGTCTATTGTTTTTTTTCTAAATTCTTACATATAATCCATTGTAATATATTTGCTCTGAACCTGGTCAAAAAAAGGAATCAACATTTATAATAAGAGGTTTGCACTTAAAAAAGATTTACTTTAGGATTTTTAAGGTTAAAACAGTCTTTATACTTCATGATTTGGTTCAACAAGAGTAAATCGAGAAAAAAAAAAATTTTACGACAAGTGTCATTGCTGAATAAATATGTAGTAAGCATTCGACAGTGAGTTAGATAGCTCGATGGTGGGATATCTGACTTATTTTTTTCCCTAAACAATTTAATTGTTCAAACTAAATGAAAAACCATGGGAACCATAAATAAATAAGATTTATATACCTCCAGAACACTCTTCCTGGTGCAACCATGTCTCCCACACTTGCTTCCAACCTCAAAAACTCTATTACTTTTGCTCAAGTCAAGACAATTTCCTTAAAATGTCCGTCCATTTTAAAGATTTCTTCAAGACGTTTATACACGTTCCCTGCTCTTACACTCTGTGCTTATGGATGCTTCATTTTGACAGTTTACTTTATTATGCATTACGTAAGAGCGCTCACACTTTTCCTAATTTCCCTCTCTTATGTGCTGACTACCTATCACTTGATTTCCATCTCTCACTCTTACATTTTTTGTGCAATTTTTCATTTTTCTCTTTTTTTTTTTTTGGCTCTTGTAAATGGCTGTCAAAATGACACTGCTGGAAATTGACATCAAAGTTGTCGTTATTTGTTGTTGCTGTTACGATCATTGTTGTTGCTGTTATTGTTGTAGTTGTTGCTGCGGTTGTTGCATGGCATTTAAACTAATCGCCTGGCACTTTTGCCTGTCAAATGTCACTTTACTACTTATGGTTTTGGCCAGAAGTACACACACACACACAAACGAATACGCAAGATAATCCCACCCACCCAATTTTTTGGCCAAAATAACAAAAACAACAACAACAAAATGCTGTCAAAATTGCCAAATGTTGTTTTTGTTTGCAGTTTTTATTTTGGTTTTTGACTTTTCGTTGACATTTTATTTTGCGTCTCTTAAAGTTTCACATTTCACCTTTTTTACCTGCGGCGTTTTGTTTACTTACTAACTATTTATTTTGTTTTTTTTTTGCCATGTTTTTAAGTTTTTTCCAAGTTACTTTACGCGTCTCGCTTAAGTTTTGGCTTGCAGCGCCATCTGTTGCCGCTTGGCTGCACTACACTACTAAGCAAAAAAGTTGTTTGTCTGCTTTTAGTCGAGGAATAGTTGGGCCAAACTTTTTTGTTTTTGCCCCTCTTGGGGTCGCGTGTTGGCCGCACATTTTGAAGGTGTCTGTCGGTTTTTCTAGTGGCCGCACTTTGTTTATCTTATCTAGACGAATTAGTTAAAGTTGAGCATGAAACAAGGAATTCCTTGGAAAGTGTTGACTAGGAGCTTCACTTGGTATTAATCTATAACTATAGCGTGTAATTTGGAGTGTATATAATACTAATACTGGCTGACTCCGCAAAAGCTGTCGTGTTTGAAGTTTAGGTTTTTTTTTTTTGATAATTGAATTTTTAAGCGAATAATGGGGTGTTTGTTCACTTTGTCGCAAAGTGCCCAATAGCAACATGCACGAACAAAAATGGCTACTTATGCCAACTTGATCGGAGTCAATAACGAATATAAGCCAATCAGGAACCTATTTTAGTGGGTTTAGTGGTTTTAAACATGTCAGCGATTGCAACTCTTAAAATTTTTTTAATAAAACTCTTATTTTGCAATTTAAAAAAAAAATTGACATTTAAATATTATTTCATAATTTTTATTTTTTAAGTAAAAAAATAAGAGTTACGCTTGATTTTTTTGATAAAAATTAAAAATATTTTTTATTTATTTATTAAGAAGAAGTTTAAACAAATATATTCTTAACTTACAACAAATTTAGGAGCACTAGCTGCAAGGCTTTTAGCTCGAAAAATTAAAAATAAAAATTTATTATTTAGTTCGGATAGTCCTTTCAAAAATATGATATGTAGTGGCTTGCACTTTCATCCAAAGCACTTTTATCGCTTTGATTTTTTCAACCCCATATCACTTATATTTATAAAGGGTGTTTTTTTTAGTTATACTAAAATCTTATACTTAAATCATGATAAAACAAAGAAATATATTTGTAATATCAATGAAACGGGCTTTATTGGATAGAAAATTTTTTGACATTAATGTTTAAATATGATTTCGGCCATGTGGCCGCCATGGCTGGCGGGTACAAGGGGCTATCTGGAACACCAATTTTCGGCCGTATTTCGCCAATAACTCTTCTAAAGTTGATTTCCAGGTGCTCAATTGTCTCTGGTTTATCGAGGTAGACAAGTGACAGTTATTTTTTGTGAATGTAATGGTGTTTCGACAAAAGCTTGTGGATTATCCTCACTCCAAATGCGACAATTCTGCTTATTTAGGCACCCATTCAACCAAAAAAGGGCTTCATTGGAGCACAAAGTTTTGAATTTTGAATAAGTTTGACGAACGGAACCATCATTTTGATACAAAATTTCAACAATTTGCAAGCGTTGCTCTGGTGTAAGTCTATCCATAATGAAATATCAAATCAAACACAACAAAAAGCAATTAGCAGCTGTTAAATGGGTTGTCAGATAAAGCAGTGTTGCCAACTCAAAGTTGTGAACCTCTAAAAAAACACGCTGTACACACTATATGTGTCTATATGGAATATATAAATAAATAAAATAAAAATAAATAATTTATTCCTAGTTTTTTATGTGTTAAGGACATTTCTGTCAAATTTTCTTTGTATATAATAATATTTTGTATTAGCAAATGCCATTTTGAACGATGTTGTCTACCTCAAACACGTTGTCTCGATTGGTCCCAAAAACGCTCAAAATCTAAAAATGCACTTTTTTACTCAAACATTAATGAAGGTATTAACGCGAAATTTTCCAAATATAAACAATTGTATCAACCTAGGAAAAAAAATATGCAAACGATTTGAATAGCCCGTGTGGTTGTAATTGTATACGTCACCTTTCAGTTCTTATGGGGGGAAGGGGGAGAATCTACAACTTGGTGAATGCCAGCATGATCCTTGTTCCGGCTCTCTTCAAGTCGACGCTCTACCTCCTCGTGGTTCCTGATGGATTGCCGCCTTACAACTGTTGGGGGCTAAACGAAGCGCACGGCGGGTTTTCCTAAAGTCCTATACGCAGCGTGCAAACAAATTTTTTTGCTTTCTCCGTATACGCCTTAAGCCTTTAAATTAGGTTTTGGCGTAGGACTTGAGATCCACTCACGTAAAAACATTTCTTCAATGAAAGATGCAAGAGAAACCTCGGAACGGATTCGACCTATTGTTGACGACCATCTTATACCCGCACATATTTGAAATCACAATTGCGAAGTGGAAAGATTTTGTAAAACAAAAGTAAAAAATTCAAATAGTCACGCATGAGGAAGAGTGAAAACTGCAATGAAAGCGGAAAATATTTGAAAATGCTGTCAAAAAGCTTAAGGTTGAGGGTCCAATCAATGTTTAGTCATTTTCTTTTAAGACTGCCCTCGTGTATATAGAGCATGTTAGAGTGACAGAAACCTGCAGAATGTGGAAGACTGAGGCATACAGTGCATCTAAATTAAATTGTAAATCTTTTATTTAAATTTAATATTTTCATATTTAATTCAAAGTTAATATTTGCAATAGCATTATTTTGAGAACTTTTATGGTGCATACCTTTTGACAAAACACTTTCGGTTATTCCATTTGGTTTGAAAGAGTAATAAATTTATATACTCTTGAAAAGATTGTAAACTTATGCTTCTAAGCAGTCTTCGGCCAGCACTTTATTTTTTATAATAAAACTATTTTTATTTTTAAATTATTTTTACTGCAGTGCATATTTTTGCCGCTACTTGCAACCAACCACAAAGTAAACTGTACTTGGTGCTTTCCCTTTATTAATAAAGTTTACTGTTAAATGCGGTCACAAAGCAAACGACGAAAAGTAACCAAACTTAATCTAAAGTGCTTTCCAAGTAAAAACTTTAGCTGGATCTCAATATATTGACGTTTATATATATTTTTTTAACTCATGTCCGGTAAAAAGCAAAAGTTTTGCAGCGTTGCAAATCAAGAGAGCAAGTTCAAAGGCAGCAAAAAAATGCATGGGAAAAAAAGAGCTAAGGAGCAGCAAAACTTTCAAAAAGGAAACGAAATGAAATTTCTTCAGCTATGCACCAAACTGAAAGTGAAGTGATATGCATAACAACAGAGGGCCCGGAACCCGAACCCGAATCCAAACCCCCTCCCAAAAAAAAAAAAACAGACAGAAAGCGTAGAGTAGGCGACAACAGCTGCGTCAGAACAAGGGTAAGAAACGACGAAAATGCAAAAGTGGAAAAAGTTGAAAAGTTTTGTAATAAGTGCAACGGTTCAGATCCAGTAAATAGAAGTGTTAGAGTTAGGGGCTTAATGGCAGATGCAAAGCCACTAAAAATAAAAGGTCAGCAAAGTTGCACAAAGTTCGGATAACTTTCAAGGGTTTTACGAAAAAAAACTGGTGCTAAATAACGCTGTTAGTTGTGGTTGCTTGTTTTTGGGAAATTTTGAAGGCAGAGATATTATGAAACGTTGAGATAACATATATGCTTACTTATATGCAAATGTCTTAAACGGTATACAATGCTCAATCCGACCTCTTCCTAGTCTTAGTGTTACCAAAATTTACTCAAAATGAATTTCCCTAATTTGTTTGTAAAAGGGAAATTCACTACTTGTCAATAGGAACTCAATCAAATTAGAGATTAGATTCCAGGAAAACATTTCATTGGTAACAGCTTATGTGACCTTATCTTTACTCTCTGCGTGCTGTCATGTTTGATCAAGTTTAAAATAGCATAGTTCCCTTAAATTAAATATTATAATATAATAATATATTATATAAATAATATTTATATATTACTTTTATATATTATTATATAAATTTTTTTTGTAAATAAATGTTCATTTTGCCTGACATTATGGCAAAATGGCAAGAATAACCGAGTCATGAGGTGAGAATAATAAGGTGGCCCAAGGGCAAGAATGCCCGAACGAGTATAAAAAGTAATCCTAGTGGAAGTACATACAATTCTGTTTCTACACGGCCTTTTTTTACACGGTTTTGAAATAGCATGGCCTAGAAAAAATGTTTCTTAAACATTTTCATTTGATTTAGCAATATTAAAAAAACTATTTCATTGAAATTTTTTAGAAAAATCTTTTTTTTTTTCTTTTAGAAATTTAGTTGGGGAATTCCTCTTTCCCCTTTTATAGCAGCTTAGGTATTAACTTCAAATCTTTTTTACACGAATTTTTCTGGAACGTATCTACCACGTAAAAACAAAATTAGGTGTACTGTTTACTTTTCATACTCGTTGATGCCCAAGTACCAAAAATTTTAACAACAACAATTAGTTGTTTACAAGTAATATATTGCGAAGAACAAAACGAGTATTTTATTCGGATTCGTTTTGAAATCACATGTTTGGCGCTCCCAATTTCATCAAATCGATTTTTTTATGTGATTTGATACCGACTACTTTGCTGCAAGTGGAATTGAAACAAATTGGCAAAATAGGTTCAAAAGTGTATGTATTTTTAGCTGAAATATTTTTTATCAATTAACTCTTTGATTATATTTATACCAATTGATAATTTTTTTTTTCTGATTCCGCCCGAAAAATAGCACGCCTAAAGGCCCATACGCAGAATGCAAAATTTCGCACGGAAAGAGAAAACTTTATTTAAAAAAATGGGATATCCCAAACCAATTTCTGCTATACGTTTAGATAAAGAAACATGGCTTCAGTTAAATAAGTTTCATGTCTTCAATAAAAAAAATCCCTTGTAATAAGAGCATAAGGTGTAGTGCTATGCTAACAAAGAGTAAGGGAAATATGAGTGGGAACAAAAAAATAAATGGAATCGGAACCACGCAAAAACGAAAACGAACAAAATTTATTCGTTTTCCGGAGCACGGCCGATTTGTTTTGTTAATTATTGAAAAAAAAAATACTTTTGGCGATTGTTTAATTGCTGTTTCATTTTTTAGCATGCTAGAAACACTAAATAATACCAAAAAAATCAACTTAAAAAAACATGGTCACCCTAGTAGATATTGCATCTTTTAACAACACTTTTGTTTGTAAATTGTTCTTCTTAAATTGTTATTGTACAACAATGCCAGACAAAGTGAACAATCTGAATATAAAATTTCAATATTGACAAAAATTAATAATTAATTCATTAATCATATAGTACTTACGTTATTTACAGCAATTTAATGGCGCTGGATGAGCTCTATACAGAACAGTGTATGCAAATATACCCCACAAAAAGTAAAAAAAAAAATACAGCCCAGCTATATAATTAATAATATAATTTTCCAGCTAATTTTGTATGTAATATGTCATTGTTTATAAACTTAATAACAGTTTGAATATGGTTGATAAATTTTTGTTTTTATTTTTTCACGGTCATAGATTACAAAAAATATATAGTATATGTATATAGTAAACATGACTCAACTTGAGCACATACATATGTACATAAGTCGTTGCAATAAACGATTTGCAGCCTAATGAGTAATATATTTTTATTTATTTCACCAGCAGGTAGACACGTATAGGAACCAAATGCTTAGGGATTTAAAGATTTTATTGCGCTGGAAAAACAAACAGAATAAATATCCCTACAATTGCGGGGATTTCGTCTTCGAACATTTCAAGAAAATAGAGTCAATTGTTTTAAAAATGTTTAGAAATGTTATGTGCTAAAACATTTAATTAATCAACAAAAAGTTCAAAAAATTTATTGTATAAGTAGAATCGGAGTTATGGTATTTTAAGTGTATGGCTATTTTTTTTAAAGTTTTTGGACATTTTTCGAAAAATTTAAATATCCAGTAACACCCCAAAAAAGAAAGAAATTACCCTTATTTTTGCAGCAATCCAAAGCGAACATCTGAACTCCTGCGTTTTCATAAGAAAAGAACCAGGAAAGTGGTAGAAGTTCTAATGAGGCACTGTAACTAATGGCTGAGAGGTTCCACGTCCCACATCACGACTTCTGCCGCAGTTGCGGAGATGAGGAGGAGACAGAAAGTATCTAACAGCAGCTAAAAGATTGCCCTGCGCTTCTTAAAAAACGAACCCAGTTTCTGGGGAAACCATTCCTTGAAGACCTGGACAGTCAGTCAAATGTGCCCATAAAGTATCTGGCCACTTTTGTCGAGTCCTCAAAATGGTTCTGCAAGGAAAGGAACTTAGGTGACTAGGAATGCCCACTACCCCTTCCCCCCTTCCTTAGTCCCTCATACTTCGTTCTAACCTTACTCAATTTGGCAATTAGGGTGATCTCAATTATTGATTGAGTTCAAAATTCTGAATTCATTATCGCCCTAACACATTGGCTACGTTGATTCTGAGTGCTACGTTATTAGATCTTTAGACTATATAATAGTGCAGGAACTAAAGGCTCTCGAGTCTTATAACTCAAGCTGACAACTTTATCACCTCAAGCCTAACGTTTTAAGCTTAAGCATTGCTCCAACTGGCCATTGCATAGTTGACTCTTGCTGATCCAATCTGGCCAACATTTGCAGCTAGTTTATGAGCTTGTTGAACAGCCCGTCAATCTATGTAAGCCTGGTTCAACTGCCCCCTTACAGACACACACACACACACACATACCTTAATCAAGCGGCAATTGTTTAGACGCCAACGCCAAAAGCTTAGACTGTGCCGAGTCTGGAACAGACCAATCCAGGCGGCCCACAATAGTTAACAGCATTGTTACACTTTTAAACGGTATTTTGACGTTTAAATATGCGGCAAAAGGTAGCAAAGAATGGTGGCGGTTAACCCAGACAGCAGTGGACCATGGAGCTAGAGCGGCGGCAATGCGGTTCATTAGCGCACCAAATGCGATTTGCTGTGTGGTCGTACCACGGCTATGTGGTGTATCCATAAGATACTTCTGGCCTATGTATATATAGTAAGTGCGCTGCTTTGAACTAGAACACATGAACACGTAATTTAGTAGCCGATTTGCTGCTTTTGTGTGTGAAAATCACAACGACAACAAAGGCCAGGCTAACTGCCCGCCCACACTGCACCTACTCCCTCTTGACCAACAACTTGTTGTTGTTTATGACCATTTGGCTCATTGCCTGCCACTCGATGGTGTGTGTATGTGTGTGCTTCTAGCCGGTTTGCCGGTAATTCCTTTTTATAAATAGCAACCAACGGTACAGCAAAAACAAAACCAAAAAAAAAATAACTTATTTCATTTGTCGTGTAGTGTGTGGTAATTGCCGGTCCAGCCTAAAATAACCCTGGGGGCCCAGACATGGAAACTAATCAGTTTTTTGGTCATGAAAAACTCACTGGAGTAAAATCAAGGCTGAACTCAAACTTAATAGGCAGCTAAAGCAATTAAAGCCACACGGCGACAATTTTTTTTATATCTTTTGGTAGAACAGACACACACATACGAGTTCGTTTATTTGGGCTTTAAGACTTAAAAGCTCATACTAAACTGGAATAGAATGTTCTATCCATTTGTTACTAACAGCTTCGCAGGATTGTTTTATGTACCATAAAACTACAAAAAGAAGTTACGTGCTTACTATTGCTCGTCGTTTCGACTAACTAATTTGACGAAAATCAGCGTCACGTAGTTTATGGATGATCCCTTAACTTATGTCAACAGACTGCATGAGTGTTACTTCGACCTGACTCCTGACTGTCTACAGCTCAAAGCATTATGCCTGTAACGCTCTACCGTGCTGTCACGTGACACCCAACTTACTAGATCGCAATGCTTCCCTTCTTTATCGCCAAAATTATGACGTTATCCACTATCAACTTACTTTGGGCACATCATATTAAAAAACAAACCACGTCAAAGCACACAAAAGACAACTCCAAAATAGCCCATAAATTAGCTTTGATAAGTTCCATATCAAATCGAGTTGATTTCATCAGCAAATAATATAATGATAAACACATTGTTTATATTTTTACTTAATGCTCTTATCGAAATTTATTAAAGCTGCCAATAAAAACTTAAAATATATAATACATACTTATATACTAGACTATATACACACACAATAATATATGATGAGAACTTATTTCGTCAGATTACTTAATGAAGTTTGCGCTGCAAACGTTGTGCAAATGATTTTACGGAATTTTCCTGGGCATATTCGGCTACGGCATTGTCGGGTACAAGATCCTCATCAGCATTATCTGTATTGGGATTAGATAGCAACTCTTATAAAATAAGAGAGTTCGTTTCTGCTTGAAGCACTACCTACCGTTGTTCTCAGCGTAGACAGCTAAGGAATTGTCTGGAATTTGATCAGCATCGTCATTTACAAGGACATCATTTGCATCGCTTGCAACGGACATGTCGGGAATCAGGCCTAATGCAAAGTATAATGTTTGTCAAATTTGAAGCTTTTTTAAGTTGGCGCTGCCTTATGTACCTTTTAAATGGCTAAACAGCTTATCCAAGCCATCACTTGCTTTGGAACCATCAGGTATCAGATCTGCATTAGCATCATCTGCATCTAGTGCCTCAGCAGCCTTAGACATGTCGGGTATTACCAAGACAGTATTGCCCAAATGATATACATGTGTGACGGAGTAGGTAATAGCTGGCAATTGGACCATTACAACGGGCATTTCCTTAGCATCCTCCGCCTTGGATATATCGGGTATTAAGTCCACATCACTATTCGCTGTTTGGGGTACGGAGTAACCGTAGACCAGCGGCAAGAGCAACACACATAGAGCTAGATACTTCATACTGAACTTTTTTCGCTTTACTGAATATAGCATTGAGCCGGTCAGGCCTTTTTATGCCGCTTATCAATCTTAGGGGTAACCATATTTTAATGATACACTGCGAGTAACTCTGATTAAATTTTTTGATTAACTTTGTTGATAGATACTCTTTTGCCATTAGAGTTAACAGCTGTTTGGTAGTCCAAAAGCGTGGCGCTCTCTCTTAGTTCTCTTAATTATTTTTGGCATTGCGAACTCTTTAATTTGTGAGCTAAATCCAAGTTGATGATAAGATCTCTTGATAAGCTACTGTGACATGGCCTTTTTATTTGCCATTTTCACCATTCACCCAGTTTTTGCAGCACTTCTTTTTTGGAGGTGCACACACTGTCCATATTGTGGTTGTTGTGTGCGCACTGGCCATGAATCATCATGTGTGTACGTCGCATTATTGTTGTTTTGTTCCACACCTTATAAAAAACTCAGCATTTATTTATAGTTAACGTTTATTAATGAAATTTGGTATCCATTAATTTTATTACATAAACAGAAAAAAAAAAAACGCACACAATTCTGTTGTACTTCAAAATGCGACTTTCAAGTTCTTAAAATTCTAAATTCTTAACATTTGTATATATGTAGTAAAGTGTTTAGTAAATTCAAAAGAAAATAGTAATATTGAAAAATTGTAATTTCTTAGATTCTTAACTTGAATGTGGGTCTTACATGCCCAAAATGTCAGTTTCATCCGCGTCCTGTGGCTCGCGTTTTAAGTAACTCAAAGAAAAATCATCGGCAGCAATGGTGGCTGCTGTCTCCGGGATTTTAGTAGCACCACGTGGCTTTGGTGTAGCTGGCTTACGTGTTGTATCGCCGAGCAGCTGTGTCAAGTTCTGCGCACGCTCGACAGGACGGCCGCCATTAGCTGCGGCAGCTACCTTGGTGTTTGTTTTGGGATTGGCAATGATTAAACTACGTTTTGCAGGCGACGTGGAGCTTACACGTTGGGGTCCTCCTGCTGGTGTGGCAAAGGCAAAGTTGGCAACACTAGCGCCACTTACACTGGATATCTGTGGTGTCTTTTGTGTAGCCTGGCCTGTGGGCACGTCCTGCTGCTGGGTAAGCGTTTTGGTTGACACTGGCTTTATAAGCATGCTGTTGGTATTGTTGGACAGACGTGGACGCTGCTGCGGTAAAGCGGACTGAGGTGTAACAGCTAGGCGACGCTTGAGCAAAGAAGTCTTCTCCAGTTCTGCAGCGTTCAGCGAACGCTTGGGCACGTTTGTATCCAGATCAGCAGCTACCCTGGCACGGTTTGTGTTGGCATCAAAGGGTTCTTTGAGGCTGTTGGGATCGACGCTGCCACAAATGGAATACCGGCGCCCCATAGGACGCACTTGCAAATGGGGATTGACTACAGTCAAGTTTTTGGCGGCAACAGTGTTGGACACTGATGGTGCGGGCAATGTTGGGCCAAAGAACGCCGATAGTGCATTCACGCTTGTCTCCGGCAAGGTGGCAGGCATCTTATTTGTATTTGGTATAACAAAGGTGTTGATACGATTAGGGTTAATATTGCTGCTCACAGCGTTTGGTGAAGCGCTATCAGCACTATCCTTAGGCTGTGCAGTGGCCGGGCTTCCGTTGGTGACCTTAGCGCCGGTCATTTGGAGTATGCGGTAGAAGCGTTTGTCCGAACCCTCAACTATGGTTCCAGAGTTTGCTGCCACAGTGCTGTTTGGTATAGAAGCGCTATTGGGTTTGTAGAAACGCTGTATAATGTGACGTGGTAGGCCTAGTTCATCACGTGAGTGATTTACTGCAGCCTTGGCAACTGGCGAAGTGGTAGTAGTGCCGGACGTACGCATTACTTCGGGTGTGGTCTTTGAAGCGCGCACAACACTAACAAGTTCACGAATAAGACGCAGCTCCTGATTGCTGACGTGTTCAAAGTCCGATGGTGTATTTATATTCAAGTGTTGTTGCACTTCACCTGCTCCTGGAAAGTCGTTGCCATCGTCAAAGACATCCATAAGTGCCTGATAGACTTTTGTTTTGAACATCATTTTTTGACGTGGATTCATTACAAGCATTTGCGGTCCAAGCGTGTTCAAAAAGTATTCATCCGAAAATATATCCTGACATTCCACTTGTGTAGAAACTGTTGTTGTTGATTTTTTGGGATAACCAGCTACGCTAATGACCGTACCAGGTGGCACAACATTGCTCTTGGCGACGCTAGTAGAGCATATAGTATTGCTGCTAATAGCAGTCACATTGGGTGACAGATTCATTGTCGTAGCAGAGTCAAATTTCAAGGGATCAACTGCAGCGTTTCCGCCAGTGTTGTTGTTCCTCAATGGCGTATGAACAGCTGCAACAGCTGTACTCTCCGCACTTGGCGCACGTGTGGAGCTTACGGTCACAGCCGCACGTGGTGGTGTTGGTGTGGATGCGCTGGTGCTTACTCCACCTACCAAACGTATAACTGTCGAGTCACGACGCGCTGGAAAAATGCGTGCTCCCACGGGTGCAGATCGTGGCATTGTATTATCTCCGCTAGCCAGCTGAATCAATCCCGATGCAGCCTTTGTTGCAGTTTGTTTTGGTTGCTGTTGTAGCGGCTGCTTGTGCTGCTGCTGCTGTGCCACCTTAGGTACGGGGGTCATTTTGACAGGAGATGTGGAGCTGCGTATAGTATTCACTGCTGCCAAGCACATAGATTTGCGGCGCTGCAGCCGCGTGACACGTGGTTCCGGCTTATGTATAGGCAGCTGCTTAATACCGCCGGAGGACTCGCGAGCAATACGCCGTGGACGTCCTACTGAGCGGACTTGTACCGCTTCACTAGGTGCTTCCATGGGTTCCAGCGGTGTGTTAAAGGTTTTTTTCTTTATTATTAGCGAAACAGCGTTGCCGGTGGATTGCTTGATAAAAAACTCTGGCTCTGGTGTGTTTAATTCTTTTGTTTGGTGCTCCTTGTTTGGTGTCGAACTGTTTGTTTCGTCATCTGTGCTCGTATAGCCAGGGTTGACCTCTTGCATGCTGCTATCGTTCTGCTGTTCGGTTTTTTGTTCCGAAGTAGGCACATTTATATCCGGCTGCAACTCAACTGGCACAACTGCTTGATTATTGTTCAGCTCGCCAGCTTGTGTGTTCTTCGAAGACGGCTTCTGATCGAATGACTCGCCCACTGCCTGTAGCTCAGCGTTATAAGCTCCTGCAGCTACGGTTTGCGTCGGAGTGCCGACCTGCCTGCGCTCGGACGAAGACGTATCCCTATCGTACTCATCAACCACCCAACCACCATCGGCAGGCATAACATTCGGTGTCAGAAACTTTAGCTCCTCGGCCAGGTAGAACGGTGAGCTCTTTTGATTTGTGCGGCGTCTCTTCTCCTCCTGAGTCAACCAGCGCACATAATCATTGCGTATTTGACGCCAGCGGCGCTTAATGTAAGTCACTGCAAATGCGTGCAAAAGAAAAAATGAGATAAAGTTAACATAAGGCAAAAACAAAGAAACAGGTAGCAAATCATAGGTTAAGGTATTAATACCTGAAATGGTAAAAACCCAACAGATGTTGCAGATCAAAACTTGCTTATAAGTGTTAGGTACTTATTTATATGGCACTCGTACAGTGCCATAAAAACAAATACCACACACGTTTGCGAACCACAAAAATGCATTCCTATAACTTATCTTACGATAAGTAAAACAATATTCAAATTGATTCAATATTTAGCGAGCAAAAACCAAACTAATTAAACAAATTGCTTGCAAACGGCTTAAAACCAAAGTTAAAGTAGCTGTTAAGTCGAACTCATCTAAGGGTTTTCCAGTGCTACCTAGATATTTACATCTCGGGTACTTTGTTATTTAACGCCCATAAAAATACCAAATTTCTTGAAGTACATACAACAGATGCTTAATAATTGCATAAACCAAATATAAGGCATAACCTCAATGACATTGTGATATTATGAATATTTAAACCTAATAAGGAATAAACAAATCCATACATAATTCAAGTAAAGAGTTTTCTATATAACGAACTTATATTTTGCTTATTCGCTATAAAAAAGTTGAAAAAACATATCCCTAATCAGATTATTAAAAAAAATAAGCCGCATCATCTGTATCAATCAGATTTTGATTTATTGTCTAATAAAATTTTGTAACTTTTTAAAAAAATTTAAATGAAAGGACGGTGTCGAATTTCAACTTTATACAATAGTTCAAAAGGCCTGGGGGTCAATAGTGAAAACTTTGCGAATTGCATTTTTTTTTAAATAAAATGATTTTATATTATACGAATTTGGCTGACTGTACACAAGCATATTTTACTAATGAGTGCTTTAAGTCCTATTGGAGCCTTTTCATTTTTGCCCATGACTCACGAAAGTCCCAATCGTTTTAAATATAATACAGATCATCGTCATCATCATTTCCTGTAACTTCCACTGAAGCATAGGGTATTAAAAAAACCACAGATGCGTTTTCGAAAAAGAAAAGCCTGTTGCAAGTTTCAATATTTTTGCGTAAAATAAAACTAAAGTATACTGCGAAATTTTAATTAAATTGAAGAACTAAACCATAAGATAAACATTGTGCCAAGAAATCATTCCCCTAAGTATTTTTGTCTTCGAGAAACAGGCAATACGAATAGACAGATGGATAAATCGATTCGTTTTGTCATTCTTTTCATGTAAGTATAGGTTGTAGGGTCTTACACATTTTCTTTAGGGGGTTACAGGGTATATTTATAGATCGATGTACAGTGTATATTGGCAACGCTAAAAAACAAAAAAAAAAACTAGTCGCAATCACGCATTGGAGTTCGTAAAATTCGGAGGCGGCAACCCTTCGAGCAGATGCCCTATAACGTGGCTCGCAAACAATTTTGCCATACATGGGTCAAAGGCAACCCTTCGAAACCCTTCAATTCGGACGAATGAAACCATCGCTGCTGTAGCTGCTGCTATACAAGCCAATCCTAGACTTTCGGCAAGACGGTTATCTGTCACTGCAGACTGTTAGGCCGCGCGTACACTGAGCGCTGACATGACACGAACTTATCAGCGCGGTCAGCCGCATGATTTTTTTGTATGCTAATTTCAGCGTCAGCTTATGCACGCTGTGTACGCGCTCTCATAGACCACAGTGTGTTTGAGTTTTTTGCGCCGATAATTTCATGTCATCTAAGCTCATGTCAGCGCTCTGTGTACGCGCGGCCTTTTGCACAAAGATTTGAACTTATTCCCCTAAAAGATTCAAATGACAACCAAACTGAACCCAGCAGACTTGCTGATTCGCTTGGAATTTCGCCAGAAGTTCTTTCAAATGACGATGAAAATATCTTAAGCTGCATTTTTCTCTCTGACTAGGCACATTTCGATCTAAACGGCAATGTTAATAAACAAAATGATCGAATATGGAGTGATTATAATCCACAGATACTCCATGAGAGGGGATTAATGCAGTCAGGAATAACTTTTTGCTAAGATGTCGCACATGAGTCACTGAGCGTGAAGGCCATTTTAATCCAATTATTTTTAAGAAAAATTAAGAAAACTTAATAAGAATGAATTATGCTTCACGTGAGTGCAACAAAAAGTTATTCGAATTTCTTAATGTAGCAATATTCATGAGCCACCCTGTATTTCAGTACCCGTTCATTAGAACATTTTTCATATTCAAATCATTTTACTACGGAAATGATTAAAAAATGTTGAGAATATTAAAATATTTCCAAGCTTATAGAATTAAAATGCGTCCAAATAAATCGTTTTATAATTTAAGTCATTTTTTGAAAATTTAAATTAAATTAAAACACTCAGAAAAAAATATTCTAAAAGACGCATAGACTAGTGTACTAAATAGAACACTGTAAGCAATGTTATATACATACATATATATGTAGTTACATAAGCAGTTTCGTAGCATGCAAAAATATAAATCAAGTGAATATGTCATATATAATAATATGTATGTATATTTATTTTAATTTGCCAAAATAATGTTAAGTACATAACCTAAAAGCGTCCACACATGCATGCATAAATGCGCAAAAATTTAAACGCCATGTGACGTCACTAAAATTGACATCGTTGTATATATATTTTTAAACTCCCAATAGCTTGATAAATCATTTTAATAATAATAAATGTAAGCTACGCTTCGATACGAATTATTTTTTCGATTGATAAAACTGATCAAAACCTTACACACGTGTCCTTACAAAGCCACACACACGCACATGCAAAGACACACATCGACATGACGCTTCTCAATTTTTTTTTTTTTAATGTTGAAATTTGATTAAATGCACTTACGATTCATGCATAATGTCTCAGCAATGTGCTCCCAATTAATAAGTCGTGAAATTTCCCAGTACATGGGAGCCGTATCGGCTCCATGCTTCTTAAAGCCGTAAGCTTTGGCCATTTCACAGATTTTATTTACCAATATTTTGTCCGTCTTGTTGTACTTCCACTGTGTACAGTGCCTGTTTGGCATGGGTAACCTTGTTGATGGCAACATTTTCCTTTTTTCTAATTGATAAAAAATTATAATACAAGCGCAAAGAAGTTTGCAATGAACCACGCACAAAAACTGGCAAATCAACAAGAATGATTTTTGTTCTTATCGGCATTGTCTGCCATTATCGATAATTAAAAAGTTAAAACACTCTGGCAACGCTGTGAAGTTTGGTTGCATTTATTATGTGATCGTCTGCCTTGGCTACGATAAAGTTCTCGAAACTATTGAAAAAACTCGAGAAGTACAATAGAACGCGAAACACGTGCAAGTGACCAATTACACTGGTTTACAAATTTAAGGGTCATCGAGTGAACCTTCGTAAAAAAGTGTTTTTTAGGGTAATTTGGGGTCGAGAAACACGAAAATGGCAACCTCATCACTGTAAAGAGCAAATCAATACCTTTCGATCTAATCGTCTTTCATGTAGATACAAAATTTTGTTCACGAGATATTGAAAAATAACTGAAATAAGTGCCCAAAACATGTTTTTCGAAAATATCTCGAAAACGGTGCTTAAGAAAAAAAAAAAAGGTTGCCATTTTCGTGTTTCTCGACCCCAAATTACCCTAAAAAACACTTTTTTACGAAGGTTCATTTTTCGTGTAAACTAGTGATATTTTTGAAATAAAGATTGAAATTTACATTTAAGTAATGAAATTTTGCGCCGATTTCAGTAAGAAACAATAAAAATGCTAGGCGAGGGTCTGGTATTTTGGAAAAAAAATAATTCCGAAAAATATCCATAATTAAAAGATATAATTTACAGGCTCTTTTCAATGTTAGGATCCAAAATGAAATATAATAAATAGCTGATAAAATTTTTCCCATTATCCGAACCTCTGGCAATACTTAGCTTAATATTTTGTTCTGAAACTTGACAGAGCTATGCGTCGTAGTTACCTTGCATCTGCGTGCCAAAAATTAACAAATTCGCAAAAATTAAATAAAAAGTTTTATTAAAAATTTACCACTTTAACAACCCTTTGCACATAAGCTGCATCAATATTTGTCTATAAGTAATTATGGCAAAAAATTACTCAGAATCAAAAATGTTGGTAATAAATGTGCGCTTATAAACAAATTCACATCAAAATTTTATCGATGCAATGCTTATCTCATATACTTTAAATGGCTTATTTAATAAAACTTTCGATTTTTACCAAATCCGTTAACTTATAGAGCAGGGCCGTAGATAGAAAATCCGGGCTCGGAGGAAAAATGTACCGGCCCCTCTATTACACCTTTAGCTTGAATCAAGTCAGTAGTCAGTACGACAGTAATTACACCGGGCCCCTGAGAAAACTCCGTGCACGGGGGGAATCCCCCCCTGCCTCCACCTTCTCGACAGGCCTGCTTATAGGTAAAAAAAAATCATACTGCACTATCAAAAAATACTTTTTCCAAAGGTGGGAAAAACAACGGCAGAGGATATGAAATTGTCGGGCATTGCCATGACTTAGTTATGTATGTATGGACAGGGTGGGCCATCTGTTGGTTTGTTTGTTAATTGCACTTATTCCTATATTTTCAAACAAAATTGGGCAATTTATATTCCAAATGCAAGTTTCAAACTACTCATTTACGTATCAAAAATAATATCGCCCAAATGGCAACGGCGCCTGGCTCTACAGGCCCGTATTATTATTATTTCCTTGAATTAACAGAGGTATATACATTTAAAAATTAAATTAAATAACTTTGGTTTGTCGCTCTTATTCAGAGCATAGGGCGGTATGCGTACATCGTTATATTAAATTACTTTTTTTGACGAAAACTCATTTGGCTGTTCTCCCGTCCATTGAACGATGAAGCGACTCTGATAATAGTCCATTTGAATCTTGTAAGCGTGTAAATGCTGATCCAAAGTGGTCCTAGCAAGTTGTAATTCTTGCGAAACATTGCGCGTCGATGTCCTCGTCGACACTGGTCTGAACTATGTTTAACACGTTGTTTGGCTGTTAAAGGATCCATGACAACAATTGAGTTGTTTTGAACTTGACATATGTCCACTTTGGACGGGCATGTTCCAAATTCTGAATGTTTAACAAACAAACCAACAGATGGCCCACCCTGTATTATGTATGTATGTGTGTCATTATTTCTATTGGATATTAAGGGGTAGGATACACGATAATCTTTAAGCTAAGCCATTTATTTCCTGTACATGGTATATTACAATTGTAGTAATGCCTACGCTTCTTTAAAGACGTCCAAAAAATTTACTGTAGATTAAAACTAAAGTCAAAAAGACTTTTTGGTAATATGGCAACTCGATTTCGGAAATTGAGGTGTTGTTTCGACAAAAGGCCAATGTCGTTATGTTAAGTAGGCTGCCATTACATGCCAATTGGTTGTTCTTAGGAAAAAACTTTAAACTAGGAAAAATATTTTTTACTTTTTAATATGCTGTGGTCAAAAATTGGTTTTGCAGAAGTTGTGTGAAAACAAAAATTTTATATTAGTTCTTGCGATGACTAACATAAAAAAAAAAATTATACAGTCGGTCCGACAGTGTGATATCCAGTAAAAACAAAAATATATCTTCCAGTTTACTTCTTCTAAGAATTTGTCAATCGGAAAATGTATTTTTAATTTAATTCAACTTTTTCCATTCGAAGTTTCATAACGATTATAACACTAGTTTACAAATTTTAAAAAATTTTGGTATCCTCAACATGTTTTAGTCATTTCCGTAGTAAAATGGCACGCTAAGTCCGAAAATGAAGTCCAAAAACTTTTTCATGGAACGGATTTCGAGATATTTCGAAAAAAACATTTTTCGAAATTAAAAAAAAAGTTTTTGGTATACAAAAATTGTATGGCACCTTTTTTCGTGGAACGGATTTCAAGATATTTGAAAAAAACACTTTTCGAAACTAAAAAAATGTGTGTCTACTTAAAAGCAAATATCTCTGGTTGTGCTAGACTGATTTTGATTATTTTTTTTTACCAAAGTGCAGATATTTGAATTATCTATCGAATTTACTTGAAACATATTTTTGTCAAATTTAGGGTTTGGTCGTTATTAATCCATTCATATGAAGTTTTTCGTAATTTTTATAAAAATTTTGAAAAAATTCTATTTCGAACGTAAATTTAAAAATTTTTAAAAATTTTTTCATACAGTTTTTTTCATGGTCCGTAAAGTTTGATCGATTACAAAAAAAATGAGTGGTTGTTTATCAAAATCAGAGTTAAATTATGGAATTAACGAGAATTTTTGTAAAAGGTACAAAAACTCAATTTTTCTGAAAATCAAAAGTTTTAGATGTATAATTCGTTTGTTTATAAAGATATTGTAACCAAATGTGACATTCGAAAGTTTTTAGAGTTTTTAAGCTCTGTACCAAATTTGATCAAAATCGGTTGACTTTTTCATTTCGCACCCATAGGACCGATCGGCCAAAACAACGCGTTTGATGCTAAATTCGTTGTGTTTCCTTTGTTTATGAAGATAGCGTGTAATTGGCAGTATTTTAGAGTTTCCCGTTACCATACTTAATTTTATCAAAATCGGTTGACTATATCATATAGCCGCTATGGCAACCGGTGCAAGGCGAGAGCAAGAGCGGCTCTCACCCGAGCGCTCATGCTGACGAAGGGCTGCAGCCCTACGATCGCGTGAGCAGAGTTAGTCAACGTTAGACCATAGGTCGAGGAAGCTGTGTACGCGGAATGTGCGAGCAATGTTTATATATATACATAACCGTTTGATGTTACACCAACACATGATTATAAACATATCTAAAAAATACACAACTACCGGGTTATTACAGCCGCCATAGAACAGATAGGGAAAAAAAAAACGTTTTTTCAACGAAATTCGTTGTGTTTCGCGTGTTTTTGAAGATATCGTGGCCAAATTTGGTGATACGAAATTTTATATAGCACTGTATCAAATTTGATCACAATCGGTTGTATATATCGTATACCGCCCAATGAAACGATCGGTCAAAATATATTTTTTTGTGCCAAATTCGTTTTGATTCGTTTGTTTCTGAAAATATCGTAGCCAAATTTCGCAAATATATATGTATCTTTAGTAGTTTTTGAGCGATATACCGGATTTTGCACCAAACACGTTTTTTTGAACAATCGATTCTATGGGTGCTATATGATATAGTCGACCGATTTTGATCAAATTTGGTACAGAGCTTGAGAGCTCAAAAAAACTTTTGATTCCCAAATTTGGTAACGATATCTTTATAAATAAATTAATTATTCATCTAAAACTTTTGGTTTTTCAAACAAATTTACATTTTTCACTTTTTACAAAAATAATCGATGTTTCCACATTTTTTTCTCCGATTTTGATAAACAACCACTCATTGTTTTCGTAATCGATCAAATTTTACGAGCAGTGAAAAAAACTGTGAGAAACAATTTTTTTTTAATTTTGAAATTTACGTTCGAAATAGAATTTTTTTTAAAACTTTGCTAAATATTACGAAAAATTTCATGTGAATGCATAAATAGCGTCCAAACCGTAAATTTGAAAAAAATATGTTCCAAGTATAACGGATAGGTAATTCAATTATCTACAGTTTAGTAAATTTGATTTGTCAAAATCAATTTGGTAAAACCAAAGATATTTGCTTTTAAGTAAAGACCTTTTTTTCTTAATTTCGAAAAATGTTTTTTTCGAAATATCTCGAAATCCGTTCCATGAAAAAGTTTTTTGACTTAATTTCCGGATTTAGCGTGCCATTTTACTTCGTTAATGGCTAAAATATGTTGAGGATACTAAAATTTTTGAAAATTATGTTGGAGGAGAATAGATTAAATCAAAACAAAAAAAAAACTTAAAATAACTAAAATGTTAAAATAACTAAAATGTAAAACAACTAAAATGTTAAGTTAAAATGTCAACAGTAAAATGTAACATAAGTTGGCAGAGCCAACTTCACATTCTGTAAACAAGCTTCTAAGCCGCCTTTAAAGCGGAGCGGCTTAGCTGCTTTGTCTCTTTTTTCCAATGAAAAATCTGCTAAGACACAAGACCGCGTGTTACTTTAAATCAAACAACATAAAGAAACACTAAAAATTACAAATATTTCAACAAAACACATAAGTTCAACAATTCACACAAAACATCAGAACATTAAGCAACAATCAACTTTTAACTGGAGTACACATGCACAACTTCGATACAAATCATCAGAGACTCAATTAGCAGCCTACAAATTATTTGTACGATTAATATTTTTTTGTGATTTTTTGAAAGTGGTTTCTGAATGTTGCTAAAGTAAGGCTGAAAACATTTTTTAAAATCTCTTTTAAAAAAATGTTTATAAATCCCATATTTGTTGCTAGCGTTAAATGTCATAAAATAAGCACAAGAGTTTGAAAAGTAAAAACAAGTGCTCTGTCATTTCTTAAAAGACTACAAGAAATGAGATACAGTCGAGACGCTGCCCGACAGTATAATACCCTGTACCCTTTTTCTCGAAAAAAAACGCATATTGCTTTTATATGTATTTTAATGTTCTTACCAAAATGATTCTAGATCATTTTGGACCATAATTAGGTCAAGGGGTGTGAAATTAAAACATTTTTGACTAACTTTTGTTGTATTTGTGCGATGATTGTCATTTTTGGAACATAGATGTCAACTTATATAATATAGCTAAAAAATCGCGAAATAGTACTAGGGGAGACGGGGGATATTGATATATTTAAACTTCATCTTCTTTGGAGCTATGCACACCCGCCTGTTAAGTTTTATATCTCTAGCATTTATGGCCACCGAAATCTAGGGGTTCACGGACAAACGGACGGACAGACAGACGGGCATGGCTCCTTCGCTAGCAGAAATTATGATAAGCATATAGGTACAAAGGACTTGGGGTCTGCCACGCCTCCTTCTGTCCGTTACATACATTGCACAAATCTAGTATACCCTTTGTATCTATAGGTATAGGATATAAATATACAGTAATGTTCTAGATTTCGATACCGACAAAACTGAATCGAAATGAAATTTAATTAAATTTTGTATTATTTTTTAATGTTTTAAGAAAATATTGAAATGTTCAGTTGAACGTATTATGTTTAATTTTCATTGTATAATTTTATTACAAATATTGTCTATTAAATATAAATTGTATTCGAAATTTATCAAAGTTGATAACATGGGAAATACCGATTTTTCTTTATCGATATCGAATGAAGATTATGCAACTACAGATTGACGTACTAACGAAATTAGTTTTAAAAAAATATATTAGATTTATTGTTTATGCCTAGCCATACAGACGAAATTTTCGCTTCTAAGAACAATCTGTTTTCAATTTCTTTCTGCATTTGTTTCTAACATTGTTTTTTTAACATTTTACTTATATTATTACCCAAATGAATAGACTAATTTCACGTCTTCCACTATTTTTGAAATCTTTGAACTACATACATTTATCGTTTAAAAAAAATATGTTTTGTTAATTTTTTATATTATTATTATATTGGTGATTTGTACGCGTTTTGGGTATATGACGACTCTCAAACCTTTTTTTTTTGTTAAGTGCAATAATTCGAAAACTGTGCTAGGAAATTTTAAACTGTTGTCGAACTTGGAAAGTTTAACAGAAACAAATTTTTAAAAATACACCGCTAAAGGCAATTCTTAGCCAACTTAATAATAAATATGGTATAATTTTCACGCATATATTTATTAGCATTTTACCTAGAAAATCATATATATTTTAATAAAACCATATAAGAATCATGAGCAAATAATGCCTTCTGTAAGTAGAAGAAGAGTTTCTTTGAACTATTAAGCTGAGTGTCACAGCTAAAACTTGAAATTTAAATATAATCAGCTCACGAAATGCGCGGGCTAAATATATATTAAAAACTTACGCATCACCAGAAGGAGAAAAAGCGATACCACTGGTTTATCGATATCTAATACTTGTAACGAGTTGTTTTAAAAAAGAAGAAGTATATAAAGTGCGCCACAAAATTAAATAAAATAATAAAAATTACCAACTAAAATAAATAATACCAACACTGAGTATTATTTTTTTATAAAATGGAATTGGTTTGCGTATTCACCAGTAAAGTGTTTGATTTAATTTCAAAAATAAAGATTATGCGTTTTGTTACTAAATGCAAATATCTGCAAATTAAAACCCGCAACCGCGTTCATATATTTTTGTAAGCAAAAACTTCTTTTAATTTGAAAATGACGCAACTGCTTGCAGCAGCAACAATCGCCGATTAGTCGATAGCATTGGCTGTGCCAACTTCTAGCACAAGCTAAATAACTGGCAAAAGCATGCTGCCAACTCAATTAAAACACTCGCTGTACAACCCTATACAACGATAACGATAAAAACATGCTTATGCTTTGCAACACTCACCTGTTTCGCCTACTTCCGAGGCCACAATATCCCAACTATTTTCTGAGGGCAGCCTCTTCCTATAATTTTCATTGGTTCGATCATATAGAACAGGGTTCTTACAGACGGCCTTCAATATTTTCAAATCCACCTTGTAGTTCGCCTTAGACGGAATTTCAGAAAGCGACATTTTATTGTTCACAAAACCGACGCACAAATGGCAAACTTTTGAGTTTTTATTTAATATCAAACACTCACACACGAAAAAAGCAGCGCGTCACGGCAGCTATGTTAAGACCAACTGAGAAACTGAAAATTTAACATACGTAAACACACAAGCACACGCACACACACGCAGAAATAGGTACGAGAGTTTTTGAGAGCAGCTGTCAAGAATATAGCAAGCGTTCGAGAGAGAGCGCGTCTCAAACTGAGGGTTGCACTGTTATAGTGTGCGATTGCAACGAGTAAGTTGTACAGCAACAAAGATATATGTATGTAATCGAGTTGGACTGCCGAAGTTTATAAAAATGTCCTTCAAAGCTTTAGCCAATTACATCTGCAAAGTATAAAGTACTATTATTATAAAATATATAAATACACATCAAACTAAATAAATATGCTCAATGCTTAGATTTAAATGACACAACTGAATGTACAATTATAATGTGTCTGACATTTAGTTATCGATAGTCTTACTTTTTCTTTTCGATAGCTGTCTGTCTTCTGCCCACCCACTGATCGACGACGTTGCCAGTTAACATTTATTTCGTTTCTAGTGTAGTAATTCTTGCAACGTGCCGTAGCAGTTTCGTTGTAATATTTACAGCTGGCAATGCTACTGCTCTTATCCCAGCGCTCTTGCTGACCAGCTGGTTGTGAGCGCGCTGAGAACACTGCGCTGCAGTGTAATTGTGTGTGTGACAGTGCGGTCGTTGTATTTTAACTCAGCAAGAGGGTTTTCACTCACCCCTAACGATATGTACAAAATACTTCTGAACCCTGCTGCCGACGCCGCTGGTTTTTTTTACAGTCTCTCTCATTTGCCGGCTATGTTATAACTGGTTTTTTAACATAATTTAGCAACGAATGAGCGCCAATGCTTTTGTTTATGTTTGCAAACTATCTAATCTGGTTTATTTTTTTTATTTAAAGTATTATTAATATGTTAATAAATTTAATTAAATTTAGTTATATAAATTGCTTGTCTGTTTATGTTTAAATTGCACGCTTGCAGTTGAGCTTATTCTTTGTTACTTGTAAATAATACAAACACAATCGAATGATGAAGAAGAGAAACCTTTGGCAACTGTTGCTAGTGTTGTTTGTTGTGGTTTTAAATGAGAACAGCTGTTGCTTGAACACCCGACAAACAATTTGTATTCGCTTTCAAGTTTTTTTGCATATGGTGTGAGGCGTTTTTCTTTTAACAAGTTTTAGCGGGCACGGAATGGTACAAATTCCAAATAATATTTGATTTGACTCTAGACAAAATAGTCTGCTAGTTTACTCTTTACTTTTTATTATTTCTTTATGTTTTACCCGAAAACAAGCGTAAAAAAGAATATGTTCGTATAAATTTAAAAAAACTCGCACTTTAATTTTTTGTTTTAAAATTTTTTTTTTTTTTTTTTTAAATAATTGTTAAGATACAACTCATGTACTCTGACTGGCTAAAGCACTTCGGCATAGTTTATTTGTATTCTGTCCAAAAAACATTCAACAAATTTTATAACATCGTACAAAAATAATTTTTATATGATTGGTTTTACTCCAATGAGCTAACCAATATAACATTAAGCAGACTTAGTTGTAATTAAGAATCTATGGAGTAGATCTAGTTTATGATATCTCTTCAATCGTCTTATTTCTGCGCTATTATCTAATAAGTTTATAGCTAAAGAGTTTTAGCGAAACCGCGAAATAAATTGAAATTGAAAAAACGTTTGTTTTAACCATGTTCAAATATAACAGTGCTAAAATACGCTTCCAAAAGTAAACTATCCGATTTACCTTCATTTTAATCTTTTGCGCAGATTTTCGACAGAGATTATTCTTACAATATAAAGTTTAAATCTATGCCAAACTTTCACTATTTTAAAATGTTACCAATCGTCTTTTTCTACTAAAACTTTTTTTTTAGTAGATTGTTCTTACGTCAGCCTCATGACATAATAATTTTGGGCAAATTTTCTAATTTTTTGTTGACCTTTTTAAAGTCATACATTGGGTGGACCATCTGTTGGTTTGGCTGTTAAACACTCATTATTCGGAATATACCCGCCCAAAGTAGATACTCCTCGACATATGTCAAATTGAAAACTACGTGCAATGCTTAAAAGTGATACAGGTGTGCTGTGAAAATGTTTGTTCAGTGAAAAAAACATAGTTGAGCAGTTAAAATGCAATTAACAAACAAATCAGCAGATGACCCATCCTATATATATGTGCTAATAACCTAGTCAAAAAATAATTTTTAACCATATAAACAGTAATTATTTAAAATTTTTTTATTGGTTATTTCTATGACCGCTCTACTAACTACTTAAAACAAATCTGCAAATATTTTTCCAACTAATCTTCGAAATATGACTAACATTTTAATTCTGTAATTTTTGTAGCCTGTACTCAAAGGGTGAAATTTGCATCCAATAGGTAGGTAGGTTAGTGCGGCAGTTGGGACTTAGCGTCCCAACTCATTTAGGCCAAGAATAGGCCCATTGTGGTACCGACAATGGGAGTAAGTGATAAGAATATAGAATAGGCAGGAATAATTAGCGTAATAGGAAAAGTGGAAAGTACAGGACCATGGCTTTACGTGGGATTTAAACAAATGTTGGAAGGACTCTAGTCTTTCACTAGCAGTCCCCTTTTCCGTCCAAAGTATTTTGCGTTTTGTGAACCCCTTTTTATAGCCTGTTCTCATAGGGTAACGATTATTGTAGATTTTGTGGAGTGTGTGTAAGTGCTACACCCCACCCCGTATGTAGATTCACCCACCAACTAAATCTGGAAACAAAATCATATAACTATTTATAAAAAATAGTTAAAAATACTAATATATCATCAAGGGGTCCGAAGAAACTCTTTTAAAATTTAACGATGTGGAAAAACATTTATTTGCTTGCACAAGCTTGCTTTGTGTATTTATTTAAGTTGTCATTCATGCGTAAATTAATAAATTGAAAAAAATAAAAAAAAAAAACATTAAGCAGGTTATCCCAATGTCTCACTGTGGGAGAAATCGCCCAAAAAACATTAGTTTACAGCAAAATGTATCCTCAACATGTTTTACTCGTTCCGTAGTAAAATGCCACGCTAAATCCGAAAATGGAGTCCAAAATTTTTTTAATGGAACGGATTTCGAGATATTTCGAAAAAACCACTTCTCGAAACTAAAAATAAAGTGTGTCTACTTAAAACAAAATATCACTTATTGTACTTAACTGATTTTGATTAAAAGCGTAGATAGTTGAATTATCTATCGCTTATACTTGAGACATATTTTCGTCAAATTTACGGTTTGGTCGTTATTGATCAATTCATATAAAACTTTTCTTAATTTTTAGCAAATTTTTGAAGAATTTCTATTTCGAACGTAAGTTTAAAAATTTTTAAAAATTTTTCCATGCAGTTTTATTTATGGCTCGTAAGTTAAAGTCGATTACGAAGAAAATGAGTGGTTGTTTATCAAAATCGGAGTAAAATTATGGAATTAACGGGAATTGTTGTAAAAAGTACAAAAACTAAATTTTTCTGGAAACCTTAAGTTTTAGATGGAGAATTCTTTCTTTATAAAGATATCGTAACCAAATTTGGTATTCGATATTTTTTTAGAGTTCTTAAGGTCTGTACAAAATTTGATCAAAATTGTCAAAATCAGTTTGTTAGAACCAGCGATATTTGCTTTTAAATGAAGACGCTTTTTTTTTTAATTTCGAAAAATGTTTTTTCGAAAATTGAAAATTTTGAAACATGTTGAGATAGATATAAATATATGTATATATGGCTTTTTTTGCCCAAATCGGACTAGTATAGTATATAGCTGCTATAAAACCCGAAATCGGTTTTGGTCATTTAAAAATATATATCTGTAGGTGCCACATTGCCGAAATCGGTCTTGGCAAAATTTATGCAGAACGTCATTGCACCCTATCTTTCAATCAAAGCAAAGCAAAGCTTACATTTTAAAATGGTCGGGGTGACTTTTAGCCCTTTTATAGAAGCAATATTTTTGTGCTAAAGAACTTAAGCTTGAAACTTGCACATAATACTTACTATACATATAAACAATCAAAACGATAAGGCTGATGCTTACATTATTATTATATATTTATATCAAATACTTTTGTATACATAAACATTGTTTGTTGTTGATAATATTGTTTTTTTTTTTGTTTTAAATAATATTAAAATAGTTAAACATAATATATAACGTTCCCGCATAATTTATGGCATAGCATATAATAAAATACATACATTTTGTTTTATTTTGTGTGCATAAAATGTTTACCAAATTGTAATATATATAGATACATATATGTATAAGGAAATACCGCAAGTTATATAATTTTCAATAGTTATGTTATTAATTTAAATACGTATATTAGTTAAGTTTGTTATGTACATATCAATATATCATATCGCGAGCTAAGCGCGTCGCATAAAATAATAAAAGTTATCATATTTTTTTTTGTTTAAACATAGTACATCAAATAAAAATTGCACTTTAAATTATTTAAATTTATGTCTATATGTAGATATAGTCGTGTATATATATATATATATTTTAAGCAATAAATGCAAATCAAATTGTCGCAATCCTTTTCGTTGGCAAGGCGCACAAACAGCCCCTTAGAACCATTAAAAATGGAATAACCTCAGACTTAAAACTAAAAAACTGTGGCGTTTAAAACTTAGGCAAATGAAATCTTGACAGGACCAAGTGGTAGCTGTTTCATAAAGTTCCAAGCATCGACGCGTGTCATGCGCGCCGTTGAGGCACCATTTATGCTGAGAATCTCATCTCCATTGCGCACCTGTCCGGTTTTTTGTGCAGCGCCACCTGTGGGTTAAAAATTCAATCAGAAATGATCATATATAGTATATAGAACGCTAAGCACTTACCCATAAAAACCTTTTTCACAATCAGCGGACGATTGCCCAACGGCGAATCGAAGCCACCATCAATTGAGAAACCCAGACCACAGCTGTCCTTGAAAATTTCCACAGATCGTTCGCCGCCGCTTGTAGTGGTGTCCTCGGCTGCAAAAAGGGGTTTTTATTATAGCTTAGGGCATATTAAACATTAATTCTGACTCACTCTGTGCGCGTATTTCTGCCGCTATGGCATTGCGCGCTTCGGCGGCACGTTCCAACAGCTCGCTGGTGCTCAGCTTGGCAGCCTCATTACGGGAAATCTGACGACGTGCGCGTATGCCTGCAATGGTGGCATCCGCGTCCGCCTCATGCAGACTGGCTGGCTGCTGTGGACTGCTGGAACCAGTGCTGGGTGTGCTGGGTGTGGCTGTTGAGCCAGCGCCCTCGCTGGACACAATGTCCAAGTCGAGATCCAGCGAGCGCGAAGCCTTGTGATAGTTGCGTTTGCGTTCGTAGTCCAGCTCGGTGGGTTTCTCATTCAGCGAGCTGAGCGAACCTAAAGAGGATCGTTTCTTGGTGAGTGTTTTTATCACCAGCGATTCGGAGCGTGTAACCACCAAGACGACCTCAGGACGTGGCGTCTGCAAAAAAGTAAAACCAAGTTAGCGAGTATTCCGAGAAGAATTCAAAATTAGCTTATAACGTACCTTAAGCACGGTGATTGACTCACGATGTGTCAAACCGCGCATGCTCATGCCATTGACGGCCAAGATGCGGTCGCCCTTCTTCAGACGACCATCCTTAGCGGCCGGCGTGTTGCTCAAGATTTTGTGTATCTGCAAAGGCATAGAAAGTGAATATATTTAAAGTAATGACAGTAATCCACGTGCAACTCACCGTAATTTCCTTAGCCTCATAGTCAGAACCTCCGGCCAGTGTAATGCCTATGCTGCTCTCAGGCGTATCGCGCTGCAAGACAATGATAAAGGCTTCCGGCGTCTTTAGCGGTGGATCGGCTTCTTCCACAATCTGCTGCACATCCTGTGCTGTGATCAAGCTCTGATTGCTGCCCAAAGAAGAGAAGCTGCCGAATTCTGTTGCCGTCTCCTGGGAGGTGCTCACATTTTGCGTGGTTGAGCTTACGCCCGACGAGCTGGATGCCAGTGAATCCAGCGAGGAGAAGCGTTCATGATGTGGCGTGCCAGGCTTGGGCACAGCAACTGTGGCTGCTTTGTGCGCGTGTATAGGCTGTGCAGTTGCAGCAGCTGCTGCCGCACTGCGCTCAAACTTCTCGCGCAGCTCGGTGGTGCTGAGCTTGGAAGGCTGCTGCTTTGGTGTCATGCTGCGACGCTCCAGCGATGTCGTTGTTGTTGGAGTGCTCACTGTTGTTGGCTGTTGTGTACGCAGCTGCATCCAGTGGCTCAGCTCTGTGGCTGGCGCAATTGCTACGGCTGGTTCCAAAGCTCTCTGTGCTTTGGGCGTTGTTACGGGCTTGGCATTGACCAGCTTGAGTTTGGCCTGCTGCAGTGGATCTGCCTTGAAGCTGGCCTTGCGCTCTTCATCTATAAACATGGCACTGATTTTAGCTGGCGTAGCGGCCGCATCAGAGCGGCGACTGCTGTCATCCGTGTCGGAGGTCAACTCTACATAGGCAGCCACATTTATGATCTTGTCCACCACCAGCTGATTGCCAAGCATGGCGGCCAGCTTGTGGGCCGTCAGTGGTGGCTTAGCCTTAACACGTCGACCCACACAGGCCTCGCCATCGGTGCTGTCATCCTCCTCAGCCTCGGCATCTACCACATATGGGCATTTGGCGCTGCGACACTTGGCCGAGGCCAGAATGCTTTTGCGATTGGATACAGCCACTGCGCTGGACTCGCCATTGGACTGACCCTTGAGCACGCGACGCGTCAGATCTACGGTGGGCGTGCTGCCCAATGAGCTGCAACTGGCCTGAGAGCCTGCCGAACCCGAGGTTAGAGTTGAGGTGTTGGAGCTGGCTATGCTAGTGTTGGTCTCGGAACTAAGCGTGCGCGTCAGTGCAAACTTTTCAGGCGGCGAAGCTACACGTGCCGTGGTTGAGAACACCGAGTCGGTATCGCTTTCCTGATCCATGTGCAAGGTCTGTGGCGTACAGCGTGTAGGTGTCAGGCTGACCAATGAAGTGCGCGGCGGCTTGGCTGGCGGCTGTGTAAACTGCGGCTCCAGCAGGCGACGCTGTGCGGGCAAGTTCTGTGCTGCTCCATTGAAAATACTGCGATAGCTGGACTGCGTGGGTCTGGGATGTGTCTCACCCAGGCCGCTATCCGTAGAGTCCTCGCCGCTGGCTGACTTTACCTGGCTCTTGATCTCGGGCAAGTCCAGTATGGGCTCCAACAAGTGCGGCCGCTCGGGTATGACTAGGCCGCGCAGCTTGGATAAACTGCGACGACGCTGCTCCAGTATGTTGGTAATGGCTGCCTTGCGTGTGGCTGCCTCACCCTCACCGGAAAAGCTAATGCGACGCTCTAGCTGTGCGGCAGCAGCTGCTGCTGCTGCAGCGGAGGAGCCATGGCTACGTCGTGGCAGCGAAGCATAGCTGGACAGCGCATAGTTGGGCGTGTGTATGGTATTTAGGGAGTACATGGAGTCTGCATGCTGTTGCAGCTGTGGCATTTGCTTAGCCAGCTGATACTGACGCTGCACATCATTAAGATTCTCAACGCTCATTGCGCGCGTCTTTAAAGGTGGCGCCAAACTTGGTCTACTGTCATCGAGCAGATTCTCGCTGCTCATATTGAGCGGCTTGCGTGTGACGGTGAAGCTGGCTGGCGATGTGGGCGTAGCTATGGGCGTGGCTGGCGCAGCATCATCGTTGGAGAACATGGCAATCTTGTCACGCACAGATTTCTCCGATTTCTCATCCTTGCGCCAGTCGCTAGACTTGCGTGGCGCGCTCAAGGAACGTTGGTAGTCACGTGCGGCGCCGCTAGGTGGCGTGCCAGGAGTTGTGACTGTACTGCTGCCATTGCTTGTATTGCTGGCATTACTGGATGTAGAGCGTGCCTGACGTGCATCCTCGACATTCACTACCAAATCCTGACGATATACTTTGCGCGATACTGTGCCTGGTGGGCCTGTTTTGGGCAATGGAGGTGCCTCCAATTTGCTATCATTATTATTATTATTGTTATTGTGCGGCGTTGTGTCAAAGCTGAGCTCAGTGACATTGGAGGTTTTGATAGCTGAGGCCTTGAGCAGCGTAGGATGCGGCATGATCAGAGGCTCACTAAAGTTGGGTGGAAATTCGTGTCCATCGGGCGGCAGGCGCGAATATGTGGGTGGAGCTGCGTAGTTAAGATAATCGTTGACCAACAGCTGTTTTTGTGTGTGCGTGGTTGTTGTTGTTGCTGTGCTTTGGGTGGCCAGTAGTTCCATCTTGTGCTTGCTGGGAGTTGTTGCCGTATTGGTCTTGCTGTTGTTTGTGTTGGTGTTGATGGTTGTGTTGTTGTTGTGTAGGGTGCCAAGATCTGTAAAGTTTGGTAGAAAGGATAGTGGTATGGTTAGCAACATTTAAGGTTGTACAGATGGTAACACTTAAGAAGTAAATAAGTAAAGTTGGGGTTTAGGTAAGTTAGAAATATTTAGGGCATATAATGTTTAAGTAAATCTAAAAAAATCTACGTTTTTAGAACGACATTCAAAAAAACCCTTGAAAACAATCTGTTAGAAAACGGGATGAGCTCACAAATTTTTGAAATATTCTCGAAGTGCAAAAATTTGAAATTCAAGGGGTAAAAGAAGTCCAATTACATTAAGAAATCAGTACGTCATACGGCAGTAGAATAGCTCTCTATGCGTATTATCGATAAATTATCGTTCCGCTTTTCTTTCGAGATACAATATTTGGATTACATTATGCGTGTTTAATATTATTAGTAAAGTTACAAAATTGTAAATAGTCCAGACATAAACACAGTGCAGAAGATAAAACATGGTCAAAATTGCTAAGGTTAAGATTATGGTAATTAAATACATGTAATCAGTTGTGGTTTAGTTTTAGTTAAGGTATTGGGTAACTTCAACTCAAATACAAATTAGTTGGTTTTTTTTACAGGTAATACGAATTTGAGTAATAAGCTGTATGTAGATTGCCAAAATAAAAAGAAAAAAAAAAAAGAAGTAAAGAAAAGTGTTTAAAGTAATTTCAAAAACATTTAACCGTTGCGTCGCCCAAAAAACGCCACTCAATTAGTTGGGGGGCGCTCATTTCTCTCTTACAAAACTATAATTATATCGCCACAACTTTCGCCCAAAAATAGTTATCATTATAAGTCTAACAACAGCTATAAAGACAACAATGGTAACAAAGTTAAGAGCTTTGGATATATGTAGTATGGTATCAAGATGTTTGTCAAATGGCAATAAAAGAAATAGCAAAGCAAAAAATATTTTTTGGCTACTGTTGACAAACGTTTCTAATAATAATGTCAGTGAAAGATTATAATAAATAAATTATAGACCACAAAAGCCAGCAAAAAACGGTTTAAACGAAAGCGAAAGCCAGCCATATAGAAGAGATTATATGGTTTAAAACAATGCCAAATAAAAACAAAGCGAAAACAAACATGGAATTAACTTTTCTAGCTGATTGGTGACAATTTTTGCATATGTCGAGGGAGTTAACACTTTGATTTCTATGCAAAAATTTACGCTAGAAGCTTAATTAATTAATATTTATTGCATTTTAGAAAAGTTTCTACCAAATACGCTCTGACAGGCGTTAAATTTAAATCCTAGTTTGATTGTTATTTTGATAATATTTTTTGAGGCTATATCCAACGAAAACGAAAATTCAAACAAGTGTTGCTCTTGGCTAAAAAGCAAAGCTTTAAAAGGAAAATAATTTGCATTTTTAATTAATTTGTTAAAAGATTTAAATCGCTTGATTTTATCAGATAATTTTATTTCGCTTTTTCTTAATAAGACTTCACATTAAATATTATACATTTTTATTTTAATGTACTAGGAGCTACACCCTCTTCTTATACTCCCAACGTCCCAACTTAGGTCACTTAGGCCAAGAATAGGTCCGTTGTGATAAATGATACGGATGTAGATATATAGTTAAAATTAGGGGAATAGGAAAAGTGGAAAGTGCAACCTCTGATGATAGTCTAGTACACTGCCGCTTGGCTATCGAGGCCGCCAATATTTAACTTAACACTTCAATAAAACATTATATAAATTTTATTAATTCGCTTCGTCGAAGTCGCTGTGTAGCTACAAGAGGGAAGCTAGCGCTGCTGATAAGCTTAGTCGCAACTTACTTGCGCCATCTAGCGGCCACACTGCACAAAAGATAAATGTTGACGGGTGCAGTGGCGATCTCAAAAAACCTTTTTTATATATATATTAGAGAGATAACTTAATAATTTTATATTGTTTCGGTTATTTATGCTAAGATGCGGCCGCCAAAGAGACGTTACATTCGAAAAGAGAAAACTATTAAAAAAAACTATTTCGCAACCACTTTAAAGGGATTTTTTCAAGCGTGGGAATTTTAAAGGCTGGTATTTCGTCATCGATCTTTAAGGATGAATAATAAAACAGTCTTCCTACATAATACAATTTTAAACAAGAAAAGTTAGGTAATTCATTTTATTGACAAACTTTTATAAAAAAGATTCTTTTAAAAAAATATTTCAAATAAATAATGACAGTTAAATACAATTTAGATAATAAATAAATCTGAGGTATTAAGTCGCCAATAAGCTGTACCCTTAAGCAAAGAGCGCTAACATTTTAATGAGACCAAGCTTTCAAAGTACTGTATCTAGGAATATATGGGTAGAATCTCAAAAATAGAAAAGATCAGATTGATTGTATTTGGTTAGGTAAAAAAATGAAACTTTGGTTTTTCTTAAATGGCACTACAATAGTCGCCTCAACCTTGGAAATAATAAAATTAGTTATTAGTTAGCTATTTTACATTGTATTAACTTGTTTGTTTATAGGATTTTAGCTAAATGAAGACTGCTCTTCAGTTGATCCTAAAGCTTTCGAGTTATCTTCTTGAAGTATACAATAAACTCAATCAGATTATCTTTATTCTGTCTATTTTATAGGGTTTAAGCTAATTCAAATATTACTCCGCAGTTGCTAAAGTAGTCGACTTATGCCTTACCGGTCTTCATCTGTACCGAAAAAATTTGCGTCATCTTTAAAAAGTTAGTCAGATTTAAGCTCACTCAAATTATCTTTCTTAAGTCTATTTTATATTTAAGCAAAATCAAACAATAATCTTCAGTTGTCCCTAAATTGGTCGACTTATTCTTAGGAATTTTTTCAATTATTTATTCGTTTTTTAGACTGTTCAAATTTTGACCACTTTATAGGCTTTAAGCTAAACAAAAGTTTGCTATCAGGCTGTTTCTATATAGAGCCAAAGCTGTGGACTCATCCTTAAGAGTTATAAAATAAGCTCTTTTAGATTGTCTTTAATTTGTGTATTTAAAAGGTGTAAGCTGAATAGAAAACAGCTCTTCAGTTGTTCCTAAAGTTTAGGACTCATGTTTAAAAACTCTTAAAAGTTCTTTCAGTTTGTCTTTATATTGTCTACCTTAATTCTATAAGCTAGATAACAGATTGCTCTTCAGTTGTTCCTAGATTTGTCAACTTATCCTTAAGTGTTAAGCTAATTCATAGACTGCTCCTCAGTTTTCACATCCATTAGAGTTAGAATCACTTTTAAAACTTTTTATAACATTAAAAAATTATATGCATATTAAAAACTATTTTCCAAGAAATCGTTTCCAGCTGCTATTTCACAAACTTCATAATGATTTTCGTAACAATCAATATATATTTTTATTCTATATTTTTGTATTGTTTCATTTATTCTCATGCTCTGCTCAAAGTTCAACAGCGTTTATGTAAAAAATGGAAACCATAAAAAAAAATTCTCATCCAGAACTTCATAATTGCCGTATCAATAACCTTACCAACCTTTCACACTACAAATTAATGTACAATTAAATGCGACTAGCTAAAACACAGCAGGTGGCTTAAACAAAAAAAATATAAAAAAAAATAGTGGCAAAACAAAAAATTAAAACATAAAAAATAATAATAATGTATTGTAAAATTATGTACAAATATGTTTAACAGATTTTGCGATAGACTCAGGTTGCCTAATTGACATAAAGTTATGGCAACCCAATATGAAATATGTTTAAGGCCCAAAATGCAGAGACTTGAAAGTTTATTTACCTCTCTCTCTCTCTCTCCTAAAAACAACTTGGATAAGATCTAAAGCCAAAATGATATGCATATTTATAAGTAGTGTGTTCAATTTAATTTAAAAAAAAAAAAAAATACTAAAAACTTGGTTAACGCTAAATAGCAAGAGCCGCCTCGTGTTACACTTGCTCAGCCGTCTTTAAAAGATTCGAAGATTAATCGCCGTATCTAGATGCCTAGCTATGACAACTATAAAGTGATCGGGAGTCGTGTCGAGGCGTATTATAATAAATTCCCTCAAACTTTTAGACGCCCTGCTAATTTAATTTTGTTGCTGTTGTTGCTTTACTAAATTTGATTTATTAAGCGTGGAGAATCAACGCGGAACCAACTAAAAATTTATTTACCAGCTCAAGCTCGAGCTCAATTCTCAGCTGAGTTGAAAATTGACGGCGCCTAAAGCTTTTAATAAGTTATTATAATTATGATCAAATTTCATTAATAGTTCAAAAACCCAGAGTAAAATAAAATTAATAAAACGTAATTAGCTAATAATACAAGCTAAATAAAAATTCAACACTTAATTGCACGCAATTTATTGTTAACTCATCGGCAGAACTTCTTAAAGTAAATTCTCAAAACACGCTAATTGGATTGTATCCAACTATTTTTTGAGTACTACTTAAAAAGTATCTTTTTTTAAGCGCAAACACATGTTAGGTATACCTAGTACGATGTTGTAAGTATTCGTACAACAGTCATAAGTCTGTCATCTTGGGAATTGTTGTTTCTTTGTTTGATTTGATAGTAGCAGTACTTACTATATATATAGCATACTTGTATGTACTATATACATAAGTGCTAAAAATTTGCAATCAATAGCGTCATTTTCTATATGCCAGACTTGATGTCAACGCTGCGGATTGTTTTTGTATCGATGACTCAGTCAAGCCCAAAGATTCTTTTTGCTTTTATTTTGAACCAGTTGTGATTTATGCCTCACCGTAAAAATATTTGATGGGTCAGAAGTACGCAAAAGCATTTACTAATAAATATTATAAATGATGATTTAATGTTTTATTGCATATTCAATTTATGACAGCAGAAGCTATCGATTATTGCTTATAATAAAGGTTTTTGGGTTACGCAAAAAAAAGTTTAAGCACTTTGAAGTTTAGAGATGAGAAATATTATTACATATAACTTAAATAAGTGCACAAGTATGGCTAAATATTTCCCTTGGGGAAATTTAGGGTAACGTTGTCACAACTGTGACTGAGTTAAAAGGAAGTCCACTGCTGATGTTTAAGCCGAGAAAATAAAAAAATATGTCTATTTGAAAATCAATACGCAAGATTGCGACCAAATCTTGCAATTTGTGTATAATTTAGAAAATAATTTTATGAATAAATAAATACTTGCAGAAATGCAACTAAATTGTCAATAAAAAATATTTTATAGAAATATATAAACTTTGCTATGACAAAAAAAAAAAAACGTGACAAAATATAGGTTAGTAAAAATATTTTTTTCATATACACCTAATTCTGTTTTTACAGTGTAGAAACCAGAAAAAAATGTGTAAAGTAAATCATTAAGCTGCTATGAAAATAAATTATAAAGGGAAATTCGCTACTAAATTTTTAAAATTTCCATCAAATAGCATTTTTTAATCATGCTAAATCGAATAAAATTGTCTATCTATCTAAAGATCGAAGTACAAATTAAAAAATACATGCTGGGTCCAAGCTGCCTGACAGTGCGATATTCGGCCTTGCTCCGGAAAACGCACCCGAACATTTAATGCAGGTTCGTTTTGAAAACGAATTTTCGGTACTCCCAATTTCACCAAAACGAATTTTTCATGTGGTTTGAAACCGAATCTTTTGTGGCAAAAAGAATTAAAACAAATTGGCAAAATATGTTTAAAAAAGTACAAATTTTATAGTGAAATAATTTTTAAAAAATTCTTTGATATTCTTAAATTATAATTTTGCCAACTTCAAGTAAGATATTTACGGACAATTCTTTTTAATTATATTTTTTTCTGACAAACAAATTTTTTTGTATTTGGGTATGTGCACGTATGATACACGAGCACATGACCGATTGGTGCGACAGGGTTCCCGCGTTACACAAACAAAATTTTGCTTTTAACAAAAATAGCTAAGTCGTATTCGATTTCAATATATATTGTTGCTGAAGTTATTTTATTTAAAAGATAGTATAATAAAGAACTAGCAATGTTTTAATTAATATAAAATGTAAACAACATATAGTAATAGAAATGTGCATAGCTGCGGCAACCATGCAAAACGAATTCGAGTAAAATTGTTCGGTTTGGTCTATTCGATTTTCTGAGCTCGGCTGATTATTTAGCTTTACATTGATCGAAATGGCGAGCTATCATAATTTGATGCAATGTTTACACCAAATGTGCGCAACATCTTGAAAGCAGTGCAAACCTAGCATTACCCGAAAAAATCCTGATTATTTAACAACTGTTATAAATTTTCTTCAAATTGCTTCTTTCTACCACCAAGTTCAAGCACTCTTGAGGCATTAAATTGAAGTATTTAAAAAATTCCCACAAACGCTAAACCAACTACTTAGGTACATCTGCTTTTTTTTTTTTGCTTTACTTTTGCTCACTTTTCCACGTTAACCAACACATGCACAACTATTTGAAGCATTTCCTGAGCGGAGTTTAGATCTAAATGGACTGCTTAAAGTGCATGCCAAAGTGTCGCTTTTAATTAGAAGAGTGAAACCAGAGCCAAAGTGGCCGACAATGATTGAAGTCAAAGTCAAAGCCAAAGCAGTTTTAGCCAACTTCAATGACAAGAACGCAATGCAAGTTTCAATGGAAACGCTTTGGACATATAAGTCGCTTGTCTAATCACTTCCGTTGTTATTTTCATGACTGGCGGAAATAAAAAAAAAATGAAGCTGATTGCATAACCGATGACGAGTGCTAAATGCCACCTACTGATAATTATAAGATGTGTGTGCCCAAGTTGTTCCCACAGGTTGACTTCTAGAGGCTCCATTTAAAAGCGGGCACCTTCATTTGTCTAGTCTGTCTATGAAAAAAAAATCCTGTAACAAATTGCGCACATTTAGCGCATGCCGCTCTCTTTAACTCACACGCTCTCTCTCTGTGCCGCTCTGCATCTGGTTATCTGCTTCTTACACACAGTTGGCAATACCCAAGTGGTGGGAAAATGTTTAAGCTCGTTTGCTTTGGATCTGTACGTGGTTACGTACGTAAATAATTGAAATTAATATTTTCTGTTGAAATTTTATGCTTTTCAACAATTTCTTAAAACATTTTATGCTCGCCTTTTTGTTTTTTTTTTTTTGTTACTTCTCTCTTGTACACTGTCATTCGTCGGTGTTCTTTAAACGCTTAAGAAACGCTGCGAAAAAAAATTGCGTAGATTGGTAGCCCGCACATTTTTCTATACCATGAGCAACATTTTTTGTTTTTTTTTTGCACATTTCTTAGCAATTTGTAGCAAGAACATATATTTAGTATATGTACAGTGAGAGAAATATTCGAGTCAGAGAGTGAGTGGCATGGCATATTTCATTTTAATTATTTTATTAAAGAGCATTGCCGTAATGTGCAATTATTTTAAGTGTTTTATAAATATCAATTGCTGGGCCAGAGTTTGATGGATGTGAAATGCTTTGGGGCATGCCAGGCAGATTTCTTTGGCAAGACAGTTGTAAGGAATTAAAATCAATTGAAATAAATTGATATTTTGTACAGCAATTTGACTTATTAAAGCTTTGCATAAATTAACAATTTTATATGCTTGAACTATGTTTTTAAATGTATGCATGTATTTTTTTTTTTTATGGGCCATAACAAGTTTTTTTTTTTTTAACAATTTTCTAATTAACCAAAGTTTGATTTAATGCAGATATAAAATGGCAAAATGAACATGCATGTTGATTAATTGTTCAAGTTAAAGTTCAAGAACGCCTTAAACAGTAGCTTTAATTATAATTTAAATAGTTCATATAATGCTAGCTATGCTGTAAAAGGGGGGAAAACAAAAACAGGCAGCTGCTTTTGACTGCTCTAACAAGCCAGGTTAAGTTGGAGGCCATTTGAAGGCAAAGTAGAAAAAAATGGAAAAGAATAACAAAGTGGTATGGGGATGGCAAGGCTTAAACATACTGGTGGAATTAAAGCATTAAAGGCATTAAATTAATTCATTGCAAAACTGTTTGGAAGAACTAGGCATTAAATACCTTTGATAAGTTTCTTGCTGCACTGCTTTTGCTAGGTAATTATTTTAATTCGGACTGCTTTTTATACGCGTCCAAGCAAAACACAACAAGATATCATTTAAAAACTTCCCTGTTTCAATTTACGATAGATGGCGCCAGCAGTTTACGCTAGATGACGCCAGCCGTAACAACAGCAGTTTTATTTTGCCGCCACAACCAAAACTAATGAGCAGCAACTTGTTGTGGCAGTAAAGGAGCTGGCGGTGTCTTGGAGTTCGCACAACATGAAGCACCAAATCTGCACCAGAACCCCTGAAATTCCATCTGTATCTCCCAATTGGTCCATTTCATTTTTGCTGCAAATATTTGGCAATACCAATAGGGAGAGGAAGAGTAGTAGACTAGCTTCATATCTGTTTGCAGCATCGCAAATTCAAAGCTATCTCGGTTATTTGCTTTTTTTTGTCCATCACATTCCAATATTCCAAGTTTTTTGCTCTACTCTGCCCATGTCCATGAAAAAATTATAAACGCCTGCTGCAGCTTGTTGCTCGAAAAAAAAAAATGCGTCAAAGTCAGGTTGCCAAGCCGATGGCTTTGGGTGCGTTAAACAACGTGTGTGGCAGCCAGCCTGGCACTTGGCTTCGATATTTATGCAATGGCAGACATAGATACACACACACACACATACACAACGAGATACAGATACACAGATACAGTAACACACACCTTTTGCATATATGCCATAAACTTTCAATCTACTCTGCTCTTTTACTGCTCAGCTGCAATTTAAGCGCACATTTTTCTTGGCAACACATTTTCCAGCGCCATATGCATAAGCAGTTTTTCACGCCACCTCTCTTTTTTTTTTTTGTTTTGAACAGAATCTTTCTCTTTTGCTCGCTCAGTGTCTTCTGTCTGTTTCTGCAACACTTGGCGGCGCTTGCCACATAACAACAGCAACAACTGCTGTCGGCTGCCTGTTGCAACTGCAACATATGCAACAACGGCAGCTCGCGGCCAACCGCTATGCAGCGTACCATGACACATTAAATGCAAAACGGCCAGAAGAATGTTTTTCTTTACTTTTTTTTTTTGATACTCTATAATCTGTAATGCAAAGGGTATCTTAAGCCCCAAAAACTTCAAGCCAAGCTGACCAGAATGACATGGGGACTAGGGGCTGGTCATATCTTTTCTTCTGTGCGTATTGCTTGTATCTCAAAGATATATTTCTAGAATACTTTGGTTTCTTTATTTTGAATTAGCTTTGATAGAAGTTCTCTCTTCTACCCACTTACTCTTAAATAAATGTTAGAGCGCTTTCAAGATTTGTTAATCGAGCATGGATGCAAATTTTATTAAACTCGTTTCATGACTTTGCGAGATATGACAAAAATTACTAATTTAGCCGCCACACAAATAAAGTCGACTTTTGGATCCAGATGCCATAAAACGTTTTATTTACGTTTCTTAGGTCACTGTAAGAGCTGCTAGATCGCTCGAAAACTAAAAATTGCATGGGTTGCGTTACAAAACAAATCGATACTTTTGTATCGATACGTTTAAGTTGAAATTAATCAAGATTTCTGCGATATCACGTTTTGTACACCGCCATAGTTTTTTACTAGATTGTCATGTAGAAAATCGAACTAGATCTTCTCTTTTTTGATTTAGCATTCATGAGAGCTTCGAAACTAGCTAAAAATTACCTAATTTTAACACTCTTTGCATAGAAGCCCAGAATATCTGCAAGCTACTGGTGAGTATATTGAAAATTGAGTACAGTTACCAAAAACGATATGTCGACTCACTCACTCTCCAAACAGTTTTTCATTTTTTACCACTAAATATTCTCACATAGAATAAAATAAGCCTTACAGTGTATGCTAAAGTCGACATGTTGCGACTGTTACCGCCTTACTTGTTTTATTTTTATTTATTTTCATTTTTTTTTTTGCCAAGAAGTCAAGCGATGTGGTTGTTATTATTGTTTCCTTTTATTTTTTTTACTTTAACATTTTTTTCTTATTTAATAAAGAAATGGAATGGAATTTCGTTGTGTGCATATTATAATAATAATAAACCGGCTGTTATTGCATGGCAGCTGTTAAGAGTTGATGGAATGGCAAATGTATCTTAAAGATACAATAACTATAGCAGGTGAAGCGTCCATGAACTCACATAGTAGTATGCAAGTATTAATTCCTGCAGCATTTATTGTTGATGAGCATTTACAAGTATTACACAATAAAAATAAAAAAACCCAACCAGATCTGCGTATTTTATTCACTTTGAATTCAATAACTTGGCATAGTTTAAGCTTGTTCTCACGAATTCCGCGCGATGTCAACTAAAATGCAGTGCCCATAAATTATGTGCGCACGAAGTAAGCATACATATATATATATATATATATATACCTATATATTTTTTTTAAGGTAAAACAAATAAATCTTCAGCGATAACTATAAAGATTGCATGGTCTTAAAAGTAACCGCAATTTAAATAAAAAATTTAAAATAAAAAAACACAAAAAAGCTTAAAAACTAATTAAAATAATACCAAGAAATTACGGAAGCAACTAATTGGTCAACTGAAGCGGATTGCTCCAGAAGCTACACTTATATAACTACTTCTTCCAAAAAAAAAAAAATGTGTATATAAGTCGGCATGTGCAGTCGGCAGCATTTGAAGTTGTTAACGTAAATTCTTGGCAGAAAGTATCTATAGGCTGGCATTTCAGACAAATGCTCAAGTAAGTGTATCTGCAGTTTGATGAACTGCCTTTTTAATTGCAAGCCAATCGACAATTAAATGTTTTTGCAGAAGAACTTAATACTAAGCAAAAAAAACGGCAAACTTGGGTTAATTATACAAGTGAGGTGCTGTGCCGTTGAAAAAGGGCGTAGCTGCCAGGGAGCGTGGGTAAGATACTTGCCACATAACTACAAAGATACAATATATGCAGAGCAACTGGCACGCTTCGCTGCACATTTTAAGTGCCAGCAAATATAGAAAGAAATAGAAAATAAGAAAAAAATGTTACAAACTATTATAAGTGTTATTCTTTTACTCTATTGCCTTTAGGCTGTTGCCTCAAAAGTGCACTCAATTGTGGCATGATTCTGGGTTTTGTTTGTGTTGTTGGGGGCAGAAAGGCTACATTTGGGGTTCACTTCAGAAAAAAAACTAAACACCTGTGAGTCGTCTGGTTGTGATCTTTATCACAGCCACAGACGCACAGTCGGCACTTCAAGTTCAGTTTGGGTTCAGGTTTTCATTTTGAAAAAAAGTATTTCAAGCCATATTCTGGCTCTGGCATTGTCTGGCCATAATAGTATGTGGCTTCATTTCCATTTGGTTGCCTCTTGGGTGTTGTAGTTTCTATTTTTCTTTTAATTTTTATTACAGTTCTTATTTTTTATTTTCCAGTAGCCGCCTTGGCCTTTATGTAGATACTCTTGACAGCTCGCATTGTTTTCTTATCAATTAAAGCGTGACCTTTGTTGTGGTTTATCTAAGACGTATTAGTTTGGCTGCTTTATGGTCTAATTAGTTGAGCTAGAAAGTGCCTACAACTGTATGGGTCATTATGAGTTCATGTCTCAGTAACAACAAATTTCTTTTTTAACTACAACTTTTTGTCCTATCTATCTTATAAATAACATGCTAGCTGCTCAAATTTTAGTGTCATAAAATACAAAAAATAATATCAAAATCAATTAAAAGTAATATGCCATAATTGTAAATTGTCTCATAAAATTAAGCTACATGTTAGATAAGCCATAATGCCGTTTATCTTTAAGTTTAACTTAGATTCTCAATTTGAAACTCCATAGTATTATCTTATTTAAACTTTATAAAAACCTTCAGGCGTAATAAAAATTGTAATTGTACAATAAATTTAATACAACAATGACCTATTTGGGCTTAACTTACAACTGCTATATATGCTGTATCTGTAAGATACAATAAACAAACACAGCTGTCAACAGCTGTCAAAAAGCATTTCGATTTGTACGACGAGTGTCAAATGGCTTTTGGCTTTGAAAAAGCTTGGATTTTTTTTTTTTTGCTACTACTCTTTCCATTGTAATTCAAGCAAAAATGCCATTAACAACGAAAAAATGAAAGCTGAAACAATGCCAATGTATTCTTTTTAATAAATATTTAATTGATAAAGACTGAAATCGTTTAAAAGCAAATTAACATAAGATACTCAATGTTCAATTACAATGGTATACTTGTTACTCATATAGAATTTGTGTAAATAAGAAATTTTTTATTCTAAGTGTTCGTGCAGCTTTTAAGATTGAAAAAGAACGCAGCAACGTTTTCTCATTTCTAGATAAAGTTCAGTATGATGTGGTATCTTTAAAATTGCTGTTGCCTTAAATTTTATTTTTTAAATTTCTAAAAAGATTTCTAAGTCAAAATAAATTTCTGCAAATCGAAGAATTGCTTCGGGTTACAAATTTGTATGAAACAGATGAAATCCGGTTGAAAGAAACAACTGGTCCAATATCTATAAAATTTTACACTTGAGAGCTTTGGTTCTTTATAATTTCTTTTAACTTTTTTTTTTGAACTTGCATTATTGTTATTAGCTTCTTTTTCCAAGGAGTTATTTCTCTATTACAAGGCACTGTCTACTATGGCAAGCATTGGAGTTGCTAACACTAAAATAAGCTTAACATCCTTAATTATGGAAGATAATAATTTTTTTTCCTTTTTTTTTTGTTCGCGTGCATAAAATGTGATTACACTTATTTTTTTAAATTTTAGATAACTTGAATTTTAAATTTAATAACAAAAATTTGTTAAAAAATATTAAACAATTTTTTTTATTATTGCAGACTTGAGATCACTTTTGAATTTAAAAACAAAAAATGTTTAAAAATATTATAATAAAAACAATTTTTTTTATTTTTGAATAATTAAGATCACTTTTAAATTTAATAATATTTGTTAAAAAATTTTAACCAATGATATACAATTTAATTTCTCTTATTTTTGACAATTTGAGATCACTTTTTAATTTTAAATTTCATTTTAAAAATTTGTTAGTAAATAATACAAAAAAAGGTTTCTTATTTTTGAAGATTTAAAAACACTTGAATTTTATATTTAAAGACCAAAAATGTTAGTGGTATTAAAAAAATGTTTTTTTCTTATTTTTGACAATTCAATATCATTTTTGCATTTTAAATTAAAAAAAAAAATTGAGAAAAACCAGAAAAAAATCCAATCTTTTTATAAAATTCAAAGTAGTACCTTTCATAGAAAAAAAATTATTCAAGTATCTTTATGCGTTTTCAAGAGAAGTCTACTTCAATATTTTGCTATCGATAACTCGATAAATAGTGGAAATTTGGCAAAACTTATACGTGATTAATATAAGCAAGTATTTCTATCACTTATGTCAAAATCATTAAAACTGAACAGATGAGTTAAAAATTACTCAAGTATCTTTTTGCATTTAAAAGATATGTCTTGGCATTAAAAGTCTACTTAAATATTTATTTATCGATAGCTCTATAAATAATAGGAATTTTGCAAAAAAAATATCTAGGTTAGTATTTGCAATTTTCACATATGCATAAATCATCAAAATGAAATAGATCGAGTAAAAAATTATTCAAGTATCTTTATTATCCTTACGAAATAATTCTTCTGATTCTACAAAATTTTCCAGTTATCGATAACTCAATAATCATCGTTGTAGCTTAATATTAGCCAGTATCTATGTCACATATGTAAAAATCATCAAAATGTAAGAGACCGTAAGCAATTGAGACGCAAGACACATCGTAAAATGTATTATAGAAAAAACTTTTCACATTTTAAAAAATTGTCATCTAAATTTATTTTAGCAAATACAAATCTGCCACCAAAGTTCTAAGCGAAAATCATTTAAAATGTCTGTTATTAAAGACTTAAGGCGAAAAAAGTGCTGTTTAGGAAGAATACCAGTATTCATCTCACGATAGGTGAAAATATAAAGCTCATTGGGCAAATATTATTTTCGCCATTTTGAATACCCATAACTTACAAACGAGAAGAGTCAGATTCAAAAAATAATTCAAAATTCGGATCAATTGCGTCAGGATCCACATTAGGTGCAAATTTGAAGATATTCGGAAAATTTTATTTTCGCAATTTAGAGCCAAAATAAACCCTGATTCAGATCAGTGGGATCGAGATGTACATAAGGTGAATATATGAAGCCAATCGGTCAATTTTTAAATTTTCTTTTAAAAGACCATAACTTCTAAACGAGAAACTTCTAATAAAGAATGCTGGTTCATTTAAAGCTTATATATAATAAGTTTAAGGAACTTAACTTTTTACGAATTCTTCTCATTTATTTTTAACTTTGTAGCTTATCGTCAAGATCAAAAATAACAACCAGCACTCTTCAGTAATTCCAAAAACGTTACAAAAAAGCATTTCAATTGCCTTCTCTTTATATAGCACATATGTATGTATGTGCATGCTATACATAAGGTAATTACCTTATCTTCAATTGTAGCCCTTTTTTGGACAATTTTTGCCACAAATTCTCTTTTATTCAGTTCGCAATTTTGTTGATATTTGCAAATTCTTGTCACATTTAGCAGTAAACGCAAAAAATAAAAGCAACAACGATCGTATAAAATGTAATTTTTTTTTTTCAGTTTTTTGTTTTTTGTATTTCAAGCGAATTTCAACTATTTTGTTGGTGTTGTCTGTATGCAAGTATTTTATAGCGTCGGCCTCTTTTTGTATCTTTTTTTTATTATTTGTGTACGAGTATAATGGCCTGAAAATTGCTGGAGTTGCATGAAAAAGATTTAAAACATTTAAAACAAAAACAACAACAACAAAACAAAAACCCACCTCTAAAGTTAATGCAAAATTGAATGAAAGCGACCACAGTGACAACAACAAATGATGACGTTGTTGTTGTTGCTGTTAACGGCCTAAAGTAGGTAAATGTTTATGTTGCCATTAATTTAAGTTTATATACAATTTTTTTTTTTATCATTATATGCATTTGACAGCAGTTTGCATTTGGTTCGCAGTGAATTTGCAATGAGCTCAAAAATAACATCAAATATTTATGTAAATTCCGAATGCCAATGAGCAAATGAAAGTAGTTCAATTTAAAACGTATCTGGTGTGCTCAATGGCATACAAATGATGTGAAGATACTTTTGTGTAACGGCATGACACAAAAACAGATACAATCTATTTTTTGGCATCTTTTGTAAACTTTTGAAACTTTTACCAGAGCCAAAAAATGTGCCATTGAAAAGAATGCAGAATTTGTTATGGACATAAATCTAATAAACTTGGCATTGACAATTGACTTTTTGAAAAGTTTTTTTTTTTGAGGGCGCAGACTCTATTGAAAAAAAGACATTCGAGTTGTCAACAGCATAATTTTGGAACATTTTATGGCACAATAACACAGAAAAAAAGACAGTAGTTAGAATTTCTATAGATACTTTAGATAATAGTTGAAAATCAGTAGCCCAACCATAAAAAAGTGAAAACTTGGAATGTTGTCATGCTTAAAATTGGAATTGGCTTAAAGCCAATGCTTGTTTGCGAAATGTGATTTCAGAATATGAGTGTGCTTTATGTTTAAATGAATAAAGTTAGTCTTAAAAATTATGTTTATTTTTTACATAAAAGCTGTTTGAACAATTGTTATCGATAATTCTGTTTACTACTTTTTTTATTGTATTTTTATTCATAATCTGTCATCTCACACAATGGGTTCTAAGGCTGCTGCATAACTTTAGACTTAATATGTTCAGATTTTAGGAAACTCAAATATAGAATTTAAGGGTAGTCTAGAAGAAATGACAGATAATTTTATTTAGTAAAAGTTTTAATAAATTTACAGGTTACTTCTTGCGCTACGATTTAGATCTTGTAAAATTCTGACACTATAGACCATCCTCATAGCGAAATCCTCCATGACGTATTTTTCTAATATACATAAAAATTTTTTTAGATACTTTGCCCTTAACGAAAAACATTGGATTCTTTCTTTCGTTCCCGTGCAAATTTTGCTTTCGGGACGTTTTCCTGTACACCTAATTCTGTTTTTATACGCTAGATACGTTCCAGAAAAAAACGTGTGAAAGAAGGCATGAAATAAGTCCTTAAGCTGCTATGCAAATAAATAGAAAAGGGAATTCCCTAAATAAATTTCTAAAAGATTAGGTTAGTAAAAATACTTTGCTTTAAAAATACAATAGTATCGTTTTTTTTTTTAATCGTGCTAAATCAAGCATACAATTTTTTTTAGACCGTTTTATTTAAAAACCGTGTAAAAAAAGATCGTGGAAAACAGGATTGGGTGTATTTTAAAGCTTCCATTGTACTAAAATGCTTTCAACATTTTCTCAACTGCTCTATATTTAAAGGCATCATTAACTTAGTGGTATCTGAAGATTTCTGTTTTTATATAAAAACGACAATTAAACTAAATATTAATACAATAAATCAAAATTTTTAGGAATTTAGGAAAATTTCACTAGGCGCCTTAAGTGATTTTCTTGATCTTCCGATAGAATAGATTTTAAATATTAATTATGTTAAATTTTTTGTTACTCATGAAATTAATTTTGATATGGTTGAGTTTATCGGAACCTATTATGAACGTATTAGAGATATAAAATGTGCATAATATACAATACTAGATTGTAAATATAATAAACGTAAAAAAGAATTATATGGAGAAAAACTAAGTTTATTGCATAATTTGGGAAGAATTGTAAAAAACTATTCAGATTTTTTCTAAAAAGTGAGGAATGATAAAAAAAATATTTATTGTTCTCGATGTTTTAAGAGATCTTGATTTTATTTAATTAACAATAATGTGCAATCAATAAACAACAAAAAATACAAAATTTGGATTCTTCGCGAATATTTCAACATACTTTTTTTTGAGGAATGTTCTATATAGATCAGTTCATGTGGTTAAAAGTTCTTAAAAATTATAAATTATAAAATAAATATTTAATGCTCTTCATATTTTAAGCGATCTTGATTTTATTTAATTAACAATAAAGTTCAATAAATAAACAAAAACAAAATGTTATGGATTCTTCGCGAAGATTGCAATATACATTTTTTGAGGAACGTTCTAAATAGAGCAGCTCAAGAAGAGTGACTGCTTAATTTTTGTGTATAAAGATCTGTTTGTCCTAAAATATTATTCAACATTTTGTCAAATGTCAAAAAATTAAACTTCAATAATTGCCTAAAGCCTTCTGTTAGTAACTTAATTTTTTTTTTGTAGTACGTTGCTTGTTTACGTCATAACTATCACAAGTGGTTAGTCGCTTGAAGACAGTTTTAAAAATACGCATTACTCATTTTCTAAGATAACACAAAAAAAAAATCAATTTTTTTATGACTTTTGTTCTATTTAAAAGCATATTTTATGGTAGTAAAACTTAATGAATATTCAATCAATTCAAAATTCACTTACTTGCCTTTCTAAATGCAAAATTTATGTATTAACTTTCGTTTATGCAAAAATTTCTTGGCCATATTCTGGCGGCGAATTATTTCTCTAGTTTTGTTTAAGCTTTAATTTGATTTTTCACTTTATTAAAAAATTATTTAAAGCCGTGTTTGATTCAAAATGTTGTAAGCTTGATCAATTTCTGCGCTAGTTAGTGGAAAAAAAAGCAAAAACAAATTAACATAATTATAATGGAATATTGTGATTATTGTTTAACGTCAGGCGCTGCGTGTGGCCCAAACGAAAAATTTCACTTTTACTTAAGGTTTTTCTTTAGTTTTATTTGTAATTATTGTTGTCCAAATATACATAGCAATTATATTGTATTTAAAAAAATGGAAGTTACAAGTAATTTGCATTTAAAACAATTTTTAACGTACAAATTATGAACATATTGTATATTGTATATGTAGCAATTAATTTTACGCTCAAATGCGCGCCTCAAAGTGAAACAGACGAAACGAATGAAAAACAAAGAAAAACAACGAACAACGTACCAACGGAAATGCAAACGAAACCGCCAAAATGTTGCAATTAATTTAATGTCGATTACAATATTTGTAAAAAACTCCAAAAAACGCACATTAAAGTTGCATTAATTTTTTTTAAAATTAACAATGGTAATTAAAAAAATAACAAGCACAAACAAAACACACGCAGGCACAGACGTGAATGAACTTGCAAGCAATAAATTGCAACAAAGCACAGTTATTTATGCATAAAAAAAAGAGAACGCATTCTCTTCACGGTCACTAAACTGCACTAAACTCACTCACGCACACATTTGCACTAGTTTGTCACTAGTTCGTAGTCGGCTTTTTGCCGGCGGCCCAACACTGATCAAGCGATACGTTTGGAGCTGAGCAGAGCGCAGCTGCAGTCAAAGTCAAGTTTACGCGCTCTTCCGTTTAATTTTTTTTATAACTTGTTGCTTGTGCTCTTATTACTTTATTTATTTTTTACCGTCAAACGTTGTGCACGCAAAGAGCGTCAAAATACATCTGACTTGAGCTTGGCGCTCGTCAAGTTATTGAAGTAAGCAGCGCTGCGATCGTCTGCGTCAGCGTCTTAAAGTCGCTTGACGAGCAGCTGTTCGTGCGGCTTTCGGCTGTTTTTTAGCTTGCCGGTGGCGTCAACGTCGACGTCAGCCTAGGCTGCGCAGTTTGCCATTTTAGCGTTTGTCTCTTTCTACAGCATTGCGCATTATCAGCAGCTGATCTTCGTTATTACGAGCTGCATGCGTTTAAGTCAATGTATGTGTTTGTGATCGATCGCATTACAAGTCGATGACAAATTTCTGATAACGATGACGTCGTTTGATAGGCCATAAAAATTAAATCGCATTTGAATAACTTACACGTTTTAATATGCTCTTTAATTAATATGTGCTTGTGGAAAATGGTTTTTCATGTTTTCCGTATTATGGTCTGTTGAGTGGCTTGTTGTGTCAGTTACAGTGCAGCTTACGTCATTTGCTGTATGGGTCTCTTCAAAGTGTTATTTATGGGCAAATACTACTTGGGGAAGTGTAGACTATATTTGCATGTGTTTCATTTACTGGCCATATAAATATAAATTAATTTATGACTTAAATGTATTATTCTTTTTAATTTGCGCATTTAGCAATTCTGACTGATGTAACAAGTTATCAATTGTTTTGCTGGCCTTCAAAGAATTTCAACTATGTCAATTAACTATTATATAAAGATATTTTTGACTTTTAAAATTTCTGAGAATGAATGTGAGGAAAGAGCAAATGCTGCAGTTGTCGGGTTTTAATTAAAGATATTAATGCTTGGGCATGTTTGCGTAATGAATAACTTTCCAAGCATTGGCTCGCTTACAAATATATTTTATTTATGACGTAACTGAAGCACTTCAAATAATCGCCATGCAAATTACAAAATATAAGTCTAGGCTGCAATTGGAAAACAGCTTTGTAAAACGTTAAACAGCTGAGCGAAGCAAAGCTAATATTATAATTTTTTATTTTTATAGTACTTTATTTAAAATCTGTCTTTAGACAAAGTTATAGGAAGTTTCCAACGAAACCTACTGTTGTATAAGAATTTATTTGATTAAAAAAAGCCCGGGCGATATCCTTAACAATTAAGATCGTGTTTTAGGTCTCTATGAAAGTTCTTATATGATGACTAATTTGAAATAAAATTCGATCTATTCTATTTCATCTGATTTTAAGTAATTGAGTGAATTTTATAAAATGACGCAAAGTAGCGCCCCAGTTTGGCTGTGAGAAAACTGGCTCAATTTTCTATGGTAGCTATATGAAATAGTGTACCAATTTTGATCGTACTTCAGATAAGTGTTAAGTCTAAAACGATAAACAACTGAGATGAATTTGCTTACAATATTTAAAAAAATAAAAAAAAAACCTTGAATATGTTTTTAGGCGCATTAGTCTGCACATTTGTGTGCAGTTTGCTCAAAATTCGTACACTATTTAATATAGCTACCATACAAAAACTTGTGGCCATCGATAGCGTAGTGGTAGCGTTCTCGCTTTGCAACCCGATGGTCGGTGGTTCGATTCCCCGCTGACGCACTGCTGCATTTGCCTAGCACTGGCATCGCTAGCTCAATGACGCGATTTGCCCAAGAAAATCTTTATTAATTCAAGACACCGCCGTTCAGATGCGGCTATAAACTGTAGTTCCCTGTACTCTTCGAATTGTTATTAATAGAGATCCCCATGCTCCGCCTAGGGGCGACTGACAAAATAGTCAGTATGGGAAATTATTATACAAAAATTGAACCAGTAATTTTTTTATCAAAGAGTCACGTATAACGAGCTTGTGTATTGTGTTACTTTTTAATTGTCAGATCATCAGTTAAGACGCAATGAAAAAATCACACTCCGCACAGCTCATTTATAATGCACGATAAAACATTAAAATCGGGTGTGTAATTTCAGCCATTGCAAATTTTTGCTAGCAAGTATCTATCCATCTGCATGTTTGACTATTAAAATTTCTTAGAATCGGCAGTGGGTGGAAAAATATAGTACTAAAATTGGTAGACGTTACTTTTAATAGCCCGCAGAGAGTTATAAAAACAAAGATAATGCAATTAGTTGGAAAATTTGAATATATTGCCAAGCACTTATGAACATTTTTTTACTCAAGAAAACATTCTGATAGACACTTTGCAAATCTTCAAGCTGCTGGACCCAGCTGCTTTTTGTGCCAACCAAAACACATCATTTGAATTAAAACAAGCAAATCCAACATATGTTTCACTTTACAATATTCAAGATGTGATCATTACTCATCATGTGCCAAAATTAGAAAAGGTCTTAAGCTCTGGGCATTGGAAGCTGACTTTCTGGAGAACTAACTTTGAAGATGACACAACTCGCTGGCGACATTTGGTTTCCATTACACAGAGTGTCTGAATGCTTGGCGGGTTGTCAATCACAAAATCAAATGAAAAACATAACTCACACGCAAAATGTGACGCCCAGCTGAAGAATGAAGAAAAAAAAAAGTTTGGCCTAATGATAAATGACAATTTGTAAATGGAAGTTCCATTTGGCTACATTATAAAGCTTCAAAAAATTCAACATTTTGGCTGGCAAACTTAAGCAATGGAAAGTGTTCTGTGTGAAAGTTGAAAAGAAGTAGAAAAAAGTTAAAAAAAAAAAAATGCAGCGAGAAAGAAAGTTTGTTTTTACTTATCAAAAGGTCGTGTTAAGATGGGTTAAGAGTAATCGTGCCTTTGGATATTATGCAATGTTTACGCTTGGCTGCATAAATTTTTCATTATGACCGAGCATTCTTAAAGGCAAATGAACAAAACAAAAAAAATATCTACAAACAAAGTGAAAGTATCTTGTAACTTTTAGATACATTTAACTACACTACTGCCACACACTTTAATGTACTTTCAATTTTTTCACACACAAACATAATTACTTTATTGAGGGTGTTTAAGCTGGAAAATTCCAAAGCTCGACCCAAATGCGCAGCTTCAGTTTCAGTTAGATATGGAGAGAGGCAGCGAGATCTTAACGCTCAGATCTTTATCGCAGACATGCTGAGAATTTCGTGTGGGCCATGGAAAGCAAAAGATACCTCAAGTCCGAGCCAGCTTATTTAAAATTCTAATCACATGCAATCAGCACGTTTCATTTGGGCTTTGGGCAGTCCGTACAATGACCAGAGCGCGTCCATTGCCGGCTGGGCTGTATTTTTTTGTTGTTTATCGATTAATCATCAAATTAAAAATTAACAGCAAAGCGTGGAGCGTGGCCGCTGAAGATCAACAACAAGTCGCACTTTACTTTAGCTTTTATTTTGTTACTTCTTATATATATTGTATAAATTTTTTTATTTTATTTCATTTTTTTTTTTTTGCGCATTGCCAGCCAATTTAAACAATATCTAGAATTTCATGGTAAAAACCACAAGATTTTCGATTACATTTTTTGCTGTTGTTGTTTTTTTTTTGTTATTGCTGTTTTGTTCTTTTGGCAACAACTGCCAAAATTGGCAATTGTTTTGATTGGCCGTGCTATACAAAATTGGCCAAGTGCTTGAGAGTTATGGCTTAAAGGGTTTTATTGCTCGTTCTTAAGTTTGGGCTAATGAGTAAGAGGTCTGCTTTAAGTTAACCAAATGACACTGGGCAACAACAATCACGTGTACTTACTAGCTTAAGTACTACAAGCTTTTTGATTAAAAGCAAATACTTGAATTGACCCTAAGCTGATGTGGGTTGAAGCATAATATAGGGAAGGCCATCTGTTGTTCTTTTCGCAGTGTAAGAGGCAGCTATGGGAATTTTAGGTATAAATGAAAAAATTCGCGTCTACAGACGTTTTTTTTGTTTAATATTTTGCAAAAATTTGACAACACTTTCGATAAAGATTTTGAGTGCAAGTGGTTAAAGAGCTTTATGTACAGCGTGTTTTTTTTAGAGGTCCACAACTTTGAGTTGGCAACACTGCTTTATACGACAACACATTTAATAGCTGATAATCGCTTTTTGTTTAGTTTTGTTTGGCATTTCATTATGAATAGACTTACATCAGAGCAATGCTTGCAAATTGTTGAAATTTTTTATCAAAATAATGGTTCCGTTCGTCAAACTTTTTCAAAATTCAAAATTTTGTTTTCCAATGAAGTCCATTTTTGATTGAATGGGTAAGTAAATAAGCAGAATTGTCGCACTGAGGTTAATCCACAAGCTTTTGTCGAAACACCCATTACATCCACAGAAAGTTACTGTCACTTGTCTACGACGATAAGTCAGAGACAATTGAACACCTGGACATTAACATACGATGAGTTATTGGCGAAATACGGCCGCAAATGCTGCGGAAAGTTAGTGAAAATTAGTGTTCCAGATTGCGCCTTGACCGAAATCATATTTAAACATTACTGTCATAAAATTTTCTATGCAATAAAGACCGTTTCATTGATATTAAAAAAATATTTCTATGTTTTTTTATGATTTAAATTTGTGTAACTCTAAAAATAAACACCCTTTACATACTACTAGTACACTTCAAAGTGAAAAAAGCCCTCTTATCCTAGATCCGCAGCTGGATAAGGCCTTGCCGAGCACATAGAAGTATATATATTGCCATAACCTGTCAAAGATCTTCTGACCTTCTTCTATATCTATCTTAAATTAAGAACTAAGAATAAACTGCTTGTTTATTTTTTTTCGTATTCAGAAGGTAGCAAAAAAAGGAGTAGGAGTAGAGTTTGCCCAGAACAGGTAGTATAGTACACCAAAGGTGCTATCATACCCTCTCAGGACTTAGAGTCTTCGGGGAAGAGGGCAAAGACTTCTGAAGCACCTTCTTTTAAAACTGCTTAGTGTACTGTTTTAGATTTCAGAACCTTAGATTTTGCCTAGAACATCAAAGGTTCTATAATGGATACTCTTATCACAGCTCAGAGTCTTCTAAAAGAAACGAAAAGATCTCTGAAGTTTATTGTTTTAAAACTGCTTAGTGAACTGCTTTAGATTCTTTTGTAACCTCTTTCTCTTGATTTAGCACAATAAATATTAAATGATTTCGACAAAAGCTTGCGTACACACAATCTTCGCTATTTTCTTCTAAGACAATACATTGTAGAATCAAAGATGTCAAGAAATTAGTTACTCCTCACAATGTGTTGTCATGTCATGCGTCACTTGGCAAAACAAATCAATCAACAAAATTTGCATAGAGGGTAAAATATGCCAATAATGTATATTGTAGAACACGCCCCACGCAAGAGCGCACAATTGGGGCGCAACGTGACGCCCCACACACGAAGCCAGCCAGATTCGATGGACAGAAGCTGTGGCGCCAATAAATGCCACCACCAAGCCACCATCAAGGCAAATGACGACTGACGGACTGGCATGCAAATTGCATTCGGGGCGAGCGTCAAAAAAACAGAAAAAAAAGTTTTTGTCAGCAAAACTTGAAAGAAAATCATTTGACATGTGACATGGCAACCCTGCCGCTGGCCGCGCAAACCCTCTTGCGTTGATCTAGTATTGGTTGCCCGTTTGTATTGCTCCAGTTTGAGGCTCTATTTACATGGCATTTACATTTTATTGCATTTATTACAAATTGGCGGCTTGCTATCAAAGGCAGGGTCTGCACTTGCCAAGCCTGAGATTGATAAGAAAAAAATTTGCGCCTTGATTTGCTTTGAGGTTGCATATTTGCAAAAATAATAAAATAAATATAACAAAAAAAGATTGAATTGAAAAGTCGGGAAACAAAGACGTAAATAATGGTTTAAACTAAAATGGTGCGCCACAATGGCTGCATTAACCCCTTAGTGGCCACTGTGCTTGGCCATGGACGCTTGCATTTAGTTAGTTTATTTATAGTTTGATATTTAAATAAAATACAGCGCATGCACCAAATATGGCTTTTAAAAATGGCTTAGACGCACATACACACACAGACACACACACACAGAAACTTGGCTCATTAAAAAGCGTGTGATGGCTAAGCGAGTTATGGCCACTTTTGGCCAATTTGTTGTTGTTGCTGTTTTTGTGCGGCTGCTGTGAAAAGTTTTCTTGTTAACATGAATTGTTTGGCTGTCCACTTGGCTTAATTATTTGTGTTTTGTTGGGGGTTCTTGACGTTCTTTTTTTTCTCACTTTTTCAGTGTGTTTATTAATTAGATTTTGATTAAACCTACTATATAACAGAATAAATAATATATATGTATGTAGTTGAGGCAAGGTAACTTGGAGCACCGCTGAAAGGGGCGTGCCCAGAATTGTTTAAACCTTTTTTTTTGCAACGCCATTAGGTAAATATTTTTCAAGTGGCAACTTCATAATTAAGTTATGTGGGGATTTTTTTTTAATAACTTACAAAATATTCGCTGGTTTTATAGCAAAAGTTTTGGGCCCATAAGATTTCTAGCAACTTTTTCACTTACCCCTAAATCTTTAAATTCTAAGTACTTTGTGGAATTTATGTATTTACCTGCAAGAAAAAAAGAAAATATTAATTAGTATTGAAATGACTTCATCTAACCAAATTGATTTAAACATAAATTCCATATTTATAACAATTATAATATTCTAATTTTTTAAATAAAAAAAAAATAAATTATGAAACAAAACTTTTTTTTTTATTTTACCTGCCACATATAAATTTTTATAAAAAAAATCGTGAAATTTAATATTTTTACAATTAAACTTAAAAAAATATTTTTTGATTTTTATTTTAAGGCCTATACGCTGGCGCATGCTAAAATTTCGCAAAAATCCCAAATTTTTTTTTGTATGAAGGCTTATCATTCAACGCGAAATTTTTACATGCTGCGTATACGCCTTTATACAACAAAATACATAATCGGCCGTGCTCAGGAAAACGAATTCGAATATTTTATTTGTTTTCTTTTTGAAAACGAATGTTTGGTATTCCCAATTTCACCAAACCAAATTTTTCATGTGATTTGAGAACGAATGCAAAAGGAATTAAAACAAAATAATTTTTTAAATATTATTTTCTATTCTTAGTTTATACTTTTGCCAACTAAAAGTGATATATGTATTTATTGAGAATAATTTTTAAATATGTTTTTTTGAGTAAACCCAAAAAATAGCATGCACAACCCAAAACGATTTTTTTTTTGCACGAACACATGACCGATTCGTGCAACAATACTATGCAACGAATACTATGTATTTGGCTCCCTCTTACGGCAAAATTTTCAAATTTGGTGGGATTTATATTATTTTCTGCCTCTTGCGAACAATTTTGAAACTTGGCATCGTTCCTAATTTTTTTTTGCCCCCTCTTGGATCTTGTCTTGGTTTTTATTCGCAAGCCATTAATTTGCTTATTTTGCTTCCAATGACGTTTGTGTGGTCTGGCGAGCGAAACGAGCAGGTGGCAGAGCCCCTAGTTTTATATAAAGTCGTGCAAGCTGTAGAGTGTAGATAATACAAAAGGACAGCTGTTGGGTGTAGATATAACATGACTTAACAATTAGAAGGTCACGCCACGCGCCGCTCTGTTCTTTGTGTCTCTGTAAAAAAGAAAGTATAGGTTCAATATTTATATGGTAGCTATAAGAAATAGTGGACCAATTTTGACCTAATTTATGTCAGTTGTATTTTGTTATAAACTCAACATTTGTGTAAAGTTTTATCAAAATTGGTTCCCTATTTCATATGGCTACCATACAAAAGTTGAACCAGTGAACCGAACTTATGCTATTTGCGTCACCTTGTAAAAAGCATTGCATCATAGTCTGCAGCTGTGCGTAGACTAGTCTTTATAACGAAGCCAGATTCAACTTGTCACACTGTATTTTAACAAAAGACATTAAAGTACTTCTTTCCAAACGTTTTACTTTAATACTTTAATCTAAATTCGAAGAATTTTGCCATAAACGGCTGCCATAAATTGCTTAATGTTTATAAAACAATTAAGACCAGACAAAAAATATTTGTTACGGCCCATCCCTAGGCATTTCTTGTAAAAAAAAAAAAAAAACCACCAAAAACGCAAAACAACGTCAATCATTTAACAACAATCCGATTAGGACAACAAATTCGTATTTGTTGTCTTGTTTAAATTTTGCAAAATGTCAAACTTGCATCAAATCGCAGTGGCTCAAAAAAAAAAAAAAACCCATAAAATAACAAGTCAACTAATTAAAGAAAAAAGTTCGCACGACGTTCCACAGCCCACCCAAAGAAAAAATAAAACACGTTAAACTAATTAAAAGGCAACAACGGCTATAGAGCACTTGTTGGCCAGTACTGACAGGCCCAGGTAATAGTTCCAATCCCCGACTCAATAAGAAGCCCTGCAGTTATTTCTTATAATATTGTGTATTTTTTGTTTTTGGCTTACCCACGCCCAAGTTGTATCGAATCACACTACGGGTACTAAGGAGTACTAGACAATCGTATCGTATCAGACACACTGCAACGTCAATTGTTTTAGATATAGCAAATCTCATTATGGAGCTAATGTTGCACAAGGTGTGTCTTCGCAGCTGGCGTCAGCGTCTACGTCACTGCGGTTGTCTTATTTATTAGCCAAGACAGCAACCCAAGGGGCACTAAGCCAAGTATTTGCTGGTTTTTGGCTCAAACTCTAGATCACGCCCTAATTCAAATATATATTACAGTTATTTTGATTTTGCGTTATTGTTGTTGTTGCTGTTGTTGTCGTTGTGGACTTTCTAATACATGAATTAGCAACCGTTGCATGTGAACTTGGCCAATTGCGGATTCTGGCTGTCAAACGAATGTCGACAGGCGATTTATTTTATAACTTGGATTAGACCAAAAAAATAACGAAAATACAAAAACAACAAAGGTCAGTTAGTTAGTGCACTGCTTCTAACCAATTGTTTTTGGCCAATTTAATTCATTTAAACCTTTGCTATTAACACAATAATGCAAGCCTGTGACGTAGTTGGTTTCTTTTTGTAAAGGGGGTTCAATTTTTAAGTTGTGTAAAGAATGTCAACGGGTACGGTATTAAAAAAAAAATTATTTAAAAAACAAATAAAAATTTCTTAAAATAAAATAATTGTATTTTTTTAAGGCTTTTTTCTTGTTTTTTGCCATTTGTTTTTCTTTTAACTTAAATAGCTTTTTTTTCATTTTTTTATTACAATTTTAATTCATTAACAACATGAAGAGACTCAACGAAAAAAGTTTTAGATCTCAAAGTCAAATTTTATTGCAAAATTCCGATTACTTATAGAGTTATCGATAACTGAAAACTGGGTTTTTCATTTTTAGACTATTTCTTTTCTAAACGAATAAAGATATTGGTATAATGACATTAACACTTTTTTTAAGTGGGAGATCACTTTTGAATTTTAAAATGAAAAACTAAATATGATAAGAAATTAAAAAAAAAACATCTTAAAAATAAATAAAATCCCTTTTTTTTAATTTAATATTTTTTCTATTATGGAAATGCTTTATGCTTTAACTAAATCAATCGATTTAATTTTCATTTTTTCATAAATTTTATATTTACATTTTTAAATTTTGTAATATAATTTTTAATAACCAAATATTTTGCAGAAAATACACAGACCAACATGGTTTAGTTGTTGGAAAGCTATGGATCATTTCCAAAGTAATTTGCTGCGTTGAATCCGAACCCGGGGCCAAAATTGGCCCATCACGTCAGGATCTTGAGATATTTGAGGTTATGTATCTCAAAAGTAGGAAAAAACGCCGTTTTTCGGGTACATAACCTCAAATATCTCAAGATGACGTGATAAGGCAATTCTGGCCCCGGATCGGATTCTACGCAGCAAATTACTTCGGAATTGATCCTCAATTTTCCAACAACTGACATGACCCCGGTATTTGTAGGCCTGTGATATTAAACGAAACATTATTGTTTTTTTAAAGATAATTTTTTTTATATTTGTATATATTTTTTTTTTATAATATATTGATTGGACTCACCGGAGCACAATCAATCCTGAAATTTTTGTATTATTTATAAAATTTGCTGATTGTGACATATTGCAAATACAAAAACATTAAAATAAAATTATATTTAATACAGATTTTTATTAAAAAAACATTAATATATTTTTTTTATATAAAATATCAAACGAAAAAAACCGTCCTAGATAAGCTGCAAAAATTGGTCTTAAATCAGATTAAGTCAAAGATGTTTTTAGCTACTTAGGCTGGGTTGCCAGCTCCGTATAACCAGAAAATTGCAAAAACTCAAAAATCTTTTGAATTTATTTCGAATATAATAACTTGTGTTAAAAAAACTAATTGCTTCCATAAAGAGTTAAAAAAAATGAAATAAAAAAACCTGAGTCGTAACAGCTGCTCTATTTGATAAGAATATTCTGTATTCACAAATGAAGTGACTTTTATTTAATTCTACCCTAATTTTTTTAGGCTCTAAGCTGTGATTGAGATTGATACTCTATGCATCCCTCCTATCTACGCCACTGAATCAGACTAAAGGCAACATTTGCTAATTTATGTTTATTATGCATTATTTGAGTCTAGCTTAATTCAACTTACTAAAGGCCTAAATAATGCCAGCCAACAATTGAATTTTTATGCAACTACAAAAAAAAAATATTATTTTTTAATATCATTTTAGTTGGGCTGATTGAAATTTATGTTATAGTTAGCATGTTCAATATTATTATTATTGTTGTTAATGCTGGTTTGTGCGTTAGATGGCAAATGCATTAGCATATATTTATTTCTATTAATGATCTTTTTTATGTCTATATAGTGCTCAATTTTTTTTTCCACAGCTCTAAAACGCATTAACTTTTGAATTTATGCGAAATAATTTATGCGTTGTGGAATTTTTTTTCGCTGTTGTTTTTGGCATTTTTATGCGCTTTTTTATGCCTGAAAATATTCTAAATTTATGGCTTTAAAGCTGAATAATAATAAGTGAAGAGCGAAAAGAGCAGCTAAAAATTGAAACTCAGCTGGATCTTTAATATACTTACTATTAAGGGTTTTTATTCAATAGTTCTGGCAGATATTTGAATGAGCATATGTAGAAGAGTTTATGTCTTTTCATCAGCTGTTCAGGGAAAATCGAGTGTGGAGACAAGAGTGTACTTATATACGTCTTGTAGGCAGAAGACTTTAGAACACAAAGTCGCCAAAGTTTCGAAAACTATCGACGACAAAAGAAAGCGAGTCCCAAGAACAAGTCCTTATAAAAAACCCAGAGGGTCTAAGGTCCAGTTACTCGTAACCCTATTGATTATTAGTTATAGTATTGTTATTGTATTATAATTAATATTTAAAAGATGGCGTACGTTAAAGTCGGGCGCAGACGACTTTGGGATACCCTGTACCACCACATCGCAATTAAGTCCGAATTTTGCACCAAACAATTTTTTTGACCGATCGGTCCTATGGGGACTATATGATATGGTCAACCGATTTTGATCAAATTTAATACACTGGAAACTATAAAAAACTTCCGAGTGCCAAATTTGGTTTCGATATCTTCAAAACCAAACGAAACACAACGATTTTTTGACCGATTGGTCCTATGGGAGCTATATGATATAGTCAACCAATTTTGATCAAATTTGCTACAGTGCTTGGGAACTCTAAAAAACTTCTTAACGCCAAATTTGGTAACAATATCTTGACAAACAAACGAAACACAATGAATTTTGTACAAAATATATTTTTTCGACCGATCGATCCTATGGAAGCTATATGATATAGTCAACCGATTTTGATAAAATTTGGTACAGTGCTGGGGGTTTCTAAAAAAGTTCCGATTGCCAAATTTGGTTATGATATCTTCCTAAACAAACGAATTATCCATCTAAAACTTTTGCTTTTTTTCGAGGTCCTCTGAAACACCCCTATGGGAGCTATATAATGTAATCCCGATATCAAAAAAATAAAATAAGCTTGTCTCCTATGGATTAATAAGGGATCTAATCTGAAAGTTTGGTTACTCTTGCTCTTACCATCTCTGAGATCTAGGCGTTCATACGGACAGACGGACATGGGTATATCGACTTCTCTAGTCACTCTGATCATACTTTAGGTAACTTTGGGGGGTCTCCGACGTCTCCTTCTGTACGTTACATACATTTTCGGCTTGCAAAAACACAATATACCCTTTGTACCATACGGTACAGGGTATAATAAATTAAATAAATTAAAAAGACAGAGAACAGAAAATAAAAAATATACTTATTTCGAAAATTTGGAAAGATTTAGTAAAATCGGGAATAGAATTTTGTAGAAAACTAAAATAGGCCGAATACTAAAAATCAAAGTATCTCCGAAACACATCAAATGGATGTTTAGTAGTGCTGGAGAAACAGCTCTGTTGGCCAACATCGATATATAGATATTTTAAACTTCGATACATCGATGCATCGATATAAAATCGATGTTTTCTCCAGCACTAGTAAGAACTTAAGTACCTAGGCCTAGTAGGTACCTATCATGCAAAAAATGAGTATATAATAAAAAAAAGGCTAAAAAAGCCTAAGACATATTATTTATTGGTTAATCAAAAAAAGGTATCAGTTCAAGGCAGGTGCGTATCCAGGGTTTAGTCTGGGGGGGTTCTTCACTTCAAAGTGTATATATATCAGAGCTCGCGAAGCACTTTCAACCGGACCCGAAACCCCCCCTTGGACCCGCCACTGGTTCGAGATCATCATGCAAAAATGAATTTTTCTAGCTTAAGGCCCATACGCAGTTCGAAAAATTTCGCGCGGAATGACAAAACTTCAAAACTTCCCAAACAGGATAGCCCAAATGGGATTTTTTTTATATAATATAATATATTGATAAAACTATTCCGCGCGAAATTTTTCGAGCTGCGTATGGGCCTTTACTTAAAAAGAATTAAAAAAAAAATACAGGGAAAAAATCGAATACTGGGAAATTTGAAAACTCTTACTTTTAAGGAGCAAAACTTACGGATAGATAAAAAAGAGTAAGCTATAATTTTTTGTTTTTCGAAGAGACCCTACAACACACTGCCATTATGTTTTATCCCCACAACATGCTCAGAAGTAGGCATAAAACAGTTAAGTACAGATACTCCAAAATTTTCAAATTTTACAACACTACGTAGTTAGCATATAAAAATAATGGCTGCATTGAAATTCTCTTCATAAACCACAAAATTTAGCTGTCATGCATTTGGTATTTATTTACATATACATAATTAATATACTCAACTAAAAACAGTGTCAACATTAATAACTTTTTATTGATATTGTTAGTCATTTTTATTATTATTATTATTATTATTTTTTGAATTATGTACAGCTGTTGCGAATGCAGTCTATCAGTCTGAATAAACAATTAAGTGAAATGCTTTATTTAATAAATAATCCAGTCTACATATGGAACTGGTTGTGGCTGTTGTCATTTTTTTTTGTCGTTGCGTATTTAATTTATAATTTAATACCAATTTTGGTGTTTGCTGTCTAACAATTATCTAAATTAAAAAATTCCACAACATTGTATAGAATTTTTTTTTTTCTCTTTTAACTATTTCTTTTGCTTTGTTTTCTTTTTATTTGTTAAATTCTCATTTATTTATTTATAATGCATTGCATTTTAGCTGAAATTTGTTCTTGTTTTTGTGAAATACATTTCATGGTAGTTAATTGGTTTTTGTTTACGTGCCAACAAGTAGCAAGGTCACGGCATTGTTAAGATACAGATACAAACCAAAAGATATTAATTCACATAGTACATACAGTTGGCAGAATTTGTTGCCATTATATATTGTATGTTTTTAATTTTTGCGACAAATTTAGTTGTTACTGCCAAATGAGCGGCATGTTCGAGTTGAAGTGTTGTTGAAGTTTTTCTTGTCAAGTATTTTGTCAGATAACTTTGGTATTTTATCAATTCTCGCTTATCAAAAAACTCATTCAAACTTTTCACGTTGTGGTTGTATGCAAGTGTATGTGTGGTGTGTGGTGTGGGCGTGGGAGTGAGCGTGGGCGGTAGCTGCTACAACGACCTTGCGGTTAAAAATAAAGTGGAATTTGTAAACTTAGAGTGCTTGAGTACATTTTATAAGAGCCTGTTACATTGGGGTAGGTAAGGGAGATGTCAGTGCGAAAAGGAAGCATTAATTATTTACTTGTGGTTAAATAATGTAATGCGATAATCGAAAGTGTCTTTAAAGATGTTTCTGGTTTTGGATCTCCAGCATGTACGGGCTTAGGTTGAACGAACGGCTTCAGTCAATCACTAAACGATAATATTGGTTCCAGTGAAGTATAACAAGATGCCTAAAAGAAATACTTGGGGGTTGCTGTAATAAGCTGTACAACTTTCTGATTAGGCTGCAAAACAAAAAATTATGGAATCAAGTTCCTTGAGTGAGCTGAGAGTAAAATGGCTAAAAAATCGTCACGTAACAAAATGGCGTCTGCTGTATGAATGCGTGAGAATATCGAGTAGCCCATAAGCACTTGTGGTTAAGGTTAATAAGGTCGTCTTCAGTTCCAAGTTTGATTCTCATTTGAGACAAGTTTTTTTTTTTAATGTTTTAACATTTTGCATATATGTATTATCTTTATATAACAATTTACTTTTCTGTATATACATTTTTTCAAATAGTTCCTTCACCTTACGCCAGAGCCAAGACTCGCAAGGCAGTAGAAAACGCGATCGCCCAAAAACTACATAGAAACGCAGCCTACAAAAAGAAATGGAACAATCTGGCAAATCTTGGAACGAGATCAAGACACTAGTTAACAATAGAACGAGATGGAAATGTTTTGTAGAGGCACTATGCTCCACTGGGAGCTAAAGGAAATAATCATCATTATCCATATAGTTCCTTATGTAAATCGTATATATTTAAAAAAAATGAATTTTTATGTAAGATACTATATCGGCGATAATAAGTGAAGCGAAACACTTTCTTAGGCAAACTCTTCGATTTTGATGATTTTACAAAATTCTTCTCTTGGAAAAAAAATGATCTCGTAATCGAAGAATACACTTAAAAAATTTTTAAGTCGATCTCTTTGATTTTGATGATTTTAACCCAGTAAAAATATTTGGATACTTGCTAACAAACCTCGTTAGTTTTTTTTTTTTCCAAAATTCCGATTGTCTATCGAGTTATCGATATCTGTATATCTTCAATCTTTTCATTGACAAGACGTATCTCAAAAACGAATACTGATATTTGAATAGTTTTTTCTGTCAATGATTGATACAACTTTGTACCTACCATAAAATTTTAGATATATTTTTTTTTAAATTTAGTGATTTTTTTATATTTTTTGTTTGTTTAAATTATTGCCAATTTTTTAATTTAAAATTCAAAAGTGATCTCAACTTATAAAACTCAAGAATGATCCCCAATATATGCAAGAGAATTCATTGCGAAAGACAAAAAAAAAACCCCTACAACACTAATTTACACGAAAAATGAACCTAGGTAAAAAAGTGTTTTTTTTTTTTTTTGTAATTTTGGGTTGAGAAACACAAAATTGATATTAATTTTTGTTCTTCTTTATAACCGTTTTCGAGATTTTTTGGAAAAACATGTTTTTGGGCACTTTTTTCAGTTATTATATTATAATTATATTATATCTCGTGAACAAAATTTATGACATGAAAGACAATTAGATCGAAAGGTATTGATGTGCTTTTTACGGTATATGATATGTACAGATTAAGTACAAACTATTGAATTTACAAGCAACCGAAATCGAAATTAATTTTCGCACATTTTTCAAAATTACAGATTTCCGGTTTGCTTTGTATTAACGAGAAAAATTTTTTTTTAAATTATGTTAAGCGTTAGGCCGAAAGACAACTCTTTTACGAACATTTCGATACAAATTTTTGTACATGAGATATTGATGAATAACTAAAAAAAAGTGCGCGAAAACTCGTTTTTCGAAAAAATCTCGAAAACGGTGTTAAGCAAAAAAACAAAGGTTTTCGGCTAAAAAATGAATTTTCTCGACCAAATTTCAAAGAACCCCCCCCTTCAAGATGCTATATTTCTATAAACATCGATCGAATCGAAAAATCCTTTCATATTCTACGAATATGTACCTTTCATTTTTTGTACAAAAAAAAAATTGATTTTCTCAACCAGATTTCAAAGAACCTCCCCTTAAGAAAAAAAGGTTGTCATTATCGTTTAATTTGACCCAAATTTCCGAAAAAAAACAATTTTATACGAAGGTTCACTCGATGACTCTTAAATTTGTAAACTAGTGTAGTTGACTAAGTTCGGCTTATTTTGGATATTAATAGAGCCAATGGTCAGTAGACAGTAACTTATAATAGTGACAAATAAGCATTACTCCTTGGAATAAGAAGTTAATTGGCCGGTTTTGAATTATTTACGGTCAGGATATTCAAAATATATTCAATAAATATTCGCAATTTTTAATTGCGATCCAATCTTTTTCAAATAAGTTAAACTCTTTAGTTACATATGTTAAAAAAAAAAACCCGCAGCAGCGTATTTTATAGTCGTGTTTAACAAATATTGTATCTGCGCAAATTTTGGGTTCTGATTTCATTCACTTTCAAATCAGCAGTTGATTAATGATTTTTTATCAAAACAACTTATGAGAATCTATTGTTTCTATTCAATCTAGATAATCAATATTGAAAAGTAATATCAATATTTAATTTATTTATATGAAAGTTATAAAAAAAAAGAACAATGCCATAAACAATATGCTTTTAGTTCCTATACGTTCTAATAAATAATTTGAGCATTAATTTAGGTAGATTTTCAAGTACGTTTAAGCTTGTCTAAGTTCGTAACTATGACAATTTTTTTATAACTACTTTTCTTTAAAATTATAAAATTGTGGAACAAAGCTTTAAGGACAGTTTATTTAGTTTGCAAATTGTAACATCTTTCCATATCTTTGCAATTATAACTTTAAGTTCAAGCAAGTCATTAAAGGATCTTGATAACTATTTTGTTTATTTCCGCTTAAATTGTTGCACATTTCACACTCTGCAAATTTCAGCTATGCACTGTACATTAACCCCTTTCTCCTGTTTTATCCATTGATCACTTTGTTGACTGTACTTATTTGTCCATGAATCAGAGTTGCAATTAAAACGAGTGACGGAATGAATGCAATTCGTGATTTAAGGTGTTGAAGTTGACATTTTGCCTGATGTTGCTGTCACAAGTTAAAAAATTTGCATTTAAATCAAAGACAAAAAGCGCCGACTGCGTTATTTTTTTCCCGATTTTTTTGATTTTTTGGGGTAACAGGCGACTCCTTTGCTGGCCACACACAGCGCGAAACAAAGCTAACCTTTGGCACCTACATAGTTTGGCAACTTGGCATCAAATATAGGCGCCTATAAATTACATTTCTGCCTAATTTCTAAGCCTCAACTAAGTTCCGTGCCTGCCCTTGCCCCAAAAATTGAAATAAACTTAGTGCCCATAAATCATACTTGTTGGCAGCAAAGTCGACGCCGCAGTTGGCGTCGTGGCAGTGGCACTTAGTCAATTTTCTGCGCGCCAAAAAAAAAGTTAACATAAAAACTACATAATTCACTTAAATGTCAAGTTTGTGGCACTTAAGGCAGCATGTGTCGTACTCCAAGTAGTCGGAGTAGTTGTCGGAGTAGTAGCAGCACCAGTTAGTAGTAGAAATGGTAGTAGATTTACTACTTTATGCTGGTAGCAACTGGTTGCTGACTTTCGCATGTCACTCAAACTGGCATACTGTAAAAAAATGTGCGGTAATAAAGCAGCTCGCTTAGCTTGGTTGCAAAAAAAAGGAGTTAGCTCGTAGAAATAAGTTCAAAGATGTTGCCCGGCTGCAGACAAGGCATCTCGAATTTAGTATGCCTATATGTACTGTACTCTCGGTTTCTAAAAACACACCAAAATTTAAAGGTTACATAACAAGGTTTAAATAAAAAAAATTTGTTCCGAAAATTAGGAGTTACAAAGGCAGCTTAAAACTTTCTAGAATATACCGATTTATTAGAATTTCTTAATAAATAGATTCTTCTTTTCGTACTCATTAATATAATAGGAGTCCTAGCAGTTTGCTACTAGACATTCGACAACACTTCTTTGCACTAACTCAAGCTAAACCTTACCCTCTAGTTACAGTGTATACACAAAAAAAAAATCTAGCTTCGTTGTAATGCAAACAATTTCACTGTCGCTTGGGTCACGATTTATCATCTTGCTGCCATTTGAAATAACTTGCAAAAAAAAAGAAGAAGTAAAATACAAGACAAAAAGACCAAAAAAAAAAAACATGCCAAAAGGGAAACAAAGCGCCTGACTTGGGGCCGCGGGGTATCTAGAGATATACTTTAAACAACAGCTTGTACCTACTGACACTTAACGTGTCATTTGAACATTTTATTAGACTTGACAATGAACTTTTGAACCGTTTAAAATAAAATAACATGGCCGCTGCTTTGATTAGCATTAACTTTCACAATGCCAAATGTTGTAGTTATTTAAATAAAATACTATATATAGCTTTACTTTGATAGAAATTCAAATTTAGACAAAAACATTGGCAGTAGCAACTGATGAGGGCCATAAGCAGCGTTGAGCGTCACCCACAAGTTAAAGCCAACTTAAGATAACTACGTTTGGGAACACTAAACGATTAATTTTTAAACTGTTTCTAGTAAGTATTGAATAATGTTTATATGTAGTACAGTAAATCTAGAGTTTCACTTGCTTTGAATTTTGTTAGACTATATAACTTCACTCTTAAATATAAATTATCGATAGTTATGCTACAGAAAATGCCTTTTCTGCAGAATCATTATGACGTTTTTTCCATAAATTTGGGAGCTGAGAGCGACAAGCAAGGTGTAAGATTTCATCAGGATTCCATCAAAGGCATATTGGTGATTACTGCTGGATGGAAATTTCTGAAAGGTAACTGAACGCAAACGAAAACCTTTCGAGTGACAAATTTTTTTTCAACCAAAAGTGTGATTGAGTGAAAAGCGGAACTTTTAAATTTTTCGTACATGGTTTCATAACATCTATACTTCTTAGGCTCGAAATGTTCGTAAAAGAATGCTCTTTCAGCTCAAAGATTAAAAAAAAATTGAGAAAAAATTTCTTTGTTTATAAAAAGCAAACTGAAATTTAGTAATTTTGAAAAATGGTCGAAAATGTTACTTTTTTCGACTTTGGTAATGACTTAAGAAATTTTATTAAATCTGCACTTATCGTACATTACACTAGTTTACACGAAAAATGAACCTTCGTAAAAAAGTGTTTTTTAGGGTAATTTGGGGTCGAGAAACACGAAAATGGCAACCTTTTTTTTTCTTAAGCACCGTTTTCAAGATATTTTCGAAAAACATGTTTTGGGCACTTATTTCAGTTATTTTTCAATATCTCGTGAACAAAATTTTGTATCTACATGAAAGACGATTAGAGATTAGATTTAAGTCAAAATTATAGAAGTTACAAGCAACCAAAGTCGAAAATGTTTACAATTTTTCAAAATTACGAGCTTTCGGATTGCTTTTTATTAACGAAAAAAAATATTTAAAAAATATGTTAAGCCTTAATCTCAAAAAAAATTCTTTTACGAAGTCTAAGATCATTAAAATCGGATAAGAATTGTAGATGATATGGAGCCATGAATGAAAAAACACGACTACAGCTGCATACAAATGCGTGAAGACGTAAATGAACGCAAATGAAAAACTTTGAGTGAAAAATTTTTTTTTCATACAAAAGTGTGAATGAGTGAAGATTGGAGCTTTCGTATATGGTTCCATAACGTCTACAATTCTTACCTGATTTTAAAGATCTTAGAATCGAAATGTTCGTAAAAGAATTCTCTTTCAGTTTAAAGCTTATCATAATTTAAAAAAATTTTTTTTCGTTAATAACAAGCAAGCCGAAAATTTGTAATTTGAAAATTTATGTTTTTCGAAATATTTTTCGAAAATATCTCGAAAACGGTGCTTAAGAAAAAAAAAAAAGGTTGCCATTTTCGTGTTTCTCGACCCCAAATTACCCTAAAAAACACTTTTTTACGAAGGTTCACTCGATGACCCTTAAATTTGTAAACTAGTGTTATCACCGTAAAGAGCTCGTCGATACCTTCTGTTTGTCTTTCATGTCGTTTCACGAGATATTCACGAACAGCTGAAAAAAGTAGCCAAATACATGTTTTTTCGAAAAAATCTCGAAAACGTTTTTTAAGAAAAAAAAAATAATGATTGTAATTTTCGTGTTTCTCACCCAAAATTATCATAAAAAAAAAATTTTATATGCAGTTACATTTTTCGTGTAAGCTAGTGTAACCGAAAGAAAGAGACATCCACACAAAAAACGAGTATGTACATGACATAAAGCTGCCTGCTACGGAACAGCGTTAACAGATTGCGCTAAACTTTAAATTCTGGTGAAAGATGTTTCTGCTGCAGCTTGAAATTCGCTTTAAATAGATTATTTTTGAATTTAGTTATTATTTTATTTCATTACCAATATTTTTGCTATTTTCCACAAAAAACTAAATCGTTTCGCGTTTAGCTACAAAATAATATGTGATCTATTGTAAAATAGGGTGATTTTTTAAGTTTTTCTTTTTGTGAACTTCAGATAAGAAAACAAAATTCTGCTGGAACAAAATATGTTCATTTAGAAAAAAAAAATGTATGAAGCATGGTCTTATGCAGGACTCCGTTGACAGTATATTTTAGGACATACTCATTTTTATGATTTCTTGTCTGATTCAGACCTGAACTGAATTGAAAGAAAGCGACGATAGAAGAAGTTAGTTGAACGATAGAAGACGTAGTGTATAATCTCACAAAGTCATAGATGATGCACACAAAATAATACACTTCAGTTGACTAAGACACTTAAAATTTGAAATATTGTCTGTCTTTGTATTTCATTTATAAACCATGTGTACCTAATTATGAAATTTATTCTTCCTTTATAAATTTCTATATATATATCAATGGCTATTGCTCAATTATATATATTTATAGCAGTTCATAGTCCAAACTAAACATTTTTCTTAAAAAATAGTTGATATATTTTGCTTAGATCTTCTGTTTGTACTACTTTTTAAAACAATTACTTAAAAAGTCGGTAGATGCTAAAGTAACAATTAAAGGAAAAATTAACCTGAGATATCAGACCTGACTTTTCAAAGTCTATCAGCGCTGAATTCATAGGCAATTGTTCCGACCAAGTTTCAGGCCTGAATATTTAGGCCAAGGGTGGATCTTAAATAATAAATAAACCGAACTCAATTGACTGACAAAATATGAAAAAAGTTGTTTTGACGTAGTGCTCGTCAACATTTATTTTTCTGTTTAGTATGGCCGCTAGATGGCGCAAGAAAGTGGTTGCATAACAATTAACAATTATATAAATATCATTTACACATAATCACAGTTAATATAGTATGTAATAATATTAATTAAAAGCGGGATTGGGGATTGGTAAGTTAAGCGTGCAAAGGGGGCGCAGACCTTAGTAACAATTTATACCCGCTTAAGCAAATTTTGTATCTTTTACTATATTTGTTTTGTTTTAACTAATTTGCATGACAATATTTTTGCTAGATTTTTGGCGCTAAATCATTTGATTTTTCAAACAATTTGCCCGACCTTTTAAAAAGCACTCAAATAAATCTTAACCTAAAGTTTGGCTTAGCCCTATCGTGGGCGTTAAGAGTAAACACGATTTAAGCAACAACTTTGTCGATTTGAGACTTGTTGTTGTTGTTGTTTGTGTTTTTTGTTTAGTTTTTGTTGATTGGGCAACTCTGTTAACGTTGTCGCGTTGACCAAAGTTAAATGCAGCCCATTGGCCAATTGCTTAAATTAATTAAGCCAACTAGTGCAACAATTTTGTTTAGTGAATGCTATAAAATTGCAGCCAAATTAAATTGTTTAATTTAATTTGCGTGGTGAAAAAAACGAAAAAAAAAACACATTGTAACTGGCTGCGTTTAGATGAAATTGTTGTGCACGTTTTTTTAACTTTTATTTATATTTTGTCTAAGGGCTAGCTTTAATTTAAAAACCAGACAAACGCAAATCGAATTTAAGTTTTACATTTAAAATGCATGCTTTGTTTCTCTCTTTTTATTTTAAGTGTTGCCCAATACTGGAAAGCAGCGAGAAGAAGCAGCAGCAGCAGCAACAGCAACAACCACGCTATTCTCTGATAGCAGCTTATCGAAAACTTTGATGCACGTTTTGGTTATGTTTATTACTTGCTCAGCTTTGGAAAATTCAATTCTTATGCAAAATGTGCAACATGCAACAACAAAATTCAAACTTTGTTGCTACAACTTCTGAAACTAACCCAATTAGTTGATCTATATGCGAAAGTTGTGCCACAAACTTGATTTAAAAGTTGATAAAAAACTTTTCATTTGGCTTCAGGCTGACCAAATATTTTTGCTCCGCTTATTCCATCAATGCCAACAAAGGCACGTAGCCAACCAAACAAACTTTTTGTAATGTGAAAATTTTGACAATCTTTGATTTTAAATAAACTCATGATAGGTTTAAGCTGGAACACTACTCCTGTTCATACAAATAAATTTCTTTTTTCGTTTATCGTTACTCCTACACTCCAAAAAAATGTAAAATTTTGTTTAAAAAAATATTTTGAAAATTGTGTGTCTTTTTCCGTAGAACTAAGAAATATGAATGCGAATAATAAAATAAACGTTTTTTACTTTAAAATAACACTAGTTTACAAATTTATGGGTCATCGAGTGAACCATCGTAAAAAAGTGTTTTTTAGGGTAATTTGGGGTCGAGAAACACGAAAATGGCAACCTTTTTTTTTTCTTAAGCACCGTTTTCGAGATATTTTCGAAAAACATTCTTTTGGGCACTTATTTCAGTTATTTTTCAATATCTCGTGAAAGCATGTTTTTCGAAAATATCTCGAAAACGGTGCTTAAGAAAAAAAAAAGGTTGCTCTAAAAAACACCTTTTTACGAAGGTTCATTTTTCGTGTAAACTAGTGTAATACATTACAATATGAGGGCTGTTTAATAACTCCACGACTTTTTGATACAAACAATTTTTTTTTATGCTTTTATCGTTTGTCGTCACCCCTACGTTTGAAAAAAACGTGAGCTTTAAAAAAAATAATAACGAAAGTAAAACCGCCAAACATTCTCCCGCCAAAATTTATTGCGCATCATAAAATAATCATTTTCTTCCAAAGACGTCGAAATATGAGGGCTGTTGAATAAGTCTGTGACTTTTTGAATGAAATATGTATATTTTTTTTAAACTTTGATCGTTTATGAATTGAAAAAAAAATTCTAAAATTTTTAAAAATAAATAATTAAAAAATTAATACTTACTAAATCAAATAAACGTGTTCAACATTCGCTTCAAAACGCTTTAAAAAATGAGTGCTATTTAATAAGTCTGCACCTTTTTGAATGAAAGATATGTATATGTAATTTTTTGGCTACCACCACATTCAAAAAAGAATGGACATTTTTTTTTGGAAATAATAACAGAATCTGTTATTCGAATAAAAAAAATAAGTTTTCTACACACGCTGCAAATCGCCTTCAAATATGAGGGCTGTATAATAAGTCTCCCAGACGCCCTATGCTCCAAATAGGAGCTAAAGGAACATATATACCTATAAGTATACATATATTAATAAGTCTACGACTTTTGAGATAATGAATGAGATATTTTTTTTTTAAATACTTTGATCGTTTATCGTTTTTTGACCAAAATTCAACGTTTTGTAAAAAAATAAATATAATTTTAATACCACCCAAACGTTTCCCGTAGAGCGCCGAAATTAAATTCGAATAAAAAACGTTCGTTTTCTACATTTGCTTTAAAACGTGTTAAAATATGATCGGAATAAAAGATATTTGTTTCTTATCTCATCCATCCATCTCATTTTAAATTTGTAGACATATCGCAGTGTTTTTCTAAATCACCCTCAAATCGGTTATTTTCATTAGATCCAAATCGTTAATTGCAATTTATTCAGGTAAAAAAATTTGTAGGCCAATTCATTTATTTTTCCATGGGTACTAAGGTTGCACCTATGATCAAGTTTCAGAAATCGCAGCACCTAGCGCGTTATATGCTTAAATATTCATATACGTTATGAGATTCACCTTTAATTGAGGTGCCTACACAGCCTCAGCCATCATTCCATGGATTTTAAGTACGATTTCTGATGAGACGACCACTACTGGGCGATCTGAATCCTGACGTCACCGTTTAATCATTGCAATCGATAGTGGGAGCTCTCCCATAGTATTTATCAAGTCTTGCCTTCATTTCGGCATGAGAAAGTTACTTTCTTTTTACTCTCGTTAATATTCACGAGGTTGTCTACTTTATATGGTCCTTTAATTTAAAAGGTGTCTACATATTAACAGATGGTACTTGTAAGGAGCAGTGTCGCATAGAAATTTACTATGCAGAAAATTCAAAAGTTATTGGCTACCCTCGTATGGCCCTAAGTTCTAAACTGCAATGGTCGTTTGATTTCAGAGAAGTCTACCTACTAACAGATGGTACTTCTCATAGAGAGTTACTATGCAGAATATTTAAAAGTTTTAGACTTATCATGCTGCCCTCGTATGACACTTTGTTGTGCCCTGGAACGACGGGAATAAATATAAGCTACCTTTGTATTTTTTTGTAAAAGGCTTGAAAATCTATGTTCGGCGTCATTTAATTCTGAGTACTCATAGAATTTTTGAATCTTTTCCTACATTTCGGTATTCATTAAATTTAGGAAAAAACTGTATAACGCAGCTTGACCTTCAATTTTATACGAGTCTGTTAACAGATGCTACTGAATTGCATTCACTAACTTATCAAGCTGCCCTCGTATAATATTGCGATTAACTTCGATACTTTTGGTGCGAATATAAAGACGTTTGATATTAATCGAAACATTTTCTTCTTGAACGCAATTTAACATGTAACTTTGAAGCTGTTGAGATAGTGGGGCTTTGAAATTATTGGAAAGCGGCATAAGCAGTCGAAATGTCAAGTTTGGTAATACTAGCTCTAATATTCTTAAAAATTTAGGCGATCTTTTGTATGCCAAAGAGGCATGTCCCCGTAAGGTAATTCTCTTACCTTAAGCTATTATAGTACAGTGTAATACATAATAAGTATACAGTAGGGGTCGTTTTATTTTAATTTTTATAAATATTCTACTTTGTATACCTAGAGAAACGACTAACTAATTTAACTAATCAAAAATAATATTGCTTTGTCTTTTATAACTTTTCGAGATACCTCAGTTTCAGTTGCAGATGTACAACTTATAATTTATGTACATCCATCAAACGATAACTGCTCTCATAATAATCGCCTGTCGATAACTTTGTTTCACAACAATTGCAGTCAATTAATTTGTCATAAACAAAAAAAAAGCAAAAGTTTTCACAATTATGTTGTTAAATATTTCAAAGTTTGCAGATATATTGAATCATGTCCCTCCAGCTGTCTCATTTGCAGACTATGTTACTCTCGCTTTCTTACTGAGATTTGTTTATAGGCAAGCAGGCACCCACAATGTTGGAAACAACAATTATAAATAACAACAGAAATTATAATGAAAATGGAATCGTAAGCGCAGAAACAAAAAAAAAAAGAAAAAGAAATGCACTCCAAGTGGCAACAATTGCAGCAGAGCTGGCCAAGAGTGACTAACGGTACGTTGCGATATGATATCCAAAGCCTCGCAACAACTTGGCCAACAAATTGCATAATTATTGCTACAAATGAAGCTGAGAAAGCCAACAACAAAACGAAAAGTGGTACCGTTTGAATCGTGATAAAGCGATAATTTCGTAGTGCTCCCCTCTGCACGCTGCCACGGTCACACTGCCACTGCCCCTAAAACGAAATGCATTTCACTTTCGATTAACAAACAAAATAAACCAAATCCAAGTCAAGACAGTGTCAGTCCAAGCAGATAAACTGAATTGTGCCTCAGCCTGCTTCAATCTGGCAGAGCAATGTATTATTATGAAATCGTCGTCCAAAGCGCCCACGCAAAAAAAAAATACAAATCTCAAAAAACAATATCAACTGACAACAAAAACATATAGTTAAAGAAATGTACGGTTTCAAGTACGAGTAGGCAAAAAAGAAAACCCCAACTAAGTTCAAAGTTTGCGCAAAACTTTTGGACGTCTTCTCAAAACTCTACAATTCATTTAATTCATTTTGTTTTCTTTTCTTTACTTTTTATTTTATTGCATTTTCATGTCGAGCAAAACAAAAGGAAGTCATAGAAAATATATGTATTTTTTTTTTTAGTGCATCATTGTTGCTACTCATCCTAATAATCGACTGCATTTTGAAAGCGCTAAAAACTTTGACGGCATTTTCATTTTCATTTCGAGCGCTTTAAATTCGCCTAATCATTATGAAAAGTCTGGCTAATAAGTTGTAGGTTGGAAGAGCTGTAAGATTTGGAGCATTGTCTAATTGGATTAAAACACTGTACCAATTATCATTACTTTCGATGGATCATTTGCGTTGTAACAAAAAGCTTTTAAAAAGCGTTTGAAATTTCAAAGCATCCAATTAATAGGTTGTTTAAACTTTCATCAAGTTGTAACTATGTATAAGCTGGATTAAATGTTTGCGGCTTATAAGCGCTACAGTGAAACATAAATACTAATTAAGAGTTTTTAGCTATTTTGTTATTTCATATAATTTTATTAAATTGCAAGAATTTTGTTTACATTTTCACTAAGCGGGTTATTATAAGATAGCTGTTGAACTATTAGTTAGGGCGTTCACTTGCTCGAGCAAAAATGCACAACTGCCAGACTAGCAATAAGCGCGCAACAACAATCAGCTGTTTTCAAGTGCAATATGGCATTGTTAAGAAAAGTTTAGTTCACAAAAATGTCATCAAAAAGCATTAGAGGTAAAGGTTTGGGTCAGTGGCGGATCCACGGTGGTTTTCGGGTCCGGATACCCCCAAAAGTTGGAGACAGTCTTTTGCGAGCTTTGATATATATACACTATAAAACTCTTTGGCCCAAGCTGTAAGAGCTAGAGAGCTGAAATTTTACATGGAATTTATTTTCATGGCGTAGGTGAGTACTAAGACAGTCGAAATTCCGTCTGCAAGTGCAGGAAATGTCGTGTGAAAATTTTGTTTAAGAAGAATGTTTTATTTCATCAAATCGACTTACATCTTAACATACATAGGTGCTGTATTTGGGAATAAAAAAAAATCACTTTTCACTGTTTTGAGTAATATGGGTGCAAAGGGTAGAAATATGAGGTATACGATCAAACGGTAGAAGCTATAAGGCACAGACCGTCATTTTATAGTGTAGTTGAGTACTGACAAAGGATTTGAACAACTATAAGTGAAGGAAACGGTGGCTGAAAGTTTGTATAGGAATACATCATAGATTGTTTCATCAAATCTACTAACAAATTGGCACAAGTAGAAGCTGGAAGGCTGAAATTTGCCACAGTGTCATGCTATGGTGTAGATAATAATTCCCTCACTGACAATTGTGTCAGTCGCCCCTGGGCGGGGCATGGGGATCTCTATTAATAACTGTTCAGAGAGAACAGGGACCTACAGTTTATAGTCGAATCCGAACGGCGGTGTCTGGAATAAATAGAGATTTTCTTTGGCAAATAGCGTCTTTGAGCTATCGATGCCAGTGCTAGGCATATGAACCAGTGCTACTGCGAGGATTCGAACCATCGACCTTCGGTTTGTAAAGCGAACATGCTACCACTTCGCTACAGACGGCCACAACGCTATGGTGCAGATGAGTACTTAAAACATTCCGCATAAAAGTGGAGGAAATGGCGGATCAAAGTTTGCATGGGTAGAATTTTTTCTCTATAAATCGAGCTGGACGGACAAATATTGAGAAATTATATATGTCTGAGATTGTGCGAGGGCAGTTTGATAAATAAGGGAAATATTGAGTTTCCTGCGCAGTAACTTTTTATGAAACAAAAACCTTCTCAATGATGATCCAGTAAAGAGGTTAAAAAGACGAACACTTAAAGATTTAATTTCATAAATAAAATTTCATAAGCTAAATAAGGGCCTAATGGCCCTATGCTCCACTAGGAGTAACAGGACATAAGAAGAAGAATTTGGCCTTATGGCAGCTTATGTCCAATGATGGCTCCAGCTGCACCCTGAATTGGTGACAATACGTACCTGTGATACATGGAGTTTATAAAAATACATGATTTTTAAGTATTTGCAGATAAACAAAAAAAAAAAAACTTTTCCTAGTATTTTGTGAAAAGGTCAACGTTTCTTTGTTTGTTATGCACACTTGATGGCTCTACGACCAAAGTGAAACATTGTTGCAGTTTGTTGGTATGGGTATCTAAAAAAAACTAATTTATTTTAAAAATATTTTGAATCTTTCAACCGTAGTTCATAAGTTGACTGCGTGGCTTCTATAGTGTCGGTGTAACCCACTAAATTGTCCTACAGGGGAATAGAGCAAGGTATATTTAAAATTGGTGACTCCAGCTCTTTTACGTTTTTTCGGAGAGACAAACATGTCTCAATAGGTAGCCGAGCTCATTAGCTCGGCTTATCATTATAAGCATTTTAGTATAGAGACCTCTTGGACACCTAAACCTTCTTCTGCTCGTCCCATACAAGGGCAGTTTGATAAATTAGAAACTTTTTCATAAAATATTTTTTGTCGGTAAATAATCATTTTTATTCTCTTTTAGCTCGATATATTTAGTCCAATATTTTTATTCTGTCCCGAAATTAGCATTTTCTAAAACCTTTAAATTAAGTGACGATGATGTTTCAGTGATGAGTGCCTTGCCATTTCATAACGTTTTGCAAAAGTATAGAGACCAGCTCTGGAGTGCTTCAAAACACAAAAAACGAATCCATTGAGTAGCTGCTCCCCCGTCTATTGTTATTGCACACTATTTTATCATTATGCAGCACTTAATGCACAAGTGACCAAAAGGCATTGAGACAACAATTAGCTTAAAATTTACTTCCTATGCATATATGTACTTAGGTGCTTCGTCTATGAGAAAACTTGCACAAAGTTTTAAGCACTAAGTCCATTTCAATATTAAAACATATTGAATAAATCATTATAATTGTTGTTATTGTTGTAGTTGTTTTTTTATGTAGTAGCTTCTTAGCCTGGCCAAAATAAACCACAAGACAACATTGAAATGACAATTAGTAGGTTAACGAATATTATTTGTAAGCACACTAACCTAATTGTATGACAAATTTCATTTGCCATTTAAAGCCGTTGAAAAATGACAATTCACCACAGTGCCCCCCTTACTGCCCCTCGCAACAAAAAAAAAAAAAAAAAACGACCATGAAACCGGCCAGGGTCCAAGCAAGCGACAAACAACAGGCCCAGCAGCAACAATGAGAGGGCCAAAAACAACAACAACAACATGGCCAATACAAGGCAACGGCTACTGTATGACGCCTTTGGCTCTGTGGCAAATAGCAGGAACAACAACAGCGATGTTGGCGTCGTTGGAGTCGGGGCATCCAAAAGCATGTTAATCCCGCCCTACGGTTATTGACGAAACCCACTTACATGCAGCCGGCAACACTTTCGGAAATTTTTGTTGCTCCAAAGTGTTGAGAGCCCGGCCAAGCGAGCCGTCGTCAAGCAAATTGCCAGCGGCTGGATTAAGTTTAATTATTTTCAGCTTAATTATTTCAGCGGTTATTATGATTATTTTTCAGTTTGTATATACATACGTTTACATATATATATGTATATAATATGCACGTTGACAGGCTGGCTGTCAATTTGCCACCCTTTTCCTTTTGCATGTGCTGAAAAATGTTTATCTAGGAAATTGGCCAGGCGCATCGCTTGGCAAACAATATAATAGAAAAATGCTAGGAAAATATTTTTGCACGCAAAAGTGAATGTTGCAAGGAAGGGCTGCCTCTACTCCTCCTCCAGCTCTCTCTCTATCTATCTCTTTACGCTGCAACTCTCTACATGCTATGCTGCCTTTTTTGGAATTTTCACAGCCGCCAGAGCGGCGACTTTTGCTGGTTTGATAAGCGGCAGGCAGCCGCATCTAAAAATAGCTACGGATCGAGGCTGCGCATGCGCAAGGCATGCAGGTTCCTTGGAAAAATGCAGCTCTCATGGTGTAGGACAAGTTCCAGTGCCCGCGTCTCTGAGGGCGCGCATATTGTGGCAACTACAGTAAAGCCTGACTATGTGGCGACTTCTATGTGTGTGTGGGAGGCCAAGGGAGCGCGCTGGCACAAGGCTTGGCGGCGACGGGGCACACAACCATGCATCATCATAGATACTAGATGCTGTTAAATTGATAGCGTGCGCTTCTAGTTGTTTTTTGGTTGTTGTTGTTGCTGGCTGGCTTTGTCAGCCGTCGCGTTGTTTGTTCTGCACCTTTGCGTGTCTCAGCCCAAGACTTGCAACACCGACTCTCCTCCCGCCGCCCCCCTCTGTTGTTGGAGTAAAGTGCCCGTAATGTGGCATAAGTTGTAGAAGTCTTAGGTGTGGCTTATAGCCAGGCTAAGCAATTCTCAAAGTGCCCTAAAAGCTTGCCAGCTGCAAGACTACACCAGCACCAGAGCCATAAAGTTTCAGTGTTAGACAGTGCTGCGATTCCAAGCTAATCGGATGTTGTGCAGTAAAAGTTTTCCCTTAATTTTTTCAGATCTTGTAAAAACTTACCCCTATATCTTTTTATTCTAAGCATTTTGTTGAAAGTTTATTTACCTGCAAAGAAAAGAAATGGTTTTGATTAATTACAAAATTTTGTGTAAATGTAAATTTTGTTAACGAAAGCTTAGATTGAGCTAAAAACGCTGTCCAACAGCGGCATACGCTATAAATACATATTTTAAAATTCAAACTCGAAACCAAACTTAAACCAACTTCTCTATACTTCTTTCGTTCTGCGTTTGGAGTACTCAGTACCTTCTTCATCAAGGCAAGATTGAATCTTTGCAAAAGCAATTCCTCCTTTTTGCACTTCATGGCTTAAATTGGGATCCTAATATCCGACTGCCACCTTATTCTGACAGACTTCGCCTTATAAATATGTCTTCCTTAGAACATGCCACGGCTTTCTGTTCGTGCATAAACTGCTACTTGGTCTTGTAGATACTTAATAAAGTTTCATTTATAAAAGGTGATTTTTTAGCAACTTTCTTTTTGGCAACACTGTTATTGTCAGCTCAGCTGTTTTTGTGTCTTGAGTTATAATTTAACCATGAATCGACTTACAAACGAACAACGCTTGCAGATTATTGAATTTTATTATCAAAATTCATGCTCGGCTTAGAAAGTGCATCGTGCACTTCTTCCTTTTTATAGTCAGTTTGGGCCTCTGTTACTCCAATACGTGGAAAATTTTGCGGAAGGATTAGGGTGTAAAACCTTTTAAAGTACAGCTGGTGCAAGAATTGAAGCTACACTACCTACCACAACGGTTAACTTTTGGTGAATGGGCGCTAGCAAAGTTAGATGAAGATCCACTTTGTTATCGGAAAATTGTGTTCAGCGACGAAGCTTATTTCTGGTTGAATGGATACGTGAACAAGCAAAATTGCCGTATTTGGTGTGAAGAGCAGCCCGAAGCATTGCAAGAGCTGCCAATGCATTCCCAAGAAGTCACTGTTTGGCGTTGGTATCATTGGAGCGTACTTTTTCAAGGACGACGAAGGCAGGAACATTACTTTGAAAGGCGAGCACTACCGTGCGATGATAACAAGCTTTTTTGTGTTTAGAGTAACACGTAATTTTCTACCATTACATTCAACTTTGCCTTGCATGATCCTTTCCGCTCTAATTAAACTAGTCTATATGATTTCATATCTTTTGAACTGTCTTTATACTCTATCACTTCTTCTATCTTAAGTCTTCTTGGCTTGCCTCTTCGCGCATTTTTGACAAATTCAGAATTGATCAACGTTGCATTTTTCTAAGATAATAGATAATTTCATTTCCTTTTTTCATCTTTCTTTCTTTCATATAGTTAATGAGTTATACCATCGGGCTAAGGACTCGGATTAGTTAATATATATTTTTTCACTGTTCTATCTCTCCAATAGTTGTTTTTTCTAGTATCTAAGGTCAACTGAGCTTTGTTGAACCTCTTTGCATAAATAAATAAAAAACTAAAATGAGTAACTTTTAGCAAACCAAGTTTGTAAAAAACTTGCAGCCCTGCTCCGTAAAACGAAAACGCATAAAATATTCGAATTCGTTTTGATTTCACAAGTTGAACGCGCTCAGCTTTTTAAACGTCACCTTCAATCTATACGCAAACTTTAATTTGTACTATTCCATGTAAAGCAGTGGAATAGAATTAAATAAAAGTTAAAGCCTCCATAAGCATAACCATGAAGCAATTTTTTGGCTGGCAATGTAGCCAAGCAGTTGCAAAAAAGTGTTGCACAACGTGCAAACTTATAATAAAATGTTAATAGACTGCAATAAAAATGAGTACAAAACTTGGCTTAAATCATTTTTAAGCCTAATAAAAATTACACAACAAGCCGCCTAATTACCTTACTTATGCCTTAAAAATAAGTTTCATTAAAATCATATATTAAAAAAAAATATATGTAATGCTGAGCATTCAATCAAATGCTTACAGCTATTACCATTAGCCAAAAAAATACTTGTGGCATCTTCAAGTTGATTTTTTTTTATGTATGTAAACCTTTATCAAACATTTTATTATTGTCAATTTATCAAATCCCGCTCGATGAGCACAAAAGTTAGCAAAAAAAAAAAAATAGATAATAATTAATCAAAATTCGGCAAATGTTATACAATTGTAAAATTTTTTAACAGCTACAAATGAATTATCTTGACTTTCTTTTTATGTTGAATTTTGGCATAACTTTTAAGCTGATTTTTTGATGGCCGTTATTGATGCCAAGTCGGGTAATAATTTATTTGATTATTTATTACAAATAATAGAAAAACATGGAAAGGGCAACAAAATGCTAAAAATCTGTACAAATTTCCAGCTGTGATAATGCGGGCAGTCCAAAAAATTTCTTTGCTTTTTTTTTCTCATAGCTTTTTTTTTGTATAACAATAATATATATTTTTTTTTTTACAAATAATAATTAATTATGGGTTATTAACGCTGGCGTTGAGTTAATTTGCTGCACAATTTATACTGTAGCATAAAAATATGTTTCTTTTTTTTATTATTGATGTAAGACATGCCAAAGGGATATCAAATTGTGGAACCATAGATTTAAAAAAAAAATTAAATTTTTTTATATATTAAATACAAGAGAAATGTTCAAAAATTGTCTTAAAATGCAGAATTGGCATTTTTGGGAAATCTATTAAATTCAGAAGAAAGGCTTAGAAATATTTAGATTTAAATCTATAGCTAATATTACGACCTGAAATTAGTTGGAATACACAAAACTGGCATACAGGAAAAAAAAAAAAAAAAATTATGATTAAATATGTATTTTTAAAAATACCAAAAAAATACGTAAAAATATTTTTAATTTTTTTTGGAAAAACGTTTTAATTTTACGCGAAACGTTTGAAAATTGTTTTAACATGCCAGATCATAGAATTTAAACATTATAAATAGTAAAAGTAAAATATTAATTTTTAATAATAAAAAATGAAGTTTTGGAGTTATTCGGGAAAGCTTATTAAAAAATATTTTAGTGCGAAATTTTGCGGTTAATTAATATAATTAAAATGTAGCAAAAATTAGTATTAAAAAAATACTACAAATAAAATAAACTGTGCATTTTAAATACTAAAAGAATACAAACATTTTTTTATTTATTTTTTTTAAATTTAATACCAAAAGTAAAAAATTTCAATTATAAAAAAAAACAACAATTTTGAAGTTATTTGGAAAACGTTTTAATTTCAAGAGAAACATTTCAAAAGTAAAACTTTATATACAATACAATATAGTAAAAATTATTATTTAAAAAATACTAAAAAAATACTCATTTTATTTATTTATTTTATTTTTGATAGTTACAAATTAGCTTAAAAGCTAAAGGTAACTTTGTTCAAGCCCTGGCATTTTAGGCCTTCGGCTAAAAATACTCATTTCAAATAATATACAATAAATAGATGAAAAAATTTGTATTTTTATTAACTTCAGGAGAATCGTTGAAAAACAGTACTAATATGCAATTGACACCAAAAAGAATGTAAAATTACAATATTGCCAATATTAAAAAAAATATTGAAAAAAAATTTTAATACCAAAAAAATTCGTTTTATTTTTTTATTTTTTGGAAAAACCTCTTCATTTCAGATAAACGAGAAAAAAATGTTTTAGTATGCAACTGACACTTTAAGGAACTCGTACATAATAAGTACAAAAGTAAAATAATAGTTTTTATTTAATATATAATAAAAAAAAAACAACAGAATTTAAAGTTATTTGCAAAAACTTAATAGTTTCAGTAAAAACATGAAAAAGAGTTTTAGTGCGAAATTTTGCGGTTGAAATTTACATAACTATAATATAGTATAATAAAAAAATCAATAAAAGCTGCTAAAAATAAAAAAAAAATTAGACATTTTTAAGTATTTTTTTTAAATCAATTTTTTTATTTGAACTATTTTAGGAGAATCGTTTTAAAATTATTTTAATAAGCTACTGACACGTAAAAGACCGCAAACAGAAAAAATTAAAAATAAATACTAAATAAAAAAAAATTAATTTATACTAAAAATTTTTAATAACGCTAAATTACAATACAGCAAAAAATAAAAATAAACACTAAAAAAATGTATTTAAAATAAATAATTTTGTACAATAATTTTTGAAATGTTTCGGAAAACCCATTTTTGGAAAACCGCTTAAAAATTGTTATAGCCTGCAACTTTGCTATTGGAAGCTATAAAATTACAATATAACAAATATAATTACTATAAATAAAAAAATTAATGTTTAATAATAAAAAACAAATTGCGAAATGCTTTAAATTCTTTTGAAAATCTATTAGCTTAAAGAAAACCGTTTAAGTTTTATTACTAGCAAGACAAAATTACAATAAAGCTAAAATAAATACTAAAAAAAAATTATTTATTTTTAGTTGCCTTTTTTGTTATCTGGCTAAAAATAACCATTCAGTTAGCTATTTGGCAGCCGCGCCCAGGGCTACAATTGATCTCCACTCTGAATGGTTCTCGGTTCGTAATCTCCTGGGTAATCAGCAAATACACTGAGAAAAGAGGCAAAAGGAAAAACCAATAAAAGGTATTTCTTATCGTCAGGTTTGGTTTATTGCCGTTTTTTTTTTTTTTTTAAAGGTGGGCGCGTGGCACAGCCAATAGCAACAACAAGCGGAACAACAACCACGACGTCCTCGTCTTTGACCTTATCGATGCAATTCAATGGGCTGTGCCAGGTTTTATTGAAAGGGCGGTTGGGCATGCCAATCTTGCATCTCTTGAAGAAAAATTCTTTCCCTCTTTTTGTTTAGTAAATATTTTAAAAACTTGAGTGCATAAAAATAAGCCAAGGAATAAGTAAGTGTTAAGGTAATGTTCGGACAGCTATTAAGCACTTTTATTAAAGCGAACGCAGCGCGTGTGACGTAAGCAAGTAGTGTGAGTGCAGTCTAACCTGCCTTGTATGCATCATAATTTGCAATTTTCAACAGTCTCCTCTATCTGAGACAAAAAACTCAGGAAAAAGCTTAACCGCCTTCAAGTAATATCAAAATTTCGCATTTGGTAACACCTTTTTTTGTAATTCCCTTAGCCTTTCGCCAACATATCTAATCAAGACATTGGCTGAAGCTTCATATGTTCCGTGACAAATTTTCATATGCATAACGTAAAACATCTGTTGGCTATTCAGCTCTTGGCCTTATTGTGCTTAACTTAGTTGTAAGTCATTATTTTTAATAGTCGGGTGTAAACTGCACCAGTTCAAGCTTAAGGAAGCCTCACCATTTAAGCTTAAGCTGCATCATTACACACCAAGCAGTGCTGTACATCCCTGACGTGAGCTGGCTTTCCAGCTGCTGCCCGCAATCCCAAAGCCATGGCCTAAAGGCTTGAGTTGTGTTTTTTTTTTGCTTTGCCAAATGCATGGCCACAATATTTGCAATAATATTTTACGATATTATGTGGACCCGAAGTTGCTTTGGGCCGCATATCGTAACCTGCTGCTGCTGCTTCTTCTACTACTGGCCAAAGTCAACTGCTTCTAGCCAGGCTTAAATGCTAGCAACGATCGACTGCATCGATGCATGTGAAAATTATATGCATTATTAGATATTATTTCAGCGATCAATGGCAAGTGGCAGGCTGCAACACAGTCCGGCTTGACTCTTTGCTTGCAGATAGCACATATACATATATCTAACAGCTAACGGTACGCTGTGTGTTGCAACAAAAGCAACAATAACAACAACAACAACAAAGACAACAAACAAACAAACATATGTAAGCCGCTGCTAAGCAGGCAGGCAACATGCAACAACCTGGCTGCTGCTGCCGGCTTCAAGTTCCTAGCTGCTTGTTGCAAGTTGTTTAGCAACATTTTGAACCTGTCGTCATGACTTGGCCAAAGTCGAGTTAGAAAAAAAAACTCAACTTAGAAAAGAAAACAAAAGCAAAAAAAAAAAAAACAACACCACACGTGATTTAGTTCCCGTCGCTGGAGTACAAAACTTGTTGTCCCACCAACACCATCAACTACCAAGTCCATATGCTCTAAACTTCATGTTTCCTCTTTCCAGCAATTTTTACACTCACCGAGGGTGTCTTGGATCATACAAGTAGTTGGCAGTTTTTATATAATACTGTATATTTAAAACTTTAATGAATCTGTAGACTACTACAAATTAATCAGAACAAAAACGTACAGCATATAAATAAATGATTACAAAATTTCTCCAGGAAATGATTGCTCTGAATTATGATAGCAGATTAAGTGCCGGTTCTTTTTATTCATTTGTCGTGGATTTAGTTTCAGCTTATTAATGAACATTAATTTGCTACTATTTCTTTTGCTGTGAAATGATGCGAGATAACAAGCAGAATTGGTGTTACAGCTCTATTATTTCAACTTAATTGGGTTAAACAATAAATGTATAAATAACAACTCAGCTTATAATCTTTATAATAAAGATGATATGAGATGATGTTAGCTATGCAATCCAAAAAACTTAATTTTGCTGAAACATAATGCTATAGAGAAGAACTTATATTATTTTCTCTTAAATTATTATCTAATAAAAAAAGAAGATATAAGATGACAAATATTTTCTTTTAATTGCAAAAGATGATGTGAGATGACAAGATTTTTTCGAAAGTCAATATATGATTATGATCTCAGTCTATTATCAGCTATATGATATGATTAGTTTAAACGACTAAATTATAATGCTGAAACTTTTGTTTTTGCTATCCAAACTTGAATAAGAATCTGATTATAACAGGTTTAATAATTTAGTCTTTATTAATGATATTTACAAAAGATGATATTAGCTGACAAGTTTTATCAACTAATTATAAAAGATGCGCGTAAGATGATACAATTTTTTGACAATAAATCTAACTGTTTTATATTAGATTATCATCCCTTTATTTAAGATGATAAGAACTGTAAAATTGGCGCTGACACTTTTTTTCCTTTCTCATTGCAACAGATTCAACAATTTGGGTTTTGTTAATAAAGTTTATTTATTTTGAGGGCTCCACTTAGGAGTCAAGAATATAAGTAGTAGTAATAATATTTACAAAAGATGATATTAGATGATGTTTTATCGCACAATTATAAAAGATGTTGTAAGATGACAAGTTTTTTGAAAAATAAATCTATAAACAAGTTTTATTTCAGAATATCATCATCATCTCTTTATTCGTTTCATTAGGTGATGTGAGGAAATGGATGAGCTCTAAAGCTGCCACTATTTGTATTCTATATATAAATTTGGATTGACATCTGTTTACAACAGATTAAATAATTACGTTTTTATTAATAAATTTACAAAAGATAACATAAGATGACAAGTTTTATTATGCTATTATAAAAGATGCGGCAAGATAACACGATTTTCAAAAATAAATATAAATTTGCCAGTTGATAAGATAACGTTAATAATAAACATGATCAGATGATGATTTTAAATGGTAATTTTTGTATTTCCTTGGATTAGGATCCGTTTACAGCAGATTTAATAATTTAATCTTTGTTAAAGATTTTTTTAAAGGATGATATTAGATGACAAGTTTTTTCATCCAATTAAAAATAAGCTGTAAGATGACAATTTTTTTCGAAAATAAATCTGCTTGTGTTATATCAGAATATCATCTTTTTATTTAACACGATCAGATGATGATTTCCTATCTGAACTCGTATTTGTATCTCATTACAAAATATTTAAAAATTTAGTCTTTATAATGGATATTTACAAAAGATGATATTAGATCAGATGATGATTTCTTATCTAAACTCTTATTTGCATTTGTTTACGAAATGTTCAAAAATTTTGACTTTATAATGGATATTTACAAAAGATGATATTAGATTGTACGTTTAATCATCCAATTGCAAAGATGATGTAAGATGACTGGTTTTTTTAAAAATAATTTTATGATTTTTATATCAGCCTATTATCTATATCTAAGTCTATCATGCTAATAGATCAGATGATGAGTTAAAATGATAGAACTATAGAACTGCTACTTTTATTCTAGCTATCTAAACTTGGTTAAGCATCTGATTGCAATAGATTTAATAAATTAGTCTTTACTAGTGATATGAAAAGAATATATATGAATATTATCTTTTCAGCTTCATCTCAAGGCTTGTTATTTCAACAAGTGACTTGCTTAAGACAAAATAAAAAAAAATACTACAAATTTGCTTAAATTCTGCAGCTCTATAATCTTTAAGAAAAAGATTTAAAAAAATACAATAATAATAAACTAAAGATCGTAGTAGCTGTTTGATACCTAAGTAATATCGCGTTATCTACTAAATAATAATAAATACAAGAAAGTTTTTAGCTATTTTCTTGAAAGATAATCAGAACAGTTCCATTTTTCTATTTCATTATCAAATTGTCGACTTAATTAGGTGGCTTATCGTTATAGTTACTATCTTATATAATATTTCAAGGTCAATTAAAGAAATTTTGCAAACAATCCGTCATCATTTGGACAAATCAAAATTGAAATTGTCAAATCTTTCGAGCATATTGTAAGTAGAAAAATTATAACATGTTTAAGTCTCATATTTTCTTCAAAGATTGGATATATGTATTTTTAAATTCATATATGAAATCGTTTCAAAATATTGCAAAATGTTGAGAGTTTTGGTGTATACAGCTTTTCAGTTGGAATTTCTTCGAAAAAAATACCGCTTTTTAAATAAAACTAGAAATACATGAGAAAAAATACGCTATTGCATCTTATAAATAAAAACTAAAATGATATTTTCCTTAATTGATTAACAAATATCATCCATTACTCGCTAATGCTTTGACATCGCAGTCTCCATCATTATTTATAGTGTGACCGCTAGATGGCGCACGCTAACTATTGTCGCTAGATGGCGCCTGCAAGTAGTTGCATATTTGTGTTCACAATTATAAACAAAATACAATTTCAATAGAATTAAAAATTATATTTTTCACATTACAATTAAAAAAAAAAATTGGTCTGGGGATTTCTGATTCCTGGACTTACGGAGTCTTAAAGTTTAATTTATATTTTCAAAATACATTGAATATAAAGTTGCTCCTATAAATACTCGTATACTTTCAATTTTATCTAAATACTTTGAAATCTTTTGAATTAATCGGGAAATATTTAAAGATTATTTTATTATTATACGAATTGAAAAAATTTAGGGAATGAAATATATAAAAGTTTGGACTAATGTATACCTATTTTTATAATAGAGTCTAGTACGACCTTTGGCATATTCTAAGATAATTGATATCAAAAACATATTTTTTCACTATGTATCTATCGTTCTTAGTTACCCCGTAAGAGCATGTCAAATTTGGTATTCCATATTGCGATTTTTTCCTGTTGTTTTTGTTTTTACGTTATTTTTTTTTAAGTTGAGCTGGAGTTCAGTGTCGTACGTTTTGGTGTTTTATGCATATTGTGGCCATTGGATCGCTCGACCACTCTTATCTTTGGCTTAAATAAATTTTACGCTCGTGTATTTCTTTTCAACGCCATCGTCGAAGTTGTCGTCGTCGTTTGACTGGCCTCAGCCCCCGCAATGGCGCACAAGCTTTGAGCAGCTTTGGCCAGCTCCAGCTCCGACTCTAGCTCTAGTGGGTTACCACATTTTGCATCTTATTTTGTTTGTATTACATGAGCTCACATTGCCCGTTTTTCAGCCATTTGCCATTTGTTTCCCAGCTATGCTCCCCTGCCGCCATCGAGCTGCGGTCATCTTGACTTGCCAATTTCCCGCAGCCTGTTGCCTGTGGATACTCTTTATATGATATTTGTTGGTGCTACCCTCGGTTTGTTTGTTTATTTGCTTTGCTTTTGGCTTGCATCTTGTTTCACTTTGTTTGAATTTATTGCCACATTAATAAAATTTACAGCTAATAAAGTATGCATTGGGGTCTCGGTCTACGGCTTGGTGTTGGTCTTGGTTACCAGTCTCAATCTATCAGGCGTGCTCCGGAATCAGAAAAATTCAATCCGAACAATTTTATTCGGATTCGGATTTGCGTGCTCTGGAATCAGAATTTTTTGTCGATAATTTCCTTATTTATTTTCGATACACTTGTAAATTTCCCTCGTTATTATCGATAAATTCACATATGTTGTGTTGTAACCAGCTGACTGCTTTTTGTTAAAAATTTTAAACATTGCAAAAATTCCATTTATTTCTCAATTGCTTGTTTTGAAGCTAAAAGAAGGCGTAAAATAATGAAAGAATCATGTCCTACTCGCGGTTTTTTGTTTTCCACTTCAATAAATATAATTTTTTAGCATTTAATTCTTTTAAATATACGTATGTACATATATGTAGTTACATTGAGTTTGTTGGCGCGTAATGTTTTTTGTTTGATACAAAACAGCTGACATGGCTGCCGTAGTTGTGCACCTTTTTATTAGTACATGTTGTTTTCATTTCATTTTCATTTTATATAGCTAGTTATTTATTATTTTATTGTTTAAATAAAATTTCACAAAAATATTAATTTAGCAACAATGTTTATTAAATTTAAACACGATTTAACTATTTTTGTTACAAGGGAAATTTTATTTGTGTAACGCGCGAACCCTGTCGCATTTATCGGCCATGTGTGCATGTTTGATACACACACATGTACAAACAAAACGAAAATTCGTTTTGGCTTGTGCATGCTATTTTTGGGTAGTGTCAAGAAAAAAAATATTAAAAATAGTTAGCAGCTAATATGCAAATTAAAGTTAGCATAAATAGAATCTAAGAATATCAAGGCATATATAAAAAATTACTTCAATATAAAATTTGTGCTTTTTTAATACTATTTTGACGATTCGGTTTCATTCCACTTGCAACAAAGCAGTCGGTTTCAAAGCACATACAAAATTCGGATTGGTGGAAATGGGAGCATCAAACATTCGGATTCAAAACGAATCCGCATAAATTATTCTGATTCGGATACCGGAGCACGCCTGTATGTCCCAGTCTTGCTCTTACTCTGACAGCAACCCTCCCGCACTTGTTAACTGACTGTGATTTTGCATGTGTCGTGTTGACAATATTGTTGGATTTCTGGAATGTCGGCTTATTCCGTACTCACTTGGACTGCCGGATTGCCAGATTGTCGGATTGCTGCTTTGTTGGATTGCTGGTCGTTAGCGGTTACATGAATTGAGACAAATGTTAAGTTCAAGGTAAAGGCATTGACTGAGTTGCAAGCCTTGTTTTAACTTCGACAGATTTATCTTGATCAGCTGCATGGCTTAACTGCAATTTGTTGTAGGTACAGAAAAGGTTCTATAGGGTGGGCCATCTGTTGGTGTCTTTGTTAATTGCATATATGTATGTATGAAGCTTGTAAGCGTGTTAATGCAGTTCCGCATGCAAAATGCGACGCAAAGTAGTTCCAGCAAGGTGTAAAAGATGTTTTCGGCAACGCGTCAACACTGGACTCAACTATGTTTTTTTACAGAACGAACATAGTTCGCCTGTAACACTTAGTTTTGAACTTGACATATGTCGAGGAGCATCCAATTTGGACGGGTATTTTCCGAATTATGAGTGTTTAAAAACCAAACCAACAGATGGCCCACCCTGTATTTTGCTTCAGGTATTTCTTGAGTGAAAAATGCAACAGGGCGCTGATAAATTTGAACAAAATATAAGTTAATTTTGCGTATACGTATTTACTGCTTCGAAAAAATCAGCTCAAAAACTTTTATAGAACTGCCGATAGATGGCGCTGTGACTTAAACGCGCATCTTATAATAGCTCAAAAACTCTAATATATATTTTTAGTACGGGCTTCCATAATTTTTGATAGATTTTTGCAAACTTCAAATAAGTGTATCATCAAAAATTCTGATCAAACAAATGTGTTTTGAATCAATCTAAAATATTAATTAATTAATTAATATAAGCTCAAATCGACTACTGTGCAACTCTGTCAAAAATCTTTTCAAGCTTAGGTTGATAGAGAACGTCATAATAAGCTTTTAGACGATGCGACTATTTTCTTTGGGGTTTTTTAAAAAAGGCAAAGTGTACTGGGAACAATCATCGAAAATTACGATGTTCGCATACGGGCCTGTGGGCGATATTAAAGGAGTACTTTCAAACTTGGACTTGTTATATGCATTAACCCATTTTTTTTTTTTGGAAAATATGCGAATAAAATGCAATTAACAAACAAACCAGCAGATGTCCCACCCTATAATTTCAGTTAACTTTTGTTCTGAAGTGAAAAACCTCCCTAAAACCAAATTCTGCGCATATGTATATATATATTTGATTTCCATCACCATCATTATTTTGTTCCTACAAAATTCCTTTAAAACTAACCCACGCATCTTCACTTGTCTTCATCAGGTAACATAATAATAGCTAGCTTCAAACACTCCGCGCATCACCTTAAAGACAACAATAATAGCAACAACAACAACAACGGCAACAAACAACGCCCCCAAGTTCACACAAACCAAACAACAACAAAAGCAACAAAAAACACCTCCATTAAACAACCCAGCCCCAAACTGGCAGTATGTAATATTATCATCTATCTATTCAAGCAGATGCGAACTTTCTACACCAAAGTTGTTGGCCATTTTGTTACGATGTTTAAATAAAAATTGCGCAATATTAGTTAAGAGCAACAACAGCAACAACAATGAAATTGATTTTAAAATGCAACAACCACAACAACAGCAACAAAAACAAACAATTACAACGGTACTTGGAGTGCAGAGAATAAAGCGCTCCCAATGAAAGCAAAGTAAATAAGGTTCATAGGAAAAGTTTAAGACATGGCAACAGCTGTGGAGAGAGATAGGAGCAGGCGGCCAAGACGACATTGTTAAGGCATGTTTTTGTTCGAGGCCTCTGCCACATGCAACATGCAGCTCTGGCAGTACAGCAAATACACTTGAAATGTTTAACAAAGGTCACAACATTGACATTGAACACGGCGCAGAGCCGAAAAGGCTGAAAGCCTTTTTTTTCCAGCTAAAATGTTAACATAACTTTGCTTTGCTTGGAAAATGTTGTTTAATATGCAATTACAACAACTACAACAACAACGACAACAACTTAACGGAGGACAACAATGCAGCTCAATATACCGTTGGCCAGTCAATCAAAATGGCGTTGGAGTTACGTAGAGGCGGCATTAACGTTTAAAATTAAATTATACGATGACAAACGAAAAGAATTTTCCATGCACACATGTGTCAAAAGTTCATAGCGGTCATAATGTATGTATATTGTTTGTTTTTTTTCCAGGCACTTCTTTCCACATATCAATCATGGACCAACCCAATGGCTGTCATATGTAACTCATCTTTGCGTCTACCAACACTATTTCTACAACTTCTTCTTCATCTTCATTTTTAGTGTCTACAATTTCAACTCTTTCACTCTTTGTACGTCACACGTAATTATGCTGTAATTGATATTTACTCTCTTTGCGCTCTCTCGCTCGCTCTCTTTTCAGCATATCTCAACTCAAAGGCGTCGCAATATTTCAAAAGAAATCAAAATTTGTAACGCCTTTCGAGTTACCGCTTGAGATGGGGTCAAAAGGGGTTCGCAGGTTAGTTTGCATAGCATTTGTGAAGGCTTTGTTGTTATAGTCCCTTGTTGTTGTTGTTGTTGTAGCATTCATACATGATTGAATGTTTTCAACATTCGTTGTACCGTTAAATGTGTTTAAGTCACTCAAAACTGTTTGAGTTCGTTCAAGTATTGGATAATTTTGCCACATTGTTGCACAAGCTGGGAAAGACTAGAGAGGAGTAGCCCAGCAGTAGCTGCCCAGCAGTCCAGGCAGCAAATGTTCTTAAATTCTTTGAACGTGAACTTGTGACCAGAAGCCATTGGTTGTTGGACGAGCGAAATTGAAGAATTTGTAAGCAGAAAATTGTATGCGCAAGTTGCGATTTATGTGCGGAACATAACTTATACGAAGACATCTTTTGCTATGCTAGAAGAATTTCTCATTTTTTCTCATAAGCCTGACTAACCGTTTAAGTTCGTTCCCTAATACTACGCTGTGCAAAAGCTTAGGCCTTTTGAATCCCATTCGCGCTGTAAGTGCGAGCTGAGCATACTGAAACCCTAAAGGATTGAGTGTTCTAAGCAGGTGCGGATCCAGGATTTGGTCTTAGGGGGGTTTTGTACTTCGAAGTGTATATATATATAGTATATTAGGGTTAAGCTAGATTAATAGGCAGCTAGGACGTGACGTCCCAACTCACTTAGGCCAGAAAATAGGCTCGTTGTGATACCGCAATGGTGGACTTTCCTTTTCCCTTCCCCACTAGAGAGGTCCTCTAAATGTTCCAATTCACAGCCATCCGGTGGTCTAAATAAGCCTCGAAAGGCATTTCGGACTCTGTTCTAAGAGCTGGGATAATTCATTTAGGAAGTGTAACTTGAGGAAGCGGAACCTTCTTCTACACAGTCCCGGGCAGTGACAGAAAAGGTGCTCCACCGTCTCCAGCTCTTCCTCATCACCACAGCTTCTGCAGGAGTCATGGTGAGGAGCGTTTAACCTTGATGCATGAGTTCCCATCGGCCAGTTTCCGGTGATTGCTCGGATTACTTTCGAGCATTGAGGTCTGTTTAGACAGCAAAGTTGCTTGATTCTTTTCCTGTAGTACGCCGGCCAAGTTTGCCGTGAGATCCTGCAAGTGTTGGATGTTCGATTCCACGTTTGGTTTGCAGTGCGAGCGAAATAGGTTTTTATGCTTAGTTGGCAGCTGGCCATAGGACCCTCAAAATCAAAAAACTTTTCTGCCATCTCCTCCAGAGACGACAATTATTCACTGACTTCATGCATGATGTTAAAGAGAAACCCCCGCGTGGATCCGCACTGGTTCTAAGGCTAAACTCATTTGTTTAAAAAGGGGTTCGGACATGAGGCATCTCAAAAACATTAAAGAAACATCGGTCTCCAAAAAAAATTCTTGACATACGCCCAATAAAGAGGCATATATGTATCTATAAGTTTGATCAGTATTAGTTCACTATGTCATATAGCTACCATACAAAATTGAACCACTTCTTTGCTGCAACTTGTAAAATTCATTGCATCATGCTGCACAATTGATGCGTACCTGGGCTTGCTTGGAACGCAACTTCCAACATCTACAAACTTAGTACTATTGGAAGCTTTACCAATTATAAAAGTGTTACCATATTGTCCCCCATATTGCATAATACTGTGCGCTCATATTTCCGGCTGAAAACTTGCAGCTGCCAATAATGGCATTGACCGTCAAGCTATTAGCCAGTATTGTATAACACAAATCTAAACCATAACCAAACATAAAAAAAATTCCTATGCTGGGCAAACCACAAAAAAAAAAAAAACAAAAGTGTAGAAGCATAAAGAAAAACCATAAATCATTTCCTGCTTAGAACTTCCAGCCAACCAAAACTAAATCCCGACTTATAGACCAAACAAGCTGCAAACAGTGCGCACTCAGCTATGTCAACTTTTCTAATGGAAAAAGAGTTTTTTTTGAGTTTTCCGCTTAATAAAATCATATGTCACATGCTCGTACACTGACTGACAAAAGTTTAGCTATGCTGCCGCATCTTTCACACGACCTTTCAACTTGGGGGCTGCTTTTAACCGACACTTACAAGCTCATATTGACGGGGTCGTGACTGTTTTTGCTGTTTATTGTTAGTTGCCAAGAAACTCCTACAATGTTTTTAATGATCCATCATTGTAAGTCGCTGGCAGTGGAAGATGGGCAGATTCTGACTTGGCTTTCACTTTTGGTACGACAAAAAAACAAAACTTTGAGTTATAATGCTTATAAAATGCTTGGAATGTTGCACAAATCAATCTTCAACAATTTTGAAATATGACAACTTTTGGTCAGTTTAAGCCTGGGACAATTTGTAAAAAGTCTTTCACAAAGCTCAGGTTACAATTTCAATGAACATTCAATAAATGACACAAAGCATACCGAAGACCAGTTATAAGTGCTCAATCTTGGAAACTGTACTCAGCGTATCATCATTAGACTCAATTTGTTAGCTACGCCCCAAAAAGATGACGCAGCATAAATCTACAAAACACAGATGATGCAGCAGAAGCTGCAGCCAAACATATTGCATGCATTATAAGAGGGGAACAAAAAAATTATCGAACAAAAACTGTCAACAAAGTTACAGTAGCCTACAAAAACAATGACAACTGGGTATGATAACTGACAGCTATCATTTGCCGCCACAGTTCAATCAACCCAAATGGAAGGGCCCCAAAACGCTTTTAACCATAATTGGTAATTCGCTCCAAAACTGTCAAAAAGTGTGCCCCACGGTGTCGGCAAAGCTTAAAATCGTGTTCTGTCAAACCAAATGCGCAAATACCCCAAAGCTTATGCCTGATCCGTAGCCATATCCGTCCGTCCGTCCGTCTGTCTGTCTACCAAATGTCAAATGCTAGTTTTCTATGTAATTAGCTGCTAACTAGCAGCCAGGAGCTGCCAATTTTCCACTGACCAGCTGCCCGAGAATTGCGCGTGTCTCGTTGTTGCTGCCAACTCGTCTGACAATTTGCAACTGTCATTGTGACATTTTACGGCGCGATAGGCGCGTGACAACGCCGCACATGAGGTTAATGACAACGTCCCCACCATGATGATGACGCCGGACCGCCGCCATGCAACCCAGACAGCCCAGACATCATAAAATACTACGCGTAGTAGAGCGTACTAAGTACTATATATTTATGACAGATGACAGCTTAAAAGTTTAAGTTAATTTTTCATATTGTTTTTTTTTTATTTATTTATTGATAGTTATTGCGTTTGCTCTAAGTCTCTTATAAGTAGCCTTGAAGTTGTGTCGCTTTTTTTTCGTGAGCCAAATGTTTGCAATTTGTTTGATTACTTTTATAGCATACCTACAGATAGCATTCATAATTTGCACAAAAATGTCATTAAATTTGGCAAGACTTCGCGTAATCTTATGATAATGTGGTAGTTAGAAAAAATGATATGTTGCAAGTTTTTTGAAAATTACCATTTGATGCAGAACTGTCCTTATGCCCATAAATTTTCAGCTGATAAAATATTGTCAGGCAGAACAGCACAGTGATGTAGATAATCAAGGTTCAAAACCACCTTTTTTTTATGTCAATTGTAAATGACAGCGATTGTTTTTAATTTTGAATAATAATTATTAAAAATACTATATTAATGCCAAATGATTGAATTTTTTTTCAGAAATATGTTCAGCAGAAATATGTTCAGCAAAAGACTACATATTGTGCAAATTAAAGATGCCAATAAAAATCGATTAGGTCTTTAAGTACCAAAAATTCTGCATAACAAAAGTCGGCTAATAAATAGTACAATATGTAAATACAGGGTGGGCCATCTGTTGGTTTGGTACTTAAACACTCATAATTCGTAAAATACCCGTCCAAAGAGGTTGCTTTTTGACATATGTCAAGTTTAAGACACTCAATTTAAGTCATGGATCGTTAAACAACCGAACAAAGCGTAAAAGTAGTAAAGGCGTACTATGAAAATTGGCATTTTGTGAAAAAAACCTAGTTGAGATCAGGGTTGACGAGTCGCCGGGAATGTCGCCATCTTTCGAATTACCTTACTAGGACCACTTTGCGATATGAGGCAATAATTGGGTCATAATCAGAGTCGCTTATTCGTTCAGTGTATCCAAGGACAGCCAGATGGGTTTTCGTCAAAAAAAAAAAAAAAACGTTGAACATTACGATGTTCGCGGCGGCCTTTTGGACGATATTATTTTTTCATATATAAATGAGTACTTTGCAGCTTACGTTTGTCCAATTTTGTTGGAAAATATACGAATAAAATGCAATTAACAATACAACTAACAGATGGCCCACCCATTATAATTTAGCAAATTTTCGACGTTAGAATATTTTAAGCTAAATTTTTGGTACCTTATCTGTTCATTTTTTTTAATTTCATATCTGCGTTCGGTGCTCTCCTACACACGGAGTAGGGCATCATGTTCCCATGGGATCATTACAATCCAATTCTTCGTCCTCAAGTAAACTAGAATAGATTCCCTCACGGGGCCGATTTTCTCTAAGTGTACATATGAAAAACATTAAATTTTATTAAGTTTTTTCCGAAATTTGCAAACAATGCATTATTTTCATTTTAATTATTGATAAGCTCGTTCTTCATCCCAAAATTCTTGATATATTGTTTAATTTGAAAAATTGTAACTTGAAGAGCTTAGGGCACTTCGATAGTCAATACCGGGCCCTACTTTTCTTGTGTTGGAATTATTTTCAAGAGCGTTCAAAATCTGTGAGCTGCAGAATACGAGAGCTCAATAGGAAAATTAGGAAAAACTGTAAAGAGATTTTTGGTATATATTTCAATTGATATTTTTTTGCAATTAATGTCAAGTTTTTACTTTTGTGAACAAATTTGAAATTTCTAGAAATATGTATCTTCTTCTTAAAAACTAGGCTTTGAATAAGATTAAATGCTCAATAAGGATAATTTTGGAAATTCAAATTTGTTGAAATTTTCGATTTTGTTTACCACACCATGAATACACAAGAATTTACGTTTTTTTAAATTGTGAGCCGAAACTTTTGGCCGGAACAGAATATTTATAATTTATAAATATTAACTTGATATAAACTTTGATATATCGAAACATCGATATTTTTCCGTTAAAAGCAATCGTTGTTTTTTTCAGCAGCGATACATACATATGTTCCCATTGTTCCATATAACCTATATTATAAGACCCATATATATATTTTTTTTTATTCTATGCTTATCATTGAAAATTATCTTTTCTGTCTCAAATTTATTATTTAAAATACATGGACTTTTTTTGTTAATTTTTGCCCTCTAAAAATATATAACCTATGTTAATACTATCTAAGTAGAAGGCTAGAAGCTTGGACTCTTTTCCGCATATTAGATTAAAATAATTTAATTTTTTGAGAAAATAAAATGAAATAATAAATTATTTGAAAATTAAAACAAAACATTTAGAAGTAAGTATTGGCTTATTTAACTGATTGCCGCCAAAAATGAATGATGATGAAAAGTAGAATCATTATATCTATTCAAAGTTTGTAACTGCAGAAGATTCTTCCAAATATCAACTATTGAGTAATGAGTTATCAAATAAATTAAAAGAAACTTTTTTCAAATTTCAATTCGTCAAAAGTACCAAAGCTGTACCGGATTTCGATATCAATTTATCGAAATTACTGTTTAACGACTTTTATGGAAAACGCAAAGCGAATCGCACCACTTGGAAATCCAATTCCTGAACAACTCATGCAAGTAAACAAATCTTTTGCAAACTCTACTAATCAACAACAATTAAAGTCAATTAACTCAACAAACAAACAAACAATCGAAAAAAATAAAAACAAAATAAACAAAACAGTCTCGACACTCCATAATTACCATTGACTAATCCCCCTATCCAAAGGCAATTCTACATTTAACTGCTCCGTTGAGTTCAAACGATTTGAGTTGTCAAATCAGCGCCTGGAACGTTGACATTTCTATTATGTCAGTCAGTGAGTCAATTGTGCACACTGCGCAACTCACGGACGCATGAAGGGAGTCACGGAGCTCACGGAACAGACTGCAACTGCAACTCGTGGCATAAAGCTAAGAATTACAAATTCTAAGCACACAGCACACAATGTGTGTTGTTGCTGCTGCTGCTGCTGCCTCATGCCAAATAGTTACAGTCGGCGTCAAATGTTAATGACCAGCATTGGCGCAGCACGTCTATAAATAAAGCATAAAGCGCCTAGTCAAGAGCGCGCGGCAGGGGGAGCAACTGCTTCTATGGCGTTACTGCGTGGCGAATCAGACAAAGATTATAATGCTCTCTGAGTGTGTACGACAGTAGCCAACTGCCAGCCAATTCTAAGCTGGGCAGGCCCATATCACGGACTTGGCATCTAGACCATATCTAGTATACATCTAGCCAGCAACTCATTTTGACTTTAATACGTGGTAATTATAAAAAAGTAAGCTTCAACTGCAACAAAAGGCGCCACTACGACGTACGACGCACAGCGTTCCAAAGCTTGCTTCTGGTCTTGAGTCTTGGACGACGTGAAGCTCTTGGGGCGGCCATCACATTAGTTGCGGTTTGAAACTTGGCTATGCTGAAGGTCACCCTTTGTGGCCTGCTACATGTTGCGTATGTGTCTGTGTGGTTTTATATTGTTTCTTTGGCTTTTGTGGCATGTGGTAGATACAATATAATTCAGTACGTCACTTCTTTGACAGCTTCACGCAAAGGGAGCTCTATGGTTCGCTGCCCCCTGTACGGGGGCACCAAGCTGCCGTCCAACTTGGTGTGACTTTTGGGTGTCGAGCGCCATATATATATATTTTTTTTTTTGACAGCTGGGAGAGACGCTGGCGGGTGTTGCACTGTGGTTTGCTTTTTGCATAAATGCATAAAAATTGTTTGCCATTGTTTTTCAGTTGCATTCAGATTGGAATTCTTTATTTCAAACTTTTTTTTTTTTTGGCTGGCAGTGCTGCTGCAGTCAGCTGTCAAAATATTGAGCTGTCTGAAAGTTTTGTGACAGCCTGGCAGTTCTTTATATATGCGTATGGGTTGTGTTTTTTTTTTTTCTCGTAAGTTATGTAAAAGTTGGCGCTCGCTTGACATATAGATTTTTCATTATAATAAAAGATTTAGAGCGCTAGTTAGAAAAGTTATTATATGCGTAGTAAAAAAATGGACGATTTTTTTATGAGGTTACGAATTTTATAATGCTGTAAAATACATAAATACTTGGAAATTGTTAACGTAGCTTGAAATTTTTTTTCGAAAATTTTACATAAAATTTTATTTTGCTTTAAAACTTGATCTAGTGCAAAATTTTTGAAATTCTGAAACTTTGAAATCTTTGTACGATCTACACAATCCTCATAACAATTCCGAAGAAAGGAGCACAGGTTCAATTTTGAATGGTAGCTGTTTAATCAAGCCCAAATTTATGCCAGTTGTATTTTTTTGAAGTTTGAACAAAATTTGTTCACTATTTCATACGGCTAACATACAAAAATTGAACCAGTTTTCTGCAGAGCCAAACTCGCGCCCTTATTTGCAGCACCCTTTAAAATTCAAAGCATCATGGTTTTGACACGTATGCAGCATAGGAAGGACGCGAAGAACGCAATAAAAAAAATTACCAAAGCTTTATTCTGCAATCATGTAACTATAAACAAATACGTTATTCCAATCTTGGCATTTCGAACAAAAACTTGGTTACAACATTTCCATCATCCAAATTCTTGCGTGATATTGTCAAAAACGATTTCTCAAAATAATCGGCCATGTTCCGCAAAACGAATCCGAACATTTTATTCGGCTCCGTTTTGAAACCCAATGTTTGGTGCTCCTAATTTCACCAAAAAGAGTTTTGCATGTGGTTTGAAACCGAATTTTTTTTTGCAAGATGAACCAAAAAAAGTATGAATTTTATACTAAAATAGTTTTTGAAATATTCTTTGATATTCTTAGATTTTATTTATGGCAACTTCAAGTTAAATATTTATTGAGAATTATTTTTAGTTTTTTGTTTTCTGACTCAACACAAAAAATAGCATGCACAACCTAAAACGAATTTTTTGTGTTTGGGTATGCTCACGTATCATACACGAACACATGACCGCTAGGCGCGACAGCGTTCCTGCGTTACACAAAAAATAGGAAAATAAGACAAATATACTACTTTATCGAAAATAAAAAGGGAAATATCGACAAAAAATACGTTTTCGGGAGCACGCAAAAACGAATCCGAATAAAATTGTTCGATTTGGTTTATTCCAAGATGCTTCAAGACAACGGTCAGCTTTGGTCTCGTTCGCTCTCACAAACTCCGTGTACATACTGCATTAAGTGCTCAAATTTGAACAAATGACGTCACATGCTCACAATTTTTACGCTTTTTACTAATGTCACTGCTTAGTGCAACTGCTTGTAAACTGCTTATTGACATCTATGCATCCAATCATCATATTCCATATCTTTAACATCTCTTTAACTAACAGAGAGTTCATAAAGAAATATTTCAAGTGCATTAAAAATCCATACATAACAATTCAAGCATTTCCAAAATCTGTACTATTTGTTTTTCTCACAACATTTCCAAACACGATCAAGAAAATACATCAATCCAAAATTTTTCCAAGTGCATTCAAAAAGAAAACAAGCAGTTAGACAGTGCACAGAAAGAAAATGAAAATTCTAACGCCTGGCTAGCATTGCGCAAACATGGCCCATATCAAATCCAAACCCAATGGACATACATTTTCATTTTATGCAAATATTGAGACAGACCTCAGGCAATTTGGTTAGTGGAAAATTTTATTATTCATATGGTAGAGAAAAAAAAATTTGTTTAGGCTGCAGACAGATGTTGCACATAACGCCAAGAGCAGTGCCTGCTGCCTGACACCTGGAATCAGCCGGATCTCGGTCAATGGCTCAATGACTGACTGTCTGGAGCTACACTGTCGCTTTGACTCAGTGAGCTGCTCGTGCTACGCATGCTCAAAAGATGCCGACTTGGAGAAAAACAAAATATTTTGCTTTTCTTTGACGCTTATCGCGTGCGCTGTTTGAACAAGAGTTTTATGGCATTTCCACAATTGCATTTCCAACTTTTCTTCTAGTAACTGGGTAGTGGAGTAGAAAAAAAAAAAAAGAAAAAACGTTTATGACTTCCAGTCAAAAATATGTCTTCATATCCGTTTTTATAACCCATTTCCCAGAGTTGCCAAGTCGGCTGCGCTCTGTGTGTCTACCAATGACATTTTAATTGCTTGGATTTTTTTCTTTCTTTCTTTTTAAAATTTATTGCTTTCATTGTTGTTGTTGTTGTTGTTGTTAATGTTGGCTTGTGCCAGTGTTACATCATTTGCGTAATTGCAGTTTTCTCCTTCTCCTCTCTCTCTCTCTCTCTCTCCCACTCGAGGTCTTGGACTCTCCTACAAAACTTGGTTCGGATTCAAATAAACGGCCTACCAAATGAGGTCAACATGGTTATGGCCATAATGTTGTTGTGGTTGTTGTTGCTATTGTTGTTGTTGCTGCTGTTGTTATAGCGATTTCAAATTATCGGTCAACTTTTGTTTACGCTGAAAGCTTGGCGCGCCGCCAGAAATCTGTCAAAATTAATCAGATAAATGTGTCACAGTCACTGTGACTGCGACTGCGACTGCGACTCTGACTGAGACTCTGACGCCCACACTAACAAAAAGGTCGCTCGATTGCTTGACTTGGCTTTGACTTGTTTATGGCCTTACAACTTGTTAAACAACAACAATAAGAGCAACAACTTACAATAACCAACAGCAACAACAACAACAACAACTTACAACAAACAACAACAGCAGCAACATTGAGACATTAATTAGGTAATGGAAAATTTAAAGCAAGTCAATTTTTTTTCCTATAAATACTCTTATAGAGCATAGCTTTATTTTGTCTCGATGAATGTGACGTATAGATAGATAAAAGTAGTACCCCAAGGGTCAAAAAGGTATTATAGATAGCGCAGACCTTGATAAATGTTGTAACAACCTTTACCCATAGGGTCAAATAGATATAGATAGCAGACAGTAAAATGATCAGTATAGTTTGTATGAACACGTATATCTCGGAGTCCACAAAGTTTAGGCACATCAAATTTTTCTCTTCTTGCTCCTCAGCGTATGCAGCAGGTTTTTAGCTAAGTTATTAAAACTTTTGTTCCGAAATCTTTTGTAAATGTTTATGCGGATTAAACAAAAGTTATTGTCAAAGCATGTATCAGTTTTACCCTGTATAAACTGCATTAAAATTGGACGAAATGCTAAAATTGCGGATAACAATATTTACCTACAATGTAGTCGAATAGACAAAACTAATTTAGTCTTCTTTCTTTCCAATCACCAATCTTAGTATATTCAATAAAGAATCTTAATAAGAGTTTGTTTCTTACAAGTCTTATATATGGTACATTCAGGGATAAGCCTCCAATATTACGTAGTAGCTTCTTAAAGTGCATCTGTTGGAAAAAATCAGGCACGGATATAGGATATTGTCTAAGAGGGATTTTTCACTTTATATATATATATATATCAGAGCTCGCAAAAAACTGTCAACCCATTTTTCCAACTTTTAGGGGGGAATACTATCGTTATTCTGTTTTCATAATTAAACCAAATTCTTAAAGTAGAACGTTAACGCGTTAATTTTGCATCTCCAAGAATAAAAAGCTTCATATTATATGATACGTTCCTTGGGGGATCCCGGGAGTGGGTTTAAGTGGGTTTGATTTTATTGACTCTTCAATTTAGTCATCATAACGTGGTAGAGTAAATAAACAACTAATCCAACTTTCACTCGAACCATTACTTTAATTAATCGGATACATTCTAAAACATTTTACAATATCTTAGACCACATAGCTTAACTTAGTTTACAAAATCAACTTTTATAATCAACTCCCTAAAACAGCTCTTATAACCCACTTAAAGCGACTTCAAACTTCGGTTTGCCGAAATTTAATTTTCGCTATCTAACATTTTTTTTTTTCAAAAACTTACGCAGTTTCCTCAATGTGTTTCGTTTAAAGGGCCAATAACTCAATTTTCTTTTGTTGTTTCTGGGTTTTTTACATACAACTTGGCCATAACTTGCGCATTGTTTGGATGGCTGCAAATCACTCAGCCGCAAAATGTTTACACTGCTGCCAAAAGCGGATGCAGCGCATAGCACCACACACACAGATACAAACACGCACACAAATACAAATGAATTCAAATTGGAATTTAATCAGAAAGCAAAAACTAGCAACAATACCACAATTCACTTTTTTAATGTACTACTTTTTTTTTATTATTGCTGTTGCTTTTGCCAGCCGACTGGCGCCTACTTTGCAACACTGCAACAAGTTGAGTGCAGATCTTTGCGGCAGTTGTTATTGTTGTAGCTGCCTGGGTTGCGTGTGGGCGCTGTTTGTCTTGTCTGCTTGCTCTGCATGAAAATTCCATAAATATTTGCGTCTAAAGTGAAAATTCATATGCGATCACACACAAACACGCGCAGAAAAAAAAGCGAAGCAACTTGCGAGTCCGACGTCCGTTTGCGCGCAAATGCACTGGCGGAATGAATCAGCAGCAGAGTTAGCGACAGAGACGTTGGCGTCAGCGCTGCAGATCTTAGTGCAACAAGAAGAAGGAGAAGCAGCAGCAGAAGAAGTTTAGTTGCAAAGTTGCTTGCGCATGCGCAACACATGCAGCGCTCAAATGTATGTCGGTGTGTGTGCGAGTGACTGTGCAGCTTGCACTTGCAATTGAGCGCAGTTAGAGAGCGCGCGCACAAGTAAGTGAGCGAGAGTGAGCTGGTCAGCGTTGGCTAAGCAACATGTTGACAAGCATGCAATAATGTTGCTAAGCATTTATGTAGGCAATATGTTGCTAATGTTGTTAAACGTAAGTTTGGCTAATAAAATTTTGATGCTATCCAGTTTTTTAAACTTGGAGCAGAACATTTTTTTTAAAAATATCTATGGACTAATGTTATACGACCCTGTACATCTACAAGGACATAAGAATGGAATGAAGGAAATATGTTGCTGATGCTGCTAAGCATAAGTACGCATTATGTTGCTAGAAGCATCTGATGTTGCCAATGTACAAATTTCTTAAGCTAGGTGCAGAAAAGCGTTTGGTAACGATTCAGATGCATATATCCAAGGGATGAGGTTAATGGGAACTTCAAGTTGCTCAGGCACTTCAATTGGTAAAATAAGCTCAATTATTTGTGCTCCTTCTTATCGAGTGGCAACGGGCATCGAGATACTACGCCCGCTGAAGAAGCATGTTCTTATTCTTCTCTTCTCTTCAATCTGCAACTCGGCTGCATCTTTACGATTCTTTTATGATACAGTAAAGATTCGACTCTAAAAAAATACCTAGTCTATTTGACCGACCATTTTTCCTACATATTTAAGTTTACTGGATAATACAAACTATTTTGGATAAAAGGTTTTTATTATATACGAATTGAATCGCTTCTAATAATATATTGTACACACTTTAAAGGTCTTCATATTCTTTATGCATAAGCTTTCCCTTAGTAAAAATAAACGGAAGTCCATAACTGAATTCATAAAGAGATTTACGTACCTGCAAAAAAGAAAAGACGAAAAAAATTAAAATATTGTCAAAAAATTCAAATTTTGCATTAATTCTGACACGTCAGGGCGTCAAGCACGTGATGAATTTCTTGCAAAATTTTTCATAATAATTTTAATTTCCTGTTTAATGTTTATAAAATTTTATACATATGAAAACAATGATTTATTTTAAATTGTGCAGGCAGTAACACATTTTCTAAGAGAACTAAGAAGTTAATTGCAAAAAATTCGCAGCAAGTACTGAGTATGTTGATAAGCATGTTGCTCGCTACATGTTGCTACAAAAAGGAAGTTATATTAAAAGAAACATTTTTAAGTCTTGTATACTGAGAAAAGTGCATAGGAGTAGGTGATAATATTGAATCTTTTGTGCTGCAGTGGTATATGAAAAAAAGAAGGTCAAGCCTCACAAAAATTAAAAAAAAATTTAAATGTTGATAGAATTTAATGTGTAAGTTGCTGATACCTGTTGCCTGCTTTAAATAAAACGATACTTATGTGTCTGAAGCGTTTATTTATATAAAGGAAAAGCTTGCAAAAGCCAGAAATGTGAAAATCTAATTGTAAGTAGGTATATATATTACTAGATGTGTTCTTACTAGTTCATAAGTTCTTTACTGTCCAACTACAATAAATAAGTTCAGAGTGAGTAGTTCACGAACCACAAAGCAAGAAACACACCTATCTATATACATACCTATAATTCCTTCTGTTCACATCAAAACTTAACTTAAATATTAACAAGAAATTTTATGAAGTTTAATTCGCAGTTTGGAACTTGATTTTTTTTATTTGTGGATGAAATTTTTATTACGCGTGCCTTGGTTCCTTTATAAAAAAAGATATTAGTTTTCAATGTGAGCTTAAAATGTAAAACAGCTGTTCAGGTTCCGTTTCGCCCAGCGGATTGTCGCGATCTGCAGCACTTACAATAAAACCACTTCAAATATATCATTAAAGCTCTAGGAAAAGGAAAAAAACCTCCACAACTTGAGTTCCCAAGCAAAACTTGGTTTAAATCTTCCTTCAGCTATTTTAATTAGACTACTCCATACGATTTGAATTTTTATTCTCGCTCTCTTGTCATTGATTTACTGAGCCAGTGCGATAGAAATCTGGCCAAAATGACCAGCTTTCCGGCTGCAGGTCCATTAAAATTGCCACTTACTTAGTTGTGCGCCAGAGACAGCCTACATTACGACACTTCCCACAGTAAAAACCAGGCTAATAACCACAAATATGAGCGATCATAACAAAGCGGAAAAGATGACTGCATGGTAGTGTGTCTGGTAGTGTGTCTGTCTGTCTGCCTACTGACAAGTAAAGAAGTAACTAAGTATCTGTATCTGCTGCTACCTGTCGCTAATGAAGAGCAACCCATTCAGCATTTCTCACCTTGAAGATGCGGCCTGAGAACACTTTGAATTGTTTCATAAAATGCACAAACAAAATGCATTGCCAGCTAATTGTGTCAGCCAAATGACAGCGCAACAGCACAACGTTGCAAGCACAGTAAGTAGTTGCAACTTGCAAACTTTGTAAATGAAGCCATTTTTTTTTTTTCGTTGATGCAGACATGCCACAGTGCGGCAGCTGGCAGGCCAGGTTATATGCTAATGCTATTCAACAAGGATCTGTGCATATAATTTATGCTTGCTTATTGGCAGCTGCGAGAGCTGCCACAGATTTGCATAAATTTCATATGCAACATGTGGCAAGATGCAGCACGGCGCGAGTGGGCGCAGCTTTGACATTGGCATAAAACATAACCAAGTTCAACTTTAAAAGTAGTCAAAATAGACATGTTAAGAAATGTATGTACAACTGCCACATACTATATACACATGTGTATATGTTTTGTGTTGGCCAAGCAACATATGCCGGTGAAATTCAGCCACGACCTCATTTTGAAGATTCAAGCAGAGCAAGCCAGCTAGTCGGCAACGGGGGGGCAGGGTAAGTTGGAGCGGGGGACGCTCTTTGTTTGGCCAAAAAATATGAAATATTTTATATGTTTGGCAACGGGCCGAACGTCGCAGCGATCGATTATGATCAACAGATTTTAATGAGTTGCCGCGCGATTCGCGATCCGCCATCATCTCAATCGCAGTGCCAGACAACGATGTCTACGTTGACGTCGACATCAGCGACGGCGACAGAACAACGTACACATAAGCAGGTCATTTTTTTTTTTGTGTATACCCATTGCTCATAGAGTAAGAGGCTATATTAAATTCTTCCGAGTGTTTGCAACAGTCAGAAGAAAGCATGAAAAGATCTCCGTTCTCCTAGACGAACTTTTTTCAAGAAAAATAAGATTTTGGGGCTCATAAGGGCTAGGCGTACTCATTTCTTTGAAAGATGACCGTATTTTAGCAGCAGATGATGATGTTTTAGTTACACGTGGAGCACTATTCCCGAGCATGAGGTTCAAAAATGAAGCTTAGTGCTGATAAAGTCGGGTGAAGACTTCAGAATATTTTGAGTTTCGCCAAAATTCGTATTTAGTCTTATGAGAGCTAATTGAATAAAAGGTGATGACTCTCATTAGTGCGGGACGTACGAACTTAAACCCAGGCCTTTTCGCTTCAAGCCAATATAGCTTCAAACTTTATACACTTTATATACACCCTAAGGATTGTAAAACTCTTTTTTTTTTTTGGTTAAAAAAAGGGTACAGGGCATTCCACTTCAGTAACAGGTATATCAAAGTCGGTCACGCTGGACTCGAATTTTTTTATTTGTACTTCTACTATGCCTTGATGTTGTTGCGCTCGCGAAAGGCAACTGAAAGTAAAAGACAACAGAAACAAGATGCCACAGAGGATCGTTGCAACGTGTGAGAGGACGTGCGGCTTGACCCAATTTCGCTTTTTAATGGGGTGCCAAAGGCCCCACAAAAGCTCAGCATTTTTGCCGTTGAAATATGCGGCAATGTGCCAAAAAGATTGCCGATCATGCCAGCTCGATCGATTGCCTTGCTGAACGGTTCAAACGATCCATCTTTATTAAAGAGAGTCTGTGTCTGCGTCTGGGGCAATGTGTGCGCATTTTCGCATTTTCACGCTCAATTAATGTTTATGACAAGTGATTGTGTCGCAACGATAACTCAACGCGATCTTCCAGACTCTATAAAGTAGACGAGAATACAACTCTGCAATTTGAATTTGGTTTGGCTTTGGCTTTGCTTGGACTTCCATGTGCGTATCCGAGAATGTTGCATAGAAAGTTTTTGCTTTGATTTGAATTTATGTTGCACGTTGCTATTTGACATGTGAAAATCAAAGCTTGATTGATGTTATGGCTGCTGTTGTTGTTGCTGTTGTTGCAACATTTGTGAACATTTGTGATATGAGCATAGACGGCCAGTTGGCTCTTGTGTGGGTTTACTCGATTTGGTTTTTGGCCAAAATCCGCTTATAGCCAGCATAGTAAGTTGTAATAAGCTTAAAGTATGTGCAATCATACAAGTATTTAATAGTAGTTGACTAGTTGCAGTGTTGCTTTCCATTGATGAGTAGATCCTGTTGAAAAGCATTTGAGATATGGCCAACTTGTGGATGGGAAACACCATAACAACGTGTTAGTTGGCTGAAAGGAGTATGAAGGTACATACTGGAGATTGGGCCTACTTTTGCTTGCTAGCTTGTTAAGCATATCGATTTCGATTGGTGCCATCTAATGCAACCCATCTCTTCTATTCCATTGTTCAACAGAGGAATGCTCTTCTTCTCATAACTTGAGAATTAGAAGTATTCATAAAATATGGTATAAGTATATAGGGTGTTTTTTTTAATCAAAACTTTAACTTTTTTTTTATTGCGCTTTATTTTATAGCAGAACAATATCAGGGAAATTTAAAATTAATATATTTATAAGATAACCCTGGTAGAAATTTAATTTATTTTTATAAATCCAATTAATTTTGTTTAGCTCAAAAAATACATGTCTATGTTGGTCTTCGATTTCGATTCGTACGTATCGATTTGCATATATATTTTCGTTACCTTTGTAATAGTTTAACTAGACAAGCGTAAGCAATTAATTTAATTTTAATTTTTATGCACTCATTAAGTAATTTTCTGGTACATAGACAGATATGCAAACGGAAACGATTACCAGCACTTAGCTTTATTAGCACCATCATTTTTTACAACTGACAAGATTTATATCATGCAAACGTAGTGTGAACATAGCATAATTATCGTTTACTTTTACTATTAGAAAATGAGTAGTGGAAATCTTTTTAATTCAGTGTAAAAAATATTCTTTAGTTTCCTAATGCAATAAAAAAGCAAAGGTAAATAAAAGAAACTATAAAAAAACACAATTATATGAATAAAAATTAATAAGCTAACTAATGGGTCAGGCCAAAACAAGCCCCAAAGCGAAATTATTAAACACATAAAGCGGCACTTGAAGGATGTTCTATGAAAAGACTTTTATGTTTTTTTCTGCAGAAAATCTTTTCAATAAATTTTTAAAAGCTTTTGTGTTGTGCAATTTGCAGTCAATGGATGTTGTAAAAGTGCCAAACGTTGGAAAATATGGCACTTTCGGCGTCTTTTTGTTGCATGCTTGTAAGCTGTCTAATGCGGCCTAAACTGATTGATTTATGTTTTTTATGCTTAAGCCATAAACGCTCAGAGAGCAAAAGTGTGTGCATACTTTTCTTTACAACTGTATAGAACTTAGGTTAGGTGGAATAGGCTGCAGAGTTAATAAACCAAAATCACTCGGAGACCATGGGGTTCATTGCGTTGCCTAATTATAGAGATAAAGAAGGAAGCATTAAATAGGAAAGGGTGTGAAGGGAGGGGGAGTGACCTTGAGAAGTTCGAGGTTCGAAACTGATGGGCATTCCTATTCTCCTCAGTCTCTCTGCTTGTAGAACCATTTTGAGGATTCGATGAAAGTAGCTAGATGCACTATGAGCACATTCCCAGATCTTCAAAGAACGGTTTACTCAGAAACTGGGTGTGTTTCTGGGAAGTGCCGGGCAAACGCATTGCAGTTTTTGGATACTACGCAGTTACGGCAGAGGCCATGATGGGAACGTACAACGTAACACCTATGGTGCAGTGCCCCATTACAACTTCTACTACCCCCCTGATCCTGTGCTTGTGAAATTGCAGCAGTTTAGATGTTCGCTTTGGAATGTACCGTGGCCAGATTGCACGGAATAAGTCCACATCGAACGCAGTGTCCCATTCTTTTCCTAATTTGTATAGAACATTCTTTACCAAACATCTAGGTGCAAGACCCTGCGCGCTTTGGCAATCCCGCCACGTAGTTTTTTTTTGAGCTTTTAAAGCTTCAATTACAAGTCTAATGTCATCTGAAATGAAACCAATTTAGCATTAAGTGCAGTCCAGCATGTGTTGGCATGCCCTAAATGCTCAACACCGACCATCTACACACTGCAAAAGCCCAACCCAGCAACAGCTGCCCAAAATATGCGACCACTTAGCCCCATGCACAGTTGCAGTGGCATTGCCAACATAAAACAAACCGCTGCAACCATTTTTGCCCACTTATTTTCACCACAGCCCAGAGAGTGTGGAGCACACAGAGAGCGCGGGAGCGAGACAACTTTGGAATTTAAATTGAGAGATTAAAACGCAGTCGAGCTGCATATATTTTATTGTCGCCCACCCACACGGACACGGAGCACATGGCCCAATGCCAGATAGTGGCCAGACACTGGGACGGACAGACGCTTGGTCGGAACAATTTCTGCTGCTATTTGCTTAGAAGTGGCCAAAAAAAATAAAAATTGCCGCAACAGTTGCAGCAGTTGCAATTTACTTTGGTGTAGATACTTTTTGTGGTGTCATGACATGACAGTGAAAGCAGGTTAAATGTAAATGAAAAAAATTCTATAATGAAAAGTTTACTTAAAAAGTTACTTTCATGGCTTTCATTCATTTAGTACGACTCGGAGTAATTTGATTGCCAATGATAAGCATAATTATGCGGGTAATTTGGCTAGAAATTGTTTTCATCTGGCTTTTATTTAGTTATTGGTTATGGGGGAACAAATTACAGATAGCGATTTTTTGATTAAATTTAGCTGACTTAAATTAATTCTCTAAAATTCCGATTAGTGCTGGAGAAAACATCGATGTTAAACACTCATTTGATGAGTGCAGAAGTGCTGGAGAAACACCTCTGTTGGCCAACATCGATATATAGATATTTTAAACTTCGATACATCGATGCATCGATATAACATCGATGTTTTCTCCAGCACTAATTCTGATTTAGTAAATTATTTTGTATCTGTTTAGTACCAAGTTAAAATTTAATTCTCGCTATTGCTATCCAAAAAAAATACAAAAAGTTCCGATATCGTTTTTCCAAAAAATTTTTGAAATTGTATTCTGCTGGATTTTGCGTACGTCTGGAAAAAACAAATACTGGTTTTTAAGTTATAAAAATTTGTAAAGCAATGTTTTTGCTGTAAATCGATCGAAATGCTTCTAGAAGTGCTTCGCTGGCATTGTGTTTGGCTTGTGTAGTGTTGGTAATATCCCTAATAAGTATTCTCACTTCCAGTTTTCCAGTACACCCTACACATTACGCCCAATTGAACTAATTCTCATTAAATCTGTAATATATGCCATTGACTGCTGTCAGGCGACGTTGCCAAATTTCATTAAAAACGCTGAAACAAATAATAAAACGTGTGCCGCAGAAATAGCCTTGTTGTAAACTATAATATTAATGGACCATGAATGAACTCTAGGTATAACCAACAGTTACCTAGAGCAATAGAAACCACTTAAGTAATGTCGCGACGAGCTAATGACCTTTCCTTTTTTTTTTTGCACACAGCGGCAGGACATGAATGAATGTGAAAGTGTTTGAAGATTTATGATAAACAACACCCAGGCGCAATTAGCAGGAAGAAAAGTGAAATGTTCTCAACAAGAAAAAAACAGGAATGGAAAAAGTGCGGACAAGTAGGTAAAGCAAGTCAGCCCAAAAGTGCAACAAGATAAATGAAACAAAAGAAGAAAGAACTAAAAAAAATAAAACACTTTAACGCGTCAGCTTCATAAATCATGTGACATGATGTTGCTTCGAGTTGTAGTTGTCAGTTGTAAGAGATCGACAAGGGGGTTCGGTAGCCGGCACTGTGCTTTGGGCTTGCTGCACATAATCAAGCACACTGTCAAAACAGCGGTGGCCAAAATATGAGTAACGGCTAAATAATAAGAAGCTATAAGGAGCGAACCATGCACAAAAGTAAATAAAACGACGACAAGACCATTTATCATAAGGAGCAGCAACAAACTCGCAGGCTATTTAGACATGAACAATTCAGTTCTGTTGTTTAACCAAAGCAAGCTCAGCTGGCCAAAAACAAGAGACCCAAGGAGCAAAAAACAAGAACACAAGGAAAGCACCAATTAACAAAGAGGTACCCTCCAAAAAAAAAAAAAAATGAGGTCAATGCATTGGTCGGTCGACAGGAAGCCCATCAAGTGTCGCCACACACTAAACGACCTTAACGGTAAGAGCGAAACTCTGCCGCAGGGAATTCAAAATGGCTCAATGAACTGTAATTTGAGCGCTTCAAAATTTCTTTTGGGACTACGCCTGAGGTGTTGCCAAAACGTAACTTTTGCCCATTGACCAGCCGGCAAGTTGAAATACGCCCAAACAAGTTAAAAATTTTTTACCAACTCTATCTTATCTTTGGTTTCCTACCCAGCTGAGACAAGTCTGCGTTCCTGTGCCACTGCGTGTGGGTGCATATGTAATTTAAGACTTTCCTTCGCTGTCTGGTTGTAGGTGTTGGTGTGTGCAGCTTTCAAAGACCAGCTGCGTGATGTGGGTTTCGGAACCAAAAAAAAAAAAAAGATGCCAATATTAATAAGCACAAGGCACAAGGTGGTTGATGTGTTTTGGTGTGCCAAATTATTTTCGCTAGTTTGGTAACAGGTTAAGTGAAAGAAGTTGGTATCCATGCAGATGCATTTGCTCCTGGAACTTATCTATTGGGTATAGTCAGTGGCGGTTCGGTTTTCGGCTGCGAACCCCCCTTAAAAGTTGGACAAATGGGTCTGATATATATGCACTTCGAAGAGAAAAACCTCCTCTATAACCAAACCCTGGACCCGCGTCTGAATACGGTAAGCCCCTTGATATAAGATCGCTCCACTTTTCTGGAGTGGAAAATTCGAATTTCGCAAAAAACGGACTGTTTGCATTGAGAATAGTGGAAAGCGCCTTACTATCAACTAGAGAAACCGGAAAACTCATTTACGGAACCAAATCACTTATACGTTGCTCTTATATAAATCTACCCCGGAAAATGGTAGCAGTGCTAAGTGCAACATACTAGGGATTAAGCAATCGAAGACGACTGCAATTGACTCTACTTTCAATTATGTCATTGCCAGACCCATCTACCACCACCTAACTTGTTGCCATAACCATCAACACAAAATCTCATAGAAAAAAAAAATCCCGCAGAGTTAGGAGCTCCGCTACATATGCTCAAATTTCTTCACTCTTTTTCTCACTTCATTTGCCACTTTAAATATAGTCAATTTTCGGCACAGTCAGTCATTGACAAAAGTCCATTAAAAATTTTGGCAGCCGGAACAAAAGCAATGGGAAAAAACCGGAAAAACTATTACCGTTGCTGGTGGCTCTCTACAGTTTTTCGTTTGTGGGAAAAACGTTGGAAAACACGTACTACTCTCGACTGTGTCTCTGTCTGCAACAACAACTATGAAATGGAAAACACAATTAGATGACCTAATAAATATGCACACACGTGACGTAGTCTGACAGCCGGCAATGTCGGAGTCAACAACAACCATATCGAATCCGTTGAGGATGACGGCGTGAGGCGAAAGCCCACAATGCCCAAAGAGGTAAGTACTAAGCCTGGCCAGGCCAGTGCAAAAAAACCAAACAAAAAAAAAAGAGACAATTTTTGGTAGTTCTTTCTTTTTGGTGGGTAATGCAAAATTTATATGGGAATTACCTTGACTGGGTCGTCGCTTGCTTGTTGTCGTTGTCGTCGTCGTGAGTGTTTGGCTGGCATGGAAAGTTGTTAATAAGGTTGACAGACGACGGTGGACGGGCGGTCAAAAATTGCGCTGACTGACTGGGACTTGGGCATTGTGTGCCTTTATTGGTGCAGTTTTTCTTCGCCGATATTGTTATTGTTATTGTTGTTGGTGGTCCAGACTCCAGACCGTGACTTGTTGGCATATAACCAGCAAACAGGCCATAATGGCTTTGGTCATGGGAAAGTTGGCTTAGAACACAAGTGTACGAAAAAAAAAACCGCGATATTTAATGGGCTGGCAAAGTGATAGATGGTATCGTATCCTAACGTATCCGTATATATTTCCCGATAGTTATTGAGGTGTTGTATGTCACTGTGTGAGACATGATTTAAGTTGGCTTAGACTTTAACAGAAAGTTAAGATTAAGACTTTCAAGTTTTGCATTTGGACGTATTTAAAAGTGGTACAACGTTTATGCGCTGGCCTTATTTGTGAACTTCAAAAGATTTACAACCTGCGCGATTAAGGGGAAAGTGCAGATCACGAGTGCGGCGGGTTGAGTTAAGAATTAAATGGCCTAATAAGGCCTTTGGCTCAAGGAAATTGGTATTTACTTAAGGTAATACCTGATACTAAAGAATCATTTTCGCAGTCATAACTTTCTACTCTATGTCGTATAAAAGAACTGATTATCCACTTTTCATGAAGAATTACAAAATTCTCTAGCAAGCTGCTAATTAGAATATTCTTCTATAAACAGTGAGATTTGAAATTATTTTCACTTTAATATAACGTTTTCACGTACTATACGAAATCGTAAGTTGGTTTTTTGATAAATTTTTCGGCAAATTTAAATTCACAATTTTTTTTTCGTTTTTGATTTCGATTATATATGCAACATAGTTTAAGCAGAAAAGGCTAAGCCTGTAACTCTTAATTTATTTTCAATGTTAAGATCTTACACTTTGCTTTACCAAAGGAAAGAGCATACAATTAAATTAAATAAAATTATGAAGATTTAATACAAAATTTTCTATCAAGCTGCAAATTTGAAAGTATTTCTATGTATATTGAGATTTCGAATTATTTTCACTTTAATATAACGTTTTTACGCTGCATACGTAATCGTAAGTTAACTTTATAAAAATAAGACAAAGACTACAATTTTTTAACACAACTTCATCAAAATTGAGCTCGAGGCTATAAAACGATAAGAAATTAGATTTTTGTGCTACATATGTGATAGAGATTGGATTGAAAAATTTTGTTATATTTTTGTAAACTGTTTTTTTTCTGATTACAGCCGTGACAACCGATTACCTAATTTTCGATTACGGTTTGAACATATTTTAAAACCTGATTAAAGCCTACTTCGCTTGAATATTGAGTCCCTTTGAACCGGTTCAGATTAGTATGCTAATTTTTAAATTAAAGGGAGTTCGATTACGAGCCGAGCTTGCACTTCATATTCGGAATTCACTTTAATAAATCAGGCTTGGTTCACAAATCGTACAGGATTGTACCGATTCACACTTTCACTAAAATTTAGTGAAAATAATTTTATATAAATTTTTAAAACTAAAGTTGTGTTTTTGTTTTTAAAACAGGGAAATGTATTATAAGAAAAAATTATCTTCACATGCAAAATGTCACGTGCGAAAGCGATAAAAATTAAATATAAAAATGAAGCAAAAAACATTTTTTCAATTAAAGTAAAAACATTTAAAACGACATTTTTGCGAAATATTTTACAATTTGTCTCATAAAAATATTCTTTCCGATACGTCGTGAAACCCACTTATATATTTGTCACGTGCGAATGGTTTCCAATTTTTATCAATATCTTTTAAGCAGCCCAAACGCCTTAATTCAATTTTAAAACTAACTATAAGCACTCAAAGAGCTTTTAGTCGAAATAGACTCAATCTTAAAAAAATATTTTAATTTAGGACCTTCTTAAGGTTCGTGTGAAAACCACTTCTATATTTGTCACGTGCGAATTGCTGCTTTTTTTCCAAATATCTTTTAACAATGCACCCTAAGGGCTTCTAGTCTCAATAACTTACTTTTTTTAAATTACTTTACTTTGTTTTCACTTTGAATACTTAAAACGTTCAAATTTTAGTCTATATAGTCTATATCTTTGGTTACTATGAATTTTCTGGACAATTTTATTATAAAATTTAAGAACGTTCTGTCATTATCGAAAAGAAGAATTACCTTGTGGCGCTACTTTAGTAGTTTATAGTGTATATCTTGATTCGTTGAAAAATCTTCTGTTTTCTAGTTCCGATAATAAGAAGTAAATATTACATAAGCCTCTGGTTCTGTAAGCCGTAAAGAAAGCGAAAATGCTTCAACGTCTTGTCCAATCCCACAAAAAACGCTTACTTGAGTAACTCATGTCAAACGAAAATATCGTAAAGAGTCGTATGCATAAACTAGATAATCGATTGCCCGTCTGTCAAAGTTGTCAGCGCCTATTGCGGCGGTTTCTTCAGCTTCAGCATCGGCTTTGGCTTAATCTTTGGAGACGGCTACTGCTTCTGCTTTTGGCTAAGAGCCGCCATTAACCTCACATTTAAGTTGCATCTTTAGTGGCTTTTAGGCTTGTTTAAGACATTCTTTTGGGTTTTAACGTATTTTTTGTTTTTTTGGGTTTTTGTGTGCCTTTATCGCAGTCGACCATCTGACTCATTTATCATCAAAAATGTGAAGCGTGTTGAGTTGCTTGCCGCTAACTTTTGGTTTGTTTTTTTTCCAAGTTGTATCTTTTTTTGTGGTTGTTGGTGTTTGGCTTTGTTTTGGCAGAGATGCGACAGGCGCTGCAAGTTGCATGACCCACATTGGGCAACAGTCGCAGTTGTGATCGAAGTTGCAGTCATCTTGGCCATGGCCATGGAGTTTCAGTCTCAAAGTTTGTTTTATTTTTTTATATTTTTTGGTGATGTTTGGGTTCCTTGTCGCTTTGGCTTTGGACGCTGTCGCTTTTTCTTCTGATAAATATATGTTACACTTTTTTACTGTTATTGCGCCGCATGTGTGCTCAGACATTTCTCCGGTGCTGAAGCTGGAGCGGCTACTCTTCCTTTCAAATGCTGCAAGATCAATTGAAGCCACCAAAGTGCAAGGCAAGTTGCAAGTTGCAGCTGCCATTAATCGTTCGTTTCTAATTAAATGCGGCCATGTGGGTGGGTGTTTTTTTTTTTTGTTTGTTTGGTTTTTGGCCGTAATTATTCTAGCTATTGGCCAGAATGTCGGTATGACTTTTACTTTGCATCCCGTAGTCAGTGGCTCATAACTTACAAAGTGGGCCAATTAAGCAGATGAGTTGTTGTTGCTGTTGTTGTTGTTGTATCCATTGGGTAAAAGTGAAACAGTCCAAAAAGGAAAAACCATGCAGCGCTTCCAGCAGTGGGTGGTCCCAAAATTACAGCCTATGACTGCATCATTTATGATAGCCGAGGGTGAATGGAATTGTTTTTGGTATTGTACGTCAAGCTGATTAATAATGGCCAACAATATAGTTAACAACTATGTTTTGAGTCAATTTTAAAGCAGTTAAGCCAAGGTCTATGGTTAAAGTTAGCTCTGTATTGGATTGGCTAACTAGGCCAAGCAGTGTAGGCAGGAGCTGTTTTTTTATTAGGCATATAAATGAGCTTTTATCCTGAAGGCAAGAGAGCTTGCTTGCAAAAAATAAACTGTTTAGCGCTGCCAACTTGTTTTAGTATTCAGTATTTTAGTACTGCCAACTTGTTTTGGGTATAACAATATTTTTAAGAATTAAATTTTTTTAAATATTAAGCAAGATGAAAAGCAGCTATGAAATAATCCTAGTCAAGCGAAGTTATTTTTTGATTCGATCTAATTCCATTCCGGTTACTTAGTTCTGCTTAAGTTGATTTGTAAAAATTCAAGACAAACTAAAATCAAATGCGAAAATATCGAAAGTTTTCGAGTTCGTAAAATTTTCCGAGTGGATGAGGTGTATTAAACAAAAAGCGGCTTCTCATAGTACGCCGTTATCAATCTTGAGGGGGGTATTTTTTAAATTGCAAGAAAACACAAAAATTTTAAATGAGTCGGAAAATCTTTATTATCAATAGAAAGAACCATTCTTTCCATTCACTTTTAAAAATAATTCCTTTCAAATATTGGCCGTCCATGCGGAGGTTCCAATTTTCGATGACGCGTTCGAGCATAATCGAATAACACGGGTAATGTTGGCCTCTAATGCATCAATCGTAGCTGGCTTATCCACAAACACTTTAGACTTCACGTAGCCCCAAAGAAAAAGGTCTAACAGTATGATATCACTCGATCTTGGTGGCCAATTCACCAGTCCGGAGCGTGAAATTAATTGTTCTCCGAACTGGTTCCATAAAGCACGCGAAAAACACTCTTTAAAGAACGCGAATTTTCGAAATATAAGTGTACGATTTGTTAACGTTGTTCGGCTGTAAGTCTTTCCATGATAAAATGGCAATGAAAACTGAATAAAAAACACATGGCAACTTGACAGTACTCACGCGTGATTTATCAAATGAACCCTGTTGAAAAAAAACTTCAAGATTGATGACCCTTTATTATAAAAAAATATATGAATTTTCAGTATCAGCCATGAATAAGCATATTCAAAAGGTATTCAGGCCTGAAACTTGATCGTAACATTCAGCTATGAATTCAGTGCCGATTTACTTTGAAAAGTCAGGCCTGAAATTACAGCTGCATTATTTTCACCATTGCCTTGTCTTGACAATTTTGGTGAACTTTTAAAAGTTCTATTAAGGAAATTTTCAATTCGACAGAATCTATCTGCCGAATTTACATTTTTCACGACGCAGCTCTTTTGAACTTAACTAAATCTTCTATTGTTTTTGAATAGTCAGCAACAGTCATTAAGTTCATTGATGAACTTGTAGAATTTTGCTACTCTGCTTATAAACTCGTAGTACATTTAATAAGTGATATTTTTGTGATTATTTGGAGGACTTGTGTTGCATTAAGATGCTTAAATGCAGCTTTCTATCTAAGCTCCTTTTAAATACAAACATTGATTTTACTTGCAATTCCGGTTCCAGTTCCGGTTCTCTCTTTTACTAAATTTTTCAGAATTAAAATAAGAAAAATCAGAGCTTGCCACAAAATTAGGTCACTAGTAAGACAGTGTCATAGCATAAGCTGTAATAAACCTTTTTTGGTACTTCACTTAATGTTGAACCACTTTGAAGGCAAAATTAATGAAACCTTTCTATCTGTAGCAATCATAATGTATCTAATAACCCATTAAAGTTTTTCTCCACTGCCATTAACATGTTACGCTTAATTGTTTCTGGTCATGATGATGCTTAACAAATTGCTTGGCCAACTCCCATTTGGTGCGCCCTTAACTCTCTGCAAAAATATCAAAGTGCACTTCACAGACTCCGCACAGCAAACGCCCACACGCCCACTTGCACTGACGCCCACTTGGTCATATTTTGTTTTGCACAAGTATTAGGTTACATTTGGTAGAAAAGTCAGTCTGAAATAGCTACAACTTAATTCGAAATGGGCCATTAAAACAAATTCACAGCGAGCACATCACATCAAAAGACACAGTGACGTAGAAAGAGAGCGTTTGCAGGGTTTTATTTACAACACTTGTACAGTCTTGGAGACGACTTACTTTCCAAGAAATGTGCAACTAAACAAAACTGTCATAAACTTTAAATCTAAACTCAAATCCTTGGGCAAGCTTCAACAAGCGGCGCCGTCTCAACTTTATGTCGTAGATTTTGTGCAACCTTTCACTTTGTTACCTGGTCAAGCACCACATGGCGGCTCTTAGCTCCTGGCTTTTTTTTTCTAAACAATTGCCATAGTATATATCGCAAATATTTATTTGTATTTGTATTAATAGCAACGTGTTTATAACTTAATAATGGCTCAATAAAAAACATTAAACCAAAAAAAAAAAAAAAGTAGCGTAACCCATTGCCACGAAACTTTCCATTCGATTCCTGCCGGGGCTCCTCTGCACAGTAGTCAACGCCAAGTCATGTACATGTCCATGTCCATTTTTTTTTCTACAATTTAAACGTGAGTTTATTTAGGAGTTCACTATAGTTTCCCTGACTTTGGTGTAGGCCGAAACGACGGGCTTATAAATGATTACGTACTTTATATATAGACAAAAAAATAAAAATATTATTATTTTGAAGTCGACACGGTTTAGAAAGGCTAATGGGGCGTTTAGTTTAGTTTCGTTTAGTTAGGTCTTAGATTTGTATTTGTATGCACTATAAGTTGAGCTAAGCAGTATTTAAGGTTGCTGTAAGAGCATGTAACATAACCAAGAAGAGGACCAAAAACTCATTAGATCTAGACGTGCGACTGTCTGTGCGTCTGAACATCTAGAACTTGAAGGGTTTTAGAGCTGGAACTACCAAACTTGAGATTTGAGCTGCTTATGCATGGAGGCAGGTCTAGCATCTTTTTAAGTTTTGGCCACGCCCACTTTGGGGACTGTAAAAATAATAATAATGCCATATTTTTTCTTAAATTTCTCTCTATAATAAAAAAATATGGGAAATAATCAGCTAGCCAGAGCTTATCGAGTCTTGGCCTCAAAACTTTTTGTTGGCTCAAGTGCCCATATCGTAGTCACCGAGTTGATAGAGTTCTATTCTTACAACCTAAAATCTCAAGTCACAGACGAGTAATCTATGTCTACCCATATAATATTGCAGTGCATCTCAAAGTCGAACTTTAACGTACGCCATATTTTGCTTTTTATTTTTTTTATAGCGCCAATTTAGTCAAATGAGTTATTATTACAATAAATACATTGTGACAGAGGTTGTTAGTGGCAAATGGCATATCAATTGTTAATCCCGGGCCATATTCAAAGCCAATTTAAGGCTAAATTGAAAACAAGCCAAAAGCGTTGACAGCAACAGGCTGGCAGAGCGGCGGTGAGAGTGAGATGTAGTGACTTTGCTTGTTATCAAAAAAAATATGCAAGCCGTAGGCTGGTTAGAGTGAATAGACAATACTTGTACACAAAAAAAGAAATAAATTGTTTGCGCAAATTGAACAAAAGCAAGGAAGCGCATAAAGAATTTAGAGCAGATGCTTATCAAAGACGGCAAAACAAAAAAGCCAAAAAAAATTACCACACTCACTTGGACCCAAAGCTGGAGCCCAGTTAGCAGACCCCAGACCCAAACCCAGACCCCAGACTAAACATGGCAGCAGTTGACGTCGCCATTGCTGTCGCTGGCTAGTTAGAAGCGTTGCCTTTGCCGATTGTGTCAGCGCGATAACAAGCGGAATGGAACGGAACGTTCCAACACCCCCCCGCCTCGCCCCCGTCTGTGCAGCAGCCAACCCTATTGCAATTCACCCGTTTTTTGCGTGTGAAAGCGTTAAAATAACTAAAAATTCGCCAAGCTGATTATAAAGCACCAAGAAACTGACTAGCAGCTGTAATTTATAGACTTGCCAGTCCAAATGTCTAAGCCAGCAGCTTCCACACGCCCCCTACATGCCGCCCCAAAACCCCTCTCACTGCTCACAATGCTCTGCTTCGTTTCGTTTTCACTTCCTATCGCAGTACAACTAGCCAGAGTATTTATGTGTCTTGCTTTTATTTTTCTTCCCAACTTGGTGTTATTTCTCATGATAAATTTGCGTGTTTTATCCTGCGGCTAGTCGCAAATTATGGTTCTTAAATTCTGTGCCAATGTTTGGCCAGCATGAAAACCAAATGGCCCAAAAAGCCTTGACTTGGCTGTCTAACGGTTACAAATTGCTTCTACTAAATGTAATACCTAACTAAAAGGAAAGGCCAAATTTGGTGCGCCAAAAAATTTACATACTACAAAGTACTATACCATGGCAAAAAACGTTGGAGCTATGTCTTGTGCTTGTTGGATTACGATAAAATTTTCGAATAAGATTAACGGCTTTTTCTTTAACTAAAATAAAAAACTAAAACTTAATCAATAAAATCGAATTTCAAAGACTTAAATGTTCCTTACGTCAAAGATAAAATAAGCAAGACATCTCAAAGATATTTAGAGAGACTGTCTAACCAAGAAAACTCGATGGCAATTAACATACTAGACAATAGCATGGATGTTAGAAGTCTGAAAAGATTTCATATTCGGAACCTTCCAGATCGATTTGTATGTATAATACTAACCTTTAGCAAATAGTATTGTTGTCTATTGATTGGAATCACTGGACAACATTCAATACTGTCATTTTTTGTTTTTGCCCGAAAATTCGAACTTCCTCAGCTTAAGTGCCGAAAGTTTTGGAATATTCCAACCCTGTTTTATTTTCAAATTTAAAGTTAAGGTAAGGTAAGCTGTCTAAGGACCAGATTCGGTTCGTTCTGCTACCGTGGAATCTATAAGCCCGTTAATTGTTAGTAGAGTCCAATCTCGAAAAAACGTTTATAATTTGACATTTGTTCTGTAGTTTGGTCAAAAGTGACTTTAATACATTTTGGAAAAATATTTGAGGCACCGAATACTTTGGTATTACACATACCTTTTAATTAGATTTGTTGCTTCTTACTAATACAAGTTACAAGGAAATATTTAATGTTATCTCAAAAAAGATGCAAACATAGAAATTAATTTCAAATAAAGAGTTACTAGTTCATTTGTTATTTTGAACTAGTTCAATGTTGCATTATGGCAGCTAGTAACTTGCGAATATAAAAATTGAAGAAAGTTTATTTAATTATTTATTTATAGAGCGTGTTTTTTTTTAGAGGTTCACAGGTGAGTGAGCAAAACTGCTTTATCTGACAACTCATTTAACAGCCGATAGTTGCCTTTTGTTGAGTTTGATTTGACATTTCATTATGGATAGACTTACACCAGAGCAAAGCTTGCAAATTGTTGATTTTTTTTATCAAAATAATGGTTCCTTTCGTCAAACTTATTCAAAATTCAAAGTTTTGTTCTCGGATGAAGCCTATTTTTGGTTGAATCGGTACGTAAATTAACAGAAATTTCGCATTTGGAGTGGGGATAAGCCACAAGCTTTTGTCGAAACACCATTACATCCACAAAAAATGACTGTCACTTGTCTACCTTGATAAACCAGAGACAATTGATCACCTGGAAATCAACATTCGAAGAGTTATTGGCGAAACACGGCCGCAAATGCCGCGGAAAGTTTGTGAAAATTGGTGTTCCAGATTGCCCCTTGTACCCGCCAGCCATGGCGACCGCATGGCCAAAATCATATTTCAATATAAGTGTCATAAAATTTTCTATCCAATAAAGCACGTTTCATTGATATTAAAAAAAAATATTTCTTTGTTGTATTATGATTTAAACTTGTGTAGCTCTATAAAAAAAACACCCTTTATATTTAAAAATTGGAAATTAATTCTAAGTTTTTAATGTTTTGTAGCCAGAGCAACATAGTTCATCAGGCTGAGGAAGTTTATAAAAAAAAAAAAACAGTTGGGACCTCGGAACTCTAATTAAGCCTTTGATATTTAACTAAGACTTGTTTTAATTGATCTTCTAGGCAACAGCACTCTGTTAAGCAGCCTTCAAGTTGAAAGTTGATACGAAATCAAGCTTCGTTTTTGGAACCAGCAAATTGAGCCAAGAGTTCATCAATTAGTTCGTGCATGTATGTTTGAGCTATTAATGCATATGGGCGTGTTTGTGCAGGAGTCAGCTTTCTTCTTTTTAGAAGACTTCTAATGAAATTTCTTAAAAAATTTGCTTAAATATGGTTATTAACATATTTCTTATAGTCTTGTATTTGTTGCTGTTGTGAGCCTCCAGAACTATGCACAGTTATTTGGATGGGTATGAAAAATTGCCCTAACGGCTCATGACCTAGTTTACAGTTCATTTTGCAAAATATATGCCGTAATTACCGTTAATAAATCATACTGAAATAAGATTTTCTTTTTGTTTAAGTAGTTTTTGTGGGTGTTGCCTTTAATATAAAAAATTTGTAGCTAAAACTAAAGACTACAGAAATTCTTATAGTTAATGGAAAAAAACCGCAAAAACTAATTGTTGGCTTAGGTACTAAAAAAAATGTAGAAATTAGTATAAGAACATTAATCAAGCTAGGCTTAGAAATTTAATAGTATTTTTTGCATTTAAGGCCAGCTTTTTTTGGTGAAATTGTGTAGCCCCCTGTTCATCATTAAACATAGAGCTGTGGCTCTTATCAGAAATACTTATAGTGCTTGCCCACTCACTGGCTTACATTTACTTGTATTTGCATTAACTCTAAAATGCAACTTTCTACAACTAATGCATAGGCTTATCATATGGCTTACACACCCAGCTAAGAAAAACTTTCAAAATTTTGTATATATTTTTTTTTTTGCTAATCTAACCGAAATATTACACATCATTATGCGCAGCATGAAGCGTGGTTCGGTTTGGATTGGTTTGGTTTGGTTCGACTCCAAAGATGCCGTCAGGTATATATGCTACACCCACAATGAGTACATCTAATGGACAGCATACAAGCGGGCATTGAATGCTTCCTGTATGGCTTGTAGAGCCAAACCCCCAGCAAAATATATCCAAACCCCATATTTAAATTTATTGTTATGGTATGGCAGCGACTACTGTCCATAATTTTTCAACAAATCGTCGCTCAGCTGTCACACTAATCTTGGCCAGTAAAGCAAAAAAAAAAAAACCAAAAAAAAAATATTTGCATATGGACGATGCCACCAAGGTTTTTTGCCCATAAAGCCTGGGCTTGGTTGCTTGGCTAAGATGTCAATGCATACAGTGGCAGCAAAAATTGTTCGTACACTTCTATATTTTGAGCGCTATTATTTGTCAATATGCCAAATGGCATTATGAAAAATAAAATTATGTTTTAAAAAATTATTATTAATAATAAAAATGTTTAAAACCATATTTGCTATAAAAATACTGAAAAAAGTCTATCTTTAACGAAAAAAATTTTTTTGAATACGTGTATGATTAAAATAATTGTCAGCCTGATGGCATATGTTGCTCTAGCTATTATTCATAGTTTTTATAATTATATAAATAAATAATTCAGAAAAAATGTAGTTTTGACTTCAAGTGCTTCATAGGGCTGACTTTTTCCTTATTTACGGGCTACAATTGACGCTTCATGCTTTTCAAAAGTTTATTGCTCAACTTAAGGTCAATCCGCTCCTTCCCTAGCTTTAGCTCCTTTAAATGATTTCTAGATTATTAGCTGGAGATCCTATATATTTTTTACAATCAACTAATTGTGGCAAATAAAGCCGTACACTGGAATAGAGCTATTAACTGCTTGGGCTATTAATTAACAATTCCTAGATATGACAAGCTTTAAGGTTAATTTTTTAATTTTGATTTACGCTAGATGGCGCCAGCAGTAACAATAGCTAAAGTGTTGTTAGTACGCTGCATCAAAAGAAGGTGCAACTTATTTTGTTTCCCAAAAAAATGGTGTGCGCAGCGTTTGTGAGCAAACAGTGCTGCCATTCTTTGGTTAATTTACACAAGAGGGCGCCAGCAGTAATAACAGCTACTTTTAAGCTGCATCAAAAAAAAGCTTCGGGACTAATAACTGCAACTTATTTTATTGTCAAAACAATTGTGAACGCAGCGTTTGTTTCAAACAATAATGACAATTTTTCGGGTAACTTTCGCTAGATGGCGCGAGCAGTAACAACAGCAGTAGAAGCTACGCAGCATCAAAAAAGGAGAAGAGGAACAAAAGCACGCAACTTATTTTGCGTCCAAATAAATTGTGTACGCTGCGTTTGTGAGTAAACAGTGCTGCCCATTTTTGTTGTTGTTGTAATTTACGCTAGATGGCGCCAGCAGTAACAACAACTATTTGGTTTTAACGCTAAAAAAACAAAAATAAAATGCGCAAAAACTTATTTTGATGGGCAGCTTCTGCACTCATTCTGAGACCTACAAGTTCTGTCAGACTAAGGAGGAATCTACCAAACATATACTCAGTGTGACACTCTGCCCAGGCGAAGGACATTCGTCTTTGGCGCTCATAGAAATTAAAGGAATCGGCTAAGAAGCTCTAGGGCTCTAGCAGGGAACACAGTACAGCATTTCCAATAACATTATTATAATTATTAAACTGTTCTTTCAACCAGTCGATAAACTTGTTTTTCCCACTCTTTCTGCACATATTCGATTTAGTATAAGATACTTAGTCTGTAAATTAGTAAATAAATAAATATATTGCCCCAAAATGAATTCAATGCAGTCCATTAGTTAAGTGTCCGTATAATTTTTGATCTCACTGTATATATAGACTCTTTAGGCCTGGTCAGTGTAGCTTGACATGGCGCGGAAGAAGTTTGAAAAAAAATGAAAACACACCTCTCTATAGACTATAAGTTGTACAAAGAAAAAAATCAAATCGAAACAATTGTGGGAAAATTGTAAAAAAATAAAGAAAACATTTTAAACAAATTGAAGAGGTTTTGGTTTGTAGGTGTGTGTGTGTGTATGCGAGTATCTATGTGTGTCTGCTGCCAACAATCACTTATTAACAAGTTTAAAAAATTGTTTTTACCACATTTGGTTAATGCCATTTATTGGCTTTGTTTTATGTATACTTTTTTGTTGTTGCTGTTGGCTGCTGTAGATACTAACTGCGTGTTAAGTGTGTGTGTAACTGCGTGTGTGTGGGCCGCACACGCCCACCAGCAGCCACTGCACAATCTGACAGATACGACAGCCGGAACAGACAGCCAACAAGTGCGAGTTGTTGTTGTTGTTGTGGTGTTGCATCCAAATGCGGAACGCTTTGTTGTTTTAAGTTGTTAGATTTGTTTGTTGTTCTTGTTGTTGTTGTTGTTGTGGTTGGCTTGACTCATGCGCCAGCGCCGTTAGCTGCTTTTGGCCAAATTCAAATGTCAGTTTTATGCTGGATTCTAATTGTTTTGCCCCGCTAAGGTTATTAGGTGAGGTCGTCAGACTGTACATAAAAGCAATTAATACCGTTAATTACCTAAACGTCAGCACTCTAATGTGTTTTCGGGGAGTTGGCCATTATAAAGTATCTACAGGTTTTCATGTTGTTGGTACAACTAATGGCAAATAGACGAAACCAAGTGCGGGGGCAGCATGGGAAGTTTTTTATAACTTGATAAGCCTACAAAATCTATTAAGTTTAAATTGGATGTGTTTTTTGAAAAATCTACTTAGTTGTTTAGTAAATTTATGTTTTTTCAAATAGAAAATGAAAAGCAAGTTAATTGAGGGATAAACTTATTTAGGTAGATCGAAGCTGCTGTGCCAAATGATGGGGCATAGTATTATGAATTGTTTCGAAAATTTTGTTTTGTGGTAACGTAAGCACTAGGAAAAAATAAGTCTATTGTATAAATCGAACAAAATTGATATATGTCGTTACCGAGTGCGCCCCCAAATACCCTTCCCTTTGGGAAGCTTCATATTCGGGATTGCACTTTACTCTGTTTCGCAACATTTCGTCAATTCTTGAAAAAATTAGATAAAATCCAAAAAAACAAGCGCATAAATGTCAAAAATTGATTTCTCAACATCGGCCACATGGCCGAAATCATATCTAAACATTAATGTCATAAAATTTTATATCCAATAAAGCCCGTTTCATTGATTTTGAAAATATATTTATTTGTTTTATTATGATTTAAACTTGTGCAACTCTAAAAGAAACACCCTTTTTATTAAACTTCATACAAATGTGTAGACTAATATTAAACAAATAATATCACATAATAACATAGTACATTTTTTTTATTAATTTTTTGAAAATATAGTGATCAAATGTATTTCAGCTATATTATATTGAATTTTTTTGGAACACCAAGAATTGTCCCAAAACAACGTCAGATGGGACACTGCAAATCAAACTGCGCCAAATAGAACTAGATGGAAGGCTCCCAAGTTGAGTAACAAAGGGAAACAAATTTTATTTTAGACTTTACATTTTTGTGAAGAAAAAAAAATTGGTTCATTATTTTATATAGCTACCATACAAAAATTGAACCAGTTTCCTGTAACATTCATTACAAACATTCATTACAAACATATTAAAACCTGTTTAAAAACGAGTGAATCGTAATCATAAGTCACCTAAGGAACGAGTCAAGACAGAGACATTTGAATTCTTTTACGATTTTCCAGCCTTACAAAATATTGTAAGTGAGTGCGAAAAAATTTTAAATCATAAAAATTGTCAGACGAAACAAATAAAATATGTATTCAAAATTGCCAAGCCAAAAATGGGAGATTGGGACACTAGGCAAAGTGTCTGATTGCATTTTAATCAGGCGAATGCCAGTAAGATCCTCGACCCTACTCTTCTCAAGCCGACGCACTACCTCCTCGTGGTTCTCTTTGGATTGTCACGGGTTTCTAACGCTTTAATTAGGTTGTGGCGTAGGACTTGAGATCCATCCATGTAAAATATCGGCTAACCAGGCTGAGCCCCGTTAGGTTTGTATGGACCAGTTCCGAAAAGGAGGAACAAGACAAAAATCCAGGTACAAAAAAATATCATATCGTGACAAATCTTTAGTTTAGAAATAAAATTTAATGAAAAGAAAATGTATTCGCTTCAGTTGAGCATTGAAAACAAAATAAGTTTACTAAAGCCGGCAGCTCATTTATATACTGCTTGAGCAGTGTTGTGCAACGTTACAGGACAGATATTTTGCGTATATAGTGTTGCTCAACGTTCAAGTAACTGTTTTAAATAGTTTAACTTAACTGCTTTTATGGAACTAAAAAAATACTGTGGTTTTATTATGCAAAATACTTAAAATACCAAAAAATACTCTAATCAAATTGTGTGCCAAATGCAAGAAATATTTTACTTGTTTTAACTCGTTAACAATTATAATATTTGCAAACGAAACAAAAAGCCAAACGCAGTCAAATGTACCTGGGAAACGAGGGGAAAAAAACATTTTATATATTTTATGAAGTCATTGGGAAAAATTAGTGCGCTTCGGGCCGAAGGAATTCACCATCGGGAACGTACTTTTCCAAACAAAAATACAAGCGCAGGCATGAAAAAACGTATTAAGCATTGAAAGTCCTTCGCGACTCTGGAGAAATTCCTTTTACTCGCTGCGGAAACGAAGAATTCTACACTAGACCCTGGAAATATATATATATATATATATGTACATATAGGAACTAAGAATCGGACGTCGAATTTCGCATACCTTCTTTTAAACATCAAGCCACAATTTTTGTAACTTACAAAATATAGGACATTAAAATTCGTTTGTATGCGTAATATCACATTTTTACATACTCTATAGAAATAGTAGCTAGTTCAAAACTAAGGCTTCTTGATTTATAAGCAAAAATGTTAAAATTTGAAACTATACGTAAAGTTTTTTTGATATTGGCTGCTTGGGTATATACCATAAAAGCCCAAGAGATTTCGAGCAGCGTTTTGGCTCTAGTATCTCAGGCATAATATCATCTCCATCTTACCCTTCGTTACAGCTGATATAAACGGAAGTACAAAATTCCAATCACAAAAAGATTTACATACCTGCGAAAAAAAGAAAACAAAAAAATGTTTAAAATTATGTAAATATAAAATTTCGCATCAAAAGTTGACAGCAAATAAAATCGAAAGTGCGTACAGTAATTATCGATAAAAAAATAAACTTTATAAATAAATAAATACTTCAAAAGGGGCAGTTATCGAAAGTGATTTGGAAATTGCAGCGGCAGCTGTAAACTGTTGGGCATATGCCAAAAATCAACAAGAAATCAAATCTTTTGACACCAACCAAGTTGATTGTCATTAAGTTGATTGCTTAGCCAAAGACAGAGACTGATTGAGTAGCTGGAAAGAGATCTTCGAGCGAACGAAGTCGATCGATCTTGAGCGAGTGTTTACATTTTAATTGTAAAAGGTCGGCAGAAGTGTTGGCATCTGGCGCCTCAGGGTTAAAGCCAAATTACGCGCAAATATGCGGGTCAATAAATGAAGTGAATTTTTTGTCGATTTATTTATTTTGATTTCTTGAATATTTTGATAGTATTTTCTGGCATATTATGCAATCAATTTGCCAGCGCGAGTAAGTGAGCGGCCGGAGCAGCAACAGACAGGCGCTGATCCGGGACTACGCTGCTGCTGCTCATTAATTTCATAAACGCCAAAGAAATGCTACAATGAAACCGAAACCCATACTTAAAAATAGCAGCTTGGATGCATCCCAAGTCGGGACTGTAAGAGAAAAACAAAAAAAAAAATAGACAAAAGCGCGCGCATTTGGCACACCTCTTGCGGCTCTTGGGATATGCAGTACCAATCTTTGGAGTTGCGCCAAGGGGTTGCAAGGCTAAGGCGTATGTGATCATTATTATGGCCTAATGGTGGGGCTGCTAACGTACGTTGGCATACCAACAGATAACAACAACAACAACTTGCAACTTGCCACTAACAACAACAACAACAGCCGGCAGCCTTCAGCCGCCACGTTTGAAGCAGCGCGTAAAAAATGGCAAATAATTTTGCGCACTGGCTGATTAGTTGAAGCCAGTGGGCGCTGGGTGAAATCCCAGAGCGGTACGGTGGGTTGCAGGTATCTAGTTTTTAAGTTTAGGTGCAAGGTTTGATGCACTTGAGGAAATATGATTGGTGTGTATCTGTGTGTAGCTATTTGTGTGTGTGTGTGTGGATAACTGCATGTGCTGAACCATAGATTGGCAGCAGTTACTACTTCTGGCCAAGATTAGCTGTGGAGTAGTAGTTATCATGAACTTTTATGAGCAACAGAAATTGAAGAAGCAAAAATGATTTTCTTAGCTGCTTGGAGTTTGACTATGTTATGATTGATGGTGGTTTCTTTATTCAAAAAGCTAAAAAGTTAAGCTGTAGAAGAATGTTGGGTAGGGTAACACTGGTTGACTTAATTAAGGAAGCAAATGGGTGTATAAGGAAGACACTCCACGATGACATGGATTTTAAGCCAGTAGAGTAGGAAAAAAATTGCAATAATTCACATATTTAAGAATATAAGATGGTGTACGTTAAAGTCGGGCGCAGACGACTTTGGGATACACTGTACCACCACATTGCAAAAAAAAATCAAATTTTAAACAGTTTTTGGAAACTATAGAAAACTTTGGAAAACCAAATTTGATTACGGTATCAACGAACGAATTTTGTGCAAAAAACGTTTTTTTCACCGATCTGCCCTATGGGAGCTATTTGATATAGTCAAACGATTGCGATCAAATTTATAACAGTGTTTGGGAACTATAAACAACTTCCGAGTGCCAAATTTGGTAACGATAACTTCATAAAAAAACGAAATACAACGAGTTTTGTGCAAAAAAACATTTTTTGACCGATTTGCCCTATAGGAGCTATATGATATAGTCAACCGATTTTGATCAAATTTGGTACTGTACTTGGGACCTATCAAAAACTTCCGAGCGCCAAATTTGGTTACGATATCTTCATAAGCAAATGAATTATCCGTCTAAAACTTTTTGGTTTTTTTCGTGGTCCTCTTAAACCCCTTATGGGAGGTATATAATGTAACACCGATAGCAAAAAAATAAAATAAACTTGTATCCTATGGAATATCAAGGGATCTTATCTGAAAGCTTTGTTGCGCTAGCTCTTACCATCTCTGAGATTTAAGCGTTCATACGGACAGACAGACAGACAGACATCATAGATATGAGCTTAGACCAATTAAGAACAAAATAAGTTTATTTTTCGGACTCTTTAAAATGCTGTCTAAACTTATTTTCTTTTAATAATATTTGAAAATTTCGGCCCTTGTTCTCTTCGCACATCAGCTCCGTCTTATAATTTTTTTTTAATTTTTGTTACAAAAAATAATAATTTAACATGTATTTAAATAATATTTATATTATTCTGAAGAGAAACAGGCAAACACTTGATTGCGCCATCTAGCGACAACAACTCGCTAGCGCCAACTAGCGACAAAAGCTCACTTGCGCCATCTAGCGATCATGCTGAAGGAAAGAAAGTATGGCAGAGAAGTAAACCATTTTTTCTAATACAATAGACAACTATTCGATATTTTTTGGAATTTAGAAAATAAATACAGAGTTTAGAAGACGAATCATTATATGAGAATTAACTTGACTGTTCCGTTTTTCGATAGCATTTTTAAATCGGCAACGGCATAAAAGTGGCACTTATGAGTTTTTGTGCTTAAATATATTATAGTATAGCTGCCATTTTTTTAAAATACCTGACGACTCAGAACAGGAAGGAGCACTCTATAAATTTTTTTTATTTTTTTATTTTTTTTTTTTTTTTGCAAAATTATCAAGTTTATATTTTTATGATTGCCAAATTTCTTATTTTATGATAGCCGATCTAGCCTATCGCCTGGGCGGTTCAAGGTGGTAAGAAATAAGAAGGCCATGATTTGGCCACCAACTCTATAAAATACAACCAATTCTGTTTTAACACGTTCAAGAAAAAAATTTTTATACAAAATTTTACTCGATTTAGCACGATAAAAAATACTTTATGGTTGACATTTAAAAAAAAATATTTTTTTTTACCTAATCTTTTCGAAGTTTAGTTAGGGAACTCACTTTTCCAATGTATTTTCATAGCAGCCTAAGCATTTTACTTTATATGTATATTTTTTTACACGGTTTTTTTGAAAGGTTTGGAACGGGAACGTATCTTCCGTGTAAAAATAGAATTAGGTGTATACTATAATTATATGTTTAAAGTAGCAAATCAAAAATAGAATTTAGAAAATAGCAAAACTTGCCAGAAACCACCAAGTATAGTTAAAACTAGAACTAGTCTTCTAATACATGTATTATAGAACTAGATGATCTACAGGCTACAATAAATGGCAGGCTGTTAAAAGCATAAATCATTAAAAAAAAAAATCTATAGAAAATCGCTTTTTCAAGCAAACATAGCCCAAAGTGCAAAAAAAACACATTTGCATAAAAAATAACTATATACGCATATTAAACAAAAAGCAAAACTCTTATCGATATCGGATCACAATGAAAAATTACTGCATTCGCATAAATTTTCCCACATTTTGCTTTCACTAGCAAAAGGCCGAGATGCTATTGTCTGTGGCAAATTGCCGGCCAATTTGTCATCTCTACTGGACTATGTCTATATCTAAGTAATGCCAACCCCCCAATGATCGCAGCAACACTTTGTTGTGACGCTGACAAATTGTTTACCATATCAACTTTTGTGTCCATGTGTAACAAATGACGCCTTCTCTGGTCACTCTGGACCAAAGTGTGCACACGCCCAAAGATACAAACAACAGAAATACAACATAACACACAAATAAAAAATAATAATAATAAAAAATCTATACGGGGCTTGAAGCGGCTATATGTAACATTTGCTTATTGTGTGCATGTAAGTGTGTGCTAGTGTGTGTGTTTGTGTGTGTTAGTGTGTAGCTGCACTCAAGGTCGTTTCATTACTCAGCGGCGTCCTTGGATAATTACACACACGCCACAGCAAGCCAAACCAAGCGCAGCTCAGAGACCCGAGTCTAGAGTGAACAACAACAACAGCTGCAACAACAAACTACACAATAATAACCATAGCGTCTGAGAGAGTAAAAGCGGGAGAGGGCGTCGTGAAGAGCGTCAGGCTTAAGCTGCGGACCGACCGCAGCTTCGTTTTTCAATTTTAGCCATCATAAAAAATGGCTCACACAGATACACACACACACACACAGATACACAACATCCGCATGCTGGCCCCGACTTTGACTTGGACGTGGCTTTGACTTGGACTTGACTGCGATCCGGCCCGTCCACGCAACAAAAGCTACAACCAACAAGTATCTTTCATCTTTCATTCTTTGGCTACCAACTAGACGCACTCTCTCACTCTTACAATCTTCTGCTGTTCTATATAGCTATCTCGTTTTGCTGCTTACACTTTGCATTTTCTGCAACATTACTTCCTTTTAGGCTTCTAATCGCTTGCTGACTCAATGCGTCCCCCCTGACTCTACGCCCCTGCTTCAGCACTGCTCAGCGCAGTCGTGCGAAAGTCCGTCCAATGTATCTGTGTACACACACACACACACACACAGCTATAGTTACATCCAAGAAGTCAGTCCATGTTTAGAACAGATACATTTCTAGTTTTGTGGCCCGGTCTGAACGACCGTCCACGACTATGACCATCCATTTGGGTTCAATGCACGCATTGCTTGCTGCTGCATGCAGCATGTAGCATGCTGCATTTTGCCCGTTGGCATTTTATGCAATTTTTTATTTGCTTTTATCTTTCAGAAGTGAGTGCAAAAGTTGCCCTACCTACGACTCTTTGAGCTGTTTGGGCTATATACTTTATATAGAGGTTTTGCCAGACAGCGCGTTTAGCTCATCTGCTAGGTCTTGTTGTAAGCTTTTAATAGTCTGCTCTTTGTTAGAGGGCGTTGGTAGCTGCAGCTAAATGCACGAAACCGTTAAACAACTTATGCCGCGTTTCCACTGGCATCATAAAAGCGCCGCAAAGAAGCCAGCTTTGCGGCAAAGTGTCTAAAAACAGCTGTTGCAGCTAGAACAATGCAAATATTTTGGATATTTGAGGCTGAGCTCGAGTGTTTTGGACCCTAGCCCTACCAACAGCTGAATAGAACATGAGTTGTTTTAGAGACCGATTGCCAAGAACCAATAGCGACTAACTTGCTAAAAACAGCTGTTGCGGCGACAAAGCGTTACAAAGTTTTTAGTGTTTCGTAGTAGCACCTACTAGAACTAGGACCAGCCATCTAATCCTGTAGAGGCTAAGCTGCTAATATACCTGCTTACAAAGCTTTAGGAATGAATTCGAAAGCATTAAATGTGATCGTTTTTATTTTTAAGCTAAGTTTTTAAAATCAAAAGACAAGATGAAAAAAAATGATTAAAAATTTTTTATATATATATTTTTTTTTAATTTAAAAACAAAAATTTTGTTAGTTTTTTTTTTTGAATAAAAATTTTTTTTACCCTGTTTTTAATAAAAATTTTTTTTTAATTAAAAAAATTCAAGAAACTAAATTAATTAATTAATTAAAAAAATAATTTTCTTTTTTAAACACTTATTTTCCTTTTTTATTTGAGGAAATTTAACGTTTATTATAAAATTAAAAATTTAAAAAAAGAAAAATTTTTTAAAAACCACATTTTGCTGAATATTAAAATATTCCTTTTTAAAAACTAAATTTTCTTTTTTATGAGAATTTATTGTGATCGTATTTATTTTTAAGCAAAAAGATAAATTTTATAATAAAAAACAAGGTAAAAAATTAAATCAATTAATAAAAAGCACTGAATTTTTTTTTTATTCGAGGGACGTTAATGACATTTTTATTTTTAAGCATAGGAGATATAATTTTTATTACTAAAATCAAGCTTTTTTTAAAGCGTTTTTTTTTAAAGTTTTTTTTAAACTATATTAAACTCAAGTTTTCTATTTAGAGGGTGCTACCCTATGCTCACTTCACTGGCAAAGCTGAAATAATCGCGGTTAATTCTCTAAATCTTTTTGTGAATTCTCGAATGATCAACGAGATTCCCCCTTTAACTCAAAAGATAGTGTTGATCCATATTTTTGTTTTTTGGACTTTATACAATCTTCTGTAGCGCTAAGTCCAGTCGGTTCTTCTTACAGACTTGGTTCATTCAAAGCTATCGGCTTATGTGAGTTTTCTGGGATAATTTTTTTTTATCTCAATAAGTAAAGGCGTTGTGAATTCGTAAGAGCCGATGCCTAAATATTTTTTGTTTTGTATTTTAATATAATACTAAATAAAATGTTCACTTTATTTGAAATACATTTTTCGCGTTGCTTCTTTTGAAAGAATTAGCGTTATTGCCCAGGTTTGTTATTTTCTATCTATAATATTAAAAAAAATAAAATTTCTAAAAAGCTTGTTTTAATTTTTACACATTTACATTTTTTAAATTTTCAAATTCTCTTTTAATATTTTGTTTTTCTTTTCGTAATTCGCTTTTTTCCGTTTTAATTAAAAACTAATTTTTAACAGTAGGAATCTATAAATGTTGGCAATAAACTTGTTTATGCTATAGAAAGAGATTTCTCGATGTCAAAAAACAGCTGTTCAGCTGTTGCGGAGTTTCTTTAGTGGCAACACTTACTCTGCGAAGCTTAGTGGCGCCCTCTTGCGGCACACAGTGAAGTCTGATTTCTTGATGTCAAACTTTGCAAAAAATAGCTGTTCCGCTGCAGTGTATCTTTAGTGGAAACATCTTTGCTGCGAAGCTTAGTAGCGCCCTCTTGCGGCACATATTGAAAGTTCTGACAACTTCAAGGCTATTGGTTCAACTCTTTAACCAAAATGACAATGCTGCCAACATTTTGCAATGACCAAGTACCTAAGTTAAGCCATTGAGCAGCTGTGCTACGCTCACTTTAACCATTGTTCCAATAACAATAAAATATGGGTGGGTGTCTTGAACTTGGACCTCGGCATTGTACTATCATCTAGTACGTCGTAGTGTATGCCCCACAATTATGGACTAACTGCCTGCCTGGGCAGACGAATTACTTTCAAAACAAAACAAAACTCGATGCAACATCTGCAACAACGGCAACTGGTCCGGGACCGGCACAAGCATCGAGCCGTTAAACAGATACAAAAGGCACAAAAACTTGAAACTGACCAAAGCAAAAGGAAGAAGCAGCACTCTAGAACTTCAACAAGTGTAGTGGGGAGGACAGTAATTCAAGCGTGGTACCAAACTGCAATAGGCAGCTGTTTTTGGATAACAACAACAAGAACTACAACAACTACAACAAACGGCATTCTTATGTCGCCGGAAGCAAAGCTAAAAACATTCGTTAGGAGCCATGGGATCTGGGAAACCAACTGGTATTGGTTCCAGTACTCAAGTATTTATTGTTCTCTTCGGATTTGTTGTTATTGTTGTTGTTGTTGCTGGTTGTACTTTTAATATAAGAAATGCATTTATTTATAGCAAAGCTTCCCAAATTATATGACTTCCTTTTGTTATGTAAACAAAAAAATAAATTTTGTTTTCTTTATTTATTTATTTTTCGAAATGCCACAAAGAAATTCGCAATTTGTTTTGCCATATTATATTTGAAGCGCACTTTTGCTCTTAGAAGAGGTAGCACATAGCTAGCAGAATTATTAATATTGAAAAGAAAAATATTTAATATTTGCCAGAAACTAATGGAATAAGAAGTTTAAGGTAAGTAAACTTTTAATAAACTTTAGTGAACACAAACTTTTGATGGCTTTATGCTTGAGTTTATTTTTACTTTCAGAATATTTTCACAAAATTTTATAGGTATTTTATTTATTTTTTTCCAATTTGGTTGTATGCAGCTGTTTTTTAATACCTTAGCAAATAAACGATGCAAATATTTGAGCAAGTAAATATTGCAGCTTCAGGCTTGTAGGCAGTTCCAAAATTTACAACCGTACAAGAAGTGCAAATTAATTATTGGCGTATGACCAGTGTGTGCATATAAACGTAAAGTGGTATTTTCTGTTGGATTCTGGAGTTTTTGTTGCGGTAGTTTAAGTAAGTGCAAATGGTCACACTATAATAAGTTGCTTTTTGTTTCAAATGGGAAATATTGGCATCATGTGCAAAATCAAACTAATAAAAAGCACATTAGTTTCACAAGACTTCTATTATAAAATTGTTTGCCAAATTATGAAAATTAATTTTTTTTGTTTTTTTGTTTTTTCATTATTATAACGTCTATCGCTCCTTAAGTAGCTCACAACAAAGAATAAATATAAAATGTTTCGCAACGATTTTTCCTACCAAACCTTTTTTACGCTCGCATCACGCATCAATTTGCTGGCTCCATCTAGCGGACATGCGCTGGCGCCATCTTACGTTAAGCATCAGTTAAATCATAGGACAACACTGTTTTGATTGTTTATCTGCGTTCAGGTACTGTACACGTTCGAACATACAATTACGCTACCTTATGCTACCAAGGGTATATTAAGTTTGTGCAAGCCGAAAACACACAGAAGGAAACGTCGGAGACACGTTAGTTACCTAATGTAGATATGATCAGAGTGACTAGAAAAGTCGATATACGGACCGTCTGTCCGTTCGTATGAAAGCCTAGATATCAGAGATGGTAAAAGCTAGAGAATCCAAACTTTTAGATTAGATCCCTTATTATTCCATAGAAAATAAGTTTATTAAATCTTTTTGATATGAGAGTTATATTATATAGCTCCCATAGGGGTGTGTCAGAGGACCTCGAAAAAAAAACTAAAGTATCAGTTTTATGAAAATATCGTAACCAAATTTGGTATTTGATAATTTTGTATAGTTTCCCAGCACTGTCCCAAATTTGATCACAATCGGTTGACTATATCATATAGCCCCCATAGGACCGATCGATCAAAAAAACGTTTTTGGAGCAAAATTCGATTTATAAAAATAACCATAACCGTAACCAAATTTGGCAAATAAATATCTTTGGGAGTTCTAAAGCAATATATCGGATTTGATTCTCTGATTTTATCATTTCCGTACTTGGCTTAAGAGCTCGTATTGTGGCTTTCCAAGGACGAAATACTTGATTTTTTTTCTGCGTTTAGTGAGTATAATTTCAAACTACTATGTTGCAAATAATAAATTATTTACAGACTGACAGTAAAAAAATTTTTTTTTTTTATAGCTAATGCTCTATAGAATGGCATGGGTATAAGGATAAGGGACTAAAAGATTAGAATAAAATTTTCGATTTACTGGCATTAATTTAATTTCAACTGGTTATTGATTTTAAAATAAACTCAGCCTTAAAAAAAGTTTGTTTCCTAAGTCGGGTGCGCCATCTAGTGGACATGCGCTGGCGCCATCTAACGCAAAGCTATTTTTCTTTGTAGGGTGAATAATTTCGAACTACAATGCTGCGTATAATAAAAATTATATTGTAAAATATTTATGGTCCGACGGTAAAGATCTTTTTCTAACAATTACTTCTCTATAGGAAGGCATCGGGCTGCCTTACGGCCCTTAAAACGTTTAAACTAAATTCTCCATTTACTAACATTATTCTCATTTGAACAAGTCATTGATTTTAAAATAAACTGAGCCTTAAGTAATAGCTTATTTGCTATCTCGGCTTTACTCGACTACGTTTTACCAAAATTCTGCTAATTAGTAGGTTGCTTGAGTTTTTATATGGTCATCTCTGTGCAGTTACTCTGGAACTGCTCATTTCAGCTGCTTCTAGTTTTCCCAGTTAACTAAGTAAACACACAATGATTGCATTTGCAGTGCTTACCCTAAGCCAAACCATTATGCCCATTTAATTATAGCTTTTGCATCAACAATTTCCAAATAAATCACTCAATCAAAACGCAGTCTAGTATTTTGCAATACATGACAAGATAGTTTCCCACAAATCGCTCACAGCACTAGAACATAAATACATCAAATGTCAAAAAAAAAAGCTAGCAAATAAATGAACTCCAAAGCAGCAGTTGCTAAGATGAAGCTTAGAACACAGCGTGGCTTTGTGTAGAGAGACTGCAACTAGAAGCTGGAGCCCTCAATCTCTTTGGGTCTGGCTGGGCGCACATTAAAAAGCAAATAATAAATTAATATGCCGTAACTTAATAATTACAAGTTGGTTGCAGCAACTAAAGACAGCGGCGGCTACTGTAAGGCGCCCCGTGGTGTATCTATGTCTATGTAAGCGTGTGTGCGAGAGTATCTGTGTGCACCCTAAGGAATCTCATTAAAAATGGCAGCTCACATCAAAATTGCTGGGCTGGCAATCAAAGTCAAGACTTGGCAACATTGTCTAGTGTAAATTAATTGAGTGATTTGTTGCTATGTGTGGAAAAAGTTCAGACATGGCTATGACAAACATGGCCAAAAGTTTACATAACTGCAAGCGCAGTTGCAAACCGCTATAGCAACAACAACTTTGCCAAACACTAGAGCCATAACAAGTTGTTAGACCAGCGACTAGAAAGCAGCTGCAGCACTCAGCACTTTTCATCATTTTTATGGACGCAGCTTCTTTGCAACATGTTGACGCTCTGGCAACGTCAACAAAAGAAAACGGCCAAGTTGACCAACACTGCTCCAGTGCTCGAATGCCAGCAAAGTCCGGCTTTTGTTGTTGCATTTTTTTTTTTTCAATTTTATAAAAACTTCTTTATTGTTGTTACTTGGCAAATACATTTCTTTTATTATTCTAGCTGCACCCAGGAAAACAACCACAACAACAGCATCAATAAAAAAAAAACTTTTGCACAATTTGTCAACATTTTGTGGCTATCAAATGTCTGTGGGAGTCATGGCAACACTGTCTGCGTATAACTATGACAAATTTGTTGTACTTAGAAAATATTTGCCAAAGTAATGGAAAGCCAAGAGAAGTTCAGATAAGAGATGCTAGAGATAGAAACTATAAAATTGGAGCCCACAAACAAATAAGAAGTGTGAATGGAGTTTGGGTTTAAATTGATTATACATACAATTCTTTTACGCAGCTGATTGTTTTTTTTTTTAAGTTAATGTTTTTTTTTAAATTAAGAATGTAATGATTTAGCGGAACGAAATTAATACCGTCAAAAAAATATAACTTGAAAACGGTATAAATACAATCTAAGAACATCAGAGTATATTAAAAAAATTATTTCATCAACCATATTTTGACGATTCCTTTTAATTCCTCTTGCAACGAAAAATTCAGTTTCAAACCACGTGAAAAATTCTGTGAAATTGGGAGCACCAATCAATCGGTTTCAAAACGCATTCGAATAAAATGATCGGATTGGTTGTATTACATCTTATGGTTTAATTGTTTTTACCTAGTCTACTTTTAGACCCCACTGCCCACCAATTTTTGCAATTTAGTAGACAATTCCCATGACAGTTTCTTTGACACATCTTACATACAGTTCAATTAAATTTAAAATCCAATTAGATGCGTGTAAGAGCGAGATAAATAGACAGACAAATGTTGACAGACAATGAGTTAATAACAACAGACAAGCATCAAGAAACAAACAGTAAAAAGAGTGCAGAGAGCGAAGAGCAAAGACTGAAGAGCAGAACAAGCAGCAACTGCTTTTTGGCCACTCAAGCGTAAAAAACTCACACATGCTTAAATCAGAAACTCTAGTCACCCCTAGAGTCTGTGGCCAGAAATCTTGATCTAGATCAGGAAGGAAATCAAGAGTCGTTATAATTGATTAACTACAACAGGCGGCAGTGCAACCAACGGAGGCAAGTTGAGGCAAGAGGCCAAAGTCAGAGTCAGCAGCAGCAACATGGTAAAATGCAGATGAAGAATAAACAGGAAGACTTTTTGAAAAGAACATGTAGCAGCATATAAGCGGGCAGAGCGTGGGGCAGTCACGCATGCGCAGCAGCAGCAGAGACTTACCACTGAGCCAGTGGCAACAACAAGGAGGGACAACGGGCTTTTGGTTGAGGTCTGGCCTGGCTAGTCTGGCTATTTTGGGACGCACACGACCAGAAAGGGAAAACAACCGTTGCAGCATCAACATGAATGTCTTTGCTGTTGAGTGGTTGTTGTTGTTACTATGGTTGTTGTTGCTGGTTGTCGTGGCCATCGTTAGAGAGCAACAACATTACGGTAAAATGCAATGTGCACCGTTGTCGTCTCTTGTGATTAGATTAGAATTGCTCGATACTTAGTTAGTTAAGTTAGATAAGTTTGGTGCGGCTTTGGTGTTGGCAGAGGTCATAAAAATAGAGAGAGACACAGAGTGTGTGTCTGTGTGTGTGTGTGCTGAGTGACAGCGTTTGTGGCATACCTCATCGTCACCAACGTCGTATGGGGCGTTGTTGATGAGGGCGCTACAGACTGTCGACAACATTAAATGAATGAGCCCGGTCTATCTGTCCCACAGTCTGCATTTCTTGCTCTGTCTGACTGATGCGTGCAACTTGGCCATAAAAATGTGAACAACACTGTGAAAATAATTTAACTGACAAGAGTCGGCGTCGCCGACTGCTGCTGCTTATTGCATCCCATGTTCACTCGACTGGCCACATTGGTCAGTCTTCGCATCTTAAGGAAATGCATTAAAACTGTTGACCGTATAGTAGCTACAAGTTTGTTGTTTTACAGTTAGACTTGGTCACCGTGCCTCCAACCCAAAACAACTCTGTGCGTGCTCTGGCTCTAAAGTAGTCGTAATTCAGTTCTTATGTTTATATCATCAGTAGCCAAGTGTTTTTAAACTTGTCTCACAAATGGCCATAAAGTCCAAAAAGTTGACTTTTATGCGCGAAAAAGTTCATTTTGTTGGACTTCATGAGTTTATTCGGAAAGACAATTCTAATCAAGTTTTTGCGTTTTGCAGTGATACAAGTGGAATTTTTTTTTTGTTTTCGTCAAACTGGTATAAACAACTTTAACTCTGTAGGGGCCATAGAGAATATCCTAGACTAGAAGGAACTAAAATTTCAATAATCCGAGTCAATGCTGTTCGCTAAACGGCAATAGTATTATAGATGTCCAATGCCCTTTCCATCTTTGCCCCAACATCGATCATCGTTCTTCCAAAACTAAAATATTCCCTGTGCCTCACAGTGGGATGTACTTCACCTGACACGTTGTGGAAAGTGGGGTGTTATGTGTAGGGTAGAAGGGTGGATGGAAAAGGTTTTTTTTTGCTTATTAGGCTCACATAACTCTACAAATTCAATTTGGTAGGTCTAGCTGTTATAAACTACATATGTAGAAAGGGGAGTTCTGCTGAAGGTTTTAAGAAAAGGAAGTAGTGGGATATGTTGAGAAGGAGAAGAGAAGAAAGTCAAAATTTATGTTGTATGGGATGATGTTGTAAAGGATGGGTGAAAAGTGTCAACATTTTCTCTAATTTTTTGCGTTTTGCTGAAGTCCTTAAGAAAAGGGAGTAGTGGGATATGTTGGATAGGAGAATACGTGAAGAAAGTCAAAATTTGTGTTGTATGGGATGATGTTGTAAAGTATGAGTGAAAAATGTCAACATTTCCATTTCTTTAATAGGTTCACATAGGTCTACATGCAAAATTTGGTGCTTCCCAATTTTTTATTAAGCTACGTATAAAGAAAAAGAAATTTAGTTGAGATTTTGGGAAAAAGGGAGTGAGATGTGTTGGGTGGGAGAATGGGTTAAGAAAGGCACCATTTTTTATTTTCTATTAGGCTCATATTAATTTTCATAGCGGTTCGTTGAGAAATGTGGTTTGGTACAGGCTTGAAAGATGAAGGAAAAAAATCAACATCTTTTGTTTATTAGGCTCACATATGAGGCATTTTGGTGCAGTGCGTAGCAAACCGCTTAAGCGGAAACTTCTTTGACCTAAGGGCTGTTTGGCAGACAATTCTCAAATTTGTAGCGACTTTTTGACTTCAAGATCTATAAAATGTTTCCCAAGTTACAAAATCAATTTTTCTATAAAGAACAGGACTTTTCTTAGGTAAGAAGTAGGTGCATCATACATCAAGCCGTAACTCGATAACGATTGTTATGACGGTGAGAAATAAGAAGAATAAGCTTATCGAATGTTTAATCGATAAACTGACTGAAAACCCAATACTTTGGTGATTCACATATAAGCATCGGGAATGTTTATAGTATGTATATAAGAGAGTCCAAGGTCCAATATTAAACATTATTTTTAAAGCTTACTTATAAATACAGTAGAGCTTCATTGAAGCGAATTCACATGGAAGAAGAAAAAATGTTTTCGTTATGATAATTCGTTAAACAGCAAATGGCTATTAGGAGTTTATAAAAGCAGAAAATAAATCCTTATATAAAAATATTCCTTGTAGAGAAGTTCGTTACAGGGAAGTTCGACTATATTATGCTTGTGTACTCCAAATAACAGCTCACAGGCTCACAAAATGTACAACAACAAAAAAACCATTTAAGTTTTTACTAATACGCATCTTCAATAAAGCATATCGTTTTTGAACTTTTTTACGCATTTTAGCAAGTCCAACTCAAAAACAGCATTTAACCATAAATTATTATACGCCACAAAATTTCAAAAACCCAACGTCAATATCACTCTGCAATATGCCCTAAAACCACATTAACCCATTTGTTGCATATGCCCTTGCACTGCCTTTGCTCCCTTTTGTGGAATCTCTTCTTCAAGCATATCCAGGCAACTGGGTCATGTTTCAGAGAAAATTCAACCCAATACACGAAGTGCCAATCATTTTACTTTTGAGTGTAATAAAAATTTGCTGTAAAATTTATTTACAACCGCAAAACAAAACTAATAGCTATATCAAAGCGACCTAGAAAGGTGCCAGAGTGAAGATGCCTTCATCAAAAAAAAAAAAAACTAAAACCGAAAGACTTCTTTCTATTTCATTTGGCAAGGGATTGAAGGCAGCTGACGACTGCCAAATGGCGAATGGTAGGCCAGGGAGCTGACATCTGGGAGCGACTTGACACACAGAGAGCAGCTTCAAATTGGTCTGAAGTGAAAGAAGCCCTGCTTTTGGATGTGGTTTCTGCCATCATCAGACTAAGCGTGTCAATGCAGCATTCGTGCATTGGATGCAGCTGCCCAGCGTATAATTTCATTTAGTCTGACGTATAGTTCGTCCAACCGTCCCAATCGTCAAACCGTCCCAATCCGTCCAACCGTCAGTTAGAAGCCAAGAAATTATTTTGCATGCCAAATGTTGGGCAAAACAAAGGGTAACACAATTTGTCGTACATGGACCAAGCCAAGATCAGGCTGGTACTCGCCTCACTGACTGACTTGGTTGGCAAAACCAAACCATAGCAAGTTCAAAGTCGTGCCAAAGTAAAATTTTGCGTTATTAGCAACGCTTTGGCTGTACAAAAAGAACTCCGCACATGGCCGCCATATCTTATGCTAAAGAAGGTCATGGACGGATTTTAGGTTGCAGCTTTTACCGTCACCAGCGCCGGAGTCACCATCGTCGTTGGGTCTACCGATGCTCAGCGTCTACACTTGGCCAATTGGCACAAAGATTTATTATTGAAATGCATAAAAATATGGTCATGTTTATAGCACGGAATTTGCTTATAGATTGGCATATATTTTATGTCTCGGCGGGAAGAGCGCGTTGTCTGCAATGGTTAAGCCAGCACTGAGCTGCATACTTTCTAGTTTCCATGAATATTTGCCACATCGCTGGGGTTTGAGACTAACGAAGCAGCTTCCTGGAAGCAGTTTCATTAGCCAAATAGTTCAAATGGTCAAGAATTCTAAGAAAAACAAACGAACTGTATTTTTTTTTCCACGTATTGGAATGGTGCACAAGAGGTTTTGGAAATGCAGCAATGTCTAGGCTAAAATATTTAAGCCAATTGTGCAAAAAAATAGAAAGTGATTTGTTTAAAGTTATTATGCTAATTATGAAGGAATGTCTTGGTGATAGATATCGTGTCATTGGTGTAGATTTGGTGATGAATAATTTTTAAGAAATGGCTAGAATTCAAAGGTTGGTTCAGGCAGCCACATGTATTTTCCAAGGCTACAATTTCGATTTGAAAATTAAGTACTTGGACTAATCGAAATCCGAATTAAGATCCAAAAAAGAAAATAATTTTATTGAGCGCCAAAACCTCAAGAGAACGAATCAGCTCTTGGGGTTAACTTGAAGTAACTAGAGGTACAAAGTGCTTAGTTTTATCTTTTTAAAGAACAAAAACTCATTTTTGGATTTTCCGATTTCACTTACTTAATCTTGGGTCATATTATTGTACACTCTTTTATTCATTAAATTAAAATCCAAAAGTTGAAAGCCCAGATTTCAGCTAAGCTATTTGCTTGAACATATCGTTTTAATTAAAAAACTCAAGATGAATAGACACATTTTCGGTGGTAAAAATTCGATAGAATAAAAAATTTGGTTCTTAATAAAATCAAATGTAATGTAAAAGAACTTTCCAGAACCGTCTTCAACTGTACTTGACTAAACTGACATTCGTTTTTAAGTTATTAGAAAATGTTAAGAAAAATTTTCGGTGATAAAAAATCGATAGAATAAAAAATGTGATACTTAATAAAATCAAATACATATTTGGTGTGTAAAAGAAGTTTCCTAGACTGTCTTCTTCTGTACTTGACTGAACTAACATTCTTTTTTGAGTTATTAGAAAATATGACAAACTTTATTTCTATTATACATAGTCCACCCAAGAGTTCTTTAAAAATTTTAAAAAATTAACTTATTTTAAAAATAAATATTTTCAAAATGATTAGCAAATAAATTTAAATTAAAATAACCTTTTGATAATTGTTAGAATTCTTTGAAAATATGTATCTAAAACTGAAAAAAAATCAAGATTTTTTATTTGATCGATAGGCAAATTTTCGATGCTTAAAAATCGATAGAATTGAAGATGTGATTCCTAATTATAAATTAATAAATAAACAAAAAATATTTAATTATAAGAAAATATTTATTTATTAAAAAATGTTACAAAAAATTATTTAGCCAAAAAAAATTATTAATTTATTAAAATATTTAAATTAATAAATAAATTTAAATAATAAAATTTTTTAAATTTATATATTTAGTTTTTTTAAGTTAATAAATATTTGAAATTTATTTATTTGGTAAAAGCTAGCGACTATGCTTTCTTAAAAAGTGTCTTTTTTTTCGTCTTCTATTTTTACATCTAAAATAAGTTTGGTTTTTTCTTTCGAACTTAGTTTTTCTATGTTGCTCTATTAATTATGTGAACTTCCTGAAACTTTTGATATATTACTGCTCAATATTTTTTTTTTTACTAAAAGCTTGATTAAATTTCTCATGTTTGTTTTTGCAATGAATGGAATTGTACTCATTGTTGTGAAAGCAAACTTTTCTTCGAAAGAATATAATTTGTAGAAACTCCCAAAATATTTTATAGTCATTTTTCTATAAACTTAATTTATGTCCTCAGATTTCAAAATTTGCTAGCCAGCTTTACTATTTTTAGGACTTTAAAAAAACTTGATTATTATTTTTATTTTAAAAAATGTACTAGTGGAAATTTGCAAACAGCTAGAGGGAGTTTCGTATAAAAATTTGAGTGAAAATAAAATTTTAAGAATTTTATGTGCAGTTCGTCAACTCGAGACTATAGAAAGAACCACAACTGAAACGATCCTTAACTCATCAACTTTTTAAAGATTTTCTATCAGCCATAGACATTTCGAAAATATTGTGTATTTTATACCTAACGCCCTTGACGGCAAAGCGCCGTACAAAAAATATGTTATTAATACTCTAAATAAAAACACAACTGAAACTTAATTTTCCTTTTACCTAATTGAAAAATTTTAAGCCTGCTGTCTTCAAAGTTATTCAAAAACTATTTTCTCCACTAACTCCTTTTGTTATAAAAACCTTTTCCAAGCAAATCAACTAAATAGAAAGAAATTTGCACAAGGTTAGCCTAAAAACCGCAACAGCATTTAACAAAATTTATTGCAAAATTATGCCACACACAAATGTTGCAGTAAGAAAACCGCAAAAATTTAAATACATTTGGTCAGCTCAACGGTGCGTATGAGTAATGTCAACAAATTGAATTGGCTTTAACCAAGCAACTACAAAGACTAGTACGCTGTATATGACTAATTTGCCTACGCAAATTATGTCACTTGACATTTATTACTTGCGGTTTAGCAATTAAACTAAAAAAGATTGTTTTTCAAACAAGTATCCATAAGATACTTTGACTTAGCTCTAGTTACTCATACCTTGTTTGGCTATCAGCGCAGCGCGTCTTTGCAGTCGATACATATTGAAAGATTTTTTCTATATTTTTTTTTTGTTTCAACACTTTAGCATATAATATATATGTGTGCTTTGGCAGCTATGTACGCTATATGTAACTACAAACAGTTCATTGTGCTAGAAAGTATTATGCAAAAAAAATATAATTTTTGCGCGCAATAAAAACTTTAGCTTTATGGTAATAATAATTAAAGCACAAGAAAACCGCGGCGAGAACACTTGCGGCTATAAGTTAGTTTCGTAAGCAACGCGCGTACTACAAAACTTGGCACCAAAAACAAAAAACAATTATGCTAGGCAAAAAGATACTTTTTAGACAAAGCTCGCAGCAGTCGATCGCAATCGCACCGCTTGAGATGACGTGCAAAATTCAACTAAAACTCAAATTGTACTTCCTGCTGATTCAGTGCAAAAATCATGAGAGCCGGTACCGTGTAGGAGTCTGGTCCCCACCAGAACACAAGAGGGACATACACAACAAGGCGCAAGCAACAACAACAAGAGCGCAATGTATAGAACTTGTTTTTATTGTCCATAGTTGAATATTGTCGGCGTAACGCTCTTAGGTGTCCAGCTTAAGAGCGCGCTCAAGAGCAAAGTTGCATGTTGGCTTCAAACATGTTGGCTGCCTCGATCGAACTTTTAAGAATAAGCTTTGGCATTGAACTTGGCTTAGGTTCGTTTGCAGCTTTTATGTTTGTGTGTGTATGTGTGTGTGTGTCTGGTGGGGGGGGCTCGTGTTGCAGTTGTAAGCTGTTTTATGGCTCTCTCAAAGCGCATTAAAGCTACTCAACTCATTTGAATTATGATCCTCTAGTTGAGAGCTATAACTTTTAAAAGGATCGCGGAAAGTACGTCTTGTTGGCAATTTATGAATGTTTTAGAATGTTTGGTCTCAGGCGTTTATCCCGCGGTCTCCCTTAAAGCTATGCTTGGTTTTTTTTTTTAAAGATGTTGATAACTTTCTTTAGAACAGGAACAATATCCTAGAAAACTGAATTAACGATAAGCATCTCAGCAGCAACCATGAATACCTTAAATGACCTTGAAGACGGGTAGATTCTTCTAGACTGATACACGGGCATTGAAAAATTTTGCATAATGTTCGTTTTAACTGGGGTTTTCTCAGGGGCCCGGTGAAATTGCAGAGCACAATGATTCAAGCTAGATTTCTTAAAGAGGGACCGGTACATTACCCCCCCCATCGCCAAGAAGACTAAAAAGTTTAGTATGTAAAAAATTGTTTTTAGGAATTTAAAAATCATTTCCAAAAATTTCGTTTTGTTTAATATTCGAATAGATTTTATGGTAGTACTCAAAATTTTTTTATTTTTAGGCATCAGAATTGTTTTGGAAGTGCAGAAGAGTAGAACAACAAGACAATGATAATAGTACAACATCGAACGAGACTTCCCGACTATAAGATATCAGCGATATTTTATTGAGTCCAATTCCCACAGAATTTTATGTCCGAAGATTAGAATAGATTTTCCAGCCATTCTCACACCATTTTTTTGTCATTAGAGTAGATTTAGAATTGCAGAAGAATTCAAAAACACTATAGTAGCATAAAGTAGAGATACATAGAAAAACAACAATAGTAGGATGACCTCAAATGGAACACCTTGACCATGAAGTGCTATCTACACTTTATTGAACCTAGATGCCACAGTTCTTTTATTTTAAGGAGTTTTTTATTTTTCAATCTTTAACTTTTTGGCAAGACTTTAGTGGGAACATCTTTACAATAATAGATTTACCGTCCACAGTTTTCCTTAGAGCCATAATTACCACGATAATTGTGTAAATCAACATATATAGACAGTTCCAAAGTGTTGAACGTGACATCTCGTACGAATTCAAAGTGAAATAAAAGCTAGTCTCAATTTTTTTTTTATGTTGAATATATGCCTTACTGAAAGCTCTTAGGGAGCACTATAATTGGTGCTTAAGTTAATTTAAATGCGATGTTCTGATATAAGTATATTGACCAAAAAGTGTGCCATTCGAACGTGACAGAAATAGAAGTAGTTTTCAGAAGATCTTTTAGGATTTTCTAGTATAGTTCTCCCTGCTAGAGAACTTCTCTGTTTGTATTCTATTAATGCAAGAATTCCTGCCGAAACTGAATTTAATTAGACGATTTATGGTGGCATGCTCTACACCTCTTGCACAATCAAATGTATGCTTGATTAGATCCTGCTGTTTTTATGTATACACACAGCCACTAGTTTTAGTATTTTAATAAGAAAATCGTAATTTCAGACTTTTCTTATACTTTCTTTTTTTACTACCAAAGTTTCGATTATAAGCCGTCAAAAGCTTGACATATCTAAACTACAAGTTGCTGGGAACCAGGTCTCTAATAGATGCAAATTCTTGTGACAACACTCTAGTCCAATTACGTGATGATTGTAAAAATTGAAACATAAAAAAAAATTGTTTTCCATAGACAAAGTACTGAAAAGTCCATAATCAGCTCATCGAAATGGATAGTTAAAGTTGTTGTTGTTGTGATTAAAGTGCAGTGTAAATGTCATATGGGGGGATATGACATAAAAATTAGCTCAGTGCTGTAGGTCCCGAGGATGTCATAAAAAGGGGAGCATTAAAAATGTGCTTTAAGCCATAAAATGTATGGAGCTTTGGTTATATTTGATAGCCCTTGGCCATAAAGCTGATAGTGAGTGAGACTTGGCTTTTAGTGCCCCATAATGAGCTCAAAATGGGCAACAAAGTTGAAACTGCTACAAACAAACAACCAACAACAAACACTTCATATGACTATAACAACAACAGCAACAACAACAAAGCTCAAAAATGCCAACAACAATAAAGCGTGAGAATATGCTTGAATCGAATGTGTTTGTTGTTTTTTGTTTTTGTTGTTGTTGCTTTTGTTGTGATCTTTATCATGCCATAAATCTTCTGCACAAAAGAAAGAAGCAACAACCAAGCGACAAGTTTAACATGTAAATTTTATTTCATTTCATCTCATTTTGCTAATATACCCTAAGCCAACAGAGTTAAAGTGTATATAAGCTTTTTATGAGAGTATATAACAGAGCGAAAGAAATATTTTAAGGTCTATAAGATTTACATGCATATTTAATTCTACATATTATTAGAGCTTAAGGGGTCATGCAAACAAATATATATCATACGATCTTATATCATCTCATTTTTTAAGAAAATATTTTAGAAAAAAAAATTCTCTACTTGTTTTTTAATATATTTTTTTAGAAATTCTGCAATTTTGAAAATATTTAAGAATACGTAAGTGCTGAGGAGCTCTTAAAAAATATGAATTAAAAATTTGGTTATGATATCATTATAAACGAACGAATTATGCATTTCAAACTTTTGGTTTTTTTCGAGGTCGTCCGAAACACCCCTATAAGAACTATATAATGTAACCCCGAAATCAAAATAATAAAATAAATTTGTCTCCTATGGAATAATAAAAGATCTAATCTGAAAGTTTGGTTGCTATAGCTCTTACCATCTCTGAGATCTAGGCGTTCAGACGGACATGGGTATATACTTTAGGTAACTTTGGGGGTCTCCGAAGACTCCTTCTATTTGTTACATACATTTTCGGTTTGCACAAACTCAATATACCCTTTGTTAATACCTTACGGTAAAGGATATAAGAATCCAATACTAGTTTATTCCAACTTTAAAGAACTAGTTCATATCGAGAGAGCAAGTTTATTCCTTTACTAGTCTACACTATTTTATTTAAAGAACTAGTTCATTGCCCTTGTCAGAGAACCGTCTCTTCTGTGCTTCCAATAAATAACACTCACTTTGTCGTAACTTTAAAAAGATCGTGAATTTTGAATACAATATTTACCAGTTTGCTTAACGAATTTTTGAAATACAATAATTACAGATCAAAAAGATATATTAATTTTAATCTCTCAATCTCAGAAAACATTATCGTACTGATTAGCACATTTTTGGTAAAAAAAAAGATGTTTCAGATTGCTAAAAATTTGAAAATTTGTATAAAGGAAATTTCTTAAACGTCTTACACATGATTTTAGAGGGCGTTTTTTTTTGGTGAGATAACCATTTAGTTTAAGTTTTCAAAAAATTGACCAACATGATCAATGATCAGGCATCCGATTATAATATTTAACTTTCTTCTGAATTTATTTTGCTTTGATGGCTAATAAGGTTAGCTGTTATGAATTGTCGATAACTTCTCAAATTTCGCATAATCTTTTGGATAAATTCTCATCTTTATCTGTGAAAATGCCGAAATTTTTTTTTGTTTTATTGTAAGCTTACGCTTAAAATTCGTTTTGGTTTGAATCAACTAATTAAAAATAATTATCTTAAAATTGTAAAAAATAGAATCTGCAGGCTATTTGGAAAATGAATACAGCTTATAAATCATATTTTAAAAGTGATTTCAGTTTAAATAACGTACACTTTCGCACCTATTTTTCTAATACGTTTTTATTTCTCTTGCACTGCTTTGTCAAAGTTAAAATTATAAAAATAAACATTAAAATTGGTTTTAGTGAAATTGGTTGCATCAAACATGTGAAATCAAAACGAATCCGAAAAGTTTACTCGTTTTCGTTTTTCGAAGCACGACTATTTTTTTTTTTTTAAATTGCAAAGTATTCCATAGTCGTACATCTGCACTACTTTTACAAATTTGTAGCTACAAACGCTTTCAATATTTTGTCAGTTGATTTTTGAAAAGTGATCTGCAAGTTTTTGGGGCTTTTGTTTGGCCATTGTAATTCGTGTTAAATAAATTGGCATCCAAGCAAACTTTGACCCAGTTGTATTGCGTCTTGCATAGACACAATACCATTATACCTACATATCTATATATTACAAATCTATCTATCTACAAGATATCTTACTATGTATATTTATATGCAGAGTCAGTGCTGGTGTGCGAATCAGATCCATGACGGAGCACTACGAAATTAACAACTTAATACTCTACAGGTGTGGAGTGGGGCGTTTACTGACTTGACTCTTTGTTTATTTTTGTTTTTTTTTATGGAAAGGGGGCTTACTTTGTTGGGTCAAGCAACACTAGGGGCGTGTCAGAGGCTTGTAGGTATGCCTCTGTCTGAGTATGCCAAAAGTTTATTGAACTTGATTAGCTTTGGCTCGAATTTTGGTCAACAAATAGTTTCTAGAGATTTATCGGTGTTGCGTATTGTGTGGCTAGTGCTGTTGAAGTTTAGAGCCAAGAATTAAGATCAAGTGAGGGTTATTTATTTTAAGCGCAGCAGATTGATTTTTAAGATAAAATCAAGTGAACTAGATCATTAGATCAACTCGTTTTGTGGAAATCAACTCATTTTTTGGATCATCAAAAATAAGAATAGGCTTTTTCTTTATTCTGCTTTCAAAATTTATCAATTTAATACCTACTAATACCAAAATACTTAAAATTGAAGCGCAGAAGAGATAGTTCTCAGAAAAAGTCTAGCGAACTAGTTCTTTTAATCAAGTATAATAGTTTTGTGGACATATTGAGTATCTTTAATTAAAAGAAAAGACTTGTTCGCTATTCTTGTTTCCAAGAGAAACAGAGGGTTATTTATTTGAAGTGCAGAAGGAACATTTTTCAGATAAAATCAAGTGAACTAGTTCATTTTATAAACTATTTTTGTGATAAACAACTGCCTTTGTTGACACATTGAATATTTTAAAACTAAGGAATAGAGTTTTCAAAATGTAACAAATAAAAATTAAGACAAAGTGAATGTTATTAATTTGAAGCGCAGAAGAGACAGTCTTTAGACAAATGCAAATGAGCTAGTTATTCAAAGTTAGAATAAGCTAGTATAGTAATAGGCTTTTTTTCTATTATATATTTTAAATATTTTAATTTAATAACTCGTGAACGATTATTGATGAATTAGTAAAAAGTGAAGATAATTTAATTAAACTGCAGAAGAGACATATTTTTGCAGTTTTTTGGAAAATAGGAAAATAGGAATAGTTTTTTTTTTTTTTTCTATAAGTCTCTATTCGTCTTTCTAAATTTATAAAGTCAATACCCTTTAGACCCAATATCTAAAAATTAAATCAAGGTGAATGTCATTTATTTACAGCGCAGCAGAGACAGCCTTCTGAAAAAGGCAACGAACTAGTTCATGAAATTAAATAGTGCAGGCTTGTATAGAAATAAATTTGCTCTCTATTATATTTTCTTAGAAATCTATATGCTTTAAGAACAATTGGTAAATTATTATTAGACACTAAGAACACAGAAGACATAGCACTATGAAAAATATATGAACTAGTTCTTTGAACAGAGTAGACTTAACATATAAGAATATTGCACAAGTGAGAGTAATTTATTTGAAGAGCAGAAGAGACAGTCCTACGTGAAAAAATTGAATTGAACTAGTTCTTTTTTTGAAATCAATTAGTTTTATGGACATACTTAAGAACATCAAATTGCCTTGCTCTTAATTATAGTTTCTTATTTAGACAGTTTAACGCAGTAGAAGTAATTAATTTCAAAACTATGAAAAGTAGACCTATACAGAATATATTTTGCATGAAAAGTTTATAGAATTTCCTACGATTATTTTTTTAACACATTACAATGAACCTTTAATGAAAATTTAAAAATAAACTTTGCTCTTAAGTTTTCAATCCCTTTCGATAAAGAGTAGGGCTATAAGGTAGGCTAATAAAAAATTTGTTATGCGTTGTACTTTAAAGATTAAAAATATTATTAACACAGCAAAAATAAGTTGTTATAAAATTAAAACTCTTTGCATTAAAATTAATAAATCTAAAACTAAGAATTCTTGGCTTAATAAAAGTTAATCTGAAATCTGACAAGTAAAAAAATTTTCTAAGTTATGCTCACTTTTTTCTCATGGTTTATTAATGATATGGAACCAGTGGCGGTTCCACGTGTTGGTTTTCGGGTCTGGACCCCCCAAAAGTTGGAAAAATGGGTTGACAGTCTTTTGCGTGCTCTGATTTAAGTGAAGAACCCCCACTAAGAGCAAATACTGGATCCGCACCTGTATGGAACTAATGGTTCATTCCATCTGAATCCGAAAAATTTTTTTTTTTAAATTTAAAAGCCAAACAAATTTTGTATTTTTTTTTACATTTTGCTTGAAAAGATTTTGAATTTGCAGAATTATTTTATTTATCATCACAAAGCTTAATGTGTTGCAGAGGCTATAGAAGAACAATTCTTCGCACCAGCTAAGAAGTGATAATGACAGCTCGCTAATACTCAAATATCAATTTAAAAAATGCGTCTTATTTTCACTAAACAGGTCTTAAAAGACAGGAAATTACTACCAATACGTGGAATTATTATTATAAAAATTTTTTTTGTACTATTCAAATTCGCACAAAACATTTTTAATTAAGCCTACAATTGAAGGCTAACTCAATTAATTTGACTTGATTTGATTATATTTCTTTTGTAGAGCAGCCGGTTTACAATACAAGTTACTTCTAAAAATAATTCCCCTATCTATTCACTATTATTTCTATATTAAGCCACACTTGGCCATGTACATACAAGCTTTGTCTTGTGCCAAAAGCTACTCAGACTACTCTAAGTACAAAATTCCAGCACTCAACATCTAAACATATAGTACATAAAATGGTAATACATTCATATGTACCACACGACTTGGCCATAACAAAAGAAAGCCCCGCAAAGCGTCTTCAAGTGCCGGACAAAACTTTTGCTTCCAAACACACGATTTGTTCATAGATACACACACACACACATGCACACTCCCCCACACACACACACAGACACAAAAATCTACTTATTTTCGCATACAAAAATCATTAAATGCGATCATTGAACCGAAACCGAAGCGATCCAAGCCGAAACGTAATAGATACACTCGCCAAAAACTCAAGTGCTCTCTTTTATCTTTTTTCTTGTGGTAAGCTACTTTCGTACCATATTTGGCAAAAAGATGAAAATTCGCTTCAATCATCATCAGTTTAAAAATAAAAATTGACAAACACAGATTAGTTTTAAAGGAAAAACCAATAAACGCTTTAATAAAAATACAAATTAATCAATATGCTGCATAAATTTGTCACTAAAATTCAAATAAATTACTGCCTCGAGTGCAGCGTAGTGGAAAAAGCAGCGACAAAGATTCCTCCGCCAATCCATTAATATCAATTTATGTGTCCAAAAAAAAATACCAAAGAAATTGTAGCCCAAAAAATATTTCAATTGGTATTTAATTGTTTTGTGCCTTGTGCTTTAGAATTCATTTGCGGCGACCGCCAAACCAAACGAATCGATACAATTTCAATAATTTGGTACATTTTCGTATACCCTTATATGGCGGGGTCTATGAACTGTAACATGGTGTTTATAGAGTGCGGATACAGTACATGCAGCAATTGCAAGAGTTGAGAAAAATATGGGTTTGATGGAAATTTTGTATTGGTAAAAATCGAATTTACTTTTTTTTATTTGAATAAGCCCGCAACGTCAGGACCTCGAAGAAAACCATGAAATTTTTTTTGGAGTTCGTGTGTCCTACCTTGATATTTTTTTGCTGAAGTTGAAACCAGGGTCCAAAAACTGCAGTAATTAAAGTATCTGAGATCATAAACTTCAAAATACCACGCTTAATCGTTTTTTTGATTGCCGTGCAGAATTAGCCGACCTAACATAGCAGTGTTGGTAAATTAAAAACGAAAAGTAGCGTATTTTGAAAACTTAACTTCAAAGTTCAAATCCTTTCGTGTTGGAAATTATTTACATTCAAGAATTTGTTTTCCTTCATATATCTCCAACTACAAATACTTTTTCTTTCTTTTTGTCGTCATCGTGATCATCGTCATCATTTATTTTTCTGTTTATATATATGTATAAACACAACAGTAGGTTTTAATGGAAACTTTCTGTTTTACTTATAATTTTTTTTTTTATTTTTATTATTATTTAGTACATTTACTTATTGTCCAGCAAAGACAGATTGTAAATAAAATATGAAGAGAAAAAAAAAAAAAAAAAAAAAAAAAATATATATGTATAGATATATAAGTGATATAGAAGGGAATTTTTCTGTGTCGTGCAAAAAATTCCCTGTGCTGAGTGCTGTTGTGTGAAGTGTGCAGGGGCGACGCCCCCTAACGCACAAATTTTACATATGTATTTACACCATACTCTCTCCTGAACTGAGAAGGAAAACTTTTTTCGGAATTTAAGACTGTTTTTATACAAATCATTTTAGGAACCGAAACTTAACTCGAAAACTATACTTAACTTAAGAATCAATCAAGTGATGTCCCACCTATTTTTGGAGTTAATAAACTGATCCAAACTAATTTAAATATTATTGTTAGGCAAGTAAAAGCTATTTTTCACATGCCAACATTTTTTGTTGTTTTTAAAAATTAATAAATATTATTTACATTAAATTAGAACATAATCAACGTGAAAAACAAAATATAAGCCAATTTATTATCTTTATCTTATAATTTTTAAAATAAAAAGTTATTTAAAATTTTTTTTAAATTAAAATTGAAAAATGGCTTTTATTTTTTTAAATAAAGCTAAAAACTATATTCAATGGTTCACTTTATTTTTTTTAGTTTTAATTAAATTAAAATAAAAATTTTTGGATTTTTTTTTTTCAATACAAATTTTTGATAAATAATTTTTAAATATCAACTTTTGGTGAATAATTTTTTTAAACTAAAAAATTATGTGAATTTTTTTAAATAAAAAAATATGGTGAATAATTAAAAAAAAAAAAAAATTTTGTGAATACTTAAATTTAATTAATTTTTTTTTTAATTTTTTATTTTAAAGAATTATGGTAAATAATTTTTATAATTAAAAATTTACGGTGAATACTTTTTTTAAATAAAAAAATTATTCACTTAATAAATCTTTAAAAAAATTATTCACTTAATAAATTTTGTGAATAATTTTTTTAAATAACAAAATTTTGTGAATTATTTTTTTAAATAAAAAATTATGGTGAATAATTTGTATAATTAAAAATTTATGGTGAATAATTTTTTTAAATAAAAAATGGTGAGTAATTTTTATAATTAAAAATTTATGGTGAATAATTTTTTTAAATAAAAAGTCGGTGAATAATTTTTTTAAATACTTTTTGGTAAATTTTTATTTTAAAAATCGAAAACAAAATTTTATTATTAAATTTTTATTTTAAAAATTGAAAATAAAAAATAAATTTAAGTTCATTTTACTAAAACCAAATTAATTTCTAAAATTAAACTACTGAATGCAACTCCTTTTTATATAAATATAAAAAAAATGCTGTTCAAGAGCACTTTTCACTTCACTCAAAATCAAAGTTTTTTAAGCCAATTTAAAAAATTAACTCTTTTTCTCTTTTTCTTTTGAAAATGAGTTGTTTGAATAAAAAATTTAAAACTTAAAAACTTAAATTAAAAAAAATCTTCTTAAAAATGTTCAGAATCTTGGTCAAAATTATGTAAAAAGAGTAAAACACGTTTTTTTTTTTTATATTTATCATGAAACATTAAGTTCTTAAACAGCGAAAAAAAAATTTTGTAGTCGAACTGCATTTCTTTTGTAAAATCGTTGGGGCAGTTTTTGGTTCCTTATACTTATAATTTTTAAGCCCTTGCATTTTCAAAATATAAATCTTAAAATTTCTCAAAAAAAGAGTATTTACAATTCAGCTACTTGCATATAATTTTTCCCGACTTGATTTTATTATACATCTTTTGGCTTGCAGTCTTCAATTTTGATTAAAGCTAGCTTAAGCATTTTGACCTTCAACATTCATTGAGATTTTAAATTTATTATTATTAAATTCGATGAGTTCTACTTATTGGCGCCTCATACGATACACTGACGTCTGCGGCATTCTAATTTTGTTCCGAGTGCCTAACGAGTTCAAAAGTTTAATTATGACAATATATTTTACTCGCGAAGCTAAAAGATTTGTTGCCTCAGTACTTGCCTTGTACCTTAGTGCAGACTTAACTTGGTAAATAGTTAGTACCTATATAGTATATTCTTGGTAATTTTTTCAGCCTACTATGATGCTCTTATCAGCTTATGATATTTATCTTTCTTTTTTTTCAAGCATTATTTTTGCTCAGTCATTACCAGGCTTTCATTATGGCCAATGATCGTGTCCAAATCAAATCTATTTTGTCGTTCAACAAAACTCTAGCCAAGAGCTACAAAATTTCTGTGCCTCTTTAATTTGGCGGCAATAAAACGTACTAATGCGATTACATTAGAAACGGACGAGGCATATTATAAGAAAGACTCGCTTAATACCCAAACCGAGCATTGGACCAAGTAACCAGCCAATGAGCCTGAAATTTGCGGGCTATATCTAATAAACAAAAGTTTTACACAAAAAAAACTCAGAAAAAAAGGCAAAAAAATTGCAAATAGTTGGCAAGAAAATTTCTAAAGTCAATGAACGTTACGTAATTTCAATTAGTCTATGGTCAGGGGATTTTAAGTGAGTAGAGAGCAAATGATGGGAATGAAATTATGCTTCATATATCATATAAATACCGGCAACAGGCAGCAGTTTAAAATGTATCTCAAACTAGTGTACATTAGCTGGCAAAGCGCCCGAGAGTGGGAAAATGACTTACCCAAAAGGGCGCACATTGCGTATGAGTAATGGGTATGAGCAAATTGGGCTTACCTGGAAAAAACAAATAAAAGAAAAAGTTATTGTAGTTGCTTGTCAATAAAATGGTATGTAAATAGCTGTATTGGTTTTCTTAGGTAAAGTATGAGTATGCGTTGTTAAATATATATAAAACATAGGTATAAACAAATAATAGCTTAAAATTAAATAATGTTCTTTAAGCAACCAACGCTTTTCAGATTAACTTCACAATTTTGATTTGCAAAAAATTAGGTTTTTTTTATATTACACTAGAGGCCTCCGCTCCCTGTTAGCTTTGCTCGACAATACGAATAAAGACTAAGATTTGAGGAACCCACGCAAAATTGTCAGAAAAGTGAAAAAAAAAATCCGCAGCACGCATAGTTCTGCAATTGTCCGCGAGAGGGAGCCACAAACTAATAGAAGCAGCAAAAAAATGTAGTATACGGAAAAAGTTGAAGTCTATTTAATGTTGAATACATGAACTCTGGTCATACTAATTTTTCAATATTTTTCAAAATTAACGCTAGTTGGTCATACTATTTTTTAAATTTTTTCAAAATAAAAGCTACTTGAAAAAAAAATTTTGTATTCGGCAATATTAGTTTTCTACCGGAATGACTAATAAAATGGCATGCAATTCTATTTTTTTTTTGTTATTTTTATTGCAATGTTTTATGGTTAACAGTCTACGTAGGTATCTTCCAGATACATTGTTAAAATCTGCTCTAACGTAAGAAACATTTCAGTGCTTAAGTATATACATTTTATACGTGAATGAGTTTCTCAACTCAACCGCAACCGTGAATACCCCAAATGTATAAATTTAAATATGGACTCGAAGGCGCCAGCAGCTAGTGCTCGTTCTATTCAGATTAAGTTTAGTATAAAAAAATGTTGTTAAAAATTATTTAAATATATACAAATTGTGTTTATATAAAATTTTTAAGCCAAACCATATATTTGTGTTTGGGAGTTATTTATTTATTTATGTAATTATAAAGTAAAAGTTAATTCTAAATTATAAAGGTTTGTAAGGAACAACGTAGGCCTTCAGGCTCGTATGGAATTTAATTGCTGTCAGTTGTACAATAAAATAAATGGAATAAAAGGTAATCAAGAGTAGCATTGTAGCATTGTTGCATTGTACATCATCATCATCATCGTCATTGTCATTTCCTGTATCTCCCACTGGAGCTTTGTACATCCAATTTTAAAAGGATTTAAAAGTACAATAAATATATTATTTATATTCATACAATACAATTACAATTGCTTTTGTATTGAAAAACAAATAAATCTGTAAAGAATGCATTCAACATTTGCAGTTTATGTACTTAAATATGCATGTAATTATTTCTAGAAGTCAACAACTGGATACACTTATCAGCCAGATATTAATATAAAATTAAATATATTTTGAAGTAAATACATTTTATGGTAATATTATTGAAATAAAGGAAAGTGTACTTAGTTCGAAAAGCTGATGTATGAAGTTTGCAACAGTTTGCAACAGTTTGCAATAGCTTAGGGGTCGTTCACAGGCGAACGCTTGCCAAGTGCAACACTTGCAGGAACTAACGTTTACCATTGTTAAATTATAAATTTATACCAGTACTTAACGGAACCAACGACAAATAGAATGTTTTGATACTAATTTAATTTTATTATATATGTATTTATTTTGTTTTTTTTACTATATTTTATATGCTGGCAAAATTACAATATGCTAAATTGAAGAACTGGTATGTTTCAAGATATCTAGGCCATTATTTACATATGTTGAAGCTGCTTTGAATATGTTAAGATACAATTTTTCTGCACTAGATACTTTTAAATTTTTTGCATATATGCGCCTACAATTTATTTTTATATCTCACATAATGCTTTATCAATGATTGCAGCGCCCCTATGAAAATATTGGCAATACAAAATAAAACATCTAGGTGCAGTCTCATACACACCCATCTATTGTATAGTACATAGATAGTATATATCTATATATGTATGTACATATGTGCTTGTAGGACTAAGCCATAAATCCGTTATTCATTCATATACAATAATTTCAACACTCGCATCCATTGAACAAATTTGTTGATTTTTTTTTGTTTATTGTTGTAGTTGTTGCAGTTGTACATAGGTAGGTAAAAATTTGCACGGCGCTGAGTCAACAATTTGCACATGGCGCTGATAACAAAAGGTAAGTAAAATGCTGCATGCAAAATAGCAACAAAAATGCTCATGTGTGTATCTGTGTACGACTATATCTATGCATGTGTCTGTGTATCTATGAGTTTGTGTAGACAATAAGCTATAACAACAGCAGCTACAACGGGCCGTGTAACAAGCCATGTCAACGTTGTTGTTTACTTTGTCGTTGTTGTTGTGTCTTTGATACACTTACAAAGAGTATATAAGCTTGCTGTGTTATTTGTAACATTTATATATAGACTTAATAGGACATTATGAAAGATGTAAATACTATACTTTTTTTTCGCTTTTGAAAAGTCTTGTTTTGAAAAAACATATTAAAAGTAGTTTAAACACCGACTTCTTAAAGATTTCTTATTTTTTTTGCTCTTGAAACAACTTGATCTTGTGAAAAAATTATAAAAAATAATTAAAATATAAAAGTTAAAAAAAAATAATTTTTTTTATCAGAATATGACAAAAAAAATTACCTTTAGACTCTCTTTTTTCTTTTCAAGACCCAAGTTGAACTCACAAAACAAAACGAAAAAATTATCAAAAAAAAAAAAACCCTTGAAAAATGAAAAATTTTAAAAAATTATTATGAAAATTTGAGTAGACTTATTTTTCGTTATTGAGAAAGTATTATATTGTAAAAAAAAAAATCAAAAAAAAAGGCTTCTTTAATATTCTAAAAATTAAAAAAAAAAGTATTTTTTTAGCACAAAACGAGCAAAATATAATTTACTTCTGACTTAGTCCTTTCGTATATGAAGAAATCTTGATCTTGTTGAAAAAAAATAGATTACAAAAAATAATTAAAAATAAGCAGCCTTGAAGATTTTACATATGCAAACAAGATTTTTGGTACTAGACCATTTTTTTTTTTTTTATGCAGGTATGTATATTGATCTTGATAAAAAAAAGTTATAAAAATTAATCAAAAAGCAGGTTCCTTGCAGATTGTTAAAATTTCTGCATTTTCATCATTAGATCATAAGTAAAAAAGATTTTACTTGAAAATGTAACTTTTTAAAGAACATTAAGTGAAAATCTAGCATGCATGGACACTAAGAAAACCCCCACGCCGAAGGTTTCTGAGATAACCTCAAGAAACCCCATAAAACGAGGTATTTTGAAGGCTCTCTCAAAACTCTCACCAGCATTCTTGAGTGCTGGTGTTTTTTTTGGGCCTCAGTTTCGGATTAAACAATTATAAGATAAGCGATTCATATAATATAGTCAGACCCCTCTGTAAGAGCATTCACTCTTCGGCTTTCAGCATCTAGCCGGCATTATCTGTTTTGTTGCCTTTTTGCCGGCTTTTAAGCTTTTTGTGCGCGCTGAAAATATTTGCCATTGCTTTTGTTAAACGCTCTCTGTGCTTATATCTGTACGAGTGCGTATCTGTGTGAGCGTGTATCTGTGTTTGTATCTGTATCTGTGTATGCCAAGTGGCAAGCTTATTCTTGTTGCCGTTTTTTGTTGCCATTGTTGAATATTGTGCACTTTAAGCGTAGGCTACCTTCTGTTGACGCCACTGACGCCGCAGTCAACGTCTGCGCCGCCGTCGTCTTCTCTCCCACCTCTTCCTCCCTCTTGTCATCTTTGTCGCTTATTATGAATTATGGCCACGTTGACAGTTTTTGCCCCAACGAGGGCGTGGAAAAACTGACAGATGCGCGCATACTGTCCGCCTGAGTTTGTTTTCTCTTCTCAGTATTTGTTGCAGATATTGTTATTTTTGTTGTAGCTTTAGTTGCTATTCTATTTCTTATTAATAATGTTATAAAACTGTCAGGAATTGTTGGTCGGCTGCCTGGCAACATTTGCTTGTGTTTGGACTTGTTGATGGAAACGAAAGATTATTCTTAAGTTCTTTCCACACAGCTTATTTGTTATTATAACAAAGCTAGTACAAGTTCTATGTACGTTTTGTTTTGTAACTTGCAACCCACGTAAAAAGGGAAGCAAGCCGCACAAGTCGTATTGACAGTACCATACTTCTAGGAATATTAATTTATTTCTTAGACTTCAAGGCCAAGATTTGATTGTATAAATAAATCTAATAAGTCTTTAGAAAATATTCGTATGCCATTTACTACTAACTAAGTTATATTTTTTGCAAGCTATTATTTTAGTAGTCTTTAAAATAGTTTTTTTTCCTCAAAATCTCTTAACGGCTAAAATGTAGAGAGAGAAGAAAAAGTGAGTAGAAATTCTTTCAGAAACGGAGCAAATGTATTTTTTTAAATTTATTTACAATCATCTTTTTCTCTCTGATTAAGTATCAGTTGAAAATTATTGAATATTCTGAAATTATTCTCAATATTATCACGATGTTGCGGATATGCATTTTAGTGGCTGGATTAGATATGTGATATTTTGACGATACATTTCATGTGACATAAATTTCGATAAGCTATAAGGTGGAATTGCTTAAAGGTTTGGTAAGGTACTAAAGATATACCTAAAAATATTAGTAGATGATGCAGAAGCCAGGTTAAGATTGACAAAAAGATGAATAGCTGATGTAGAAGATGATTTAATATTTACAAAAAGATGAACAGATGATCTGGAAGATGATTTATTATTTGCAAAAAAAAATGAATAGATGACGTAGAAGCTATGATGTAGGAGATGACATAAGACTTATAAAAAGATGAATAGATAGTAGTAGAATAATAAAAGTAGAAGATTTAAAATTTACAAAAAGACGAAAAGGTAATCTAGAAGATGATTTATTATTTGCAAAAAAAAAAAATTATTAGATGATGTAGAAATTATGATGTAGGAGATAATATAAGCTTTACAAATATATGATGTAGAAGACGATTTTAAATTTATAAAAAGATAAATAGATGATTTCGAAGGTAATTTATAATTTACAAAAAGATGAATAGATGATGTAGAAGATAATTTAATGCGTACAAAGAGATGAACAGATGATTTAAGAGTTATAATAAGATGAATGGATGATGTAGGAGATGACTTAAGACATACAAAAAGAGGAATAGATGATGTGTAGAAGATGATTTAAAACTTACAAAAAATGATAAGATGATGTAAAAGATGCTTTAAGAAGAAAATGATTAGCTTATGTAGAAGATTATTAGTATTAATAAAATATTTAATGTCTCCGAAAATTGCAGTTCGTTAGTAGGAACATTGCTTAAAATTTTTGACTACCAATTTTGGGGCTTCTGTTATATTATATACATTCTTGTATCTTATAGATACAAGGCAATTAGTAGATCAATCTACAATGATATACAGAGAAGTGCACGCTCAATTTAACTTTTATTCGTTAATGTCATCGAAAGCAAAAGTAAAAATCATAAGTTAAAAATTATTCAACTCTTCCACTAAATTAAGCAATTAATTTTAAATTTATATAATCCGACAACTACAACTCCCATGCACAGCAACTATAAATTATTTTTTTGTAAATAATTTTTTTATTTATTTTTTTTTTTTAACTATGTATATGCCGCAGATTATAGAAAAATCCAAAGTTATGCGCACCGCTGTCATAGCGCATTAATTTGGTGGACCATCAAAAAAATTCGCGGCATACCTCCCTCATGGGGCTAACAATACCAAAAAAAAACACAACAAGATTGAATAAAATAAAAAAAAAAAAAAACAACTAAATCTTAAAGTCAGTCAAATTGGAGGCATGTGAGTTAATTGATTGTGACGCATGGCATAAGACAGTCAAACACATGAGAAGAAAAACAAAATAATAAATAAATATAAATAATATAAAAAACAACACAACACCAAAAAGTCAAAGAGGTTTATAACCAAAAAAAAAAAGCGAAAGTGAAACAAGTTGAGGTTGCTTTTGGTTTAAACTCGATGATGGGCAACTTAAGCCTTAGCCAGACAATGATGAGAATCGTGTTCGTAATAATGATCATATTATGTCAGCTGTTTCCTATATGTGAATTCCAACGATATCGTAAAAAGAGAACTTTGGACTTGATTGCGTTAATTGAAATTGATAAAAACAAAAATCATTGAATTGACAAAAAAGTACAAAAATATACTGTGCGTATACGCTATTTATATAAATAATAATAACAAGCAATAAATTTTAGTCCGATTTTTGTAGAAATTTTTCCTAAGACTTTCAAATGATTAAAAAATTACGTAAGTTTTGACTTCATCATCTTACAATGCTTTTCAAGATACATAAGAATAATTGTCGGCTTTAATTTTTTAAGCTGTTAATTGTTAAATCTTTTTTTAAAATTATGTTTAATCCTAAAAACAATTTTACCTGAGCTTTAGCTTTTAGGAAGCTACATGGGTTCTTGGAGCTCTTAACTAAGGTTTCAATCGGAACGTTCTATAAAATTTCTTATTTATTATCCTTTTCGCTCTATAAACCTGGTTAGCCGCTCAGGTATTTAAGATTATCAAAAATATGAATGGATGATATAGAAGATGATTTGAGATTTACAAATAAATGAATAGATGTGGTCGAAGATGATTAAAATTAAAAAAAGATGAATAGATGATGAAGAAGACGATTAACGATTTACAAAAAGATAAATAGATGATGTAGAAGGTGATTTAATATTTACAATAAGATTTATAGAAGATATAGATGGTGATTTGAGATTTATATATACATAGATGTAAGATGATACAGAAGATGGATAATAATTACCAAATAATATAAAGAGATGATGGAGAAGATGATTAACGGTTTACCTAATGTATAGATGATTTAGAAGATAGCTTAGGATTTACAAAAAGATGAATAGATGATTATATTATGATTATGAAAATTATAGATGATGTAGAAGAGGATTAAGGATTTACAAAAAGATGAATAATTCAAATCTGGTTTAAAAGATGATTTCAGGTTTACAATAAGATAATAAATAGATGAAGTACAAGATGATTTGGCCTTAATTCTTAATATTAAAAAATTTAAATCTTGCAATGTATAGCCAAAATTTCCAGAACTAAGCACACTATTTATAAAAATTTTTTTTAAGTAAAGCATCTATAGCGTGTGTAATATTTCAGAACAAAGATATGATGTAAACAATTACAAAAAGTGCTTCGAATTAAATAAAAAATGAATGCTTTTCTAATTTGCTTTAAAACAAAGCCAAAAAATACAAAGACAATTAAATTAAAAGATATAAAGAAAAGATAAGATGAAAAAAATCACAGGTTCTTAGAGGCAAGTAAAAATTTATATTTTTCTGATATGATATTTCCTTTTCTGTCTTACAAAGCCATAAGACCCAAGATGATATTAAAAGACATGAAGAATGGAAAAAGAAATAGAGACTATTATTTTCTAGATCAAAAAAAAGAAGAAAAGAAATCAGCGAAGAGTTAAAGAAACTTTTAGTTATGACCGTCTCTTTATAATTCTGATATAAAACTTTATCTTTTTAGTCGCTCTTCTACACAATTCTTCTAACCCAGCTGTATAGCATCCTTAAATCCATTATTTTTTCTTTTAATTTGAATTTACTTGCTTGACTTTAGTTAAATATGAGTTCAATTTAGTTTATAGAAAGTTCTTAATGACCAGCTCGCTAAGGCTTCTAACAAAGCCGACTTTTTGGTATTCCTAATCAATTTTGGTTTATTTGAAATCCGGCAATTTAATCTTTCAACGTTTTGCCATAATTGACGACCCTTCCGCTCAATGCACGTATCTTTGATTAAAGCAAGGAATAGCAAATCTAGCAAAATATTTTGCACTTGAAGAACTTTCTAAATTGTTTTGGAAACTTATTTTCACTGCTTATATTTGCTCATTTATCAGCCAAATAGTTGCAGTCTCTAATCTTCATCAAAAAGGCAACGCTCCTTGGCCATTTACCAATTGTCAGATACAGGGGCGGATTAAGGCATGGGACGTTGGGCCCGAGGCTTAGGGGCGCCTAGATGCAGGGTGGCTGTCTTATGGACGAGGGAATTGGATCAGCCTTAAGGCCGTTTTATGGCTCTGGGCAAAAATATTTTTTTAATTTAAAAATAATTATATTTAGTATATAAATAATTATATAAATAAATAATTAAATTTTTTTAACTTAATTTTTCTTCACTCTGAAGGTTTTAAAATTTTGAAATTATTTGGTCGTGAAAAATTTTGATTGAAGGTTTTTTTCTAAGCTACCAAAACCTTAAAAAATATTAAGAAATTTCTCATCTAGAATTTTTTTTATTTCTGACATTTTTTCATAAAAGAATTTTGAAGGAACAAATATAATTTTTGAATTATAATCGACTTTGAATTCGAATGAAAGAAGATCAACTTGTCCTTCTGATTCTACTCATGGGAATACTTCGCAATCTCGATTTCTACGATAATATTACACATTTAACAGGTGAAAAATAATGAGAAGAATCGTTTTGGATATAGCTATAATCTCATTATTGTAGTACAATTTTTGACTTAATGTAAACTATGAGAAATCGTGATAGGGCGCCCACTTTTTCGTCGGCCCTTGGGCGCCCACTTATTTTAGTGCGGCCTTGGCGAGACCCGTGCCCAAAAGTACCCAGTCTGGGCGCGAGTTGGGAGCTGGAAGCTTGGAGCTGATCGAAGTACAGCAAGTACCTAGCCCAAGCCCATGACTATGACCAATGCCAGTTAGCTGATCAATCGTACAATTGAGTAAAACTCTACTTTATTTGCAGTACGTTGCAAGGGGAATCAAAATATACTATAAAAGCAAGTTGCAACAGGCGACGCTTTTTGCTTATATTTTTTTTTTGTTTTGTTCTTGTTGCAGTTGCATGGCAGTTAGCCTGTTGCATGGCTGGATGTTGGCTGGGCTTTGGCTTTGTTGTTTTAATGGCTTTCGCTAACATAAAAGCCATTAAGATAACATTTTTATAGGATTTCAATGGCAGTCACGGCAGCAATAGCCATAGCCATTGCCACAGCCGGTTGCATGCCACGTCCCAAGCAACAAAGAAGCTTTGGCGTTTTTTATAGCCAACCAGCAGCAGCGGGAACAGCAGCGGGAACAGCAGCCGCCTCAGCGCCCTACCACAAACCACGTCCAAATGTCATTGACTATCAATAGAAGCTAAAGATGCAGCTCTGCCAACGCCAACACCGCCCCCTCTGCCACCCTTCAACAAGTCTAAGGCCCTAAGCCTTACTGCACTTGGCAACAGGTTGCCATGGCCTTTGTTTTAACCAACTTTACTGGCATTTGTCTTTGTCTAAGTATGTGTGTGTGTGTGTGTGTGCGCTTATTAAACGCAATATTTGTGGCAAGTTGCAGCTTTGTTGCCATTGCAGTTGTTGTTGTTATTGCTTTGGGCCCTGGCCATAAAGTGCGATTTATTTTTGTTGATTTTTTGCGTGCGTTGCGCCGTTTGTTGCCTAGCCCAAAGGTCCAAAAGGTATCTATAAGCTATTGCAGCGGCACACTTCCTACTTCCAGGTTAGGATTTAAAAACTGCTGCATCATTGTGCAGCAGCATCCAGCATCCTTCTGTTTGCTCTGCTCTCCGATCTGGCCCTTTGGGGCTGCCTAGCCTAGCCTGCACCAGCTTAGGCTACAGATTGCCCAAACTGCAGCCACACTTGCACTCTGATGCAATTGAACGACTCTCCATATACAGCTCAACGGCTCCAATGCCACTCGATGATGCACTGCTCTGACCCTGCCAAGGTACAATGGTTGAGAAAAGTGCAATTGCAGTGCATAACTTTAACTCCGAAAAAATGTTGATTCAATATAGATAGAAAATGTTTCGGAAAAATTTGAAAGTTTCAAATTTGCGTAAAAAAAATCGATTTAGAAGTTATTTCAGGGTTATCGATAACAACTTCGAATGTTACGTTCAAAGCTAGATGATTCGGAGGCTTTTCCTTGCCATTCAGGCTTGATATACTCTTAACCTTTTCCAAGTCGATGCAAATCGCCAAAGTGATTGTTTCGAAAACTCTAGACCTATCTGCTAGAATACAATTCAACTGCTCTATTAGAAGAACTTAATGTTTAACTCAGAAGTAAATGACTCGCAAAATATTTTCAACATCAAATAAAAAACAATTTTTATATTTAATTAATTGAAGAATCACCCAAAAAGCAGTGTTCTGGCATCTTGAGATTGCCTTATAAACGAAGTGTTTCTTAAAGATAATACGCAATAATTAGTACCCAAAAATTTAGTTTCTTTGTAATATTCAGCATCTTTTTCAAAGTTCTGTAAGCATAAGCTTGCTTAAAGAAAAATTATAAGTGGACCATGCTCCGGAAAACGAAAACGGCTGCATTTTATTCGTTTTTGCGCGTTACCAATTTCACTTTTTTGCTGTCGAAATCGTGTCATATTTCACTTATTCCATGTTAGCTCAAAATTCCATTAAAACTAACCACGACTTTTATAACAAGCGAAATTTTTATTCAACACACGAACCATTTATGCAAGTTAGTGTCCTAGATAAGGTTCCTAGTTGGAACATAGGGCAAGACATGACCATTTTTTTATGCAAGACATAAAACACGTAAGCGTATGCCAAAAATTCTATTTAAGCTTAATAAATATCTAACTTGAAATCTAAGAATATTTAAAAAATTATTTCACTTCGTGTTAATTTCTCTGGAAAAAAAGAAGTTGCGCTTAAACCGCATATTTGTTTTGGTGAGGTTGGGGGCACCAAACATGTGGTTTCAAAACGAATACAATTTTCGGATTTGTTTTTAGGAGCACGGTCGATTATAAGTTTCTGTTGGCATTTTGTAATTAAAAATTTACCAAATCTCGCCTGTTTTGTTAAATTTTTGTCCTCTATCATTTTTGTACTTTATCAAAAAATGGACACCAAAAGTGTAAGACGGCCTAAAAAAGTTTGCCTTCAGAACGCCAAATTTGGATTGATTTAATTTCTGTCTGTTTTTTTTCGTCAATTTCTACCCACTGTGCCTCATACACTTTTAACAAATCGCCTTTAGAACGCCACATTTTTTAAAGGCACTACTATATCCAAAATTTGCTTGTTTTAATTTCTGCCTCGCTTTTTTCAATTTCCATCCACTGTGCCTCATACACTACACTTTCAACAAATCGTCTAATATGCCTATATCTACATTTATATGTACTATAGATTTTCTTTTTTTTCTAATGGCTGGCAATTGTTGCCACTCTTCCTAGTTGGCTTTGTTTTTCTTTTTTCAGATTTTCCTTTTCCCTTTGTTTTCATTTTTTTTAGGGAGCGTCGTCCAGCTTGAATCGTCCATTATGCTGCATTATTTGCTGCTGTTGTTGTTGTTGTTGTCGTTGTTGCTGCATCCCGGCAGCTGGTTGGAGCTGCCTGCTCTCAAGCTTCCAGCTCCATAACATCCGAGCACCCTTTTGCATGGCATTCGGCATTGGGCAAGCACAAACACATAAATTGCATTTGTCGGTTTGTTGTCGTTTTCATAAATAAGATAAAGATAAACGACCAAGTTGCATATTATTTGTAATTGCATTTGTTGTTGTTGTTGTTGTTACTATTGAAGCTGTTGTTGTTGTTGTTGGTGGTTGTTGTTGTTTGTTGAATGTTGCGGTTGAGCTGGCCTAGCTGGGCTATTGATAGCAAACTGTTTGCAGCATTTGAATTTATTATGGCTAAGCGATTTGATGTAGCTGCAACAACCACAACAACAACAACAAAAACTGTGTAGCTAATTTTTCTTGAGCGCTGTTCTATTAAGGGGGGTCAGCATTTGTTGCAGTTGGGGTTCTAAAGACTATAGCAGTTTATAGAGGAAATGACCAAAGCGAGAACAGCTATGCCGTATACCCAGGCACTTTGAACTTTTCAGCTTCAATAATAATGTCTATGATTTTTAGTCCCTAAGTCTGGCATACCGAAACGGTTCATTTCAAAAGCTTCTCGAAACAAAGCCACTTGAGCACGCACAACAAATGCTTCAACGGCAATGAGAACAACACCAATAACAACAATAACAACCTACCGCAGTCAACATACCAGTCAAAAAACACACATACTCAGTAGTGTTGCGCTCGAAATCTTTTTCAAACTAAATTTCAAATCAGCAAGCAATCAGTTGAGTTATCTATAAGATACCTAGTTGCTCTTATAAAAAAATATGCAATGCTCATCCGCTTGCTTAACCCTATTATATAATATTATAATAATAAATTTTCTTTCAGCTTGTAACAACTTTGTTTTTGTTTATTACGTAATATTTAAAAGTTTTTCAAAAACAAAAAAAAATATTTAACAAAAAAATTTATTTTGGTTGGGCAAAAATGTAGAAGTGCCAGACCAAATTTGCGAGCAACAACAAACAGCTGTTTAGAAGCATCAGACGAGAAGGAGGACTTTGTTTGAAACTTTTGAAGAACTTTTATATTTATTATAATATAATATTTGCTCATCTACCATAATTTTAAAAAATTCATAGATATAGGCTCTGTTTACGCTACAGTTTTGGGCAGAACTGCCCTACTTTTTTGCCAATTTTCGAAAATTTCAAACATTTTCTTTAACGAATTTTAAAAAGGAGCCCTAAAAAATTCATTGGTCAATAAATTAAGTCAGAATTTAACTTTAGTTAGATGCATTTATGTAATCGCTAAAGTCCGTTGATTCTGTATGTATTCTCATTCAAGTCTAATGGACATGATGACCTTTATATCGATTTTCGGGTTAGAATAATAGAAACTCCGAAATCGGCTATGCTAGTCTTAACGTAAGTAGTTCTTAGAATTCAAACTTAAAGCTAACTAAGCTTTAAAAGTTTGACATGATAAAAAAATTAAAGCAAAAAAAAGACATCAACTGATTTCTGGCACACTCCCCACCCATATGCAGCATATAAACGAACCACTTGAGCACAGTTTGAGAGCCATTGCCAGCTTAATGCTGCTCAAAACATTGCACGGTTATCAGTTTACATTTTTGCAGCTTGTCAGCTTCGTATTTCATTTATTAAGAGCACAAAAAAAAAAAAAACACAAAATATTATATAAGAACGTAAATGAACTGTAAATATTTGCCAAAAGGCTATACGGAAGCTTTTATTTAAAATGTTATTTAATTTTTTTTTAATAAAGAATTTTGCATCTTGAATAAAATATTCAAAAGCGAGTTTAAGTGCCCGCATTTCAAGTGCCAGCTGACAGACAACAAAATCTACATGTACATATATACTTGTATACATATGTATATAACAAAAACAGGCTCTAAAAGTACATTGAAACAGGAAAGACAAACAAATGAATTGAGCGTGTGGCATTTGAGGTTATTAACTTGATTTGTTTAAGGGTTATGGTCTCAACTAGTTATAAATATTTTTAATAAAAAAAAAAAATGCAACAAGCCAATATTTCAACTTGAACTAAATGTTGTATGTTGAATAAATATAAAAATATATATATGACATGCATAACAAAAGTTGGTTCTTTAAAATGGTTTCGAAGATTTTTCATTTAAAGACGAAGATCTACAGAATTTTATTTACATAAAATATTAGCCGAAATATAACTTAGCATGTTTCCAAATATATTTATTCAAAAATAGTTATTAATTAACTCCCTTTGTAATTATAATTTCCAGGAAATTTACAAACATTTGCTCAGAATGTTCTTTGGCTAAAACCTGGTAAATGGTGAGCAAACATTATTTGCTCATTTTTTAGGGCAAATATTTGCATTATTTCACTACACAATTTTCAAGTACACCTAATTATGTTCTTACATGGTAGAAACGTACCAGCAAAAACCGTATAAAAAAAAGACGAAGTAAATCCTTAAGCTGGTATGAAAATAAATTAGAAAGACGAATTGCCTTACTAAATTTCTAAAAGATTAGATTACTAAAAAAATTTTTCTTTTCAATTTCTATCAAATAGCTTTTTATTAAACGTGCTAAATCGAATGAAATTGTGTGAAAAATTGTTTTTTTTAGATCATGTTATTTCAAAACCGTATTAAAAAAGATCGTATAAAAATAGAATTGGGTGTATTTTCCAAAACATTATTTGAAGCAAATAAAAATGGTACGTATTTTCAAAAACTAGAAAATGTCTGATTGTGACGAAGACAACGCACTGCTAGTTTGCATTTTTTATTGCGAATTCGAATTTTTGGGTTCGGAACTTGGTCAACAATTTGGTTGCTACGCTCAAATTCTTCAAGAGTTATGCGATGGAGTGTCATTTCTGCAAGCTGACAATCAAATATTTGGCCAAATATTTTATGCATTTTGAGCAAATATTTTAAGCATTTTGAGCAAATATTTGCTTTGTGTCATACTGGCACTAGCGTTAAGTTCAGAAACTAAATTTTTTAAGAAAAATCGTTCGAGGCACTTATAATTGCTCAAGCAGCTAGACTTTTTACTGGAGCTAATTTCTTCAATATTGTTGAAGCATCTTTCGAAGTGAATCCAAAGCATATCACATTCATTTAGCACGCATGTTTACCCACTTTTAAAGATTTCGCGGTTCTAAATACATTAGCTGTTTTTTAAATTATGTGTTAAGAAGAATCCATACAACAAATCATAAAAAAAAAACACTTAAGCTTTCAATAATTATATGTTAAGGGTGTTGGGCCATGAAAAAACATAAAAAACTGTTACCAATACTTCTTTTCACACTTAAAGTTATGGCTTAGGTAATATCTGGAAGGTGCTGTAAAACAAGTTAACGCTATTTGACTTAATGACCGCTGGAAACACTTTTTAAAAGATACGGAACCAAAGTACTTAACATTTTATTGTTTGCTTTTCTTTTTTTTTTTAATTACCACAGATTTCTTTGGCTTTGGTCTAAATCTAGTACAACTCACGTAATTGCATTTTTTACTCATAACCATGTTATTGTTAGGATCATACAAAATATCATCATGCTGCAGCACGACTTGCTGGAACGTTTTACTGATGAAAAACAGCTTCATTCACAGTAGCATCAAAAGCTATTTAAAGTCTTTGACACTTCATTTAAAATGAAAATGAGAAGCCACAAACAAACCAAGCAAGACATGCCCAAACGCCTCGCTTTGGTAGCGTCCAGTACGGATACTACCCGCTGTTTGTTGCATACCCCGCACCACAGTTTTAGGCTACAGATACTTACAACCAACAACAACCAAAAGGCACAGTGCAATAAAGAGCAAAAATTAAATGAGAACCCAGCGAAAAGTATTGCAAGCTATAAAAACCTGAAACCTGAGCACTATATGCTGGTCTGGTTTGGCAGCCTAGGAGCTCTGGCCTCTGGGTTCAAGCGTTGATGATAAAGAGCAGCAGCAGCAGCAGCCTCAAACGTTGGAGGCGTTGGGGCAACTCTTTGGACGCCCTGACGGCGACAAAGTGTCGCACGACGTCGCCAGCCAATGTCTAGACTTGTCGACTCTCTGTGTGTCTGAGATTCTCAGAATTATAGTATATAGCCATAATAGCCGCAGCTTTTGTGCAACCCAAAAAAAAGTGCTCAAGAAATCAAAAGTTGCAGTCAACCATGCCGCGTTGACTGATTTCCATTGCACTCGTCCAACAATTGTATAATGGCCAACAAAATGGCAAGACACTCTCGCATAATGGCCATAAATAATGCCTACCAACAAATCACCTAAGTTGAACTTTTTGGTTCAAAAGTGTTGCAACAAAAGCGTAACGCAACGTCATTAAAATCAAATCTCAAAAATTTTATCAGAAGAGTTGGATTTTTTTTTTCTATAGATATACGCTGCACTCGTTTGGGGCAAGGGTATTAGAGATTTATGGCATTTATGTAAAAGGTAGAAAAAGGAGTGGCTAAAAATTTTGTTGTGTGCGGACACCTAAATATCAGAGACAATAAAAGCTAGTATATCAAATTAAAATTTGGAATGAGATATGGGTCTACATCGTAACAAGGTGCTGCTAACGCAAGAATTGAACCTGAACGACATTGAGCTGTTCAAAGGCCTGGATTTTCGCTCACGGCAGCACACCATGGCAAATATTTGCTTCGAATGTCCTTGGGCAAACACCTGTTAAATGGTGAGCAAATATTATTTGCTTATTTTTTAGGGCAAATATTTGCTTCGGCCTGACATAATTTTTAAATATTTTTGACACTAAATTTGACAAAAATTTTATGATTGAAATTTGATTTGGGTCTACATAAGATGGGGCTGGCTCAAGAATGCAAGCCGAAGGATATTGAGTTCGCTAGTTGTGCGCTGGAATTGTTGGTCAAAGCTTTATATTCTGGCCAAAAACCATTGCCTTCGAAGCAGAGCCCCACTTGAGCTGAACTATGCGCTATTTGCTAATTAGGTAAAGAAATTTTTTATTTTTAAAAATAAAACCAACCTTTGACCATTTTTTAAGTAAGCCAACACTTCTCAAAGCATCAATGCAAATGTTGTTGCAAATAATTTATATTTTTTTGGCAAACCTGTGCTCAGTGTATCCGCTCGTCGGACAGCTGTCCCAACTGATTTACATTTTTTTTCTTCGTAACAGCAATGCACTTGGCATTAGTCATCAGCTGGTTTGCAAAATTTTATTTTTTTTCTTTATTTGGCCTTTATCTGGCTTCCATTTTATTTTAAATTTTTAATTTGCCAACCTACCGCAGATTCGCCTTGCCAAAAAGGTGTGAAATTCACGCACCAAAAAAATACAAAAAATAAAAAACACGCAAAATTCGTTGGGATCTTCAAAAACAACACAAATGGCGCCCCCAATATTTATGACTAAGTGTCTGTCTGCCCAACAGACTGACTGACTGGCATACTGACAAGTTACTACCTTGCTACGTGTGCGGCTCTGCTGAAAGAGAAAACTCCTTTACAGAACCATGTACAGTGGGACCTCGTAGGCGTGAACGCATGTACTAAATTGCTGCTTATGTACTTTAAAGAACTTTTGGGCAACAAAATATTGCGTTATTTAAAAATCTAAGCTTACACTAAACTCAATGATAACCTCAGTTTACACTTAAGCAGTTCGAAAAAATTTAAAATAGCGTTATATACAAAGCAGGCCAAATGGTTTATAGCGGTTAAGGGGTTTAAAAATCTATCGGACAGAGTCATCAAAAATTCCTTTTTTAATATATGGCCGTGCTCCGGAAGACGAAAAAACCAAACCGAACAATTTCATTCGGATTCATTTTTACATGCTCCTGAACCAAATAATTGTTGTTCCCGATTCCACCAAATCGAATTTTTCATGTGGTTTGAAACCGAATATTTTCTTGCAAGAGGAATTAAAGTGAATCGGTAAAATAGGTTTAAAAACGCACCAACTTTATACTGAAATAATTTTTAATGAAAATTAATTGTAAACAATAATATAATAGTATCATAACTTTTTCCTTATTATTTAAAAAAAATTGTTTTTTCGTGATCATTTAGGTAATTATGACAATTTACCGAATCTTCCGGTTTTTTTTTAAAGGCCCATACGCAGCATGCAAAAATTCCGCACGAAATGTCAAAACTTCATATAAAAAAAAACCCAAATAAGCGAATTTATTAATTATTTTTGCATGCTGCGTCATTTTAAAAGGTGACGTAAATATAAATCCATTTTCACTCAATAATATAAAAAGCTATTTTGTCGACGTCGTCGACTTACTTTTTATAAAAATAATAATAAAAATACGATTTTATTGAACCTTCCGTCCTTCAACATGAATTTTACAAGGTGACGCGAAGAAACGGCGAGCACTAATACAATTTTTATGTGGGATCTATATGAAATTGTGCATCAAAAAAAATTCAAATGAAGTAAAAACAAAAATGTAGAAAGTCACAAGAAAAAACATCCAAAATCTAAAATGTCTAAAACTTAAACTATGCTCAAGTTGAACATAAGAGAAAACCGTTGAGAAGAGGCTTGTTCTTAAGTCGTTTGGCTTAATTTATCAAAAAATTAGTACAGTGCGTCTTTTGACTGGTTAGGTTCTATACTATTTACCACAGAGTCTTAAAAAAAAATTGTGACTATGATTAGAGCATTTTGAATGCTAATAAAATAAGGCAAATTTAAAACCAAAACATTTTGCATCCCATAGCTGAGAACTCGAAAAGCACAGCAAAGCGTCTAAGAAAGCTTTTAGCATTCATACCTATGACGTCACGCATGATCTTTAGTGGAAAGAATAGTTATTTTACTGCCAGCAGTCATACTTATGACGTCACGCGTGGTCTTAAGTGCAAAGAATAGTTACCTTGCTAGCAGACATACCTGCATTTAAAACCGAAACATTTTGCTTTTCATAAATGAGTATTCTAAAAGCCTAGGTAAGAGTCTAGGTCAGCTTCTAGCAGTCATACCTATAACGTGAAGAATACAGCAAAACAAAAAAATAAATAAATTTTAACAAGAGAGGTACTGATGCTTAAGTCTAAGGAAATAAAAATGCTGTTCTTACCAAATAATACTTACTTGTCGTCCTAATGCCATCTTAATACAATAGAAATTGTACTAATAAAAAAATTTAAAATTTAAGAACGTAGAAACATTCCAATATCCACTGTTAGCACTCAACTTCCCTTTCAATATAAGCGCGCAGTGGATAAAAAGACAAAAACAAATTTAGGGCGCCTGGACATTAAAAATATTTTGGCATTAGTTCAAGCTAAAATTGTTAGAGGCCCATCTTCTTTTCTCACAAAAAAACAAAGGACCACCGGCGTTGAAGTACCTTATTCTTGAATGAAATTCAATTTTGGTTGCATATAAATTATGGGTTAGCTACGGATTAGGCGGTTTTTATGCGGAAACGCTACAGTGGTCATTATAATAGGCAGAGATGATGGAGCAACAACTTTGTATATTGTAGAGGTAGACTGAAAAGTCTGTCGACTTAATTAAAAAATAATAAATTGATAAATAGTTTTGAGACAAAACAAAGGATACATAGTTTAGTCTACAGTTTATCACGTAATTTAGAACATTGTGTTTTAATTATAAACTATAATATGAGGAGTACTTAAGCGATTTTATACGTATACGTAATGAAAAATGTATTTGTGGGTATAAACCCCAAAAATCTAGGCAGGAATAGCGACATAAGGTGCATCTTCTCTCAATATTCTTAAACTCTTTCATACTCATATAAAGAATTTTGTTATCTCAATTTAAGTTCAATATGTATTTGAAATAAGATTTCGTTCTTATTTTTTTGGAAATCATGTTCTTAAATCAAAAATTTCGGTCTTAGAATCGAAATACTTAACTGAAATAAGAACGGAATTCTACATTTCAGGATTTTCGTGCTGGTACTCAATTAAGTGTGAATTTACTAGTTTCAAGTACGAAATCGATTTTTTTTGTAGCCGTGATCATTTAGGCACAGCTCAAAGGCTGTGGTGCCTTACTCTAATCCCCCTATGTACTCGTAACTTAATATGTATACCCTAGTACCCCTAGTAAAGGGCCTACAAAAACAAAAAAACATTTAATGCAGCACTCACAATGTGTTTATTGAGCTTTTAAAAAACATTCTATTGAAAAGTTTTTATCTCAAAGCTGGAATTTATATTTTTTCAATTTCCTACTTAACTTTATAGTTGCAGTACTTAAGATTTTATACATTTTATTATTCCATTTATAATTGTATCTAATGTCAGCAACATCAGTTAAGAGTCGCCAGGCCCTGGGCTAACATATATTAATATTAATGTAACTGCAGCCAGTACAAGCGTCAACTTCCTTTGAAATATTTATAATTCTAATTAAAACGACTTTATCTTTGGTCGCTGGGCAACTTTTTACAAAAGATCTAGCAATAAATATTAGAACCTGAAGCACGTGCCTAGCAGCTGGCTCAGTAGGAGTCGTTGGGCTGTCTGCTCCTGCCCAGCATTGATAAGTTGCCCGGGAGCAGCTTGTTAAAGCTTCAATTAAATGACAATTAAACATATCTTAAGGGCAAAGTTAAGGCAGAGGGCCAGCAATGGGTTAAGGCCAAGCCAGCAACAAGTGGCTAAAAGCTGATATTATTCTAAGCCTAAGCCTCTGCTTGACTTTGCAACTGCAACTGCCCACGCTGTTATTGTTGTTGTTGTTGTTCGTGTTGTTATTGTTTTTGTTGTTGCAGCAGGTGCAAGTGTGTAGTGGCAAGCTAAATAAGGCACAAAACAAATAGTTTTTGCTATTAGAAGTGTGTGTATCTTGGCCAAACAAAACAGAAGTCAAACAGCTTGCGCTCATTGAGCAAAAGCTACAAAGCCAGCTAAACATAGAGCCAAGACACAGTGGGCACAAAACGAAATTTATTTGACAAATATTAATGATTTGTTTCAATTTTGAGTTTTTTTTAAAGCATTGGTTTATTTGACAAATATTAAATAAATAATAAATATTAATAAATTATTTTGGCGCTTAATTTTAATGTTTTTAACAGCTTTGGCTATTGTATATTCTCAGCAACGCATAGATCAAATGCACAGTGGGTAAAAATTCAATTTATTTGACAAATTATATAAATAATAAAATAAATATTATTGATTTGCTTAAACGCAAAATTAAAAAAATTTTTTGTTTAATAGCATAGGCGATTGTCTATTGTAGTTTTAAGCAAAACATAGACCACCTGCACAGTGGGCAAAATCGTAATCTAAAAACAATTAAAAAAAGATAGAGTTTACTATTGTGTTGGTAAATATGATTCAATTTTGTAAGCATTTTTTGTTACTAAAATATGTGTTTCTTCAAAATAATTTTTATTGCATCCTTTGGGGCTTACTTCGTGAATGCGTAAATCGAAAAGTTATTTTGGTTAAGCGACGGATGGACATGGATAATCACTAGTTGGGGTGATGTTTATCATTTCTTTAATATTTTTAGGCAAAAATAAAAGCATTTCAGTAATAGTTTGAGATTTTTTCATCAAAGAGCTTAAATGTTTAACGAATGGGTTAAAAACATAAACTTGAACTTTAACTACTCTTTGCATAATCTACGATAAACCAAGCACAGGAAGAGCATGGACTCCTTCATCTTCTCTATCCAAGCACGCTCTACCCCTTCACCCTTCGCCTAAAACAAAAGCAATTTAAATTAATTGCACTCGAATTCATATTTGGCCCACTGTACTTGGAGGACGATATAGTAGGAGCAGAGCGAAGAAGCTGCTGTTTGCTGTTGTGTCTTTTATTTAAACAATTTACAAGAAAGCAACATTCCAGCTGCCTTAAAATGGACAAAAGTTGCCAAGCAAAGAACTATGACGACGACGTCGACGCCAGCGACGACGCCAACGACGCTGATGACGCTGACGACGACAATAGCAAACGTTGGCGCGACAGCAACATTTTTCTTGGCACCAGCAACAGACAATGTATCTATGTATCTTTGTTTGTGCTCAGGCTGCGTAGAGGATCGCTAGGAGCTGCAGCTGAAGGGGTGGAGTGGGGTAAGCAATGGCTTGAATAGCTGCATTGCAGCGGGTGAGTAAGACAATAAACGCGTTTATTGACTTGGTTAGCTATGTGAGCAAGCAGGAGCAGACTGCAGCTGTGTGGGGGCAGTGTTAGGCCTAGGTATAGGCATATATGTATTTGTGGTTGTTTTTTTTTTTTTGTATCTTGTATCTGGCTAAAGCTTAACAGGCATTTAAACAAGCGTTTAACAGTAAAGTTGCCATTAGAAAATGTTAATTGAGCGTAATGTTAATTATGAAAAGGCATTTAAGCGGAAGCAAAGTGTGTTAGATGCGGGATGCTAGAGATAAATCGTTAGATTGTGTTAATAATTGTGAAAGACATGGCTAGAGAGCAGCTAAAACAGTGCAGTTTGAGAGTCACAGCTGGGTGATAGTGATAGCTAAACTGTGGGATATTTGTGGCTAGAGCACGAAAGCGAGAGTTTGGGGTTGCATGCAATTAAAGAGCGAGGCTTTTTTATCTACTTAGAAAAATTTAAGTGATTTCTATTGATTTTTAGAAGGAATGTAGTTTTGATTTGAACAATTTTTTTTGAGGAGGCTCATCAAGAATATTCCTGTCACTTTTCTCCATAGGTCTGGAGTTCTCAAGAAGGCCCGAAGCTTCAGTGCTAAATAGCTTACAACAGTTGAACCAGAGCTTCACGTAAAAAATATATAGTAATTTTTATCGGCAAGATTATTAAACATTACATATCTGCGGCTATCCGGCATAACCAGTTAGGTCCACTTTTCAAGAAATTGCGACTTAAGAGTTTTTGGCAGAGAGAAGAGCCGTACTATTTTTTCTTTGTTAATGGGTCTTGGAAGATGTAAGGAAGAACCCATATTTATCCAAATCCGACAACGAAAGTGAAAATGGATCGGGCAAAAGCTTCGCAAACATAGGAGCGAAGTCCCAAGACAAGCCCTGGATTGGAACCCACAGGGAGCCAGAAGACGCGAGCGCCCTAGAGCATCATGGCGACGGACCATAAACGACGTGATTAGAGCTTCCGGAAAATGCTGGAGGGAAATTAAAGCGCTGACCAACAGTAGAAATAGCTGGAAAAATTTTGTTGAAGCCCTTTGCGCCAACAGGAGTCACACGGTACACTAACTAGTGGGTCTTGAGATAAGCAAAGAAGAAGAGACTGACAAATTTTGAATGACGAAATGATGTCTTGAAAAAAATGGGAATACTGCAAATCTTAATCTAGGAAGAAGGCTCGCATTTCACATACTGTCTGTGTCTCAATGGCTTTGTTAAAACTTATATCATGCTTGGTTTCAGCTTCAAGATCTTGTTCTAGAGCAACTTGAATAAAGCCAAACATAAAATTTTTATACAACTTATGAAAAACCGAATATTGTTCAGCTCATTTATTTAGTAGTTCCGAATCTTTACTACCTTCGAATCATGCATTTGCCTGCACTTTGTAAAGATTAATTATAATTTTATGTTATGAATGAAAGAATTTTAAGAAGATTCGAGTATTTGATGGCTTTAAATTATAAAATAGTCCGGAATATGGTTTGTTTTTCAGTCTCTGTAAAACTTCGAGGGCCTTCCCAAAATTTGCCTATCTAACATTCCAGCGCTGGTAAATATTTGAAAATTGAAAAAGGGTAAGCACTGTACATTTAATACTTCGATAGCTTGGCTCTCAGTGAATTTTCGAACGTAGAAAAAATTGATCATCGTCTTGTGATATCATATGAAAGGTCTTAGATCAAGTAATATTGGAAATTCTGATTTAACATTTTTCTTAAGCATTTACCAACACTAGTAGACACAATTTTCTTTCTTTTTCGTTACGTAACTCTTTAATATTAATGTACTCTAATGCACAAAAAGCATTAATATTATTAACGCGATATTTTCGTCAAATCCACAAAAGAAATCACAAATAAAAGTTTAGAGCGTCAAAGTTGTTTAGCTAGATCCAGGGCATTATGTGCCAGACAGCCAGTTGCTGCCTTCTTCTTAGCCGCCATAGCACGCAATAAAGACAACATCTTGAAAAGGGTCAAAATATCAAAAAGGGTTTCATTTTGCTTTTATTTCTCCTTTTTATTTTGTGCCTCTCGGATAAAATCGTCCAGCATCAAATGCAAAAGGTTTACATTGCCTTCAAAGTCCGACTTAATCGTCTTTGGCTGCAAGAGACTTGAATCTTTAGTATGGCAAAATACAAAAAAATACAAATGAATCGCAGAGAAATGATATAAAAGATATGCAACACGCGAAATTGTATAAGCAAAGGTTTTGAATTACAGCAAAATAAAAGAAGTAAAAAATTATTAGAAATTGATAGTTAGGGTAAAAAAAAATGGCTTTGTATTCATTGTTGGACTTTAAACATAGAAAATGGTTAATTGTAATAATATAAATTATAGTTCACAAAAGTTTGAGCAGCATGTGCTAAAAGCTTACAAACTTACAGTTGGAGAGTCACTGGAATGACTTGGCAGCTGTTGTAGTAAAGTTAAAGTTGGGAACTTACTAGAGCTTATATTAGTATTCAGAGAATTCTGAAGCTACTCTTACTTGGAAATGCCCATTGGGGAGTTATTAAACTATAAGAAAGAAAAATTAAAAACTTCATAAAAATATATAAAGCAGACGCTCTGGCATTCGAAATTCCAAAAAATAGAACCAGATATTAAATGGACTCTCTGAAATTAAAGCTAATTTCTGATTTTGCAGCCAGACAAGCAACATTTTTTAATTAAGCAAAAACGCTCGTTTTTGTTATCTTTTTCCTAAAAAACAATATCTATAAATCAGAACTTTTCAGAAATTAGAACCAGCTTGGAACCACTTTGCTCTAATTTCTAAGCGTCCTCTATATTTTAAATTTGCGAGACTAGACAAATATTTATTGGCAATCTTTTCTGTTTTGTCAAAAATTATTTTCAGAAACCTAACTTAGAACTGAATCCTGTTTCCTTCGGGAAATCCACCTATCAGATGAAGAATGTGTTCACTCTTGTTTCTTTGCGCTGTTTGCTTTAAGATCCTGGAAGTCAAATAACTCGCGGAGGCCCTGAAATATTTTCGAGCTAAGGCAGATGTGCAGATAAAAATTTAGTCTGCTGCTGTACCTACCATTGAAGCAGTTTTTCAAAAGAGCAAGAGAACGTAGCAATGCACAAAATTGCCAACTGATAAGTAATTCGTCTTCTTCTTCTAGGATGCTAGAAAACTCACTCAAAAGACTATTGATACTCACAATGAGAAGACGCTTAGGAGAGTCTCTACTGCAGACTCTTCTTTTAAAAATGTGTTCAAAAATTGTAACAAGATTAAATTTGTTAATGCAACTCGAAAAATATTCCTTGAAATATTCGTAACCTACGTTTCCACTGCAACCTACAGTTTTGCAAGCACTGCACTCTAAAACTGTAATAGCACTAATTGCAGCCTAGTTCATTGTACCTTAACAGTTTGACTAGCAGCCATAAATAGCTACAGCACAGATTGACACTTTGGCAGCATTACAACAAACAACAGCAACAACAACATGCTGCATGCAACATGCAACAACAAAAACATCGAAAAATGTTAGTGGAAATGTAAGCAGAACTATTTAATGTCACTTTGGCACTTCCTTAAAAGTGCAGGACGCGTCGTTTGGTCAGAAAACATTTAGCTTGTCGCTAAGAATTTCTAATTAGTGGCGCCATATTGTTGCACAATCACATGTAACTGTATGAGTGTGTGTATGTGTGTGTGTGAAGTTGCAACTAGCCTTGGCAATGGTTTCTAACTGTTGCTTCGCTATTTTGTACGCTATACTCTAGGTATAAGGGCATATTAAGTTTGTGGAAAAGAATGTTGTGTGTAATATTTGGGAAAGAAAAGATACCATAGCCAAAAAACTGAAGAAATCAATGTAACCCAGTCCATGTGTCTGTGTTGCCCGTTTCTCGAAATCCAAAAAATATAAAAAATTTTCATATGATAACTGATATGATAACTTTTGTATTTTTTGTAGAATTAAAACAAAAAACATCGTATTGGCTACTTGTTAAAAAAAAATTATAAAATCGAAAAAAAAATTTTTTTTGTTATTGACTAAATATTTGTAAAATATAAAAATTGTTAAAAGAATAAAAAAAATATATACATATACCGAGAAATAGGGTATACCAAAGTCTTTATATCCCGATTGCAACCGTCCCACTTGTGGTTGCTGTGCTTGTTGCTGTTGTTGCCAGTGCTGGAAAAGGCAAGCAATGTCTGGGGAGGTTGCTGCCGAGGTTGGTTCTGCCGGCGCCGCTTTGACTTGTTTGCCGCCTTAATTTGACGCAAATATTTTATCTGACGAGTCGTCACAGCTTTTAGCATGACCCGTACCGACACCCCCTCTACAGCCACAGCTCTGTGATTGCAATTGCTGCAAATCAGTTGATTTGGTGTTAATTATATGAAATTTTTTGTTAAATTATTCTTGGTATTTTATGATGAGTGGTAAAATTACAGTTACAACAGTGACTTTCTAACTGTACTGTGGGTGAGTGCTGTTATAACGGTTGAAAATATTGCGTTGTCTTGCGCTTTTCACTTTCACTTATGTTTGGTGAAAATAAATTTTTTCAGCTGAATTGTCAATTTTGAAAGGGTATATCTAAATGTCTTTGTTATCTTTCAATGTTTGTTTTGAAAAGCAACCGTTTAAGAACTTTTTTCCAAGCTTTGTAATTTCTAGGAAAAAGAATCATCTATGCGCATTACGCATTACGTAAACGAGATTATATTTGTTGTTTTTTTTTTTTTTAAATTTCCAAATATTTTTAAAGGGTAGCGAGAATCTAAAGTAAGCACAAAATGGAATTAAAATAAAAAAGTATGACAGTTAAGAACAATTTTAATTTTTTTAGTTTAAATTTTCGTCCCAGCTTGATTTTCTCTGAGCTTTACATTTTTTTAAAAATTACAAAAAAAATTGGGAACCAATTAAGTTTCAAAATGGTCCATAGGCGACACAAAAACAATATGATTTAAGAAAAAATAAAAAATGTACAAAGAATAAAACTTTTTGTATAAAAAAAAAACAATATTAAAAAAACGATTTTGTGCTTGGGATTTGGGAAGCTTCTGTAACTGAAAAAAAATTAATCATCAAACCAGAGCTCAGGGTCGGTGCATTTCAAACAAATTTAAATTTTATTATCATAATTACATAATGTGTTGCGCGTAAATCCATTTACATTTATGAAATCATCTGCTCATATTTAAATATTGCCCCCAGCGAGCATCAAAAATATTATTAAATGCACTTTAACACCTTTTTGAAGGTTAATTAAAGCTTTAAGAATAGCTTAAATTTTAACAACATAATATCTGTTCTATTAATCGACTAGACTGAGTCTATCGTTAAACGTTTGGCATTGTGTTACACTTGATATTGAAAGCAGTCAGTTTGAAATAATTACGCATACGCCACATTGGCTGCACAAGACAATTGCTAATAGCTTAATTCTAGCTCAAATCTCAAATTGCACATTTCAAAATCTCAACTAAACAAGAAATAATGCTAAACTCTAGAGCACAGTAAGCATTTCAGCAAAGTAATAGAATCAAGCTATTAAAATGCTAAACAGATAACAGATACAAAACCAAACTATAGAATGACTGAGTTTGCAATAGGCCAAGTCAAATGCTTATGAGCTTTTAATTAAATGCAAGAACAGCAGCCATTAGAGAGGAGAACAACAGCAACTACAACAACAACTACAACATGCCACATACACAAAGTAGTCAAAACTGAATACTTAATGAAAAGCAGCTGCCTTAAGCGGCATCAACAGCAGAGCCCAAACAGTCCCAAAAGTTGCTAATTAAAAAGGCAAACAGCAGCAGCAACATTGGCAGGAAGCTGCAACAAAGACAGCAGAGTCTGCAACAGCAGCAGCAGCAACATCAAGATGCCGCACGAATGTTGTTAACCTTTCTGCAACAACAAAGCTTTGACAAGCCAAGGAGCAAACGCTATCACTAGGGACCAAAAAAACAGATGAAAAAAAAACAAAACAAACAAACAGCAGCTTGCAACAAAATCAGAAGCAGCAGCAACCGCCTAACGATCAATAGAACAGAACCGACAACAACAACAGCAACAACATGAACAACAATTGCATGCAGCAGCAGCATGAAGAAAAGAAAATGAAGCAGACGTATTGACGATATTCGTATAACATCGAGCAACATGCGAGTGACGTCACAAGTTCGAAACTTTGGCGCGCGTTTTGCTTGCGTATGTAAGTGATCAGAGTTGTGCGGCTGGAAATTTTTGCTCGCGCTAAGCTCTCGTAGGATACCTATAAAAATGCAACAAAAAATCAGATGTTATCTGTCAAGATTTTACTTTAAACACACGCCGAATGTGACAGAAAACACTCTAGGTAATAAAAGTCACTGCTAACTCGCAGCCTACTGCCTTGTAGCGATGGGCGAGTGTATCGATATATCGCAATATCGATATTCTTTCTTTGGAAGTCTACTATTTTGTATCGATATCAATGTTCAACGATATATCCGATATCGATGTTTTCCTCCGATACTGACGATATTTACAAATTCGGCGCCAAACCAAGCGTGCAAGGTGGAATGCCCACTTTGGGCACATGTGTGTGTACGTAATAGAAAAAGATTTGACTGCATCGAGGAAAAATTAGAGATATCGGGAGACAACATTCTGGCACATTACCATTTCATCAGAAAAATCATTTTGGAGAAAGCATATTGTTACCGTGAGCAATCCTATATTGCATTTAGACCAGGAAGATCCAAAAAGGATTGTGAGAACAGAGATGAGTTTTTTTTTTCTCCGCCAGCAGTCCAATCCACTAACCATATGAGTGTCCCTGTCGGCACAATTCCCGAATCTTTACAAACTAGCAAAGATATTTGTTCCGGCTGGTGCGTCGTCTATTCCTTAATAACAGAAAAATGACCGACGAACGAAACCGGCTTTCGCCAGAACACTTATCGCAAAGAATATTTTTGACAGTTGTCGATTCTTTGTGAACTTAATAATTTGAACTTAAATAATAAGTGTAAGAAATCCAAATAATATGATTATTTATTTGTATGTCTGAATTTATTTACGACTTATTATTTTAAAATTGATATTATTCATAGTCATTTAGCGGGCGATACATCGATATATCGATTTTCCAAATCCGTTTCATCCGATACACATCGATACAGAGTATCGATATTCGAGTACCCCATCCCTACTGCCTTGATGACCATTAATAAAAATCCATTACAGACGCCCCAAGGTTTTTCTTGAATATAGAAGTCGAAAGACAAAAAATAAAAAGAATCAATTACCATAACAGCTACTACTATAAAAGATATCAACCAAACAAAACGAAAAAGATCAATTCTACTATTTTATTAATTAATTTATTGCATATATTTTAAAAGTACCTATTATTAGCAGACATTGTATATAAAAACGCAAGAAATAATAAAATCAAACAATTGAAATTCAATTTAAGAAGCCATAAAACTTTAAATTTAGGGAATAACTTTCTTTAACCAGTTGAGAATTACAAGCACCATTTGACGAAATTAAGCGCACTAAAAAAAAAAAACCCCGATGACATAATAATAGTATTCGACAAACATTTTAAGCGCAAAAATAGAGAAATTCAAATACACGTGTTAAATAAATATTTATGTACATATATGTATAGAAAAACAAAATTTACGTAAGGTAACAAATAGAATACACATGAAAATATAACAATTATTTTTCTTATATAGAGACTTAAATTCTTTAGAGTTAAACTTAAAGTCTTAATAACAATAATAAAAAATTAAATTACTTAAGGTACATTAATTACTACAACAATTGTGTATTACAAATTTTTTTTTAAGTTTTACATTAAAGAAATAATGTCTTAAAATGCCAAAAAAAAAACCTTTTATTATAAAATTGGCTTAATCGAAATGAAAATCTTAACGCTCGCAAAAAAATTACAATCTTGTGACGTAAGCACTTGCGCAGAACGGGCTAAAAGTTTCATGCGGCAAGGCGCCTGCTGCTTTTGATTATTTCATGCAGCAGCAGCAGAAGTTGCAACATTTTCGTGCAGTTGCAGTTGACATTCGTGCCAAGTGGCAAAGTCGACGTCGTCGTCGTCGTCGGCAACTGTTGCAAGTTCTTAGAACGCGCCACATGCTGCGCCACGTTTGTTATACTCCCTTCTCTCTCTCCACAACGCGCATTGCTATTGAACTTGAATTTTAAGTGCCAGCAGCACTTTGGGCAGCGTTTTGGGCAGCAGGCGGTGGCAGTAACGCCAAGTTTAGTTGCTGCCACTTTTGCTACTGCAACTGCCACAGCCATTGCTAGTATGGTTGACAAAGTAGCTGCTGCAACAAGCCAAAGAGGTGATGGCTTGCTTGCCCAATGATGCCCCAAAATGTGGGCAGCTTAAACGTGGGCGATAGCTTTAGATGGTAATAAGAGGTAGTAGCAACGAAAAAAAAAAATAGCAGCAGAAAATGGTAATAAAAATTGCATTGTAAGTAAGTTAGTAGCAGCAGCAGATCACTAAAAATGCCATAAAGGTAAGTAGCAGAAGATCCTAAGACAGCCAGAGATGCAGCCAAAAGGTTGCAGTACAGTTGTGGCAGTGACTCTATTCGGAAGCGACTCTCTTGCATTAGGCTGCTGCTATTTTTAAAGACACGCTCTTAAGTCACGCGAGAGTTTTCTAAAAAAAAAATGCTACCTAGAGATTTATAAGTTTTATGGAACTTCTTTGGAAGAGAATAATAGATAATATTCGGGTGTTACGGAATGAATAAAGTTTATCCTATCAGCTATGACTGTGCATGGATCATTTTCCAATCTACAAAGCCTTTAAGGATGGCTGAGAGACCGTCGAAGACTTGCCTCGTTCCGCACGTTCGACGTCTACCACTAACGATAACATTAAAAAAGTGAAAGAAATCGTATTCGAAAATCGTCATACGAGTGTTAGAGAGATAGCACGTGAGCTAAACATCAGTCGTTTTGGTGGATAATTTGGGCATGAGACGCATCGCTGCACGAGCTGTAATTGTGAATGATTATAAGGCATTCAATATCATTGATCAACCACCGTAATCGCCGGACTTGGCCCCAAGTGACTTTTTTTTGTTTCCAAAACTAAAGTTGGCACTCCGTGGAACCCGTTTCGACACAATTGAGGCCATAAAAGAAAACTGGCTGAGGGTGCTGAAGGACTTCCCGGCCGACGCCTACGAGGCATGTTTTAATGATTGGAAAAAGAGGTGGCATATGTGTAGGGGCATATTTTGAAGGAGACGAAGTAAATATCGATGAAGATTACAAATTTTGCGTTTTATTTACAATTTGAAAACGATAAATTTGAAAGATTTCGATTCCTATTTCGATATAGTCAACCGATTTTGATCAAATTTGGAACAGTGCTTGGGAACTCTAAAAAGCTTCCTCTTGCCAAATTTGGTTATAATATCTTCATAAACAAACGAATTATCCATCTAAAACTTTTGGTTTTTTTCGAGGTCCTCTGAAACACCCCTATGGGAGCTATATAATGTAATCCCGATATCAAAAAAATAAAATAAACTTGTCTCGTATGGATTAACAAGGGATCTTATCTGAAAGTTTGGTTGCTCTAGCTCTTACCATCTCTGAGATCTAGGCGTTCATACGGACAGACGGACAGACGGTCAGACGGACAGGCGGACATGGGTATATCGACTTCTCGAGTCACACTGATCATACTTTAGGTAACTTTGGGGGGTCTCCGACGTCTCCTTCTGTACGTTACATACATTTTCGGCTTGCACAAACACAATATACCCTTTGTACCATACGGTACAGGGTATAAAAACCACCACACTGAAAGCTCCATCTCTTTCTGTTGTAACTTCCATACATATAGTTTTACTTTTTTATTTAACTCTAGCATCACTACAAACTAATGCCCCTAATCCCAAAAAAAATTTAGCCAATATACTTTTATCTAATCGCCTTCTTTTTATATCTTATCTCATTTGCAAGCCTTAACTTCCAACGGTTACTTTGCATAAAAAACTACAGTTAAGCAGCACTGACCTGCCTTAACTCAATTTAATTTAATGCATATTTCCTGACATTCCAACTTCCAGAAAGAGGGAAATTTTGAAACATGCCTTCTGCTACATTTTCCTTTGACTTGCATTTACCCTACTCAAAAAAAAAAAATAAAAAAAAAATTGTAATCCAAAGTAGTGCATAAGCAGCATAAATAAAATTAAAGTCCTTTAAGTTAGAAAAATGTCAGTCTTGCTTTTGCAGCCATTTTACTTTTGACTCAAGCTAGAAAACTTCTACATTTTTGCACATCCTTCAGTACCTAAAGCATGTGTAGTTGCTTTGTGCGTTAATGGGGGTTAATTGCCACCGCTGCGGCGCTACACTTCACTGCATAGTACTGAGTGAGACTATTTTTCCGTGGCATAAAACTCATCTTTTTAATCTTTTTTTTAAAATTTTAAGTCAATATAAAATTTGTTGTATATTTTTTGTTATTCTTAAAGTAGCAAAGAGATAATGAAAAATACACCTAATTCTGCTTTTAGATACGTTTCAGAAAATACATAAAGGAAATCCTAAAGCTAACTAAATATCTAAAATATAGAGTTAAAAAATATATTTTTCTTTAAAATTTCAATCATAAAGATTTTTTTAAACCTGCTAAATCGTAAATATGAAATTGTTAAAAAAAAATTAAAACCGTGTAAAAACAGCATTGGGTGTATATAATTTATGAAAATTTTCATTATATTATCAAGAAATATGTATTCTATTAAATATTACAAAAATGTATAATAATTTTTGCAACTTTTGACAAAAAATAAAATGCTAATACTTAATTTTTTGAAAAAATATTAAAAAAAGTAATTTTTTAATTTTTTGCTTAGCATTATTGTTCCAAAACGCTTTGATTCGTATTTACACCATTAAAAGATGTGTTTAAAAAAGTGCTGTTTGACATATTTAAGAAACATGTTTTAAAAAAATATAAATAAATTAAATTTTTTTTTAAGAAAATGTGTTGTTTAAATAAAAAATAAAAAATGAACTTAAAGAGCCCTAATGACAACTTAGATTAAAAAAATAGTTTTAAAAATATACGGTAGCTAAGTCATAATTGAAAAAATATTTTTAAATTATGCATTTAGTTAAAAAACTGAAATTATGCGAGAATTTTTTTTTCAATTTATGAGCAAATCTGCATTATTTGTTTTTAAAAATCGATGGGGCAATTTTCAGTTTTAAAAATTATTTAAAACATTTTTTAAACTCTGCAATTAAAAAAATAAATTTGAATAGAATTAATTAACTTAAATCATCAGATTAGAAAAAAAAAAACTTTTTTTTTAGTTTGCACAAAATAGCAATACAAAAAAATTTTAAATCGATTTCCTAATATTAAATTTAAAAAAAATCTTTTTTAATTTAAAAAATTTTAATTAAATCCCTTTGACTTGACCCATGTGTCCACAAAAAAATTTCAAAAAATTTAAATTATTTAAGTTCCTTGTTTTGCGTTATTATCAATTTTTTCATCCTTGAAAAAAGTAAGACATTGAGCGGCAGCTGCATATGAGAAACGGCCTAACCAAAGACATAATCATACAAGTAATGATGAGCAAGAAGAAGAGTGGAAGAGTGTCTTTCTTCTTAATAGTAATAAAAAAGCTATTTAATGTCCTCGTCCTCGTTATCATTTATTTTTCTGTTTATTGTGGTCGCAAGATGGCGCAAGCAATTTGTTGCATATTTGTATTCACAATAATATGATATCATTTCTTCTCATTTATATAATCTAATTGTCAGATCTGTATTCAATTAAATGATGAAAAGTTTGGAGTAATACATACTTATTATGCGTATTTCTTAAAATTTATGCCCAAAAAATTTAATTTAAGCCAGTGCGGAGTGGTGGCAATTGTCCCATGCCTAGAAGATTGTATCTAGTACTGTAGTATAAGGTACTGAAGATTCATCTGTAACTGACTAGTTCTTCGTACTGAAGGATTCTAGTACCAGCCACTACTACCACCATACTTAACATTGCTCCATTGCTGTTGCTCCTTTTTTTTGTAGCTAACCTAGCTGCATGTCCTTTATGCATTTTAGTTGAGGCAATTTTGCCTTTTTCAATTTGTAGTTTTTTACTCTGGCTACCTTTGGCTGGAACTGCTCTTTCCCCTGCGCTGCCCTTGGGCCATTTGGTATTGGCCAAATGCGCATTTTGCATTCAAACTGCCGCTGTCTGTCAGTCAGCATATGCAATTTTCTGCTGCAATTGTTTGGTGTGTAACTGCAAAAACAACTGCAACAACCATGAACTTCTATCTTTTGCTATTGAAGTTGTTGTAAATGCTGTTGTTGTAGTTGTTGCTGCCGTGTTGGATAAACTTTTATAATCAAATTAAATTTTATGGCTTATTGCAGAATGTGCGCGTGCAAATCCAATTTGGTTGGACAGTTTAAGCTCACACGCAATGCATATACACATATTTATATATATAAAGATGCATATATATCTATATCTGCTAGTACATATATCAAGCGTATATACGAGCATGTTTTTAGTGTTTTTTTTTTAGTTTTATTGATAAAAACACCAATGAAGTTTGGAATATTTTTTTAATTTGACCATAAACAATAAGTGAAATAAATCATTTACTAAAAAAGATAAAGACATTTAGATGAAAAAATAAATGTTTTTCTTTAGATTTATTCAATTTATAGGTAATACGATCAAGTTAAAACTCAGCAGGTTATTTACGGAACTTAATAGTGGAAAGCTGTGAACTAGTTCTTATGTACAAGTTCGGCAACGAAGTTCGCTAAAGCTTAACTTTTGAGGACTGAATAAACATACCGAAACTACAAAAACCAAGGCACAATATTTTAGGGATTGCACTCAAATTCTGTTACCCTTAAGGAAGCTGATCTAGAGAAGGCTTTGAAAGTACTTGTCAGCGAAAAAGGCTTAGTGTATGAATCAGCTCCTCAAGAGTACTCAAGCAAACAAGTTAGTGTAGGAACCTGTTTAAAAACATGCCATTAGAAAAAAGTTAATATAAAATTAAAGTTAAACTTATGGAAAAAGTATTCCAAACGCTAAAACAATATTTAAGTGAATTTTTCTAGACCCAGTATCATAACTTCTAAAAAATTGTGTTATAATTATTTCCATATCAAATATATTATATCTAAAGTTTAGGAAAAATAGTTAAGAGAAAAATGAAATTTAGACTATGTAATGTTGACTGTTGCGGATTGAACTAAATAATTAAAAATAAAAAATAGTTTTGATAATAATTAAAAATCTGTATGTATGGTAATAATAGATTCAATAAGTAATAAAAAATAAAATTACAAAATTAATAAATAAAAAAAAATTAAATTAAAAAATTACTTAATAAATACAAAAATTAATAAATGAATAAAATAAAAAAAAAAAATATTTTTAAATTAAAATTACTTAATTAATTAAGTAATGACGGATTTCTTCGAAAACGTATTTATAATAAAATCTCAAAACTTGAGGAATGCGTATCACGAACATCTTTGATTTAAGAACGTTTTTTATTAGGTTTTTCTCTTAATTAAAAAAGAGTAAAAAAATAAATAAAAAATTAGCTACAGGTTTCCTTAAGAATACAAAAAAAAAAATTAATTAATAAAATAAATAAAATATTATAAAAGTATTCAAAAACCACTTTTTTTTTCTTAAAATAAAATTTTTCAGTAACTTCCTTAAATACATATAGACCATAAAGTTTAAAACTTGAGAATGCTTATCAGTAAATTTTGAGTTTTTTATTTTTATTTTTTTAACTCAAAAACATTATTTTAAATATTTTAAAAATAAGTTGATTAATTACGTATGTCTTAAAACAAAACAAAAATTAATGAACAAAATAAATAAAAATTAATTAGTTATAAAAAAAAAATGTTTTTCTTAAAAAAAATTTAAAAAAAGTCGGTTTGTACGATAGTTTCAGATTTCCTTAAAAAACAATTTGACTAAAGTCTTTTTTTATTTTGAATTGAAAAAGTTATTAAGGTAGATTTTCCAAGATATTTAAGGAAATCTACTAAAGAAAAAAAATCCTGAGCATGCTAACAACTAGCACTCTTAAATTAAGAACTTTCTATTTACTATATGATAAATATTTTTAGTTTAAAAACAAAGTTTAAATATGTTTTCACCAGCGAGTTGTCTTTGGGCCCACTATTTTTTCTCAGTGTAGATCAATTTAGCTTTTGTCTTGGGTTTGTTTAAGAAATAAGTAATCAGGGTGATTATTTAAGACTCAATTAATCAGGTCTGTTCAGAATTTTGATTGCATATAAACTATTTGGTTATATTCCTAAGAAAACTATGAAAAATTCTTAGTTTAATCATTCATGCCAAAAACATTTTTTTTTACTTTTCCTATGGTTGTACGAAAAGTGAAAAAAAAAACATTTTGTATAAATGATTAAACTAGAAAAAAATGTTAAGTTAAAATATGAAAGGTGTCTTTTGAAACCTCGTGGTGAAAATAGTGTTAACAACTAAACCAACAGATGGCCCACCCTATATCAAGTTTTGCCCTATTTATAGAAACTTTGGACCAATTTTTTTTAAATAACTGAATCACAAAAATGTTGTATTTCTTTTCTTTTTCTATATCTCATAAGAAAAGTGGAAATAATATTAAGTCAAAACAATCATATACACTATATTATTTATTTACTTCAACTTCACTTTTACTCCCTTTTAGCATTAAGTTAAAAGAAAACTACTGTCAAAAGAATATGCAAAAAAAAACGAGTTGTCAAGGTAGTTTTTATTTTTACTTGTAGCTACGATTTGCTGCAACATTTCTGCTTAAAATGTAGCAGGGCTAAGCCTTGAGCCAAGAATTCTCCAAGTACGTACAGCTGAACGCCCACCCAGTCAATTGCCTTGTCCGACTAACAAACCATTTGCCAGCTAAAACTACTCCTATTTTTTTTCCCAACCTGACTACTACTATTTTTTTTTACACAACTTTGCCTTCTGGTCTTTTTATTCAATTTTATTTTTGCTTTTTCTGTATTTAAAGCAAATTAAACAAAACTGTGCGCAATAAAACTTAATGGTTAATTAAATGGGTTGGGTTGGACCAGGGCCTGAACCTGGACCTGGACCTCGGCGCATCCTTAGGAAGTTGCAAGAGTAGTGGCGAAAAAAAGCGCAGTAGCAAAAACAGCTGGCAGCAATTTCTGCTACTTTTGTTCGAGGAGAGAACGACACAAGGCTTTTGCATAATTTACAAGTTGCAAGCCAGCAAAGAGCAAAGCGGAGCAGAACAAAATAATATTAAGTAGAAAAAAAATGTTTAAAAAAAATTGCAAAAAGTTGGGACGGTAACTGCGACTGCGGAATACCCTGCACACATAGCATAGCATAGAAATCAAGTATTATGGCTTGCGGGAATCAGTGTCGTAGTTAGCCGTTTTAAAACTCATTTTTTCAGGATCTAGCTGTTTATATGAAGAGTCGCACGGATGAGACTATATATGAGCCTATATACCTTGTTTGGGGGCTTTATCTTGCTTGTTTTGTTACAGTTTAAAGAAAATCGAAGTTTTTTTTGCCGATCTTCATGGTTTTTGCTGCTCACGGACATTAAGGCTATTAACATTTATATTGGATAAATTATTCTTACATAGATATTTCAATAACTAAGCGCTTCTCGTAATCAATTTTCGAGATCTCGGTGATAATTACATAGTAATATCGCAATGCTGCTGCTATTTTTTAGGAACATTCCACTAACCGATAAGATCGCTCATATCCTAAGTTATAGGGTATCCAAAATAGTATCAAAGTAGACAAGTACAAAAGCAATAGCGCTTTCCATTGGCGCACTTCAAATGCGAGCAAAATGTAGATCTTAGAAATAAACGAGGGATACGCAGAGCCCAAGAAAGTTGGGGGTGCTAGTCATAGCGACAGTTACAGTTAGTTGGTGGTATATTTATTTTTATGTTTTACTACACGGCAATATGCACTCTAATGAAATTATGCAGTTATTGCCTGCTACTGAGCACGCAACTGCAAAAAGCACTAAAGAGAGCAAGAGAGCAAGTCTTGCGGGTGTTCAACCGGAGTTAAAGTTAACCTGCATTCCGCCATTTTGTTGCAAAACATTTTTAATGTAAACTATAAATATGCAAATTGCTATGCATAATAAATGCCAGTTTAAAAATAAAAAAAATCCAGAATATATAATATGCTAAAAGCCAAGCAACTTTGTGGTGCAGTCAAGTGTAGAGTCCATAATGAAGTTATGGAATTTTGTGGATTGGCCAAGGGATTGAACATTCTGCATAGCTAAAATATTTGATGGCGGAATTTTGTGGCATGCTTGGCTAAATTCTAAATTTTATAAAATAAACTCTGACATTGCTTACCCAAAGTTTTTTAAAATAGAATTTTTTATGTGTAGCAGCAAAGCACATACCTAGAAATAGAGAGGAAATAGAATTATTAATTTTGTGACAAGTAGTAGATAATATACATATATGTACGTATAGGTAAATAATTATGTCAAAATAAATGCATTTTTTTTAACCTAACTTAGGTAGCCATACGCGAAAAACCAAATAGAATTTTCTCATTTTTATTCTTATTACGCAAATAATTGTTTTTAAAGCAAATAAGCGGTAATATGCAAACAAGAATTTTTTTAGTAAATAAAGCTGGTTTATGGTTAATAAATGTAAAAAAAATAATAAATTTTTGCAGCAGAAAGATTGGCTTTCATACGGATGGACAGACAGACGGAAATGTATATTTCGACTTCTTTTATTACCCCATTCATAGTTTAGGTAACTCGGCTTAAACAAACTTTTATAGCCTTTGAAACTTACAGGTACAGTGTATAAAAAGTTTGAACTAGAACATATCCTATCAGGATCAAAATGGATATATTCTAGCTTTGCTTATTATATTTTGCTTGATTCACGGAAAATAATTTTTTCGTTTATGATTGTATCTATTAAGACGAATATTGGTTCGGTGTTTTGGTAGGTTTCATGCATAGAAAAGTTTTTTCTGCCAACTGAATTCTTATTCTGGATTTTCTTTATTGTTTTTTCTGTGGTTAGTGTTACCATAAGTTTGGATCAGCATAGTTAGGGTTGTTAATCATTATTAATCCGGACACCGCCGTTCGGATTCGGCTATAAACTGAAGGTCCTTGTTCTCTTCGAACAGTTATTAACAGAAATTCCCCTGCGCCATCTAGGAGCGACTGACAAAACGTCAGTCAGGGAAATTATTTTAGTGAGGGTTTAGCCAAAAATGGCTTTTAACCTAGTTACATCAACAGCAGTTGATAGGCTTAAAAGAAATCTCTTTTAACCAAAAAGTGAAAAACATTAAAATAATTTTATTGCTGCATTCAAGGACGATTTCCTCAAGGTATTTCGAAAGAAGTTAAGGTCACTACTGATGATTTGTGACAAACCTATGTGTAGCTCCGAAAAAACCTAACCATGCTCTTAAGTAGAATACACCAAGAAGCTTGTAATATATGGTCCGACGTGCAGTTTACGACGACATTACAAGAAAAGCAGGCTTAAAGCTCAGCGGAAACATTGAGCCGTTCTTCCCCACAGATGATGGAAACACCTTCTTTTTTTTTAATATACGTAGGCAATGGTAGAACAACAAAATGTGATCCGATTCATAAAAAGTCAACGTATAAGATGGCTAGGCCACCTAAGTAGAATGCCTAAAAGCAGAGCGGTCAGCTTAGCATTTCACAGACAGCCGATTGGAAGAAGACGTGGACGTCCAAAGAAAAGGTGGCTGGTTGAAGTGGAAAATGATCCTCATTCTCTTGGTGTCTTGAACTGGAGGAATGGTCGATAGAAGAACATGGAGAGGAATAGTTGCGGAAGCTATGGTCTGCCCAAGACTGTAAAGCTAGTGATGATGATGAAGGCAATGGATCACTTCAGTTCACATCATAGACAGCCTGCGATCATCATAGACTATTTTCTTTGCCGCAATGTCAAGACACTGTTTCCGAAGGCAATATTACACGTATTATCAGTGAGATATTCAATATATTTAATCGAAATTGGCTCGTAGGCGGAGATATCTTAGGAATTAGTTATGACCAGGCCTGACGGGATGGGGGGAGGGGGGATTGCTCCCCGGGCCCGTAGTTTTCTCAGAGTGTAATTACTGTCGTACTTATAGAACACATTGATTCAAACTAAAAGTGTAATAGAGGGTCCGGTACATTTTCCCCCCGGGCCCGGATTTTCTCTCTATGGCCCTGGTCATGACCAACTTAAAAAAAAATTGTTATAAAAATAAAATGCAAGCACTCATAGAGTAAACTTTATATTTGTATTATTGTGAACACAAGTAATCAAGATCTTGCCTGCGCCATCTAGCGACAAAAACTTGCCGCTAGATGATGGCTACAAAACAATAAATGATGACGGCGGCGACACGAAACTTTTTTATAAAATTTGAAGCTTAAGATTTTTAAATCCCTTTAAGTAAGTAGAGCTAGACGGCTGAGCAGCCACCCAGCAATGTTACTCCAGACTAAAAGAGCTTTAAAAGATTTACCTTCTACATTTAACTATAAAATTAAAACACTTTTTATGAACGACGTTACCTTTTAGAAGGAATTTTTTTTTGTCTAAGTGTACCATTAGCTGTAGCTTTATGGCAACCATTTGAGATTATATTTAAAGCTTTTCTATTTAATGTAATGCAATTAACAAAACTCAAGGACTGCTGCTTACATGCGTTTTTCCGCCTTGTCCAATCGTTGAGGTTCCATTTATTCTCACAACTTTACACACAATTTGTCATGGTAAAAAGGCAGCGGCTCTACCTGTTAATCCGGCTCCACTACAACCGGCACCAAAAACTGCCAGAGCATGGCAAGCATTTGAAAAATGATCAAAAAGCGAAAATGCCGAAAAAGCGAAGAGACCGCATCCGCAAAGGGGAAGGACAAGACAGCTGTGCTTTTTGCTTTTGTCAATGCCATTTTCGGGCGCAAATCCCTTCAAGTTTTGTTTGAAGTCCCTTAACAGCGCCGGCTCTGCCACTCAGCCACGCTGCCACTGCACTGCTCACTCTGCAGTGTCCATCAAAAAAGGTCTCGACTCCTTTGCAGTTTAGCCGCTCAGCTTGTACAAATGTCCAAAATGTCTGTTCAAATGTCCAACTTGGCTTTATGGCCGGCCGGCCAAGTTGATTGCACTTGGCCGCATTGGTTTGGGTTTGGGTCTGGTTTGGGATTTTGTGTCTGTGACAAAAGGTACAACAGCTTGGGTTCAATATTTTCTTAGCTCATCTAAGCAACTTTGGTCACAGTGCGTGTAATTAACACCCACATGGAGGCACTCAAGCACTTGACATTACCTGCCACTTGACTTGGGAGTAGGTGTGAAAAGGCTGTGTGTGTGTCTGATGTGATGTGGCATATAGCATTTAGAGCCCTCTAACATTTACATGCAACAATGTTGCCAAGTTCCAAATGCAACGCTGTTTACCCAAGTCAAGTGGCTGAAACTGAAAATCAAGCAACTTTCAGCTGCTGCTATAGCTCCTCTAACCATCGTCAAGTGTGTGGTCTGACTACTCCGCTTCAAGCCACTCGGCTGGACATCCGGACATTCAGTCGCTGATACGCACACTTCACATTGCATTTCCATTTGCTGCCAGTGGTGTTGGTGGTGCTGCTGCTCCAAGTGGCTCAGAGCTACTCTACTGGGCTCAGAACGGCAGCTTTAGTCAGCACCGTGCTCGAACGTTGATTTCCATCGATTTTCTAGACACATTGATTGTTTTATTGTTGCATTAAGTGCCTGCTCTGGCCAGTACGTCTTGGTCTAGCTCTGGGTCTGAGTCTGGCTCCGCGTCTGCCACTTGCGACCAACCACAAAAATGCAATTGACACTTTGGTGTGAAGTGCTTAGCAATGGTCGTTGATCGTAGCTTATGGGGCTGTGCGGGTTACTGGCTACTCCCGGCATGGATTTTTTTTTTAAATTTTGTTATTTTTTTTTGCCTTCTTTGTCTAGGTGGCTGATTTCTGATTTCTGTTTAATAGATACATTTGCAGCTTTGGCCAGATGCGTTTTGCTTATAGCCATGATCGCGTAGGCATTTTTCTAGCTGGTTTACTCTTGGCCACTTGAGTGGAAAATTGTTGTGTAATTTGTGTGTGTATGTTTGTTAGTGTGTGACTAAGTGTGTGTGTGTGTGGTATGCAATTGTAGGCTGTCTTTGGTATGCTGTGGGTAATGCCAAGCTTTAAGGTATTAGTCGTTTTTTTTTTTGGTTTTGACCAGCTTTGCTTGTTTATGGATGAAGGCTTAATTTTGACATATTTTTTTATTGACTTTTTTTCCATGTATATTTATTTGATTAAATAATAGCATGCATAATTCTAGGTATTTATCTAGGCCTTGCCTAGATGGAACAAGATATTTTTTTTATTCCAAGTCAGTTATATAGGGTGCTTTTTTAAGCGTTTGCGTATAATTCAGTTGCCCAACAGTAGGATACACTTTACCCAAAAAAATTATGGAATTGCAGCTAATTTTGCACTAAGAATTGTAAAGGGTGTTTTTTTAAGCGCTTGCGGTCGCCGTATGGCACGTAGCGCCATCCTGTTGAAACCAGAACTCTTTGACATCGATGTTAAACAAACATTCATTGATCATCGCTCTGTATCGATCACCATTGACGGTAACACGTTGCGAATCTATAAACTTGGATTTTCCTCTACACTGGCCTCTACAACAGCGATATTTTCTTCGGACCGTGCTGTTCTCATTCTGATTGGAGGTCAGACATCGTGGAATGTCAAATGAGTTCGTACATGATCAAGCACACGGTCCATAATTGTACGAAGAGCTCTATAAGTTTTTATAACAGAACACTGAAGATTTGAAGACGTTGTGGTGTAAATCTTACCATGATGAATTGTTAGTCCTTACTGAATAAAATGAAATTTAAATTTGTCAAAAGTAACAATTGGTTTCAGAGATATCCCTTTCGGAAATTCGCACGATGTTAAAAAAACACCCTTTATAAGCATTTTGATATGAAGAGCCGGGTGTCTGCCACGCCTACTTCTACACTTAACAAGTCCGATATACCCTTGAACCCATAACTTAAGAGTATTTCTTCAAATAATATTTTACAGGCCTACAGAAGAATGGTGTGAACATTACATGTGACAGATATAAGTACTCTTATTGAGTTTGAGCCGCTGAATCCACATTCTGAGGTTCAAAGAGCTCCAGCAGCCCAGGGCTCTTAGATAACCTCCAAAAACTCGAATTCTCAATTTCTATATGTTTTCGTAATAGTTATATTTCAATTTGAGGTACAAAATCCCCTAGCATGTCAGGGTTTTAAGATAACTTACAAAATACCCCTTTGAATGGTATATTTTGAGGTTATGTCAGCACGCTGCGTTGCTGCTGTTTGGACCTCTGATTCGAATGTGGTAATAGTCAAACCTCGATTTTTGAATTTTTTTTTGTCTAGCTGTGCTATAGTGAAAGCACCCCATATCATATATAACAATCCCCAAAGAGAAAGCATTCAAAATAGCTCGTTTAGTTTGGTTTTTAAGATTATTCAGAGCTCTAGGGTACTAGAGCTTTTCAATCCGAAACGGTAGCCCAGTGTTACCAGTGTTATCAAAATAACGTCTGCCCGCTGTCTAATAGAGCATAGACAACCATAGAACCCTAGAAGCAAAGAACATAATTTCCCTTTCAGCGGCTACGGTTGCAGCCGCAGCAGAAATTGAAATGAAAATTGCAGAAGGCCAAATCCACAATCCACATCCGAAAATAAAAAAACCGCCAGCACCAAAGCCAGTTACCAAAAGATACTAGAGCAGACAATTTACCAACTAAACAACTTCATCTGCCTAGGCATTAAATGAATTTTTATAAAGCCCAGTCCCAGAAGATTGACACAAACCAATTAACATTTTGCCTTTTGCTTTTTTTCGATTTTTTATTTTTTTTTAACATTTTCTATGGCTCTTTTTTTAAATTTATCGCACGTTTGACTGCGTTTACAGCAGATGTGGCGGCATTAAAGTTGACTTTAACTACGTTTTTCGCTTAGACCCCGTCGCGAGAGACGACGCTTTTGGGATGTGGGCAACCTTTTGGACAGCTCGCTAGACTTGGGCAATATTTTTTCCAAATGTTCTGGCCGCCTGCACTAAAAATGGCAAGTTTGTTACCCTTCAAAGCCTGAGCGGCTGCGCTAGCTAATCCATTTATCTATGCCCATAACTCTTAAAATAGCCTGGAAAATTGTACAGTGCCTTCAGTGAGTACTCACACACTGGTTGAGGAAAGTGCAACTGGCCAAATACTAAAAGACGTTTAAAATGCACTAATTACCCATGCAGAGGCAAGAATGAAATCTTTTTATGCAGATTACAGCTGCGCGCACGCTTGGACAACAGGACAGCGTACACTTCAAGACACACTGGACAACAGGACAACACCCGGCCGCTGGACACTCTGAACACTCGACACTGTGCTGTCCATTTGGAAATTTGCGCGCTTATCTCTCTTGGTCAAAAGACAGCCGGCTGCTAGCCGGCCGGAGCAGTCAGGCATAAAAAAAAGTTTTGCCAAGAAATTGAGCGTAAGGCAGGCAACATTCCGGAAGGGGGGCAGGCTGCAGCCTGCTCCAAGTGGAGCGTTACTGTGATCTGGCTAACACGGCACAGCTGGGCTAATTAAAATTAAAAAGCTATGCAAAGTTTTGCAAGCGTCTTGCGAATTGTTCAAGAAAATGTTAAGTAGTCGTAGAGAGACATAATGAGTGGGTTGTATGATGAGATGATGAAGATGAAGATGTTTGGGTGGATGCAAAAATGCCTTTGTGACATTTATTGGAGTTTTAAGATGGATTAAACAAACTAGCTATACGAAGGAATTTCAGTGCGGTAAAAGTGAATTCAAATAATTGGAGAACGGAAGATAGAGAGATATGTAGTCTTAGCAGCAGTAGAATACACAATAAAAGAATTCTTCTGCTTTGACACTAGGAGTACATTTTATTCAAAAAATGCTTATGCTGTTCTGTAATATTGTAATGCTAAGAATTGAGAGCTTCAATAAGGCTCTAAAGAAACTTTAAGTAAAAAACTGAGGTAGTTGCATCAGAGCAGAACTGTTTAGAATCGAAATGTATGAATATTTTAAGATATTAGAAACAGACTGAAAATCGGAATCGAAATGTTTGAATATTTTAAGATATCAACTGAGTTGGAACAGACTGAAAATCGGACAACAGACAAAGGGAAGAATTTGTATAACCGATACAGAAGGTACAAAGCGACAAAGAGGCGTGGTAGGCTCCATTAACAGCCGGGTCAATGCGTCCATTTTCCGTCTGTATGAACAAAATGACCTTAGGGACTTTAAAATCAATTATTTGACTTTTAAAAAGTCAAATGTCATTCGGCAAGTGACAGATATTTAGTAAAAAAATTTACGAAATCGGACGCTATTCGCTTGAAGAAAGTTGGGAAATATTAAAATTTGAAAAAAAAAAATTGGCAAAAAAAACCTTCCAAAAACTCAATTTGTGGAACAATTTATGTTTGTGAAACTCGAATGTTGGTGGATAAACGAATCCGTGTGCGTACTCGTCCGGTGCGCTCAACTTAAAACATGCTGTTGTTGCCGAAAGTGTGCGTGACCAACCGTCAACTCGTCGTCGTTCTCAACAGTTGGACATTTAACGCACTTCTTTGATGCGAATTTTGCGCAAAGATCTTGCCATGAAGTCATACAAAGTTCAATTGGTGCACCAGCTAAAGTCAGTGGACCATCCGAACCGTCTATGATTTGCTAATTTGACGGAAGATCGTTTGGCCGATGATGCCGAATTTCACCGAAAAATCATCTTTTCGGACAAGGCTCATTTCCACCGTGGTGGTTATGTTAATAAGCAAAACTGTCGAATCTGGGGCACTAAAAATCCACACGTCGTTGTAGAGAAGCCAATGCACCCACAACTAGTGACTGTTTGGTGCGGATTTTGGTGTGGTAGCATCATCGCCCGACTTTTCTTCGAAAATGAAGGAGCCGCCATAACTGTCAATGGTGATTTCTATCGCGCAATGTTATCTAATTTTTTATTTTTTTTTCTTCGAACAAATTAAAGAGGAAGACATGGACGATGTTTGGTTCCAACAGGATGGCGCTACTTGCCATACAGCCAACGCTATAATCAATGTTTTGCACCCTATCTTCGAAAATCGCATAATCAGCAAAAATTGCCCTCCGAGATGCGATTTGACACCGTTGGACTTTAGGGAGCGGTTAAAGACCACCCAGGGATACGGTCAGATAGCCGCGATATGTAAAACCCACCTTACGCTGGTTAAAAAATAATTGAATTTAGTGCAGTTCTTAAAGAAACAATTAATTAAATGCTTAAATAATAAAATAAAAAATATAGTAAAAATTGGGTCGCGTAATTTGGGTATCGCCCCATATGTGTCTTACAATATCCATCAAAACAAGTTTTGTCAAACGAAAATATTAATTTATTAATGTCTTACTAAGTATAAAACTAAAAATACTTTATCATTAAAAATTAAAAAAGTCGACTTAAAAAAAATGATCAAAATATTAATCTGAAGCTCTTGTTGTAAGAATTTTGTTTTACTGCAAGTTGTGCTTTAAGCTGTTGTGAATTATAAGCATAATCAGGCGAAAAACTGCCTTTTTCGCTTAGGCTGATTAAAATTTAAAATTCAAATTCGATTAATATTAGTGCAGCTATTTTTGTATATACCAAATTAATTGGCAGTCGAGTCGATATACATACAAACATATAATTCGCATTCCGAAAGATCAATAATCTCGATGTATCGTCGATCTCATTGGGCTTAAGTATCAATATCAAGCTAGCAAAAAATGTTTCAAAAAAAGGAATGTAAAGAAATGTATATTGTAGCCGGAATGACGGTGACAGTAACCTTCTCACTAAATTACATTACAAAAGCGTGTCCATTTTTGGCTGCTCCATCTAATAGCGATCTAAGCTTAAGCTCCTTCCGTGAGCCTGCTTTCTAGGTAAATGAGTTTCTAAGAAACGTCAGCTACACATTCAACATTGACAAATCTTAGATGACATCGCTTGAGGCTTCCAAATAGCTACTGTGTCTGCTGTGTGCGTGCCCTCTTGCTCTCTATGCATACAGTAGTTCCGCAAATAGAACGCACCCAAACAGCGCAAATCAGGTCCACCTACTATTCCATGGCTAATTTGTTTTGCCAGTTTTGACTTTGCTCTGGCCAAAATTTGTTTGGTTCACACAGCGAGACGTCCAATAAGCAACATGACTTCATTTCTGGGTTTTATCGCAGAGCAATCGCTGTCAAAAATCACATGCGCACACGTCATAAATGTCAACTACATAAGAATTATGACACATATGTATGTATGCAAGCAACAACAACAACAACAGCAAAAAATAAATAAATAAAGGAATAACTATGGGGGACCCCCCAACCCAATCTTGGCTAGCTTACAAGCAAACATATAAAGACATAGTCATATAAGTACAGGGGGCAACTCTTGGTTCTATGGGTTTTGTTCCCATATCTGAACTCAAGATTTCGTGGTCCGTGACCATTTGGAAATGTGATAATTGCAGCCACCGTTGTCGTAGTCGACGTCCTCGACGTTGCCGTCGTCGTCGTCGTCATCGTCATTGCTAGCTTTGTAATGAGCTTGCTTAGAGTTCCTCGAGGTGGTTCGCTACGCTGGTTTGGTTTGCCTTCCTAGAAACGCGCACAATTTGACACAAAAGTGCAGCTGGGCTTGGCTACGACGACTCTGCGACAACTTGGCCGGGTTCCCTGCTACCGTTGCACATTTTTCGCGTAGTGCTTTGTTTCGCATTTAATGTGACAACGTCACAGTTCTCGATTTTGTTGCTCCTATGGATGTTGTTGTTGTTGTTGTTGGTGTTGTTATCTGACTGTTAATTTCCAACGCGCAGCGCAAGTTCACACTCTTAATTGGATTTGAAAGTGCAGCAATGCGCACCACCAGTTGACACCTTCCACACACACATAGCCGCTAACTCTAACTAGCCAAGTTAACTAGTACATAGTATGTAGTAGATAGCGACCTGCCTACTTTATATATTGCTATCTTTCTAAGGTCTCTACGCTAAGAAGTTTAGGCGTACATGACAGCTGATTAGTTTGCTTTTGTGGCATTAGCCATTAGACATTAGATGTCACCTCTTTTGGCTTTTCCCAGACTCTCTCTAAATGAGGTTAAGCCAATGAATGTGTGGACCAAAAAGTTTAAGTGTAATTGTTTTTAAAGATTGTCAGGTTGATCTTTTACTGTTATAAAGCTCAAGTGTTGATAATTTGGTAAAAAAAAAAGAAAAATAAGTATTTTGTAAAGTAAGGAGCGCCCATAAAGAGCAAGAAATCTTTTGAGATAGACGAACTGGACAAACATCTCAGTTCTACAATAAGCTTGGTTATGAACACACTGAAAAAATATGTTTTTAATTTATAAAAAATTTTCGTGCTCCAGTTTCTTTAAATTAAGAATAAAGTATTCTAACTCTCAGCATAAAGGCTAAATATGCCTACAATAGATACAAAAAGCAACTACTTCTAAAAATCAGTCTAAATATTTTCGAATTAAGAATTTCCGTATCAAAGGATTTCTACAATTCACTCTAATTAAGAATTTCTGTCTACAAAATAAAAATGTCACTCTCAATAATAGTAGCATCTTTCTCGAAACGTAAATTTTTGTTTTAAGCTAAAGAAAAACGCTGCTGAACTCAAAACTCTTGATTTTTCTCTCAGTGTACAAGAGAAAACAATAGTGCCAGAGGCCATAGGGTCACGGTAGCAACTTTGTATTTTTATTATGTACCATATATGTATATTTAGAAACTTCATGTCCTGTCCTATTGAATTTGCAAAACCAAAGATATACTTATGTAACAAACAACATAACCAGCAATCGACAAATTTAATTATACCATACTTATTTTAAGACTTTGGATAATCACTTCTTAGATGACGAATAAAAATAATAATAACAATACATTTTTACCAGAAATTTTTGCAAAGTTTTAACAACAGCTTTCCGTAAAATTAAAACAAAAAAAATTTTAAAACAATTTTATACAAAGTTTTCCGCAAAATGCTTTCAAAAATTTCAATAAAACTATTTCAAAAATTGTTCGTAAAATTTTTGCCAAAAATTTGATTTCCAAAACATTTCATAAAATCTTTAGAAAAAAATACTAAAAAAATTTTTACAAAAAATTTGCAAAAAATGTTAACTATCTAAATTCGTCGATTCAGATCTCGTTTTCTATAAAATTTCTCTAAAATTAAAAAAAAAAAAAAACAATTCTGAATATTTTGACATAAAACTTCAATTCTCGTAAAATTTTTACAAAAAATTTGATTTTCAAAACATTCTAAAATATATTTGAAGTTTATTTATGTTATATCCAGGTGCGGATTTAGGATTTATGAAATGACTTTCTAAACATTTTTCCAACTTTTGGGGGTCTCCGGACCCGAAAACCGCCTCGTGAATCCGCCACTGGTTATATCTATAGTTACCAAAATCAAAATGAAAACTTTTGTGAAATTTCCTTTTATGATTCTTTTTTAATTTTTGGGTAAGCCACACAAAAAAACCCTACAACAATTTAAATTTGCATACCTTTGAATCTTTCTGGGTTAAATTTTGTAACTTGGCGCCAAAATTAAAATAATACTATAATTTCAAATTTTTCAAAGGTACAGTCTATTACAATATTTATGTAAGTACTTAGTTGAAATCTCAAGCTCTATTTTGCGCAACTCTCATAGTTTTACCAAGCCTCTAACCAAAGCCACTAAAAAACAAATTGAAGTAATCAATTGTAAAACCCTTTTTATGTTATACGGTAATATAAAACCAGGCACCGCTTTCAGGCTTTACCTTTTTATTAGTTCCACATGTTATACGACGACAGATGTTAACATATTCTACTATCTATAGTAAGATACTTTAAATACAAAAAAAAACAAAAAAAAAAAACGACATAGGTTTAACTAATTTAATTTCAAAAGAAATGCGCTTTAAAGCCAATTTAAGGCAAAGTACTCAATGGATGTTGGGCACAACTATTGTGAGTGAGCCTGGACAGCAATTACAGAGACATGACGCAGTCGAGACCAATAAAAGTCCTGCTAGTAAGTATGACCATAAAACACAAACTCAATTACAACGTTTGATGCTCAAGGCCACAAACAACGTAAGTTACGATACGTCAACAATTTTAACACGCAGAGTCGTCGTTGACGTCGTTGTTTTGGTCCAAGCTTGGACTAAAGCCCCACTGTCCTAGTGTCTTTCTGGCCAACTGTCTGCACGGTTTCCAGAAGTGATGCATTGCTTTATTACCCCAAATGCGAGGCGCGGCTGGGCCGGACCAGCTATATGCATAATTATGCACTGCAACGCCCTTTGTCAGCGGTTCTACAACGCTCCGTGGTTGTCCAGACGTTTTAGGTATCCTTTACTCTGGACCTTGCGTCATGGCGGCAATTTTAGATGCGTCGCTTGTATCTTGAACCTGGGCCTCATGCAGCGTTTCTCTTGTTTTTGATTTAGCAGTTTCTTTTATTTTATAAAAGTATCTCTTTTTTTTTACTACTACCTCTTGTCAGCAGGATTAAGCAATTTTCAGCTTGGGTTGCGCTTTTCGCTTTGCCTGTCTGCGCCTCGTCGTTGCGGCGACTCCTTTGCTGCCCACGTTGACAAAAAGTACAAAAAAAAAAGCACAAGTGGGCCGGTTACAGGCGGGACAGAACGACTTTAATATACCCTAGCCTTAAGTCCGAGTTAAGTAAAAAGATGACTTTTTGTTGGTCTACATAAAAATCAATGATGGGGATGTCGATTTTCAAGATTCTAAGAAGAAGTGGTTTAGTGATAAAAAGTGCACAATTGTTGTGAAGAACTGGCGAGTAGAACCGCCGAAAGTACAAAACCTCTTATATTTTGAATCTACATACCGATTTTGGTTTCTGTGGCTTTGCCAGAAATAGGCTTAGAAATAGCTTGCTTTTTGTTGGGTTTTACGAAAAAGGGATTCTTTTCCAGAAGTTTTCTATCATTTGAGAAAATTAGCATTAACGTAAGGAAAATGAAAGATTGGTTTTTAAATTCGTTGGGAGCAGTTTTCGAAAACTTAATTAACTTAACCTTTTTCCAAAAAAAGTAAGATAAATAAATAATAAATGTTACGAGAGACTGGGAATAATATATGCGAAAAGTAAAAAGAACTCTTATATTATAGACTACATCAGTCTATATATCGATACATTTATGTTCTGGTGATTGTAGCTTTTATTTCAAGGTTAAAGAGATACAAATTTAAATAATAGGAATAGGACGGGTAAAAGATACAAATTTAAATAATTTTTTAGAAGTTTTCAAAACAAAATTTGAAAATCGTAAATTTTTAAATCGAAAAAAGGATGGGTAACGAAAAACGATATGTGCCAATCGGCAAAATCTTGTGATTGTAGCTTTTATTTCTAGATGAAAAAGATATAAATTTTAAAAATTTTGCAGAAGTTTTCAATCGATTACAAATCGAAAATTTGAAAAAAAAATTGTTAACCATGACGATATGTGCTTCAAATTTTGAACATTTAAAAATCAAAAACAAACATTCAAAGATGGGGGAATGAAAAAGGACGGTATGCCAGTAACCAAAATACTGGAAAATTATTTCGAAAGACTAGTATTTCCGAAAAGTAAACAGAACTCTTATATTGGTGACTTGCTTGTGGAGAAATTAAGGCAAAGGGCATTCAAATTTGATAAATCATAAAGTTTTCTAAGAATTTTCAATATTCACAGGTATTGAAAAATGGAAGATCGAATTTCAATAGAGTTCACTCTGTGGGAGATATGAGAGAGTAAGCCCAAAATTAGACGAAATGACGACTAATAAGCAAAAACTGAATGTAAGACCATAAGATGCATCTTCTTTCAAAATTTCAAGCTCCCAGTTCCTTTGGCCTTCAAAAACAGTCAATACGTAGAGAGGCACTAAAGGAGAGCTACATTTATTTCTTCCTTACTTCTGAACAGTTTGGATCTTACTCCTTTCCTTCTAAAAAACTTTAACTTAATATACCCAAAGTGCAGGGTATCAAAAGGGGTATAAAATCCCAAACGAAGAAGAAATTCGCGAAGCGTAAAATTTTGTTAATTTAAGCACTCATCTCCATGGATCCATCTCCGGCACCCTCACCCATATGCATACATAGAGTTTTGCAACGCTTCGTCGAGGTGCTAATGTGTTGGCGGTTGCTGCTTGCGGAAACTTGCAACGTGTTGCACTTTTATTAATTTCAATTTTTTGTGCCACGTTTCGCAGCTTAATGTGCGAACAGGCAACGGATGTTGACTCGTTGTTTTTTTTTGGGTAGGATTTTTTATAACAGTTTTTTAATGATAATGGTAAATATTTGACAGAGCGGGGACTTTAAGTGATTCTTGCAATTTTTTAGTGTGTTTTTAAATTATATGGCACAACTTTATTTGTATTTTTTGTTGAATAAAAGCTCATAAGGGTAGTTTTCAATTATCGATAAATTGCATAGATATATCGGGAAATCATTTAATTTTGAGTGCAAGCTGTTCTGGTTTCCTTCATTGAGATGGTTAGGTTAGATAAGTTAGAGAGCACACGGTCCATTGGGATATCCCAAATGGCATTTTTTTTTATATGAAGTTTTGTCATTCCGTGAGAAATTTTTCATTCTGCGTATAGGCCTTAACTTAACACTTTTGACGCATAACTGAAGCTACAATAGTCCCAAATTTCGGCAAACGAGTTAAAAATTCATTTAAAAATCGAAGAAAGAAATTAGATGTCACACCAATAACCAAAAGGATTTTTTTGAAGATAATATCCCTGTTATTATCTGTAACTTTAACTAAACTTGAATTCAATTTTTTGATAATATTTATAAATTAAAGTTACAATCGACTAGCTCGAATCCTTGAACGTGATTAAATGTTCATCTAATCTCCATTTGTTTTTTTCGTTTAGAAACCACAAAAGAATTTGACGTACCTTAGTGTAAACTATTTGTCCTAATCCAATTATTTACCTCACTCTTTTTTTCTTAATTTTAAACTACTACTCTGTAGGCTCGCTTTATAGTTAGTTGGCTTTGCTTTTGCTTTCAATTTACCCAATTCTTATCAATGATCTAACAAATCTCTTTTTAACTGAAACCTTCCAGCGTTCAAAGGGCAAACCACACTGAGTCATATATCATATACAAGATACTATATATCATCAAACCACAAAAAGACGGCAACGCGAAATTTCAATTTGCCTGCTGCTGCCACATGTTGCCATTATGCGTTGCACCAATTTTCGCAATCATCTTGACCTTTTGTCACCTTTTGGCTTTGGACAACCGCAAAACAATCAAAAATAAGCCACAGAGATGCGGCTGAAACCCCACTTCAAGTTGGCAGTCAAAAGCCGCCAACACTGACAACAACAACCAGACACAGTCACATATCGCATTACAGTGCAAACATGAGGCACATCAGTGTCCGCAAGGGGCATGGAACAGCTTTATTCATGCCAGTTACCAGATGCTACAGTCATCTATGCCCACACAGACAAATATCGCAATTGGTCTCTCTGGAAATAAAAAAACGCCGCAAAACTGTAAAGTAAAAATTAAGCTCGTGTTGTATGCCAGTTGCACTTTTTACGGATCATACCCAGGTCCAAGCCACCACAATTACCGCACGCACCGCCTACAGCTTGAGCATTGGCAAAGAGTAGCATCCGTTGACTACCAGTCAACAATCCTGGCCTGCTCTGACCAGGGTCGGGCCTGGCGTTAATATTAAAAATAATTTGCGTGCGAAATTATTCATGTTGCACAAGGCAAATCTTGAGGCAATTATCGCCGCCGACGTTGCACACGCGTTGCATGCAAAATGTTAACAGTCAAAGGCACGAGAGTCAGTTAACTGTTGCCTGATGTTGTTGTAGATAGTGTTTGGTATACACTAACTAAGGCGGGCACAAAGGGTATATTGGTTGCAGTTAAGTTGAAGAAGTGGCTCATGAACCTATTGATACTTCCGGATGCTGATAGAAACGTATTCAATACCAAGCCTGACTCTAGCCTGTTATCATAAAAGTATCTATAAATATTTTACAAGGCATTGATAAAGTACTAGTATCTTGGATCTATATATAGGTCATTATCTTTTAAAAGGAAATGAGTCAAATTCAACAAAATTGGGGCAAAACAATGAAGATTCTTTGTTTTCGTATCACAACTAGAGCCAACAAGCGCACTGTATCTAAAAACATGGTAGTTATCTAATAAATATTTTATAATTTTTAGGTACCTTTCAACTCGGCATATTTTAACAACAAAATTTTGTTAGCGACGTTTTGTACGTAAACATATTACAGCAATAAAAACTTAGGGTAAAATGATTAAAAATATTGAAAAAAAAAGTTGTGTTAAAGTTTTATGTATAAGGGCTACCTCTATGGACTTTTACTACAACATTATTAGCTATTGAATTCTTGTCGGAGAGCCAAAAAATCACAGCACCCAAGGGTTCTTAAGCAAAAATCCTATAAAAAAAAATAATTTGGAGGTTATCTCAAAATCTTGTCATGCTGATTTTTTTGGTTCTCAGATTCGGTTTCAGCGACCCCAAAAATATTTAAAAAATCATTAGATCGTGAAAAAAACTGTTGTGGCTTTTTTGAGGTTATACATATGGAGGTCGAATCAAAAAATAACTACTTTTTAGGTTTTTTCAGTTTTTGGACCACGGAATCAAATTCAGAACACCAAAAATATGAAAACAATGTTGAAAAACATATATCGAAAAAAATTTATGGTTTTTTGAGGTTATTTTAAAGGTGTTAGGGTTTTCTGACTTCTACTATCTATAAATATTGACTCCACATAACTCAGTTAAACTTATCTAGTCTAATTAAATAATTGTTATCTTAAAAAATTACAAAGCAACTTTATAGCCAAAGCAATGGCCTTCCAGCGACTAATTTAATATTTATTGTTTATTCAAATTTGGAATAAATAGTTTCTTTTGATTCAAACTATTTAAAAAAATATTTAAATAAAATAAAATAAAAAAAAATTGTAAATAAAAAAATTAATTTTTTTAAGTTAAATAAGTTTCTTAAGTTTTGTTATCACCTAAACACATTGAACAAATTTAATTAAAATAAGTATCTTAAGATTCACATACAAAAAAAAAATATTTAAATAAAATATTTATTTTTAATTTAACAAAAATTAGTGTCTTAAGGTTCAAATTAAAAAAAATAAAAATTTTAAAACAAAACAAAACAAAAATAAAAATTAAAATAAAATATATTTTTTTTAATTTAAATAAAATAAGTTTCTTAAGATTCACATACAAAAAAAAATATTTAAATAAAATATTTACTTTTAATTTAACAAAAATGAGTGTCTTAAGGTTCAAATTAAAAAAAAATAAAAATTTAAGAAAAATAAAACAAAAATAAAAATTAAAATAAAATTTTTTTTTTTAATTTAAATAAAATAAGTTTCTTAAGACTTAAATTATTTAAAAAAATATTTAACTTACTTTAATACAAAAATTTGTAAGTAAAATCAACTAAAAAATATTTAATTAAAATTAATTTATTTTTTTAAATGGTAAAAATACATACATTTAAAAAAAAAAAATTATAAAAAAAAATTTAAATAAAATAAATTTTCTTACACCCAGAAAATGTATCATTTATCCACATCAAAAAATTAAATATTGTATAGCTTCATAAAATTCAAATTATTAACAAAAAAATATTTAAATAAAGTAACAAAACAATTTTAAATAAATAAAAATATGCTTAAGTAAAAAAAAAAAAAATTTCGTAAATTAAAAATATTTTTTTTTTTAATTTAAATAAAATAAGTTTCTTTAGATTCACATTATTAAAAAAATATATACTTATATTTAAATAAAATAATAAAAAAATTTAAATAAAATACATTTTTTTTAAGCCCAGAAAATTTATCATGTATCCACATCAAAAAAAATAAAATATTATGTATAGCTTCTTAAAATTCAAATTATTAACAAAAAATATTTGAATAACTTAACATAACAAAATTTTAAATATAATACATTTTTTGTATACCCCAAAAATTTTAAATAACAAAATTTTTTAAGGTTCATATTATTAAAAAAATTTTAATTAAGATTACTTTTTAGTTTTATACCCCGACCTCTAAGCTAATGTGTCAGCAACGGATCGACAAAAATTAAGAACGATTTGTACAAGCTTTATAATTCACAGGACTGATATTTTTTTTGAGACACACACTTTTAATAAACATTTTCTTAAAAAAAAATCTTTTTATTTCTTTTAAGCTACCAAATGCAAGTAAGGGGCAGATTTATTAAATTAGGAAAATGCGTTCAAATTTCACTCACACAGTGACAACAGATGTCAAACGCAAGTTCCTGGGATCAACAACTATATGCGGTAATCTGAGTTTGAGAACAGGTTAAAGTATGCATTGTGAACCAAAAGTATCTATACAGCCCTGTTTGCATGAAGGCATAGTTTTTAAGAAAGAAACCAATTTTGCTTAATGCTAGACGAATGGATTAGTAAAAAAGTACATTAAAACTCCAACTTTTTCTGCTGGTATATTGCAACTGCAGAGTACTCAATAGTCGGCATTTCTCCTCGCTCGCTACTGCCTGTTGTAGTTAGTATTATTTTTGTTGTAGCTGCAGCAATTGCAAACAGAAAATCGGTTTAAGCCGCAGCATTAAAAGGACAGTACGCAGCAATAAAACCACTAACCCTCTTACAGCACTACCCCTCCTCACTATCATCAAGCACTTGCTCCCAACGTTTATTGGCAGCGTCTGCTGTTACAAGATATTTGCCGCGACTGTTTGTGTATTTTGCTGTAGTGCGCATCCTGCCGCAGTTTCAGTCGCTGTCGCTGCATTGGCAATCATCACACACAGATACAGACACACACAGTCGCCTATTGACATTGACAGTTATAGCTCGAAGTGTATTTGCACAACAACAGATACACACACACACACACAGATGCACACTTACCAGAGAAGTCAACGGATTTGGCAGAGGAGTCGGATGCCGCTGCTTGGCGCTTGGCCATGTTTATTGTCGTCGAAGTTACGGTCATTGAGGCGCATAAGAGCGCCAGCATTTGTCATGTCTCTGTGTGTGCGTGTGTATCTGTGTGTGCGCATATTGTGGGTGTCGATACAGGCTTAATGTAATTCAAAACGCTTTAAGTGGATGCTTAGGTAGGTCAATGTGTTAGATGCTTAAAGCCGTATGTATTATAAAGTTAAGTGGATTCAAACGGCCAGGAAGTGGATAAAGATTTTCAAATTAATGGTTATGGCATGATAACGGATAGAGAATAAGTGCATACAATTACGAGTACATAGCTACATATGTATATTTTTATGTTTAAACGCTGGCAGAGCCTTGGTTAGCATAAATCTTAATTGTTACAGAAATAGGGGCCATCTACAGGTACAGTGTGTAACAAAAGGCTTGAATAAGCAGAGAACAGGTCTGACAAATTTTTAAGGAGTCGAAAAATATTTTTAAATTAAAAACAAATAAGCTTGAATTTTAGAGCGAATAGCGTATAAATGCCTCATATAAAATTTATGAGCTCCGGTAGAGAACTTTATGACCTGGCGGATCCCCCCATTACCCCCAGCCTTTGCTGCGAAAGAGACCAGGGAAAAATGTTATTAACCACACCAAAGTTCAATATTTGCCCTGAGAGGAAGCAATAAAAATAATAATCAAACAAATTATGCATTGAAATACGGTCACACTAAATAGAATAATAAATGATGACGATGATCAAGACAACAAAAAAATGTTTTTATACTATAACAGAAAATTATAAACAGAAGTATAAGCAAACAATTTAGTTGGTTGGATCAGACAATTTTGAAAAAAAATACGAAAATACAATTAAAATACTGGAAACTGATCTCGAGATCACTTTTGTTGTTATTTACCAATTACACAGGCCAACAAATACCGGGGTCATGTCAGTTGTTGGAAAGCTAAGGGTCATTTCCGAAGTAATTTGATGCGTAGAATCTGAATCCGGGACCAGAATTGGCACATCACGTCAGGATCTTGAGATATTTGAGGTTATGCACCCGAAAAACGGCGTTTTTTCAAATATCTCAAAATAGCCATAACTTCGAGAAAAAAATCGTAAGTGATCACTTGAAATTTTAAATTAAAGGGTAAGAGTGGTACTAAATGATGTAACTGGAGTGACAGACCACAACATTTTTTTGCACCCTGTACATAACCTCAAAAGTAGGAAAAAACGCCGTTTTCGGGTAAATAACCTAAAATATCTCAAAATCCTGACGTGATAGGCCAATTCTGGTCCCGTATTCGGATTCTATGCAGCAAATTACTTCGAAAATTACCTATAGCTTTCCAACAACTAAACCATGTTGGTCTGTGTTATCGATATGAACATGCACAAAAAAACAGCTACTGAGAAAAGTGTTGATAAATGTAAAAATACTAGAAAAAACACCAAAGCGTTGTTTAAGTATGCAAATGCGGCCAGTGGAACAAGTGATATGAAAATTAATGCGCCTTACACTTTAAGAAGATAACTGAGACGTTGTGTAAACAATAATTATACCATTTATGCAGAATATCAGAGTCTTATAAAGCCTTCTCAAACAAAGACTCTACTGTTTGATGTCTTAAACAAACCGAAGCTAGACCACAAGTCAATATAGATAAGTGTCCAGCTTACAGACAATAACTATTTACTGCTTACATACTTTGCGGAAGATTTAAAAAAGATCACTTATTATTATACGATTCCTTAACAACAAAGAAAAATTCCCACTGAAAAAAGCAAAGCCATATATCAAGCCTTTGGCTTTATGTACATTTAAATGGCCAGCATATTGACCCAATGCTCAATGTCAGTTCATTTTTATGTCTGTTTGTTCACAGTCGCAGTCCCGGAGCTGCAACAGCCAGCATATGCTACACATATACAAATTTATATAGCTTATATGTGGTACAATATAAGGTAGTACGTAGTATTGTAAAAATTCACAAAAGTCGCGGTAAAATACGTGTACAAAAAGCAAATGAGGAAAAATTGCACTACACTCATATTTCACTGGACTTGGAAGTCATGGTATATGCAAACGACTCGGATGAGTGGCGGCAACAGGGCCATTCGCGGTCTATGGGATCTCACTGCATACAGGAAGAAATTCAATCATATGTCGCTCTGCCCTGCTCGCTTTTGTCCTTACACGACAGTCTCTCAACGTGCCATGGCAACTGTCATGGCTTGCAATTATTTTTCAATCTCAGATTATTTTGCATATTTATAGAGTGGCGCATGTTCCATGGAGTGCATACCTACTGCAATAAGAGTACATATAGTAGTTACAATACATATATACCATTCTGGCCATAACAATTTATGGCTTATGACAGGTACATCAAATGTCAATCAACTGAAGAACTTTAGTTTGTGATTGCTGCAAGTGATCTTTGGCTCTGGTTGCAACACTTTGGCCAGCCATCATTTAATTTGGGCTCTGTCAACTGTCAATTTGAATGTCATTTGAATTCAATCAAATTTACCAATAATTTGGATGATTTTGTGGGTTTCCACTGTTTGATGTGGTTAACGATGTGAAAGGCTTTAATTGTGCATGAAAGTTTGTGGGTCAGTGGGATGACGTTGATTCAGATACATTTGTATACAGCTGTCCATTCAATAGGCATTTAATATGATGCTTAAAGGTAGTAAAGAGTGAACTTTGTGAATATGGTAAAATTTTCAATTATTAAGTTTCGTTTGCTCTGGCTATAGGTTAAGGTGTCGTATACGTTATGTAGGATACTTTAAAAAGGCAAATAGCTGGCAGAGCCTTATGCGAAGCAAATACCTTGAAGTTCTCTGCAGATTTAATCAGAAAAAAAAAAATATGTTTGAAAAAATACGCCAACTATAAAAATATCAAAGTCACAACAACTTTTAGTTGCATTTTAGTCATCTTTTCATAGCCTTTTTACTTTTCTTCAAAATTTTATCTGGCGTTACATTTTACGTTCATCATTTTCAATTTTTGATCTGGCTTCTTGTCATGCATTTTCGCTTACGTCAACAATACAGATCACGGTGAGATGACACTAAGTTCTAAAATTTTCCGCTAGAGGGAGCGAAAAATAAAGTAGAAATAACGTCGAGCTATAAAAATTGTCCGCCAGAGAGAGCGATTAAAAATAGTAGTCTCGTCTTGAAATTGTTCACGGGAGGGTTTAAAAAAAAAGTTATCTCGTCATGTTTCATGTAACGTAGACAAATAACTTTTTCGTTTTTAAAATATTTACTATATTACTATTAAATAAATGAAAATTCAATTTTAGCTTAAATAAATATAAATGAAATTTTAAATAACTATGTATTAATAAAATATTCTTAAAAACAACCCTGCTGAAATAGAAATATACGATGAAAATAATTTCGATAGAACTTGAACTATTAATTTGACTTGTATCTTTCAGAAATTGGCGCACTTTTTGTAAAAGTTATTATTAAAAAAAAAAAATTTTGTAAAACTTTCAAATTCTTTAAAAATTTTAAAATTTCGTCTTTGAAAAGTTCTTCATTTACTGGTTCGAGATAATACTAATTTATTTTCAAAGATCTTTCTAGGTCTCGTACAACTGATCATATCTGCAAAGAATTGAACAAAATTTTTTTTTTTTATATACTAAAAAAAAGAGTTATTCTGCAATCTGCAAAATCTTTTAAGTCAATATACTTCACTCATCAATGCCCAACATCACCTTGCAAGATCAATATTAAGGATGCCACAAAAAAATATAAATATATGGCTCAACCTCTGTCAAACCAGCCACCCCTTGCTCACACTTCAATTTTGAAGATAAATCAACATTTTTGAGCTTAAAATTTTCGTCTGCTTATAGCCGTATAGTGATTTTTTTAATTTCAAGATGGCGGAGCTACAACGGCCGTCACAGCAAAGTAACTCCATAATTTAATCGCTATTTTTAATCTTATTCTCAGAAAATCATTATTACAACCCCTTTTATATGCTATTCAGACACTTTTGTGAAAGCTGATTATAAGTACCTTATTAGTTTTTCAAAATTTCAAAATGGCGAACCCAAAATGTGATTTTCATTTTTGTGCTTAAAGTTCGAGTTGGATACGCAAATATGGGTTTTTGGGGTCGCTAATCACGAATCTGGGATAAAAATTTCAAAATTACAAAATGGCGGACCTAAGATGACCGCCGAAAACCAAAAAAATCGTTCTATATTCAATATAAAACAAAATTTGAGCAATAACTTTTAAAATTTGACTATTAATATTTAATTGCCATTTTAATTACAATTATTTTAAAGTGTTTGAGAAATAAGAGTTATTTCGCAATTTTTAAATAGAAATTGATTGTAAACGATTATTTTATAAATATGCCTTGTAAAAGAAGAAGAAGAAGCAATAGCTACCATAGTAAAAATCTAGCCATAAATTTAACGAATAATAGTCAAACTTAGAGAAGACTTAAAATTTGTCATGTCCTTTTTTTTTGTTTACTACTAGTTCGCATATAGCACCTTGTCTCATTGGAGACTAGCTGCTCCTGTTATTGTTTCATTAATTTTATGCAATTTACTGATTGTTTTCGGACAGATTGTGAAAAAATTGAAAAAAAAAAATGTCAAAAATAAAAATTTTATTTGATTTATTTGGCATAAACTAAAAATAAAACCTTAACGGGAGGTGCTTTCAAATTTGTTTGAGAAAAAATTGTTTTTTACAGCAAATGAAAGCTACGTATTCGTAGAATATATGAATGAAAGCATTTTTCGATGCGATCGATATTTTTAGAAATAGAGCGTCGCACGTGTTGAAGGACGTTCTAAAAACTTGAACTTTAACTTTTCCTCGTAACCATGTTTTTCATCCGCATTTCAAGCATAGCTCTTGATCTATTGTTTCGATTACCGTCATTTAAATCATGTTTGAAAGGATATGCCTTATACTAACAATATACATGAAAAAGTGGTTAATCGTTATTTTTAAGCAAGGTCAAATCACAAAAAAATTGAAAAAAAAAAACGATTTTTTTAATTTCCACATTTCAGTCAATTTTTCGTCAAAACTCATTCTGATTTAGTATAAGGCATAAAGAATTTCATTAACTTCAATAAACAAAAAATATTTTTCATTTCGCTTCACTACAAGAGGCTGGAGAACTGAAATGCGGGGACGATATTCTGCGGCCAGAGGCAGACAAGAGCCGCCATTTTGAATTTCGTCGAGAAAAAAATTTCCATTTATTGTACAATTAAAATCGCATTTAACAATCAAAACGGGAAGTTTGTGTGTCTTTTCATCATGCAACAAATAATTCCCAAACTACGTCTTCTTTCCGGTCAAATTTGAAAGAACCTCCCCTTAAGCTATATTTGATGGTCGTTACAAAAATATGATCTAGTCACAATGGAGTAGGTACTTTCATCTTAAGCATTTTTTTGGCTCTGCTTTTTTTCAATTACAATTCGTACTTACGATCTCTGGTCAGTCTGAGACAGTTCTCTACAATGCTTCCAACTGCTCAAAATGACTGTGTTACCCAATCGACCGAATTCGTAGCACACTATAAAAACCAAAAGAGCTCAAATCAAAAGCAAATATTTCAAAATACTAGAGGGTCATCCTAACCTTCTGTTTCAAGGAGCGCTAAACCAACATCTTGTTCACAACAGTGCATAATTATAAACATTTAGTTTAAGATTTAAAAATTAATATGTCTTCCCAAGCGAACTTTAAATAAATAATAAAATTCGAAATCCACCAAAATATGTTGCATGCATTCAGGCGTTTTTAATGGGCATTTATAAACTTCTATAGTTGGTAAATAAATGTAAAGTACATTAGTTATCTAATATTGCTTTTATATTATGTACTATTGTGTTTTTCCAAATTTAACTGAAAAACTATAAATAAACAGCGACAAACTATTTCAAACAATTTAGATACAAAAAATAAAATAAAATTGACCAAAGCCACAAAATTAGCTACAAAATCTAATCAAAAGACCCAGAGGTGCCAATGCTTATAGCAACAACAACAACAACAACGCCAACAAAAAAAAAACAATAACAATCAGCATGAGTACGACATGTAATTACACTGGAAAACAACAAACGACCAGTGGGGGACCAAAATCGAATCGAAAATTAATTTGAAATTAATTTCGAAATGCACAAAAGCGATAAATTTTTGTGCAATCGTCGTGACAACAAACACACACACACATACAAAACCTTAACACCCGCTTGCATAGTTTGCTGCTTTCCAGGCTACGGATAGAGACCATTTGCAAATTTCCGTAGTGGGATTTTGTTAGGAGTAATTCTTGCTGGAAATGTCTACAACGTTTGTAATCAAATAAACAGACAAGGCTGTCAACTCCAACTCGTAAAACTCAATACGATTTAGAAATAGCAAAAACAACAACAGGGGCCACACATATAGGAACAACTTCCTAGCATTTTTCATTAGCCCATAACATACAGACAGGCAGCGAGGGCCAGAACGCCCAACTGGGCGCCTTGTACCCAAAAGCAATTATATCCAGTGCATTTGGTTGCATTCAAATCCGCCCCTGGCTATCCCGAACCAAAGTCCTACATAGCGACACGCAACGTGTCAGTCAGCCATTCAGTCAGTTGGCCATTATGGCTCAAAATCCAATTTCAAAGTGTTGAGTGCACTGACTGAGCGCTTGGACCCCAACAACAACAACAACGCTTTGGACATTGCATTGCATCAATGGGTCCAACAGTTGGGCGGTTCTGGGTTAATTGGGTGGTTGCAGGCACAGTTCAATGCGCAGTATGCCAGAACACTGGGTCAGTTAGTAGTTTGTGCTGCTTGGGCATATGGGTTAAATGCAGCAGCTGTTGTCAGCTGTCAGTTCTCAGTGAGGGACACCAAATGGGTGGCCAGTGGTGATATGGTTGCTTAGCCACCGTCTATGGCTCTAAAACCGATCACTTATATACTTTTTTTTTGAAGGTGTTTCAATTAAACACAATCAGGGCCGTTTCCGTTTTTACTTTTGCTGTAAGTGAGCTTGAAACCGCAAATTTGTACTGCAATTTGTAAGGATTAAATATAAAGCTACATCCTGGTTTTTTTTTTATGTCACTTTAACCGATGCTTTTTTTAATGAAACCAAATTTTATTTAAAGTTTTTAATGTAATCAATTCAATCAATTTTAGTGCAGAAATCTTGGAACATTATTTGCATCCATTGACAAAGAAAAATGGCGTTTTCTAGTAGGGTCATAAGGATTTTTGAGGCATGTCGTTCTGCAAGACCGACATTTCTCTACCATTGTTATATATTCTAAAATATGTTTTTTTCGTTTCGAGTAAGTATTTTCTTGTTCTCTAATGGCTAATAGCAGATGTTAAATTTGTCCCCTAGAGGGAGCAACAAAGAATAGTTGCAAAATGAGCCGCAAGTGGGCGTTAAATGACAGTTCACAAGAAGAAGGATATTTTAATGCAAAATAAGAGGAAAACAATAAGATAATAAAATAACAAAACTTAAGTAATATAAGAGATTTATAAGTTTTGAAAAGTGTATCACCAGAAATGTTCCATTAAGGAGCGGTTCTTTTAAATTTGGTCGAGAAAATCGGTTTTTTTTTTTACAAAAAATAAGAGCTACATTCGTAGAATATGTGTATGAAAAATACACACATTTTTTCTCGAACGTCCACATTTCAGTCAATTTTTCGTCAAAACTCATTCTGATTTAGTATAAGGCATAAAGAATTTCATTAACTTCAGTAAACAAAAAACATTTTTCATTTCGGTTCACTACAAGAGGCTGATGAACTGAATTGCGGGTACGATATTTCGCGGGCAGAGGCAGAAAAGAGCCGCCATTTCGAAATTCGTCGAGAAAAAAATTTCGAGTTATTGTAAAATAAAAATCACAATTAAGAATCAAAACAGGAAGTTTGTATGTCTTTTCATCATACCACAAATAATTCCAAAACTTCGCCTGCTTTTCGGCCAAATTTGAAAGAACCTCCATAAACACATAAAATTAGTTAAATAAAAGTTAGAGTCTTAATATCACTGGCATAAAAAGTATTTAAATTGGGTTGAGAGAACTGAACTCTTTCTTTATTTTACAACATCTAATGTGTATTTTTTTTAATATTATTATTATTCTATTATATAAATGCATATTTGCAACAAATATTTTTTTTTAACTTCAAGCATATATGTACATATTAAAAAATATTAAAAACCTATTGTACAAATTATTGTTACGATTTCAAATGAAAAAACATATTGCGATTTTGAAATATTTTTTGGTTATTTTTTTTAATAATTTGTATACGTTTTGTTTCACCTTTTTCGATTATTCTATAAATGCATATTTGCAACAAATATTTTTTTTAGCTTCAAGCATATTTTAACAAATATTTAAAACCTATTGTACAAATTATGGTTTCGATTTCAAATACAAATAAAACATATTGCCATATTTCACTATTGGCTTTTATTACTTCTATTTTTCTTCAATTTGACTTATAGATACAGTAGTCACTGCATATAATATACTTAGTATTGCTATGAGTGTTTTATTATTTATTTTATGACAGTTTTTAATATTTTTTATAAACAATCCCCCATTTAATAATTTAATATTTTTAACATTTTGAATTGAAAAGTTCTTTTAAATTAAACCTACTATTTCATTATGGGAATATTGATGGATTGAACATTTTAGCGAATACTCATGTTATTCAGTATGGCTAATGCTAAGCCAACCAATATAATAGTTAAAAATACTTGTAAAAACTCGATGATAAACTTTAAAATCCTCAATACAAGTATTAAAGCAATCTTTCTATATGGCTCAGAGACGTGGAAGTTGCGAAACGCATTCGACAGAGACTACAAGTATTTATTAATAAAGTATTCGACGCATACTTAAAATCTTCTAGCCACCATATCCGAAAATGTAGCTATAGAACTCGAGATAAAAAGTAGGAAATGGCGCTGGTTTGGACACACACTCCGCAAAGATAACACCGACATTGCGAAAATGGCCTTCGAGTGGAGTCCCCAAGGTTCACGTAGGCCAGGCCGCCCAAGAGTCACATGGCTGCGCTCTATTCACACTGACCATCGGGTGTCATCCGTCCAAAAGCTCTTGACAGAAAATTATGGAAAAACTTTGTCTCCGCCCGTTATTCAAATTTTCACTCAGAATCACACGTTTTGGGCGTGAAGTCACCAAAAAATATTTGAAGTTTACCAAAAAACTGTAGAGCACCAATCTCTCCATACTCTTATGGATATATGCGAAAAGTGCTTAGATACGCAAATGCCATAGTACTATAAAAATTTATACAATTTTAGAACTTAAACTTTTATGATTCTTTGCTTTAGCTAACAAACATAATCATATGGATTTCTGCACATAATTGTGTTCAATTTGTAACATATTTTGGTACTACTGTACCTTAGCATACCCACAGATTTGTTATACATAATAAATGCAATAAAATGCAACAGAGTTGCATTCAAAGGTGAAAAGAAAAAAAAACAAAAATAACCAAATATTTTCAATAAATGCTGCAAAATGTAAATTACAAATATGCCAAATTTGTACAGAATATATTTGAAATATGTGCTATATTCAAATATACAAAATGGTTTTCATTTAAATGCGCAGCCAAAATGCAAATGGCAGAACCGAAATGAAAAATTTGATTAAGCATACGACGTGTGGCCAGTGATGCAAAATTTTTGTATGCGGCTGCTGCTGCTGTTGCTCTTGCTGCGGATGATGCTTTTGCTGTCTGCTGCATGTTGCACATGGATACATAATTGTTTAAGTTCAATATTTCATATATGTGCAGTGGATTTGTTACCTATATAAAATTTGTATTTTGGTTATAAAAACAAACACTCTATGGATAGGTTATACAATATAGGTAAAATGTTTTAATTAAACAAAAATGGCTGCAATACTGGCACTTGGCTGTTAGTTGGGGGAATCTGGGAATGAGCCACGCAACAAATATTTGCATAGTAAATACGAGTGAGAAGTGAAAATGCACGGCAATAATAATGAAATTTTATGCATTGTCATGGGTGTGGGTTCGGGTGTGTGTGTGTGTGTGTGTGAGAGTATTGATTGGGGTCAGTTTTTCATTATGGAACATGTTTTGCATACTGTTGTTGCTACATCTGACCATAAAAGTTTACAAATAAGCAATTTTCACAGAATTTTCACTTCCTTTCATTAAAATCATTTTTTTTTACCCCATTCTGACCGCATATTTTTACAATTAAAACTGCATGAAAATATGCAATGGTTTTATTTGCCTTCTTATTACTTTTTGCCACACTTTCATACCAAACAAATACGCTTCGTTGCATTTCAAAATTATAGGGCTTTAACGTAATTAAAATGAATGTCCTGAATCAACTTTTGCGGCAACAAATTTTAGATACTCTACGAAGTATTTTTTGCTTATAGGGTATCTGCTTAATCGGTATCTGAAGAAATATAAACGGTTTTATATTTTGTTTAGGTGACTTTCCAGCATAACCAGTTAAGTCTACTTTGCGAAAATTTGTGGTCTAAAGGCTTTTTGTATCAGGTAGAATGGACGTCTCTGTTTGAGACAATGGCCGTTTATTTGCAAGATCCGCATGATCAACTGATCTATTTTTTTACTTTTCGAAGAGCTTGAGTAAATTATTTAATTGTTCTAAAATCATTAAACTGGTAACGCCAGAAAGCCACAGATATATAGGGTGTGCCATCTGTTTCATCAATCTCATAATTCGGCACATATCCGTCCTATGTGGATGCTCTTCGACAAGGGTCAAGTTCAAAACTCTACATATTTATCCAATTTTGTTGAAAAAAAAATGCAATCAACAATCAAACCAACAGATGGCCCACCCTATACTTAACCCACATACACTTTTTCTATGAAAAGCAAAAAAGCAAAAAAGCTTAAAGTTAAAATAATTAGTTTTTCGAAAAATTACGCTAATATTGTTGCCATAACACTAATAAAATATTTTCATACTAAAAGAAAAAATATTTTTTACAAAAAAAACTTTCGCCATTATTAAAAAAAAAATAAAAACGTATTTACACACTAGCTTTTAACCCAATTTCAAAAAAATCGGAAAAAAAATTTTTTTTAGATATTTTTTCCGCCAATGTTTTTGGGAACGCTGCATCCGAATCAGAGAGCAAAAATACCTAGAACGTGGGGTTTTTGAGATAACTCCAAAATATTTTGTTTTCCACAAAAACCAAGTTCATCGTATTTCTGTCATCAACTTATTCTAACAATTTTTTTTCCTATACTATCTTGCTATTAGTGTGCGAAATTTTTTGTATCAAACTTTTTATTATTACTATTTATAACCTTATAAAGAGTATGTATATTTATTTAATAAATGACATGGCACGCATTCCAATGTTCCATAATTAATAACATAAATTATTATTTGTGCGAATATTTTCGTCATTTGCATTCATAGTAGAATGAAAATGGCAAGACTTGTTAACTGATAAGCCTAACGGCTGTCAACAGTTTGGATAAGCTATAATATTTGCCAATAAATAGCGAAAGTTGGGTAATATTATGTCTTCCATATGGTATGCATAATGATAAGCCTTATCACTAGTTACAAAGGCTATGCAGAAATGTTTTGCCAAACTAAATGCTTCATAGAATTAGTAAATAAGCCAGAATTCAAACATGTCTACGAGGCGTATACGCATTATATCGATTTATCGTTAATATCGATAAACAAGTAGTAAACAAAAATATATCGATGGCGACCTAAATTTTCAAGCACTAAGTAGTATAAAACTAAGGAACGCGTTTATGTCAAGAAGACGGGATTGGTGCGTACCAGTGGCGGATCCACGGGGTGGGGCTTTGGAAAGATGGCTTGGCAGTTATTTGCGAGCTCAGATATATATGCACTTCGATGTGAAAAACCCGCCCACCCAAGACCAAATTCTGGATCCGCACCGGTTCCGTAACCATACCCCGCTCCAACTGAATCGCTACTGTTAACAAATTGATATATTTTTTTTTAATATTCCAAAAATGTGGCATTCATAAAAGAACTCATTGCTTTACATTTTGCTCGGCATAAATTTTGTTGCATAAAGTAACTCAAATAGGACCAACTCTAAACCCAGACTCTAGACCACTTTGCGGCAACTCATATACTTGCAGTAGTAAAAACTTTCTAAAAACAAAACTCTCGATTTTCATACCCAAAAATATGCACCAAATTTGACCAAAACTAAACTATCTATCTTCCAAATGTAAAACGCACGTTACGCTTCAGTTGAAAAAATCCATTAGTGGCATTTTGCATATGCAAAAGGCAAACAAAGTTCAAACTGTTGATGGCATCCAAAATGGCTTTGAAGGATGCTTGGTTTAAAAATGCGGTCAACGTGACAAGTTGAGTCGAGTTGGGACAAAATTCTAGCTCATATTGCAAACAGGGAATGTTTGCACTGAATGAACTGACAACTCCAACGCTACACAAAATGGCTACTTATGACAATCAGGTAACTAGGACTCAATTTGTGTCCTAAAAGTTATATTTAGTTTTTCATATCATCTTTAACTGGCTAGAGTGGTTACAAATATATTTGTGAGGAAGTTTTTTCTGAGTACATCAACTGTGTATCGGTACTTGTAACATGCTGCATCGACATATTCATGTCTGACTATATGGATCACAGAAACTATAAGAGCAAGCGCGCTAAAAAATTTTTTTTAGTAAAAATTGTACCAAATGACGTAAATTATCTGCGGGCGTTGTTACAGGGTATTGTAGAGTCGGATAGAACCTACCGTCCTATTCTCAACCGCTTTAACAATGTGGAAAGTGGGGAATGCGTAGGGGATACTATAGTCAAGTCTCGCAATGAATAAAGTGAGTCGTTAGAAAACGAAAATCGGTTGCAAGGTTTCCTGAGAAAATTCCATACCACCCAGCTGGTTTGGTCTTCAAGTGCAGGATCTTCATAGCTAGGACAACCAATGTTCAAGTATTAATTAATCTTGACAGCCGTCATTTGCTCTTTGGGTTCGTTAAGACTGTAAGGCAATTTTTTCATACTGTCTTACCCATGAACTTTAAGTTCATTTGAATCTGGTTCTAAAGAACTGTTTACAAAATCTTTCTCTAAGCATTTATTATTTTCTTGACATATATAGTTAAGACAACCAAAAGTAAAGGTAGCCTTTAGTTTTTTATCAATTTAAACACTCCCTTAAAGCCTTAAAGGCTTAAGTTAATCAATATGCATTTCTTCAAAAATGAAGAATTCAGTTCCACGTGTATTAAAAAATGTTTTTACAAAAAAGTGAGCCGCAAACAGCCTCAAAACTAGTACAAAAAGTAGCACACTCAATAAAAAAAGTATACGCAATATATTCACTCACCTGATTCATGCTCTCTATCGAGCGACAATGTTGACACATCCTCTACCAAAGCTGCAGTGCCTCCTGTTGCTGCTCCTACTTCTGCTCCTGCTGCGTTATTATTGCTGCTGTTGCCAACTTTGTTGACACTGTTCTGTTCGTTGCTGCTGGGGCTGTCGCAGCCAGGCCCATTGATGACCTCGATGACACTTTTAACAGAATCCAATGATGACGTTGCTGATACCAAAATTGGTGTCGTTATCGGCGTATCAGCAGTTGATGTAACGGACGCATTTGATGAGGATGCGCTCAATACTTCACCACCTGATGTCTGTTGCTCTGCTTGCTGCTCTGCCTCCGGCTTTTGTTGCTGCTGCTGTTGTTGTTGCTTAGTGTTGTGCACAACATTGGGCAGCTGATGGCTCTCAAAGTGCAGCTCATGCTGCAACAAATCTACAGCTTGTGCCACAAGATTCGGCTGTGTTGCCTCTGCTTTGACATTTGGCAAATCAACGCTTGCCAGACTGATAATGGGTTTGCTTACGGGCTCCTGCTCCAGGCCCACTATGATGCGCTCAAGTGGTTTTGGTGGCAGCTCTACGCTACCGCGTCTTGCCGTAGGCGTGGGTTTGACTATGACCTCACCACGTTTCTGTGGCACGGGCGGCGGTGCGCTCTTCGGCTTGGCCGTAACTGCTGGCAACTTGGGCTTATTGCTGGGCACTGGCGGTTTGGGTTTGATTGCCGGACTGGCTGGTTCGACTTTAATGATTTCACTGACATTTGCCGCGGGCTCATCTATGATATGCTTATGCAGCACATAGCCCAGTTCATCTTCAACAATTGGTGCTGTTTCCAGCAACTGTTCCGCCTGCTTTTCGACCTGCTCAAAGGCGCTTAGGTCAAAACCCTGTGGCTCATCAACTGCTTCGGCTAGCTCCAGATTATATAACTTTTCGGCTTCCTTTTTGACTTTTTGATAGCTTTCGATAATTTTTTGTGCCTCCTGTTCCAAACGACGTTCCTCATCGGTTTTCTTAAGCAGCTTTGCACCCTTTTTGCCAGGTGTTTCCTTGCTTTGCTCCAGGCGCTTAGTCACCTGCTTCTCACCATCCTTGCTGACTATAAATGTTTCGCTAAGCTCACGCTGCAGACTGGGCTCTGCCGATGCATCCACTGGCTGATCGCTTATGATCTCTTGTGCCTCCAGATAGCTTTGTTGCTCAATTTGCTCGCATTCGGTATAGCTAATACCGCCATCTGGCTGCTCGCTCAATTGCTTGCCACATTCGGATAATTTCAAAATACCCGTCTCAATACTTTGTTTATCCTGTGGATTTTCCAGGCGCTCCGTTAGACGTGTCTCTGCCGCCACGGTAGCAGTCAACGGCTCCAACTGTTCGACCAAATCGAGCAGATTGTCGTTGCTGCTGATCTTTTTGAAGCGCGCACTGCTGCTCTTGGACTCTGCGCTGGTCAACAGCTGCTCCTCGCCCGTTTCTGCATCCTTGGTGCGTAGCTCACTTAGTGTCTTCTGTTCGCTAACAACGCGGCGCTCTTCGCGCACTGTACGCTTAACAGTAGGCGTATTGGGCAGACTAGCGCCATCCTCGCGTTCCTCATAGGGCTGCAGCTTAAAGGCCACATCGGGACTGAGATTACCAAAGCTACTGCTGATCTGACTGCTGCTTTGACTACTGCTGCTAGTCTTGGTGGTAAAGACCTTAGTGGTTGTAGTGCGCTGTGTCACCACTGATGCACCTTGCTCACTGTGATCTGTTGTGCTGCTGCTGCTTGTGGTGCTGCTACTTTCCACCTGCTTGGAGCTGCTTGTGCTGCTCTTTGTGTCCACAATTTGGTCAGCTGTTTGATCCGTCTTATCATCGTCATTAAAGTCCACTATCTTATCATTCTTTGCAATGTCGTTGGTTTTCGTTGCGTTCGTCACTTGCGACAAATCATTTTGGGCTTCCATATTGATCGTTGCGGGCACCTTGGGCGGTTGCACGTACTGTGGCAACTTCTTGACCACTGCAGCCGTCGTCTGTGTTGTCGTCTTGTTGTTGTTGGGATTATTGTTGGTTTGTTGTTGCTGTTGCTGGCACAGATCGTCCACAATGACAATAGGACTGCAAGTAATTACAAATGAGCAGAGTCAGTCATTCTTATATGGAATAATTATGGTTATCACTCTTGATATGCTAATTGATTCGTCCCACCTGTCGCTAAACTACAGCAAGCGGAAATTATCACCAAATGTGTTGTTCCAGCGAAAAAATACCGCACCAATGAACCTCTAGTCTACTTCTCCAAAATAAAACTAATTGCCCCTGGCTGACAGAACGCAGTTTGCTATGCGCCGTTTGCCGCTTGCCAATGCATCTTATCTACCCACACACATATTTGGTGAAATATTATCGGAGCTACGAGGTGTTAGTAAATAGACCGGCATTTGGTCTTATCAGCTGTCTGAGGGGGGGAGTTTTCACCCGTGAAAGTATCAAATTTATTGTTTGTGTTGTTCTTGGGTACTGCAGATATTGCTACAACTGTTGGACTCTCACGTTTTGGCCAAAGCTTTCGGCCAATTGTGGTGGAATTTAATATATTGCTAGGGTTGCCATATCGCTGGCATACTCAATGCGAAATTGTTGTGTTAAAATTGATAGCCCCTATGCCACTACTAAAATTGGTTAAGTATGCGCTCCGTAAACCCTATCTACTTAGTAGTAACCGTTAGTAGAAATATGACCCTCAAGAGTCTAACCTACCAAAAAGATCTGCTCTTGCTTAACTTACTTCCTTCCTAACATACGAATCATTAATATCAACTATTCGTAGCTCCAAGTGCTCTTAATCAAACCCTACACATGCCACTCACCCATTTGGCAGCGATTGTGGCTCCAGCGAAGATAATTCCTCCTCAACTTCACCTATGGTCGGCAACATATTCGAGTGCCAAAACATATTAAAATAAGCCTCCGATGGACCTGGGCCATTGATTAGTTCCGGTGGACCCAACTTCTCGCCATCTTCGCATACATAGTCGCGTTCAGCATCAACAGCATCACGCTCAGCGTCTTCATCATCGCTGCTGGAACTCGAGTAGCAAGTAGTCTGTTGCGTATTGTCTACCTTCATGCACTTGCCCACCACCAGAGGTGGTGGAGACTCACTGGCCAAGTCTACAGCCTGTGCAGCGGCTGCCAATAGCGCAGTAATATCGCGTGCAGCCGCGGGTTTGACTATTGCATCTTGTTTGTCCTGCTTGTGCACCAAGTCAAATAGACTGGGCAACTTATCCTCGTCTTGTGTCTTGCTTTCGTAGGTTTGAATCTTGAAGAGTATCTCGCGATTGCTCGTGGGTGAGGGTGTGCTCACCGGCGTCGTCTTGGGTGTACCCGGAGGTGTATTAGTTGTCTGCTTAAAGGTCTGCATGCTCAGCTTAGGCTGCTGCTGTGGTGGCGTAGTGGGCAACTGTTGCAGCTTGGGTATCTGAGTTTTCGGCAGTGATTGCACGCGCTCCGGTGGCTTTGGCTTGGGACCCTTGGCTGAGCGACCATTGACTAAGCTGCCGCTGCTGTTACTACAATTGGAGCTGACCGACTCTGTGGAATTTGAGCTAGATCTGCAGCTGCCATTGAGCAGCACAGGTATATAGGTGCGATCGGGTGTGCGCGCAGGTGCCTCAGCGGAATTTGCGCGCTGCAAGGGTGCACGCAGCTGACTGGGACTGGACTCCTTGGATTTGCTGCGATAGAGGCCAAGCTTGAGATCCGTCTCGGATTTTTGCTTCTGCAGTAGACGTGGTATATTTGAGCTAAGCGGCGGTGACTTGTTGCTGACTATGCCTGGTGATCGGCTGGCGGCTGCTGCAGGAGGACTGACTATGGGTATGCGGGATTTGGTCTGAGCTGTGGGCAGCTTAAGTGGCGTTAGCTTAATCTCGCTCTCAGTCTTGGCGCGTGACATGAAACGAGGCTGTGCCAAAGAGCTTGGCGTAATGGGTGAAACAACAGCTTTGGGTATTTTGGTAATAAATTCCTTGGGCTCATTTGTGGGAGTTTTGGGTGAATCAGCTGCTGTTGAATTTGTTGTCTCAGACTTGTTTAAGTCAAGTTTAACTAATTCTGCCTTGGGTGTCTTGGGCGACTCAGCCTGTTGCATTGTAGCTATCTCATTTGTGGGCGTTATTGGCGTAGCAGGCAACGCATCTGTAGGTACCTTAGGTGGCGCAACCTCAATGGGCTGCTTGCTGGGTGTAGTCAATTTGCGCGGCATGGGTATAATAGAACGCTTCTTGGGCTCTACTGTGGCAAGTTGCACGCGTGGCTTTGGTGTGGGCGTACCAGTTGGACTCTTCAGCTCTACATTTTCATAAACATTCACCTTCTCGGTTTTGAACTCCACATTCTCATAGTTGTTGCCCGGTATTAACAATGTGGGCTTGCCTAGCGGCTGCTCCAGCTGAAACTCTTGCTCCAAAAGCGTAAAAGGCTGTAGCACCTTGGCCAGCTCGTGTCCATTTAGACTAGTGCCTATATCTGTGTCAGAAGAGTAATTCGAGCTCATGGAGAACTTATCTATGACTGTTGAAATGGTGCTAGCAGTATCATCCGACTCGGATTCAGCTTTAATTGACTCGGCAAATAAATTTATGTAGTACTCGGCATCGGGCGGCGGCGTCAACGGTTTCTCTATGATTAGCTGCACTGGTGTGGGCTGCTCCTTAGAGTTTTGCCGCTTGACCAGCTTGCGTGGCGGCACGGGCGGCGGTGGTGGTGGCTGCGCATTAAGCGAGATCTCCGCCTGCTCCTCTTCAGGACTGCTGGGTGGCTTTTGTCCGAGTCCATCGCGTACTATCAGCTTGATGGCCACATTGTCTTTGAGGCAGCGCACACACTCAATGCGTGTCATCTGGCACACATCCAGTCCATCAATGCTAAGTATTTCATCGCCTTCACGTAAATGACCCCAGCTGGTGGCCACTTTGGAGGCGGGACTATCGGGCGCACAAGACTGTATATAGAGCTTTTGCACCTGTTCTGTATTGCGTGTGCCGCCCTGGAACTTCAAGCCGAAGCCCAGACGCTCTCCGGGCAGACGATAGAGAACAACATGCTCCGTGCCGGAATCTTCGGATTTTTGTTGTTGCAGCAGTTGCTGTTGCTCATTTATGGTCAACACTGTGATAAAGGATGAGTCTTCGGCTATGGAGCTCTTCCGTTTGACTAGTTTCTTCAAATGGTTTGTGTCTTTGGTGGACGATGTGAGATCGTCGACTTCAACCACAGTTATGTAGTCATCATCAGAACCTGCGCTTGTTGGTGAAATTGTTGATGTCGTTGTTGTTGTTGGTGAGTTACTCTTGGAGCTGCTCTGTGTTGTTGTTGTTGAAGCCATTTTGAATGCGGCTGTTGTTAAAAAGCTTTCAACATGTGTCACAATTGGTTTGTGTACTCGCTAAACCAGTTATGGATATGGATTGATGTTCAATCGGTTAAAGCGCGAGGTTTTGTTCCCTGCTGATGTTCAATCGGTTAACAGGGCTGGTTGCGTTTTCTGCTGAGTTGGTTTGTTTCTTGACTGTAAAAGAATTAGGAAAGGAAATACGTTAGATTTGAATTTTACTAGAAGCAAAATAATAAAATAATTTAAAATATTCATGCTTAAAATAAAATATAAATATGTCAATAAATATAATTAAAATATAAAATTTTCTGAATGTGTTATCACCTATTTGGGCTTTTTCCTGAAAAAAAACTTGAAGCATTCCCCACTTACAGTGAAAATTATCCATCAAATTTGTTATTGAAAGCCGAAAACTTCATTCATTAAATTATTCTCTGGAACGCATTTGCGATACATTGATTTTTGCATTTTTTGTATCAAATTTTACATAAAATAAACGTGTAGTAGAAAAAAGTTTTTCAAATTTTTTTTCGTTCATAAATTTTTGAGAAATCGTTATCTAAATAAATAATTAGTAATAATTTAATGTCCAGTACATTTTTGTAAAAAGTAATAAAAAGCTTGGCAAAGCTCTTTACATTTTATTTTCGAGACATAAAAAAGTTATTGCTTTTAGGCCCATACGCAGCATGCAAAAATTCCACACGGATTGACAAAACTTCATATAAAAAAAAATCCTAATTGGGAAATTTTTCATTCTGCGATTTGATCTGTTTTTCAGTCCATTTTGTATAATTTCTTTCTTACTTTTGGGTTTTCATTTTGTAGTCGCTTTGTCCGCTTTTTGTGCCAAGTAAAGTCTAGTTGTCCTAGAAACAAACCAAAAATGTTTTGCAGCTAGGTTAAGAAACAAAAAAATTTTGGTGAGAAAGTTCAAGGCTTTGTAAATAAGGCCTACAAAATTTGGTGCCTGCATACCTCGCACGTAAGCAGCATAACCTTGACCCTATGGTTACAGGGTATAAATGCACATAAAAACGTAAAGTTAACAAAATGTAATTTATTTATGAATAATTTTATTTTAATTTTGTTATATAAAATAGTTAACTATATTATCATTATCGTGAACACAAATATGCAACAACTTGCTTGCGCCATCTATCGACAAACAAAATTCAGTACTTTTTCACTTAACGCAAAGTTCCATCTAGCGGCAAAAAAATAATTTATAATAAGCAATCAGAGTAAACAAAAAAAAAATAAATAAAATATTCATCTAATAAAGAGACTTTTAAAGCGTTAGTAAAAATCTAATTTTTCTGTTAATGTTACTTTAAGTGAATCTACGAATTATTAATACAGAAAATTTTAACAAAAAAGTTGGCTTAAATTCTAAGTAAATATACATGCCCCTGACTTGCTCCAAACCAGTCTACAACTTTCAACGTCAATCCAAAAACACTCCAGCTCAGCTCCTGCCACTCCATCTAATGACACTTTTTTGCACATGGTACGGATTTTTAGGTTCCCCTGTCAACGGTGCTGGAATTTTTTTTTTATTTATATGCCTCATAGCGCCAAAATTCTCGACGGCACCTGTCAGTCAACACTTGGCGCTTGGCGCACAAACAGTTAGATGGACAGCAAACAGACTGATGGACAGGCGGCTGCTTGCAACATTCAGACGTCACTACGTCACTGAACTCACTGCAGTGGCAAGGGTCCATGCTGCTGCTGCTGCTGTTGCTATTGCTGCCACCAAGACTGATGCCAGTTGCCAGTTGGATAGCAAACAACAAACAGTGGCAGTAAAAAGCAGAAACTGTTTGTTTCCTTGCAGCATTTGGGGAAACGATGACAGTCAAAGGTACCTCTGGCTGGCTCTTTGCTACACTCTGGCTGACACACTTTGAGCTACAGGCATGACGTCACTTGATATTTGATGCTGTTTGGTCAGCAATGGAATGGGGGGCCTTAGAACCCAAGAGAAAGGAAGCTAACAACTAGTTGACGCCTAATTGAAGTAAAGTGTTGTCAAAGCTTTAAGTTTAGTATGGCGCTTATAGAAGCGCCATGGTGTATAGTATGTATCTTTTTGTTATTTTATTTGCATATAAGTTAACATTATTTACTTTATCTATAATGTCTATAATACATATATCCATAGGTATTTGTTTATAAGTTTCAGCAGAAAAAAATAGTTCCTTTGTCGTTTGATGAAAAGTTAGTTTTACCTGTGCATCAAAAAACTACACTTTTTAGACAATTTTTAATTTAATTTCAATTTTTGTTTAAACTCATAAATATTAAAGTGTTTAATTTTAAAGGCTTTCTTTAACTTTTGTGATTTGAAGGTAAACATAGTTTTGTAATTTCTAGGGGATTAGGCATCTTAATTGGTACACTATTATTTTTATTTTAATTTATCAGATTTGAAATATTTATCTATTTACTGTTTTTTAATTTTGTGTTTTAAAATATTGACTTATAATGTTTAAATGTCAACACAAATAGGTAACAAATTGCTGGCGCCATCTAGCAACAAATAAGCGCAACATCAAAATAATGTCACTTGACGTGATTCGCCACCTATCGGCAAAAAACAGGACGGCCATACTAAACAGAAAAAAAAAATGATAGCCATGACCACGACGACAATAAAAATCGTTATTAAGCATATAAAAGAGAGAAATATTAAATATTTAAATAATATATTTGTATAAAATGTTTACCGGACTATGGACCCTTTGATGGATTTACTTAAATTCTGATTAAATTTGAAGCTTAATAGCAAAAACTTCGAACCCCTTGCTAGCAAAAATTCGTTGTTGAATACAGAAGCTGCCCCAAATTGACCAGATTAGGAATATTTGAGTCAATAGTTTTTTTTTTAATTAGACCCCAAGGTCAAGGGTAGTACAAATTTGTTCCAAGTAGACTTTCTACCTAAAATTATTAGCTTCAATAGTCTAGGCGATACATTTAGTTTTACTTACAATTCGGGGTGCATTAAAGTTGTTAGATCTTAAACTTGTAATACCTTTTACCTCTGGTGTCTAAGAGCAAGAATCTCGATTGATTTTTGAGTAAAAGGAATATCTGCTGGCCTTTTTTAAAAGTTAAGTCTTTCTTGACGAAGTCCACATCATATTCCTCAAATTTCGGTTTCTTAGAAATAAGTTTTAAAATTATCTGATGTTCGCATACATATACAAAACTAAATATGCTCTAAAATTCTCTATTTATGATATAAAATCTCATATATAAAATATACTTATTTACTACAGACGACACAATGATTTATAAAGGTTTAAATTTTAACTCCTTTTACACCTTAAGCCCGCTCTGGTTTATCCCAAAATAACAATCCACATAATTTGTATTATTTTTAATTTTGTTTTTTCGATTTCCTTAAGCGTAAAGACCAGCTATGTGCAAATTGTTTACGACCGGCAGCCAACAAACTTTGACATTATGTGCCACAAATTGTGGCAATTTAAAAGGCAATTTAACGCCGTGCCTCACAAAGAATTGCAAAATAAAATAAAAATAAAACAAAATCCAAGACAAAGTGAGAAGGAGAACGAGTGTGCAAAACAAAAGTAAAACCCCTGGCAAATATTTCACGCTTTAAATCAGTTTGGAAACCAGGCTGCAAACTCGATCAATGAAGCGTATAAAACGGTCTGTGCCAGCCATAATCCGCCAACTTAAAGGGCCACAGCCCCCCTTGCTACCCAAATCGGGCTGTCTGCCACATCTTTGTCTAAAGGTAACAATTTATATAATGAAACTGATTTCAAATTTCTGATGTGCACCCGGAGTCGGCCGGGCCGTAATTATTGGGTGGGGGGCCGTAGACGCGCAGCGTAGAAATTGCCAACAACAGTTATAAAAGAGGCGTAAAGAAATGCCAAAAAAAAAAAAAAAACATAAAAAAACAGCAAGTGGAACGCTTTCGGTCAGTAGAAGCCGACTATAGAACACACTACCTATCTTAATTTGCGCTGTGTTTTAATAGGGTATTAACTTGTAAAGGGAAAATTTGATGTTGCAGGATAATGCTGTGATGGAGGATTAAAAAAGAAATGTAAATTTTTTATTGACTGTACCTCTTTTACAAACTATTTTGCACGGAGGTTGTTTTAAGTATACCATAGTTTCCAGGCAAAAGGTTTTTAAATTTGACAATTTGTAGCTATAACTCTCAAAATTCCCAACATTCAAAAAACTAAATTCTTATAAAGAAAAAGACCAAACAAAATTCTGGATTCCTGTATGCTAAAAACTCCCGAAGTTCCCAATCAATTGCAAGCACATGGATGGGTACTGAAGAACTGGAACATACCACATTTAGGCCATCTCCCATGCATGGATTTCGAGACAAAAATTAATTTCTTTTGTCGATCTGATCATTTTATTATCAATTAAGATCTTAGAATTTTGATCCTCATCATCGACTCAAATATCTCCAGTTCTACTTATCCAATCTTTTAATTTTTGTAGGTTTCAATGTAAGTTCAGTATACCATTTTTTTTTTAATTTTTTATTTACAAAAAATAACTAACTGAAGTTTAAAAACTAAAAGTTAACAAAACACGAAAGTGACTTTTCCACAAATTCAACTAAATCTCTCAAAAAACAGGCTATGCTGAAAAAAAAGGGCATGCCTTAATAGATTTCTTTCGTCGTCCTAAACATTATATTATAAATGCGAGCCATTTTTAAATCAAATACCATCCATAAATTCAGAATTTAAGTACATCTCCATTTTTTCGGCAGAAAATTGTTTATCACGCGTTGCTGGATTTTGGATACCAGGGTTTTTTAAAATAACATTTATTGGGACTTCGAAAAATTTTCAAAAATTATAAAGGTCATTTCTGCATTTGTTATTTTTTTTTTTGGACTTAGCGTCCCAACTCACTTAGGCCAAGAATAGGCCCATTGGATACCGACAATGGGAGTAAGTGATAAGGATATAGAATATAATAGGAAAAATTAGAGGAATAGGAAAAGTGGTAAGTGCAGGACCATGGCTTAACGTGGGATTCGAACCCACAACCTCTGGGATGATAGGCTAGTGCACTGCCGCTAGGCTATCGAGACCGCCTTAGTCGCAGATGCTACGCACAAAGTTTTTTTTCCGCTCAAAAATATTAAAAATTTGAAATTGTTTTCAAAACTTTATCTCAAATCCATCCATAATTACTGATTTCTTCTAGTAGATGCTACCTTAAAAATCGTATAAAAGCTTAATTTAAAGCTATAGCGACTAGGCCTTAACCTTACACGCTTTCTAACTTACTTTCAAAAAATCAAAAATGTATTTTTCTTCGTAATTTTTTCCTATATTCGTATGTTAAAAAATTACCCATAAATTGTATTGGGGCCTTACTTGTTTCTTCTAATAGATTTTACTTACAACATTTTTTTGCTCTAAGATAATCTCGAAAAACATTTTTTTGAGTCCGTTTTATTTTGGTACAGCTTCCAAAAAAACTTTTGTGACTCGTTTCTTCTAGTAGTAGTAACTTCAGATACCCTTTAACCCAAAAAGTGCAGGGTATATGTAAAAAAAAAAAAAAAAAAGTTTGCAGAAAAAAGTGTGCTCCAAAAGAAACAAGTTTAAGCTAAAACTGCAACAGCGCCCAAGAACCAAACCGAACCGACTGGTCACCTGTTTGGTTGCCACTTGGGATTTTTTATACATTTTTTAGTGATTTTTTTTTGGTTTTATTTTTTATTTTTTTTTTCATTTTGATTATTTGTGCCAGGCCGAAGAAGAACCGCAACATGATTTTGCAACTTTCTTGACTGACTTGTTTGTTGCAATGCCGAGTTTTGGTTTTGGCCAAAAAAGCAAACGTGTTTGTGCCTGTGCACTGTGTGCCTTTGGTGTTGGTAAGTAACTGGCTAAATCATCTGTTGGCCGTCAACCTGTAAACCAAGTTGGGGTCCGCTGCTTCAACTTCGACTCCTCCAAGCAACTTCCCATGACTTGGCAACTTTACGTGTGGGAGTCGTTGTCGCACCTCTTGCGATTATATACCTTCTTAAGTTTTGTTTGACTGTTTGTATGGAAAAATCTTTGGAATTTTTGCATTTGCCAAGCCGTTGGTTTGCCGGATTCTTTTGTTGTTGTTGTAGTTGTTTGATAAAAAAGAAAGTTGACATAAATTGTTTGTTAAACTTTGTCGTTTTTTTTTTACTGCCATTTGAAGTTTGCCTTTGGAGCTTGTGGAGCCAAATTCGTGCGCAGGAAGGAAATAACTTGTAAGTTGCCAAAGTGAAGGAGCTCAGGGGCATGGTGAGGCAGCGTTGCCGCTTTGCCAACTTAACGTGGGATTTTTTGTTGTTTTTTTTTTTATATTTTTTGTCGTTGAAATGAAATGCATTTGAAAGTTCGTGAAACAAGTTAATCGGTTTGTCAGGTTGGCGTTGGGCAGATGTACATAGCAGATAAAAGTAAGTGGAGTAAAAAAAACAACACACAGCCCGCATTTGGTTAACAGATTAGAAAGAGAGTGTGTTAAAAAGTTAACTGCAGTTGAAGTTGAAGTCAGTTTGAATTATATTATTGACGTAAAGTTTAACTTATATAAAGTTGCATAGCATTGCATTTGTTTTACAATCAATTCCAAAAAAAAAGTTACTCTTTTTCGAGCCGGCTTTATGTCTTAAAGTTAATTTGGAAAATTGAGTAGAAAGCATGAATTTGGCGTTCTGTGCATTGAAATTTAAATCTTTAGCTAACCTAATCGTTGGACAATTAGTTTAAGAGAAAATCTTGCATTTTTAAAAAGATATAATAATTTTTTTTACATTGTCTAAGAAATTAAAATATACAAAAAAATGGGATCGATTTCGAACTTGCAAATTATTCGTAAGGATTTTGTTAAGCTTAATTCATATATTCTAATTTCTTTCTCTTACAGGTCGAGAAATTCAAAAAGCTAAGCCATAAAATCTTACGAAAATAAGTTTCGGAACAACTGAGCGCAATTTACGTATACACGGGTGTATGTACAAATATGTCAACCTATAATAGGGTGCGGTCATGGGACCCCTGGCAAGAACGAAAATTAATAAGAATATACGAAATAGTAATTCAGTTAACACTTAGTTGATTTCATCTAAGGCAAAAACAACATAAAACAATGTAATGAGACCATGGAGGTTTTCCAGGATTTCCTCACTTTTCCGGCTTAATTCCAATGTTTTTATAGTAACTCTGCTATCGGCGCAGCCACATAACGAAAAAATCAAAGATCCTAAATATCGATCCAGCCGTTTTTGTGTTATAGATGGTGTAACTTACACGACCTTCTTTGATATCCATAATATGTATAATATATTATATAATATACAAAATAAGCAAATAAAAAAAACAAAGTTCATAATAATCGACTCAGCCGTTCTTGAGATCCCGAACCCAAAGTGCTGAGGAAGATTCCAGGCAATACCAGGCAGATCTTTAGAATTTTTACATCAAACATAACAAGCTAATGATCAGACATTAAATTCCTAAGAATCCTTTTCCGTGCGAACTCTTAAAGAAAGATTAACTTGTTACATAAATGTATTTGATGGATTTTCGTCGCTCTTTAGGCATGTTTTATTTAAAATATCAATATTGAAGCTAAGACCTGTATAAAAACTTTGCATAAAATTTTAGTGTGAAAAAATTGTAGCAATTTTCTAGAAGGATGCTCCCTTTGTAGGGCAGTAGAAGTGCAGAAGGGCAGCAGTTCCCGAGTAACGACGTGGCGTTCTTCCTCGTTAAGAAAAGTTTTTTCGAGAAATATGTCATAAAAAATAATGTTTAGAATATTTGTCGTTGCAAATGGTATTTGCTGATCTTCTACTGCAACTCCAAAATAAAAGAAAAAACTGATTTTGTTCACTTTTAGCGGTTGTTCATTCACACTGTACGCACAAAAAATACCAAAATCAGTATTAAAAATACTGCTATGTTCTTGGCCTTATTCAACACAGTATTGAGTAAAAATGCCCTACTTTTCATTGTAGTGATGGGGCAGACATTCAGAATTTCGATTTGCGATAAATGTTGGGCACTTCTGCATTTTTGCCTGACACAGTACAAAATTTAGCTTTTTACGGACTCTTCAAAATCAAGGAAATTCATTATTTTTCTCTAATTCTTGCAAGAATATTTTCATCTGATTACAACTGAAACCAATTCTACCTTTTTTGTACTATATATAATATAGTTTTGAGAATTAAAAAAATAACTTAGGGAGAAAAGAGCATTTCTGCCTGACACAGTATAAGGCATACAAATTAGAGCTTTTTACTTTTTATTCAAGACCAAGAAAATGCGATTGTTTTTGTCTAATTCTTGCAAGAATATTTTCATTTTTAACCAATTCTTCTACGTTTTTTAACTTCATATGTATTAGATAGTTTTGAAAATGAAAAATATAACTTACGAATAAATAAGTATGGAATACTCTAAATCTCTTTACGACGCAACCTAGCTTAGCATTAAATTTACTGTAAATCCCAAAGTTTACTTAATTTTCCAACACTCACTTGTTTCATTTTCATTTTATTCTGCTTCATCTCTTACCATTTGCTGCTCAAAAATGTTACTAAAAGCTACTTCAGAAAAATGTATATTTAAATGCTTTTATTAAAAGTGCTTTGCTTTTCATTTATGTTAATTAAAAACTGAACTGCGGTTGCAAACAATGCAATGACAGTGTTGCTCTTTCCCTTTCCACTTGTTACAAAACTATCAAAGCGCAGTGTTGCAAAGTTTCACACCATTCGACATGCCACAGTTGCAATGGCAGTCAGAGTAGCCAGATTGACCACAGTGGCAGCTCCGCTTCCCTCCCTAAGTACTTTGCCCTGTTTTGCTCATTATCTTCACTGCTACGCAAATTATGGGAAACTAGTGCGCGTTTTTTTTTTTCTTTTTTCCTTCTTTTTTGTATTTTTTTTTTAATCTTTATTTTTGTACGCCCCAGGCAAAAATACAGCTCAATGCTTATGTTAATTTCTTTGGCTGAATGCCTTTACCCCCGCCCTGCTAAAGAGTGTTGCAAGTGCTGGCAACTGCATTTTAATTGCACTTTTTCCAACTCTGACAACTAATAACTAGCAATTTATTAAAATGTTTGCGCTTGCGGTTTGCATTAAAGCGCCAAAGAGTCCGGCTAGCATCTAATTTGATATTATATTATAATTTATAATTGGATAAAGATAGTAAAAACAAAATACTTAGATGCCACAATGGTCAGCGTACCGTGGCAGTCCCCAGCGCCATCAACAAAGCCATTGCCCGTGGCTGTAAAATTTCTCCCTGCCATATTTTTCAAGGTTTTTGGCAAAGTCGCGCGCGATTAATGTGAGAATTATGTTAAATTGTTTAACAAAGCATATCGGACACTATGCAAATACAGTGCAGCCTCGAAATGACGAATTGAGTCAAGTGAATAAGAACAAGCGGAACGAAACAGGCTTAAAAAGGATCTCATCGTCACGTACGGCTTCAATTTTTGGAGAATGAAATGAAGTAAAGTAAAATTTGAAGATTTGAAGATTCAAATTTCGCAAAAGTGCGAAAAACTTTATTATGGCTTTCTAAAAAGTGAAAGGGGCATTACATCCTAAGACCGAGTTTTACTGTCTCTAAGTCTATCGATTTAAATTTACGTAATACTCCAAGGGAGTTCGTATTTTGGACAACTTCATAGTATAAGCGAGATGACTATTAAACCGGATGTTTATAACACATCCTATGAGTAAGGTAAGGCCCACGTAATAAAGTTTGTTATCCGATTTTTTTCTTCTTATTTTTAGATAAACACTATCTATCAGGCAGAAAAGCAAAAAGGCAAAAACACAGAAGCTTCAAAAAAAAAACCAACACTTAAATAAATATGCATTTCTGCACGACCCAGGCACTTGACTGCCCAAAATGGCGTACCTCTACCCAAGACTGTGTTGTAAAATGCGCCTATCTACCAGTGTGTACTTGTTTTTGGTAATATAGAAAACTTGTAGTTTGAAGAAAATTAAGCAGCTGTTTGCAAAAAACCACCAAAATTATGCAAAACAATTTTTTAAAATAAATAAAATGTTATTGTTGAACTAACAAATATCCAAATATTATCTATTATGCTTTTGTATAGCATTTTTCTAAAACTTTCTGTAAAAAAAACAAAGCACGCCATTTGACACTGGTAATCAATTGATTTTTGTTGCACACGTTACATATTGTACGAATCAAATATTTGCTATATTTGGTGACGAAATTATTTGGCCAAATATCGATGTTGAGCAAAGGTGTTTACTTACTGTATCAGACTATGGCAAATATTGTCTCCAAATGTTCTTTGGCAAACATCTGATGTAAGCTGAACAAACATTATTTGCTCATTAGGTAGAGCAAATATTTGCTTTGCCATTACATATTGTTCAAATATTTTCCATAATATTATTCTTCGCAAATAAGAATTATTTTTTTATAACTCGTAAAAATTTTCTTTGCCGCCATTCGAAAAAAATTTTTAATTGGCAAACACAGGTAAAAAACTTTGATAAAGATTTAATGCAAATTACTTCTGTCCAAATATTTTCTAAAATATTGTTTGCCGCAAATAGTAATTACATGAATTTTTTTTGCTGCCATTCGAAAAATATTTTTTTTTTTGGGCAAAGATTTGTTGCAAATATTTGATCATCACACTGACAAACAAATATTTGACCAAAAATATTGATAAATAAATTATCAAAATTCGTATTCGTAAATTTCTGCATCGTTTTTAGGCTGACTCATGTCGTTTTTCGGGCACTTTAGCATTTCTGCGCGAACTTGGAATTTATACCTTATAAAGTTAGCAATCAAGTAAATCATTAATAAATTTTGCCTACGAAAAAGAAAATGACTATTTTTTGATAAAACTTTGGGAATAAATAAATAAATTGTTCAGTTCATTTATCTGTCTCTAAGAAATACGAAAAATGTACAATAATTGTATCCAATGTATTAAGAGTTAAATAGCTGCAAGAGTTTGTGATCATTTCATTATGGTAAACTTTTAATATAAAGTTATTATTAAGATATATATATTAATAAATCATACTTAGAATTTTAAGTGTGAGCTTGCGATAGGATTAAAGAAATTTCAGTAATAATAATACTATGAGTATAAATCATCCTACTAGTTTACTTTAGCGAGGCATCACTGTATAAACAACTTGACAGAGTTGCGCTCTTTAAGCCCAGTGTTGGTTTGATTTATGGTCATGAAAGCAGTAACAATTGGGACTATTCGTACATTTCACTCAAATTTAACGATAGAAACTGTCTGTCATACAATCTAGCCATTTTTGGCCAAAAGTAAACGCTTTAAGCCTAGTTAAAAGCCAATACTCAAAGAAGCAGTCAAGTGCAAATGACGGCACCTTTTATCTAAACTTACTTTGGTTTATCGAACAGATTAGAAGTCAGCTTCAGACACTTGCAACAAACAGCAAAGGGACAAAAATAAACAGTCTCGACAGAAGCAATATCCGCACTTCAAAAGTGCAGCTCGTTATTGTATCTATTGGGCATTTATCTAAAGTCTTTAAAGTTAAGATTAATTTGCCTTAAACTTGCAACAAAGTAAAGAAACAACATCAACACACAGTTGAAGATTGTGGCAACCAATGCTTTGGGAGTTCTAACTAAAGCCAAAACAAACAACTGGGCGTGGTTCAGTAAATGTCTCCGCAAAGTCAGCTATAAATAACCAATATAATGTAGCTATATATGTATTTGTGTTTGTATCATTTCGCAGTTGTAATTGTCTTTAAAAATAATTGATATAAATAGTTTAAAAAGAAATGATCTCCGTATGTCGCAATGAGAAAAAAGGGCAGACCTGCAATTAAGGGCATTATTTCAAAAGAGGTTAAGTACCCGTGTGTTTCTTAGACTAAATGATTGAATGATCCAAAAATCCTAAAACCAATCAGAGAATCTGAGAAAAATGTTTGTATTTTTATTGTGATTAAATGTATTTTTTTACAAATAACTATAAAATTAATGAGTGAATTTAATAATGACTTTCGAAATTTTTGTGTTCAAATATTCAAACCGAATATTTAATCGAATATCCATCCAAAATTTTTTTATTTTTTAAATAATTCTTAAATCTATAAATCTTTTGGTACATTTCTGATGAACTGGAATATTTTTACTTTTTATGCAACAAACATTTTATATAATATTTATAATAATATTTATTTATATTATTTATTTATAATAATATTTCTCGGGAAACGAGATTACTTGAGCCAGAATACGACAACAAAATTTAATATTTACCAGGAACCAAGATTTCTGCATTTTAGAATTGGAGTCCCTTAAAGGATTAACTCGTTCTTGTGCATTGAGTCAAGTCGTAGACCATTGTTGCTAATACTCTAGTCTCCTAAGTACACTATTGCATAATATACTTAAGTTAATAAATAAAATAAATACATAAAGCATTCATAAAGTATTTTTTTTAAAGTAATAAAAATTAAATTTTTTCAATTTTTGTTCTAAAATCATCATACGGAAAGTATAAACAATAAATAACTACAAACATTTTAGAAGTTGGAAATGACCCCAAATCATCTCTTAAAGTTGTAACAATAAACCAATTTTATTTTGGGCCCATTTAAAAAAAAAATTCTCTAAAAAAGATAAATTTTTTTAAAGTATAAAAAAAAATTCTAATTATTTATTATTCTTTACCGGCATAATTTGTGAGCAAACATTTTCATAGAAATATACTACGTTAATGATACTTCGTTTTTTTTTTTTTTTTTGGTTCCCTTAACTTCAATTAGAATGCTAATTAGGACACTTACTAACCCCGAAATTTTCAACAAAATCCTGTCAGTAAAAGGATTTTTTCCGCTCATGTATTTTGCACAAGTTATTAAAACCAATCAGCTGTTGTAGGTGCTGGCGCCATCTAGCGTAAATTGCCCAAATTGGCAGTGCTGTTCGATTACAGAGCTACCTAAGCTGCAGAGAGAAAAGATCTTTACGCTAAAAATTTTGCTAACGTTTTTGTATATGAAGTTTTAATCCATAAACCATTTATAAAGTTACTGGTAAAAATAATTATTTTTCGAAAAGTATATACAACGCTAAATTCGAAAAAAAAAAAAAATAGATTCTTCGCAAGAGACCACAAAAAAATTTTCGTATTCCAACTAGCATGATACCAAGTACGCGCGCAATGCCGCCCATTCCGGCAGCTTATTGTAGTTATAAATAAAATCAAATGCCAGGCCACAACATTGACAACATTGGCGATTTGATGCCGCACCGAAACCCGCACCCCATCAGCAAACACCGCGACCAATTATGCGCTCCCAAACGAGTTCGCCAAGTTGCCGCTGTCTCAGCCAAGATATCTTTGTTTTAATTTCTTGACGTCGTCGTCGTCGGCGGCGGCGGCAGCTACAACAAAATACCAGAAATAACTTGAAAATCCATTACATTGTGGCACGCTGCGGCTGCAGCAGCAACAACAACAACGACGGCAACAATCTGTGCTGGGATAAGGATAATGTTAATATCTGCAGCTGGCGGGGATTGGTCAACGGGGTAGCATATTTGCTATGCGCAGGTCATGGTGAATGGCAGTGGAACTGGTAACTGGGTACTGGATGCTGAGTGCTGGATATTGAGGAATGGGAATAAGAGCAGCATGGCATCTACGTTGACAAGTGATAACAATGTGTCAGAGACAATAAGCGGCAGACTCAAGCAGAAACGTTGTACAAATATCTGGCGTCCTTGGCTTCGATTTATTTTTGTTTTGCCAAGATGACGTCGCCAAAAATGGTTTTCATATATGTACACATGTCTCAGTGTGGCTGTATATTTTAATTTTCTGCAATGTTTGCAAAAAGTGAAAGGCTGACAATGGTTTAGATATAACCTGTTTGCAAAAAAAAATCTACACAATTTTGTAAATTGCCAGAGCATAGAAAAGGCTGCAAATTTTCGAGCTACAAATATTTGTAGCCTTGGGAGCAGCTGTAATTTTTTGCAAAATAATGAGCCTAAAGAACTTATCGATAATATTCAAAAATGGTTTTTTCTTATTAGCGAATAGGTATTTTTGGGTTTTTTAGTATGATCAGAGTATTTACGACATCATATAACTAAATATGTTTGATGCCGACAACTCCACAGTACTTTCTAAAAGATTTCTTATCGTGAACTGAATGGAAAAAGGGGCCGCTGTTTTTTTTCAAATACACATGGATTTAGTAAATTTAGTTTTCTTAGCTTCATGAGTTGTCAAGTTGCTGGTTTTGAAATCGCTGTAACTCAAACTTATTGATTTGCAATCCACATATGATGACAGCATTGCCAGAGGCATAAAACATGCGGCAACATTAAACAATAAAAACAGCTGTTAAATTTAAATTTTTAGGTTAAGAGGCTGAAATGATTGAGAGCTTTTACAGCAATAAAATGTACACGGCTGGGTTTAAATTTTCAACTAAGCTTTTCCACAACCCACGTTCTATTTCAATTGTAAGCGGTGGAGTTGTTAAGAAAGTGTTGCATGAAACTCTGTTTACGGCATTTTTCTACACTACAACATTTGGGATTTTGGGGTGTACCTTATGATCTTTAAAAAAAACCGCAAAATTAAATAAAACAAAGTAAATTTCGATCAAAAATAGAATTAAAGGAAAAAAAAGAGCTTGTCTTGTGTTTATATTTAGGTATTATAAAGGGTCATCAATCTTGAGGATTTTTTTTTTTTAAATGCAAGAAAACACAAAAAATTTCAAATGCATCGGAAAATCTTATTATTAATAAAAAGAACCATTCTTGCCATTCACTTTTTAAAGATAATCCCTTTCAAATGTTTGCCGCAACTGCGACGTAACTCGTCCATGCGGAGGCTCCAATTTTCGATGACGCGTTCGAGCATAATCGGCAGTATCTCGGGAATAACACGGGTAATGATTCAATGATAGCTGGCTTATCCACAAGCACTTTAAACATTACGTAGCCCCAAAGGAAAAAGTCGAACGATGTGATATCACACGATCTTGGTGCCCAATTCACCGTGAAATTAATTGTTTACCGAAGTCTTTCCATGATGAAATGGCAATGAAAACTAAATAAGAACAACTTGGCAACTTAAAAGTACACACGCGTGATTTATCAAGAAAACCTCAAGATTGATGACACTTTATTAAGCAAATTAAATTTCTTTAGTTGGTTTTTGAATTTTTTCCACAATCTTTTATATCATAATCCTATCATTGTACATTTTTTGAAGTCGTATAATATTATAATTAAATAGAAAAGCTAATTAGAACCGGAACTCTTAAAGTTACTATATAAGTATATTAGAATTCATGTAAACTGTAATATTTAAATCAAACCCGTGAAATAAATTGAATTGAAATGAAAAAAATATGTTTTACTACTGGTCAGTGGATAAATCATCACTCTAAAGGGGTGAACTCAAATTCAAAATTAGGACAAAAGTTGCATAAACTAAACAAGACAATTCATAAACTAAGCAAAAGGGATTCACGTTGAAGCCTATTGAGTTTTTGTGCAACTTTGCAGCAAGCGTGAGTACCCTAAATGTAAATAAAATAACAGTCAGCATGAATTCCACAGTCCGGTCACACTTTCAGCCATGCTGCGTTATGGCATTGCCAAGTTTGTCGCTGCAGCATTGCCAACCTTCTTCCGAATTTGTGAACTTAAAATCTACGCTGACTCAAAGACTACCTAGACTATGATCTAGACAAATAAAGAAATATGAGAAAACGGTCGATCATCAGAAATGAATTATTATTTGTTTAAAGATGGCATTATAGAATTTCAAAGTTTTAGCTTTAAACTCAGTTTAAGTGACTTTTGAGATTGACACTTTCTGCTTATTCCATAAAATAAGTTAAGCTTTATTTTCTAGTTGCTTTGTCTTGGCCAGCTTAGTTAACACAATAGCAGGCATCTTGAGTATACATCGATATCCAGTCCAGGTAACGACTAACTCGCGTATAAACACCGGGTGCATCTGGCTTGGCACAGCCATAACCAAAGGAAACCACTCCCGCCAAGCGGAAAATGCGATCACGCACTATAAGTGGACCACCGCTGTCACCCTGTTAAAAATAAAAGCACAATAAAGCAATCCCATTGTCTTGCAGCCACAATCCAACCCACCTGGCAAGCGTCCTTTCCACCCTTTGCCACATAGCCCGCACACAGCATAGTGTCCACAATCATGGAACTATACGAGGTGGCTTTACACTGTGCATTAGTAATAATTGGCACTTTAGTCTCTCTAAGCACACTGGATGTGGTGCCAGACTCATGTGTCAAACCCCAGCCAGCCACCACAGCAGGCTTAAAATCAAAGGCCTGCCGTACGCTGCTAGGCAGGCACACTGGACGTATGGGATCTACCAGCGGCACAGGTGCATTTAGACGCAGTAGCGCAATGTCATGCACCAAAGTGACTGGATTATAACCCGCATGCATTTGTGCAAAGGCCACTGTGCGCGTTATGCCCAACTGCACCGAGCTGCGATCAAACTGCAAAAGACGCACCGTAACCTTGGTCATATCCATACCCTCCACACAATGGGCGGCAGTAAGTATATAACGATCGTTGATCAATGTGCCGCCACAGAAAAGGAAGTCATTGAGTATCATTTGTGCTATCCATGGATATTTGTTGGTGCGCACCTGTGTGCCGCCCACAATGCGATTGACGTTTGGCACTCCGCAGGCTGCAAGTTTAAACGGGTGAGAGAAACTGGCCTTGTTCTGCATGCTGTCAAGCCTTGAGGCTAAACTTGGTCTACTCACTACAAGCGGCACAGCGATTGACGCGAAACGCCTTGGCATCGCCCTCGATGGGTGCATCGATTACTTGCTGTGGCTCGTTTTGACTGGGCGACACGCCCAGCACAGTGGATAAGATTTGCTGCTTCTGACCCTCGATCAGATCATCAATGAAGTCGGCTTGTACGCCTGGCGGTGGTCCCTGTGCTGCAGCAGGGCTCTTCGAAGGTGGCAAACGTGCTGGCCTGGGCTTGGGATAGTAGTAACCACGTTGCCTAGCACTGGCCACATAAATTATGGTGCTCAGAAAAAGCAGCCAAGCATTAAACTTGAATTTCATTTTTGCCTAACATAAAAGATACACAAATAACTTCTAGATACAAAATGTTAACCACACACGATGCGCACCAAAACTAAACTGTTTTAGAAAGTGGAAGCTTTAAGATTCTTATAGCCAGCGAGAGCGTCATCTGCTATATGCTGGATTCTATGAAATCCAAGCTAAGCCAGCTTTTTATCAATTTCCCAAGTTTAACATAATTTTTTTATTTTTTATTGCCAAGCCCTTTGGGGGAGCTAGCCACAACTTGACACAATTTTGAAGCCACAAGCGTGAGCTCATTTGTCATTAAGCTTGCCAAATCCAAACAGCTTAACATATTCCTTTATTGTTATGCAAAAAGCCGCCCTGCTGACAGCTTCAAGTGTCAGCAGCACACGGTTTCTACAGCTCCATAAACTTATGTTAATCTAATAACTTGGCTTTCTTCTGCAAGTGATTATGCGCATAGCTCTTAAAAGATTTATAGTTTTATTGCATTAATTTTGCGCGCTTTGTTGGTTAACATAGTTGACCCACTAATAAACAGTGTTGAGATAATAACCTAGTCATCTGGGGATTACATGGTACTCATGCTGCATTGACCCAAAAAATAAGATTGTTGCATTCCAAAAAAATAAAACACAATAATAGAGATGAGTAGACACATATTTTCTATACAAGCTTTGTATGACTTGGGATTTTGAAACCACAGCAGGGCGTTTGTAAGTTTCGAAAAAAATAAATAAATGAGATTGACTATTACGATAGCTTTGTTCAGCAAACAAAAGATTGTGTGTGTGGTTCAATATTTCTTAACAAATGATCAAACTCTATTTGTTCTGCAATTAACTTCCGCTCCAATTCTGTAGGAAATAGCTGCAAAGCGTAATCAAAAAAATCTCTTTGCAGACACAATTCATAAGTTGTCATAAGTTATTGTCATCTTTGTATTTATAAGCCCTTCTAGCCCGTTAAGTTTGCAGCCATTAAGCTCGAGATGAAGCTGCTGCTAGTCCTGAGTAAGATGAAGATTTAAAAAAAATTTTTTGTAATCTTTCATCCCAAAATATTGAAGCAATACACAATGGAAATACACTTTTTTCACTGTTTTCTTTTTTTAATTTAGGCTGTTCTGGTCCATTTTGGATTTTTTTAGAAAAAATTTAGGTTACAGTGACCGAGGACATTACGGGCAGATCCAGTCTGCAGTTTCAATAAGCGAAGAATACACCATATATTTTTTATACCGTAGGTATTGAATTTCCGAGCTGTCCTGTACTATTGTCAAGATGGCTTTCGTAGAGAATTTTTATATAACTTATAGTTTTTAAGACTTACTTTTATTTTCTATTTCATCTGTAAGAGTTGATTTAAATAGGCTTACCTGTAAAGATAAAAAGAAACAAGTGTTATAAAAATGTTTTCCCAGCGTCAGTTGAATAGTAAATAATCTAAACCAAATAAAATAATATTGTTAACAATTACACTAGTTTACAGCACTCTTAAGCCGAAAATGAAGTCCAAAAATGTTTTCATGGAACGGATTTCGAGATTTTTCGAAAAAAAAACACTTTTCGAAACTGAAAAAAGTGCCCAAAAACAAGTTTTTCGAAAAAAACTCTAAAACGGCGCTCAAGAAAGAAAAGGTTTCATTTTCGTGTTGCTTGACCCAATGTTAACCTAAAAACCACTTTTATACGATGAAACTTAATTTGTAAGCTACTGTAATTAATAAAACACAAAACAATTTGTTAAAACCTAAAAGATAGCTGAATATTTTAAATAAAAGTATCAGAAAAAAAAAAATTATTATATCTAAAATATATAAATATGAAATATTTAGTTTAAATGCAAAGCCTTAGGTAAGTAGGTTAGGGCGGTAGTTGGGAATTAGCTTCCCAACTCATTTAGGCCAAGAATAGGCCGGTTGTGATACTGATAATGGGAATAAGTGATAAGGATACAGAATATACAGAAAAATTTAAGTGAAAAGGAAAAGTGGAAAGTGCAGGAGCATGCTTTAAGTGGGACTCAAACTCACAACCTCTGGGATTATAGTCTAGTGCACTGACGCTAGGCTATCGAGAACGCTAATGCAAAGTCTTCAAAATTAAAAAAAATAAATACCTACAATTTGTCAGTGCCTTTATTTAACTTGAAAAAAATTGTTATATTTAAAAAAAAAAACTATAATGTGTCAGTACCAGTATCTTGCTTTAAATAAATAAAAAAAAAAATCATTAAGAAATTGTAATACAGTAAATATCTCAAATAATTGACTTAAAAGAACAAATGAATAAATCCAAAAACCATTTAAGAAATAAAATTCAAATTATAACTAAATCTTATAGTAATTAAATGCTGAAATTCATAGTAATCAAAAAACAATTAGTCGTAATAAAATGCTTAGCTAAAGGTCTTTACAGTTTTTAGATTAATCTAAAAATCCGAAAACTATTATTATTTTAACTCAAAATTGTGCTGAATTAATTCTAAATAAATATTCAATTACAACTATCTTAAACCACATTCATGCTCAAAAAAAAAAGTTTCAGGTAACAACAAGCTATTTACAGTTCGTTAAAGCTGCACGAAATAGCTTCCAAATTGCCACGGAAGTCAGACTCAAAAAAAAAAAAATCATCCAATGCCAACAATGAAAAACCAAATTAATAAAAACACCTCGCCCAAATGAAAGTAAATTGGTTTAAATTAAAGCTGTAGGCCAAATGCTAACGAGATGATGATCAAATTCTAAACTAAACTTGATAGAAAAAAAAAGAAAGTAAAAAGCAGCACTTTTTGAGTGCAGCTTCAAAAAAAAAAAAAAAAAAAGAATCCCAAAGAACAGAAAGATAAAAATGGGTCAAACTAATGAAGACGCAGATAAAGGCGTAAAATCAAAATAGAAGAAGAATCAAAAACACATAAAACCAAGACGGCATGTAAATGTATTAAAGCAGCTGATAATCAGGCAACTGTTGTGCCAACAACAACAACAACAACAACAATGAGACAAGGTGCACGACTTGGTGAAAGAGATCTCAATGAGCTTGTCCGTTTGGCAAATATTTGGGTCACACTTAAGAACACAGCTTCAGCGCTAACTAATAATAAAAGAAGTAGAAGATGAAAACTTAAAACATACACATTCTTCAATGGAAGATGACACAAAAGCGCAAGCAGACAGACTGACGGCCAACAAGACAAATGTACCTACATATATACAAATCTATGTACATACATAAAGAAAGTCTAAATATATTATTTATATGTAATTCCGCTAGAATCAATGAAAGAAAGTTCCAAAGCCGCAGCATCCACAGAAACCAGTTTTGGAAAAACTCTCAAACCTGCGCGCTCTTCTTCAGCCTTCGGCGCGCTCTCAGCACAAAAGACTTAGGCAACAAACTTGAGCAAGATTTGTTGAGAGCGCGAGTAAGTGAGTGAGTGAGTAAGTTCTGCTGCTTGATTGCCCTTTGGCTGGCTCTGCGCGTCTAGCCATGTTTGTCTGGCTATTTATGGCCATTTGTTGTTGTTGGTCAATACGTTCCACTTGCATTAAACTGGGTCAACAGTTGAATGCAGCAAGCACAACAACAACTCGCAGTTTATCGGCCTACAAATCTTCAGACATCCGACATCTAACAACATCAAATGCACACAGCTGTTCGATAAGACTTTTGTTCAAGCTGCTGCCACAAAATGCTGTTGCTTGCAACCTGCAACCTGTTTGTGCGGCATGCGTCTTTGCCAGCTAACAAATTTGTTAGCAATTATCGCATTTTTTTTATTGTTGTTGTTAGCTGCAATTTCATCAATTTTTTTTTTTTTGTCACTTGGATTTTTGAGCCAACCAAGCATAACAATAAAAACTTTCTCATGCTTCATTAAGTTTCACTAACCCGACATTTTTGTGGTGATCTTGGCTATTTATTTAGACAATGAAATAAAATTACCGAGTTCAAGTTGTTGAAATTTACTAATTTGTTAATGATAGTTTAGGTATTATAGCGGGGTGCTCACTTAACTTGACTTTGGTATAATAAAAATCTAAAAGCAGTCTAACTGCATATTATGTGTTAATTTCTTGGGAAATTTTTGTTAAATTTTTCTAGCTTAGTTTCCTTGGAACTATTATGCTTTACGCATGCTTAAAGCGTTGTTGTTTTTTTAATTTAGCTTAAATTATTAAGCGATGACAAGAGATAGTTTCCCATTCCCTTGAGACTATTAATGTACTCTCATAAACTTCCACATGCCACACAAGATGACTTCATTGAAGATTAAAGGCTATGTAGAAGAACAGCGCTGGCTTTCAAGACGTTTGTCATCAGAGAATCTTCTTAGCTTTCGTGGCTTTTTAAGGTATTTTTTAGTATTTCTTATATTTTGTTTGCCTGCAACCAGTCGCCTTACATTCAACACTCTTTGAAAATCATAGACTTCGATATGTTATGCTTACATCGGCTTTGTCTATCCCGCAGTTTTTCAAGGAACCAGAATCATCAATGCTCCAGTGGAAGATGATGATGATGAGATTCATCTACACCATAGTCTTCGTAGGTCATATATGGCTCAACAAGATTACCAACATGCACACCTTCCAAGCAGCGGCAATGAAGTGCTAGTGAATGATTCCTTTTCTCTTAGCTTTATATCTCAAGATTTCATTTAGGGATGATGCAAGTCTAAAGATTGCTTCACTCTTCAAGACCAATATCTCAAGATGAAATACAGTGTTAAGGATACACTTGAAGTGTCAAATATACCTTTTAGTCAAAAGCACGGAAGACGTCAGAAATATGACAGAAATGAGTGGGTGTGGCACACACTATACATCGTAGATTTCCGCTAAAGACCCAGATACAGCTATCAGACCTACAACTTTCCAATAACTGAGATTTCGTAGCCAAGCATATTAGTATTAATCAGTTAATACTCTAAATTATGTCGTTAAAGCCTCTATCACTTTTTGCAATTCTTATATCTACATAAAATACTAAAATATTGTACACAACAAACTTACTAGCCAAACGAAACTTATATTTTATAAACTATTTTTATTTTCAAGATGTTTGAAGTGATCCAAAAATGTTCACCAAATATGCTGTTGATGTTGTTCTCTATCAAGAGTAAAACTGGGGTACCTTCTTAATTCTTTTTTTAAGCTTAGTATTTATGATAAAAAAAACTTGCGTATTACCAAAAATAAAAAAGAACCAATAAACGAAAAGCAATAGTTTTTACAAGACTTTAAATGTGACCGTTTTCAGCTCAACTCGAACTATAAAACAAAATTTAGCAGCATACCACAAACACTAAAAAAACTCAGAAAAAATCCACACTCCAAGCATAGTTTGTTTCGGAAACAAAGTAGCTGTTCTTGTTCGGAAGCGTTTCGAACTGCTGCGTACTTGCATTGAAAACCTCGTTACAAAAAAAAAAAAAAAAGTTAAAAGTATAATAAATATTTTTCTTGAGTTAGTTTTGACCCTACACAGCTATGCTTATGTATATGCGCCGCTCCGTGTCGAATTTAGGAATTTCCCATAGGGTGTTTAGGATTTTTCATTTTTATTAAACTTATTAATAATTAAACTATTCAACTTTAGCATGACGTAATATATAAAAAGATAATAATATTATAACAGATACCATCTTTTTAAAGTAAAGTTTAGTAAAAGAGCATTGAACTCAAGCTGCCCCCTCCCAACCTTCCCCTTAAAAGTGCAACTGTTTGCAGTCTACTTACACAATATACCTCATTTCGTTATATAACAATTTTTCTACAATTTCACATTGCCAAGAAGCTCCGTTTAGACTTTTCGTTCCAAATATATTGCAGACTTTTTACAGGATAAAAAAAATTTTATAAAAAATAATGCCTGAAATTTCAAAGCAGCACTCTACCGCATCCTACCTACATGTACCTGTAGCGTTAAGTAGGCTTTGTGAAGTAACTATTTGCACTATGACCTTAAACTTGGTTAAGCCACTAAAGTTTTTCTATAAGGGTCTATCTGGATACTAATGATTTATAGGTTAAAAAAAAAAACATTTTTGAACAATTTCAGTTTTTAAGCTTAACGCATTTTGACTTAATTTAAAAAAAGTTTTTTTTTACTTTATTTACAGCATAAACACATTAGCTTTAAATTCAATTTATTCAAAAACTTAAAAAAAACACCCTATATTTAAATTACGCAACCTTTAAAAAAACACCCTATATTAAAAATTTAAATTTCTACGTTCTCAAGATTTATTAATTTGTTCTACTTATTCATTGGTCAGTTCTATTCTAATATTATTTGATTGATTCATTTAAATAAATACGCACAAAGTTTGTTGCCTAAGTCTTTTGTTTTCAATGCCAGCTATCTGACATTTGACCAAAACGTTAGCCATGACTCAATATAAATAATATATCACACAAAACTAAAAATATTTTAGATGTATAGGTATTTCTAAAAGTATATATATGTTTTATATATATGTGCGGGCAAGCCACCTTCAACTCTATTTGACATTTGAAAGTAACCAAGCCAAATGACACTTGAAGCAAAATATGCAAAAGCGAAACAAAAAACCGAAATACAAAAAAATATCATATAAAAAACTAGTTTGCAAGCAAAAAAAAAATAAAAAACAAATAAAATAAAAAATAATATGAAAAAAAAAAAAACACAACATAAACAGAAATCACTCTCATTTTTAGCTCTTCATTTGTTTACTCATATTACGCGGCCAGCCAAGTTTAAACAACGGTAAGCAACAACAAAAGCAGTCCAAAACAATAAAAACTGCACAAGAGACCCAACTCTATATAAGCACGGAGACAACTGTGCACCATATACTACCCACCATATATCATATACCATACAAAACTGGGCAACTGGTTGCTTGCTTTGGCGCATTGACTCCAAACAAACAGCAGTCAGCAACAAATGGGCAACTTGAATTCAATTGCTCATACGCAGCGCTCCATTTACGGGAACCAACAATAAACGCGGCCATAGAAGTCGCAAAGGGGGATCAATGGGGGGTAGCTTTAAGGACTTCGCTCCCAAGCAGTATATAAAGGAATTTTCGTAAGAGCACAGAAAGAGAAAAGTCTTAGAACAAAGTGATTGCCCAAGTTCTGCAAAGAAATTATTCCTTAAATGTCGTTACTGAAAGGAAGTCTTCGAAGTACTTGTACCTACTTTTAAATTTATTGGAAAGATTTATTCAAAAAGGTATCTTTATATATAAATTTTTGCTTAGGTATCATTAATTTTGAGGATTTAAGCTGTAGCTCTCTGCGCTCCAGAGATTTCCTGATAAAATTTGTGTTACCCCAATGATGATAAAAATTATTTTATTGAAAGAAGTTCATTTTATGGGAGTTGTTGAATAATATGCCTTTCGACGTATGCAAAGGAAATATAACCCTGTAGAAATTTGGAAATTATGATTTAAAATCTTCACAGATGATTTCAATTTGATCGACTCTTTCTTTCTTACTCTTTATTCTTATATTAAGGAATATATGTGAAGAATATTATTCAGAAGGTATCTGGCTTATCAGAAGACCCGAGTTCAGATTTAGGAAAAGTTTTGGTAATCAAAATTATATTCTTTGTTTTATTAAAAAATCTTGAAACATACAAATTAAATGAACCCACAGTAGAAATTTGGAAATCATGATTTTGAATTCTTGCAGACGAAGTGTATATCTGACGAATTTATGAATCAAAAGTTAACTGGCACAATTTTATGACGATACAAATTGTTTTCTTAGTTTTATTGAAAGATATTGATTTTTTAGTAGTCTTGGAAAATATGCTTCTTGATACATATAAATTAAATGTGCCCCATAAGAAATTTTGATATTATGATTGGAAATTATTGCAAACGATTTCAATTCGATCTTACATTAAAGAATATATCTGAAGCATCTAGCATCTGAAGCATCTGACATAAAAGAACATCTTACAGACCAAGTTTGGATGATCAAAATTAGTTTCGTTGTTTTAATGAAAACTATTGATTTTTTTTACGAAACTTGGGAGGTTAAATGTGCGCCTAGAAATTATTTAAAAATCATGATTGGGAATTTTTAATTTAATTTAATATGTCTGAATCAAAAGTTATCTGATTACAATGATAAAAATTATTTTCTTTATTGATTTTTAGAAATCTAGGAAAATATGCATACGAAGAATATGTATCCTCAGAATACATTTTTTTGGAGGTGCTTGCGACTTGAAAGATCCAACTTCGAATATTGATAAAGATATCTGGTAAATAAGCTAAGCTCGAAACGGATCTGCTTTCTTCAAAAGCTATCCAGCACATCATCAGAGTTTTTGGGCCAAGTTAATTATCTGGCTTCTAAGCAGTGCCAGCTTTAGCAGCTGCTTGGAAGATTTTAAGCCGCGCTATACGGAATTCGCATACGTATCTTTGATGCCGATGCTGCAGAAAGTAATAGCTGCTTGTATTAGATGAAAATTATGAAAGATTGATACTCAATATTTTAAAAAATTTTAAGACATATTCATTTTTTTTAAAACGCTACATAATCATTTTTAACTTCTTTGGTGTTCTTTAAAATAAAAAAAAAAACTGATTAACTTCTCAGAACTAATGATCGACCCCCACCAAAAAAGTTTGTTCCAACGTCACTGACTGCGACTCAATATTTCCATTGGCCAAGTGTGCTTTGTACGTGCCACGAGTGACAGACAGCCAACATTGTGGATTCTAAGTTTTGTCCCACTGTCCGCTGTGGGTGTTTTGTATGTGACCGGTGTACGTACGTTGGTAAGGTAATTAATGAGCCAACAGACCAAATGAAATTGAGCGTTGAGCCGGGCATACTAATCAGTACATATAGTATGTACTATATAGTTATAAATATACAGTATACAAACAGCATACATAACCACAATGGTAACTGACCATACGCAAGACGTGTTTTGGTGGCTTTTATAAGGCTTCATTTGCGAAATGTAAAACCAAAATGCAGCAGTATCTGGCAGTCAATGCAAACAAGTTGGGTAGAAGTCAAAAAGTGCAAAAGAAACAAAAATATATTCAAAAATATTTGTACTTTGTTTTGTGGCTTGGCAACACAGCGATTCATTCAACAGTAATGAATGCAGTCAAAAGGTCAAATGAGACATTTACTTTCCCATGGGGTTCGAGCGTGTGCGTTAAACCGATTTATGAATCTCGTTGCTTAGTTTTATGTATGCGTTTCCATTAACCTATATTGCTTAGTAAAAATTTAACTCAAAGAAGTTTGCAATGTGCTTCTTAGAAGCGTATGCTTGTATAAACAAGTTCCAAATAGGCTCCGTCATCTAAAACATCAATATTATAGAAACGGACCAAAAAATCCACTTGGATTTCTGAAGGTTCTAATAAGTCACTTAATCTTTAACTCAGCATACCCATTGAAAAATATGAAATATTCGTCCTTTGGAAAACGAAAAAAACAAATCGTACAATTTTTTTCGGATTCGTTTTTGGGTGCTACCAAATCCGAATTTTTTACTGTTGCCATCTACTCATATTCCCTTACTCATTTTTAGCACAGCTTTCTTTCGAGGGAAATTAAGAGGGAAATCTTTGATGCAATGAGACTTGATTTGTGCATGCTATTTTTTGGCTTAATCCAAAAAAAATAATAATTAAAAACAATAAATAATTACTATTTAACTTGTATTTGGCATTAGTAGAATACAGAAATATCAAAGAATATTTTAAAAATTATTTCAGTTTAAGATTGTCAATTTGTTTTAGTTTCTCTTGCAACAAAAAATTTAGTTTCAAACCACATACAAAATTTGTTTTGGTGAAATTGGGAGGCACCAAACATGCGGTTTTAAAACGAATTCGAATAAAATGTATCGATTCGTTTTAGGTTTAGTAATAAATATGTGTTTTCGAAGCGTTCAATTGACTTGAACATTTTTTGTGAAAATCCAAACTTGTGTTTAAAATATTTCAAAAATTTTGAACATTTTATTTTCTAATAACTTAAAAAAAAATTACAAAAATTCTAAGAAAATTTAAAATTTCAAATGTTTTTTAACCAGCCCGAATCTGCTTTTATTTTTCTTTTTTTTATCTAAATATTATTTTTAACATTTCCAAAAATTATTGAGCAGAAAACATTTGAGGAATAAGGTTTTACATTTAATTTGATGCAATTATTTGCGATAATGCGTAAGATATGGATTTTTCTTGACCTATACGCAGTTCGAAAAATTTCGCGCGGAATGACAAAACTTCATATAAAAAAAAAAATCCCATTTGGGACTTATATATACGCAGTTCGAAAAATTTCGCGCGGGATAACAAAACTTCATATAAAAAAAAAATCCCATTTGGGACTTTTTCTGCGCGAAATTTTTCGAACTGCGTAGACCCCTTAAAGCAAAAAAATTTTCAACTTCCGAATTTTTTTTTTTTCTTTTTTCATGCTTTATTCTTATTTATCAAAAAAAGTTTAATAAAATTATTATTATAATTATTTGTGTGAACGGAAAAAGTTTGGAATTGGAAAATTCGGTCGACTTCGTAGGCACTTTCGTCAACACTGTCTTCTTCATCTTCTGAGCTAGCGGAAACCGAATTTTTAACTATCGAAATAAAATCTTGGCTACTGGTTTTCCTCTCAACTACCGCTTAGTTTAGGCCCTGATTTATCCTTAAGTAAGCGTGTCTTAAATAATGCGCATAACAGGTTAGCCAAGTTTCGCGTAGGACAAGGTCTGTTTGATCTATTCGTTGAGTACTCTGTCAAAGCTGGAATCTACCCAAACTACAAATATAATTTTTAAGCAATCTTAGTATTCGAAATATTTAAAACTTTCAGCTTAATGGTACTAAAATACTAAATTTGTTTATCTATGCAGTATTTTAAGACAAAACAAGTAGATAATATAGCCATTTGCATTCATAGTGCTGTGTTTAGCACAAAGTACTCACATATAGTACATAAAACAAATTGGCAAACATTAAAAATAAAGGCGAGTAAAAATTATGCACAATTATTGTATACACCAAAAACGAATGTATGCCTTAGGAATATGAATCATTTTTTATCGCAAAACGTTTATATAAGCACATAGCTATATACTTCTGCCCAGATTAAAGTCATAACCATCTATGTACTGTTTGACTTCACTGCTCCATAAGGCCTAAAGCACTCTAGCTTTAAGCAATTTGCAACACGCCAACTTTAAATTATAACTTTATATGCAAAAATCTTCAATGGCCTGTCTAATAGCCAGCTAAGACTAGTCATAGGCATAAATGTGTGTTAATTACAGTTGCACTCAAACACATCCATAGAGACTTCATGTCTGGGCAGTAGATGAATGCAATGTATCTGCAAGATACTTCGATAGACAGCAACTTCAATAGACCAGCAGTAAATACTGGCAGCAACTCAATTGCAAGGCCCGTTTGTTGTTTAACTATTTTAACCTAGTTTTTGCTCTGGCCACATTCTTGTAGGAGAGTGTAATACCAAAAAAACTAGTTTTTATTAGCCAAGGCAAGAAGCAAAAAAGAAAAAACTAAAAGCATATAAAAAACCAAATAAGCACAGAGAGCAAAAAAAAAAATTTGAACAAGTTGAAATTGAAGCTAATGAAAAGGCCAATTGCAATGCTTAATTAGTTAAGATTGTGGGCTTTTTGGTCAGCTGGAACCAGGCTGAGTTCGTTTTGGAACTAAAAATAAAACATGGCAGAACAAGTGTTTAACGTTTGTATTACGGTTAAATGCGGGTCAATAGGGATTTACGGTTAGACATGCGACTTTTTTTTTATTCTCGCCCAGCTTTTTACATGTTTTTTTTTTGCGGAAACGGCAGTGACGTTGCGCTCTGTCCGGCAATGGGAACGCCAACCGATTAGTACCATATACTCTTATATATTATATACTAAGCATATATGCCATAGCGTGCCTCGAACGGTCTGCCGAGTGGGTCAAACAACAGCAAAGTGAATGCGTACAACTAAACAATTACAATGGCAATTATTACGACGACCATAACCGATGCAGCAAATGGCAATAAGCGTTAACTAAACCAGGAACTGCCTAGAGTCAAACGGTTTGTGTCTTGGCTAAGTGTAAAAAATTGTTAGCAATAAATGTAGAAAACAAGAACAGAACTTTTAGAGGCTTCTCGAAAACTATAAATAATAATTTTTACAGAAATTACTTTAAAATAAAAGAAAACGAAGCAGCACCAGTATTCTAAACGAGAAAGAAAAAGCCAAATCGAACAATTTTATTTGGATTCGTTTTTGCGTGCTCCGTAAAACGAATTTTTCTGTCGATATTAGCCGTTTTATTTTCGATAAATTCGATAAATTCTCTTTTCTCTCTCAACGCGGAAACCCTGTCGCACTTATCAGTCATGTGTTCGTGTATGATATGTGCACATATACGAAGACAGAAAAAAAATCCGTTTGGTCTGTGCATGTTATTTTTTGGGTTGAGTCAGAAAAAATATAATTAAAAATAATTGTTAATAAAAATATGACTTAAAGTTGACATAAATATATTGTAAGAATATCAAAGAATATTTAAAAAAAATATTTATGTATAAAATTTGTACTTCTTTAAACCTATTTTGCCAATTCCTTTTAATTCCTGTTGCAATAAAACATTTCGTTTAAAACCACATGAAAAATTCGGATTGGTGAAATGGGGAACACCAAACATTCGGTTTCACAACGAATCCGTATGAAATGTTCGGAATCATTTTCCGGAGCAGGGCCGTATATTTTATATTTATCGATACATCTTCAATGCAACCAGTTTTTCTAGTATCATCATAAAATTTTGCATAATACATATCGCAAAAGATTAAAAAAATAAAATTAATTCACATTTTTATTTTATAAAGGGTCATCAATCTTGAGGGCATTTTTTTTTTCAATAGGGTTTTTTTGATAATTCACGCGTGAGTACTGTCAAGTTGCCATGTGTTTTTAATTCAGTTTGCCATTCATTGCCATTTCATCATGGAAAGACTTACACTCGAACAACGTTTACAAATCGTACAATTAAATTACGAAAATTCGCGTTCTGTTAAAAATGTTTTTCGCGCGTTTAGGCCCTTTTATGGAACCAATTCGGTGAACAATTATTTTCACGCTCCGGACCGGTGACCGGTCACCCCTTAGACTCTTTGCTTTGGGGCAACGTGTAGTCTAAAGTGTTTGCGGATAAGCCAGCTACGATTGCAGCAGTAGAGGCTAACATTACCCGTGTTATCCGATTATGCTCGAGCGCGTCATCGAAAATTGGAACCTCCGCATGGACGAGCTACGGCGCAGTTGCGGCCAATACTTGAAAGGGATTATCTTTAAAAAGTGAATGGTAAGAATTGTTCTTTCTTTTGATAATAAAGATTTTTTTGAAATTTTTGTGTTTTTTTGCATTAAAAAAAAAAAACCCTCAAGATTGATGACCCTTTAGCTTATATTTTATATTTCTTGATATATCTTCAATTAAATACCAATTTTATTAATATTGGTATCGAACTAAATTTTTAATAAAATGTTAAAAAGCTAAAATTTATGCCATGCTTATTTTAATTTTATAGCTTATATTTTGGCATAATATTAAAAAAAAGTAAAATATTCAGAAATTGCAGTAAAACTTGTTCGGTTTTTTTTTGGCTTATGCTGCTTCAAAAAAAAAAAAAAACAAAACTTCGCTGCTAATAGCGTCGATACCGATTTTTGGTCGGTGGCAAAGCGAAAAACTTTAACTTTTTGATATCCCAATACTTCGATTCGATATTTTGCTTGATGCGGTTATATGTATATTGCGTCCATTTTTTTAATTTTTTTTCATAATATTTATTTTTATTATCTAAGTTTCCTTATGTAAAGGGATCACGTTACGGCGATACTTTCAGCAAGAGTTGAAAAATTCTTAACATTTTGCGCAAAAATTTTGGTTGCATAGACTCAATATGACGAACCCAAGGTTAAATCAATTCCATCTTATTACTTGTCAATTTTTCAGTCTCTTTCAAAAGGTCTTTGTGGTGAGCTTCTTTGCTTCTCTCTCTGTACATTTTTTTACTCTTACAATAGTTAGAAAAGAAGCCGTCAGAATTAAGCCACAAAAACTTTCCAGAACTAATAGTTCAGTCAGGTTTCAGCAAGTTCTATTTGTGTTACCCAGTATATCATATATTTCATCAATTTAGGCCAGAAGTTAAAAAAACATTTGAAGTGATCCCAAAAAGCTATGATCAATTTTTGCGGTTTTAAGATAGAAAGCTGAAGCAAGCAAATTTTGCGGGCGGTGAAATATGTATACTCTTTATACACTGTAAAACATATTGTAGTTTCAATACAAATGTACTATGTAAGTAATTGCCAGTAAATAAATAAATAAAAAAAAACTATGTAAGTAAAATTGTCAAAAATGCTAGTAAGAATTAATTTAAGAATTTTGAGTATGCTGCACAGAGCCAATTGGAGCTAACTTTAAAAAAAAATGGTTTTTCGAATATTTGGGATATAACAATTGAATTCTAAATAGAATCATTCTTATATCACTTTTTTGCAGAACCGATGTCAATAACAACGAAGACCATAGTTTGTTTTTTAAATGCGTTAATTTTTACCTTTTATGCTTTAATGATCGGAACTTCAATCATAAAGATCCAAAGGAGTTTCGTGTATAACGTTGTCATAGAGATGCTGATAACCTCAGAACTTGCCCTTTAAAGTAAAATCCCAAATTTTTTTCTATAAATATTGTTAATCTAATCCTTTTAGAACTATTATAGTTCCTAGCACTGTTTTAGAATTCGGTTTTTGCTCTGGAAAGCGTGACTTCCATGCTTGGAGGTTAAAAAAAAAAATAAATTTAATAAACGAAAAATAATATTTAAAAAATATTTAACAGTTTAGTCACAATTTTTTTTTAACTAAGCCGAAATTTTAACTAAAAATCCTTTTTTACCTATGAATCGATCTGGACTAATACTTTTTAAAAATTGTTGGGATGCATTTTTTATTTTTTGATCGATTGGTTTTTAGAAATCTTACTAGCTCGTAGACAAAATTATAGAGATAGCTGATTTTAAGATAATTCGATGTATAGCATAAAAGAGTTTTTATTTTAAATTGTATTATAATACCTGAAAATATTTCAAGCGCTTAAAAATAAAGAATAATTTCACCAGAGCTGTTATGCCTATACAAAATGTTATTATTATTACAAGAGTATCATCTAGCACTTATTATGGGAAAAATGTATACCTTATGAAAAAGAATCATTTCTTTCTCAAAGAAAATGTTCAAGAATATATAATTCTCATTTATTTTTTTTTGTAAACAATCGTCAAAAATAATGAAACTCTTAGTGATTTTCGGGGCTTACAAAACGAAAACCGAAACTAAAACAAAAGATTTCTTGAATTCACGCATTGAGTACAAAAAAAAAAAAAAAAATACAGGCGTAATCTAAAATTGTTCAAATCATTATTCCAGAAAGCTTTATCTGACAGTTTTTAAATAGCAATCTAGTTGATTTAAAATACCCAAAGTCTGATATTTTTAGATTTTTAGAGCTAGTATTAATTTATTTATAGCTTGAGATTTCGCCTTGAGACATCTTTTATTATACATTCTGATAAAAAATTGCCATTTAGCTGAGCAGGTTTAGATTATTATCCGGTTTTATATCCAAAAACCGGATATCCGTGTTGGTTTCGCAACGGCTGCAGTATTTTCGCAAGAAAACAAATTTAAAAAATTACTGCAAGTTACCAAAAAAAATATAATTCAAATTGTTATATATAGCACAGACATTGTTACTGCTTACTTGTTATACGAATTATATTACAGAAATTTGGGTTTCTTTGTAAGTCTAACATACATAACTTCAATCTTTTGGTATCTATTACAAAAGAAATGCCAAAATTGGCATTTATTATGCCAAAAATTATATCACACTAAACAAACACAATTCCAACATGGAGCACACTGTCCACCAGTCGCCTATTGAAAGACCACAAAGCTAAAGTTCAATGACCCAGTGGCGTTTCCAGGTACTGCCCAGTTTTTCTTATGTTTTACACTTGTTTGTCAGTTCTGTTTTTGTTAACACCCTGCTGGCTATTTACACTGTCATCTGTGTTGCGCATTTTTCTAAGTCATGATACGAGCTAGCTGCAAAGTACTAACTACTTACCAACTTACCAAGTTACTTGGCTCTTCGTAGCCCCCTTTCCAAACATCGGACCAACAAAATGTGCTCAATGACTGCTGTAGGTTGCTTTTATAATTATGTTTGTGAGCGTGTATCATAAGCGGCTGTTTTTTTTTTTTTTGTTGTTTTTGTGTTTCTTCTACACATTTACACTCTCTACCGCTTAACTGTAGATAATGTCTTTTTTTCATACACTGTACTTTGGGGGGTACGAGTGTACATTAAGTACAACAAAAAACATCGATAAAGTCAAGTCCGTTCATCCCTTCTCTTCATATTGCATATTAATTCAAAGACGCAAAAAGTTTGTCATAACTTTTTTTATTTTGACCTGGATTTCCCTTTATAGAATTTTGCGGTTTACTCTTTCATTTTTCGAATTACAATTTCTTTCCATAGACACTTGTTTTTTCATTAGCCATCCATAAAAGCAAATAATATTAAAATTGTTGGAGAATTTCGATAGTTATTGCCAAAAGTTACAAAATTTAAATCTTTTAACCTATAAGACACTCTAAAAACAAGCTGATGGTAAAAATTTTAATTAAGTGACCATAAAAAAATTTTGTTTTATATTTATTTATTGGCAATCGACCGATCAGTACATAGGGTTATAATCCAATATTGAAAGACGAAATAAATCGCTACACACTAAACAAAAAAATTTGTGTGCTACTCATATGGAACCGCCGAATCCGAGGTCCAAGAACCCCAACACCCAATGGATCTAAAATAACCTCACAAACCCCATAAACTGAAGTAATTTGGAGGCTATCTCAGAAACTGAACGTTCTGGGGTTTTTCTCACCTCGGATTCTGGTTCAGCATGTCAAGATTCTGACATAACATCAAAGCTCGGCGATTGCCCATGAAGTTTGACCTGTAAGTGGTTTTTGGGCCTCAGTTTCAGATTCAGCGACCCCAAAACGTATAATCGACATCGTTGAAAATCCGAAATAAAAAAAATGTATGCGATTTTTCGATGTTAACTTAGAGTTCTTGGATTTTGTGTTTTTTTGGGCGGCCTAAATGTTAAAGGTTAAGTTCATACCACTTATTTTTTTATGGGCCGTCTAAGCGTTAAAAAATTATATTAAGATTTTCAGCATGCTTTAACTTTTGCGAAATAAGAGCAAAAATTCGTACGATTAAGTCAGTAGTCTTCAAAAAATATTGAAATAAGCTTAAAAGTCTTAGATAAAGAAAAACTTATTTTTAAAGGTCTATCCCAAATAGTGGGATTTTATTTTTTTATATTAAGTTTTGTCATTCCGTGCGAAATTTTTGCATGCTGCGTACGTGCCTTCAGCTTAGAATGCGATCAAAAAATTTTATAGCAAGACCAAAAATTCTTAAACAATTCTTAAAATTTAGAATAAAGAAAAAATACTTGAATTAAGAATTTGCGTATAATAAAATTTGAAACATTTTAAAAGGCAAAATATTAAAATAAAACCAAAATTCAAAAAACATTTATAAATTAAGATTAAATATCAACAATTAATTACTTAGATTCAAGATTTTTTATAATTTTCTTCTAATTTATTTTGACTATTTTTATAGTCTTGTATCTAGATTGTTAAAAACCCGAAACTTAGCTTTTGATTACGATTTTGTGCACGTTCCGGCTTTTGTTAAACTTGAAGATTCTTATTTTTTAATGTTTTTTGATCTGAAATTAGCACAATCAACTCTTAAATAAAGATTTTAAAACCATATTTCCAAAAATTTTAAGCCAAAAATCGTATTTCTAAAATAACACAAAAAAAAACATTTTTTCTGTGACTCATGTGTTCTAAAATTTAAAAAAATTTGCTGCCGATTTGGGAAATTCTACAATCTTATTTCAAGCTGTACACTCTTATTTTTCAGATTTTTTGGTCTTGAATGTAGCTCTTCTGATCTTGCATTGAATACAATTTTTTTCTTAAAATGCGTCACAAAAATCTTATCTCTAGTTTGTTACTAGCTCGAAAATAAGACATTGGTCACGATTTTAGGCTTTACCAGTCTTTTTTTTTTAATCTACAACATTCTTATCTTTAAACACTTTTTTTATCTTAAGGGGTCTACGCAGTTCGAAAAATTTCGCGCGGAATGACAAAACTTCATATAAAAAAAAAAAATCCCATTTGGGATATCCCATTTGGTACTTTTTTTCATATGAAGTTATGTCATTCCGCGCGAAATTTTTCGAACTGCGTATAGGCCTTTAAGGCAAACAATTCGTTCTACAAATGAGTTAAAAAATTGCACTCCACAATTACTTAAAATCCGAAATTAAGATTTTGGTCATTTTTTCCGAAGAATTTCGAATTTCGAATTTTTTTTGTCTTAATTCATTCAAAATTCTTAAGTAAAAATTAAGTTCCTAAATTGACAACAAAAAAAGACTTTTTCTACTAGTATAAACTGCCACCTTCCAATAACCCTCAACAACTCTTCAAAATCGAAAGAACACTTAAAAAATTTTAAAAATAAAAGGGTATATGGTAGTCGGGTTGTTTCGACTGTCGCCGTCCCACTTGTTTCCACTAATGCCACTGTCTTTCACTTTGTATGTCGTGTTTTGCTTTAATTTTTTTTCTCGTTCTGCTCTTTTATGTTTTCTGCTTTATTTTCACACATAAAAAATACATAAAATTGTTTTATTATCATTAAAAAGTCAAATTTATGGCATTTTAGTAGAAGACTTAGAACAAACCTTTAACGCTTCTTCATTTTTTTTTTTGTTTGCTCCAGGTGAAATTCTTAACGGTTTTTGGCTTGACTTGAGGGCCTAGAAGGCGCATGCTCGAAACGGTATTGATATACCCGTACCCAATATGCTGGAGGGTATTTAGTTGAGCTACTTGTCCTAATGGTTTATTAATTTATAATTAAGGCTTAGTTAATAATATGTTTTACCCTAATGGCGTTGCCACGTGAAGCTGATGAGTGTATGGCCCAGGGTTGGGTTAAAAAAATTTGAGAATTAGCCCAGTGCCAATAACAAAAAAAAACTCCAATTGATAGGGACAAAAAGTAATTCGAGCTAAAAGTTGTAAAATTTATTTTAAGAACTACAGCAAATCTTGCCGCTTTACGGTTCCCAGTAAAGTTTGTCTTAAAACTGATTTTTAAATAACTTCCCATCCGGTTCATTTAAAATTATAAGCCACAATCTTACCGTAATAAAATAATAAAAATTACAAGCAATTTATATAAATATTTATAGTCTGCTTATCCAAAGCTGTATACAAGTTGTACACATTTATTACTCAAGCGTATATAAACTAGTGTAACTCAAAAGTTTCGGATGGTTAATTTGAAACTTTGAAGTTGATATGCCTTTGTGCGTCTATATTTTGAAAATTTGATTCCAAATGAGCGTATAACCGCCTATAAGCGGCAAAGTTTAACTTAATTGATGTCTGAACACTTTTGGCTCAAAATAATTTAAAAAATTCCAAATACTTGCTAGGATATGAACAAAAGACGCATAAGAATTGGACTGCTCTTTGTTTCGACCATTCTTATACAGCTTGTTTTTTTTAGAGGTTCATAACATTGAGTTGGCAAAGGCTGCTTTATCTGACAACCCATTTAACGGCTGATAGTTGCTATTTGCTGAGTTTAGTTTCACATTTCATTATGAATAGACCCACACCAGAGCAACGCTTGCAAATTGTTGAAATTTTGTATCAAAATAATGGTTCCGTTCGTCAAACTTTGTTTTACGATGAAGCCCATTTTTGGTTGAATAGCTACGTAAATAAGCAGAATTGTCGCATTTGGAGTGAGAGGATAATCCACAAGCTTTTGTCGAAACACCATTAAATCCACAGAAAATTACTGTCACTTGTCTGCGTCGATAAACCAGAGACAATTGAACACCAGGAAATCAACATTCGAAGAGTTATTGGCGAAATATGGCCGCAAATGCTGCGGAAAGCTTGTGAAAATTGGTGTTCCAGATTGCGCCTTGTACGCGCCAGCCGTGGCGGCCACATGGCCGAAATCATATTTAAACATTTATGTCATAAAATCTATCCAATAAAGCACGTTTCATTGATATTAAAAATATATTTCTTTGTTTTGATATGATTTAAGCTTGTGTTACTCTAAAAAAAACACCCTTTAGTGCTTTCGAGTCATTTTTTGCTTAGAACGAATCACTGAGCTCACTACGAATACTTTTAGTAATCTACTTCTCTACAGCTCTTTTTACGCGACTACGGCGTAAAATGGAGTTGTATACTGTAGATTGTATGTTCATCTGTTCTCTAATAACTTCTGAGCCGCTTTTTATAATTTAACAAATGCGATATCTTTGGATGCGTGTTGATCGTGCACTGGTTATAGGCTCTATGACGTCATATGAAATCGAATATGGTAACCTCTGGTGGACATAAAGTCATTAATGAAAACAATCACTTTTTTTAATGTAGCAGCGTTACGTATCAATAAAAGGGTTTAACACACTTCGAAAATATACCTATGTATACCCAATTCGGTTTTTAGACGGCTTTTTTTAAAACAGTTTTGAAATAACAAGTTCTAGAAAAGAAAAAAAATTTTACACAGTATCATTTGATTTAGCACGATTAAAAAAACCTATTTGAGAAATATTTCTTTTAACGAAATCTTTTAGAAATCAATTTTAGTTAGGGAACTCTCCTTGCTAAATTATTTTCATAGCAGCTTAAGGTTTACTTCATGTCTTCTTTACGCGTTTTTTTTTACACGTTTTTTTCTGCAACGCATCTACCGTGTTAAAACAGAATTAGGTATATATTGTTGCCTTTAGTTTGCTGCTTTGCTCTTATAACAAAATATTTTAATTTCTTTTTTAATTTAAAAATTAATTTTATAAAAAAGAAATAGACAAATTTTGAGATTGTAACATTTTTTGACCAAAATTCTTTTCAAAATTCTTCTAGCTTTTATTTATGTAAACAATTTCTCTATTTTTTTTTTTCAAATAAAAACATTTTGAAAAGAATCGCATAATTTCTTAATGCCTCCACTTTTTTCCATTTTATCTTTTAAGGGGCCTACGCAGTTCGAAAAATTTCGCGCGGAATGACAAAACTTCAAATAAAAAAAAATCCCATTTGGGATATCCTATTTGGGATTTTTTTTTGTATGAAGTTTTGTCATTTCGTGCGAAATTTTTCGAGTTGCGTATAGGCCCTTAGATGTAAAAAAAATAAAACAACAAACAACAACAAAGCTTTGGTACGAGTTATAATCGCAAAAAACTTAGTTAAATAAAAAAATATAATAAGTTAAAAAAACCAGAAAACTGCAAAATTACGCTCTGAATAGTATACTCTCATCTGGAATTATTATGTACAAACTATTCGATATTCATCGTTTATTTAATAAACAACACAAAATAATGTATGCCCGTAGACTTAAAAAATCATTTATAGTTAGTTTTTGTAAAAAAAAAGTAAGTTTTTCATAAAATACTCATAAAAATAATTATTTTCTATTTTCAATTTAAGGGGTCTACGCAGCTCGTAAAGTCGCAAATGGGATATTCCAATTGGGTTTTTTTTTGTATATGAAGTTTTGTCATTCCGCGCGAAATTTTTCGAACTGCGTATCGGCCTTTAATCACAAAATTCATGCGCTTAGATCCCGTCTAGTCATCACAAGGCCCTATTTTTCTCTCGACGACCCAACATATGGACCAGAGAGCACAGGTGCTTTGTATGGAACAAATTTCTTGGAGGTGATTGTTTAAGCTGTGCTGCAATAGAAGGAACACAAGTTTGGGAGCTAGTAAGTTTATAAGACACTGGTCAAAATGTAAGACAACAGGTTGTTATGGATGATCAAGCTTCTCATATAATCAGCTTTTGTTGCTTTAAAAAATTTTGCCAAACTTTATACTCTTCATAATACTTTATAACAACTTCCTTATAACTAAAGTTTTGGTAATTTGCAGCTAAGTTTCGGGCGATTAATTTGAATAAACATCGTTGCTTATTTTATATAGCCAGCAACAAAATATGCAATATACGTAATCACATAATTTTTTCTTTAAGCCATAAAAAAATGTTGTGCAATATATAAATATTTTTGTTTTATAGTTTATAGTATAGATCGAAGAATTCCGCTTATTTACTTAAAGAAGAACTGCACGCTAATTTCATCAAGTCACTGAACTCTTGTAAATTATATAATTTTTGTATTTAACCCAAATAGCACACATCTGGCACACATTAATCTGCCTAAATTCATAATTAAATACTTAAGGCGTCAATTTAATTACATACAAAGATCTCAACACTTACAAAACGAGGCAATTACAGGGCACACGTTCCACTTGACAAGCGTTGAGGGGCAATTAACTGAGGCAAAAAAAAAAAAAACCTGACAGCTAAGCATTTCATTCAAAAACCTTAATAAACCAGATCAGACAGCCGCAGCTCAGCTGCATATAGTAGAGCTATGTGAAAGTATATACATATGCAGCTCATATGTATACGATTATCAAAATCGTAATCGTAATCAAAATCAGACAGCCGAAGCCAACAACCTTGGCATTGACATTGCCAAGTTGTGTAAGAGCTGTGCAGCAAAGTGGAACCCACAACTGACTACAACAAAAACATGCTAAATATACCAAGAATATCTTTAAATAAATATTTAATTATTTTTTTTATATTTTTTTTTAAGCAGCGAACGTGTCTTTAAATTAAGCTGACCAAACGAAGTTAGTTCGCATTAAATGATAACGACATCTTCGAGCCACCCTGACCAAAATTCAATGCTAAAATATGTCACAATAACAAAAATAAGAAAAATTGTGTACATTCAGTTGTTCGTGACCGAATTCGGCAAAACTGAGTACGGTGTACGACTGCTAAATACACTATACTTATTTTTGCAAAAAGAAAAGATGACGTACGTTAAAGTCGGGCGCAGACGACTTTGGGATACCCTGTACCACCACATTGCAATTAAGTCCGACATATTGTTAAGACCTCCAAGAGATATTTTATTCGGCAAATTTGGCTACGATATTTTCTTAAAAAAACAGAAATCAGTCGAATTTTGCACCATACAATTTTTTTGACCGATCGGTCCTATGGTGACTATATGATAAGTCAACCGATTTTGATCACATTTGGTACAGTGCTTGGGAACTCTAAAAAACTTCTTAATGCCAAATTTGGTTGCAATATCTTCACAAACAAACGAAACACAATGAATTTTGTACAAAAAACATTTTTTCGACCGATCGATCCTATGGGAGCTATATGATATAGTCAACCGATTTTGATAAAATTTGGTACAGTGCTGGGGGTCTCTAAAAAACTTCTGATTGCCAAATTTGGTTATGATATCTTCATAAACAAACGAATTATCCATCTAAAACTTTTGCTTTTTTTTCGAGGTCCTCTGAAACACCCCTATGGGAGCTATATAATGTAATCCCGATATCAAAAAAATAAAATAAACTTGTCTCCTATGGATTAATAAGGGATCTAATCTGAAAGTTTGGTTGCTCTAGCTCTTACCATCTCTGAGATCTAGGCGTTCATACGGACAGACGGACAGACAGACAGACGGACAGACGGACATGGGTATATCGACTTCTCGAGTCACACTGATCATACTTTAGGTAACTTTGGGGGGTTTCCGACGTTTCCTTCTGTACGTTACATACATTTTCGGCTTGCACAAGCACAATATACACTTTGTACCATACGGTACAGGGTATAAAAAACAATTTCTGCAAAACAGTACAAAGGGAACTTGTTTTTCAAAAATAAAATAAAAAACAAAATAATTGGAAATATATTGGAATTAATTTGAAAGTAAGAATGTTTTCCATCATAAGACTCACATGCGTAGACACTGACTGAATTTCTTAAAAGTGATCATATTGATAACAAAAAAAACTGACATATGTACTTTTTTTGCCTGCTATATAAATTTCACAAGTCTGTAATAGTACCAGAGCATATGTTTTTTACGAAGAGCTTGAAATTATATACATATATGATGACTAAGCTTTTTAATGGTAGACACTAGTGCTGTAGAAAACATCGATGATCGAAGTTTAAAATCTCTATATATCGATGTTGGCCAACAGAGATGTTTCTCCAGCACTACTAAACACACATTTGATAAGTGCAGAAGTGCTGGAGAAACATCTCTGTTGGCCAACATCGATATATAGAGATTTTAAACTTCGATCATCGATGTTTTCTCCAGCACTAGTAGATTTAGTAAGTATTTAGCAGCATGTCAGAGAAACTTGAAATTATTCTAAAGAAAAAGGAGGAGCAAATATTGACTTAGTGTACCTATAGTTAGACAGTTTTTGACGAAGAACTTCAAATAGGAACATTTTTGGCTACAATATAGGCAAAAATAAGTCAAGCGGGGCACTTTTTAAGTATATCTCTTTCATTTTGTTGGTTTCCAGAAGATACTATACAACAAATTTTTTTTTTTTTAAGCTTCCGATTGTTCGGTTATCGTAACTCGATTAGACCAATAACCGAATATTTTGCTTGACTTTTTTTAAAAGCAATACATATATATGCTAAAATTGTATTTTGGTGAAAGATAGGGCTTTAATTCAAATGTTAATTAATTTTGACTAAAAATCTAAAAAAAAAAAACATAGATTTATTAAAAAATAATTTTTTCAACTATTTTTTTTTAATATTTTATCAAATTCAGAATTGATGCGTATAGCCGCTAAGACAATTTTTTCAAATTTTTGCTTTAAAAATTTAGTAGCATGAAATTCTGCTGAGAAGAAAATGAATCAGATATTGACTTAGTTCACAAAAAAAAACTAAAGAATAAGTCACGAAATTTTATGAACCCAGCTCTTAAAATTTCTAAACATGTTTATTTCGAGCTGGCTATCAAGTTTTTTTGTAGCTGTTCCATATACTCCGACGAACTTAATAAGCTCGTTTACCAAATGACTAACTGGTATTAAAAAGCAAGCGCTTAAAATTGTTTAGAATATATATTAACGCCGCCAAAAGAACATGACCCGGCCATATAGAGAACTCTATAAATAATGACTCACAAATAATAGATAGAAATAAACAAGTTTTTTACAACTGAATCAGAATCTGAATCTTGCTTCGGCAGATGAGCTCAGAATCAGCGGCCTCTGAGACGAGCTGCCTTTAATAGCAATACTTAATAAATAATAAGCAACTTGGCGAAAAATTACGCACCAAGTATACAAAAATTTTGTTTGTATTATTATGTGTTTTTTTTTTAAGCTTTATAAACTTATATACATAATAACTTCATGTTTATGTTTAACACTTATAGCTGTATATAACTTTGAGTTTATTTTTTACCACTTTCACATATACATAAAAAACTTTACAATTTATAAAGATATAAAATTTATGCGGCTGCAGCTTTTGGCTTTTTGTTTGTTTATATTTTATATTTATTTATTTTTTTTTTTTTTTTTGTTTTGTTTGTTGGTTAAACGGTAAAATGATTTGTGCTTTTTAACGGTTTTGTGTTTATTTAGACAAAAAAAAAAACTATGAAGTGTTTTATAACTTATATCAGATATATTTTTTTTATAGTTGACACAGCTTTGGCTTACAAACAGTTTTACTAAATTCAAGAAATTTACTTCTTTTAAAATTTTTAATAAATGTATTATATTATTTATATTTTTAAATTTATTACTGCTGATTTAGAAGCGAACCAAAACTCGAACTTGAGATAGGTTTCTTTTCCTGATTTAATAAGAGAAAAAAAGCATAATAAAATTAAAAAAAAAATATTATTGATTAGTTGTGCTTATTTTTATCGCAATTAACAACAAAGTCTTTTTATTATCTTTTTATAATCGTTTTTCAATTAATTGCAAATTGTCATAAAAGACTATTACGTAAAGCCGCTTCTTTTAAAAATAAAGCAGCTAATTATCAAAGAAATTTCTAATAAATCTCTGTATATTTTATAAATATTTAATTATAATAGCTCTTTTCTCTTGTCATTAGCAAATACTTGGGATCATCCATAAACTACGTGACGCTCCAGGGGGTGGGGGTCTGGCGAAGCGTCACGATCATATGGAACATCTTCAAAAATGTTCCGTGACTCTGTCACATGGGGGGGAGGTCTATTTTGACGAAAATCAGCGTCACGTAGTTTATGGATGATCCCTTATGAGAAATTCTACGAACTATCCTATGTACGGTATTGTCTGGAATTGTAGTGCATTTGGTGAGAATTGACATAGAACGCTTTATAGTTCGAGACCAGTGTTGAAAAACATCGATGTTATCCAGTTTATTTTTTTTTTGATATATACATATTTTTATTCTCAATCGACCAATACAGATTAGGTTATTATACAATATTGATATAAATAATTAATCGCTACACAAAAAAAAAAAGAAGAAATTTAGTGTGTTAAATACATCGATGTATTGATACATCGAGGTTTATATTAAGATTAATTTAATTGTGAGACGAAAATTATGCCCGGAATATAATATTCATTCCTTAAATTATCTTCACATGTGTCGATATATCGAAATTTATATTTAGATAAATTAAATTGTGAGACAAAAACGCTGGCCGAAAAAAAATATTCATTTCTTTATATTATCTTAATCGATATATCGAAAGATTATATTAAGATTAAATTGTGAGACGAAATTTCTCATCGATGTATCGAAGTTTATATTAAGATAAATTAAATTATGAGACGAAAACTCTGCCCGGAAAAGAATATGCATTCTTTATATTATCTTAACATGTATCGATATATCGAAGATTATATAAGGATAAATTAAATTGTGAGACGAAAATTCTTGCCAGAATTATTATATAATCTTTTATCATGTTAAGTTAAACTTCGATATGTCGATTTATCGATGTTTTCCTGTTAAAAGCATCAAATGCATCGAATTTTTTCCAGCGCTGGTCTCGAAGTATAAAGCGTGCTGTGTTGGTACTCCGGCACTACAATTTGATAGTCGTTAGTCAACTTATTTCCTCTTAAGCACAAAGAAATCAAAGGAGTCAATCTTTACGCATAAAGAAAATTAAAGGAAAAACAGCAACACCGTTTCTATTAGGAACCCAAACACTAATACAGAACAGTCTTTGTTTTAAGGACGACATGCTTGGGCCTTAAAATCAAGTTTTATATGCGTCCTAAGACCAATTCCAGCCCTTTCTCTAGCTTTTATTTCAGCGAGAATAAACAAAAGTTTCGAGTAAACAAATTTTGAAAATGTTTTATTTTTACATCTGTTTCTATTGTATATGGTAGACATATAGCCCCATCCAAGAGAGTCTCGTATAAAAGGGGTGTATCTTCATGTTGAATAGTACTTTTGTCTTCAATTGATCCTTAAATCTCCAAACAATGAGAACTATAAAAACTTTCCTATAATTTACTACTATACGACGATTTTTTCCAAATTATTCGTTTGTCAATTACGAGTACGCCCCTATGGTTTCCTTATAAGGAATTTGTTACATAACGCAACAGTATTCTGCTCTGGTGAAAATTCGCTATCGGGAAGTTCTACTGTATTATAGTATACGACTAATGGCTTTAAACAATTTCGTAGATGGCATGTGCATCGGAGAAAACTGACCCCGCCTAAGACTTGAAAATTTTAAATCGTATGCTAAAGATTTATTCTTTCCAAAAATTGATTGACGATTTGAAAGTATCGTAATATTTGCTAAAGGGAATTTAATCGTTCTATTTTAGCATAAATACGCTAAAAGCCGCGTCGAACCCATTTTTGTAGACTTCTTATTTTTATCTTCTACCATTTATAGACAACTTGATACTTCTGCTAAGCTTCTTAGCCTTTAATAAATTTGGTTCAAGCTGCAGTTTTCGCATTTTGTTGGTATATCGCATCATAAATTATGTATTGATGTAGTCTTCCAAATATTTCAAATATGGGAAAGCAGCTTTTACCGTGGGATTAATAATGCATTCAAAACTGTATTCTGTTCATTCAATCTTAAACAAAGCCCTATATCTTTCACTTGCTCTACTTTTCATAACCGCTAACAACAAAATTTAAATATAAATAGAAGTCGGGCACCAAAAGTGTTAAATTTAAAGCAAAATTTATAGTGTTGTAATTTATTGTTAGATATAAAAGTGTTGCCAAATTTTATTTTTTTAAGTAATTAAATTGATATTTGCAACTTTCGAGTCTGTGATGAAAGTAATATTTATTTTTATTTGTTATTTAAACACATATAAATTTTTCCCTTTAAAGCTTTGTACAAATGAAATTTGATTATTCTATTATCTTTTATGTTTTTATTTATAATGAATCATTTTACATCAACTTAAGTTTATATTTCTATAGCTTTCAGAGTTGTGATTTTTGTACAATGTTTTTCTTTGATTCATATTTAAACAACTTATTGTGTGAACATTTAAAACTTATTAAAAGATGTTTAAAATTTGGTTTAATAATTTAAAATCACAATTTTTGTTGGAAATATGAATCCAATCGAATTTTGTATAAGCTGTGCTTGGTGCGGATCCAGAATTTGAACTTAGGGTTCACTTCAAAGCATATACTATATAGCAGAGCTTGCAAAAGACTGTCAACCCATTTGTTTTGGGGGGATCCAGGCCCGAATACCCCCGTGGATCCGGACTGCCCTATACTTAAGGGTCAAGTATATACTAGATTTGTGCAACAGGCAGAAGAAGGCGTGGCAGATTATATTTTTTTATCAAAAAGCTTATCATATTCTCCATAATGATTGAGCTATGAATGTCCGTATGAACAACTAGATTTTGAAGACCATAAGAAATAGAGCCATAAAACTTAACCAGCAGAAGCGTATAGACGTTTGTTGAATAATTTGGATATCTCCTGAGGGAATTTTAAAATTTTAAACTATGCAACTTGATATTTTGATCTGAACCACAAGGGAAAAACTGAATAAAAAATCGACTTTATGAGTGTATTGGTATAGACAACCCAGAGTCACAAAACTTTGTAGCTAGCCTTATGTGGCCCTAATAAACAAAACCAAAATTGACTTTTTACGATGTGATCCCCCTACTATACGTGCTTTCTACCACACCTGCCTTTTTGACTGATCTGTCGATCCACATCAAAATCGGCTGAAATTTTTGAATCTTATAAGTAAGTAGTATATAGAAATCATAGTGCTCCCATAAAAAATATATTTTCCAATTGAAAACTGCTTGTATATGGCAAAGAAGCAGTTTTAACTTACAAAACTAATTTGAGAGACAAAGGGTATTATATTATGTTGCAATGAATTTTTAAGGCAGTAAACTGGTTCAATTTTGGTATGGTTGCTATTGAAATAGTAAACCAATTTTGATCAAACTGCACTCAAATGCTTAGAATAGTAAATACCCTTTTTTGCGATGCGATCCTCCCAACCTTCGCCATCGATTTTACTTGTTATTTATCACACTTCCCAACATCTCCTCAACAGATATTTTAAATAGCTTTTTTTTACTTGCGGAGCATCTATATATAAAAATAAACTTTCTAGTTGAAAACTGTTTGTATACTGCTTAGAAGCAGTTTGCACTTACATACTAAATTTTGAAAAAAAAAAAAAGGTAGAGTGTCCCGCCAAGTTGCAATTAATACTAAAAGGTGCTTCAAAGCAGTGCGCCAGTTCGGTTGTGCAGAAAACTGGTTCAATTTTTGTATGGTAGCTATATGAAAAAGAAGACCACTTTTGATCAAACTTCACACAAATGTACAATAAACAACGATGATCACGATATTTTAAAAATAAACAAATTTTTCTAGCTTGAACACTTTTATGGGTCTACACATTTGTGAGGAGTTTAATCGAAATTGTCCTACTATTTGAAATGGCTGCTATACAAAAACTGCGCCTTCGCTCTATTTTTCAGAGAGAAATGAATAACAGCCAGCTCACTGCGTAACCTTCTAATTGTTTGATCATGGTTTCTCACAGTCAGGCACTGCCTGGACTGTACCACATTCTTTTAAATTCATTTGTTTTTTTAAAAAATCAATATGGTATATCTTGCTCATAGATACATACTAGGTTAGAAATAGATAAGACTTAATTGTATTGGCTCATTGGGGCTCAGCCAATTTTTCTAGTATTATAAAGATATTATAAAATTTATTGAATGTCCTCTTGATAGCAAGCAAATAATAAATAAATACAAAAAAAAAAAAACTTTTTTTTCGTTTTAATTTAAGCGGATTGTGTCTTAAGAAATAAATTTTCTTAATTAATATTTTGGTTTTAAAAGGAGTTTGCAGATAATTATTGCTTATACAATTTAATATTCTTTGGATTTGTTTTAATTTCCAAAAACTTGCGTCATTTTCAAGCTTCTAATTAGTTTCTTAGATTTAGAGTTAATTAATAAAAATATAATAAACTGTTGCCAAAAATAGAAATTCCACAAATGCTTGTTAGTATTTGAAATGTATAAATGCATTTATTATTATTATTTTTTTTTTTTTTAATTTTTAACAGTTTAATTACCGTTACTGTATGTATTTTAAAGCCAGTTTTCAGTAATCCGGTTTTTTTTATGTCATACTTTTAAAAAATACTAAATATTTCTTAACTTGGTACTTTATATTATACAGACTTTTTCTTTTTTTTTTCAATCATAAGTTCTTGATTATTCTACAATTTGCATTTTATAAAAACATTTTATATTTACTCAATTAAAAGCAAATTAAAAGCAACTGCATGCCCATCAGTTTGTAAAAGAAACTTTTTCATCTTTTATGCTTCTATTAATATGAACTAATTTTCTATAGATCAAAAAGTAATATTCTTGGCGTTTGTCTACTTTTTTGATACTAGCTTTTTCCTTAAGTACTTAACAAATTGACTTATAATTGAGCTTTTCACTATGTGCTCATATGCAGCGCACAGATACTTTTCAGCATGTTTTCATATGTTTGAGCACAGCTGGAAAACATCTTTCCATTCAATTTTATTTATTTTTTTTTCTTATTTTTTGTATCTTTACCACATTTACCTCAAGTCATAAGTCAAGACTTTCAATTAAGCAGCTTTAACATGACGATGCTTTGGTAAATGGTGAAAAGATACAGGCACCAAAGTGGCATATGTAAAAGTATCTTTGTATCTATGTATCTACAACTGCGGTAAAAGTGTAAAAATTACGCTACATAGACAAAGACACAGCCGAAGAGGACAACAACAAATGACTTGCGCTTTCACAAACATTTATGTTAAATTAACAAAAAATATAAATAAAAATATTTTGCTTTAAAAAAAAATATTTAGCAAACAAGTAGCTGCAATTGCACTTGATTATTTATTTTTTAAGCAAACTTTAGCAGCAAAAATAAGATACAATTGTTGCAAGTTTGGGAGCAATTTTAGCACGTTGTGTGTCTACCAAGCGATAAAAAAAAAAACTTAGAAGCTCTATAGTTGACAATTTACCAAGAGGCAGTTCCGGGTTGAATGACAAAAAATAAACACAACGGAAAGCTTATTTTGAGATAGTAAAACTTAGATACTCTTTATATCTGCTTAAAGTTCTGAGTTGGCATTTCGTTGAGTGAAGCATTTTTAAAATTATTTTTGGATTCAATGTTATGGTATAGGTTTTACTCAAGTAAAAGTATCTTAAATAAGTATCTACAAGTAGCATTTTGCTGCAACAAAGCTTAGGTATGCTTTAAATTAATCGGTTTATGTTATTAAATAATTATTAAAGCATTTGTTGAATTTAAGCTAGCTACTATGTGTGCTTTCAATAATAACATATTAGTATAGGTTTTAAGTCTTTATTAGTTTAACGCCTGAAAAAGTATCTTAATTGTGTATCTTTAATTGCATTTCGCTGCAGTCAAGCTAAGATGCGCTACAGATACAAAATTTATTCAATGTATTTTAAGCAAATAAAGCATTTAGACACAGTTTTTTAGCTACTTTTCATTACTGAGCTAATTTGTATCTTTGCGTATATAGAAGCAACAGATCATGCTCAGATTGCAAATAATAATCTTAAATCGACAAGTTCTTTGAGAAACTGCCATCAAAGCTGGTTTTTGCTGTGTGCACGCTGGCTGGCATAGTTAAGATACTCATACTCATGTTGGCAATAGTTGCAGCCTGGTCAGCGACCAGACCAGACCATATCAAACCAAAACTAGCCCAGACAAGGCATGTTGACTGATTAAGCGGTATTCGATTAAGAATAAACTAAAATTAAAATAAAAACAACTTTAAATCACACGCACAAATGAGCAGGCACAATGAAAATGCTTTGTGGCAGTTGCACATACATGTATGTAGCTGTGTATGTATTTAGTATCTATGTGTGTGTTCGTGAAAGCACGAAAAATCAAAGTGGAAAAGCATAGCCCATTGGAAATGAAAATTGTCAACGCACATTGAACTTGAATGCGACAAAAGAAATGCACTAGCAGCTGGAATAGCGGGGTTAGCCAAGCCAGACGGGGCGGGCAGACAGACACATGCCACATGCCTCAATTTACAGTTAAGCGTTGAACACAAACACACACACACATATAGGCTAACATGCAGTGTCACATACACACACACAAATGTGTCTATGCATGCGTCGCAGTCGCGCAAGATGCAAAACTAACAGATACTTTCGGCCAGTGGAATGCACTTGCTGTGGCAACTTTTCCAACGTTGCAAATGTGAAAAGTGAAGGGGCCATACCGTGTGTGTGTGCCTGCTACTTGTTGTCGCTGCTGTGGCTAATTATTGCAAAAATTTATATATACAACAAGCTGTTTTGAGTGGGCCCAAACGACGAGCTAATCACTCGGCGCCAAGGAAGTCAACAATTTAGGCGTTGACTTGGCTGCTTGCAGGAAGTGTCCCTAAACTGGAGAGTAGAAATGCGCTGGAGTCTAAAGCAAATAAGTTTTTATATTAGAAAATGTAAATCTATAGAAAAAAAAAAAACAGCAGGTAGTAGTTCTGAAAGACAAAAAAAACTTGACTAAAAGTGCTTAATATCCACAAATAAGCTTTATCCTAGAGTTTTTTTCAAGCATTCGCTTATAAAGCTGTTAGTTCCAAGTGCTTAAAGACATAATTATAAAAGATTTAGCAGCCCAAAATATTAAGGCACCTTGGAGATCTCTTTGGCATCAGTAGTTAGATAAACGTCTTTCTAATCCCACAGGAAATATTTTGGAAACAATAAACAACAAATATAATATAAAACTCAATCAGCTACAAAAACTCATATCTGCTACAGAGTGAGTGATAATAGCAGTCCATTTACAACAATTGAGACTTTAATAACATGATTGTTTTAAAAATTTTACTACCAGGGTTGCCTTTGATATATAGAGAACAGAAAATTCCAGTATTGCTAAAACAAATCTGGCATCTGCACGTTGAAGTCTGAGATACTTTTTATGTCTTTTACGCGCCTTTTTTTGTCAGCCAAAACAAAACAGTACCCTTTGAGCATCTTAATTCAAGAATCTACAAGATTTGTTAGCTTTGGATACCGCATAATTTTAATATCGCTACCAAGAAAAATTTGTCTCGATTGGCGCAAAGAATGTGTTTTGGATCTACTTTTTTCAAGAGCCCGATTTTAAAAATCTAAAATCTCACAAAATTCTTCTTAGACGAAACACTTTGAAAGAAATGATCGCCTCTTTTCGCCCTTGGTTAGAGCATCGTAGACCGATCAATTCTGAATCATAAGAATTCTTTGTCAGAAGGGTTCGGGGAGCTCAAAAGAATCGCAGTGTCCTGGTTTGACACCAAATTATTTCTTGTTCCTGCATATTAAATAAAACAGTATCCTTTGATGAGTTGAGAAGAATCGGCGTCACTCTCAAGAACGACTTAAAGAGAGGTGAAAAGACTTTTTAATCAATCAAAACCTCCTGATATTACAACAAATTATTTATTCTTGTCCCAGTATATTAAAATCCTATAGCCAGGTCAAACATCTTCGCTACCTAAAGAAGATGTTGATTGCTTTAAAGCTCACGCTTTGAATTAATCTCTCTTCCAAAATAGGTTCAAGCGGAGTGCAGGAAGTATTAATATTTTTGGCAAAACATCTTGAAAAATATTAAGATTGAAACCGATTTAAATAAAAAGGAGCAAACTTTACAAAAGGAATAGCCTGAAAAACAAATCATTAATCGCCCTTAAAATGTTCCTTTAGAACTTTTGGTTTGAAGTTATCTCTCTTATAAAAATTGCTTCAAGCGGGAGTCACGAAGTATTAATATTTTTGGTAAAATATCTTGCAAAATATTAAGATTGAATCCAATGAAATAAAAAAGAAGAGCAGCCTTTACAAAAGAAATAGCCTTAAAAACAAATGCTTAATCCTCCGTTACTGGTTCCAGCGGAGGACAGGAAGTATTGATATTTTATACCTTACAAAAGGAATAGGCTTAGAGCTAAAGGAAAAGCAAATCCTCCTCTAACAGATGTATTTCGTGTTAAAATTGTATGCTTTCATTTGATTTTAATCTTAGATATATTTTTAATTACTTTCGTTTGGTTACTTATAAGATACGTGATGCCTTGTGTCATACAAATTTCAAATAGTATCTAAACAATTTCTTTTGTTAAGCGCACATGCTTAAATGCTTTTTTAAATATCAATTTTTTAAATCTCTATGACCTTTTGCTGTGCTCTTTTGCTCTGCAATAACCAGTTTTTGTCAAATTTAAGACAAATATACAAGTCCATATTTTAAATAGCATATAATTAAAATATTATAAATTTTTTAAGTACCTATAAACAAAACACTTTGTTGTTTATGTTTCGATCAATGAGATTTCTCCGTTGTACGTTGTATGTCACGCTCACTTCGAAAATTTAATGAGCCTTTTGTTATCATTAATAACCGTTTCAAAAACTCTTTACAACACTATTTTTTTATTATTTCCCTTTTGCACAAATTATTATCCGTTTATCTTTTATGAACCGTATGCTTCGATTTCGTCGTTTTCAACACTTAGCCAAACATGAGCTAAAAACAATAATTTTCACACTTAGTAAAGCGTAGCACTTTTCTTACATTTCTGTAATAATTGCTCAATTATTTATTTTGTTTCTTTAGGTATTTCTTTGAAATAAGTCGCGTGGCTTTGCAACACGTTGCAAATAATATATTCGTTTTGTAAAAAGAAAAAAACTGTGGCGCCGCAACCGCTGGGACAATAAGACGAGAGACAAAACTCGCGCGTGTGCTTACGCACTCAAATTCAAACTCAAACTGTGCGCGCCGCCTCTTGCCAAGCAAAAGCGGCACACAATAAACGGCCAACAGAGCGAACGAGCGAGCGCAGAGCGGCGGCACATGCAACTAAAGCTGCAACAACAACGATAAAAACAACAACAAAAACCTGACTCTGACTCAAAAACCTGTGGCGGCGTTCAATGCGAAAGCTCAGTAAGCCGCTTGAGACGCTTAGAAAGAGTCAAAAGCGCAGGCAGCGTGTTTGAGCATTGAGAGAGCAGAGCAAAATTTTGAGCGTAGGCCGTTCAAGTGGAGTTTGAAAGAAACTGCATTGGCAGCTGAGAGTGGATATTTTGAGTGCGTCTTGAGTTTTTGAGTGGGTTGCAACTCTCAGCTGTTCAGCTGTTGCCAAACTAACTGCATATGTAAATTGAGTAAAATTGTTTAACTGTAAATACAAAAAGAAACTCAATGAGTGTATTTACTGTTTATTGCATTGGAAATGTCTGCTTTGTAGCGAAATTTTTGCATGATCCCCGAATTTCCGTCACAAAATTAAGCCAAATTGAATTGCCGAAACGATAAATCATAACAAACATATAAAGTAGTGGTTCTTTTAATTGATCTCGAACGTCACAATCCCGCCCTATAAGTATACTCCGTATCAGACACATACATTTATATGTATGCAGGTTTAATAACTTCAAAAAAGGCATTGCTGACCCTATAAAGCAGCGGTGGGCACTTAGACGGCACGCGTGCCAAAGAGCTTTTTGACGTAAAAGCTCTCCAAATACGTGTGAGCTAATTTTATAATGGAACGAAAATCAAAGCCACACAGGAATACACAAAACAATGCGCACACTGCACTATTTTGGTTTTTGTTAGTCATTAAAATGTGAGTGTCTAGCAGGCGTCACTTGCAAATATGGTATGAGCAAGTGATATTTTTTTTTTACAAAATTTTTGCGAAATTGCATTGCTCAAATGCACGCACAGATGACATTTAAACAATTTGATTCGAATAAAATGTTGGTCATCCGAAATAAAAGCCAATTATATTTAAGAATTTAATGGTAACAGCAAATAGATCTTAGCTATGCTAAAAAAAAAAAACAGTTGGCCCATTGTACGTCGGCATTTTCGAAAGCTCTTTTTTGTTGACGCAACAGCTTACAAACGATCTACAGCATAAAATCGGTCCGCATGAAAAAACGAAATAATTCCAAACACTTTTGCCAGTTTGGAGCACACAAAACGGCTATTGGAAAAAGCTCTACCAGATATAATTAGTAGTATTAGTAATGCAATTATTTTGTGCCTGTATGCGTGAACAAAAAATAGCTTACGAAAATGCCGACGTACAATGGGCCAAGACTGTTTTTTTTTGCCATAGCTGAGATCTTTAATATAATTGACTTTTATTTCTGATGACCAACATTTTATTCGAATCAAATTGTTCAAATGTCATCTGTGAGTGCATTTAAGCAGTGCAATTTCGCCTTAAATTTAAAAAAAAAAAAATATCACTTGCTCTTACCATATTATTACTCTTTGCAAGTGACGCCTGCTAGACACTCACATTTTAATGACTAACTAAAACCAAAAACTCGCAGTGTACGTATTGTTTTGTGTTTGCCATGTGACTATGCTTTGCGTTCCATTGTAAATCTAGCTAGATTCTAGCTCACACTTACGAGGAGAGCTTTTACAGTAAAAAGCTCTTTTCTCGTACGTGTGAAAGCTCTTTGGCACGCGTGCCGTCTGAGTGCCCACCGCTGCTATAAAGGCTATTAAATTCTTGATGAACATAGCCATGTCTATCGATCAATGCGTACGCCTGTCTGTAAACTCTTGGTGTACATTAAAGCTCACGACACCAAAGTATGCTTTACTAAAACGAATAGGTCATACAATTAATCTGGTAGAGCTTTTTCCAATAGCCGTTTTGTGTGCTCCAAACTGGCAAAAGTGACGTTGGCACGATTGCAAAGGTAGTTCCGATTTCGAACATCGATACATCATAAAACTTAAGTATATTCCTATTATTTGATAATCGATAATAATAAATAAATAACTGATACTTGGTGTTTGGAATTATTTCGTTTTTTCATGCGGACCGTTTGTATGCTGTAGATCGTTTGTAAGCTGTTGCGTCAACTTAGTTAGCTTACTAGTTTTTGCTATCGCAGTCAACTGATCCTGTTCTGCCAATAGAGCTAACAGCTGCGTTTCAATCTCTTTCCAGGCATATTCAATGTCAGACGGTTTGGGTGCCATGCCGCATATGGCAAAACGCAAAAACAGACGACCGCGATGTTCTGCCGAGACCATATAGATTTTCTTACGTTCCATCAAGCGCTGTAGTAGCTGCGCCGTCAACTTATTGTCACCCTTGACACGGAAACAAACCAAACCTAAGGCACGTGGGGCAACCAACTCAAGGCGTTCATCCGTCTTAACCAAAGTTTCAAACTGTGCCGCCAAATCGATGTGCCTACGCATATGGCTACGCAGTCCTTCAGCACCCAATGTGCGAAATGTAATCCAAACCTTTAGCGCACGGAAACGCCGTCCCAAAGATATCTGCCAATGTCGAAATTCAGGCATTTGCGACAAACCTTCATACTTATGCTTCAAATAAATGCGATCCACATTAAAGCTATCGATCAACTTGTTGGCATCACGCAGCCACATGGCGCTGCAGTCAAAGTTGACCAGCATAAACTTGTGCAGATTAAAGTTTAAGGAGTCAACATACTCCAGACCACGTCGTAAATCAGCGTACTCGTCCAAGGCAAAAGCGCCACCAGCATAAGCTGCATCCACATGCAGCCATAGCTTGTGCTGCCGACATACACTGGCCAATGATGCGATATCATCATAGGCACAAGTTCCTGTAGTGCCAATGGTAGCAATGCATATAAAAGGAATCATGCCAGCGGCTATATCTGCTTCAATGGCAGCTTTAAGCGTGGCCCCGCGTAGCACCAGATCGTCATCCGTTGGTAGCAATCTAACAGGCACAGCAGCTAGTACTCCCGCTTTTTCCACACAGCTGTTGCTCTGATCGGAGGAATAAGCTACAAGCTTACCCCGTAGCTCACTCTCACTGAGTTCAGGATAAGTAGTACGCAAGTCGCGCACAGCTTGTTCCCTAGCAGCTAGCACACTCACAAGCACACATTCGCTGGCAGAACCTTGGAGCACACCACCGCCGGGTCCTGCTTGCGTGTGTAGAAAATGCGCAGGCAGCTTAAGAAACTTGGCCAACCAGTCCATAACAATTACTTCCAGTTCTGTGGCGGCTGGACTGCAAATCTGCAACAAAAACAGCTGGTAAAGCTAGAAATCAAGCAATGCAAATCCAGCTTACCCAATTAAGACCTATGACATTGAAACCGCTGGACAACAACTCGCCCACAATCGCTGGGTAGGAAACGTTGGACGGATAATAACCATGCATATGCGGTGACTGCCAGTGGGTTAGACCAGGTACTATTAATTTATCTATGTCGCTGAGTATGTTGCGCCATGACTCAGGCGCTTCAGGCATATGTTCGGGCTGTAGCTTCAGCAAGTAGCCCGGTTCGACTGAGAAAAGCACATCATAGTCACGTATATTTTCCAAATAATCCGCCATGAAATCAATCGCAGCTTTACCAAATTCACGAAATTCTTCAGCGTTCATTTTGTTAAAGGTACAAGCCGTCCGTTCTTGGCGAGCGTTTTATTAATTAAATGCTGATGGTGCTTTGGAAACTTCTTTATATAGCAACTCAATCTACCGTGTTCTTGTATTAGATTTATCTAGAATTTTATATATGTAAATATATTTGTATACCTTGCAATTGTCAATGATAAGGGTATTTAAGTTTTGTGGAAGACGGAAAAAAAAGGCGTGACAGACTGTAACCCGGATTGCGATAGAGCGGGCAAAACATGACCCGCCGTCTATATGCACAATTAGATCTCGGAGGCCAAAAGGCTAGACAATTCTGGTTGATTTCTGATGTATTAAGATCTGCACCTTAATCGTCTTAGTTTCAGTAATTTCACCTTTCTTTACTGGGTACAGTATATCCTACGGTTCGGTATCTCCTTTACAGATTACAAATTATACAATAATTAAAATACAACCGCAAATTAGTAAGCATATCCGAGAGTTTACTTTCGTTGGTCAAATTGATACATGTCGGTCACTACCTGAACTGATTCAGGTTCTTTTACTATTCGTTTATCAATACTATTATATACAATAGTACATAGTTACTTTTAGGAACCAATTTATTTAATTCTTAACCATAAATTGCGTTTAAGTTTTCTAATTAGATACGATTCCATCCATCTGTGTCTAGAATGTTTTGTATAATTTTAGTGTTAATTACCAATGACAGCCATCCGTTTTTTTTTTTTTTTTTTTTTTTTTTGCTTGTTTATTAGGTCTGTTGTATGACTAGTGAATTTCGTAATAAACAAAAGATAAATAAACAAATTAATTCATACAATTGACTTAAAACTAACTTCTCATATATGTTGTATAACAAATTTAAGTGACTATTGTAAACGATATAATTTCCGAATGGTAATGGTTAGATTAATTAATGTTATAGCCTTTTCACACTGGGGCACATTTATCTACACATAAGTTTTGTTTGTGGCGCCAAAACCGAACAGCTGTTTTTGCTCAGTGCGCCATCTATGATTTGCTACTGACATTTAAAAAACAAAAAAACGAGCAACACTGGTCTAAATACCACCTGCAAGAACAGTTTGTGACCAAACGTTTGTGAGCGTTTTTTTTATATGAAGTTTTGTTTATTTTGCGTGTCTGCGTAGGGGCCTTAAAAATCGATTGAAAACATAATCTACCTGGTTATGGAAAGCGTTATCCTGTGTATTCTCGGTTGGAGAGTGCACTGATTGTAAGTATAAGCCAATGATTTATATTATGTGATTTTTATTTCTTATAACGTATCTGCTACTTATCACGTCCTTTTCAAGTGTTTCTGGGTCAATGTTGGCATCTCTTATTAGTTGAGTATCGTCCAATGGGACTTTGATATAGTTTAAGACTTGTGTTCTTTTTTGTATTGCTAAATTATTTTTTATGACCTGAACCATTTTGCTATTTTCTTTAGCTGTAATATTGGAGAGTTTATTTTGAATATGTTTGTTAATTGAAAGTGTAATGTTATCTTGAATTAGTTTTCTAATTGGTTTTAATTTGGTTTTTAAAAAGTTGTATTCCGTTAATGGAAGCGTTCTCTCAAACCTATTTTGTTTCTTAATACTCGTTAGTATTTTGCTCTTCTCCTTATGAAGTTTCTTAATTGTATTATTATTTATCGGGTCGAGCAGGTCTGTATTTTTGGATTTGGGAACAGTTTTTTCTATTGTATTTGAAATTTTTTGATTATGGTTTTTTAGGTGCATGTCAATTTCTGTATTTAGTAAATTCCTGTTATTAGGAACAGAATCATTATATGACAGCCCAATCTACGGATGTAGATGTGATGAAAGCCGTCAATGGGGACAGTGGGCAGACGTCGTTTTGGGAACCTTATATTTTTCTAGTCTTCTGCGGTTTTATGGTATACGAAATCTGGGGTACAGTCTACATTAGGTAAAAAACTATTTCATTTAATTATTGTTTATTTTTAAAATCATGTTTATTCTAAATATGCCTTAAAACTATTTTATGCTGATAATGGTATTATATATGTACAACAAAAAACTCTAAATAATTATAATAATTATTTATTTTTTTATTCACATTCGCGATCCTTTTTGCTAACATACTCAACACATTTGGATGGATCAGTAGGAAAATACTCTTGACACTTGGTCATCAAACGTTTTAGACCCTGTATGTACTTGCGTTGAGTTTCATCGTTCATTACGTGAGCTACGTTTTTGGAGAAGATTTTTTCACGTCCAGTACGCGCATGTATACCCACCATTGTCACACCAATTGGCCAAGGTGCATTACCTATAGCCATCTCCAGATAGGCGTCACTGGCTGTTATATAATTACGATTAAGCAGATGCTTACAGATATCTCTCAGACTGTCCAGAATATCTTCAGGTAACGTATGATGTTTCAATTTACGAAATAATGGCTTTACGTACTCTTTTGTCTGTGTATAGATTACTCGAGTCATTTTGACTTTGGTGGACATTTTCTCGTGATTTTTATAAGTGGTTATCTGATCATTCCAAAGTTTTAAGAGAAATGTTAGCAATGTTATAATAACATCCATGTCGTAGTCCTTGTTACCGCGTCCCATTTTTTGTGCCATAACCTGTATGCTTTCCCAGCTAACCGACTCGTCCAACTCTGCAAGGTCGGATTTTTTATCCTCTTTTGCTGTGGGCGTGCTGGCAAACATTTCTTGTAGATAAGCAGCATCAACTTGTTCCAATGCTTCCTGAAAATCGTTTCGAAAACCACGATTGGCTTCGGGTTGTGAAATTTCGCATTGACGCAGTCTTTCAAAAGCATCTGACTCTGTTTCGCCAAAAAGACAAATGGGCTCTCCTCGCTCCCGTAAACGTCGTATGACCTCGGCGCGTGGCAGTATATTTTGTCCATCGGCAACAAAACTGTAGGCGCCCTCGACTGTCTGGCCCTGCGCCTCTACAGATTCTTGCTTTTTGTAGCCCACTTTTAGCAGCACTTCTTCGGTATCCTTTGCGTTGAGGTCACCACGCTTAAAAAATTTCTTTTTGTCGTCGACCAGGTGCTTCTCCTCAAGCAGTTTGCGCTTACGTGCAATTTCTGCCTTTAATATATCCATGGCTTTGAATCCAATTATTTGTTGCCAGGTTTTTAGATACTTAAAAATTGTATAATGCTTAATTTGTTAATTACGATGCAAGGAAATAGTAAACAATATGTGCGAGCACAAAACAACTTCAACGATACATAAAAATCGATATGCTAACAAAGCTATCGATAATTTTAAATATCACTCAAATTACATTTATACATCAACGTCGCATACAGAAAAATTTTAAATAAAGTTGCTTTCTTATCGAGTTTATAATTACGCACGTATGTGCATTTAATTAATTTAAATAAAATAAAATATTTATTTTCTGTTTGTATTCAAGTGAATGCCATTTTGCCATTCACTGCACACGTTAACCTTGACAGCTGCTAGCAGCTGATTTTTGTACCAATGAAAAGTTTGTTTTTAGCAACAAATAGCCACAAAGCATATTTAATTGAAAAACACCTACACTGCATTTTAAATTAAATCAAAGTTGAAAACTGGGCAGGCAAAATGCCAAAGAAAATGGGAATCAATTCAAAAGCCGCGGAGGCCCGGTAATAAACAATTTTTTCTAGTTACTTGCTACTGTTCAAAATACATAATTTTTAAGCGATCGCAAGGAAGCTACAAAAAAAGCTACGAAAGAACGCGCGGAGAAAGAAGCTGAGGAACGCTTGTGGAAAGACGATGACAAAACTCTAGCCAAGAAGCAGCAGAAGCGTGAGGAGGATGAACGAAAAAAAGCTGAAGCTGCACGAAGGAAAGCTGAATCCAAGGCACTGCTTGATCAGGAGATGAGCTCTATACGCACACAGGGTAAACAGCCGCTTGCAAAAATAAACCGGCAGCTGATTCTTGAGGAATTGGAAAAAAAGCAACGCGTCATGGATGCCATCAATGCTGCTAATAAGCCACCCGTTGGCCGTGTGGTTGTGCCACAAGCAGTAATTGAGGAGAATCTTAATAGAGCCATGGCCGATATCGATGTAGCTACTAATGTGGACCAGGCGCTGGCTGTTTTAAGGTGAGCGACTGTTTAAAAATTTATTAAATCATTTTTTTTTATACATTCGTGTGCTTTTTAGTGTTAGCGCAAGTGAGGAAGACACGCATCCTGAAAAACGTATGCGCGCCGCTTATAAAAGTTTTGAGGCTGCTAACCTACCACGTATTAAGGCCGAGGTAATATTTTGAACTATTGATTATACGAAACA